>OX465297.1:99357919-100750419 GCA_949987735.1 Leucophora obtusa | reverse complement strand
TTTTCAATCCCGCAATCCCGGGAATTTTGTGCGGGATTTCCCGGGTTTTTTTTTATTCTTTTACAGAAGTTTTAGCTATTAAATATTGCAATTTTTGAAGCTAAATAAATTTAAATTTAAAGCATTGATTTGAAATTAATTTAAACAAGAAATATTAGATATTAAAAAATGCGATTTAAAATTTAATAAACTGAATTAGTATAAGAAAACATATAATTTAGGCTAAATTGGTTTTGGATGTAAGTTGAATTTGGTTAAGTTAAACCGAAAACAAATAATCGAACTTCAGAAAAATTTTGTTTCTTTAAAATGGTGATCTTTGTTCAAATAAAGCAATATATTCAACACTTCAACATCAGTATCTCAGTTCCAAATACCTCCGAAAACATCAGGCATTTAAAAGTTAGGAATATTTTCGTATTTTCAATTGAGTATTTTGAGGTTTTTTCACTTCAAATAAGTTTATTTAAATATCAACTGCTATTCCTTTATTTCAATTGTATTTTTTAAATATTATGCAGATGCTTTTTCAAATTATTTTGGATTTCTTTATAAGTTAATTTAAAATACAACTATCCAAATTAAATAATTTCTTTTTAAATAGTTGCGGATAGAAAATTTCTATTCAAAAGTTACCAATTAAAGTTAAGGAACTATTTAATGAATGTTTTTCGTTAAATTTGAGATCAAATATTATCACATTTTCGTTTAAATTATTTTGAAATTAAAAGAGAGATGATAAAATTTTTACAAGTAAATTACATACATAGAATACAAATTTATAAAATTCGATAAGGCCAGTAGGATAGAATACGTATTTTCGGATCCTGCTACAAACCCATCCATAATATTCTATGCTTTTATGGGTTAATAATTGATGATGAACTATTTATTGAAATGAAACAAATAAGCAAATTGAAACAAATAACCAAATTGAAACAACTCAATTAGACTAACATCAACGAAATTCTTACAATGTTATTTTTATCCAGCTGCTTGGAATTCAACTCTGATCGACAACTTATGAAGCACAGATTTATGAACGACAACCAACCGTTAATTCTAAATGCATATTCTAATTATTTTTTAACCTACAACATAAATCCATGTTGATAATAAACATAAATCCATGTTGATACGTATTAAATTATATTTTTCACTATATCTAGTGTTTTAAGATGAATAAAATATTATTTAATAATATTCTATGTAGTGTCGATTTTTATAAAAATCTTTAAGAGAATTTGCTTAATAATTTGTGTGAAGAATACTTACTTTTAAACTTTTTTATAAAATAATTCTATACGAATACTTCTAAAAATTTGCACAGAAACGTAATCTTTAGAAATACAAATTTTTGGATTCCATATTTAAGAAATACTTAAGCAAAAAATCTATCTTAGTTCTGACTATAAAACTGGTCCGACACAAGTCTGCACTCATAAACAATTCCAATATATCCTGAAACAAGGGAAGAAATTAAAATACCCGTGTCTTTCACTTTTTCTATATCAATTCGTTTAACCGTTTCACCGCGAATTAATATTTAGTTTATATATTTCATTTTAAAATTAAGACCGCATTCCATATAAATATATTATCTAAATTCGTAATTCGCGATTTAAACTATTAAACGAATTGATCTAGAAAAAGTGGAAGTCATGTATATTTTATATTTAGCCCACCTTTTAGAATATATTAAGTAGATTTTATCATGGGTACAACCAAAAGATGAACTTTGTCGGACGGTGTTTTAATAGAAATCGAGTTTTTCGAGTACAACATATGTCGGATTTATTTGTTTTGTAACGAGCGGGAATTCCCGGGATCCCGGGAAATTCAGAAAAAAATCCCGATGTCCCGGGAAATGAAAAAGTCCGGGAAAAGAAAAACCCTAGTAATGATAAAACAAAAAATGCTTATAAATAATTGTATGAGTAATTTTGTATACACAAGTGCGTACATTAGCATTTTACACATTATATGTCTAAATATAGGCATTATGCGTTATATTACACAAAAATTTACGAACTTTATAGCAGTGAATTTACAAGCATTTTTTAGAGTGCTGTTATTTCTTGAACTCGAGAAGTGTTTCAAGACATTTTTCATATAGATATTGAATTATTTAAAAAAGTGCTAAAAAATTTCAATATTTTTAAAAAAGTGCTAAACTAGCACCTAGCACTTTTTTTTAAATTTTTGGGTGCTAACTTTGGGTGATAAGGTCTTTCAGCACATAGTTGTGCAACTGTAGAGCTGTTAACTATTAAAGATTGTATCTGCCGAACGCACCCAATGTCTTAATGTATTTTTAATCTTCCAACAATTTTGAAGTTAACATATATTTAGAAATAAAAAATAAATATCTTTTAATCAATTAATATAGATTTTTTATTGAATATTTTATTTTTCTTTCTTTGTTTAATTTTTAATATTTTTTTCAAATTAAATATTTAAAAAAACATTGCTTTTATATTTTACAAATTATTATAAGAGAAGGCTTACTTTAAAAATAACACGTTTTTCTCTAATATATACCTACGATTTTTTGTGATTGTAGATATTTAACACACTACCATATATTTTATTTTTTATATTTATGATTAATTTCAGTTGTATAATTTATAATATTTTGAGTGAATTATTAGAGCATATCGCTGCTGCGCCTAACAAAACCGCTATGAGGAGTAAACAATTTGTTAACGAGACCTACAAAACAGCTTTTATATATCAGTACTAGGGAATGCATTCCGGGATTTCCCGTCCCGGCATTCCCGGGAAATTAAGCATTTTTCATTTCCCGCATTCCCGGGAATTTGGACCGGGAATCCCGGGATTTCAAAAAATGCAGTTGAAATAAAATATTTCAAATTTTCTTATGCAAAATTTTCCAATGTTTTGTAAATAGTAAAAATTTTACATTAGGCTTGTTCGTTTACTTACTACAATTTGCTAATTTTACCGCAACTGGAAAAATTCAAAAAGTAAACAAAACAACAATTGTAGTAAATGTAGTAAGATTTTCGAGTAAACGAACACAACGATTAATTTGTGTACTTGATCGAACTTTTTAAGTTCCTTTTAGAGTCTGTTAAAAAATATATAGCGGTATTCATAAGTTAAAACTAACAACTAACATCCAGTGTACAACTTTTTATACACACATATTCCCATAAGGGAAAGTTGTGCAGTCGTTATTTTTAACTTATGAATACAGCCCATATTTTTTAAGAAAACTACTCAATTAGACAGTGTTTGTACAAAAAAATTTTAATCGCACTTATTCTGTACAGAATTAAAGACAAATTTATCCATTGATTTTTAAAAACTTTCAAGTAATACTGCATTTAGACCGAGGAAAAACTACTGGTTTTTGGCTCCTGCTAGCTTTTATTTGTCAAAATGCATATATAAAAAAAAACACGTTTTGTACGAAAACTAGGTAGTTTTTGCTCAGTCTAAATTCAGTGTAAGTTAAATTTCTCATAATTTTTATATGTTTTTCCATTTTTCTAAAATTTTTACGATTTTCTAAAATTTTTGCAATTTTTTTAAATTATTTTCTACATTTTTTTTTTCTCTTTTACGAATGTCTTCTGTTATTCGTTTTTAAATGTATTAAAATTTTCTTTACATTAATTTAACAATAAAAAAAATAAAGAAAAGTGTGTAATAAAAAAGTGTTGTGACAAAGAAAAACTAAACTAGTTTTGTACAAAAACCAACTGGTTTTTGCTCAGTCTAAATTCAGTATTATATACAATAATTTCTAATATAAAATTAATTCTTTCCCACTACGAAAATTCCAAGAAAAACCACCTGAGCTTTTTCATGATCAAGAAAATTTGAGGCCTTTAAGACATTTTCTTTATAAAAATTGTTAAATTATAAAATATTTTCTAATTTATTTCCCTTACGGGATCCCGGGAATTCAAAATAAATTTCCCGCTTTCCCGGGAAATGAAAAAGTGCGGGATTTTGCATTCCCTAATCAGTATGATATTTTTTAGATTTTTTTTTATAAATATATTAACAAAACTCAAAATTTTCCATTTATAAAAAAATTACTTCCAAAAATAATCACTAAAGCACAAAACGGAGATGTTGTTTAGGCATTCCACAAAAAAAATACTGGGCGTTTTTGTAAAAAGAATTCGTTAAAAAATTTGTATGAAAAAAAACACTAATTTTAAAACGTTTTTGTATCAAAATTTTTGATGAATTTGTTAGGACAGCTGTGCAGAATAGATGCGGCAACAAATTTTTAAAGGAAATGTAGTCAAGTTTGTGTTTGATTCTTTTTATAAAAATAGGCAGTTAATACCCATAGAGGTTTTGTTAGATGCAACGATGACAGTATTTTATATTAGATTTGTAAGTTTTATAAAATGTCTCCGCTAAGCCTATTGTAGATTTCTAAATATAATGATTATTTTTTGTATTTTTATGCAATATATATTAGGGGTTTTCATATAAACTCGTAAATTCCTTGTATACGTTTACGAGTAGAATCCGAGCTTATATGAAAACGCCTATTATTCTTTCAATATATTTAATATAAACTTAATAATTAAAATGGTATAAATAACATGATTTGTTTTTCTACAGATAATTTAAACTTTTATTTCCAAAGATTTGAGTTTTATTTGAACACTTATAAAAAAAGTTAGTACAAAAGTCTGTTAAACGCGTTCTGGCGCAAATGAACTAATTTTTTCTGTTATTTTGTTTTAAAATTTAGGATTGAACTAATATTTTTGTAAATTTGTGTAAAATTTAGCTTACCTAAATTTAGCAGACCATAATTCTCAACTTCATTGAAAATTCTGATGGCGCAAGTACAGGTATTATTTCCAGAATTTTGAACTATTTGTACCCGCTTTTTTTATGAGTGTAGTTTATATAAAAAGTTATATAGATCATAAACATAGTTTTAACACATTAAAAAATTAAAATTTTTATTTTGTTAATAACAAATGTTGGTGTTTTTTATTATTATGTAAAATATGTATATTTCATTATGCAAAAATAGCCTTTTAAGATTTTTGTTTTCTCTTTAGATTTTTTTTAACATATATGAATACATACAGGTTAAATGTATGTTCATGCATGCTCATAAACATGCATTCATGTCCATACATGGATACACAAATCTCCATACATGCATCATATATGTATGTATGTCCACACATGTGCATTAACGAAATTTGAGGTAATATCTACATGCATGACCATGCATGTTCATGCTTGTTCATGTTTGTTCATGCTTGTTCATGTGTGTTCATACATGTACACTAGGGTTGTTTTAAAAAATCGATGTCGGATTTTTTTTGGGGCACCCCCCTAAAATGTTTCATTTTGTTAGATTTTAAGATTGTCAAAGTTTGAGCACAATTGGAAGATGTTAACCCGTGCCACTGGGGCCTCAAAGTTTTGAAAATCTCGATTTTTTGCCAGTTTGGCGACCCATATCTATAGTGGCACGGGTTAACATCTTCCAATTGTGCTCAAACTTTGGCATTCTTAAAATCTAACAAAATTAAACATTTTAGGGGGGTGCCCCCAAAAAAATTCTGACATTTTTTTTTTACCACACACATGTAGATATTACCTCAAATTTCGTTAATGCTCATGTGTGGACATATATGATGCATGTATGGAGATTTATGTATCCATGTATGGACATTAGAGTGGTCCAAAAAAAAAAAGTTGGAATTTTCACGCTCCACAACCCTACAAATATGCCACTTTGAAAAAAAAAATGTAGTCTGATCAAAAAAATCACCAAAAAAGTTTTGTTTAGAGGTAGCACATCGCAATTGAAGTTTCGAGGTTGTACTTGTTCTATTATTTTTAATTAATTAAAAATAATGGAAAAAATGAGAAAAATTAAATATAATTATTATGATCGCGACATATCAAATCTAATATATTTTTAGGTGTACATTACGAATATGAAATCAAAATTGAAATCGGAGTCGCGGATTTCGCGAAATTTTAAAATTTCATACAAAAAAGGATCAACTTCGATCAGGATGTTTTCTTATATTTACCAATATGAAAATTTCGTTTTTGCATTAATATATATCTGCTAAATGTCCTATTATGTGGGATAGGGTTTTTGGTAGCAATAAAATTATAGCAATTAGGGTTTTTCTTTTCCCGGACTTTTTCATTTCCCGGGACAGCGGGATTTTTTTCGGAATTTCCCGGGATCCCGGGAATTCCCGCTCGTTAGCAAATATATAAATTCGACATATATTGTACTTGAAAAACTACTTTTTGGTTAAACACCGTTCGACAAAGTTTATCTTTTAGTTGTATCCATGAGAAAATGTTCTGAAAGGAGGGCTAAATATCCATGTCTTCCACTTTTTCCAGGTCAATTCGTTTAACAATTTAAATCGTGAATTATTATTTATGTAATATATTTAAATGGAAGGCCGTCCTAATTAAAAAAAAACTCTTAGTAATATATTAACTAAATATTAATTTCGCGGTTTAAGCTGTTAAACGAATTGATATAGAAAAGTGAAAGACACGGTTATATTATTTTGATCCCTTTTTTCAGGATATATTGGAATTGTTAATGGGGGCAAACTTGTGTCGGACCAGTTTTATAGTCAGAACTAAATTCAATTTTTTGCTTAAATATTTCTTATACATTAAATCCAAAAATTTCTATTTCTAGATATTTTGTTTTTTTCTATGCAGATTTTCAGAAGTATCCGTCTAGAATTAGTTTTATAAAAAAGTTTAAAAGTGCGCATTTTTCACAGAAATTTTTAGGCAAATTCACCTAAATTGTTTTATAAAAGTAGACACTAAAATATTAAACAGTTTCATAACTTTAATTAGTTTTCTTGGATAGAAATTTTTTATGCCACAACTCCTTAAAAAGAAATTATTTAATTTTCATATTTAGTTGCATTTTAAATTAGCATATAAAAAATTCAAAATAATTTGAAAAAGCATCTGTGATATTTATTATTTTAAAATTTAATAATATTTAAAAAATATATTTAAAATAAAGGAATAGCAATTGAACTTTAAATGAAGTTATTTGAATTAAAAGAAAGTCAAAATACTTATGTTAATTGAATATACGAAAAAGTTACTATTCTTTAACTTTAATCCCTAGTTTATTGGAGGTACTTGGAACTGAAATAATGATGTTGAAATGTTGTATAAGGCTGGTTTACACTATAAGATTTTCGGTACGATTTTACTTCAGTACACGTGCAAAACATAGGCAAGGTTACAAAATCTTTCCGAGAATCTTGTAGTTTAAAACAGCCTATATAAATATTGCTTTATTTGAACAAATATCATCATCTTAAAGAAGAAAAAAATTCCCGAAGGACAAGTATTTTAGTTTGTAAATTTTTAAAATAAATATTTTTCGGTTTAACTAAACCAAATTCAATTGGCATCCAAAAACAATTTGGCTTAATTCAGTTTATTAAATTTTAAACCGTATTTTTTAATTTTAAATATTCTTTATTTAAATTAATTTAAAAAAATCAATGCTTTAAATTTAAATAAAGCTTCTAAAATTGCAATAAAACTAGCTAAAACTACTGTAAAAGACTAAAAAAAAAATCCCGGGAAATCCCGCATAAAATTCCCGGGATCGCGGGATTCAAAAAAGGGCGGGATTCCCGGGAATCCCGTCCCGGGAATTCCCGGGACATAAACCCTAATAGCAATCTAAATAATAGCGAAATATTAAAAAATGTCAAATTTTAACTTAATTTGCAAGGATATCTGTTATCCTTTTTAAAATTAAAATCAGTGTTATATATAATGTAGTTTCTTGGTAAGTAAATTGCAAAAGTATAACAAATTGCATTTATCGATAACACCGTTTACAGGTAATTGGGAAAATATCTCAAAAAACTTGAGTTTTTTTGAATTTTCAAAAACCGCGAATAATTCATAAACCACAAATTTTTTTTAAGTTTCGATTGCTGAATCATAATCTGCGTTAAAATAAAGATCAGATTTGAGAAATTTGCGCATACAAGGCAAAAACAAGTTGAATTTTTAATTACATCTTTTCGGAAAATTTCGAAAATTTGAATAAAATATTTATTTTTTTGTATAAATTTAAAAAAAAACCGCGAATTACTTAATTTTTTAAGTTTTGATTTCAAATTCCTTATATTCACATTAATTAAGACCAGATTTAAAAAAAATTTGTTAAATAATAGCGTACAGGTTAAGAAATAATTAAATTTAAAGTCAACCCTACTTTTTGTATAAATTACTCTAGAGATAAATTACTAATTCTTAAAAGACAACTTTTTGTGCTACTTCTAAATAACAGCGGATTTAGCTGAAACTTGGCACAGAGAGTTTTTAGACATTAACGAATAGGGGCAACATTGTGGAGATCGCGAATTCCAACTTTCATGTTTTTTTGGACAACTCTAATGGACATGAATGCATGTTTATGATCATGCATGAACATACATTTAACCTGCATGTATTCATATATGTCGATTTTTAGCTGGGTTAAGTGTCTTTTTACGTTTTAATGTTATGAATATTTTGAACACACTTTGTTGAGTTATAAAATATGATTCTATGGGCCAGTTTTAACTACCTAGTTTTCGAACAAAACTAATTTTTTTATATTCACTCACAAAAGTTTGTCGGTAGAATCTACTGAAAATGACAGTTAAAACAAAGCTATATGCATTTAAAAAGGCGACGAAGGTATTTACCTGTGAAAATTGTATCATCTTTCTTTAATTTGAAAAATAATTTAAACAGAAAGTGATATTAATTTATGATCTTTAATCGAACTAAAAACATTAATTTACCAAATAAAAGATCAACGATACATACCCCTCATTAATATTATTTAATTTTTAAATTCTTTTTCAAAACAGATTTTTAAAATCTTCTGATTATTTCAATAGAAGTTTGCGAATTTAGAAATATTTTCCCTTGTAAAGTGTTCGGATATTGTGTTGCGATCTCTTAATTTATTTATGACAAAATTTACAATAGAAAACTCTTTTAAGTATATGTTAAGAATTTTTTGGTTAACTCGTACATTTTCAAAACAACTAAAACTCAAATTAATTTTGTTGGTGCTTATTATAAAAAATTACAGAATAAGATTTACGTTTACTTAACCGACAGTTGTCGTAAATTATCTATATTGATAAAATCGGTAACGAAGGCCGCACTAATGAAGCAGATTTTTACTGAAAAAAAAACTAACTAAACATTAAAAAAATGTCGAAATGCGGTTGAGCAGATTATCCCGAACGTTTTTTTTTTTTTTGACGCAATTGTTTTGTCCAATGTCCGGTCCGATCCGATAGGGATTGGGACCCCTGATCTTATACCCTTCTTGCATCTAGTTCATAAAATATCTATAGATAGGACTACCATATAAGGTACAATTTTTAGCCCCCCCCCCCCCCCCCCCCTTGAGCGAATCCTGTACCCCATTTCTGTATCTAATAACCGTCATAAAAGTTGTTTTGCGTTTTTTCTATAGAAAAATAACTGTTATTACTGTTGAAAACAACAACTACTGATTATTACACAAACAACTGTCATGTAGTAACTGTCAGACTTTTTTGAGTTTAATTTTATTACATCATTTTAATAGTGAAATTATATTTTAAAACTTTTTTGACCAAATTTTTAATTTATTTGTCCGGTTTCCTTGTTTGTTTTTAATTTTTACAAGTCTTATTACAATTTTGTAGATTACCGGAAATCTAAGGGGGGTAAAAAATGTAACAACAGCATTTAAAAGAGCATATTTAAACGGTTGTCAAAAATTCAATTAACAATATGTCTGTTCCCGTACTTTACCGCAGTTACCCAAACTTACCCAAAGGCGTTGCCGTACTCAAAATTACGTACAAATTGTTGCTGTTTGGGCTGTTTTGGGTTCCCGCGGTAACGTACGGGAAGGCATATAATATTTTTAATATTTTACTTTTTTATTTAAAAATTATGTTGTATTGTAGTATTTGGAAAAAATATCAGTTTTATGTTTCCCCAGCCAAAATCGCCAGAGTTGCCACTTCATTAATGGCCTTTTTTAAAAAAGTCAAAATCGTCTGTCACTGTGCAGACTTCGTTATTAACCGGAAAATAAAAATGTAAAGTGATTAATGCCAGATAAATTTTCCAGTCCTTATCGTGGCCCGATTTTTATTTTTTTAATTTTTTTTTAACAAAGTTGCCACATGAACTTAGAAGTTTCAAAAAAGGCAAGAAAAAACATTTGCTTGGGAATATAAAATTTATTCGATAAGGACTACAGTTTTTTATTGACTACGAAAGAAAAAAAAAAAGGTTGGTTACCGTTATCGCTAAAATACCGTTTCAAATTGAATACCGTTACCGTTATTAATACCTCTAAACAAATTTCCAAATACCGTTATCGTTACCGATACCGTTATTGTTATGGGTAGTTGCCGGTATTTTACCGGTATTTATTTCATATAAAAATTGCAATTTTTGTTTTTTATTTTATAATCTTGAGTATTTTTTTACAAAAAATTTTATAGATAATAATTTTAATGAATGGGAGAAATGTTTTTAGTTGATCTGTTATTTAAATATTTAAATTTACATATTTAAATAACAGATCAACTAAAAACATTTCTCCCATTCTGTGTTTATCATACACAGAGTTGAATAGAATCAGCTGAGATATCTTAAGAATTAAGGTTCAAAGCAAAAAAGAGTAATAATAACAAAAGGATAAAAATAGCATTGTTAAATTTCGTTGATGTTAGTCTAAGTTGAGTTGTTGATAACAAACTCGATTTGCTTTCAACAGTCATATAAGTAGACGATTATCAAAAATATTAACCCACTCAAAGGCGAAAGGCACTGATGATGGCTTTGTAGCGAAAGCCGAAAATGCGCATTCTGCCTTGCTGGTCTTATCGAATTTTTTCAATAATTTTTATTCTTTGTAATTTACTTGTAAAAATTGTATCATCTTTCTTTGATTTGAAAATAATTTAAACAGAAAGTGATATTAATTTATGATCTTGAGTCAAACTAAAAATAACATTCATTTATAATAATTTTACTTATTAAAACTACCAGCATTGAATTTATGGCTTAAATCGGTATTTTCAGTACTTAAAATTAAAAATATACCATGTTTTTACTTGTTTTTACATGTCTTTATCATAATTTTTAATACCGGCACGTACCGGTATTGCTGTTTCGATAACGGTATACCGTTACCGAAACAGTCTTAAATATCGTTACCTAAACAAACGAAATCCGATACCGTTACCCTTACCGTTATTCGTTTCGGTAACCAACATTGGAAAAAAAATCACATCGACATCGGTTTACCCGCTTTGGCTGTACAGTGGCAGCCGATTTTTAACTCTGGGTTGCGGGAAAACCCGTTTAAAGTTTAAAATCAATTTTAGACTAAAACAGCAAAATTTCTAAAAATCGTGTATGATTAAAATTTATATCTCCTAGTTTTCTACTTGGAGCACCAAATTTGGAACTAAACATTTTAGACGAAAACAGAAAATTTTCTAAAAATCGTGTATGATTAAAATTTATATCTCCTAGTTTTCTACTTGGTGCACCAAATTTGGAACTAAAAATTTTAGACGAAAACAGAAAAATTTCTAAAAATCGTGTATGATTAAAATTTATATCTCCTAGTTTTCTACTTGGTGCACCAAATTTGGAACGAATCAGTTAAAGGGTAGTTGATATACTCACCCTAATATTCTTCAAAACGTTGACAGAAAAATTATTAAACATTTAATTTCTGTCAAAACGCTATATTTTTGTACGTTTTTTTAATTTATTTTGTATTTGTTTCTTATTTTTTATACACACTGATTACTTTTGTAGCTAATATAAAGCCATCAATACCTTCCTCATATGACGTGCCTTCGCCCACAAAAGGGGAATCGTCATTGGCTTTTTTTTAAAAACTGCGTGCAATTCTTGCATCTTTGGATGTAGTTTCCCAGGTAGCATATGCCGACGTTGCAACATAAATTGTACTGGGAGAACACTGTTTTTTACGAAAATCCGGTACTACTTTAAACGTGCTTTGCCAGTAATGTTTTCTGAAAATTAGCGAGCTTTTTTTTAATTTATTAAAATTAACAATTTATAAATTTTATGTATTTTTACATCTTTTACACAATTATTTATGTAAGAGAGACATAGCCATTCTTTTCTTGTGAAGTTTCAAAAGAATACATTAAAAATCTGTGATGTACACTAAAAGGCCAGTGAAGTATTACCAAACTACTAAATTTGTTATTAATTGTACTAGGATAATACAAAAAAAAATAAAATCCCAAGCCTGCGCCAACGTTGGGAAATAACTACGGCCAAGCGTTTATTGGTGTTATCATTTCGACAACATGCGAGTATAGTGAAAGTTGAAAATCCGATGCATTGCCAGTACATGTACTACCGTTTCCAATACCGGGCCGACATTGTGCCGTTTGTATTTTTCTACCTGGGTTGTTTCTTTTTGTTCTGCTGATATTATGCGAAATAAGATTTCTAATAAAAACAATGAAATAAAAGCGATTCCAAAAAATTTTGTATACAAATTTAATGCATAGAAAATATTACTTTGTGACTAAAATATATTTTACCAAAAATCATGTGGAGCATATACTGAAGAGTATGCCCTATCCAAATAAAATATAAAAAAAATTCGAAAACAAAATTTTAAAATTCAAAACCGATACCCCCCTTAAATATACTGCAAGAAGCTTATTGGGACTAAAACGAATATATATACAGTCGAACCTCGATTATCCGGGTAGTTTGGGACCAGTCTCAGCACGGATAATCGAAAAACACGGTTAAAGGAGTCATAAATTGTATTACTTTTACTGAATCGCGTACAATTAGTTTGTCAATACCATGTTTTCCAGACAAGAATTAAAAGGGTATGTTTTTGCGATATTCATTAATCCGTTCTATTTTCTCATTAATTGGAAGATATTTTTTTATCTTTGGTATTTGATGGATCCATCCTGTTGAGATATCTTAAAGCACGGACAATAGAGTTAAACCACGGTTAATAGAGGTATAAAATCAAACACACATCATGTCTGTTAATAGATGTACCCGGTTAATGGAGGCCCGGATAATCGAGGTTCAACTGTATTTAATTTAGTCACTTCCAGAAGAAATTTTTTGTTTCTTTAAAAGTTCGTTTTTCGTGGACAGTTTAGTTTAAGTATAAAGAAATATTAAAAAAAACCAACATAATGCATACCTTAGGGTGGGAACGAAATGGTAAATGTCGAATTATTCCTAGCATGCATAACCATTCAGGATTTTTATAAAAAAAACCCATAAACAAAAACACTATGGGCACCAAACATCAAGTACGGACAAAATAATAGGGTAACTTGTTACAAGTTTAGATTAGATAAAAAAAATAGATATAGAACAAACAAATTTTTGTTTAAATTTTTTTATTATATTCTTTGCAAAATTCGTTGCTATTATTTTTAACAATTGCATACAATTATTAGTATAAATACAGAGTTTTAGAAATAGTAACCAGATTTAAAGATGCTTAGATTAAAATATGGTTTAATCTACTTGTTTAGTGCTCGATTAAGCAATTTACTGTCTAAACGAGGTATTATGCATTAAACATATAGAAAATTTAAACACACGACAAAAATCTATTGTGAATACATTTGTAGTTTTAAATTGAGTTTTAACGTTGGTTAATCTCGAATTATATCTGTTACAAATACCCATCAGTGGTCATGAATAAGTTATTTTCTCTAAACCCGTTTAAAATCGATTTACAAGTAATTTACACATTTTTCGGGGATTTCATAAAAAATCAAAACATGCATCTTAAAACATTTTTTGCATTAAAAATGAACATTTTTGAATATTTTTCTCAAAAAAAAAAAAAAAAAAAAAAAAAAAAAAACTAAATACATAAAGCCTATTCGATATAACTTTTAACTAAATTTGAAAAATTTTCCTTTTACTAAAAAAATGAAATACAGAATATGATCAATTATTTTTCAACTATGAGTATATTTACTGTAGTATAATATGGATTTCTTTTTCAAGTCTACTCAATTTTATATATAGAGGTGGTGTTTCTGTTTACTGTTGATTTTTTTTTATTAATATCTTAAGTATTTTTTAAAACTATTTGTTTAAAAGGAAATCTTAAAAATATGAAAACAACAAAGAAAAAATGCATATATTATAAAATAAAGACTTGATGACTTAAAAACATACAAATTTATACACACGCCGAGTTAAATTAAGCCTTTAAAAGGAAGAGAAATACTTTTTAAAAAAATTAAGGAAAATTTTATATAAAAAATTTAAAAAATAGGAAAAATTGGAAATGAGTATCAAACAACAAAATTTACAAAGAAAAAAAATATGTTTAAAGCAGATTTTAAGTTTAATTTATATATTTTTTTTTAAGAGGCCACCAGAATGTTTTGATATACATATAGTATATATTTATATGTATATATTTATATTTTTTATAATTAAAACTATTTTTTTTTGTAAATCTTATCTTTAAGCCAGAATTTGAGTAAAAAAATATTTAAAATCTTTTTGAAATGAATGAGTATTAATATTTTAAGAAAAAAAAAATTATTTTTAAGAAAAAAAAAAATAATGAAAATTGAAAAAAAAAATCTTTAGATTTACATAACATTAGATTAAAGAAAAAATAAATTAAGAAAATTCTAGAAAATACCCGAGTAAAAAAGTTTATATATAATTATATATAGTTATATATCATTATATATGGACCCATATAAAATTATATATAATTATATCTGACATTGATTATTTGCAAATTGGTTTATATGGTGCCATATAAAATTATATATAATTCTATATGGTCCAATATATAATTATATATATTTATGTATGGTACTCTATGAACATTTTTTTATTCGATTTTCAATAAATGTAATGAACAAAATTGAAAATTAAGTATTGAAAAATGACACCAGATGACAAAATCATAAAAAGAATTCTTTAAAGAGTTAAGGACAATTCACACGTACACTATCCCTATCTAATATTTCCCAGTATTGGGGATAGGAACTGTCAAATTTCTGTGAATTCCCTTTTTAAAATGACATTTCGTACCCTCAATACGGGGAAATAATAGATATGGATGTACAGAGATGGATAGCGTGTGAATCAAGATTTATGATCATCGGTTTAACAAATCAATAATTTTATAGTACAGTATATAAGTAAAACAGTAGGGCCAATTAATGTATTATATGAGTTCATGTACTAAAACCAGAGATGGGCGAAAATCATTACCATTACATTTTCATTGACATTACTTTATGTAATGGTAATGAAATTTGATTTTCATTTATTCGCAATCACACTGTTTTTCAGAGCTGGATTATGTAACTTTAGGATAAAACAATAAAAGTTCCAGTGCTCGTATGGCTTATGCGAATAAATTTAAAAGCACGAATAATTAAAAGACTCAAACTTTACTTACGGCATTTTAAAAATTTCTATACATCAGATTTTTGTGTCATGAAGTCTCAAAAATGACCATGAACACCATTTTTATAGAATTTGTCCTCATTTTTAAAATGAAAATTGACATGATGAAACATTTTGGAGACCATGTTTGAATTTAGTTATTGTTCCAAAATTGTTGGCACATTTAATAAAAATGAAAAAATATTCGTGATCTGCAGAAAATTGTTTAAAAATATAAATTATTTAATTTGAAAAATACAAAATCTAGGTAAAATATATAGGGGTCAATTTATATTAAATTATATAAATTTATATATAATATATACTTATATATAACTATATACACCCATTTTTCGGATATAATTATATAAATTTATATAAATTTATATATAATTATATATAAGTTTATATAATTATATATAATTATATCCACCAATTTCCGCATATAATTATATATAATATGATATGGGGTCATATATAATTATATGACTCCATATATAATTTTATATGGCCCCATATCAATTTTTTTAATCGGGTACATAAAGGAAAAAAGTTTTATAGAAAAAAATAGTCAATTTACAGACTACATTGTTTTTTTCTGTTAAAAATACATATTAAAATTAGTAAATTAAAATATAGTAGGAAAATATTTTTCTTTACAAAAATGAAATCTAAAATATTATATAAGAAAACGACTTAACTTTTCTCTACTCTAAATCAAATAAAAAATAGAGGGTACAAATATTTTAATGCTACATTTAAAAAATAACCTAACGTGTTATTCCCCCACCAACACCACCACTACTACCAACAACCATACAATGTCCTGATGTTGCACTTATTGTTGTAGTTTGTAAAGTATTATATTTTGTCATCATAGACGCCGTCGTCATTGCTGCTGATGAGGCCATTGATGGTGCATTAGCTGATGTTTTTAAGTAAATTATTTTTTGATTTATTGAGGATGAAGACGATGATGATGAGTTGCTTAAATGATTACCACTATTATTAGCTAAATTGCTTAAATTTGTATTGCTTTGTAAATTAATTATATTTGCCGTTGTTAATTTACGTGATATAATGTGATTTTGTGAATTAAATTGTGTTCCCAAGGGTGGTGCGGGCGTTATAGTCACCGTACTGGGTGCAATATTTTGCATTGCTGATATTTGTGATGTAGCTGCTAATGAAGAGGCTGGCACAATAGTTGTTATGCCATTTTCATGTTGTATCGTATTATTATTATTATATATTGCACGCATTTTAGCTTGAGCTGCTGAACTCATAATAGTTGGAGGACCGCCAATGCCTCCTACTCCTCCAATTGCTGTTGATGGATTTGTAGAGATTTGAGCAATTTTAACAGCTGATGTTGATGGATGATTGGTTGTTAAAGAACGAGGCTGTAATTGAAATTAAAGGTAAGAGAAAAATTAATAAATTTAATTAAATTCATTATTTTAACTTGATAAGATGGCATTCTTTTAAATTATTCAATTTTCAATTCAAATCCATTCAATTTATTTCTTATAATATTTATATTATTTACATTTGACTTAGAAGCAAAGAGTTTAGGAACTTCGTTCCTTTTCTATTTAGATATATAAATAAATTTTTTTAATTTATGAAATTTATGTACATTACATATTATTAAACGGAAGGAAAAAAATTTACAAAAACCTTTATGAAAAAGTAGATAAAATTATGATGAGATGAGTTCATTGATATGTACATGTTGTGAGAGTTGGCATCTTCCATTAAAATTTAGAGTCAATCTTTCGATTTTATCCAGAACGAGTTCGAAGCCAGCGAGACTATGTAGGCGTCGGGTGGGATAGTCCCATGGTAGTTTAAATATAATTTTAAGTAGCTTATTTTGTGCTACTTGGAGTTTTTTTATATGACATTTTGCAGACGTGTACCAAACTGGAGCACAGTAAAACATTATGGGGTGGAATATAGATTAGATGATGAGTTTTTTATTGTCTATGTTCATTTCCGACTTTCTGTTTATAATTGGGTACACTATTCTAATAATTTTGTTAATTTTGTCCACTACATATGGAATATGATTATTAAAATTAAGCTTTGTATCAAGCATAACGATCAAGTATTTGACGTTGTTTTCCCATGGAATATCATGGTTCATGAAACAAGGTAAACTCTGGGGTATAAAACAAGACTTACGTTTGCTTGTAAAATAAATAGCCTGCGTTTTTTCAGGGTTAACCAAAATTTTCCATTTATCAAAATAATTACTCAACCCAGTAAGAGCAGACTGCAAGTTTGTAATAATATCAGCTGAATAAACATCAGAACAAAGAATTGATGTATCAACTGCAAATATAGACGTAATGCAATTGGAAAATGTTGGAATGTCAGCAGTAAAGATGTTGTAAAGAACTGGCGACAGGCAAGAACCTTGTGGACATCCTGCAATGATATTAACTTGTTGTGAACAGGTTTTACCCAAATAAACGCTGAACGATCTATATTGAAGAAAGTTTTGAATAATTTTTATGAGTTCAATTGGAAAGTTGAATTTTTTCAATTTAAAAATAAGTCCATTATGCCAAACGGAGTCAAACGCAGCTTTTATGTCTAGCAATATCATTCCAGTTGATTTGCCGTTTTGAAAATTATTTTTAACTAATTTTCTGATTTTTAGTAGGGGTTGAGACGTATTATGTTCACTTCTGAACCCGAATTGTTGCGATGGAAGTATATTGTTTGCATCGATAAAATTAATAAGCTTTTCCTTAATAATTTTTTCCAAGATTTTACTTATAGAAGAGAGCAGACTTATTGGTCTATAAGAAAGTGGAGAATCAGGAGGTTTATTTGGCTTGAGTATTGGTATGGTTTATGAGATTTTCCAATCACTGGGAAAGTAGCATAATTTAAGGCAAGCATTAAAGATGTTCGTTAGATAGTTGATAACTTTATTAGGTAAATTTTTTAGACATTTATTATTAATACCGTCTAAACCTGGAGTTTTTTTGTTTTTCAATTTTTTTATAATTACACCAACTTTTTAAGTAGTAGTGAAGTAACAGTTTTGTGGGATTGGGTTAATATTACGAATAAGGTTTGCAACACCATTAACCTCAGTAATCGTAGTAGTATCACTTAAATTTGATGAAATACAGTGGTTCAAATTAAAGTTGTGAGCCAAAACTTCAGCCTTTTCTTGCCGGGTGAAACATACTACATTGTTGTGTTTTAAAATTGGAATATTGCTAGATTTCTTCTTTAACATTTTTGAAACTTTCCAAAAAGGGGAAGATGCTTTCTCCAAATTGGACAACATGTTATTCCAAGTTTGGTTTCTGAAGTGCTTTATTTCATTCGTAATATTTTTATTTAAACGTGTCATAGCTCGACGATCATTAACATCTTTTAAATTATTCAATTAAAATAACATTCAAAAGTTTTCATACATAGACCTGCTAATTTATCTATAAATAAACTGAGTTTAGTGCTTAACCATATTTATGAATGTCAAATTTATATGGAAATATCTATGGTTAACGTTTAACCGTGGTTATGTTCGAAATAAGTCACTCGCCCATAGCGACATAAAATGATTATTCATTCGATTTGTCGACTAAAAAGGTGTTATATAATCATATATCATCATATTTAATGATTTCACTCAGAACATTTTTTATGCGGTAGATGCGTTCCGAGAAAAATCGTATAAATCAAAACCGCATAAAAATGGACTTCATTTCCATACAAAAAGGAGATATGTTGTATTTATTTAAAAAACCACATGGAGTAAAACTCAAAGCAAACCGCATAATACAGCGGTATTAAAGGATGGTCCAACCATAATGCACGATGTTAATAGAAAATAAAAACTAAACAAAAAAACAAAAGAAACAAAAGATACGTAAACCACCTCTTTGGCTGCACGGCAAACCCGACTCACCTAGATCCCACGTCACTATGGACCCACCCGGTGGAGGCGGCCCGGTTCCTGGGTCTGGATCTAGCTGAGTCAGCAGAAGAAGATGAAGAAGAAGATTAATATTATATATACTTACATATTTATTGTAGGAGGCGTTGCTACAACAACAACAACAACAAAAGAAATAAAATTAAAAAAAAATATATATACAGCGGTATTAAAGGGTGGTCCAACCAAATGCACGTTGTTAATAGTGAATCACACCTCAAGTTTTTTGCCCAACTTAATTTGACATTTCTTTGTTTCAGTGTTTGGCAAATTCAACCATGGAGAGGTACACAATTGAGCAGCGCGTTAAGATTGTTGATGCCTTTTACGTTCAAATCAAAATTCATTTCGTGCACTTCTTTGGTCAGCATAATCGATCAAATGTGTCCACAATCGGAAGAATTGTGCGCAAATTTCAGCAAACCGGGTCTGTAGGAAATGTGAAAACACCTGTACATGCTCTGCTGAAAACATTGCTGTTGTTCGCGATAGTGTGGCAGAAGAGCCGTCAATCTCGACTCGTCGTCGTTGTTCGCTATCGCGAGATGTAAACGGACTTCTTGTGGCCAGAAATTGAGGATATGGACCTGGACGATATGTGCTTCCAACAGGTTGGTGCCACTTGCCACACAGCCAACGAAACAATTGCTCTTCTGCGCGAGAAATTCAATGGCCGTTTTATCTAATGTCGTGGCGATGTTAATTGGCCGCCACGATCATGTGATTTCACACCGTTTGACTTCTTTCTTTGAGGGTATTGAAAAGAAAAAGTGTACGTCAATAAGCCAAGAACAATCAAAGAGCTAAAGGATGAGATAATTCGGCACATTAACGACATTGAACCTCAATTATGTCTCAGAGTCATTGAAAATATGGACCATCGGATAGAGGTATGCCACCGAAGCCGTGGCGAGCATTTGGCCGATATTTTGTTTCACACATAATTGTCATAGATCCTTCTATAATAATAAAAAATATTAAGATAATTCTGCGAAAACTTTTTGTTTTATTTACAATTAACATCGTGCGTTTTGGTTGTACCCCCTTTATAAAAGTAGAGCATAGCGTTAACATGAGTTTTATTCATAATAATCTTGTTAAACTCTTTCTAGTATTGTTGCTAAATTCCAAAGTCATACACGGCTGTTTTGAGTTTAGACTTAGAATGGATTTCTAAAAGCACATGGAATTAAAATATTCGGAAATTTGCTGTTTTAATTTATAATTATAGACAAGTTTTAAAATAATGTTTTTATGTATTAAATGTTCTACAAATTTCAATATTTTAGTGAAAATACAAAGAAAAAATTTCAAAATTTTGTTCACAAATGTTTTTTTTAATAATTTAATAAATATTTCATAGAAAAAAAGTAAATTCGTTTTTACTTCCACCCCACCCTGCTTTTTATACACGGAATATTTCACAAAAATGTTTGTGGATGTGAATCACAAAAATTTTTGTGGATGTGAATCACAAAACAGTAAAAATTTTCGGAATGTTCCACTTTAGAATTTCTTTATGTGGATTCGGAACTAAATTAAATAATTTACATAAAGAAACGTTTTGGATGGCTATTCAACCCAGCAATAAAAATACTGACGCTTCGTTAAAATAGGTTTGTAGTCAGAAGGTTCCGAGTTCAAATCCGGTTGCAAACAAAAACACTACATTATAAATTATCATATACAGTGTGTTCGTTTACTCAAAATTCTTACTACTTTTACTACAATTGGAAAGTTTCGTGTACTAGTAAAAGTAGTAACTTGTAGTAAGTAAACGAACACGCCTATAGAGACAATCTGACAATAAAATGTAAACAATAAAAAATAATAAAAAAGAAAATATTAAAAAATAAAGAAAAATAAAAAAAAAATAATTATAATAATCTAGTCAGAATAAAAGAAAACATTCATTAAAAAAAAATAAAAAAATATTGGTACCTCCAGCAGAGCTGTAAATGAATCATTAATTATACCCTACACCACTAAGTGGTCAGGGTATAATAAGTTTGTGCTGATGTTTGTAACACCAAAAAATACTGGACCTAGACCCACCTTATAGTATACCGATCGACTCAGAATCACGTTTTATTTCGATTTAACGATGTCCGTCTTTCTGTCTGTCCATGCATTCTTGTGCGCATTCTACAGGTCGCAAATATTACGATATTTTGATGAAACTTCCCAGGTAGAAATTGCCAAAATTACAACAAAAGTTGTACTGGGAGAGCAATGTTTTTTACGAAATGCCGGTACTACTTAAAACGTGCTTTGCCAGTACTGTTTACTGAAATTTAACGAGCCTTTTTAATTTATTAAAATTAAAAATTTTATAAATTTTACGTATTTTTACATCTATTACACAATTATTTATGTAAGAGAGACATCGCCATTCTTTTCTTGTGAAGTTTCGAAAGAATACATTAAAAATCTTTGATGTACACTAAGAGGTCAGTAAAGTTCTAGCAAACTACTAAATTTGTTATTAAATGTACTGGGATAATACCAATAAAAATAAAATCCCAAGCCTGCGCCAACGTTGGGAACTAACTACGGCCAAGCGTTTATTGGTGTTATCATTTCGACAACATGCCAGTACAGTGAAAGTTAAAAATCCGACGCATTGCCAGTACATGTACTACCGCCTCCAACACCGGGCCAACATTATGCCGTTTGTATTTTTCTACCTGGGTTGGTACACCGACTTATGTCAATACATGTTTAAACCTACCCAAGTAGAAATTGCCAACGTTACAACAAAAGTTGTACTGGGAGAGCACTGTTTTTGGCGAAATGCCGGTACTACTTAAAACGTGCTTTGCCAGTAATGTTTACTGAAATTTAACGAGCTTTTTTTAATTTGTTAAAATTAAAAATTTTATAAATTTTACGTATTTTTACATCTATTACACAATTATTTATGTAAGAGAGACATCGCCATTCTTTTCTTGTGAAGTTTCGAAAGAATACATTAAAAATCTGTGATGTACACTAAGAGGTCAGTAAAGTTCTAGCAAACTACTAAATTTGTTATTAAATGTACTGGGATAATACCAAAAAAATAAAATCCCAAGCCTGCGCCAACGTTGGGAACTAACTACGGCCAAGCGTTTATTGGTGTTATCATTTCGACAACATGCCAGTACAGTGAAAGTTAAAAATCCGACGCATTGCCAGTACATGTACTACCGCCTCCAATACCGGGCCAACATTGTGCCGTTTGTATTTTTCTACCTGGGTAGTGTTTGTTTATACGCTGCAGTTCGCAAATATTAAGATATTTTGATGAAATTTGGTACACATAGGTCTGTTGGCCCAAAGACGAAGCCTATTGATTTTGGTGAACATCGGTCCATGTTTAGACCTAGTGCCCATATAAGGTCCCCCCAAAATTATATTGTTTATACGCTGCAGGTCGCAAATATTAAGATATTTTGATGACATTTGGTACACCGACCTATGTCAGCGCAAGGACGAAGCTTATTGGTTTTGGTTAAAATCGGTCCATGTTTAGACCTAGTGTCCATATAAGGGTCCCCCCACAAAATTGGCTTTTTTAGACGCTGCAGGTCGCAAATACGAAGATATTTCAACGAAATTTGATTGGATGACTGGCATGGTGCCAAGAACAAAGCCTATAGATTATAGATAGGATCGGTCCATACTTGGACCTATCGCCCATATGGCGATATAGGTTCAGAAATGGGCTCTGTAAAGGCTAAACATTAAAATTGCCTCTAAAATATGCTATTTCAGACATTAGCTCTGTTCCACGTACGTTACCGCGGGTGCCCGCGGGAACCCAATCTTACCAAAAAGCGTTTCTATTGTTAAAAATTGGGTAAATGAGAGCGTTGATGAGAGAATAATTTGTTTCTCATTTTACCAGAAGTTACCCGTACTTTTTTTTTTGGGTAAAATGGTAAAATTGTCAAATCACTTGTTGTTTATAAATCAGCTGTTTTAAATTTGTAAAAATAATTAAAATATTAACAAAAGTTTTAAACATTAATTAATATCGTTAGCAAATACCGCTTTCTGTTATTCCCTTCGATATTTTATTGTTAAAAATAGCTTTTGTTTATATGAATAACTTTGACGTTTATTTTTGGGGTTGAAATGTGGTTTTGTGCGTTCCCGGTATTGTGAGCAATTTTACCATTTTTTGAGATAATTATTTGTTTACTCTCATTTTACCATACTTTACCCAGAATTACGTGGAACAAACCTATTATAAAAAGCACATTTAAATCACGTTTAAAAATGTATTATTTTTATATTATATATTATAAAGAGTACTTCTAAATCACTCTAAAAATGCAAACAAAATGTACTCGTATTGATGTGATGAAAATGTATACCTAAAAACCACGTTTATTAACATCATGTAATCACTTTTAAAACCTGCGATCTAAAGCCCCGGAGAAACAATTATATTAGATTCAAGGATGGGAAACACCCAAATCACACCTCCGCGTGGTAGAGAGCGGGCAACGACTGGGGACGGGCTTAAACGTGGTACAGGGGGACCGAGAGTTCACCGGTATAAGTGAACAAATTCACATTATTGTGAGTCAGGGCACATAACTTGTCCAGGAATGGGGAAACCCTTCCAAAAGCGGATGAACCAAACAGTGATGGTCAACGGTATGTTTACTGCAGCGTCTGGGACTCCATGTTAGGGGCGGCTGCAAGCGGGTGTCTGTGCGTTACAGGGGGTTGCTTGCTGGCCTGATTAGCCGAAGCGTAGAAACCAAACTATTAACGAAACAACTTTGCTAGATGCTCCAATGGAGTGACGAAACTTTAATTATATCTAAGTTTCGTTAACTAAAATAAAAAAAAAATCACTTTTAAATTACTAACAAAATGCTTAAATTGAACTACTGACAATATGGGACATCACGTGTAAAATAAATCAGTGTTAGAGCTAAATTCTAACTACTTCACAATCAGTTGATGCTATTCGGAGTGCTTTTGAAATAACTTTTTTGTAATGACTTTTTTTGCTGGGTAATGTCTATCCCAATAAAAATAAATTTGAAATACAAATTTTTTGTCGACGCATCAAGGGAAGTTCTTTTTAAATTTTATTACTGCTACAAATTGTTTTGTGAATCGACAATAATATCCAAACTGTTCACAGTTTTGTTTAATTTTAGAAATACTTACATGTGATGTAACTGAACTTGTTGTAATTGAGCTGTGTTTGCGATTTTGTAAAATTTTGGCCGCTACTTCATTGCCTGTGAAAAGTAAATTTTGTGACTGTCCTTGTATTTGAACACCACTGGCCAAAAACATAGTTTGTACATCACAAACATTTAAAGTTTTTTTTTCACAATCTTCTTGCTAAAAAGACGAAAAATAAAAAGAGATAGAAATTTTAAGAATATTAGGAAGATTAGATAGGAATGAAACCTCAAGATTAGATAGGAATTAAAGCAAATCAAAAACGACTTTTTTTTAACAGTTTTTCAGATTTATGAATTTCTCTTTAGTCTTTTTCTTTATTTTAAAGCGCTATAGACACTTGGAAGTCTAATTTAAATTCAGCGTCTATAAAACAATACTTTAAAATCTTGTGAAACAAATTAATAGGCGTACTCATTATAACTCGTAAATTCCTTGTAAACCTTGTATAAATACAAACCATATCTTTTATGTATGGAATTTCACATTAAACTCATAAACATACCAGGTTTACACCGTTTACGAGTAGAATACGAGTTTATATGAATTTCCCTAATATATTTGAGTGAGAGATATGCATTTATCATAATGAAAGTAAAATAATTTTTTAATCTACATATATATTTTATTTATTTGTGTTCTCATATCCTGAACAACAAGATTAAATCTTATATTTAAAGACCAGGAAAGTAGATCTGGGTGAAAAACTTTAATATTGCAAAATTAAATATCTTAACTTGGAAGTAATTATCAAAAGATGTTTAAGCAAAAGAGTCTATGAAAAATAAATAACCCATGAAGAAATAGTTTTCAAGTAACACATATTTCAAATTCCATTGCAAAAATTAAACATTCCAGCTATCTTTCTAGTTTCAAGGCTTGAATACAATTTGTACATTTTATTACAATAGCATACTCCAGCAAAATTGAAACGAAATTTCAGGTTTGAAACATTTTTGTTGAATTACATGTCCTAGAATTTGAAATCTGCTTTACTTCAAGCTAAATTTGAAATGAATATTTAAAACATTAGTGCTTATTGTGATAACGAATAATTTCTAGAAGTTTCGATTTTGATTTCTAGAAGTTAACGTCGTCCCCAGACGATTTCCTTAGGCAAGAATGAAATCCAGATAGGGACAAGCCGACAAAAAATTATTTTTTTTAGATTTTGGCATATTTAATCCCTTTATTTAACGCAAAAAAAATCGCTGTATAGAATTTGTTTTCCCTCCTTTAAAAACACATTTTCTTTTTGTCTTACCAATGGACTAGCCGATTTACGATCTAACATATTTTCATCAAATCCAGAATCTGAAGAATTATCACTAAATTTCGTGGAAGATGTGGATGATGTCGATGAAGTCGGTGAGGCTGCCGACAATGAAGTTGTTGTTGTTGTTGTTGTTAGCGGTGGTTGTGCCGTGCCATTATACGTGGCTAATGATTGATACACCGATGCGGCGTTAGTGGCATTTAAAGAATTAATATTAGCTTGTGTCGGTGGTTTAGCTAAAATATAGG
Source organism: Leucophora obtusa (assembly GCA_949987735.1). Lineage (NCBI taxonomy): Eukaryota > Metazoa > Arthropoda > Insecta > Diptera > Anthomyiidae > Leucophora > Leucophora obtusa. Next base: position 100,724,231 of record OX465297.1, on the reverse strand, counting down.
ATTTATCGACAGTTTTTATAATCGGTTTCATATCACGTAAATCACTGGTCTTAAGTCGAACCGCAGTATTAAACTTTTCCAAATCATTTTTAACAATTTTACCAGTATCTGATTTAGTTTTATGGAGAAAATTATTAGGTTTGGCCAGCGATGACATCGTACTCATGTTGGGATGGTGAGCCGATAAAGGTGGTGATATGGTGGTCACTTTAGCTAAGGAATGTTTAGGCATTTGTGGCATCGTTGAAGATGAATATGGTGTATGTGACACAGAAGTGTTAGAAGATGGTGACGTTACGGAAATACTTAGACCTGAGGATGAAGGATTTGTTGGGGGATTGGAACTAGAATGTATGGCATTTTCGATGTGTCTTTGCAGCGTTGTACTCAGTTGTGGATACTCATGTGGCATATTAAAATCACTATCTGTTTTGGTAATGTTTAAAACATGTGCATCATTAGTGACCATGTCACTATGTGGGAAACATTCAGATTGCCTTCTTAAGTATATATGATGTTTTTTAAGCACTGGTGTTTGTGTTGATGATTTAAAATAATTATTAGATTGTGTTAATGATATTGATGGAGGTGGACCTTGTGGTGGTAGTAATTTTACCACAGCTGGCATTGTTTGTATATTAGATTTTTGTAATTGTGGCATGTTGTTCTTACTTTCGCTCACATTTGTTAATTGATGATTTGTTGCTGACGCCGTTCTTTGTTGATGTAATTCACATGGCTTGTAGTTGGCCACATCAATCATAACAGCTCCTCCCAAAGCGGAACATTCATATAACATACCACAACATGATTTTTGTTCTTGCCATTCTTCATCATCGAAGAATGGTATAGATTCTTCATCTGCCATAGAACGCCGATTTTTACGCGGTGGTAAGCATTTTCTTCGTTTGCTACCCAATTTAATAGATCTCTTCTGAGCTTCAGCTGCTGCTTGTGCTTTATACGCTGAAGATCTTGTTTGCGTTTGAAATTGAACTATGGTACCAACGGAAGTTCCATTTAAATTGGCATGTAATCTAGTAGTATCTTCATAATCGCTATCCATAGAATCGTGTATACTGCTTAAAGATTGTGTTATATTTTGAGACCAACCATTATTTGTAGATTTACGCTTGGAAGATGATAAATCCTTAATCTTTTTTGATTTTTTAAATATTTTAGAGAATTTTTCGGGTATAAAGGCACAACCATTAATTGAGTTGGCCGAAGTACCAGCAGTACCATTAATATAACCATTATCTGCACTCTGAACATTTATATTATTAGGTTCTTGATTTTGTTGTTGTTGAGCTGCTCGTGAAATAATTCTTTCACTTTTATATTTCGTTTGAGTTTTATTACCTCCTGGTCCAGCAGCTTTAGCATCTACCACCTAAAATAATTATAAAAAATATTAACTTTTTGTTATAATTAAACTATTTTTTCTTTTAACTTACATGACTCCAATTTTTCTTACTACCTACTGGTAAACGATTATAACGTTTTACCAACAAAACACAGGCATTACATATTTCACCTTGTCTTGGATATTTGAGATCAAAACATTGCATGGTGTCACGTTCATATTTGCGTGAATCTGCGAAACGCGAACTACTCGATTTGGCACGACAGATACAGCATCCTTCTGTCGAACGATATGTTCGTGGTTTATGAAAATTAAACATTTTTGATATTTTTTGTTGGAAGAATTTTCCAAATTTACTTTAGTTTGGATATGTTAATTGGTTTTTACTTAATGTTTTTCTTAAGTTGTAACTTTTAGTTTTTTAACAATAGATAATTTAAAAATCTTTTCAAATTAGATATTGTCCGATGTTTGTTATGGTTGTTGTAATCCTTGATTTAAACACATTTCGAAAGAATTAAATTTAAAACTGTAAAGACAAAAGAAAGCAAAATTAAATTAACACATTTACAAAAGTACATATAAATATTATTTTTAAGTTAAATAAAGTTTTCAAAATAATTTTTTTGGAGATTTAGAAAACAATAAAAATAATTGCGACATTTTTCACTAACTGGCCAAATTGCAAAAAAAAAATTGTTATCATTTAGAAAATATAAAATTAAATGAAATTTACTTGACTCATATAGAGTGAATAAATAATTTAAAAGCCATGAATCGGAGATGGGCCAAAATCATTACCATTACCCAGGTAGAAATTACCGACATTAAAACAAAAATTGAACTGGGACAGCACTGTTTTGTACGAAATGCCGGTACTACTTAAAACGTGCTTTTCCAGTACTGTTTATGCAAATTAACGAGCGTTTTTAATTTATTAAAATTAACAATTTTATAAATTTTACGTATTTTTACATACATATATTACACAATTATTTATGTAAGAGACATATCTATTATTTTCTTGTGAAGTTTCGAAGGAATACATTAAAAATCTGTGATGTACACTAAAGGCACATCCACATGAGATAGAAAACTGCTAGAGAAAGAGCAAAAAACACCTCTAATTAGCTCTATTGTGAATGATTTAAGCTATTTAGAGGTGTTTTTTGATCTCTCTCTAGCAGTTTTATATCTCGTGTAGATGTGCCTTAACAGCGGTATTAAAAAAAAACAAAAAATTCCATTCACAATAATAAAAAAGCGGGTACGTTCGTAAATGCAGTAGTTAGGCATCACTGCGGCATAATAAAAGTAAAACGTTTAAAAAAGCATCAATTGACAGAACTGATTTACGTCAAACGTTTTTTTATGCAAACAGATAACAGTGCTGCCGCAAATTTTTGAAACTATCGCATCATTTTAATTTCGGATGCAATAGTGCGCGTTCTAAATTTTTATGTTAAAATCATTTAATACGAAAAGAAAACTAAACGTTGGTGCATAATGGAAGAGTAAGTAGTGCATTATATAAAAATTAACAAAAAATTGTCATTTTTACCATCAAGATTTTCAATAATAAGCAGGGTTGGCATTCAAAACCCTTTCAACTAGCTACCGTTACCCCTAAAATACCAGTACCGAAATAACCGGAATACCGTTATCCTTAAAATACCCTTACCGAAATAACTGAAATACCGTTATCCTCAAAATACCGATACCGAAATAACTAAAATATCTATACCCCTAAAATATCGTTACCGAAATAAATTAAATACCGTTACCCCTAAAATAGCGTTACCAATATTTTTAATTCTCTGCTTTTGGTAATTGCGCGTGGTTATTGAGTATTTTTCTTACATTAAGTTAGTGAATTGGTTCTGTTTTTAATCTCATTTGTTTTTTGTAAAAAAATTGCGGGATGCATGGAAATATCTGACTACCGTTATCCTTAAAATACCGTTCCCGAAATAACTGAAATACCGTTAACCGCAAAATACCGTTACCGAAACAATCAAAAAACCGTTATTCTTTAAATACCGTTGCCGAAATAACTAAAAAATCGTTATCTTTAAAATGCCGATAGCGAAATAAATGAAATAGCGTTGCCCTTAAAATGCCGTTACCGAAATAATCTAAAACAGCGTTACCCTTACCGATAACCGCATCGTTTCGGTTACCATCCATGATAATATGTATTTGTTAGTGTTATTGCGAACATTAACAAAATTAATTAACAAAAAATTGTCATTTTTACCATCAAGATTTTCAATTATATCTGTTAATGTTATTGCAAACATGTTTTTTTTTATTTTTTGCAAAACGTTATAAAAAGCCAACTCTGGGCACTTGTTGAGCAGTAGCAAAGCATCTGCAATAGCTGATCAGTCATCAGCAACAAAACTTGGCATAACTGCTGCAGTGTTGCACAAATTTACTGCATTTACGAACGTACCCAGCCTTATATTTTCAAAACAGGGTAGCTCTTAATCGGTGTGCTAAGAAATCATTTTGAATAAAATCTATGCTAACAAGCTGCTAGGCCTAAAAACATTCTAGTTAACTTTTCATTATGAATACCGGGGTTAATGTTTTAACACATATTTTGTAAGAAATTAATATGATTTCAAAGTGAAATTTCGTAACTTTTTACTTTTGCTTCTTCAGCTTTTTTGCGTTTTCGTAGATTCTACGGGGGATTCAAAATGAAAAGTTAGTAGCTTCTTATACATCGCACACAACGAGCTGTTAAATATAAAGTTTTTTAGACCTAGCAGCTTGTTAGAATAGTTTATTCAAAATGATTCATTAGCAAACCGATTAAGAGCAACCCTGTGTTTGAAAATACAAGCCTTTTTTATTATTGTGAATGGAATTTTTAGTTTTTTGGCGTTTCAGAAAAGAATATTAAAAGGAATTTAGCAACAACGGTTTAACTAGAATAAAACGCATGTTAACCCTGCTAAATTTTCATTTTGAATACCGCTGTAAAATGTTTTAAAAAACTTTTTTGTGGTAATTTTGTGTTAAAACTGCCAAATTTTGATATAAAGTTGCCATTTATAGTTAAAAAAAGAAGATCGCGGATCAGAATTTAAGATTTTAATTTTTCAGAAAAAATTACGTTTTGGTAATCAATAGTGTCCGACCGAGTATTCGGCTTCAGCTTGGAGTTCGGCCAAGTTCGGTGTTCGGCAAAATTTTGGCCGAATACCGAACTTTTCTATAAATCAATATTTTGCAACATTTAGCTCTTTAATTTTGTATAGTAAGGGTGAGTTCCTAAACGTCAAAACACATTGCAGTGTTTGCGGTTTTACTACTGTTTCGATACAAAGCAAACAAGTGTGTTGCTTACTTTGTAATAAAAACATGTCAACAAACCATCAACAACATTTGTGATGCACAGTTTGCTTTTCATATGCGCATCAATTGCGTTTACGAATGCATGACTTTGTTCAGTTGCTTTGCAAATGACGTTTTGGAACTCAGCCTAACTTATAAATATGCACATTTTTAACATAATTTTTACTTAAAGAGCGAAAAATACAACTTTTTTATGTTTTTGCAATTTAGAAATATTTAGAAATTGGTTTCCGCGTTTTTGAATTTGAAAAAGTTGCATAAAATTGTGTTTTTATTCAAACACAAAAGTATTCGGCTTCGGCCAAACTTAGTAATTTTGGCCGAAGTTCGGCTTCGGTTCGGCCTTAAAAAAGTGAGTTCGGTCGGACACTAGTAATCAATCAGAAAACTATTTAATTTACCAACAAAAACCGTTTTAAATGTAAATTTTTTTTAAGTGAAATAGTTAAAGACAATTTAGGGAATACATACGAAGCACTATTGAAAAGCTTTTATGAGTTTAAGCTGCTCTAAATATAAATTCCGCTTTGGTTTTTGTAATATTTAATCCTTTAATTCAGTAATCATTTGTAAGTGGAATGAAAACGATTTTTTTTCGTTTTATGTTTTCTGGAGAAGCTTTTAACGTTTTAAGTAAATACCACTATTAAGCTTGTAAAATAGGCGATACTTTCTAAAACGTTTTATTTTCAACACAAAATTATCCTTAGAAACCTAAACTGCAAATTCAGAGGGAAATATTTTTGGATTTTAGGAAAAAAATTACGAAAGTGAAATTGCGATTTGGATTGGTTATAAAATTCTAATCCAAAATCATTAATGTCGGATCGATCTCACTTTTTTAATTTCGCCGAACATTTTAATGTTTGAACATAAAGCAAGATTTTGATTGTTTTTAATAACAAAATAATATGAAATTAAAATTGAAACAAAAAATTTTATTTGTTGTTTTTGTTTTGCATGTAATTCGTTTCACAATTCGCACAAATCCATGGCTAGTCCAAGACTATAAGTTAATAAGAGAATATTAGAAGCAGGGATGGAAAAGATGGTACAATTGTACTTTTTTTTGTACTTCCGTGACACATCTGGTACAATTTCAATATTTTCCAAATTTAAAATTTTTGTATTGATATCAACTTCCTGTACTTTAAAGCTTTGAGCAAATATTCTTATTGCAGAAGTACACGAAAATCATTCTACCAAAAACTTGTGAATATATTCTTATATTGGCTTTAGAGGACAACTGTGAGCCCAGTGATAAAACGAAACTTTTTTCAACCTATTCTAAACTTAAAGCTCTTACAGCGGTCCAAAAATACATTCGAAAACATATTATTATTTTCTATTAATAAATAAAATTCCAGAATTTACAGATATGTAGTAATTATCATCCAAAAAAGGATAAAATGTTACATTGTTTTCTTAGGGCGGGCAGTACGTGTTTAACTCGATTTTATCTCGTTTAAACGTTAACACTGTTTAAGTAAGATGTTTTACGGTACATGTTCTGCCCTTAAACACCCTAAATTATCATGTTTAATTTATAAACACCTTGCAAAACGACTTAAGTTTAAGTGTAATGATATCAATTGGTGTTGAAAAACACATTCAAATTGAATAAAATAAAATTAATTTAAATAAAAACCAGTTAAAATGTGTTTTTTTTTCTTAATAAAGTGACATAAGAACAAAAAAATTAATTAAATTTTGCTTCCGGTGAACGAAAAATCTAGAAACAGCCTTGAAGTTGTCCCTTAGCTAGAAATTGAAAAATCTTGTTGCCGACTGGGCGGACAATGTTATTTCACTTTCTATAGAAATAACGTTGGGTAATGCCAAAAATATTAATTCTTGTCGCCGGCCGATGAAAAAATAACTTTCTCGGAAATTTTGTTCATTTTTGTTTTTTTCCTGTCTTAAAAATTGTACACTTAATTTTAAGGTGTAAATTCCTAAACACTTACAACGTGTTTAATAATCGTACTGCGAACAGCGTATAAAAATAACCCGAGTTAAGCGTTAATCACAAATATTTTCATATAAATTTGACATTCATAACTAAAGTAAAGCACTAAACTCTGGTTATTTTCATATAATTTAGCAGGTGCTTGTATCGTACAGAGCAATAATCCCAGCAAGTTTGACTTAAATCGAACAAAATTTTGTATGAAAACTAAATTGGAGAAGGTCGGAAAATTATAAATTTTTGTAGATAAAATTTTCTGCAAGTTTGACATTAATCGGTGAAATGTTTTTTATTGAAATATTTTGGTCCAAAAAGTACAATTTCCTTCTCTGGTTGGTACAAAATCTAAAAACTCATTTGCCATCCCTGATTATTGCAAAAAGCGTTTTACCAGTATTTGTTTTACAAAAGTTTCGGTGGTTTATAAAAAAAAACCACTGGCGAAGAATGGGATTAGAGTGATATGCCAAGGGTTGCAACCAGTGGTTATCCAGTGCTACCTAGTTAGAAATTGCCAGCGGTACAAAAATCAATTTAATGGTAGAGCAATGATTTTATAAAAATGCTGACGCTTCGATAAAAAAAGTTTGTAGTCAGAAGGTTCCAAGTTCAAATCCGGGGGCAAGCAAAAAAACTTTTTTGGTTTTTTTTTCATTTAAATTTTTTTTGTTGTATAAAATCAATTTTTTTTTTGTTTGTGGGAAAGCTCCTTTAAGACAAACTTTTTTTTGCTAACCAACGCTGGCATATTAGTCCCAAAAAATTGTTTGCCAGTACTAGCATTTTAGCACAGCCAGTAGTTGTCCAGCTGTTATCACTCATTTATGTGTTTAGGCAGGACCAAAAAAAATACATATGAACTTTTTTAAATTTTATTTTGGAAAATTTATTTCCAGACCACCTATTTATTGGTTTTGCTAAAATTTTGTTCGTCCAGTGCTTTTCCGGCATTTTTGAACAGCCGCACAGTGGACCATTTCACGAGAAGCAAAGGTTTAAAAGGCTTAATTCTTTCATTCACTTTTTAAAAATTAATGAAATTTCGGTTAAATTTCATTCCGTAATAGCATTCTTTTGGAATTAATTAGATAGCTTAATTCCCAATAGCTTTAAATTATATGAATTCATTCTATTTTGATTGAATTCTAACTGAATGAAACCCAATTTACCTGAATTCATTTAATAAAAAGGTGAATGAAAAATGATTTGTGTTCATTCACTTAATCAAATGAAAAATTTAGATTTGCATGTAATTGCTGAAATAGTAGCACAATACAAATGAAAAACGTTTAAAATTCATCTAACAGAAATAAATAGTATCGTATGCTTTGTTACAGCTTGTATGCTTTGGTTTTGGTTATATGTTAGTTTCAAACTACACTGCACTAAGTGAATGGTAATAAAATTTCTTCATTCAATTAGTAAAATGGTGAATGAACATGCGATTTGAATGATTCAAGTTAGGAATTCATTCAATTCATATTAAAGCATTGGGAATGAAGCTTATGAATGAATTCTTTACGAATGGTTTAAGGTACATGAATATTTTTTAAATCTGAATTTAATTTTTCGTGATTTAAGCTTAAATTGAATTAAGTTTTTCGAAGCTCTGACGAGAAGGCGGTCAAAAATCGATAACTTTTGATTGGATTTGGATACGATTTTTTCTTTGGTAGGTGGGACTTTAGCCTTTAATTTTTGCTATACACCGTAAATATCGACCGATAATAAAAAAAGTTATGAGGATTTAAAATACATTATAATTTTTAGTTGAATTTTAGTACAAAAGTGAAGTGTTAAAAGGTTAAAAAAGGTTTTTTTATGTCTTATTTTTTTTAGTTAATTTTACAACTAATACTTTTTAAAAATTTTGTAAGTTAAATTTTGTCAGAAAATGCCAAACTTTGGCCCCCATAAACTTTTTAGTCCTAATGTTCACAAGCGCCAAAGGTTGGCTTTTTTTTTTTGAAAGAGCCCGAGTTAAAATATAATTTACTACACATCGAACGTAAAAGTTACCTTATGAAATGGTTCCTCAGTATGTGCAAAATTATAGAGATCTCTATAACAGTACTTGCCATTGTTCAAACTGTAATGAATAATAATTGTGGAAACATGATTATAAATACTCTTTCTTGCAATTATGTAAAATAAAATATTTTATCTTTTATTTTATGTTTTTGAAGCATAAAAAACCCAGAACCTAACTCCTTTTAAAAGGTTAAGCATACCTGCTCATATCTTAAAAGGGTGTGTCGCAATAGTTTTTTACCATTTACCTGTTATTTAATTTTTTTGCCATTTTGTCAGGTATTTAAACTATATAACTCAAGTTCCGACTATTAATGTTTTTAAAAAATACCTATGTAAATGTACCTGTCAAAATAAAAAAGATTTTACCAATTAATATGTTAAATTATATTAATGGGTAAAAGCGCATTATGTCTCAACCCACTTTTATAAGTATATAACAACTCGTGTCAACTCTACCGTTTCCTTTTTCTGTCAGTATAAAAAAGAAATAAACTCTCGCAAAAAAATACATCGGTACGACCAACTTTTGTATTCATAACGCACAGACAGACGAACAGACATCGTTAAATCTTTTAAAAAATGATTTTGAGTCGATCCGTATAATAAAAGATGGGTATAGGTCCAATATTTTTGGTAGTTACAAACATCGGGACAAACTCATTATACCCAAACCACATAGTGGAAAACTTTTGGTATTCATAAATTTTGCACAAAATATCTGACCTTGGGTCAGAAAAATTGTTGTGGTGCACACTGGCGGAAACTGGCGGGTATACAATGTGGTATAGGAGTGTAGGGGAGGGTTCCGACTACAGAAGAGTGCAAGATTTTTTTTGGCTTTTGATGGGCAGGAGTTATGCTCTATTAAGTAGGAGATTTTCGTGAAATTTGAACCTTTTTTAAAATTTTTTTTTTAATTTCTAAACGAATTAGTGACTTTATATTTCTAGCTTAGAAGTTACAAAATTATACAAAATTTATTTTACTTTAAAATCTTTTAAAACAAAAAAGTTAGTCATTTAAAAATTAAAATTTACAAAGAAATTTTTAATTTTAGTAAAATACTGATAAAGTCCATTTTCGAAGACCATGTTCGCTGTGATATAGTTGAAATAGAGTCGCAATTTTTTGGCTCCCGATGTTCACTGGTATTTACTTTCAAATGAATAACTTTAAAATCGGTAACCATAAAAAAATTATTTTTGGCCGCCTTCTCAAAATATGGTCCACATTTTGTATAATGATGATATCTTTTTTTTATTTTTATTTTTTTAAAGATAAGTAACACTCAGGAAATTCTTTCATTAACTGACGTGTTGCTTCTTTTGGAAAGGGGTTAGAGAAGTGAAACGTGTTGAAATATGAAGGCTTTGAATCTTAGAACAGTTGTTGCGCGCCATCTGATGGAGTTGGCGAATTTTGTTGAAGCTGTTTCAGTTCATAGCCCTGTTATATTATTTTACTTCGGTGGGGTTAAGTGCTATGGGAACACCAAGGAGGATATTAGGGATATGTATGAGGGATTGAAAAAACTTATACATATTATTTTTCATAAATTGATGTTGCCTTGGATGGGGAGCGAACGCTCAAACCTTATGTATAACAGTCCAATGCGCTAACTATTACACCACAGCGCCCACATTTTGGGAATGGGAAAGCACTTGTACCATTCCCATTCACGCTGCAAAAACCTTTCTCTTGGTTTTTATATGTGCAGATTACGAAGGTTCGGTATGGGAAATTTGCTCAAATTTGCTTTGAAATAGTGGAAATTTGTTTTGAAATCTAAGAAATGCTCTCAGTTTGCAGACAAATTTGCTTTAAAATCAGGGAAGTTTGCTTAAAAGAGAGGAAAATTCTTTCATTGGGGAGCCCGTTACCGAACCTTTGTAATCTACACAAAATTTTGTTGGGGCCGTGAGCGTAAGTGAAACTCTATTGTTTATTCTTACTCTATGCCTATACCACACCATAACATTCCCGCTCACGCTGCAAAAACCTTAATCTTGGTTTTTATATGTGCAGTTTACGAAGGTTCGGTATAGGAAATTTGCTCAAATTTGCTTTGAAATAGGGGAAATTTGTTTTGAAATCAAAGAAATCCTCTCAGTTTGCAGACAAATTTGCTTTGAAATCAGGGAAATTTGCTCAAAAGAGAGGGAAATTCCCTCATTGGGGAGCCCGTTACCGAACATTTGTAATCTGCACAATATTTTGTTGGATCCGTGAGCGTAAGTGGAACTCTATTGTTTATTCTTACTCTATGCCTATACCATAGAGTAAGGATACAAAATTTAGAATGACGACAACAATAACAAAAGCACAAAGTAAAAAATATGAAGCACAGAAAACATGGATGATAAATGCGATTTTCAAAATAGTACCAACCAGCTTAAAAAGTACAATAATACTTTTTCGACCATCATAGTACCAAAACAATTTTTTTTATTATAAATTAACATGGATGGTAACCGAAACGAATGCGGTTATCGTTAGGGTAACGATATTTTAGGTTATTTCGGTAACGGTATTTTAAGGGTAACGCTATTTCATTTATTTCGGTATCGGCATTTTAAGGATTACGGTATTTGAGTTATTTCGGTAACGGTATTTTAAAGATAACGCTATTTAGTTTATTTCGGTAACGGTATTTTAAGGTTAACGGTATTTCAGTTATATCGCTAACGGTTTTTTAAGGTTAACGATAGTCAGTTATTTTGATGCATTCCGCAACTTTTTTACAAAAAAGAAACGAGATTAAAAACTTAACCAATTTATCAACTTAATGATGATTAGAACTCTTTGGCGGACCCAGCATTGTACACCTATGAGAATAAGAATACTACTTGCCAAAACTTATCTGATGCCCGTTTTACTGTATGGTTGTGAGCTATTTGCTAAATGTGATACAACTAGTAAAAGGAAATTGAACATTGCATTTAACAACATAATCCGATACGTGTATGGACTTAATAGGCGTTCTAGTGTATCATTGTTTTCATCTCAGCTATATGGGCTTTCTTTGGATAATCTACTAAACATAAGAGTTTTAGTTTTCTTACATAAAATAATATACACCCATAAACCTGATCATCTGTACAGCAGACTTTGTATTTCAGATATAAGCAGGGGAAAACGAATTAGATCATTTGGATATAAAAGTTTAATTTCGGAGTGGCATTTCTACATATTCGCAGTAATTCTCTGGAATTCTATACCCAATAGCACGCAACTTTTAAGTAACGCACGAAAATTCAAAGAAAATATTTTTAAACTGTTTTCGGCATAACAATTTGAAAAAATAATTATTTGATATTTTTTTTTTTTATATTTATATTTATTGTTTAATTGTAATTGTTTAATTGTTTTTTGTATTTTATATTTTATATAAAAATTTTTAATTAGTTATTAACTTATTAATTGATTAATGATTTTCATAAATTTACCTATCCTCAGTTCCATACTGCAAAATAAGACTTTTAGTCTTGTGTATGGAGCAATTCTACAAAATAAATAAAAAAATAAAAAAAAAAAAAAATGTACAAAAAATACTCAATAACCAAGTGAAATTACTAAAAGCGGAAAATTAAAAATAATGGTAACGGTATTTTAGGGATAACGGTATTTCATTTGTTTCGGTAACGGTATTTTAAAGGTATTGATATTTCATATATTTCGGTATCGGTATTTTAAAAGCGTTTCTATCGGTAACTTTTTGAACTTTGTAGGACTTTAGTCCTGCCTTACGTTTCACTTTACGTACAAAAAAGTCCGAGCATTGGGCTAACCGAGCTGTTTTTCTGACGGATGTGTTAGGAGCTCTCTAAAGGATGCTTTTAACTTTATATGCCTTACCAATGTTACGATAACCAGTCGTTGTTCCTGTTCCCGGCTTCCTTTCAATTGTTAGGTGTTCCAGATACATTTTTACCACTTTTGAAACTGTTTGGCGGCGTACATTAGTCTCTTTGGCAATTTTTTTTATCTCCATGTTTGGTTTTGTTAAAAATATTTAATTATTTTTGAACGCACTTTTCTTTCATCGTCCATTGTGTAAAAAATTGCAAATTAAAAATGCAAATTGACGAAAAAAAAAATATGAGAAGCTTTAAACCAAAGTTTAAGGCAAAAATGTGTGTTAACATTTTTATGATCTCACTCCTTGTTTACAAAGAATATATATTTTTGACAGAAGAAAAAATTCAAAATAAAAATACGGAATTTACCACCAAAAAGCAAAACTAAAAACAATAAAATGAAAAATGAGAAAAATTATTGCAAAACTTATGACAAATAAAACCAAATTCTTGCTTTGCTCTATTTCTAAAGCGGCGAATACATTAAGGAACATTGAGTAGGGAACATAAAATATCAAAAAATTTTGTAAACACAAAATGCACGAATGTCAACACGAACATTAACATACACAAATCAACATTCGTAAAAAAATTGCAATTTTTTCACGAAATGTGATGACGCAATCTAAGAGAGTATAAATGGGTTCGGGTCGAAATCCTGTGTATAACAAAATCCTGTTTTCAAAATCCTGTTTTCAAAATCCTGCTTTTCGTAATACTGTTTTACAAAATGCTGTATAACACAATACTGTTTGCAAAATCCTGTTTTACTGGGCGGCGAAAATTTTTGTAAAAATAAAGCAAAAAAGCGTGGTCGGTTTACGATGACAGTAAGATACCCTACCCAAGAACTCAAAATAGTGTGGAAGCTTGGCAGAGAAGACTGAAAGCTGTTGTTTGGCGTATAAAGTCAGGATTGATTATACCACCTTATCAGGTAGTTGGGTAATGAGGTCGTGGTAGCTGTAAATACCATTTCAAAACGCGCGAATGGAGAAAGACGTTACATAAATTTAAACAAAAGCGTACACAAACATTAAAAGAGTTATAAGAAAAGCCATACAGGCTACCTAAAGCGAATTGCAAAAAATCTTGTACTAATTTACGTTTATAAAATGCATTGAAATTAATTTTTTGTTAAATGTTTTTGTTAATTTTTGAAAATTATATACTTTTGTTGAAGTTATTTTTAATAAAATAAATTTTGTAAACCAGCATTTTTAATCCAGTATTTTGCAAAACAGTATTATGAAAAGCAGGATTTTTTAAATTTTTTTGACCAGTATTTTGTCTAAACAGTATTTTACATAACAGTATTGTATACGTATCCCAGTATAAATATATAATAACACGATTGAAAGCTAACTTTACCTTCTTCATTACATAACCCAAAGCCTCAAAATAACTTCCAAGCCATAAAAAAAAATTGGCATAATTAACGCATGGATAACCTTAAGCTTAACATCAAATGGAAACATAACATCTAAGCTGTATAATTTCCTCAAAGTAAAATTTACCTTAGAAAAAAATTAAAGCAAAACAAGAATATGGTTGTATTCGCCACAATTCTTCACCAATTCAATTGGTTTTCCATTAATTCTTGTTGTTTTACATTTTTTTGTATTTAATTTAGCTTTTTTGCGGTAAATTATGCATTTTTATTTTCAATTATATTTCTTCTGTCAAAAAAATAATTTTTTTGTAAACAAAGTACGATTTTTTGCAACTCTAATACGAATTTCTGCAACTCTGTTCCCTTAATTAGTTAAAAATATGGCAACTATTTGACAAATATTTTGATAGTGTTTTAGTGTGTCGTCACGAAAATAGAATAGATTCTATTACGACGACAAATAGCCGGACGACATGGCGACATTTTGCTTCCTATACAAAATATATGAAAAACCACGTCGTTGTCGACCCAGTTCTGATTAATCTCTAATTTTAATTAATCGTCAGCCGACCCAGTTGTGATTAATCTCTAAAACGACATGGCAACAGGGATCCAGATGATTTTGATGAAAAATCGGCACTTTCTCCCAAAAAAAATCGGCATTTTCGGCACTTTGATTTTAAAAAATCGGCAAAAAATCGGCACTTTCAAAAATAATCATTTAATTTTTAATTTAATTTTAATTTAATTTCTTTATTTATTACAATAACCTAGCCTATAGGCCATAATCGGTTACAAATTTCTACTAAAAGTAACAAAACAAGCAATAAAATTTGCTTAAAATAATATTTATGTAATATTTAAGTTACTTTACATAAAAAATATGCGAAAAACACATTTCGTGTAAAATAATATGTTTTAAGTTTAACAATTAAACAAAAATAAAGGCTTGAGATGAATGAAATGATAATAAAAAAATGTTAGTTGTAATTTTATGAATATTTTTATGATACATATTCATATATTATCTTATCTGACCAATACTATGTATATAAATTAGTTTTTCAGCTTTTAGAAATAGTTCTCCGAACTTAAGGTACCCGTACACCTTGAAATATTATGCAAATATTGGCCTTTTTTTTAATCACTGGATTTATTTTATTTCGTTTAAATATTCACATTTTGTTTTTTTAATTTACAAAATTTAATATATTTATCAAAATCTAATACTTATTCGCTAATATAATGTGAAAGAAAATCATTAAATTTTGTAAAAATGTGAACACCGGGATTGAATTAAACTAAATCCAAAATTGATTTATAAATAAAATAAATCCACTTGGGATTAGGTTAATTTAATTCCAGAAATTGCGTTTTCAAAAAATTAAAATTTTTTCTTTCACAGCGAATAAGTGTAGAATTTGGATAAAAATAAAAAAATAAAATAAAATAAATCTAAAAATAAAAAAATAAAATAAATCTAAAAATAAATCCAGTGATTAAAAAAGGCCTATTATTACTAGGGATCGTATATTAATGCATTTATAATCGTGTTTTATGTACATAAAATTTTAAAAATATGCATTTAAAATTTTAAAAATATGCATTTATTATTGATTTTTCCAACGTTTTTGATATTATCAATTCAATTTTTAGTATTGCATATTTGTATTTGTCTTTTAAAGTAGTTTAAACATGGACAATTGTCATTAATCATCGTCAGAAAATGATTTTTGTTTGATATTTTTGTATTCGGGATCAAAAAAATTTTGAAAAATATTTAGAAATCAGAATAGAATATTGTTCTACCTAAAGTGCAAATCCTAACATATTTAGAAATTTTAAAAATATTTTTTTTGTACAGTGTATAGGCAAAAACACAGTTTTAATGTAAATACAAAAAAGTATGCTACAAAATATTCGTTTTTAGCAAATAATGCAAAAAAATATGTATTTATGCCACAATATGCAACAAACTATTTTAAAAACATGCATTTTCAGCAAAATATGAAAAAAAACAAGCATTAACAAATCGATGCCATTTTGCTGAAAATTTGTTGATCGCAGAGCTATTTTGTTAACATTCTTTTTCAGCTAACGATAACAAACTTGATTTTACATGAACTTTCGAAATGTCAAAGATAGAATTATTTTCTTATTTATCAAAAATTAAAATTTCGTGTTTTTGAGTTTTAACAAAAAAATCGGCATTTTTCGACCAAAAATCGTCAAATCGGTATTTTGCATATTTTTTAATAAAAAATCGGCAAAATGCCGAAAAATCGGCAATTCTGGCAGCCCTGCATGGCAAATCTTATTTTTTGACATTTCTCTTATTCTGCCGGAATTTTTTTGTTTTCTTCTTTCGTATGCTGTTTTGTTGTAGTTGCGTGGTATTTATTTTAAAAACGCGTATTATTATGCTAGTATCAATGTATATAATAGGGTGTATGAGATAGCACAATATTTATTGTGAAAACGATGAAGAAAGAGAACAAAAAATATTCGTGAGGATACATATATGTTATATACACACATGGATAAATTAATTTACGTGTACATATAAAATACAAACCATAGAGGAGTAATAATAATGTATAAACTTACGTTTACATTTTTTGTATGTTTTTCTATACAACTTGTGGAAAAAATCCAGGATTGGCAACCGATACATATACAGTTATAATGGATAATGATATTTCAAAATTATTTGGTTAGGTTATTTTTTAAGCTTATCGATATTTTAAGTTATTACGTTAGATTATTTTAGGAATAACAGATTTTATTCTTTTTTATGGTTAACGATATTTTAAGTAACTTCGTTGTAGTATTTTATTTAAAGGTTTGTTATATAGTCCTTGAAAGGGTTTCACGTCGGAAATAGTTTTTTAGAATTAGTGCTTGCCAACCATGGTATATATTTCTTGTTTTCATGCTGTAGATAGATTTATTTAGTCAAAACAACTGCAACAATTTTTTTAACGTTTTTTTAAGAAAAAAATTTTAAGTGTCCATAGGGAAAGTATTGAGTGTGAGATGAAAAAATTGCATATACACATTTTTTCTATGCACTACATACATTATTTTTAATAAATTTGGATACAATTTTCATATTAATTTTTGAATAATAAATAAATGTACTTTTATTCTAAAGTATATATATTATTAAAGATATACTTAATTTGTTCATACAAAATCTTTTCAACTATTTTTATTTACCGGAAAAAATCACAAAAATGTTTTTTTGATACGAAAAATGAACACATTTAATATTTTTAAAGCATTTCTTTTTATGAGACCTACCTATTAATATTTTTTTTAATTTGTTTAAAAAATACACTTCAAATTTTATAGTTTGTTTTAACTAAAATTCTTTATGAATCTTTTTGTATTTTATATGAATTTCACAAAAAATTATGATCAACTCCGTTAAAATGCAAAAACAACGTCTAAACCCGACAGGCACAAAGAAAAACTGATGTACGTTTGCTTCAAGTTTTTGGTATTATACGTGCATTTGTTCTTCTCTGTGTTTTTTTTTTAACTTCGTTAATGAATACATACACAATTTAAATACCAACAAATCTACACACAAACATTATAGAATGCGAAAGAGAAAAGAAAATGCACAAAAATGTTGAATAGCTATGATAACTACGAACTAGCACTGTTGGTAAAAGTGGCACAAAAGTGCCATATGTGGCACTATTGAATGTTCAATGGCACCATGGCACTCTTTTTAGAATTTTGGCACTTTTTAAGAAAATTTCTATATAATTTGATAAAAGGTCGATATCGCTGGTTTTTCATTAAAAGCCACGCCCACTTAGAACGGGTAGCAAAATTAAAAAACAAACGCTGCACTAAAAATTTCTACAATTTTCTGGACCAGCTTCCAGTTCTTCATTATTTTGATCTTTAAAAATGAAAGCAATGGGGATAAAATTAGAACAACTATATTGATTCTATTGTATTGTCCGTCACTGGAATTTTTCAAAAATTTGTTATGGTATTCTAGTTTTTTTATGACAAGCAAAAGTTTTAAAAATTTCACCATACAATGGTGAAAGATTTTTCTGCCAAAAATAAAATAAAATTATCAAAAAATTGTAAATTGTGAAAAATTACGATTTTTTCGATAATTTTATGAAATCTTAAATGATATGAAAACTTAAAAAATGTCCAGGAACCGCAGAACACGAGAGAACTAGTTCTAAGCACTTGGAGTTTCCTTTAAATTTTAGCGTAAAGCACCCTGAACTTATTCCTAACAACTTTAGCCCCAAAAATCCCATGTTAATACGTAATCTTTTGGAGGAATTTGCAGGAATGTTAGAATCGGTAAAAGGTTCGATGCATCTTAAAATATTATCTCAAAATATGAATGAGGTATTTCATATTTTACTTCTGTGAAGAAAAATTTTGAAATTTTTCAAAATAAAATAAAATTTTTATATTTTAAATTGTTGACAATTAAAAATATTTGTTTATGTGCTTTTTATTATATGACAATTTTGTCCAGGTTTTGCTGTGACAATTTTTCTGAGAATACCATTATTATAATAAAATCCATTCACACCAGTTTTGTGACAATTTTGTTATTGTTATAAAGTTTAGAATAAGGGTGTAAAGTATTTGAAATAAAAGCTGAACATATTTTTTGAAACATTTGCATGTTGCTTAATTTTTTTTGGCACATTTAAAGCTTTTTTGGCATAATTTAGGCACCAAACGAAAATTCTCAAATACCATCACTGCTAACTAGCCATCAAAGCACTAAATTACAATAACAATAGTGTGGTCGGCCAAACATTAATGGCAAGGTACTCTGTGAGAGTAGAAAAAGCAGAAACAGCAATAAAAGTTAAGAAAAATAATAGAAGGTGGAGAATGCCAAATGTAAATAACCATTTTACTACTACCAATCAGAGCACCAAGTCGACCGGCTTAATATCTGTGGCGGGATTTAAATTCAATGCTCCACCGAGCAGAGACCTGAGCCGACCAAATTAATCGGCTGCTGCTGATGTAAAAATTTGCGGCGGCTGCTCAAAGGCGGCTGTAAGCCGGAATCTGATCGGCTAGCCAACTTGTTTTCGGCTCATACAAAAAATCGGCTTACACTGGGTATAACTTTAACTATTAAAAAAGAAATTATCAAAAAATTAAACACAAAACATCAAAAAATTGTAGTTTTACTAATAGTGAACTTTGAACGGTGGGTCTCATACTGCAGATTTAAGCGTTGACTAATAGTTAACTAAAAAATTTGTTGCTGCTTTGTATACAATTATTTTACTTTTTGTTTTGTTTGTTAAGATAAGTTAAACCTACAGTATGAGATTCACCGTAAACCGTCAGCATAAAAACTAATGAAAATAGTAATTTATTTTTTAAGCAAATTTTTTATATCCGATGGACCGAGACAAGTGCAATGCATGTTTTTTTGGAATATCAATACGTTTAACTTATGAAAATTTGTAACCGACTATAAAAGTGTCCACAAACTAAACTTTAGCCCAATATAAATTGAAAACGGTTAATAAGTTATATTTTTTTTATTTTATTTACAAATTCATAGTTATCATGAATATATAGTACTCGTTTTATTGTTAGTGCATTAAGGTTAGAGGTTTTAGCGCTAATTAGTGAGCCTGCACTTGAGAGCCTCTTCGGAGGACGCGCTTGTAGCTTGTAGGGTTTCATTTAATTTTTTGTCATTGCTTTTTAACTTTTTCGAAAATAACCTAAAACTTTAACGAAAACCCTGAAAAAAAGTAAAGAAAAAGTTAGAAAAACAACTAGTATAATTAAAAATATCAAAAAATCCGAATGTACTATTTTGCGTTATTTTTATTTATTTGTTTTTTGTATTAAACACTTAAATTTAATACTTTTTTGATAAAAAAAAGTTATAATACTGAAATGAGATATACGTATTCAAAATTATTCATAAAATGTTTTAAATCAACCTATCAACATTTTATTTGCTGCACGCATTTGAATACAAATCCCATTATTCATGAACGCTTTATAAAATTATAGCTAACATGTTACTGAATGCAGTTTGTATGTATAAAACATTTGTAACACTCAATTTTTAGGAATAAAAACCAAAGTTCGAATGTTTAAATTACATGGTTTCAAAAAACGCAACAGTGCAAAATTTTAAATTTACCACGATTTTTGAATTTTCTCAAATTTATGAAAATTGTTGCCAAGAAAATTTGTAATCGCGTATATTTATAACTGTTGAACGCACCTTTTAAAACTATTCATATCTCAATTTTGCATTTAGCCACTTTCTCGATCTTTTCATAAATGAAACACAAAATTTTCTAAATTTGTATTATTTTAAAACAAATAAAACAGCAAATAAAAAACAACACACAAACAAATTCAAAATAATGTTATTTTTGACAATATTCAAATGTATGTATAAATACGAAAAAATTTACACACAAAAATGTAAGCGTATATTTACCAGGGCTCGTATTTATTTATACGAAGCGTAAATACTTTAAATGAATACCTTTATTATTTAATAACAACTACAGTAAAACTCGATTAATAGGCCATTCACATCAACGAGATAACTAAATGTCCTCATTTGTGTTCTTTATTCTATTACCATATAATTACTTTATGTGGTAATAGAATAAAGAACAAAATTGAGGAGATTTAGTTATCTCGTTCATGTGAATGGCCTATAAGACGAACTCCGGGGGAATAGATTAATTAGTTCGATATAAGCGAGGTTCGTATTAACCGGTGTAAAATTTATTTAAAATGACCTAATTATCCACAAAATATTTAAATTTCCTTGAAACAACTTTAAAAATTTTACAATTTTTTCACTTGGTTTCCTAAATATATTGTTTGCAATATATTTAAGAAAAAATGTCGGTGTGTTCGGTTTAAAATTTGTCAGAAAACAAAAAAAATATAAAAAAATTTTCAAATTTTGTAAAGTTCGTATTAAAAGTGGAAAATTATATAGAAATTTGTTTGTGGGACCACCACAAACAGTTCATTTTAACCGAGTGTTCGTCTTAAGGAAGTTCGTATTAACCGATGCTTTTTATATTGAAATTGTTACCAAAACTTCGGGACTTCTAAATTAGTTCGTATTAACCGAGAATTGATCTTATCCGAGTTCAAATTAAGCGAGTTATACTGTATTAAATAATAATGAATTAAATGCTTTATTCATTAAAAGATAAGTAGTTTAAAAAATAGTATTAAAATATAAAGAAAAATTGAAATCCCGTGGCCCAAAAAAACTCGGGATTTTCCAAATACCGAATCCCGCAATTCTTATTTATCAATTTCAATTGGCATCCCTAACAAAAAAACAGTGTTTAACATTCTTCGTTAAAAAGCGCTATAATTCCAGTTACAAACCATTTTCCCCGCTGATTGTAATAGGAAAGCGCTATATTGCAGGTTTGCCAATATTTTCAAATATAAATGTGTTAAAAACCATAACAAAAATAAAAGTAAAAAATAATTAAGTTGCCACAGTAACCTAATTATTTAGTTTTTTTATTTTTAATAAAAAAATACCTGCTGCTCATTAAAGAAATCGGCTGCTTATTTTAAGCCGGTTTCCAGCCGAAAAAATTTCGGCGGCGGCGGCTAGTGAAACTGGTCGGCGGCTTTGCTCAGCCGGCTTTGAGCCGTTCGGCGCAGGTCTCAGCCACCGAGCATCGATATTTTACCGTATAGCAATTTCTGACTGATGAGTTTTTTAATTTCAGTGTTGTTAACTTTATTTTAAAATCGCTAAAAACAAAGAAAAATTTGGCCAATGCAAGACTTTTAAGCGGCGAATACATTAAGGAACATTGAGTAGGGAACAAAAATATCTAAAAATTTTGTAAACACGAATTGCACGAATGTCAGTCAACACGAACATTACGATACATTTTTCACGAATGTTCCTTAGTGTATTCCCCGCTTTAGGCTCGTTAACTTATCTCAATTTATGCCCTGGTTAAGACCATTACTAGCCTTAACCACTGGTAAACATATTTTTTGAATAACTTATCTAAATTTTAACCAAGTATTTCTTTTAACCAATGCAACAATTTAACCATAGAAATTTCTGTGGTTAAGAAACTTAACCAAGGCTATTTTAGAACAATTCACCCTACATAAGATATTTTAATAAATTAAACTGGTAATGATTATTAAAAAAAATCCATACTTTGACTAAGAATCGTTTATGATATTTTCGATGTGCATTTCCCCACTTTACCAACTCTTACAAAAATTGCATCAGTACTTAAAATCGTGCACAAATGTTTGCTATTTAGGATTTAAGTTTCTGCGTTGGTTACGAAAATTGGCGTCATGTAAGAAAATAGGAAAATTTTTTATGGGTTCAAGGAGCCAAAATATGCCTTGAGTAATTAAAACCAAATATGGTGACCAATATTAGACACGAATTAGACACCGTTACAAAATGAAAAGTCGCTGCTGTTAGAAGCTTGATACATCCTTTTAATATTTTACTTACGGATTCCAAATCTCTATTCCGAATTCGAGCTTTTTTTTTATCTATTTTGAAATATTATATAAAACGAATCCACATAGCTTAAGACTTTTTGTTCTCTAAAATACATAGGACAACATTTTTTTAATTTGTGTACAATTATAGAAAAAAATTCTTTTGAAAACCACTTTCAGAAAAACAATTATTCCATCAATTTTGGGTAACTTGCATTTAAGGATTTAGAATCAGCATATCAAATTCAAAACAAATCATGTATCAAAGCTCAAACCGCTGAAAGTTTGTTGAGGTGTGCTATGAAGGATTTACAAAATTTGAATTCTTAAATATAAAAAAG
Source organism: Leucophora obtusa (assembly GCA_949987735.1). NCBI lineage: Eukaryota > Metazoa > Arthropoda > Insecta > Diptera > Anthomyiidae > Leucophora > Leucophora obtusa. Next base: position 100,701,394 of record OX465297.1, on the reverse strand, counting down.
CGCATAGAAATCACCCGCGAATTAACGAAATGTTGTCTCGATCAGTCTCGATCACCACGAAATACTAATTAATAGTTCAAATAATCCACTTTTATTCTATAGACTTACCAAATGGATTTAATTAAATCACCTCGCGTAGTATGCAAAAAGACACAATCATTTTATAGTATTTAGCGACCGCGAATCTTTAAAAAAACGACGTGGTGGGGCCTAAGAATTATAAATAAAAATATAAGTTAAAAGCTAAAATTTAATCAAATCAAAGAAAACTATAGAAAAATGTTGCTGAAAAACAAAACAGCAGAGTTAGTAATAATAATGCGCTGCAAGCATAGGCGCAAGGGCCCCATTTATGTTTGGCTGTTTATTTGCCCATTCTCAGACCCTTAATCTTAAAAAACACTTTCGACATTATGCTTGTGATTTTTTCATACAAAAACACTTTTAAAAATAACTCCCTCCCTTTTGATAAATTTTTCAAACATTTTTTATAGAAAACTCTGAAAAATGCATCCTTTTTTCTGAAGAAAACCTCGTGCAGGGAATGCTGTACGCTCAGAATAGTATAAAATTTTGATATTTGATGGAGAAAAGAAATCCAAGATCAACCTGTCTCATATTTTACTTACCCCATATTTTGACCACTTAAATTACAGAGGTGATCAAAAACTGACATTTTCATCATAGAATTTTTGCTTCTACAACATATTGAATAGCAGAAAAAGTAACTGAAAATTAGATAAAAATGATGCTGCAGAAGAAACTGTAAAAATAGCAGATTTTTTTTTGCTAAATACAAGTAAAATATGAACAGCAAAAATAAACCTGTTAAATCTATAGTTTTACAATTTTGTTTAGTAAATATTTCTGCTAATTTAACTGCTATTTGTATTCAACTAAATTTAGCTTAAAAATAACAAAAAATTATAGATATAACAGTTTGTTTTTGATATTTTTAGTCTACTAATATTTAGCAAAATTTTCGGTAGATTTTACATACAATTTGTCATTTTCAATTAACTAAAAGTTAACTTAAATATAACTAAAATTCTGCAAATTTAACAGCTTTATTTTTGCTGTTCTTAGTTTACTAGTATTTAGCAAAAAAAAAAAAACAGTTCTTTCTTTAGCGTCATTTTTAACTAATTTTTAGCTGATTTTTCTGCTATTTTTACAAATTTTTTTCTATGAGTGTTTAATATTACACTTTAAAAAACTATGAAATCCTAGAAAATTTTCTCTTATAGCCAGAACTAAGATCGATTTGTTTCTGAAATATTACTTAAGTAAAAATTTTTAAACAACATTTCTTATTTAAGAAATTATCAAGACAAAACTGACCCTTAGATTCCAAAAAATTATCTCCCTAGGAAACTAGAAGACATTTTCCCAATCACTTAAAAGTTACGGTTTCTGCCGAATATTGCTTACGGCGCCGAATATTCGGTATTTACATTAATTATAACCAGAGACCCAAAATAACTGTTATATTTCTTAAAAAGTCACCACCCAAATTTATTTAATTATAATATTTCAATAATGCACTATATTTTATAAATCATATTGCACAAAAAAATCACAAAGTTTGGCAAAGATTTGAATTTTTTCAATTTTTATATTTTACTCTATAAATTTCTGTTGTTTTTTGATTATTTTAAAACTTTTTACAAAAGTTACAGAATGATTTTTTTGAAAAAATTAAGCACTAACTTTTTTATTTGATAATAAAATAAAAATTAAAAATTGACCTAAATTGAATGCCGGAAGTTGCTGGAATATACAAATTTACTCACTTTAAATCACTGTTCAGTCTTTTATTAACACTAGTTGACATCATCAGGATATTATAATTGTTAAGTCATTGGTTCTATGGTTTTTGATTTATATTCTTAATTGTTATTTTTTGATAAAGAAAAAAAATTACAAAATAACTTTTATTATTTTTGAAAAAATAAAAATCGTGTTTGGATTGTTTTTGTTTGAATTAAAAATAAAAATCAAACAGAGCAAATAAACAAAAAATTAAAAATATTCAAACAAGAAATAATTGTAAAACAATCAGTTTTTTGAATAAAAGTTATAACTCTTACGTCACTGATTATAACTACACTCAAAATATTTCTTTGTTAATTGCAACGAATATTTCAACTATCTAATAGGTGAAATACCCTAAACTAATATATAGTTGAACTGATTTAGTTGATGACAACTAAGTTTGTGAAATATCAAAAAATTAGTATAAATCAACTATATGATAATAAAATGCTGATGATGTTCAGGTATACCTGAGTAGTTAAAAAAAACTCTTGATTCATCACTCTGTAAACTTAACAATGACCTAGATAGAATTCACCGATGGGCATTGGGGAACGGACTTTGTCTCAACCCAAAGAAATCTAAATATATCGTGATTCATAAGCGATTATTTAAACTTTATCGTGATTTTGATATACGACTTAATAATCAAAAAATTGATATAGTGTCATCTGTACGTAATTTGGGTATAATCTTTAATAACACCCTTACTTGGTCTAACCACATTAATAATATTGTCGGTGAAACATATAATATGCTACGTACTTTATGGGCAACACAGTACTACACACCACCTAATATAAGAATGCTTCTAGCTAAAGCCTATTTGATGCCATCTCTGCTATACGGCTGTGAAATTTTTTCAAATTGCGACGCGAATAGTAAGCGAAAATTAAATGTTGTATTTAATAATATTACCAGATATGTATTTGGTCTAAGAAAATACGATCGTGTATCTTCATATTCCTTACAGCTTTATGGAATGACGCTTGATAATATTTTTATTTAAATTTAATTTTTATTTAAATTTTTAAAATTATTTATTTTTCATTTTCATTTTTTATTTAATTTTTTATTTTCATTTTATTATTTTTATTTTATTATTTTCTTTGATTTTTAAAATTATTGTGATAAAAAATTATTATATTAAAATTTCTATTATGGTATTTACAAATTTGTTCTTTTTATTATTATCATTTTTAATATTTTTTATTTTAAATTCAATTTTTATTTTATTTAAATTTAACTTAAATAAATTGTCACATTTAAACATATGTAGTCAAATTAAGTTATATGCTGTAATTCATAAGATGTAATCTTGTAGCATAGAAAATCAATTAAATAAATAAATCAAATCAAAATGATTACTAAAACCTAGCGGCCCTATGTTCCACTAGGAATTAAAGGATTAAATATATATATATATATATATATATATATATATATATATATATATATATATATATATATATATATATATATATATATATATATATGATAATAAAAAATAGTTAATGGACCCTACAGATATCGTTATTTTGTTTTATTTTTAGTAGTATTAACAATTGAATATTGACAAACTTTTTATAAAAAAAATTTAATGCCACAAAAATTTTGCACAAAGTGGAATAACACCAAAACAATTCAAAATTATTAAGAAGTTTAATTCTACACTTAAAAGCCAAATTTATTAGTTTTTCATCATTTTTTATAGCTATACTCCTACTGTTTTAAATCCATCTTTAAAACGTATATTGGTGGGAGGGTTTAAAACACGAAGAAAATTTTTCATAAGATTTTCTTGTTTCTTATTCTTGACCATTTCGTTTTATTATTAAAGCTTCCAAAATTGTGTCTGCAAAATATAGACATAATAAATATACAGTCTTACTATCAATATTTTCCAAACATATATTTTAGTTAAAGTCGACTTCAGTTAAAATATTAGGTGGCAGTATGCCTTGACTTGGTTTATTTTTGGAGCATTCTGATTGGTTAATTTTTTTTCAACCAATCAAAATGTTTGAAAATACAAATATTTTTGTAGGGTTTTCATACACAAAATGAACAAAACCGTATGATTAAAAATAAAGTCGACTTTAAATTTAAAATACTCTTTTATAGTAAAGGCCATTGATTTTATAGTATATTTAGACTGGGCAAAAACTAGTAGTTTTTGGTAATTTTTAGGTTTTGAGCCGAAAACTATAAAATTAATTTAGTTTTTCCATACAATTTTCATACAAACTGAAAACCAGATTCTACCTGGTTTTCGCCAAAAACCAAGTAAAAATATCTGAAATTTGTATTTTTGATACACCCGATTTCTTTTATAACTAATTTTTAATACACCCTGTTACAACGAATATAGAATTAAAGCAAGTGTCAAAATATATTTTTTAATTTTTTTTAAATATTTCAGTTTTAGTTTAAAATTGTGTGTTGTTATACATTTTTAAATATGTTAATAATTTTTATAATTTAATTTAACCATAAAAACATAAAGAAAAGTGTTTAATAAAAAAGTGATGTGACAAAGAAAAACTAAAAATTCAGTTTAAATGAATTGGCTTTTGTAATTTTGTAAGTATTAAATTGATTACAACTTCTAAACTTCTTACCAAATTTATTTCATTATAATAGGGGTTTTCATATAAACTCATATTCTACTCGTAAACGTTGTAAACCTGGTATGTTTATGAGTTTAATGTCAAACTCCATACATAAAAAATATTGTTTGTATTTATACAAGGTTTACAAGGAATTTACGATTTTATATGAAAACCCCTAATATTTTTTTTTCTGTTTTCTTTTCTAAGAAATATAAATACAAACTTGACAATAGAAAATATATTGAAATATTTATTTACAGGGTAACCAAAATATTACACGAAAGCAATAGTTGCTTTTGATCATGTTAGTAATTTTTTTTTTTTTTAAATTCAACTATAGATTTTCTTAACTATCTAACTATGGAATTTTATCGGTGTACGCATACTTCAAAACTTGCGAGCTGATTTAATAAGCGGCGTTGGGAAAATGCCGGCGGCGTGGAGCCGCCAATTTTAAAAAACTTACTTTTCAGTAACTACTATTATATACAACCCTGTCCGAAAAAAATAACATTAATTTTTTTGTAAATATGAAAGAAACAGCGATTAAAATTCATATTAGAATTTATACCGCTTACTCACTCGCTAAAAATAAAAATGCTAGTTAAAACAAAAGAGAAGCCACAAACCAAAGAGAAGTGCAAAAAATAAAACAATTCAAATTCATAAAAAAGAATACTAAATGTATATAAAAGCAATACATATCCATACATAAATTAAAAAGTAATAAAAAGAAAATAATGACCGCTAAAATACCTCAAAAACGTTTTTTCATATATATACGAAATTGTTTACAAAATATATGTACACTAGTAAAATCAGGCAATCAAGCCTACGTGATTATAAATACGCATGCAAGTGGTGGTGGGGCCAATCAAAAGTGACAAAAAGAAAATAGGATGAAAGATTAAAGAATCAAACATTTAATAAAGGCACAGGGTATACCAGTGAAGTCAAAAGTGACAGCTGTCAAACGAGTAAACAGAAACCGTATGGTGTGGTTGTTGTTGTAATTTTTAACCGAAGTGCGAAGGAGATTTTAAAAAAAGTATATATACGAAACCCATGAGTAAAAGTAAACAACTATACAGCATGTTTTCAAACATGTGTTCACAAAAAAAAATTAAAAGATAGCCTAGAAAGTATAAAGATACACACCATGGTTGTATTGGGCAAACAGTTTAACTTACCTGGTGTGTTACAAATTCACAAAATAATTATATATTTGTAGTTACACATTGTAATGAATAAAACAATATTAATTTAAACTTTTTTTTATAAAATTTTTGCACATTAATGCCCTTTATTAACAATAAAGAAAACTTATACAGTACTATTAAACATAACACAACATACAACAAACTCTCACATCCATATGTTCTGTGAAATGTATAAAAAAAAACACAAACGCACTCAGAAAACAGATTTATATTATTTATTATTATTCGACAACATAAAATATTCACTTTATAACACTATCTATTTTTAATTTTTATTATTCAATCATTATTTGAGCTATATAATTTTATTTTGTTACACAAACGATGCCGTGAAGAAAATTCATTAAACAAACTAAAAAAAAAGCACAACATATCGTCAGCTTAGTATTGGTTTGGTCGATATGCCAAAAAGTCTTTATCCAGAAAAACGATAAAGAGATTTACATCTTTTTAATTTGTGTATGCACTAGGTATCTCAGATATGATACATTATAGCAAGAAACTGTCCCAAAATCTGAATGAAAATATGTATTGAATAAATTTTCTAACTCGATATTTTCAAAAATGGCCAGTGGGCCGAACCAATAATAATGCGACGAATTGGAAAACTTTTGGGAAAGAGAGACAGAACTAGTTGTAATATATTTGTTTCTCTCGCACTTACGTTTATGGTGCAGCTCTGCTAGTTAGTTGCAGAGTTGCAAATTTCGGTAGTTCCAAAAACGTCCGCCCGCAGCGCTAGTGCGTGTCGTCACTGGTATACCCTGTGAATAAAGGGTTGTTGTTTATTCCGCAGTAACTTGTATTTTAACTCTACTTATAACGTTACTTTTTTTGTACTGAAAAGACAGTGTTGCCAACAAATTTTCGAAATAAATGACTAAATCAGACCCAAAAATCGCTAGAAAATCAATAGATTTATAAACAGTGCAAAAATTTAGCGATTTTATCGCTAGATTGTTTAAAAATGGTACTTAATTTCTTTAATATGTTCACAAGAAGTGTTATAAACTTGTAAATAATGAAACGTTTTACGATTAAGCTTCAAATAATGGATCCAGATTTTCATTGAATTAATATTAGTATTGAAAATACTCAAAAGGGGGCGTTGTACGGTGAAAAGCTGCGTACCCATATTTTATCGAAATGTGTATTTTTTGGAAAGTTTTTTTTACTAATATGCGAATTTTATAATATTTTTCAACATAAAACCGAGTTTTAAGAATTATAATACGGCTGAAAAAAAAATCGCCAGATTTTTGGTTAATAGCTACAGGACAATTTTTCCCGCTAGGGGCGAAATAAAATCGCTAGATCTGACCAGAAAATCGCCGTTATGACAACACTGTGAAAAGATAACGACACGCCCGACCGAAGTATGGTGCTTAAAATTCTTGCAAGGACATAAAGAGAAAAAATATTGACAATTTTTTTTTATTGAAATTGTGTTATAGCAACGACTGCTGTTAAAAAGTCTCTTTAATTTTATATGCAAACTGGGTATTTTTTAATATTAATAAGCAAAATTTTGTGCTAATATACAAAACTAATGCAGAGAACATATCAAACAACACAAGTGCACTTTACAACTTAATTAAAATTGCTTTAAAACAATAAAAATAATTAATTAAAAATACCACTTTTTCACGTTTTTTGTTATTTTACATTGAAACTCTCTTAAAACCAGTTCAGTTTTTCAGATGAGAGCCGTGGATAGGTTATAGTTTCTTTTTACCTAAACACATATTTAAACGAAAATTTGAAAATAAATATGAAATTAAAAAAGGAATTGCATTTAAAATATAATAAGCACATAATTTTCAGTGAAAAGCTTCAATTTTATTCCAAAAACGAAAAATATTTTCTTTCTACTCCAATTTAATTATAACATCTTGTTACACTATATAAACAACTATAAATAAATTCAGAGTAGGTTTGTTCCACGTACGTTACCGCGGGAACCCAATCTTACCAAAAACCGTTTCTATTGTTAAAAATTGGGTAAGAGAGCATTGATGAGAGAATAATTTGTTTCTCTTTTTAAAGCACTAGTTGTTCATAAATCAGCTGTTTTAAATTTGTAAAAATAATTAAAATATTAACACAACTTGTAAACAATAATTAATACCGTTAACAAATACCACGTTCTAAAACTTTTTCTTTATTCCCTGCGATATTTTATTTTTAAAAATAGCTTTTGTTTATATGAATAACTTTGACGTTAATTTTTGGGCTTGAAATGTGGTTTTATGCGTTCCCGGTATTGTGAGCAATTTTACCATTTTTTGAGATAATTATTTGTTTACTCTCATTTTGCCAGACTTTACCCAGAATTACGAGGAACAAACCTAGTAGGTAATATATGCAAGAATAACAAACTAAATTTTCGTGGCCACTACATACAAGATTATCACATTTAAGTTATTCCATTTAGGACATACATACGTCGAATTTTTAATGGATGGAAACCACATTGCTACCACATTCATTGTTGACTTCATCAGGCATAGCATTTTGAATATATATTTCACAATTTCCTAAATTATTTCATCGGAAAAAAGGAATTGGAACATGAAATCGGCTCTTGAAGCGATTTGCATTCTTTAGTAGAGCCCCTTGCCGTTCGAACTATATTTTCTGAAGAAATTCGGCCAGCGTTATGCTCCTTCGTTGTAGAACATCTGCTTACTTTCACTTCTTAGTCAGTCGAAATACCATAATCACGCATCTATCGGAAGGAGTTGTTAAATTATGAGATACTTGAGGTTGTTCTTGAATCGCAAGTATGTTCTTATGCTGTCCGGCTTATCTATGAGCTATTCTTCACTTTTGAAATCATCCTCCGGTATTCAAATATTCCAAAACGCTTCACAAACGATTAGCAATTTCTTGTCTTCTTAACTGCATTTTAGGAGAAAATCGGAAATATATACCATATGGGTGATAGGTCCAAATATGGACCAATTCTATCAAAAACAATAGGCTTAGTGCTTGGCCCAATGTGAGTCAGTGGACCATCCTATCTTTATATATGCAACCTGTAGCGTACAAGCAAACATTAGGGCCAACTTTGGCGTCCCTTGATATGGGCACTAGGTCCAAATTTCATCAAAATATTTAAATATTTCTGACCTGTAGCATGCGCACTAGAATACATGAACATTAGGGTGTCCCTTAAAAATTTTGTTAAATTTTTGACAAAATGAACATTTTTTGTAAAATGTCCTGGAAAGCAGTCTCTCCAAGCACAAACTCGAATTATTATTTTTCCAATTTATTTATTTTTTTTTCTTTAATATCAACTGTTATGTAGTACAACTAGCAATCGACATCTCCAAATTAGGCATTTTAAAAAAATCCTTTAAAATTAATTTAAAAAAAAAACACGTTTTTGCATTTTTATCAAATTCGTGGGTCATTTTGGACTCCAGGCTAAAGTGGGTTAATGTATCCGATGAAGTCAAAATTCCATATCTGAATCATTTTGATTATATTAAATGAATAAATGAAATAAAAACTAATTTTTTTAAAATCAGTTACAAATTCAGTGGCACATTTTTGCAATTACCGGGATTTCCCTGCTTTTCCATTTTGAATTTGTTCATTCATCGACTAAATTACATAAAGTTGAGTGATACGAAACGTATGCGGTTTGCATAAGTGAGATTTTTCACACATCTTATATTGATTACGGGTTGAACCAAAATATTAAATAAGTTAATTTCAAATTGAAAAAGCACAAAGAAATCGCGTTAATCACAAAAATGTGTCATTAACTTTGTTGCTGATTCACAGTGATTTTTTCAATCGCGTATACGCACGACTTACTTGAATAACTTTAATTTCACTAACAATCACACAGTTTATCAATTAGAAAATAAAAATCCACGGTAGAGCGCGTAAAGCTTAACTTTTTAAAAAAATTAAAAGACAAAAAATTGGATTAAATCTAATACTTCTATGGTTTAAAATATATACTTTAAATTTAACGCCTTTAGCGTTCCGCGATTCGAAAAAAATATGTGATCCGGTATTCTATATTTTTATTTTTTGGTTATTTTGAAATAAGTTATTTTATATCCCAGCAAAATATATACATGGTTTTAGCAGCACTGCAGAACTAGAAGCGTATTTTTAGTGCTACTTGTATCCAGAGATGGGCCAAAATTATTACCGTTACATTTTCATTACAATTACTTTATGTAATGATGATGAAAGTTTTATCTTCATTTCCATTACATAAAGTAATGATTTGACTTCCACTTCCATTGTTTTTTTGTAATGTAATAAAAAAATTCATTAATTGTAATGAAACGAAAAAAGCATTACTTTACTAAAAGGGAAATATGTTTGATGTTTTCTATAGTCGCGCCTTTATTGGCAAAGTTATAAATATTCATATAAAATATTGTGATTGAGAAGCGCTTATGGGGCATTTTATACCTTATGACCTCAAAATTGAAGCTTTTTCGTTTTTTGGGCTTTAAGCGACGAATCAGCATACCACACTCAAAAAATTGTATGAACTAAAATTAAGGTTTCACTTTACTAAAACAATGTATATGAGTTATTAATAAAAATAAGTTAAATTTCTTTCCAATAAGTAAAATTGCTTTCAAATAATGCAAATTTTATTTGATTTTAGTTTATCCAAAATTCGTATTAACTCAAAAATAATAAAACATTTTCCTTAAATTTATTTTCTTGAATTAGGTTAAAATTTCTTAAAACTGTTGAAAAATGTATGTATTTTAAGTTAATCAGTGTTGCCAACTCCTGAAGGCAGGAAAGCACCGTGAGCATTATGAAAACGGGTAAAAAGGGTAAAAATTTACCAAAAAGGAGGTAAAAAAGCACGATAATAATTTTTTGAAAAATTTAAATCAAGAATTCAAAAACACATTTTAACTTTGAAAAATCGTGTAAAAAAGGTTCAGAAAATTACCTAAAACGGGGTAAAAAAGCACCAAACTAATATTTCAATATTTTGAAGTTTAAATGTAACGAAGTTGCTATTTAAAATTGTACTACAAATATTGTGCAAAAATGTAGTTTTTGTATAGTTCGTATTATTTTTTAAATTTTGACAGAAAATTCAAGAAAAATGTAAAAAAAACGAGAGCAAATACCAAAAATATAAACTGTAAAAAGCACTAAAAGCACTGCCAAAAATCTGAAAAAGCACCGTAAATACCCGCTTTTTTTAAACGGGTATTTGTAAAAAATCACCGGGTACAGGAAGGAAAAAAGCACCAAAAAATACCCGAAAAGCACTGAAATGGCAACACTGAAGTTAATAATCTTAGATGTGAAGAATTTGGTTGAACTAAAAATTACGAAATTTAAAATTGTATGAAAAACTAAATTCAAATAATGAACTTCCTTAAATTTAGTTTAAACATTTTAACTTCTTTAAACCAAGTATAAACTTCTTAAATTCTAGTAAAGATTTTCTTTCACATTCCTGAAAATATTTTATAACCTATGGAATTCTTATTTGGTTTGTAGTTTGTATTATATAAGTATTTTAGTGTTGTGAAGAAAATTTAAGCAATAAATTTTACACAAATTTATATTAAAGTATTAAAGTTATGTTCGTTAATACTTTCATACAGTGTTGCCACTTTTTGAATAATTATTCAAAAACGGGACTGTTTTAACATTCCTTGGATAACTTTGGTATAATGACATTTTTGTGTAGTTTTTGTGTAATTTCGTTTTTTGCTGAAAAATTTACTAAATTATATACTTTCAAGTCCGACAGATGAAAAAATTAGTTTGTTTGTCTAACATAAACTACAAATTTAGTCTTAGTTACCTTGCACAGATCATTTTTACTATAAAGGATATAATTGATTATTTATATGCCCTTTGTAGTTAAACTGTGTCTAAATATTAACCGATTTTCTCCAAATTTAGTACATATTAGTGGAATGTAAATCAAACACCTTCTGCCACTTTTCTATCGAATGAGATTAGATTTTCCTAAATACGAAAAAACTTCGATAATTTTTTGCTATATTTTTTACTATAAAGGACACCCTATAATTGATTATTTATATGCCCTTTGTAGTTAAACTGCGTCTAAATATTAACCGATTTTCTCCAAATTTAGTTCATATTAGTGGAATGTAAATCAAACACCTTCTGCCACTTTTCTATCGAATGAGATTAGATTTTCCTAAATCCGAAAAAAACTTCGATAATTTTTTGTTATGTTTTTAAAATCTGGAAGGCATTTTAAATTCACATGCTAGAGGTGCATTTCTTTATAGTTGAATGCCCTCGAATTAATAATATTAATTATTTTTTTTATAAAAACAACGATTGTTTTAAAATAATAAAAAAATATAAATTTTTGTGTAATTTCACAAGGTTTTGGATAATTTTTGGCCTAGAGCTGTGTATTTTTTTGTTTTACTGGTGGCAACACTGCTTTCATAAAAAAATGTATGAAATTGATTACTTAGATTTTTGGTAGTGAAACTAAAATACTTATATATTTGAATATTTATACCTAATGAGAATTAAAAATTAATAAATAATACCTGCAGTTTTTTGCATGTTTTTTTTTTGGATTTTCTTACTTAATACTAGCATAACATATGAACTAAAAATAAGTTTATTCTGCGTTAGCACATGTTCAAAGCATCTTTAAATTTAAGAACAATTGACTTGATTTTAAGACATGTTTACTAAATTTAAAAACAAGTTTATACTAAATTTAAGTAAAATACATATTAATTTTAGTAAAAATTTCAGAAAAATTAAAACAGTATTTACTAAATTTCAGAAAAAATTTACTTAATTTAAGTTAATTGTTTTAACTTGTTTTTAAGAAAATTGTGTACTCGATTTAAGTTAAAATTTCCTTGGAGCCAAATCATTCCCAAATTTCTTTAAATTTAGTTCAAATGACCTAGTATTTGGGAAACAATTTTTTCGGTGCATGAATTCAAATTAAAGCACACGAAAAAAGAAAAATATTTACCTTTGTATAAATGTATCTTTCGCTTACAGGCAGAACCACAAAAATGTTTATTTTTTTCTGGGTAGATATTAGGTCCATTCGATTACTTTTCTCAGTCAAGTCCAGTAAGAATTACTCAGTACAAACTTTCAGAGAGTAAGACAAGATTTACTCTCAAAATAAAATTTTCCCAAACATGTATGCGAACAGAAAATTTGCAACAATTTGCAAGTTTGTACACACAGCTGATTACAACACCAAATATACAAATAAATTTTAACTGGTCGCTATGAAAGAAGACAATTTTTGTTAAACCTTAAGCAGAACATTTTTAGAAAGTTTTCTTATCTTTTCTATAATTTATTTTGAAAGTTTTACTGCTATTCATTTCCATAAAATAATACAATTGGAAAATATTTTTTTTTATTTACCATAAACAATCATATGTTTTCGAAACATATGTTTTTTTCTGCTTGCAAATTCTTACTGGCAAAAATTTATCCAGTAAAAATTTGCAAGAAAAAGACTTAGAAACTCTCAACATAGAACTATCACTTTATTCTCTCTTTTTTCTTTCTGTTTACTGAGTATTTATGTAAACGAACGCCATCCAGTAAAAATTTGTACAAATTTGTACAAATTATCCAGTAATCGAATGGACCTATTAACTATCACTACAAACAAATCCAAAAGCGCCAAAAAAGGAAGTAAATGCTTAAAAAAGCGTGAAAAACAGTAATTTATAAATGTTAACTAATATTGAAATTAATCACATTGAATTAATTTGATACAATTGAATTAATTTGATACAATTGAATTAATATAATAATTGGATTAATTTTATTTGCGCTTGTAGGGTAAAAAATTATATAATTAATTTTAAGCACTAAGCCATTATAAATATTGGTAACTTTTATTTGGTGTAATATAGAATGGTATTCCATTTATATTCTATGAAAAAAAAAAAATCCACTAAAATCCATGTTTTCGCGATTTCCCAAAATTTTAGTCTACTCACTTGCAGACTAAATTTTTGGAGAAATATTTTTTGTTTTATTCATACCAAGTAAAGTAGTTATCAGTTCGTACCGAGTACCGCGTGGACGAACAAAAACCAGTAGTTATCAAAGCACTGCAAAGTGTCTATTACTTGAATTTAACAGCATAAGCTATTCAATGGTAAACGAGGGCCATTGAATTTAATGCAAATGCCAGTTCCTTATTCTCAATGTAAATTTTTATGAAATTTACACTAAAATACATTTCTTTAACGAATTTTGAAATTTTTTTTACCCACCCAGCCAGCAAAATTTGGATCATTTTTTGAGGGTTCTTATTTTATGATTCAAAACTTATTCAAATAAAACACATTTTTTTGAAATTTTCAAATTTTTTGTCGAAAATTGCTCATATTTTGGATGAAAATATGAGCCTTCTAAAATGAATCATAAGACACAAAAATTTGAGCCAAATTATTAAATCCAAAAGATGGTTCAGAAATGACTCAGAAATGTAAACAAATTTGAATATTTTGTGAACTATTCAAAAAAGGTTCAAAAGAATCATTTTTTTGAACCTTTTTTGAATCTTTTTAAATCTTTTTTATATTTTTGATTCAAAAAAGAAAACTCTTTTGGATGAACAAAAATTTAAATTTTTCATACAAAAATTTGAATTTTTAATAATATATTTTGAGCTTTTTAACGACAAAATTCGGTAGAAAAAGTTGCGGAATTAGTTTTAACGACAATTGTAGTTAATTATCGAATTTTGAAGTCTAACTACAGAATTTTGTCGGTAAAAAGTTAGAGAATCGCACTACAGATGGTTTAAGAGACTATTGGCAAGATTTTGGAAAGGAACCCATGTATTTCTCAAAGAGAAATTTCGGTGGCGGTTCCCTAATGGTTTGGGTTGCGTTTAGCTCAAGTGGAACCCTTTCTTCAGTGTTTCCTTCAAAAATAATGGATAGTTTGGAGTACCAGCGAGTGCTCTCAAATCATTTGTTGCCATATCGGGACGCACATCAAATTTATTGATGATACTTTACTTTGCACTTAAGATTTGAGCTTGGGCCACAAAAAAAGTACACATGTGTGTTAGTTTTCTCTTTCTCTGTCACATATCCAAATTTTATCAATATCGCTGGATCCCTCCAAAGATAAATTTCCTTTTAAATCTTAAAAAATTCACAAGTTGATTTACATAAAGTCACATTAGAACAGTGGTGCGCATTACAAAGCTCTTTAATTTAGTCGTCAATGAGACAGCGACGAGTGCACATGCTTAGCTGGTGTTTTGATATTTTTTTCAAGTGCACTGAAAACAAATTTTTAATGCATTCAGAAAATATATGATGAAAAATGTTTTTGATATCATGCAATGCCTTATACGTTATAAATCATTTAAGGAATCTAGGGAATATGTTATTAAAAGATATAGTAATATCTTTCATAGTAGATCTTTAATAGAAATAAGAAAAAATATATAAAAATTGCCATAAAAGTATAAATATAGAACATTTTGTTTACAATCTATAAAAAATATGTTGCAGAAAATTGCATTAAGATTGTATAAACAATATGGAGAATGATAAATATGTATACATTTTTTAATTCGCTCAATTTTTTTCCCAGTGCAGTTCTCTCTCTTGCTCACTAATGCAATTGCAAATCAATTTTTCGCATCACTGCATTAGAATGACGATACAAAAGGTGTGTTTCTTTACTTTTTGGGTAAAGTTCGGTAAAATGAGAGTAAGCACAAAATCCTCTCACAAAATGACAAAATTACCCAATAGTACGGGAACACAAAAAACCACTTTTCTAGCCCAAAATCTTATTTCAAAGAATAATGTGAAACAGTGATGGGACTTGAAAAAATTTGTTTTGTGCCAAGTGTGTGACTAAAATGTGCCCGTGTTTTCAACTTTAATTTCATTTCGTGTAATTCAACTTTAATTTCATTTCGTAATCGCATTCTTATGGAATTAATTCTATTTTGAATGAATTCTAACCTAATGAATTAAAATTTTCTTGAATTCATTCAATTAAAATGATAAATGAAATTCATTCGATTCTTATTAAAGATTTGGGAATGCAGCCAGTGAATGAATTCTTGAGGAATGTTTACTCGTAATGGTGTACATAGAAACATTTTCTAAAACTGAATTAAATTTATAATGAATTAAACTTAAATTAATTCTTTCGAAACTCTGAGCTAAATTTAAATCATTTGAATTTTTAAAATTCTATGGGTTATTTGGTAATATCTTCGATGACATTTTTAGTTTTGCTTTGTTTGAAAATGCATATTAATACGAATAAATGCTCAGAAACTAAAAATTCAAGAATTTTTAAAGAACCGTTATTTTTTAAATCCATTTTCTATTAAATTTTGTAGATAACGAAAATGTGCCAAAATAGTATCGGTTGTGACATTGTACCAATCAATTTTAGATTGTGCCACAAATCCCATCACTGATGTGAAAATGCGTATAATTTCAGTTTGCAAATTGGCACAAATACCCATATTTATTCGTATTTGAAAGTTATTTTTGATTTTATTCAATTAATTCTTATAAAAAACAACTTTCTTTTGATTATTTCTTTATTTAATTAAAATTTTAAATCTATTTTCACAATTGTTTTTTGTTTATATTTACATCAGCTGTTTTACCAAAGTTTACCCGAAGAAAAAGTCTGGGTAAATTTTGGTAAAAAGAGAAGCACTAATACACTTGCATTAGCGCTCTCATTTACCCAATTTTCGAGTACGGGAACGCGTTTGGGTAAATTTCGGTAACTTTGGGTAAATTTCGGTAACATTGGGAACGTACGGGAACACACTGAAAACAATCTGTTCAAAATTGATATGGTTAATGACGTATTGGCAAAAATATATGTATATACATATATAAGTAGTGAAATGAGCTAAATGTATAAACAAACAAAATAAATAAAAACAATACATGCGGAAACGTATGCGTAGCTATCTGAATATTTTCTCCCCAGCTCTCTGAATATTTTTTGTTTTATTGTACTACAAAAAGCAAGAAGATGCTCACCACATGCTCCAATATGTACTACTTAATTCTTTTTTGATGTTGATTATTATTGTTGATCGTCGAAAAAGACAAAACAAATAAAAAATAAAAACAATAAATTCAAGCGGAGCAATCTACTTAAATATTTTTTGAATATACAAAACAAAATGTGTGTCAACAAAAACGCTAGCCGGCCCTTTTCCTAAAGAGCGCGAGACTTGTTTAAAAGTTGTCTTCTTGGTCTGTTGGTTGTATGGCTAATTTAGAAATCATAAGAAAATTTAATAAAACGCCAACAATCACAAAAAATTTACTTTCTTTTTTCACAAAAAAAAAAACAAAAAACGTTTAACGAAAAATCTCTATAACAAATTATACAAGTTTTTCGTTAGTTTTTGTTTAAACTCATTTTTGTTTACAGCTTGATGTTTCTTTATTTTTTGGTTTGTCCGTTGGTAACAAGTGTTACCACAATCTCTCAAGCATACAAAGAAAAGTACAAAAATATTAAAACTGGTAAATACCATGGTCACAAAATCAGCCGGAATTTAAAAAAAATATATGTATAATAATATAAACTTGTATTGCTCAATACAACGAATTCAGAATAGTTTCATTTAGAATATAATTTTTCAAATAAAAATCGGCATCAATAGACAAACTACCTCAACAGATAATGCAGATTGGATTCTATCCTTTCCCACATTTTGCTTTCGGGCTTACCTTGAGTGCCAATCACGCCTGAATATGAGTAAAATCTTAATTTATTCACGTGAGCGTGAGTGAGAGGAAAAATGTGTTCGTGAGTTAGTGTGCGTCAGCAAAATTGATGCGTGAGTCGAATTTTACCAAATTTGTTTTTCGGTATTCAATATATGTGTGCCTTATTTTTTTTGCCGATTTTATTTTTTGGATTTTTAATTACAATAAATGGAATCGTGAGTGAGTGTGGATAGAAAAAATGTTCGTGAGCGATCGTACGTGATTGAAATTTTTTCTCGTGATTGAGTTTAATTCAAAATCCACTGACGTGTTCATCTTTAGTTCCAATATAAATAAATCAAAATAATTTTTTTATACGGGAGTATACCATTATTAAACATAAAATTATTCGTTTTCACATTACAATAAATAGTGTTCTTGAACCCCTAGAACAGGAATTCACGGAAAATCGTTTGTTGTCATTCAAACTTAAGTGTTGTTTTTGTTAAAAATCGAAATGTTATGTGGATTCGTTTTTTAGAATACCACCGCATAAGTTTCTTTAAATATGAGTAGTTTAAATATTTCTGCAAAGTTTAAAATTTTGTTCTTTCTAGCTTTCGCCCCAACGTTTGGCGCCGTTAATGGCCAATTCATTTTAAAGTGGTGTTTCTATAAGACGTTTTGCGTCATGGGCACGAAAACACAATAACAAAATACTTACATATAGGCCAGACGTACTGTTTTTAGCAGTACGCGTACTTTTTTTTTTACTGATTTCTGCATAACTCCGAAAAAAGTACCCAAAGTACTTTTTTTAGCTTCTGTGACTTCTTTTTGCACTTTTGTGAACATTAAATAAAAGTTTTTCTTATTTGATAACACTATCAGAATATTAACACTTAAACACGAATTGACACAAAAAATTTATAAATAATTAACCAGGTTTATTTTGTATCAAAGTTGCAACATTGGATATATTTTAAAATATTTCAAAAACAAATCAAAATTTCAGGCTTATATTGAATTTAGACTGAGCAAAAACTACCTAGTTTTTTTACAAAACTAGTTTTTGATTGTTTTTTATATACGCGTTTTGACAAGCAAAAACTATCAAGACTAAAAACTAGGTAGTTTTTGCCCAGTCTAGATGCAGTATTAGTTTTAATATTTTTTTTTTAATTTATTGGTCTAGTTTACATATTATTCTAAAACTTCCATTAACTTTAGTAAAAATAATGAGTATGTTATTAAACAACAAAATGAGAATTTTCTGAATACTAAAAGAATCATGGTATGTAATAATCTTAAACATTAAAAAACGTAATATTACTCAGTAGAAGGGTAAAATACATAGATTTCAAAACTATAAAAAGTTTTTAACATTTTAAGGTTCAATTCCACGAAATTTAAAACAGCATTTTTAATGAAAATATAAAAATTTAAAGCTGCGATTTTATGTTTATTAGACTCTTGGCCATGAAGAAAACATCAAATGCACAAACTGTTCATCAAATCAGTATAGCAGCATGTTCATCATTTTGACTATTCTAATGTTTTAGGTTTAAAAAAGAGGCTCAGAAATTTAAAATGATGTTGTTTTTTTATTTGAGGGCACTGAACAAGATTCTGAAGTAAAAATAGAAATATATTTACAAACAAAAAATTGGAAGTGATTGGCACATTTTGTACATAAATAGTTACTAGGGATGCCAATCGGGAGTGATATTTGAAAATCCCGGGATTCGGGATTTTGTATGAAATTTCGGATTTTCGGGACTACGGAATTTTTCGGGATCCCGGGATTTTACGGGAATTCGGGATTTAAATTTTCCTTTATTTGTAAAAATTTTTATGTTATGTAACTAATTTTTTATAGAATAAAGCGTTTTATAATTATTTAATAGTTGTTAATTAATAATATGGTACATTTTATGAATATTGAAACATCTCAGTCAGAAATTGACAGTGGTACAAAAAATCAAGTACCTGCATACCACTTGGTAACCGCGATGTTAAAAATAAATGACTGGCAGAAGACTCATTTGGGACGCTTTGCCAGCGTTTGCAAATGAGTTTTTTTAAATTTTATTTTGGAAAATATAATTCCAAACCACCTATTTATTGGTTTCGGCAGTGTTTTGCCAAAATTAAAAATTTTGTTTCTCCAGTACTTTTCCGGCGTTTTTTGAACTGCCGGTCCTTTTGTCTATTGACGTTATCATATTGGAAATGGGAAAGCAATTTTTGTCAGTACTTGTACCACCTGTTAAAATACATTGCCATCGCTTTCCCGTTTGTATTTTTCAGGCTGGGATAATATATGAAGGCCTGTCATTAAGTACACTTGCGCCCAGTATTTTGTAAGCAGATTTTAAAACAGATTCGTTGCGATAACCTTGCCCACTAAATCGTATAATTACAGCAACAAAGTTATTTAGTTATCGTTATCAAATGTTTTCATGGAAGAATTCAAACTTACAGTCCCAGCCAAAATAAGGTTTCAGAAATCGAATTTCGCTTGGAAGAATAAATCGGTAAAATAACAAAAAAACTTGATTTTGCGCATGTATTCCTCAAAAACTTAATAATGTTTACCAAAATTTAAAATTTTTCTGCAAAGTCTTTGTCTCAATTGCATCAATGCTTGTCAATATGAGAAAATTCAAGAAAAAACTTAGGTAATCTAAAATTGTTCACTTTGTTTATTTGCGTTTATATTAATATTAAAAAATAAGAAAATCCCGGGATTTTTGAGAAATAATCCCGGGATTCGGGATTTTGCCAATCCCGAGAATCTCGGGATTTCGTGATTCGGGATTTCCCGTTTGGCATCCCTAATAGTTACTGAATTTTAACCGCTTAAAAGTGGTCTTCAGATCTTAAATAGTTTTTGGCTAAATAACAAGTCTTGATTAAACAAGTTATATTACATCAATAGAAAACATAATTACTCTTTTTTTTTGCCTTCAAACTTTGTATAAAGAAACGATTTTCCAGCGAGAAGGCTGTACCAAATAAAGCGATAAATTAAAATTTTAATATTTATTTCATAGTAGATTTTTAATGCCAAATATGTATGTAGTTTAAAAATTATCGCAATCAGAAAAAAGAGCATTAGAGGGTTAAAATATTTTTAATGAAAAAATGTACTTCTTTTGTAGTAATTTTTGTAGTAATCGTAAAAAAAAAGAAAATGCAGTGGATTTTTTTTCATTTTATTAAAGTTTAATAAAACAAATTAACATGCAAAACAACAACAAAAATCGTTCAATTAGCCTCTAACGGTGGGTCTCATACTGTAGGTTTAACTTTAACTTAACTAAAAACAAAAGAAAATGTCAAAAAAATGTACACAAAACAACAACAAATTTTTGGGTTAACTATTAACCTAAGTTTAAACCTGCAGTATTAGACCCACCGTAATAATACAAAAAGTTTTTTGTGAATAACCATGTTAAAATAATGTTATTAAAGTTGTAATTTTTCTGATACTTTTACGGTGGGTAATTATTATGCGGCCCTATGTTCAACTGGGAATTAAAGGATTAAATATATATTATTGAATATTTTTTGTACATTAAATTGATAAATTGGTTCTGTTTTTAATCTCGTTTGTTTTTTGTAAAAAAAATTGCGATATGCATCGAAATAACTGACTATCGTTACCCTTAAAACACCGTTACCGATATAACTGAAATACCGTTAACCTTAAAATACCGTTACCGAAATAACCCAAATATCGTTATCTTTAAAATACCGTTACCGAAATAACTCAAATACCGATATCCTTAAAATACCGATACCGAAATTAATGAAATATCGTTATCCTTAAAATACCGTTACCGAAATAACATAAAATATCGTTACCCTAACGATAACCGCATTCGTTTCGGTTACCATCCATGCTTTTTTTTAATTTTCAAATTAGTTCAAAGCTCAATAAAATTGAAAACATGCCGGACTTCATCCAATATTTGTAATTTTTTCAATGATCTTTTGTATCTATAAACTTCCCAGCGGTAAAAATACCCATTATTTAATCGCTGATGTCAGTAACATTTAGTAGCAATCAGTGATGATATATCGCTTATATTTCTACTTAGATTTACACGGTAGTGTCATAGGCTGCTTAATCGGTGCGCTCTTGCTTAAAATGTAAGCAACGATGTCAGTAAGTGCCGTTTCATTTCCACTTACGTTATAAGTGGAGTTCTAAGCGAGCTTGATGGCACGTCAATAAATTCAGGCAAATGAGAATGTAATGCACGTCGATTACCTTCCGATTTGCACTTGTAAGGCAAGGTTATGATTTTGTAATTGAAAGTCTAATGCACGTTTATTTAAATGTATCATTTATTTATTTTTTAAAAAATACGATTTATATTAATACATTAAAAAAAAAAATACTTAAATAAAAATAAATATAAACAAATTAAATAAAAATAAATTAAACTTATTATTAAAGCACCGTAAGTTGTTTTTCACGTTGAAAAAATTTCACACGAACTTTAAAGGCAATTTATTGCAAAAATAGATTATAAAAATGAAAAATTTTTAATTGTATAACAAAGACACAATCACAATAAACACAAAATTTTACTTTCCCCAAGAAAAATAATAGTCTTGTACATTAAATTCGCGTGAAAACAAACTCTACACAGTTTTCACGTGAAACTCATTAGCGTGAAAAATAATTTTTTTATGGAGTATAACAATTTATTCACGTGAAATAGAAACAATTTACTGTGCTTAACTTATAACACTTATTAACTTATAATAATTATTTTTGCACAAATTTCAACAACCATTTTGTTGCACGATCAACTTTGAACTAACATCAATAATAGTGATACATATTTCTTGTTTTTTATGTTTTTTCAAAAGCCACTATAACGGAATTTTTTTATTTCTTTGCATTTTTTTGTGCATATACACACTAACTCTCCTCTTATACTGTAATCGGAGTTATAATTAGTGGACGATATTTTTTAGATGACACACGTATAACATTCTAAGTACTTAAATCGCTCGCTTAGAATGTCATACTGATGTCATTGATTATATTGATACTAGATTTCATTTTACTTCACAAATTGTATTAGACGTTGTTTATTCGATTTGCCCTAAAAACAAGGCAATTTTATTATTTCACTAATCTGTGAGAATAATCTTGTGCATGCTGGCAGTAAATATGCATTGTAACTGTTTTGTTTTTATCTGGTTGTATAAAATTAAATACGAGTAAAAATTGTATCTATCTATTTTTATAACAGAGAGTAAAATAAGAAAAATAGACAGGGTAAGAAGAGTGTGAATAAAATATGACTTCAATATTCAACAGCAAAATAAAAATTAGTATCTCATAATTTGTATGTTTATAAATGTTTTTACATTTGTTTGCCAGGGTTGTTAAACTAGTTAATAACGTTGGGGAATTCTTTTATAAAAGCATGCGCTGTTTTGCTTAACCAAACTGTAATTTGTTTACACCCTCAATCTCTCGACCAAGGCTTTACTGTTTTCAGGTCGTTCGTTTATATTCACGTTATCTTCCACTTCTTTTATTTTATAAACATTTACTAAATTCATTGTTGTGACAGGTTTTCATATTATTTTTGCTATTATTCTGTTTTGCTTTTTCTGTTTATATATTCAGTTAGTACTTTAGTAACATTTTTTCTTTTGATTTGTATTTAGCTTTATATGTATTTGTGCTTCTTTATATTAGGAGTACAGGTTCTTCAAAAATAACAAATTTTATTATAAACGTTTACGGTGGGCCTTATACTGCAAGGTTAACTTTAACAAGAGCACTTTTACTTAACTATTAAACAAAAGAAAATGTCAAAAAAGTATATACAAAATAACAAAAAATTGTTTGGTAAAGAATAGTTAACTCATAACGGTGGGTCTTATTTTATTTATTTTATTTTTATTTATTCATTTCTGTAATATAAAGCCAATAAGGCCAAAAAAACTACCCAGTCAGAAAAATACAAACGGGAAAGTTGTGGCAAAGCACTTTAGCAGGTGGTACAAGTACTGGCAAAAAGTGCTTTTCCATTCCCAAAATGATAACATCATTAGACAAAAGGACCGGCTGTTCAAAAAGCGCCGGAAAAGCACTGGAGGAACAAAATTTTTAAACGTTGGCAAAACGCTGGCAAAACCAATAAATAGGTGGTCTGGAAATATATTTTCCAAAATAAAACTTAAAAAAAGTTCATATGTATTTTTTTTGGTCCTGCTGTGATTTGAACCCAGCCCATCAGATTGGCAGACGATTGCTCTACCCACTGAGCTAACGAGACATATAATATTTGATGGCTAAACACATAAATGAGTGATAATAGCTGGACAACTACTGGCTGTGCCAAAATGCTAGTACTGGCAAACAATTTTTTGTAACTAGTATGCCAGTGTTGGGAGGGCAAAAAAAAAGTTGGTCTTGAAGGAGCTTTCCCACAAACAAAAAAATTGATTTTATAATATATATTTTTATATATTTTTATAAAAAAAATTTAAATTAAAAAAAAATCCAAAAAAAAAATTTTTGCTTGCAACCGGATTCGATCTCGGAATCTTCTGACTACAAACATTTTTTAACGAAGCGTCAGCATTTTTATAAAATCATTGGTCTACCAGTGAATTGATTTTTGTACGCCTGGTAGCATTGGCTAGGTAGCACTGGATAACCACTGGTTGCAAACCTTGGCATATCACTCTAATCCAATTCTTTGCCAGTGGTTTTTTTTATAAACCACCGAAATTTTTGTAAAAACGCTTTTTTACTGGTAAATACTGGTAAAACGCTTTTTTCAAACGCTGGCAAAGCGTCCCAAATGAGTGTTCTGCCAGTCATTTATTTTTAACACTGTGTTTACCCAGTGGTATGCCAGTGCTTGATTTTTTGTACCACTGGATGATTTCTGACTGGGTAGGTATATTACACCTAAGTTATAAAATTCAAAAATAATAGTGTATTTAGACTGGGAAAAAAACTAGTAGTTTTTGGCCATTTTTAGTTTTTGTGCCGAAAACTACAAAATAAATTTAGTTTTTCCATATAATTTTCATACAAACTGAAAACCAGATTCTACCTGGTTTTTGCCAAAAACCAAGTAAAAATACCTGAAATGTACCTTTTTGATACACCCGGTATCGTTTATAGTTAACTTTCGATGCACTCTGTTACAGCGAATATAAAAGTAAAGAAAGTGTCAGAAAATATTTTTTAGTTTTTTAAGAATATTTCTATTTTAGTTTGAAATTGTGTGTTTTTATTAATTTTAAAATGTATTAATAATTTTTCTGCATTAATTTAATAACAAAAACAGAAAGAAAAATGTGTGATGTTACAAAGAGAAACTTAATAACCAGTGTAAATGACTTGGTTTTTGTAATTTAGTTTTGTACAAAATCCAGCTGGTTTTTGCTTAATCTAAATTAATAATAAAAAAGTTTATTCACTATTACAAATCTCATTGGCTAAAGGCTCATTTACGGCTGAGTTACCCAACCGTAAACGTATCTGTAACGAATCAGTTGTTTCGAAACCACAAGAAGAAATGTATACGAATGGTTACTAACACGTAAATGTAAACGTACTTGCCGGATCATTCTGTTGAAATCAGAATTTTCTATCCGGCATCGAAACAGTTGAATGATTTTAGTCGGAAAAAATATGAAATGAATAAAGAAAATTGATTCAAACAACAAATAATAATGAATTTAGACTGAGCAAAAACTACCTAGTTTTTGTACAAAACTAGTTTTTGTTTGTTTTTTATATATGCCTTTTGACAAGTAAAAATTAGCAACGGCCAAAAACTAGGTAGTTTTTGCTAAGTCTAAATGCACTATAAGGAATAAGAATTAACAAATAAATGGAAAAATTTAGAATAAAATATAAAACCACATGAAATAGATGCTAAATAGTAATGTGGTTTACGGTAATCTATGTGTACTTTTTAGCTACGGCACGGTACAGTTACATCACATTTACGTTTACGGTCCCATAATCCGCCCTTTAGCCATACGTAACGTACCGTTACGAATCAGCTGATTCAATCTAAAATAATGAGTAAAAAAGAAATAGACTGTCAGCTATGCTCTTTTAACTCATTCTATTTTCCATAAGGAGACTCGTCACGTTACGTCCACGTATAGCTAATTCTACCTTAACAGTGGGTCTCATACTGTAGGTTTAACTTTAACTTAACTATTAAACAACAGTTCGCCGTGAGTCGCCGAAGAAGAAGGTTATCTCGTGACCTGTATTAAATTTTAATAAGGAATATCGGTTAATTGTTTTTGTTTTGCGATACTCCAAAGCGTGTCTCAGCATGCCGTTAGACTGTTGAGTCTAACCATATGCAAACCTTTTCTGGCGTATTGGAGCTTCATCACGATTAGCCTCCATTGTGAAGGCAATGGTTGTATATGTGTTGCTGTGGTTCCTGTGCGTCTGATTTGTAAATCACGTGGACGGAACTTTCTCGAAAGTTCGCCACATTGTTTTTTTTTTATCTATTGCGTATTAAAACGCATTGTGGAATACCCTGGCAATATCCGTTTTTATAACGGGGCCATATAACTGTACAGTTAACTGTACTTAAAGTTCGAAAAAAAAACTATTAAACAAAACAAAATGTCAAAAAATTGTATGCAAAACAACAACAATATTTCGGGTTAAAATATTTGTTATAGCTTAAACCTGCAGTATGAGACTCGCCGTGAAGGTTTAAGGGTTAACTAATTGTTCACCCAAAAATGTATTGTTATTTTGTAAACAATTTTTTGACAATTTCTTGTGTTTTAAAGTTAAGATAAAGTTGACCCCTCATTATGAGACCTACAGTGATAGACCTGCATTCGGCAGAGTTTAGAGGTTTTCTCCTATGTGATAGGCAGTTTAGTGGCTTCGCTGAGTAAAGTGTTTCTGTTTAGCCAGTCTTCGACCGGGCTTAGGGGTATGTGGTATGTAGTAAAGTGGCTTCACTAAGTAAAGTTTTGCTGCAGAGATCTTTTTGCTCCTTTTATCAAAAACAACTATATATAATATAATATAAAAAAAGAGGGAAGTTCAAGTTTGACCCTTCACAATTTCGGCATTTAAGAAGCTGTGGGACCATGTCATACCTCAACTGAAAAATCAGTCTTGGTTTTCTTTTTATGTATAGAAAACTTATCATTATAAAGACATAATTATGGATAAATCGGCTTTTCACAAAAAAGAGAATCATGAAAAAAATTGTTAACTGGTCCATAATTGGTTAATATATGGGATCATATTTGACCTTTATTAAACAATATTTCAGAGACCTTTCCTTTGGTGTACGGATAAGTACTTCCGGACTTATTCAAATTTTTCTTTTCAACTCTAAAGCACCACCCACTCGAAAGAGGTATGTCCGACCAAAAAAAAATTTTGTTTTCCGGCACACAATAAAAATGTCTACATATGATAAAAATTTTAGAGCGATCGTAGTTACGCCACTAAACTGTACTTTAGTCCAAAAATCTATTGAATTCCTAACGATTAAATTCTGTGATTAAATAAAGCGAATGATGAAAAATTACTGAAATCTCTAAAATTAAATCGAATGAGAACAATTAGGATTTCATTCGACGTATTAAATTAAAGTTTGTGAATTCAATCATTCCATCATTCCATATTCAATCAGAATTGAAAATAAAATGAGGGACAGAAGTCTTAAGCTGGCCATACACTTGGATATTATTGTACAACTTCTCGTTTTAGTTATATCTTCTATTACCATGAGCGGTTGTACAATTCAATAATATTGCAAGTGTATGGCCAGCTTTGAAAAGGTCTGGTTAAAACCAAGTTAAAACAATAACATGCGCACATAGTACTCTCTTACATGAGTAGTGCACATTTAACATTAGCACGATGTTAGTGGTCATGTTAATTGATTTCTGCTACGTGTAGACACCAAGTTAAAATTTTGGAAGACGTAATACGAAAAAGAAGGGAAGTAAAAAATTAAAATGTGGCAAAAATTAGTTGTCCAATCATCATCGATGAAATGGTCTTCAACGATTTTTGTCGCTGAAATTGTCTTGCAAGACGATGTAAAAAAAATGTTAGCTTATCGTGTATAACATTTTGTTGGTGACAAGTTCCACGACATTATCATGCATTTATTGTATAACCCACTATGTTAACATAATGGTGAGCAACAACATATTATTACTGTCGTCTTACGACTCCATTACGACAAGGTGACCGATATTGTCTTTAGATGTCTTATTTT
Organism: Leucophora obtusa; assembly: GCA_949987735.1. Taxonomy (NCBI): domain Eukaryota; kingdom Metazoa; phylum Arthropoda; class Insecta; order Diptera; family Anthomyiidae; genus Leucophora; species Leucophora obtusa. The sequence goes on along the minus strand of OX465297.1, from coordinate 100,673,747 downwards.
TAGAAATTCTCATTTAGTTAATAATTTTATTGCTTAAATATAAGACTTTGATATTAACTTTTAATATAAACATTGCTTTATACAAGCCCTTTATTCTTAAATTAATAGAGCATTTTTGAAATGAAATGTTGTTGGTTTAATTTAGTTAAATTATTTAAATAAAAATTCGAATTAACATCAAATAATAAATATAATTTAAATTAAAAAATATAAATATATATATTTTTATTTACACAAAAAAATTATAAAACTGTTTTTGCGCTGTTTGTTTCACATTTAAGTAAATAAAAATATTAACTCGATGAGAAATTTTAAGTTTAAATTTGTTTGAAAAAATAATAAAGAAATCAGTGTTGTCAGTGACCATACAGGCGAAGCTGTCACCAGCAAGGTCTTCTACGCTAACATTGTGAACAATGTCGTCTATTTCATCGTCAACGACAAAGTGGGGCAAATTGTCAAATAAAATTCAAGGGTAATTTCAGCGAAAGTGTCGCTCAGGTGGTCGCGTTCGATTTTGCGGACTTTGGTTTAAAAACATCGTCAACGATTTGTATGGACTGTCACCAATATGTCGTTTACGAATTTCTATTGTCGTGCACCCAGAATCTATATATTGGAAAATCTACGGAACCGTACGATTCCATGTAACTCAGTATTTAACCATTTTAAGAACAATATATATTTTTGCAACGAATTTAATCAGGCAACCATCTTAAATTTTAATATTTACACATATGGTCAAAATAATAAGTAAACCTGTGATACCGTCAAATATACGTGGTGATGTATATGTCGGTGGAGAGCAAATAAAACCTGGAGTTGGAAAGAAACTGCTGAGCCCACACAAAATCAATATGTGATTTTGTTTCTCAAAACGATAGAATCAGAGTACGTATTTGGTGAATTTTGTTTTTTCATTTTCATGAACAAGATTATTTGTGTTTTGCTTTCTTGTATCAACGTTCATGAAAGAACAAATGTGGTATGTTTCTTTTTATTTTCATATTTCATTTCTTTTACAACACACATCTCATTTTCATGATAGTGTTAGTGAGTAACTGATGCCTTCCCTTCTCGTTCATGATATGAAATAAGAAACTTAAACAACTTGAAAAGAAAGAAAAAAAATGAAAATAAAATGAATGAAGGTTGATATAATACTACTTATGAAAAGAAAAAACTGTGAATGAAGAAAAGTCAAAGAATGTTTAAATGAGACTCTCATGAGACTTTCTCACGAGACTTTTCATGATACAGTTTATGATAAATATATTTTTTCACAATTCTTTCAAGAAATCTTCGTGAAGGAAATATTTGATATTTTTGTTATAATAGGAATTCTAACTTAATAAAAATTGTAAAGTGATAACAAAAATGTATAGAATTATAATTTTTTGTAAAGAAATAATTAATTCAAGTTAAAGAAAGCCTTTATGGATGACAGTAGTTTTTTTCAGGGCTGGCAGGCAGTACCACTAAAATACCGTTATCGATTCAAAACCCTTTCAAGTGACTACCGTTAAACCCTACAATACCGTTACCGAAATACCCGGAATTCCGTTATCCTTCAAATACCATTACCGAAATAACAGAAATACCGTTATCCTTAAAATACCGATACCGAAATAAATGAAATATCAATACCATTAAAATACCGTTACCGAAACAAATGAAATACCGTTATCCCTAAAATACCGTTATTTTAATTTTTCTGCTTTTGGTACTTTCACGTGGGTATTGAGTATTTTTTGTAGATTAAGTTGATAAATTGGTTCTGTTTTTAATCTCGTTTGTTTTTTGTAAAAAAAAGTACGGGAGGCATCGAAATGACTGACTACCGTTACCCTTAAAAACCGTTACCGATATAACTGAAATACCGTTAACCTTAAAATACCATTACCGAAATAACCCAAATATCGTTATCTTTAAAATACCGTTACCGAAATAACTCAAATACCGTTATCATTAAAATACCGATACCGAAATAAACGAAATAGCGTTACCCTTAAAATACCGTTACCGAAATAACCTAAAATATCGTTACCCTAACGATAACCGCATTCGTTTCGATTACAATCCATGGTTTTTTAAATTTATTTTTTAGGCTTTTATTTACGGTGGGTCTCATACTTCAGGTTTAAACTTTTGTTAATAGTTAACCCAAAAATTTTGTTGTTGTTTTGTGTACATTTTTTGACCTTTTCTTTTGTTTATAGTTAAGTGTAAAGTTAAACCTGCAGTATGAGACCGCCGTTAGTGTTTTGCAATAATAAAAAAACTACAGGGTAAACATCCATATCGTCACCTTAAATGCAAACGGACGTAACTACACTTTTATTTTTTTTTACAGGAGAAGCAAAAAACGTTATAAAATCAATAATAATAAAGTATTCTTTGCAGTTTTTTCAAATTTTACTTATGGTATAGAGATTTATTTATTTTTTAACAACTTTTGTTTTATTTTCATATATTTAAGTTTTTAAGTTAGTTACGTGCTTTTGACTCGCTTTTTTCTGAAACAAGAAGACTTACACAATTAAAAAAGAATTCAATGCATGAATTGGATAAATGATATTTTCAGATTTTTTAGGTAGTTGAATAAAGTAAAACTAACTCCGACAGTTCCAATTCAAATGAAGTGAATTTGATTTTTCAGATAATTCATTAAAAAAAATTAGAAGTTCTGCTGTAATTTATTATACACAGAGAAAACCAATTCATTGTGACAACCGAATTTCTTGCCAACTGAATGGTTTGGTGGCAGTCGCCGAATTATTGGCTGTTGCAATCAAATGTATTCCTGACATAATATAAATATATTGTTTCAACCGAAATTCTATTGTATTCACCGAATTTTTGTTGCCACAAACAAATATGTCGGTAGATCCATCTCTTTTCTCTGTGTAGTCCTTTAATATTTTCTTAAATTTGTGAAAACGTCTACCAATCTCCAATAAAAATTATAGATTTTCAAATGTGCTATTTTGTAGGAAATAAAAAGAATTTTATTGAAAAATTTAACAGACTCGGGGGAAATAACGGAATTTTTTGGATATAGTGAACAAGATAATAGGCTTTAATCAGTAAAATATTTCTAAGCGCGCATAAATCATGATATTATAATTTTTATATCCTTCATATTTTGAAATCATAATTTATTCTTATTAGAGAACTTTTTAAGTTCCAAAAGGACTATTCTCTTTCAAAATATATATCTTTAACGCCTCTAATTTAGCAGAAAATAACGACTCTAAAAATGGGAGAGTTGTAATAACCAAAAAAGTTCTTTTCAATAAGTTTTTGTATGATGTGGCTCTTGGCCTTCAAAGAGAAATCATTATATGTATAAGCAGTTCAACATAGCGATATAGTCGTGGTATTTGTTAATGAAGTCTAATTTTTTTAATACATCATAATCTCCCTGAAAAGGGGGTTTTGGTTTTTCTCATAGACTAATGAAGATAGACAATTGAAATTTGCTTCGTTTTATGACGAAAAGAAAATCAACCAAAGGATTTTTGGCTATTCGAATGTTTAAGGGGCAAAACGGGGATGAGAAGTTCCAAAAAATCGATTTTCGAACGTCATTTTTGGTGGATAGGAGGGGGAGGGGGCAAACATGTTACATATTTTTTTTAATTTGAGGACCCTTAACAAGAATCTGAAGTCAAAATAACGGTAATATCCGCAAACAAAAAGTCGGTAGTGAAAACGTTAAAATTTAAAAAAATATAAGAAAAACTCTATAAAAGAGGCCCTGCAGAAGAAACTGCCAAAACTAGCAGAATTGGTTTGCTAAATATTAGTAAGATAAAAACAGGAAGAACAAAATTCTGGCTATGTTTTAGTTAACTGAAAATAACAATTCACCCTGCTAAAATCAGCAACAACTTTTGCTTAGTTTTAGTCGAGTGAAAACATCATAAATTTTTTAGTTTTCATAGCATATGTAGGTTTTTTTAATATGAATAACGATTTAACTCACTGAAATTAGGACTCTACTATTGTTAAGCAATTATTTTTATTTTTTTTGTTATTTTAACTGGAAAATTGTTACTTTCATTCAACTAAATTTAACTTAAATATAACTAAAATTTAGAGATATAACAGCATTTTGTTGCTGTTTTTTGTCTACTAATATTCACAGAAGGTTTTTCTGAATTAAGCAGGGAAACTTGTCATTTGTATTGTACTAAAATATAACCATTGTACTAAAATAAAACACACTACATGTGTTTGTATGTTTTTCATTCAAGAGTGTAGTTACGTCTTTTTGCATTAAGAAATACATGCACTTGTAGTTACGTCCGTTTGAATTTCTTTAATAAAGTCGCCATTTTTGATCGTAGAAGCCTAAAATTTTGTGTAAACATGTAGTTTGATAAAACGAATAATTAATAAAAAACTCGATTTCGAATTTTTGTGTAATTACGTCCGTTTGCATTTAAGGTGACGATATGCAAATATGCGGTCATTTGTTGCGTTACAAACAATCGCTTTAGAACTAAAGGCTTTCTTTTCTTAACCCTTTCACATTCCATACCATTCATAAAAACCCCAAATGCAACAAAATTCGCGGAAAATAATTGCATTTTTTGGTTTTTCCAATCGTTATGCATTTATTGCTATTGTTGTAATGTGTGTATCTATTTGAAAACTGTTTGCGTCTTCTAAACGTAAACAAGTAGAGTAACGGAATGTGTGCAAAAAAACAAATATGTGAAGAATTTTTTCTTGGAATACTTAAATGAAGATAACAAAAATGCTTGAATTTTTATGATATTAAAAATTTTAGTGCAAAATTTTCAATTTTTGAAACATTTATTTGGGTTTACAGACACATGTAATTTTTACATTCGATTTAAAATCATATTTTTTGTAAAATTTTAATGAACATATTTTAGAAATTCGGAAAACATTAAAATTTAAAGGCCACTTTTATGGTGTTAAAACTCTTTATTATCACTGATTTATTTTAAAATTATTAGGTTTTAGCATTATTTTCCAATTTTAGCCATTTCTATCCATTTTTTCTCCGTAATCTAGCCACTTCTTCAGTTCAAGCGTTGGCAACCTTGAGTGATACTAACATTAATAAAATTTGTTGCTAGTTTTAGCAAATAAATTTTACATTAGAATTTACATCAATTGTAGCAAAATTTTTGTAATAATTTCAATGTACTACAAAACAGTACATACATATGCGTTGGTAAAATTAGCAAAAAAAATACCGCAAGGCTCAAAGTAATTAAATTTGCCATAATAACAGCAACGTTTTCAGTACCCATTACTGACGTTTTTATTGAGTGTAGTATCTTCAAATGCTATAAAATTTTGCAAATTATACACAAAGCACCAATAAAATCATTATTTTAAAATTTCATTTTTACACACTAACCTAGTGTTATAAAAATATCAAATATTTTCTTCGCGAAGGTTTCTTCAAAGAATTGTGAAAATAAAAAATATAATAAAAGTATCACCATAAGTCTCATGAGAAGTATCTTTTGAATGTTTAATTTTTTTCTCATTCACATTTCTTTCATGAGACTATTAAAGAAGAGTATCGTTTGAACCTTCATTATCATTTTTAATTCTTATTTCTTTCTTTTCATGAAAAGAAAAGAAAAAAACTTCTTCGCTTCATATTCAAAACGAGAGCAAATAGTTTACATTTCGTTTTCCAAATCATGAAAATAAACAAAGCCACCACACACTCACTAACACCATTATGAAAATGAGATAGGTAATGTAAAAGAAATTAACATAAATAAGAAAGAAACAAATTCTTAGTTTTTCTTTCGTGTACGTTGATACAAGAAAGAATAAAAATGAATACTTCATGGTGTGCAAATACGAACTCTGGATAGAATATCCCAATTGTACCAAAAAAAAATAAAAGACAAACAATGTCAGAATTAAAAATTGGAATATTTTTATTTATGAAACATTTTATTTAGGCTTTAATGCGCGAATGAGATAGAAGGTTATTTAACTAAATTTCTATCTTTCACATTATTCAGCATTCAAATATAATATAATTGGGGATTTCAGGATTATTTTAACGGGGTTAATGTTTAAAGCCGTCTACGACATTTGGCATTAAAAACCTGTTTATTTTTTCTTTATGTTTAATTTTTATTTACATAATTAATATGGCAATTCCTTTAAAAGTAAAAACAAACTGGGTTCTCCGTTGTTTTCATTATGTCTGTTCCCGTACTTTACCGAAGTTACACAAACTAGCCCAAAGGCGTTCCCGTACTCAAAATTGCGTGTAAATTGTTGTTGTTTGGGCTGTTTTGGGTTCCCGCGGGTACCTGCGGTAACGTACGGGAACGTACGGGAACGCACATATTAAGTGTGTTTGCGTACCCGAAAATTTATACAAATTCGTACAAATTTGTACAAGTTTTTACTGGAAGGTGTTTGTTTACACAATTACTCAGTAAGGAGAGAGGAAAAATAGAGGGTAAAGTGACAGTTCAATACCAGAGAACTTACAAGTTTTTACTGGATGAATTTTTGCTAGTAAGAATTTGTAAGAAGTAGCGGGAAAACTAGCGATTTTTCTTTTTAAGACAGTCTTCACATTTTCTTAGCATTTTTTTTACATTTATTTCCTTGACAGAATTTTTGAATCATTATTATTCAGCGATTTATCGGTAAATTTTTATGGAAAACAAAAAGTTCGAAAAATTTGGCGATGTATCAATAATTTTTTAAGAAAGTTTTAAGAAGTTTGAAAAATTAGGGATTCATCGCTATTTAATTTTTTTATAATTTAGATATTTTCTAGTGATTTTTTAGTTTGATTTAGCGATATTTTACGGAAGAAGTTGTCAGCAGTATTTTACTAATTCTTACAATTTTTCTGTTTGTGTACATTTTTAGATATTTTTCTTTTTGAGAGTAAATTTTGCCTTACTCTCTGTAAATTTGTTACTGAGTAATTTTTACTGGACTTTACTGGAAAAGTACCCAAACACACCTATTGTGTGTTACTTTTGTACAGGTGTGATTTCAGTACTTGGTCAAAATAATAAATACATTGCTGAATTTTTTAAAATTTTGGCAGTATTCTCTAGTTTTTTGGAAAGGCTAGTTATTTTACTATTGTTTATCTTTATTCATAACGAAATATATAGTAAAAAAAAATCTGCGATGGGTCGAAAAAGTCATTATTTCAAGACTAAGAGAAAGTGGCCAAAGTATTCGTTCTATAGCAGAAAGTATTAATCGGTGGCTATTTTTTTAACAAAATGCTTTAAAGCCTAAAAATCCCGTCGAAACTCGCGGAAGACCCACAAAACTTCAAAAACAACTAATATCCGTATTGTAAATCTTGCAAAGAAGGACCCATTTGTGTCTTCAAGAGCGATTTCAGCAGATATTGGAAATGTAATTTCATCGCGAACGGTTCGTCGTAGACTACAAGAAGCTCATTTACCAGGACCGATAGCCAGAAGAGTCCCTTTGCTTAGACAAAAAAATTTAAAGGCTAGGTTGGCGTTTGCATGAAGTCATTCCAATTGGTCTGGAGCAGACGGTGAAAAAAATGGCAAAACATTTTGTGGAGCGATGAAACAAAAATTAATTTATTTGGAAACGACTCTGCCTGGAATGTTCGACCCCCATGTTTGCTTTACAAAGAAGACGGTCAAGCACGGGGGCTGCAATATTATGGTCTGGAGTAGTGGTATGGTGTCGGTCCGATACATTGAATTACCGATACTACGACCAGATTCCACTACAAATGCTGAGGAAAGTATGCCTCTTTTTAAAAATAAAAAAATGACCTGCAGGAAGCTTATTGCCAGCATGCCAAAAAGAGCCAACAAAATAATTCAAAATAATGGTGGATATACCGGCTTTTAACGAAACTCAACTCGGTGGTCATTTTTGACGAAACTAAAAGTCAAATTCGAATGAAATTTCTCATACATGAAATTTAGGTCAAATATGTATATAAATTAAGTTAAATATCATATCATAACAATAAATTAAGAATATATAAAGCTATCCTAAAACCGATTTGGTCATATGGAATTCAACTATGGGGTACATTTAGCAAATCAAATGTTGACATACTAGAAAGATCTAGTCTAGAACATTAAGACTTATAACTAACGCACCCTGGTTTGTGGCAAATAAAATTATAAAAAAGATCTCGATGTTCAAACAGTCCACGACGAAATACGAAGGCTTAGTAAAAACTATCTCCAAAGATTAAGCAACCATGCAAATCCTCTGGCTATTTCTCTCTTAGATGACAGTAACGAAACGAGAAGACTGAAACGTGTACATGTTAGATTTACCTTTTAGAGGCTAATAAAATTATATTATAAATATGTATGTTATGTAATGAATAAGTTATCAAATTTGCTTATTGTCTTAGGATAGATTGCAAATAAAGAATAAAAAAATATATAAATTTTTTTGAGTAAGTTATAAGTTTTCCAAAGTGTCGTAATTTTGGTGTGTTCAGATTTCAACCATTAATTCTTTTATCAATGTATGTGCCAGTCAATTTAAAGTTGGATTTTTAGCATATTGTGCAGAGAAAAGTGATATAAAGCCTAAAAAATCCAATCCGTTTAGCACTTTCACATAATGATAGTTATGATAACATCTACCGTTCCAGATAGATTAGACTCCATAATTCTTAAAACCGTGGATGTGCCTTCAATTTGAATTTAACCTTTTAGCGATAAAGATATGTATCAATCAAGACATATTTGACAATTTTGAGCTGAAATTTTGGGGGGAACATTAAGTCGAAACATAGACCGATTTAAACCAAAATCAGTAAACTTCGTCCTTGTGCCGATAGAAGTCGGTCTACTAAATTTCATCAAAATATCTTAATATTTGCCACCTGTAGCGTGCGCAAAAGAATACATGGACAGACGGACGGACGAAAAAATTAAAAAACAACACTACTTAAAATCAAGGTTGGTTACCGTTATCATACCGTTATCGCTAAAATACCGTTTCAAATTGAATACCGTTACCGTTATCGATACCTCTAAAAAAATTTCTAAATGCAGTTATCGTTACCGATAACTGCATTTACCGATTATGGGTAGTTACCGGTATTTATTATTTTATATAAAATTAAAAAATTAAAAAACAAAAAATTTATAGATAATAATTTTACTTATTAAAACTACCAGTATTGAATTTATAGCTTAAAATCTGTATTTTCAGTACTTGAAATTAAAAATATGCCATGTTTTTACTTGTTTTTATATGTTTTTAATATAATTTTTAATACCGGTATGTACCGGTATTGCTGTTTCGATAACGGTATACCGTTACCGAAACAGTCTTAAATACCGTTACCTTTACCGTTACCTAAACAAACGAAATCTGATACCGTTACCCTTACCGTTATTCGTTTCGGTAACCAACCTTGCTTAAAATCAATAATGGAAATGTAGAGCGACTATGCGTTTTCGAATAAACCTGTAATGATTGCGAAACTTATGTATGTCATCTTTTTTCATTAACTCGAGGTAAAGTGTGTAAAAACAACTCAAGATAGCCAAAAAAAAGTTTTTGTTAAATTGACCTCAGTTTTCTCAAAAATCAGATGTGTTGGAAAAATTTGGAAACTAACTTCGGACTAAGCACGAAAAAGTTTCTTGAAAACGTGTGGTCGCATCCACGAAAAAACCAAAAATTTAAAAATATTTAGTAGCGAAAATTTTTGCGGTTTTTTGTTTATAACTTATTTAGCACTCAAAAAAATTGATTCACGCGAACAGTTTACTTACTTATTTTTAATGTACATATTTTTTAAATAAGCTAATCTAGAAAAAAATGTGTGCCACTAATTTGAAATTTTTAATTTTTATAAAATCCGAATTCGTGTGGTTTTGTAGATTTTCCCATATATAAGCAAAAAAAAACATTAAGAACAACTACATACACGATCGGCAAGTAGAATTGGTAGTAGGACTAAGCACGAAAAGGTTTCTTGAAAACGTGTGGTCGCATCCACGAAAAAACCAAAAATTTAAAAATATTTAGTAGCGAAAACTTTTGCGGTTTTTTGTTTATAACTTATTTAGCACTCAAAAAAATTGATTCACGCGAACAGTTTACTTATTTTTAATGTACATATTTTTTAAATAAGCTAATCTAGAAAAAAATATGTGCCTCTAATTTGAAATTTTTCATTTTTATAAAATTCGAAATCGTGTGGTTTTGTAGATTTTCCCATATATAAGCAAAAAAAACATTAAGAACAACTACATACACGATCGGCAAGTAGAATTGGTAGTAGGACTAAGCACGAAAAGGTTTCTTGAAAACGTGTGGTCGCATCCACGAAAAAACCAAAAATTTTAAAATATTTAGTAGCGAAAACTTTTGCGGTTTTTTGTTTATAACTTTTTTAGCACTCAAAAAATTGATTCACGCGAACAGTTTACTTATTTTTAATGTACATATTTTTTAAATAAGCTAATCTAGAAAAAAAATGTGTGCCACTAATTTGAAATTTTTCATTTTTATAAAATCCGAATTCGTGTTTTGTAGATTTTCCCATACATAAGCAAAAAAAACATTAAGAACAACTACATACACGATCGGCAAGTAGAATTGGTAGTAATTAGTGTACAACAAAATGTATACAATTCTGTGACGATACATAACTTTTCAGCCATTGCTTTTTTTGACAGACGAAGAGACAGGAGGTAGGGGGGGGCTATATAAAGAATCAAAAATATAAAAAATGCAAACTCACACACGTGAAAAGAAACAAAAACTGCATATATACAACTATATAATTATTTGTGTGTGTATATAAACGCCAAATATGAAAACTTCTGAAAATTTTAAATAAAGGAAGTTTATATTGTATATATATAAAACATAGGGTCTGCGGAAAACAAGAAAATAACTAAAAAGAAAATTAATTAAATATAAAAAAAAATAAATACGTACCAGCTCTCAATTTTTATTCAATACAAAAATGTAAGGAAACTTTTAAAGTTTTATTTTTAAACTACTATTATATAGTTTTTATTTACGATTTTTGCAAATTTAATTATTTTTTCACTGAATTTGTTTTTATATACATGTAAATATATTTTTTTCCAACCTTTTTTATATGTATTTTACTACTTCCCGAAATGTTTAATAGCAACCGTATATCAAAAAAACCACTTCTTGTTTTGACGACGTTGAAAATTACTTTGAATACAAAAATTTTTTCATACTACGAAAATGGTTGGCTGTAGTTTTTCTTTTTAGTTTGATTGGTCTCGTTTCATATAATTTTTCGTGCTTCGTTTTTGTTTATGTATTTTGTAAATGGTCTTCTAACTTGTTTGTCGTTGTTTTCTTTTTGTTATGTTATATGACAATCTTTTACATGCACTTTGTTTTCACATGACATTCTAAACAAGTAATTTGTTTCTGGTATCAGTGTTGCCAGGTTTATAGGGCACAAAATCGTCAAGATTTTTGGAAGAAATAGTCAATCCGCCTTGAAAAAACGTAGAAAATCATCAGTACTCTGCACGTAGAAAAAAGCAGGAGAATTATATATTAAGCAGGGTAAGTTGTTTGAGTTTCAAGTGAAAAAAACTGTTTACTACATATAAAAAAAATAATTTTTCACGACAATGAGTTTCACATGAAAAATAGCTGTGTTTGTGCGGCATTCCTATCAATGATATCTCGAACAATTTTGACAGTAGAAAGCCGGAATACGTTGAAAAACTGTCAAAATCGTTCTAGATAACACTGATAGAGAGTCACACAAATACAGCTAATGTGTACCGTTTGTTTTCACGCAAATTTAATGTACAAGACTATTATTTTTCTAAAGAAAAAGTGACCTATTAAGCTGCCTACACACTGGGGAACATTCGTGACAGAACATGTGTTTCTACTTTTTTCATTTTGTATACAGACGATGCACATATGACAGCAAAACGTTAAACGAAACATCATTTTTGTTTGTTTGTAGAACTGATCACATGAAATATGAGCGGAAGAAAATCAAATTAATTTGTTAATTGTTAGTTTTCCATATACTGCTGTTTTTTTAGTTTTATTTTTTTAGTTATCACATTTTATGTCCCATAATTCTCGCAAATATATTCATTTATAAAATTAATGCAGTTTTCATTATTTACAATTGTCGTCATTTTCATTTTCTCAAATGCGTAATTACAAAAGCTCCTGATAGCGTGACTGCTATCAATGAACTAAATACAGCAAAAACAGTAACATCGATACACACGATGAAAAATTAAGTTTGGAAACAAAAAATATCAAAAAATTTTGTAAACACGAAGGTCAACATGACACAGAGCTTTGAAGAATTAATTCCTTAATTAAATTTTTCAATTCTGAATTAAAAATTCGATGAATTAATTCACTAAGCACCATATATTGAATGGAATTAACTCATATTTGCTTTCGTTCGATTTATTTTGTTACGAATTAATTCAATTGCAATAGTTCTTTTTATTAAATCAAATGAATTAATTCACTGGTGAACACGTTCAATTTTATAAATCGAACGGAAAAAAGTGAATTAATTCCTTATTGAATTAATTTATTACTGAATTCATTCAATTTCATTTTCGTTCAGTGAATTAAAAAAAATAAAATTACGTTCAGTGAATTAAAAATAAATAAAATTACGTTCAGTGAATTAAAAAAAAAAATAATAAGTTCACTGAATTGAAAAAAAATAAAATAAATTCACTGAATTGAAAAAAAATAAAATAAGTTCACTGAATTCAAAGCCTGTTTTCTACCGTTCAGTAGAAGAAAACAATAATGTACAAATAAAATTTTTAAATAAGCAATTTTACAGCGTGTGCTAGTAAAAATAAATAAATTAGAAACCGGATGCTAATTTTTCAAACTAGTTATCTAGTTGTATTTTTTCCTAAATTTATCTATATCTGTAAAGTTTTTATTTTTAACACTCTAACCGGCCTAAGCTTTTTTGCAATGAAATTTATACCTTGTGTTCCTCACGAAAAATAAACAATAAGTTCTCCTACAAAAGTTTTTTTCGTTGCCTACTTTAGGCGATATGGGCCAAAATAGTTTAAGGGTGAATCTTGAAAACTAGCGCATAAAAATTACTAGGTTTAGGCACAAATTATTTCTCTTACCAAGAAATAACTGCAATAAAAAAATTAAATTTTTTGTGCTGTAACTTAAGAGGATGTAGCGATTTTCGTTTTTCGAAAAATGCGAAATTGAGCGAAAACGTACCAAAACTTCAATATATATTATTCAAACTTATAAGCTTTTCTACCTATACCAAATATATTCTTTTTACCAAATTTCAAAAAAATCCTGTGCGTCCTTGGACCAAAGTAAGGAACTTTTTGAATAGCTTAAGCTCCAATCTTACTTCATGGTAACTATCAATTGTTTTAGTCAATTTAAATATGTTTTTAAGATTTTTGAAACTTTTGGGTGTTTTAAAATATTTAATTTTTGAAATTTTATGAAATTTTATCTTTGACACTTTCTCGCTTCCAAACCGTGCATTGTATACAAAAAAATTCTTCACAAAAAATTTTGTTTTCTGTTGAAAAAGCATAATTTCTTATTATAAAATACCCCTTTGGCGAATTTCTGGTCAATTTAATATACCCCGCCTGGAGGCGGGCTTGCCGGTTAGAGGGTTAATAGTAAAAGGCTTTATTTTTGAATCATGTAGGTTGATAAACAGCATCCGGTTTCTAATTTGTTTATTTTTACTAGCACACGCTGTAAAATTGCTTATTTTTGTACATTATTGTTTTCTTCTACTGAACGGCAGAAAACAGGCTTTGAATTCAGTGAACTTATTTTATTTTTTTTCAATTCAGTGAACTTATTTTATTTTTTTTCAATTCAGTGAACTTATTATTTTTTTTTAATTTACTGAACGTAATTTTATTTTTTTTAATTCTCTGAACGTAATTTTATTTTTTTTAGTTCACTGAACGTAATTTTATTTTTTTTAATTCACTGAACGAAAATGAAATTGAACAAATTCAGTAGTGAATTAATTCAGTAAGGAATTAATTAACTTTTTTTCGTTCGATTTATAAAATTGAACGCGTTCACCGGTGAATTAATTCATTTGATTTAATAAAAAGAACTATTGCAATTGAATTAATTCTTTGAATTTGTTGTTTGATGAACGCGTTCAGTTAAACGAATTCAGTGAATTACTTAAGAAAAGGAATTCATTCAATTCTAGAGAAAATTGAATTCGATTGGTAGTGATTTCATTCAAAAAGGAATTAATTCTTCAAAGCTCTGACATGACACAATGCTATACACATTTCAACATTCGTAAAAAAATGCCCATGTTCCCTAGTGTGTAGGCAGCTTTATGAATGTGTCTTTGTTATAAATTTTAAAAATTGGAATTTTTATGATTTAAATTACAATTTGAGGCTTTTAAGATGCGTTTACAATGATGGAGTACTCCAATCTGTAGCAAATTTTGTTTTTTTCTCTTTCATACTAACACATTTTTGTATTGTGCTATCTCTTGTGATTCCACTCCAGAGTAAAACTTGTTTGACTCTGGAGTACAGATTTGCTACACTCTGGAGTTAACATTGGTCTGTTAACTGTTTAACATGAAAATATACCCAAAAAAAACATCTCTAATTTGTTCACATATCTAAGTGTCGACAAATTTAAAAAAAGAATAACAAAATATGTTAAATAAATATAAAATTTGTCATGTTTTCGGTATGATTTAAAATAAAAAAAATATTTAAATTAAAAACGGTAAAATTCTGGCAAAAAAGTGGCGAAAATATGAAGTAAGCACTAAAATGTCAAAAAAGTTTTTAAGTAACTCTACTCTGCATTTCGAACAGTTAACATTTTAATCTGTGCTGCAGAGTAGAGTCACTCTATCATTGTGAAAGCAGGCGGTTTTCATCGCCTCTTTCGGACATTAACAGTTTGTATCGCAGACATGTTTAATTCATATGGTAACATTTTTCGATACAAATTATGAAGAGAGTGATTTAGCAGAGGTTGGGTGACTTGGTACCTCTTTTAATCATATGCTCGTTGGTGAAAGCATCTTTAAGACGCATTTACAATGGTGGAGTGACTCTACTCTTCAGCACAGATTGAAATTTTAACTGTGCAAAATGAAGAGTAAAGTTACTTCAAAATATTAATACTTACATTACTTTTCAGGAAATTACCTCACTTTCTGCCACTACTTTTAGCTTGAAATATTTTTTTAATTTGAATTATTGTTCAAAACATTTTTTAAAAATTTTTGTTGACAATTAGAGATGTGCACAAATTAGTGATGTGTTTTTCAAGTTGTATTTGTCATGTTAAGTAGTTAACAGATCAATGTTAACTCTAGAGTGCAACAAATCCGTACTCCAGAGTCAAACAACTTTGACTCTGGAGTGGAATAAAAAAATTTAGCAAAATCCAAAAATGTATTAGTAAGAAAGAGAAAAGAACTAAATTTGCTACAGATTGGAGTACTCCATCATTGTAAACGCACCTTTAAAGTTGGAGTGTTATACTCCATATAAAAAAAATGATTTCTCACGATAATGAGTTTCACGTGAAAATTGTGTATAGTTTGTTTTCATGCAAATTTAATGTACAAGACTATTATTTTTCTTGGGAAAAAGTGACATTTTGTGTTAATACTGGTAGCATTCAGCAGAGAAACCTTAAACTGATACCGGTGACTTGTAGCGCTTTGTGATTGGTAACTCTGCTGAACGATGTTTTCTTTGTTTTGTTTTTAAATAAAATTTTTCTAAAATTTCCTGTAGTTTCTTTAAATTTTTGCTTTTGAATTATATTTGTATGTTTTTATTTGTCATTCTTACAAAAAAAAATATTTTTAAAATTAACAACAACAAATATATAACTAATTGATCAAAAGTAGCAAACATTTTTTACGCTACCAAAATTTGACAGCGCTATCTCAGCGCTTAGACTGAGCGGTTAGTAATCAGATCGTTCAGCAGATAGTTGTGCAACTGTTGTAGAACTGTTGACTAATAAAGTGTATCTGCCGAACGCACCCACTGATTGTGTCTTTGTTATAAAATTAAAAAATTGATCATTTTTATGAATTAAATTGCAATTTGAGGCCTTTAAAGTTCGAGTGAAATTTTTCCACTTGAAAAATAAGTTACGGTGCTTTATACTTACATTCCAAGTCACACGTAGAAAAAACCAGGGGGAACTTTATCTAAGTTCCCCCTGGACCTAGTGTCTTCAAATGCAGGGAAATGTGCAAAGAAATTTGAAAATAACATACAAAGCAACAACAAAATTATTTTCGTTGTTGTTGTTTTGTGTGTTATTTTCAAATTTCTTTGCACATTTTATTGCATTTGAAGACACTAGGTGAAGACCCTAGGTCAATAAATTTTGCCCCTAAAAATATGTATGGCTACCCTCTAAAAATTACGTAGTTGATGAACACTATTTTTTCAACTATGTCATAGGTGAAATAACCCTTACTATGCCATAGTGGGTATGTTTGTGTGACTCTCTATCAGTGTTATCAAGAACGATATTGACAGTTTTTCAACGTATTCCGGCTTTCTACTGTCAAAATTGTTCAAGATATCATTGATAGGAATGCCGCACAAACGCAGCTAAAGTAGCGAAAGCTAACTACACTCAGAAAAGTTCTGCAATTACTACATGACAGTTATTTGTGTAGTAATGCGGTTGTAGTTATGTTAACTACACTCAGAAAAGTTCTGCAGTTACTACATGACAGTTATTTGTGTAGTAATGCGGTTGCAGTTATTTTAACTACAATTGTAGTTAATTTACTTAGAGCAAAATATTTCAATGGTTTTGACAGTTATTTTTTCAAACTAACTACAAAAACTACTACATTGTAGTAACATTTATTTTATGCAGTTATTTTGAATTTTTTTCACGAAGCAATCAGGAGCATGTGTATGACGCGCTTGTTTAGAAATTTCTAGTCAAAGAATATGAGTAGAACATGTTTTCTCTTGTCTTAGTCATAAAACAACGCCAAAGAGTGAGGACGCGTAACACGGAAAAGTTTATATATTTTTTATTAAGTTATTAAAATAATAAGGTAAGTTTTATAATATAAATTTATTATTGTATTTATTTTCTTTCAGTTCTTTTATATTCTCATCTCTACCTGGAGAAAAAAAGGAAGCCAAACAACGCCATATTTCATCCCTCACAGACGGACATCTACAACAATATCTTACTAGTGAAAAATAAAAGTGACATTAGTGTAAATTTTGATTTCTCAATTTTAAATAGAATAAATTTAAGTTAGGAGTGTTTACATAAATTTGTTTTTTATTAAATTAATAATTTTTATTTATGTTTTTTAACTACATTTGCAGTTGTTTGTACAGTTTTACAATAATTTGCATGTATGTTGTTTCAATTGCATTTGTAGTTGTTTTTACTACATTTGTCAGTTGATTTTTAACAGTTAAAAATAACTTCATATTGCAGTTAATTTAACTGCAAATGTAGTCTACACCTTTTTAAGTGCAAATGCAGTTATTTTAACTGTCATTTGTAGTTGATTTTACCTACATAATTCCCTGAGTGTACAAATAAATACAATAATTTTTAATAATCCCGTAAATAAATTTATATTATAAAACTTACCTTATTATTTTAATAACTTAATAAAAAATATATAAACTTTTCCGTATTACGCGTCCTCACTCTTTGGCGTTGTTTTATGACTAAGACAAGAGAAAACATGTTCTACTCATATTCTTTCACTAGAAATTTCTAAACAAGCGCGTCATACACATGCTCCTGATTGCTTCGTGTGTGTGCACACACACTTGAAAATATAAATATTTGTAAAAAAATATAAAATAACTGCATAAAATAAATGTTACTACAATGTGGTAGTTTTTGTAGTTAGTTTGAAAAAATAACTGTCAAAACCATTGAAATATTTTGCTCTAAGTAAATTAACTACAATTGTAGTTAAAATAACTACAACCGAATTACTACACAAATAACTGTCATGTAGTAACTGCAAAACTTTTCTGAGTGTATATCAAGCAAGTTTTTAATTATTTCGGGTTCTTGTACGTCTACTATAATAAACATAATTAAAAATGTTGGTTTTTAATTTTTATTTAAAAATAAAAATTGTTTTTTCGACCTTTTTAATTGATTAATTAGAAATTTATTAATTCAGTTCGAGGCCAATTTCCTTATTATTTCAGTGGCCTCGAACTGAATTAATAAATTTCTAATTAATCAATTAAAAAGGTCGAAAAAACTATTTTTATTTTTTAAATAAAAATTAAAAACCAAAATTTTTAATTATGTTTATTATAGTAGACGTACAAGAACCCGAAATAATTAAAAACTTGCTTGATATGTGAAAAATTTTGCAAATTAAATTGCAAAAATTATGGTAAGATAAAATTGTATTTCAGCGATATAATTATATATAGGAAATAAAAAAATTTCTCCTATTTTTCAGGAAATGACGTGCTGCAACAGCGAAAAAATTCAAACTCGCGGAAGACAAATGGATGGAATAGCATTAATAAAAAAATTGAAAAAAGTGTAAGAAGAATATAATTATCTTATAGGTTTATTTTTTATAAAATAAAAGAGCTAAAAAATATAAACATATACCTAACGTATTTTAATCTTCTACGGGGTTATATGGGGATATCTTCTTAACTTCCAGATGATACATCGGCGATTTTTGGCGAAACTTTTTTATCTTCCAGATGATAATTTAGCAGTATCGCCAATTTATCTTCTATAAGTATTGCTTTCTTATTACTTGGAAGTATTGCATTCGGGCAACGTTTTCTACCAAATGGGGTATCTTCCGCAATACGAAGACGATTGTTGCCGCAATGAAATTTTTCATTCAGGCAATACATTTGGGGAATCGTCTTCGTATTGCCATGTTTACTGGGTTAGAGATTAATTATAACTGTGTCGACAACGAGAATTGCTTTTTCATATATTTTGAATGGGAAGCAAAATGCCACCACGTCGTCCTGAAATTTGTCGTCGTAATAGAATCACTCAAAATATTTGTCAAGTTGTCATATTTTTAACTAATTAAGGGTTACCATTACCTAGTGTCTTCAAATGCAATAAAATATGCCATAAAAATTACGAACTACATACTCACAAAGCATCAACAAAATTATTTTCGTTGTTGTTTTGTGGGTTATTTTAAAATTTCTTTGCACATGTCATTGCATTTGTAGACACACTATTAGAAAAGAGTTGTAGAAATTCGTATTAGACCTGCAAAAATTCATACTTTGTTCACAAAAAATTTATTATAGAATGTAAAACTACAAGAATTAATGCAAAACCAATCGGATTGGTGAAGAATTGGGGCGAAAAAAATACGACCATATTTTTGTTTAGCTTTCCTTTTTTCTAAACGTCAAAAAATGTCGACGGTCGATTGTCGCTGAATTTATATTAATCGCGACGACTTTTGATGTCGTCGGTCGACAATCGACCCAGTTGTGATTATTTCTTACTCATACTATTCTGCATATTGTCATATGAAATCAAAAAAGCCGTAAGTTACATTTAAAAAATTACAGAAGAAGCAAAAAACTTTTTAAAATTGTTTGCGCTTACAATTTTAATTTTAGAATTTTGTTAATAAAATCGTCGTGTTTAGTCGTAGGAGTGTAAAATTTTGCAGGTGCATAAAAATCTATTGATAAGGTGCATAAAAAGCAGGGTTGGCAGGCATACCGCTAAAATACCGTTATCGATTCAAAACCCTTTCAACTGACTACCGTTACCCCTAAAAAACGTTACCGAAATACACGGAATACCGTTATCCTTAAAATACAGTTCCCGAAATAATTGAAATATCGTTATCCTTAAAATACCGATACCGAAATAAATAAATATCGATACCCTTAAAATACCGTTACCCAAATAAATGAAATACCATTATCCCTAAAATACCGTTACCGTTATTTTTAATTTTCTTCTTATATCCTATTAACAAACTTTTGGCAACCCTATTGGTGTTGCACATTTTCATTCCTCATTCTGAGGAAAATAAAAAAAGAATAAATAAAAACCCGGCAAGAACTGTCAAAACTAAAAAGTAATGAGTATTCGGTGCTTTTCAGTAAAAAATTAATATTTTCATCAATAAACATATGTATAAACAGTAATATTATAAACCAATACAATTTTTTAGACCAAATTAAATTAAGTTACTAAATATTCTTACAATTTATTTTAAATTAATTACATTTTTATTATTTTTCGAAATCAACTAAAAACTCGCTAATTTAAAGGTAAAAAATATAGCAAAACTAAAGAAAACATGCACAAACAATTTGTACAACCCGAAGGAAAGTGTGTACGGTAGAAGACGAGAAATTAAAAATTAAACAAAAAATTAGCAATCAACAAATTAAATAGAAAAAGAACGAAACAACATACAAACAAATTAATAAATTACCATTCAAACAAACAAAAAAAATTTCATGAAACTTTTAAAACCAAGTTGGGTGCATCATGATGGTAAGTAAATAAAAGGAAACAAAAATTTCACATGAGGCGAAACACCATCAATTAAATTGTCTCTGCCTGCGGCGTGTGTGCGCCTCTAATTGGGATTATAATTTTATTTCGTTATTCCAATTTTAGAAAAACCAATATTTTCCGTTGATGTTCATCAAGAGTGTCTTAAATTTGCCACCGGTGGCCAAGGTGTCGATTCCGGCCGGGTCGTGATATGGAATTTATTGCCGGTATTGTCAGAAAAAGCCGAATTAGATGATGCTGTACCGAAAATGCTGTGTCAAATGGATAATCATTTGGCGTGTGTTAATTGTGTGCGCTGGTCCCAAAGTGGCTTAATGTTGGCATCGTGCTCGGATGATAAATTAGTAATGATATGGCGGCAGTCAAAGGTGAGTTGAAGGTAGAGTTATCAAGTATTCGACTTATTTGAAAACCCGGTTTACGAATACTTCTAAAAATCGCTCTTAAAAAAAACAGTATTTCAATTTTTTAATTCAAGACGGATTTGAACAAACAGTTTCCAAACAGTATTTAAATTACAGTTTTCCATTGATAACATATGAAAATGCTCTACTCTTACTGTTAGACAGTGATGTTAGATAGTGGCCAAAAAAAGCTGGTATAGATGTCGCTAAAAGCTGGTAATTGAAAGAAAAAAAATTGGTATACTCACACAATATGTGACCTTCTCCGAGAAAAGCGACCTAGTGTGTCCAAAAACGGGAACTTGGGAAAATCGTTAAAAATGAGAAAAACATTAAAATTTTAAACTTTAAATGCGTTCTTCTCAAAACTTCATTTTCACACGCTAGGTCCCTTTTCTCGGAGAAGGTCACATATATGTTTAATACGATATTGTACTGCGTTATTTCGATAGTACGAGGGGTACTATTTATATTTCGGGAATAGCTAATAACAAACATTTTTAATTGAAAATGGCTTTATTGTTTTTCTAAATATTCCCTTTGATGATCAATACACTTTTGCATTATGGTGTTGCTTGATTTTAGCTATTGACATTACCCAACAACCCAAACGATATCGTTTCGAATTCGTAACGATATCATTTCGATGATACGTTTGTCCGAGAATGATATTCATAACGATTCATAAAGCCCCGTTCACATTATCACACAAGTGCTTATACTTTTCTTCACACAAGTATGACAAAAAGTATGCTGAAATTGTCTGGTTGTCAAAAAAGTATAAAAGAAAATCTTTTTAGTGTTCAGACTGTCCTCGACACACACAAGAAATAAATTACAAGAGTAATTTTTTCTTCTATTATTACTTTTTTTCACCACTAGTTGTTTTTAATCTTTGTTTAAAATTTATTTGTGAATAACACAACACTTATGTTGAGACAAGTGGTAACTTTATGAAATATTTCAAAAAATAAATCTTGTCAAAAAAGTGTGACCGTATTTTGAAATGTGTGCACCAATTTTGACATGTGTGTAACGAACAGTGTTCACACTATTATACATTTTCGTTATACATACAACACATTTCTGACATGTATAACACACTTGTGTGATAATCTAAACGGGGCTTAAGTAATAGGTACAGTGAAGAAAAATGCACATTCGTTAATGATATCTTTTTTTCATGAAATAACGATATCGTTATGATATCGAAAATATCAGGCAATGCGATAATATTTTCGTCAATTACAAAATTTTTGTCGTTATTTTATCACTATTCGATGAGAATATGATATCATTAACGATATCGAAAGAAAGAAAGAAGTATATATGATATCTTTAACGATTAAATTAGAACAAGCAAATGTGACTTTTTCAGAAAATTTATCGTTATTTTTAAAAATTATTATATCATTACGAGTTCATATTTTTGTATCATAAACGATGGCAAATATGATACTTAATATGAATTCGTTAACGATACTGTATCGTTTTATGGTTTATTGGGTAGTGGTGCCAGTCCCCTCGTATATGTGTTCATTAAGGTCACTATATAACTTGTAAAAAAAAATAATTGAATGCTTCACTTGCCAAATCGATTAACTCCATAATGAAAAATGAATGAATCTCAATCAGAGCTTTGAAGAATTAATTCCTTTTTGAATGAATTCACCACCAATCGAATTCAATTTTCTCTAGAATTGAATGAATTCCTTTTCTTAAGTAATTCACTGAATTCGTTCAACTGAATGCGTTCAGCAAACAACAAATTCAAAGAATTAATTCAATTGCAATAGTTCTTTTTATTAAATCAAATGAATTAATTCACCGGTGAACGCGTTCAATTTTATAAAAAAGTGAATTAATTCCTTACTGAATTAATTCACTACTGAATTCGTTCAAATTCATTTTCGTTCAGTGAATTAAAAAAAAAAATAAAATTACGTTCAGTGAATTAAAAAAAAAATAATAAGTTCACTGAATTGAAAAAAAATAAAATAAGTTCACTGATTAGAAAAAAATAAAATAAGTTCACTGAATTCAAAGCCTGTTTTCTGCCGTTCAGTAGAAGAAAACAATAATGTACAAATACAAATAAAAAAGTATAACTATATAACTAGTTTGAAAAATTAATTATAACTAGTTTGAAAAATTAATAGTTATATTTTTTCCAAATTTATCTATATCTGTAAAGCTTTTATTTTCAATAGTAAAAGGCTTTATTTTTGAATCATGTAGGTTGATAAACAGCATCCGGTTTCTAATTTGTTCATTTTTACTAGCACACGCTGTAAAATTGCTTATTTAAAAATTTTATTTGTACATTATTGTTTTCTTCTACTGAACGGCAGAAAACAGGATTTGAATTCAGTGAACTTATTTTATTTTTTTTCAATTCAGTGAACTTATTTTATTTTTTTTCAATTCAGTGAACTTATTATTTTTTTTTTAATTCACTGAACGTAATTTTATTTTTTTTTAATTCACTGAACGAAAATGAAATTGAACGAATTCAGTAGTGAATTAATTCAGTAAGGACTTAATTCACTTTTTTTCCGTTCGATTTATAAAATTGAACGTGTTTACCAGTGAATTAATTCATTTGATTTAATAAAAAGAACTATTGCAATTGAATTAATTCGTAACAAAATAAATCGAACGAATGCAAATATGAATTAATTCCATTCAATATATGGTGCTTACTGAATTCATCGAATTTTTAATTCAGAATTGAAAAATTGAATTAAGGAATTAATTCTTCAAAGCTCTGGTCTCAATGAGAAAAATGAGAAAATAATAATGTTTTTTTTTTAATTCTTGTTAAATTACAAATTTTGTCATTTAGTAGTATAACCCCTCAATTCATAAATGCTTTGCAAAGTTATAGCAGGTTTACAAAACGTCATTTTCATACAAAATTTGTTCAATAAACCTCCTATAATTTTACCAAGCGTTTATGAATTTAGGGGTTAGTATTTATTATCAGAGAAATTTGTTTTGAATATTTTACAGTTAGGGGTCAATGAAGTGTTTTGAAATTAAAGTTTTATAAAATTCTGAGAGTGGAGTTAATCGATTTGGCAAGTGAAGCATTCAATTAATTGTGCTTAGATTGGCGAATTATTTTTTATTCAATTATTTTTATTAAAATAGCGGCTTTGCCCGCTATTTTTAATATTATAAAATGCTTTCCAACCCTGCTTTACGTTATTTATTTTCATTCAAAACACAAATGAACAAAACTACTTACGGGTCTATCTACCTAAGTTCGCACTTTACCAAATTATCTTCACATACACACGTATTATGCAATTTATTATGGATTCATTACTAATAATCCACTTTCATGAAAAAAAGTGATCAAATATTTATTTATTTTAAACCCATTATTGTGCAGAATTATTTATTTGTGGTGGCTGGGTGAAGGCTTTTATTATAAAAACTGTACTGTAAATAAAAATACGAATTTAAAAAAAATTGCCCCTAAACTTTAAGGCACGCTAACAACGTAGCGGGCTGCGCCCGCTAGTATTACATAAATGGGTACAGAGCTTTGAATAATTAATTCCTTAATTCAATTTTTCAATTCTGAATTAAAAATTCGATGAATTAATTGGCGGTACGAACTTAGTCCCCAATGAATTAAGTCCCCAAAACGGAAGTGAATCAAGGCCCCAAAATTGGGAGTTTATTTCATTATGAAATAAAACCCTAATTTCAAAAATGAAATAAACTCCCAATGAAATGAAAGAAATCCCCAAAACGAAAATGAAGTAACTCCCCAAATTTGGGGAATAAGGTCATATATTTCATTATAAAATGAAATAAGGTCCCATTTTTTTTATAAAGTTTTTATTTATCTACAAACAAACTTTTCTGCTTGCACATATTTCGTCTTACAGCCTGGCAGAAATGGAACCTGAAAATATAAACAATGAAAATGTTTTATACACTTTTGTAAGTTTTAATGTAAGGCGCAGTGTAATAAAGCCATATGTCCTTATTTCTCAATGGAGTGTGAAATAAAACCATATGGCATCGAAATGCAATACAGAGCGCAGCTGCCGTGTTCGTCGTGGGCCCGCGGGGAACACGGCAGCTGCGCTCTGTATTGCATTTCGATCGCCGTTATTTCATCATTTCTCTCAAAAAACTTAAAATGATTGAACAATTTTAATACATACCAGCACCCAACGAGCATTGCTCTAGGAAAAACCAAGTTAACCGCTTTTCGCAATCCTTGCTCGTAATCGGTTATAAATGTATATGGATCAAGATCAAATATATTTTCTTTAATATATATCAGTAACCTATTATATATTTCATTGGTTTTCTTATCCATCAATACAAAAAACACTGGAAAAATCTTAAAAAGAAAAAGTATGAATGCTATTGTCATGCATAATATACTAGTAATTGCATTACCTCTTCAAAATACTCGATATATATAACGATCAGCTGTTTAAAGCATCCGTGCGGAACTATTTTGATAGTTGCGTCCATAAGGTAAGTCCTTTTTGCGGGTGGAATATTTTCTCTTATTAAGTCGATTATTTTCAATGAGGAAAACACACAAAAAGAGAAATTTTCTTCCTTAATGCACGCAGTGAAGAAGAAATGCCTTGGGTTTAAGTCATCTTTTGTTAAACCAAAATCAGACCAAACATTTTCCAAATTAAAGGCTTCAATTACTTGAAGCGCATTTTTTGGGGAAGTTACCAAATTATTGCTGGCAATCTTTTGCAATCCTCTTTTAATTATTTCAAAATGTATATTTTTTGTTTCATCCTGATTGCTGAATTAAAATATTAGTAAAAATTTGAACTACTGTCGCTATTTTTTTACTTACCTTTCACAAGTCCTTCGAAATGCGGTTCTAATAGAACTTAAGTTTGTCTTACTGCCTCCTAGAACCCCTGACATGTCCATACAGTCACGCTTAATTGCACTTAAAGCCTTCAATTCTTTGTAGGGTTCTTCTT
Source organism: Leucophora obtusa (assembly GCA_949987735.1). Lineage (NCBI taxonomy): Eukaryota > Metazoa > Arthropoda > Insecta > Diptera > Anthomyiidae > Leucophora > Leucophora obtusa. The sequence goes on along the minus strand of OX465297.1, from coordinate 100,647,787 downwards.
CATTTTCATGATTGTGGTCAACAAATTTTTTTGCTGGAACACAATTTCCATCAGGTAGTAAATTCATTCTTGCTTTGCAAGTTTTTTGTCTGCACACATATTTGACAACATTTTGATATATTGACTTTTTCATATATATCATTTTTTGATCAAAAACGTACAAAAGCTCACTATTTCTTCTATTTCCAGCAATAATTTCAAAATTCATTTTTTTTATGTTATCTCCACGACGTAAGAGCACAAACTATTTTCGGCAATGAATTTTTTTCTTACAAATATAGAAGGGAATAGAGCAATTCCATTTTATTTCAACGAACATTCCCAGGTGGAAAAATACAAAGGGGCCAGCACTGGCAAAGCACCGAAATGGGTGGTATGAGTACTTGCTAATAGTGCTTTCCCAACGCCCAAATGATAACACCGTTCCACGGTGGTGCCAATGCTTTACAAAGCGTTGAAAAAGCACTCGGAAAAATAAAAATCAAGTGCCTTCCCAACGTTGTAATAAACAAAATATAACTGCTTATCCAACGTCCAAATTATGACACCGTTCCACGGTGGAGAAAATCTTTTATAAAGCATTGAGAAAGCACCAAGAAACATAAAAACCAAGTGCTATCCCAACGCTCAAATGATAAACACCGAAAAACGCACGAAAAATAATAATCCATTAATTTCCCAGCGTAAAATTGGTTGTAAATTAAAAAATAGTAATGTATTTGATTATTATTTTATTATTGGATAAAAATAATAAATTCGACTTCATTCAAAAGTATATATCAATGAAATAAATTAGATTAAAAAAAGTTTTCCTTACAAATTAGTAAGTATTAATGTCTTAAAGAAATTTTAGTTAAAAAAGAACTTGTTTATGTTAAACAAAACTGAACCGCATTTTCTTTCAAGTCAAACAGTTCTTAAAATCAGAAGTTTAAATAAATTTAAAAAAAAACTTTTTTAAATTAAGAAACTATACGAAAAAATTTAATTAGAAAACTACTTTGTGATAGAAAACCGAATATTTCTTTTTCTTAAAATAAGAACTTAAACAAATAATTGTATTTCTCAAAACATTAAAAGAAATCTAGCGATGATTTCTTCCACCCGTTCTGTCCCGGGCTGCTGCTAGCCATCGACTTGTTTTTGAAAGCATTGTGGCTTCACTTTCATTAACATATTTTGGGATAAGATACTCTGTTAAAAAAATTAAACAGAAAATAAATAATTTATTAAAGATGCATTATTATAAACATACCTTTTAATTTTAGATATAATTGTGTTATGCTTAAATTTTCTTTAGCTACTCCCTTGTTAGGTTTACCACAAGCGCTAAACTTTATTTGTAGATCGTGACTTATGACTGCGGAAAGGACAGCAGCAATTGCCTTCTCAATTTTGTCTGTTCTTGATTTAAATGCAAAAAGTTCATTCTACAAAGTATTAAGTGAATGAGTAAATTATTGAATGAATGAATGAATGAATGAATAAAGACAATTACCAAAGTTTCAACAAATTCCGTATCTGTTTTTAACTTGTCATCGAATTCTTTAAAAACATTTAAATCGTCTATTGGTCCCTTTAGATTTAATTTGGTTGTTACATCTCCAATAGTTTTTGTGTTCTTAGATACATAATTAACGTCAAATTTAGTATCAAGTTTTTTTATATTATATAAAATTGAATTTTTAAAAGACTTCAAATCAGCATTCAATTCATTTTTAAATGAGAGAAAATCTGAAATTGAATTTATTAAAAATAGTATTGAGTTGTAACGAGTACTCAATTCAAAAGTATGAGTAATCAAAAGAAACATAATTTTAAACACTAATAACTTTTTTCTTAATAATTACATAGTTGTATTTAGAAAATATAAAAAATAGATTTAAATTTTGTTGACTTTTTAAATTATAGTAAATCGAGTCTGAGAAAAGCATCTATTTCAAACGTTGATAAAGCTTCCGAATTTGGTGTTTGCAAATTTTTTTTTAACCGTAGAAAATTTTGTAAACGGAGTACTGGGAAAGCACCTATTTAAACCGTTGAGAAAGCGTCCGATTTTAGTTCTTCGCCAGTGCCTTTTTTTAACAACCGTACAAAATTTTGCAAAACAAGCACTGGGAAAGCCCTTATTTCAATCGTTGGCAAAGCATTTGTATTTAGTGCTATGCAAATGCTTCTTTTTGTAATACCACGGTCTACTTGTACTTTGCCAGTGCTTTTTATTTATAACCACCCGGTGAAAAATGTTCATATACGCTCAAATATGTTCATATATGGTTTATGTATGGACACATATGAACAAATATGGATTTTTTATGAACATATATGGATTTTATATGAACATATATGGAAGTATATGTGATTCCATATATGGATAAAATTTCATATACAGACATATATGGAAGCATTTGTTATTTCATATATGGAAATGGCACTCATATATGGACAAATATGAAAGTATATGTTATTCAATTTATGCAAAAGGGACTTGTATATGAACATATTTCGAAGAATACATTTTTCCATATATGTAAAAGGAACTCATATTTGGATAAATATGGAATTATATTTAATGCCATGAATAAAAAAAGGAACATATGTAGCGCCTAATTTAAATGTCATGCATAAATTTATATCTATCGTACAACCTTATAATAAAGGACAGCAACGTTCGCATGTATTCGCATATATTTAATAAATGTATATGTTCATATATGTCCATATATGAACATATATGTCCATATATGAACATATACTTAGGTGTTACCTCATTTTTCGGATCCATACATATATGGTTGAACCATAAATGTTCATATATGGACATTTTTCACCGGGCACCCATAATTTCTACCTGGGTTTTTTCGGTAGTGTCCGATTTTGATAAAACTTGGTGAATGTGTAGTAGTGTATGTATGTTCACAAAACGATTTTTAATTTTTTTGTTTTCCAAAACTGTGGCAACCCTGCAGCTTTGAAATACTGAAAATTGCAGGGTAGGCACTACACTTAAAATTTTTTAACTTTTGTTGTGAGCAAGATATTGAAAAAATTCTTTTTGCGTGGGATTAGTGAAGTTTTTAGGTTTAAGAAATTTATTATTATTTTTTTTTTTAAATTTTTAAAATTTAAAAAAAAAAAAATTAAAATTCATTTTTTGAAAAAAACCCATTTTTTAAAATTTTTATATTTTTTGCATAAAATGCCACATATGTATGTGTTCTAATCATCCTAAAAATTTCAGAGTGGAATGCCTCCTACTTTTTGAGATATATTAAAAAATGTAAAAATGTAAACAAAAATATAATTCATTTTTTGGAAAAAAAAAGTTTTTCTTATAAAAATAGCCACATGTACGTTCTAAATACCTTGAAAATTGCGGAATCTTTTCGAGATATGAGAAAAAATATAAAAGTATTTATAAGTATTTTATTATCTTAATAGGTTTTGGAGTTTCAACTGAATTTGAAAAGGTTTTGGCAGCTATTTCTGTTCTTGAAATAGGTACGAATGAATGGAGTTTTTGTATTCCTTTAATTGCAACAGATTTTTTAAATCTAGTGTTTAGTTTTATTTCCTCTTCTTCATATTCATTTTTTGTGCAGAATGTTTCATTGATATTAGGCAAACCCTTAGCGTATTCAAATAAATCTGTAGCATTTACAATTTGATTTTCTATTGGACGCTGAAGACTGGCAAGAGCTGCTGCTCTTTTTAGTGAACCTCCAACTCCATCACAAGGGCCTTTCCCATGTGATGTCGCAAAAAAGTGCCATTGAGCATCACAATCAAAATCGGTTTTATGGTATAGTAAATTTACAAAATTTTTTCGATTTTTATACTGAGCTGCGCAACCGTCAGAAAAATATATTATTTTGTCAATGTTTTCATTAACATGTTCTTTTATAAATTGTACGAATTTCCTTTGAAATAAATGAACAGCGACTGTGTTGTGCTCCAAAATATCGGAAATGACAACAAAGCTTATGTGATCTATTTTTCCATCTGCATTTCGGAAATATGTCACAAAGTGGTGTATAGTGGCTTGAGAATTTGTCCAATGATAGCTCTGTATACAATCTTGGATAACAAATGTGTAATTTTCGGCAAAATCACAGATAGTCAAAAATTCTCCAATTTTTAAATTGGATTTTACCTCATCAAGAAACTTGTTCTGTTCTTTTGCCACAAAACTATGAAAAATTAATTTTATCATTTCTTCAGAAAGTTTGTCCACAAAGTCGTCAGATGGAGATGTTATGGTCAAAAGATTGGATCTGTCTACTTGAACCCATTGTTTGTATGTTATGTTTTCTGTGTTGTTAGTGGAATATGCGTTTTAAGGGCATCTTTAAGGAAAGTATCCCCTGGACAAAGTGAACAATTTCCCATATAGCATTGTACAGTTGCTGGATTACAAATAGATTGAGCAATCCAATGCTTGTAAGTGGGAAAACCTATAACTTCCTCTTCAGCCAATTCCTTGATTTTCCCCCCAATAAACATAAGTTTGGAATTTTGGTGAATAGCACACACGCAAACTGTATGAGTGCCACTTCCCCCAATCAAAATACATTCTTGTGGTCTCAGCTCTGAAAATTTTGAAAATCCAATTTTTACTGTTGGATAAACTTCTTGAAAGGAATTATGCAATTCTTTCAGATTACAAAGCATCAATCTCTTCTGTTTTTTTTCTTTCTCCCCATTACAACTCTTAACATACTTATAGTCTTTTTTCCCGGGCATAACGCGACTGTTTTTGTCGTTTCTATAAAAATCTTCAACTATAGATTTTGTCTCTGTCGTCTTTTTGGATGCGAAGAAAAATAATAATCGCCATTTTGAATTAGTTTTTTAGCTTTACGAGCCATATAGTTTGTAGTTGAAAAGGTTTTTTCTATTTTACCAACACTCCAAGAATGTGGCAAAGATATTAATATTTTAATTTGTCTATCTTTATCATCTTCAGAAGTATTGTAAATCTCTTTTAAGTGGTTTAAAATATCTTCACCATCGCAGGATATATTTTCTAAACTAAAAAGGTTTTTCCTAAATATGGAATTTATATTGCCTAAAATTTCTTCCTGTTTATATTTAGAATAGTTATTTTTAAACTCAATGGGAGATTCATTTAGCGCTTCTAAGCACTTATTCAAATAAAAAAAGCTGTGTTCTTCTTTTCATTGAAAGCCTTTTCGGTTGTTTCTTCCGAAAGTGAGCCAATATCACTTTCAGACAAACTCTCATCAGCATTGGCAACTTTTAAAGCTGATGTAGAAGTTCCTGCAACCGTGTCAATTTCAAAATCTTCGAAATTGTTTTCGTTTTTCTTTTTCTTTATCAATGACTTCGCTTGATCTAATAGAGCCATTCTACATGAAGCACAGATATATTGACCATGCAAATATTGTGGAAAACGCTCCCTAAGACTTTGCGAAACTTTACGAACACATTTTATTTTGTTTGTTTTATGCTTGAGTTTTCGGAAAGGATTACAACAAACTTTTCCAAAATGCATTTTAAGCAAATTAAAAATCTGTGAACAAATGTGTACTGCTTGAAATAAAATAGTTTTTGAAAATTATTATCAGAGAATAAAACTACTACGATGTTGACTTGTCGAAAATCTATAAACAATTAAAAAGCTACTCAACAACGCAAAGACATTAAAGAAATCTAAATCGTTTTCATCGTTTTGTTTTTGAAATAACGGAACTTCTTAAGCATCAGCAAAAACAATTTTCAATGAATACAAACAATGCTTCCAATGAATTGCATACAAGCAAACTTAACTTATTAACTCAGTGGCACGTAGCAACTAGTAAAAGAGAGTATTTCTTATTAACATACCAGTACATTTTTTAATATATCTCAAAAAGTAGGAGGCATTCCACTCTGAAATTTTTAGGATGTTTAGAACACATATGTGGCATTTTGTGCAAAAATATAAAAATTTTAAAAAATGGGTTTTTTTCAAAAAATAAATTTTAATTTTTTTTTTTTTAAATTTTAAAAATTTAAAAAAAAAAAATAATAATAAATTTCTTAAACCTAAAAACTTCACTAATCCCACGCAAAAAGAATTTTTTCAATATCTTGCTCACAACAAAAGTTATGAAATTTTAAGTGTAGTGCCTACCCTGCAATTTTCAGTATTTCAAAGCTGCAGGGTTGCCACAGTTTTCGAAAACAAAAAAATTAAAAATCGTGTTGTGAACATACATACACTACTACACACATTCACCAAGTTTTATCAAAATCGGACACTACCGAAAAAATGTTCGTTGAAATAAAATGGAATTGCTCAATATGTACAAGAATTCTAACGGTTTCTATAATGCAATCTTCAATAATCTTAATTTTAGTGAAAATGAATTAACTCCCCAAAATTAGTTTTGGGGATTTAGTTCATTTCCAGTAATTGGGGATTTATTTCATGGTGAATTAGCTCCCCAAATTTGAGAATGAACTAAGTCCCCAAAAAATGAAATAAGTCCCCAAATTCGTTGTTGTTTTTTCCTGTACAAAATTTTGGGGACTTAGTTCATTTTGATTTTGGGGACTTAATTCATTGGGGACTTAGTTTGTACCGCCGAATTAATTCACTAAGCAATATATTTGAATGGAATTAATTCATATATGCTTTCGTTCTATTTATTTTGTTACGAATTAATTCAATTGCAATAGTTCTTTTTATTAAATCAAATGAATTAATTCACTACTGAATTCGTTCAATTTCATTTTCGTTCAGTGAATTAAAAAAAATAAAATTACGTTCAGTGAATTAAAAAAAAATAAAATTACGTTCAGTGAATTAAAAAAAAATAATAAGTTCACTAAATTCAAAAAAAAAAAAATAAAATAAGTTCACTGAATTGAAAAAAAATAAAATAAGTTCACTGAATTCAAAGCCTGTTTTCTGCCGTTCAGTAGAAGAAAACAATAATCTACAAATAAATTTTTTTAAATAAGCAATTTTACAGCGTGTGCTAGTAAAAATAAAGAAAATAGAAACCGGATGCTGTTTATCAACCTACATGATTCAAAAATAAAGCCTTTTACTATTAAAAATAAAAACTTTACAGATATAGATACATTTGGAAAAAAATATAACTATTAATTTTTCAAACTAGTTATATAGTTATATTTTTTTTTCCAAATTTATCTATATCTGTAAAGTTTTTATTTTTAATAGTAAAAGGCTTTATTTTTGAATCATGTAGGTTGATAAACAGCATCCGGTTTCTAATTTGTTCATTTTTACTAGCACACGCTGTAAAATTGCTTATTTAAAAATTTTATTTGTACATTATTGTTTTCTTCTACTGAACGGCAGAAAACAGGTTTTGAATTCACTGAACTTATTTTATTTTTTTTTCAATTCAGTGAACTTATTTTATTTTTTTCAATTCAGTGAACTTATTATTTTTTTTTTTTAATTCACTGAACGTAATTTTATTTTTTTAAATTCACTGAACGAAAATGAAATTGAACGAATTCAGTAGTGAATTAATTCAGTAAGGAATTAATTCACTTTTTTTCCGTTCGATTTATAAAATTGAACGCGTTCACCGGTGAATTAATTCATTTAATTTAATAAAAAGAACTATTGCAATTGAATTAATTCTTTGAATTTGTTGTTTGATGAACGCATTCAGTTGAACGAATTCAGTGAATTACTTAAGAAAAGGAATTCATTCAATTGTAGAGTAAATTGAATTCGATTGGTAATGAATTCATTCAAAAAGGAATTAATTCTTCAAAGCTCTGAATGAGTATTTTTGAAAGTGTCGATTTTTTGCCGATTTTTTAAAATCAAAGTGCCGAAAATGACGATATTTTTGGGAAAAAGTGCCGATTTTTCATCAAAATCATTTACTTTTTGGGTAAAGTTCGGTAAAATGAGAGTTAACAAGAAATACTCTCACGATATGACAAAAGTGCACAAAAGTAAACGAACGCGAAAAACCATATTTGAAGCCCAAAAACAAACGTCAATAGATTTGTGCATTATAGTTCGTTTTAGTGAGCGTTCTTTCTAGTTCTTGTTCAATGTGTTGTAAAAATCTAGATGGCTTTTCTAGTTAAACCCCCTTTTAAATCAAAAATTTTAATAAAAATTTCCTTTTTAGGCATTTCTATTTACAAAAAGGAATACGTACTTTATTAAATTTGGTAAATATTTTAATATTAAACAAAAGCTTCCATTTATTTACATATTTATCTCTTTAACACATTTAAACAAGCGTCTTCAAAAAATTGTCGCTAATTTTATGGAGTTGTAACATCACCGATAGGCTTTTGTAACTATTATACTAAATTTTGTAAATGATAAACATATTTTCTGAATGAATGAAATGAGCGATTAAACTAAAAGAGCTATTAGTTGTGAACTAGGTCTTTGGTTTAAATTAGTGAATAGTTCAATTGAACTAGTTGAACCCAACTGATGATATAACAGCTGATAAAAACAATTTACCCAAATTTAGTCTGGGCTTTTTCGTGCAAGAAGAACAAGAATATTACGCTCTCATGACAGCTCTCATTTACCCAATTGTGTAGTAAGAAAACGCTTTTTGGTAAAATTGGGATCCCGCGGGATCCCAATGTTGAGTACCCGAACACAGCTATTAGGTCCGTTTCTTTACTTTTTGGGTAAAGTTCGGTAAAATGAGAGTTAACATGAAATACTCTCACGAAGTGACAAAAATGCCCAGTGTTGCCACTTTTTGAATAATTATTCAAAAACGGGACTGTTTACACATTCGTTTGATAATTTTTGAATAATGACATTTTTGTGTAGTTTTTGTGTAATTTCATTTCAAACAGAAATTTCCGTAAATTTTTAAAAGTTAATAAAAATTAGTCGATAGTTGACGAAACGAGTTAGAACACACAGAAAACAGTCTCAGTTGTCGCCACCGAATTTGTTGCCAATCGAATTCGTGCGATTACGACAACTATCTTTATATTAAATTTTATTTTTCGTCGTGAAAGCCGATATTCGGTTGTCTAATTCAATATTATGTTCCACATAAATATTATTATGTTCTACAAAATTTTATTGAAATTAAAAAACTTTTTTTGAATTTTCTGGTATTGAACCCGGCCCTTCAGGTTAATAGTTCACACTTTAACCAACTGCACCACAACTACATTTAAATTTCTTAGCCATATTTACTGTTTATACATATGAATATTTTATTTTAATTAAAAAAAAAACATCTAAATTTTTGTCTTTTCCGGGATTCGAACCCGGAAATCCGGCGTACTAGGCCAACTCCTCACCCACTACACCACAAACACTTAATAATTTTAATGACTAATTTTGAATTTATGTGTTTTATTAATACAGTATAAAATTCGTTTATCAATACCAATTAATAGTTGTGTGTGTTATCAACACAATCCACAATTCGGTTGGTTCTACAGAAACTTGAATTTAAGGTCATATTTGATTAGGATACCCGTATTTGTAGTTACCACTTTCGAATATTGAAATTTTTTTAAAAAAGGTTATAGATAACACCAATTTTCTTGTATATTCACTAAATAAATGGCTGCTTCTACTGCATAGAATTACTAAACTGATACTAATTTTAAAATTGATTGGAGATACCAATAATATGTTAAAAGGATTGTTTTTTAGTTCATTTTCCCTATTTTTAATACCTAGTAAAATATTTTTGATGTAGTATTCAATTATAGGTAATTCCAAATAAAATAAAGTCCTGACAAATTCATTTTAATGGTTTTGATCGAAACCCAACCAATCTTTTTCCTGGGTGAAGAAATAAAAAATGGTGCTATTTATTCTTTTTTTGTTTGGTTTAAAACACCGTCTTTTGTTTATTTTTTTTGAAAATAATTGTCAAGCTTCCTTTAAAAATTGTCTTGGTTTGCAAGACCATTTAAAAATGCGGCGAAAGAGTGGGAAAATTTGAGTTTGTTATGATTGTTACTTTCTAATCTCTGATTTTTTTTTGCTGTAGTTAACATGATACTGGGCTTTGACCAGACAAAAATTTTATTAACGCAGCAAGTTGGAGCAGAATCAAAATATTTTAGAATTCTGTAAATCCAACATGTTTCAGATTTCAACAGAATCGTGTGAAATTAAAAAAAAAACCAGTAAAAAGGTTAAAGTCGGGCATGCCGACTATACAATACCCTACACCAGTCTGGTTAAAAGCCAATTGATGTTTGGATCCGAAATTCGAATTGGTTAAAATGGGACTTGTGTCAAAATTTTCTATAATGTGAGTCAGCGAACCAAATGTCATTAAAATATCTTAATATTTGCGACCTGCAGTTTGTAACAAAGCCAATTTTGGGGGGGACCCTTATATGGGCACTAGGTCTAAACATCGACCGATGTTCACCAAAATCAATAGGCTTCGTCCTTGGGCCAAAATAGGTCTTTGTACCAAATTTCATCAAAATATTTTAATATTTGCGCCCTGCAGCGTATAAACAATATAATTTTGGGGGGGACCCTTATATGGGCACTAGGTCTAAACATGGACCGATGTTCACCAAAATCAATAGGCTTCGTTCTTGGGCCAACATAGGTCTGTGTACCAAGTTTTATCAAAATATCTTAATATTTGCGACCTGTAGAGTGCGCAGAAGAATGCATGGATAGACAGACAGACTATTCGGAGGGACGGACGGACGGACATCGTTAAATCGAAATAAAAAAAATTCTGAGCCGATCGGTGTACTATAAGGTGGGTCTAGGACCAATATTTTTTCGTGTTAAAAACATCAGCACAAACTTTTAATACCCTGACCACGTAGTGGTGTAGGGTACAAATATCGGGAATTTTTTGTGAAAATGTTATATTTTCATTTTCCAAAAGAAAATTTGTTGATCTACATACTGCAAAGAAATGTCATGCCATGCTTTCAGTAATTTAAAAATTAAAAAAACAAGTAAAATTTAACAAACATGGAATTTTTACAATATCTGCTGTCTTGCCGACATTTAAAGACAGCATTGAACAGGACTTATGTCATCAAATTAGGAACGCCTTGGGCAGAGAAAAATTGGTTAAATTTAAATAAAAATGGTTAAAATTTGAGGGGTATGGTACCTATAAAGTAGGTAGTATTTTTGCATGCAACGGATCTCAATGAAGTAGATTTTCTGAAAAACATAAATACTACCTTTTTTTAATATTCGAATTTAAAAGCACGCCATTTTAAGCCTTAAAAAAGTTATTGCGTTGAAATTCCCTTTAGTTAGAGAATAATTTGTTATAATATTTTTCAGAAAAATTGGCCTAGATTTGCTTTTGTAGAAGGCAAAAACCCGGACCAGGTTATTGCAAAAATGAAAAATTTTAGTTCTAAAATGCAAATAACTTTTGCACTTTGCAGGTGACAAAAATGTTGTGTTTAAAAATCAGTTCATAAATAGAAAAGTGGCAAAACTTTCACCCAGAAAACAGTCTCAGTTGTGGCCACCGAATTTGTTGCCAATCGAATTCGTACGGTTACGAGAACTATCTTTATATTAAATTATATTTCTCGTCGTGAAAGCCAATATTCGGTTGTCTAATTCAATATTATATTCCACATAAATATTATTATGTTCCACAAAATTTTTGAAATTAAAAAACTTTTTTTTAATTCTCCGGTATTGAACCCGGTCATTCTGATTAATAATCCACACTCTTACCCATTGCACCACAACTACATTTAATTTTTTTAGCCATATTTACTTTTTATACTTAAGAATATTTTATTTTTATTAAAAAACAACATCTAAATTTTTGTCTTTTCCGGGAGTCGAACCCGGAAATCTGGCGTACTAGGCTAACTCCTCACCCACTAAACCACAAACACTTATTAATTTTAATGTCTAATTTTGAATTTATATGTTCAGTTTGGAAAACAAATATAGCATAAACTTCGTTTACCAATACCAATTAATAGTTGAGTGTGTTATCAATACAATCCACAATTCGGTTGGTTCTACAGAAACTCGACTTTATGGTCATATTTGATTATGATAACCGTATTTGTAGTTACCACTTTCGAATATTGAAATTTTTTTAATAAAGGTTATAGGTAACACCAATTTTCTTGTATATACAATAAACAAATGGCTGCTTCTACTGCGTAGAATTACTAAACTGATACTAATTTTAAAATTGATTGGAGATACCAATAATTTGTTAAAAGGATTGTTTTTTAGTTTGCTTTCCCTATTTTTAATACCTAGTAAAATATTTTTGGTCTAGTATTCAATTATAGGTAACTCCAAAAAAAATAACGTCCTGGCAAATTAATTTGAATAGTTCTGATCGAATTCCAACCAATCTTTTTCCTGGGTGTTGGAGTCGAAATTTACAGTGTGAAATTTCATATAAGTCCAAAACGTTTTTATTTTTCTCCACTGTGCTCAGGAGAGTTTATTTTGAAATAATATAAAAAATTATAATTTTTTGTGTAATTTCATACGGTTTTGGATAATTTTTGACCTACAGCTGTGTAATTTTTTGCTTTACTAGTGGCAACACTGAAAATGCCCAAAAGTAAACGAAGCTTGTCGCTGTAACCTCTATAGTTTTCGTGATACCGAAGACTATAGAGTAAACTTAAATTGCAAAAAAAAAAAGTAAACGAACGCGAAAAACCATATTAGAAGCCCGAAAACAAACGTCAATAGATTTGTGCATTATAGTTGGTTTTGGTGAGCGCTCTTTCTAGTTCTTGTTCAATTTGTTGTAAAAATCTAGATAGCTTTTCTAGTTAAACCCCCTTTTAAATCAAAAATTTTAATAAAAATTTCCTTTTTAGGCATTTCTATTTACAAAAAGGAATACGTACTTTATTAAATTTGGTAAAGATTTTAATATTAAACAAAAGCTTCCATTTATTTACATATTTATCTCTTTAACACATTTAAACAAGCGTCTTCAAAAAATTGTCGGTAATTTTATAGAGTTGTAACATAACCGATAAACTTTTGCAACTTTTATACTAATTTTTGTAAATGATAAACATATTTTCTGAATGAATGAAATGAGCGATTGAACTAAAAGAGCTATTAGTTGTGAACTAGGCCTTTGGTTCAAATTAGTGAATAGTTCAATTGAACTAGTTGAACCCAATTGATGATATAACAGCTGATAAAAACAATTTACCCAAATTTACACGAAAAAATAGTCTGGGCTTTTTCGTGCAAGAAGAACAAGAATATTTCTCTCTCATAACAGCTCTCAATTACGCAATTGTGCAGTAAGAAAACGCTTTTTGGTAAAATTTAGATCCCGCGGGATCGCAATGTTGAGTACCCGAACAGACCTATTAAGTGCGTTCCTTTACTTTTTGGGTAAAGTTCGGTAAAATGAGAGTAAGCAAAAAATCCTCTCACAAAATTACCCAAAAGTAAAGGAACGCACAAAACCACTTTTAGATCCCAAAAATGCATTTCAAAGAAAAATGTGAAAGTGCGTATAATTTTAGTTTGAAAAATTGAATAAACACATATTTAGTTGCATTTAAAAGTTCTTACTGATTTTGTTTAATTAATTATTATAAATAACACATTTCTTTTGCGTATTATTTTGTTTGATTTTATTTTTCATTTTATTTTCACAATTGTTTTTGGTTATCATTACATCAGCTGTTAGTTTTACAATTTACCCGAAGAAAAAGTTTGGGTAACTTTGGTAAAAAGAGAAACACAAATTCACCCTCTTGAACGTTCTCATTTTCCCAATTTTCGAGTACGGGAACGTTTTTGGGTAAGATTGGGATCCCGCGGGTTCCCGCGGTAACGTAAAGGAACGGACCTATTATTATTATATACCCTACGGAAATTTTAACAAACTGTCACCGAACTGGCCCCTTTATATGAAATAGACTGGTCACTTTTACATGGCGTTGTCATAGGAGATGAAATTGACCCCTTGTGACATGTCACAAGACAATTCCTAGGACAGGTTACTGAACTCTCATAAAAAACAAAGTTCAGGGACCTGTCCTGGGATTTGTCTTGTGACATGTCACAAGGGGTCAATTTCCCCCTCCTACGACAACGCCATGTAAAAGGTACCATTCTATTTCATATAAAGGGGCCAGTTCGGTGACAGTTTGTTAAAATTTCCCGTAGGGTATATTTTATTTCTTAAAATGAATCTGCAGCTTGATTACTTCATCATTGTGAATCGCAAAATTATTAGTTAAACCATCTTTTGACGCATAAATATTAGTTGAATCACCTCTGTTTATGGTTATTTTAAAATATTTTAAACATTTACCTACTTTTTTTTGAATGCAATCTGATGCAAACAATTTTGGTTACGGAGTTTACAGTAACGGAGTTTACATTTGGTTATATTTTTCGTTTTCTTTCAGAAACGCTTTGTCAGAATTTTCTTTCCGAAACAAATTCGTATGGTGCCTACAAGGTGAATCCAAATATGACATTGTTTTTCTTACTCGTTAAATAGTTTGGTGAAAAATTAGGAACGGAGTTTACAACATTTTTTAAAATCTTATTAAAGATATCCTTTTTCATCTCGAGAATGTTACATGCTGCAGAAAAACTTCAAGTCTGTTATACTTAGTGTTTCCAATTCGGTTAATCGATTAACCGATTCCTCGATTAATCGCCTCTATTTCGGTTAATGTCGAAACAAATATTTCAAAACTCAAATAATTATTCGAACCGAATAATCGGTTAAAACAGGTCGATTAACCGGTTACAATTTTAATATGGAATTTATCCCTTATTTTTTTTCTCAAAACTTCATAATTTTCTTAACTTTGGCTCAAAAATTACAAGAAACATAAACACAAATATATTTTATTTGTATTTAAGAAAATTCTATTTGTATTTTAAATTTGTCCAAATACATTTCAAAATTATTCACTTGTATTTAAAAATTTGTAATCTGTATTTCAAAATTGTAAGATTGCATTTAAAATAATTCCATTTGTATTTCAAAATTCTCCAAATGTATTTCAGAAATTTCCAAATGTATTTCAAAAGACTCTATTTATATTCCAAAATTTTCCAAATGTATTTAATAAAATTGTAATTGCATTTCAAATTTTTCTAAATGTATTTCAGAAATTTCTATTTTCCCAGTAGCAAAAAATACTAGTTCAGAACCAGTTATGTACTAGTTTATTTGAACCAGGCAACTAATACGAGTTCTACCGCCTCTCCATACACACAACTGTAGAATTTAACATGGAGATGTCATAGGAATGGGGCAATTGTCGCCAAACTCCCACTTTGGTACTAGTTGTAGAACTAGTTTGAAAATTACAATTTAAGGACGAAAAATAGGGAGCAAAACTGGTGCTTATGTAACACTCACGGAACCAGTTCTGAAGTGACTCTTTGGAAATAGTACTGTACTAGTTGGTTAAAACCTGAATTATATTGATAAAAAACAAAGATTTTTCTTTGATGAAACGTAGATTAGACCGATAGTTTGCTCTTAATGAGATAATTAGGTCCATTTACCGAAGGCAATTTAAAATATTTTATATTTACGATTTCTAATCACAATAAAAAAATTTAGTGTTTATTTTAAAACTCAGACTATATTAAAAACAAATGTAAACAAAACTAGAATTTCAAAACTGTTATTTAAGTTTAATCTTTTTAAAGAGTTTCCGCATACTTTCAATAAAAACATTAAATACACAAGTGGTTCAAAATTATTGTTTAAGGAGGAAAAACAGAAAGCTTTATTGGTACTTATACGAAATTTATCAAACTAGTTCTGGAGTGACTCTTTGGCACAAGTACTGTACCAGTTGATTTGCACCTAAATTCAATTCACAGTTAAAAATTTTAGTATTTATTTCCAAACTCTGGGTTTTTAATTAAAAACAAATGTAAATAAAATAATAATTTCAAATCTCGTATTTCGATTTATGTAATTTTTTAAACAGGTCCTACATAGATCGGGTTTAACTAGTACACAAGTGGTTCAAAATGATTATTTTGAGAACTAGTTTCATAATACCAGTCAAAAAACTAGTACTTTTTAGAACTAGTTCGCCCATTTGCTACTGGGTTATTTTAAAAGCATTTTTACAAACATGCCTGTTTTCTCTTTCGTAATGAAAATTTTATAGGAATTATGAGACATGTTTGTACGTTAGTAAATATGCTTTTAAAATAAAAATATAAATTTCTGAAATAGATTTCGAAAAATTTGAAATGCAATTAGAATTTTATTAAATACATTTGGAAAATTTTGAAATACAAATAGAGTCTTTTTAAATTCATTTGGAAATTTCTGAAATACATTAAGAAAATTTTGAAAATTTTATTTTTTTTCGTTGCCTTTATTTTTAAAAATCAAAATAGTGGCTAAATTCGCCCCGGGATGCAAATATGTGGTTTAGAATATTGTGCAGAATTTTAACATAATGTCTGTTTTTTATTTTGTCACTTGTCCGCCCACGCCCACTTAGGCTTTCAATGAAAAATTAGCGATATCGACCTGTTATCAAATTACAGAGTAAAATTTAGCGAGTACTGATGGGATTTATACAAACTGTATATTTTTGGAAATCCTACAAAATTTCCTTAACTTCTGCATTATTTTTATTCGAAACTTTCAACCTTAAGGTACGTTTACACGCGAGAGAAAACTGCTAGAGATGGTGCAAAAAACACTACAAAATAGCTAAACTCTTTCAAAATAGTGCTAATTAGAGGTGATTTTTGTTTTATCTCTAGTATTTCTCTCTCGTGTAGATGTGCTTTTAATTTGAATTTTTTTTTAAATACATCGTGTTCACATGTTATATTGATATTTAACAAAAACAGGAAGCTGTTAGTGTCTTTGTTGATAAAAAGTTAAGGAAATACATTAATTTTGCTTTAAACGATTAATCGATTAATCGCCAATTTTCTCGAATAACCGACCCGAATAAGCGGTTAATCAATTTTAGTGATTTTTCGAATAATGCAATAACCGGTTAACCGCCTATGTCGAATAATTGGAAACAGTAGTTATACTAGATGATTACCCAGTCAGAAATCGCCAGTGGTACAAAAATCAAGCACTGGCATACCACTGGGTAACCACGGTGTTTAAAATGAATGACTGGCAGAACACTCATTTGGGACGCTTTGTCAGCGTTTTCAAAAAGCACTTTGCCAGTGTTTGTTTTACAAAAATTTCGGTGGTTTATAAAAAAACCACTGGCAAAGAATTGGCTTAGAGTGATATGCCAAGGTTTGCAACCAGTGGTTATCCAGTGCTACCTAGTAAATGCTACCAGGCGTACAAAAATCAATTCACTGGTAGACCAATGATTTTATAAAAATGCTGACGCTTCGTTAAAAAATGTTTGTAGTCAGAAGGTTCCGACTTCAAATCCGGTTGCAAGAAAAAAATTTTTTTTGAATTTTTTTTAATTAAAAATTTTTTTGTTTTATAAAATCAACTTTTTGGTTTGTGGGAAAGCTTCTTCAAGACCAACTTTTTTTTTGCCTTCCCAACACTGGCATACTAGTTAAAAAAAATTGTTTGCCAGTACTAGCATTTTGGCACAGCCAGTAGTTGTCCAGCTATTATCACTAATTTATGTGTTTACCCAGTCAGAAATCGCCAGTGGTACAAAAAATCAAGCACTGGCATACCACTGGGTAACCACGGTATTAAAAATAAATGACTGACAGAACACTCATTTGGTACGCTTTGCCAGCGTTTGCAAAAAGCGTTTTACCAGTATTTGTTTTACAAAAATTTCGGTGGTTTATAAAAAAACCACTGGCAAAGAATTGGCTTAGAGTGATATGCCAAGGTTTGCAACCAGTGGTTATCCAGTGCTACCTAGCAAATGCTACCAGGCGTACAATAATCAATTCACTGGTAGACCAATGATTTTATATAAATGCTGACGCTTCGTTAAAAAATGTTTGTAGTCAGAAGGTTCCGACTTCAAATCCGGTTGCAAGCAAAACATTTTTTTTTGGATTTTTTTTAATTAAAAATTTTTTTGTTTTATAAAACCAATTTTTTTTGTTTGTGGGAAAGCTCCTTCAGGACCCACTTTTCTTTTGCCCTCCCAACACTGGCATACTAGTTACAAAAAATTGTTTCCCAGTACTAGCATTTTGGCACAGCCAGTAGTTGTCCAGCTATTATCACTCATTTATGTGTTTAGCCATCAAATATTACATGTCTCGTTAGCTCAGTGGGTAGAGCAATCGTCCGCCAATCTGACGGCCTGGGTTCAAATCACGGCAGGACCAAAAAAATACATATGAACTTTTTTTAAATTTTATTTTGGAAAATATATTTCCAGACCACCTATTTATTGGTTTTGCCAGCGTTTTGCCAAAGTTTAAAAATTTTGTTCCTCCAGTGCTTTTCCGGCGCTTTTTGAACAGCCGGTCGTTTTGTCTAATGATGTTATCATTTTGGGAATGGGAAAGCACTTTTTGATAGTACTTTTACCACCTGTTAAAGTGCTTTGCCATCGCTTTCCCATTTGTATTTTTCTGACTGGGTAGCCATCAAATATTATATGTCTCGTTAGCTCAGTGGGTAGAGCAATCGTTTGCCAATCTGATGGCCTGGGTTCAAATCACGGCACGACCAAAAAAATACATATGAACTTTTTTTAAATTTAATTTGGAAAATATATTTCCAGACCACCCATTTATTGGTTTTGCCAGCGTTTTGCCAACGTTTAAAAATTTTGTTCCTCCAGTGCTTTTCCGGCGCTCTTTGAACAGCCGGTCCTTTTGTCTAATGATGTTATCAATTTGGGAATGGGAAATCACTTTTTGCCAGTACTTGTACCACCTGTTAAAGTGCTTTGCCTCCGCTTTCCCGTTTGTATTTTTCTGACTGGGTACTTACAGTTCAACGATCATTTGAGTATAAATAACAATATACTTTTCGCAATATAATTAATAGATAACTCCAAAATTCTGTTGTATGCATTTTTATCAAAAATTATGACGAAAAATCGTTACAGAGTCAAAGTCGTGTTAGCATAGATATACGAAAAAGTTTGTAAAATGTATTAATTTTTAATAAAAACGTTACTCTTCCTCTTCATAAAAATTCTTACAGTTAGTGTTTAGCTTCATTGGTTATTAAAATATAAGCTATTAAAGTTGAAAAACCTTATGAGTTACTGCCCAGGTAGAAATTGCCGACGGTACAAAAAACAAAGCACTGGCAAAGCGTTGCTTTACAATGGTACAAAAAAAAAAGCATAGCAAAAGCACTAATTTAAAACGCTTTGCCAACCTTTGGAAAGAGTGCATTCCCAATATTTGTTTTACAAAGTTTACCACAGTTTATGAAAAAAAAAACCACCGGCAAACCATCGGTTCAAAACGATTTGCCAACGTTAGGTAAAAGGACTTTGCCAGTGCCTGTTTTACAAAATTTACAACCGTATATAAAACGAGTAAAAAGGTTAAAGTCAGGCATGCCGACTATACAATACCCTACACCAGTCTGGTTAAAAGCCAATTAATCAGTGTGTTCCCGTACGTTCCCAATGTTACCGAAATTTACCCAAAGTTACCGAAATTTACCCAAAAGCGTTCCCGTACTCGAGAATTGGATAAATGAGAGCGCTAATGAGAGTGTATTAGTGCTTCTCTTTTTACCAAAATTTACCCAGACTTTTTCTTCGGGTAAACTTTGGTAAAACAGCTGATGCAAATATAAACAAAAAACAACTGTGAAATTAAATTAAAAATTGTAATTAAATTAAGAAATAAGTAAAAGAAACTTGGTTTTTTTGTAAAAATTAATTGAATAAAATCAAAAACAACTTTCAAATGCGAATAAATATGTCTATTTGTGCCGATTTGCAAACTGAAATTATACGTATTTTCACATCAGTGATGGGATTTTTGGCACAATCTAAGATTGATTGGTACAATGGCACAACTGATACTATTTTGGCACATTTTGGTTATCTACAAAATTTAATAGAAAATGAATTTAAAAAATAACAATTCTTTAATTTTTAGTTTCTAAGCATTTATTGATATTAAAATACCTTTTCGAATAAAGCAAAACTAAAAAATTGCATCGAAGATATTACCGAATAAAGCACCGTAAGTTGTTTTTCACGTGAAAAAATTTTTCTCAGACTTTAAATGCGTTACATTGCAATTTAAGTTAAAAAAAATTAACAATATTTTAATTTTATAACAAAGCCACAATCACAATTAACACAAAATGTCACTTTTTCACCAGAATATGGAGTATAACAGTTTTTTCACGTGAAAACTGAACAACTTACGGTGCTTAATCCATAGAATTTTAAAAATTCAAATGCTATAAATTTATCTCAGAGTTTCGAAAGAATTAATTTAAGTTTAATTCATAAAAAAATTAATTCAGTTTTAGAAAATGTTTATATGTATACCATTCCGTGCAACCATTCCTAAAGAATTCATTCATTGGCTGCATTCCCAAATCTTTAATAAGTATCGGATGAATTTAATTTATTATTCACCTTTTAATTGAAAGAAAATTTTAATTCGTTCAAATGTAATTAATTCCATAAGAATTCAAAATAATTCCATAAGAATGCATTTACAAAATGAAAGTTGAAAACACGGTTTCTAAGTGAAAATTGAGTTTTGGCACAATAAAGGCCCATTTGGCACAATTTAGTCACACACTTGGCACAAAACAAAATTTTTCAAGTCCCATCACTTTTTAACATTATTCTTTGAAATAAGTTTTTGGGCTAGAAAAGTGGTTTTTTGCTTTCCTGTACTATTGGGTAATTTTGTCATTTTGTGAGATGATTTTGTGCTTACTCTCATTTTACCGAACTTTACCCAAAAAGTAAAGAAACACACCTAATGTTTGGATCCGAAATTCGAATCGGTTAAAATGGGACTTGTGTCAAAATTTTCTATAATGTGAGTCAGCGACCTGCAGTTTGTAACCAAGCCAATTTTGGGGGGACCCTTATATGGTCACTAGGTCTAAACATGGACCGGTGTTAACCAAAATTAATAGGCTTCGTCTTTGGGCTGATATAGGTCGGTGTACCAAATTTCATCAAAATATCTTAATATTTGCGACCTGGAGCGCATAAACAATATAATTTTGAGGGGACCCTTATATGGGCACTAGGTCTAAACATGGACCGATGTTCACCAAAATCAATAGGCTTTGTCCTTGGGCCAACATAGGTATGTGTACCAAATTTCATCAAAATATCTTAATATTTGCGATCTGCTGCATATAAACAATATAATTTTGGGGGGACCCTTATATGGGCACTAGGTCTAAACATGGACCGCTGTTAACTAAAATCAACAGGCTTCGTCCTTGGGGTGATATAGGTCGGTGTACCAAATTTCATCAAAATATCTTAATATTTGCGACCTGCAGCGTATAACCAATATAATTTTGAGGGGACCCTTATATAAGCACTAGGTCTAAACATGGACCCGCGTTAACCAAAATCAATAGGCTTCTTCCTTGGGCTGACATAGGTCGGTGTACCAAATGTCATCAAAATATCTTAATATTTGCGACCTGCAGCGTATAAACAATATAATTTTGGTAGGACCCTTATATGGGCACTAGGTCTAAACATGGACCGCTGTTAACTAAAATCAACAGGCTTCGTCCTTGGGGTGATATAGGTCGGTGTACCAAATTTCATCAAAATATCTTAATATTTGCGACCTGCAGCGTATAACCAATATAATTTTGAGGGGACCCTTATATAAGCACTAGGTCTAAACATGGACCCGCGTTAACCAAAATCAATAGGCTTCTTCCTTGGGCTGACATAGGTCGGTGTACCAAATGTCATCAAAATATCTTAATATTTGCGACCTGCAGCGTATAAACAATATAATTTTGGTAGGACCCTTATATGGGCACTAGGTCTAAACATAGTACGATGTTCACCAAAATCAATAGGCTTCGTCCTTGGGCCGACATAAGTCGGTGTTTCATTAAAATATCTTAATATTTGCGACCTGTAGAGTGCGCACAAGAATGCATGGACAGACAGACGGACGGACAGACGGACATCGTTAAATCGAAATAAAAACCAGTCTGGTGTATTGTTTGGATCCGAAATTCGAATGGGTTAAAATGGGGCTTGTGTCAAAATTTTCTATAATGTAAGTCAGCGCACCAAATTTCATTAAAATATCTTAATATTTGCGACCTGCAGTTTGTAACCAAGCCAATTTTGGGGGGACCCTTATATGGGCACTAGTTCTAAACATGGACCGATGTTCACCAAAATCAATAGGCTTCGTCCTTGGGCCAACATAGGTCTATGTACCAAATTTCATCAAAATATCTTAATATTTGCGACCTGCAGCGCATAAACAATATAATTTTGAGGGGACCGTTATATGGGCACTAGATCTAAACATGGACCGGTGTTAACCAAAATCAATAGGCTTCGTCCTTGGGCCAACATAGGTCTGTGTACCAAATTTCATCAAAATATCTTAATATTTGCGACCTGCAGCGTATAAACAATATAATTTTGGGGGGACCCTTATATGGGCACTAGGTCTAAATATGGACCAGTGTTAACCAAAATCAATAGGCTTCATCCTTGAGCTGACATAGGTCGGTGTACCAAATTTCATCACAATATCTTAATATTTGCGACCTACAGCGTATAAACAATATAATTTTGGTAGGACCCTTATATGGGCACTAGGTCTAAACATGGACCGATATTCACCAAAATGAATAAGCTTCGTCCTTGGGCTGACATAGGTCGGTGTACCGAATTTCATCAAAATATCTTAATATTTGCGACCTGCAGCGTATAAACAATATAATTTTGGGGGAACCCTTATATGGGCACTAGATCTAAACATGGACCGATTTTAACCAAAATCAATAGGCGTCGTCCTTCGGCCGACATAAGTCGGTGTTTCATCAAAATATCTTAATATTTGCGACCTGTAGAGTGCGCACAAGAATGCATGGACAGACAGACGGACGGACGGAGGGACGGACGGACATCGTTAAATCGAAATAAAAAAAATTCTGAGCCGATCGGTATACTATAAGGTGGGTCTAGGACCAATATTTTTTGGTGTTACAAACATCAGCACAAATTTATAATACCCTAACCACGTAGTGGTGTAGGGTATAAATAATCATTAGTTGCACGTCTGCTGTCAACAGAGTGGCTCGCTTTGTTTGACAAAATAAGTACAAAGATAATATTTTGCAACAACCAATGAAATTAAAATATATGTACCTACCCAGCAAAAAAAGTCATTACAAAAAAGTTATTTTAAAGGCAATCCGAATAGCATCAACTAATTGTGAAGTAGTTACATATTAGCTCTAACACTGATTTATTTTACACGTGGTATCCCGTGTTGTCAGTAGTTTAACTTGAGCATTTTGTTAGTAATTTAAAAGTATATACATAATGTTATTAAAGTATGGTTTTAAGGTATACATTTTCATTACATCAATGCGGTTACATTTTGTTTGCATTTTTAGAGTGATTTAAAAATACTCTTTATAATATATAATATAATACATTTTTAAAAGTGATTTAAATGTACTTTTTATAATGTATGAAATAGCATATTTTAGAGGCAATTTTATAGTTTAGCCTTTACAGAACCCATTTCTGAACATATTGTGTGACAAAAGCTTCAATTTATTATTATTTGTAGGGCAATATTAAGGAAACACTTCCTTTGCAACTGATTCTATTCGATTAAGTCAAAATCAATCAAAACCAAAAATTTTTTCAACAGTTTTTTTTAAAATAAGTTTGTAACATGTTTACTTCAGTCTTTAAATTCAAAAAAGATAAGATATTGAATTAAATAAGATTAATACACGAAGACCGAGTTTTTGGGATGTCAGTTAAAATTGGTTTAGTTAAACCGAAAACGAATTATATCAGCCATTTCAAGTTTATTAACAAAAATTTGCCTGAACAACTTTTTCTCGTTTAGAATTTATGTCTTCATTGAAAGAAAATAAAATAGATTTTAGCAGCAGTATTCCAGTTATAAACTGCGTTAAACTAAGTTTAAAGATAATCTACATCCTAAAAACTGGGCCTAAAAGTTACATGTAACTCCCCAGTGTAGAAACGGTAATGACATATCATTATTTTTTGGAGTACCAGTAATGACACCCACTTACCTTCTGCATTATTTTAAAACATATAATAATGAGTTACTGATAATGACTTATTTTTATCATTATTTCATTATTTTTTTGAAAATTTTTTGAAATCTATTTTTAGACTCAATATTTTTTAAACACTGGTAAGGATATATGTAACCACATATTTTTGATTTTTTGTATGTTGGCGAGTAAGCTTACTTGTGTGCAGCAGGTCAATTATGTTTTTATCTATTAAATATTACATGTCGATATAGCTCAGATGCTAGAGCTGTTGACTGGCAATCTGTAGACCCAGGTACGATTCCCGCACCAGAAAATTTTATTTAAAAAAAAATACAATAAAAAATATTTTTTTTTTTATATAATTTATTTTTTTGAAAATCTATTTTTAGACTCATTATTTTTGTCAGTACTGGTAAGCACATAGGTAACGATATATTTTTTAATTTTTCGTATGCTGGTGTGTAACGACAACTCATTATTTTTCGCGACATCGCTAAAGGTAATAAGAAATGTAATAACAAAAGTAACTAGTTACCATTACCAAGTATGTAGTTACATAACCACATATCTGGTAATGATTTTCTACACTGGGTCTCTGATTAATTTTTTTAAAAACATTACTTAAGGAATTTTCAGAATATTAAAGCGTACTAGGAAACTATTTTTTCATATATGTGACGCGCAAAATAGAAAGGGACCTAAGGATAGAAAGGGACCTAAGGTCAGGAGAGCATGGGATCGGTCTCATTCGATGATCAGATGTTGTCCACAAAAAAAAAAAAAAAAAATTGATTTTTTTACCCTTAGGTCCCTTTCTCTATGCGCTGTCAGATATATATAATATATATATTTTTTTATTTTAACAAATAGAGCAAAGAAAAGCATCGACATTTTACAACTCTACAGTAATAAGGCCATCATTATAAATTTGCTGAAGCCGCAGATCTATGATTAAAATTTTAGCTTTAATTTCATTAAAGAATCCGAGAACCGTTGGAGGACAGTTTTTCCCCAGACATATTTCGAAGGCAAATACCATGTCGTCATTTGAATTTTGCAAGTCAACCATCGTTAACTTAAAATCAACGTTTTCATTAAACGATGCATTAAGTTTCAATTATATAATTTGCAATACTTAAATTCTTATGTTGAAGAAGTTCATTTCGCAAAATTTTTAACTTTAATTAAAATTTGGAACTTTAATTGACATTTTAAAGTTGACGGCAGTTATTTTTTTAAATCTATTTTTGAGTTGAAGAAATAATATATTTTTTGTCACTATAGAATTATTTATTTAGTTTGATCTTACGACTTTCAAGGCGTAATAACAATTAAAGCATATCTACATTTAAAGCAGGTGACATTTATAGAACTTTTTGGTAAGGGACCAACCTCTGTTAACGAACCTCTTGATTATTCTGTTTAAAACGATAAAATATGTTAATATTGCAACAAATTTTATTAACATATTTCTTTGGTACGCGGTGCAATAGCTCGCGAGCGACTTCATAGTCTTAACAATACGTTTTAATTGTTAAATTTTATATATTTGCATTTAGTGAAAAGAAGAGTTCATATTTGCGTCATAGCCCAGGAGATTCAATGAGATCGAATTTTTTATTTACTTCCCTTTTTCAATGGGAACTGTAATCGAAGTATTTTTTAAAATATGTACGAATAATTAAAAAATATGTAAATAATCGTAAATTAATAAAGAACGTGAATAAAATTAACTATTTTGTTTTTTTAGAGATAAAAAATGGAATCTCTAATAAATTCGTAATTTACAAACAAATGCATTTACAAAGAAAAAAACAACATTATATATACATTTTTGAAAGTTGTTTTAAAGCACATACCTTCGAAACAGAAAAAGAGCACTTATCGCTCCATTGTAACCAATTTAAAAGTTGTTTGTTTTGAATGACTTACACATATTTTTGCTGGGTATGGTATATAACTTTATAAAGTTTAAAAATCTCTGCATTATAATTATTTATATTAAAAACAATTACAACGCAGAGATTTTTAACTTTGTTGTATTTATTAAAGAATTAATTAGGTTGTTCATAAGGGGTGTGCTATCTCTTGTATCGTTGTATCGTTCTAACAAAAAACAGAGTTGTTAAAATTTTTATTTGTGTTTAACAACGATTTTCTATTCAATTTTCTATCTGTTGGCACACTTAAACATAGGACACTAAACATACGTAAAAATGTTGTATCGTGCTATTCTCAAATGTTGTATTTTTTCAATTTAATTTTTAACAACTCTGTTTTTTGTTAGGACGATACAACGATACAACAAATAGTACACCCCTTGTGAAAACCCTTAATATAAATTATTTTGATTTTTTTTGTTTTTTTAATTTATTAATATTTATAACATTATTTATCTATTTTTTTACACAATAAATTATTCGCAAAGAACGCGTGCACCTATTTTCTTAAGGAATATTTTTTTATTACCTATTAATTGCTTTTATGTTTATCGGCGCTGTTCTCAGAAATTCTAAAGTGGAACATTCCGATATTTTGTGATTTTTGATATTTTGTGATTCACATCCACAAAAATTTTTGTGAAATATTCCGAGTATAAAAAGCTGGTTGTAAGTGAAAACGAATGCACTTTTTTTCTATGAAATAGTTATTAAATTATTAAAAAAAACATTTGTGAACAACATTTTGAAATGTTTTCTTTGTATTTTCACTAAAATATTGAAATTTGTAGAACATTTAATACATAAAAAGATTATTTTAAAAACTGTCCATAAATTTTAACATTTTCTTTCGGAATCAAAAAAAAGAGGAAGAAGAAGAAGAAGAAAAAATGATTTAATCAAAATTTCAAATTTATTTTCACAATTTTTTTTTGTTTATATTTACATCAGCTGTGTTACCAAATTTTATTATTAAATGCTTTTACGCCAAATTTTTTTTTTTTTTTTGTTGGACCAACACTAAGGGGATGCCCCCTATTAACGCAGTGCATTGTGTTGGTATTAGGAAAATAGGTTATGGGGAGGAGGAAAGAGGGAGTAGTGTTTGTGAATATTTGATTTGAATTTCTCTACATTGTAAGTAACAGGGAAGACTTCTGCGGGGAGTTTATTCCACATACGGCTGGTGCGACTGATAAACGAATTCTCTCTGTAATGCGTTGTGCGATCCACTGGACAATCGACTACAAACGGATGTGCTCTACTTGATAGGCGAGTATTACGATTAAAAACTCGGGCTCTAGGGATAAGTTCACTTATCTCAGCAGAACACTTCCCATAGTAATATCGATAGAACAGAGTCACACAACCCACATTCCGACGATGCTCCAATGAGTCAATAGAGCTGGATACTCTACTGTCATTGATAAGCGCCGACGCCCTCCCTTGCACACAGTCCAGAAGCTCCAAAATAGACTTCGAAGCTCCTGCCCATATATGGGAGTTGTATTCCATTTTCGGTCGGATATAGGTGGTATAAATATTGAGTAAATCGGATGGAGTGAAGTACTTCTTGCACCGACGTAGAAAACCTAGACACTTGAATGCTTCTTTCGACACTTGGAAAACATGCTTATTCCAACGGACGTCACATTGAATCTTCATGCCCAGAACATCAAGAGTATCCGATCCCTCAATATCGATATCACCCATATTTACAGATGGCAGTGTTGACCCCATGGGTCAACATACAACATTGGGTCTTGCGTGCATTAAAGTCGACCTTATTCACACGACCCCACTCTGAGATTGTAGAAAGGTCACGATTGAGTGTGTCATTCACAACTTGCCTTTTGCCCCCAATCTTCTCAAGGCTTGGCTTACTATTGAAGGAAAATGAATGACAAATGTTGCTGTCATCTGCAAAAGAGTAGATATGGTTGAAAGTTTGACCAAGAAGGTCGTTGAGAAAGATAAGAAATATGGAAGGACAAAGAACAGAACCCTGCGGTACCCCTGAATTCAGTTGAAACTCGTCGGATGAGATCCCATCTATAACAACACGAATAGTGCGATCTCTGAGAAAGCTCGAAATAAAACGAGCGAAGTCATTACCCACACCAAAAGCAATAAGCTTTGATACAAGCGCCCCGTGCCATACACGATCAAAGGCCTTTGAAATATCCAGAGCAACCACTTTACTCTCACCAAAACGGTGGATGGACCGGCTCCAACGCTCCGAGATGAACGCTAACAGGTCTCCCGTAGAACGATTTCTACGGAAGCCATACTGTCGGTCATTAAGAAGTGAGTTAGGGTGCGTACAGAGAACCAATGCGAGAAAACTGGTACTATACAAATAAGTACAAATAAGCGCGAACAGGTCATAGTGGGCGCCGAGCTGGTCAGAGCGCAAAGCTGATTGAATGCGAGAAAACAGTTCCAAAGCGTTTTTCAGCGCCGAAAACATTGTTTATGTTATGTTAATAAAATAAAAATTAAACAAAAAAATTAAAATTCAAATAATAAAAATTAAATAAAATTATAACAATTATAAAAAAATTAAAAAAAACTTGTAAACAAAATTAAAAAAAAAATGTAATAAAAATTTCAAGAATAATTGAAGAAATGCGTTAATAAGTAAAATTTTAAAACTTAATGTCAGAATGACCAACAAACCCAAATGCATACAAACATACATAAAACACAAATAATAGATAAAATATCAGCGCTGATTCTCGCATCCACTATGCACACCCAAACTTGTTTCTTGCATGAACAAGTTCTCGCAATAAGCGTCAGTCGGCTCGGCTCGGCAACAAGCGGCCACTCTGTACGCACCCTTAGACTCTAGATAATTCACAAGATGGTAATTAATCATTCTCTCCATCGCCTTAGAGAGCGCAGAGCATATTGCGATCGGGCGGTAATTTTCAGGGTTGTTAGCTGCACCCTTTTTAGGGATTGGCTGTACATTGGCAACCTTCCAGCACAAGGGGAAAACTACCGCATGGTAAGAAGCGCCAAAAAGGTTAGCCAATGGTCGAGCTAGCGCATAGTGCCATTACAAAGTTTCTCCATTCTTGTCGGTTATTTGCCATTGTCCTTAGTTGGTTCCATGAGAGCTGCTGATTATATAGCCGTAGTTCGTCTAACAAGCTGCGTCGCCAACTTCCCCTTGGTCTACCTCGCCTTCTATGGCCTTGGGGATTCCATTCGAGTGCTTCTTGGCTTATGTCGTTAGCAGGTTTACGCAATGTAATTTCCATCTTCGTACTCGGATTTCGATTTCTACACGATTTTGTCTGCATCTACTATATAACTCTTCGTTAGTGACCCAGTTGTTTGGCCACCATATTCGGAGGATATATCGGAGGCATCTGTTTACGAATCACTGCAATTTGTTGTTCAGATCCATTGAGGAGAGCCATGTTTCACAACCGAATAACAATACGGGTTTAACATTTGTATTAAATAATCGGCTCTTGGTGTTTGTAGAGATTTGATTTGAGCGCCATATGTTGTATAAAGCTGCAAATGCTGCTTTCGCCTTTTTTATTCTATGTAGAATGTAAGTGAACTCGCGGGTTGATTCGATTGGCTGCCCGGCTATATTAAAGGTTTGTTCTACTTGTCTGTTGCTCATATATTCTGTCTTGCCTATGTTGATTTTTAATCCAACTGGTTCAGCCTGGTGGACTAAATCATTAATTTTTGATTGCATATCAGATTTTCTACTTGAGAGCAAAACAATGTCGTCTGCGTATACAAGATCGTTTAGGTGCTCCATTTTTATGGGGTGCCAAATGATGCCACGTTGAGGATGAGTGTCGATCGCGCTTATTAATACTTCGTCGATCACTATTAAAAACAAAAGTGGTGATAGAAAACATCCTTGTCCTACTCCTGCTGTAACATTTATTGTCTTCCCCTGTGCTGCAAAGCTGTCCATATATTTTTGTGCCTTATGCGGTCAAATGCCTTTTCAAAATCAATGAAAACTAGATGTAAGGATTCGTTCATTTCATTTATTTGTTCCATTATTATACGTAAAGTTGCAATTTGATCTGTGCAGCTTCGCTGGGGCCGAAAACCTGCTTGTTGTTTCCGTAAAGTTTCGTTTAACTTTCACTCGATACGGCTAAGGATAATTTTGCAGAAAATTTTAATTCCACGCCAGTTATTACAGTCGTTGAGGCTGCTTTTTTCGGAATTTTAACGATAACACCCTGTATCCAGTCAGATGGAAATTCTTCAGTTTCCCAAATTTGTTAAAAAAGGGGGTGTAGTATTTTGGAAGATTCAATGGGATTGGATGAAATGACTTCGATGTTTAAGCCGTCAATACCTGGAGCCTTACCGGTTTTCATCGCAATTGTATCCTTTTCTATTTCGCTGAGTGATGGGTAGTTGATATTAATTCACGAAATTGAGTTTGAATTTAAGGGTGGTTGATGTGCAACTAAATCAGAATTCGGTGGATCAGTTGGGGCTTTGAAAATTTCAGTAAAATGTTCAAACCATCTCTGCAATTGTTCATTGTCAGTAGTTAGAATCTGTCCAAGTTTACCCTTAATGGGGGTATTAGGGTTTTTATGTTTCATGGTTAACCGCTTGGTGCATTCATACAGTTCTTTTAACTTGCCACTTGATACAGCTGCTTGCGCGTCTTCTGCTATATCGTTGATCCATCTACGTTTATCATTTCTACATGACCGTTTAACCAATTGATTTAGGTTAGCGTATTCTCTCTTGGCTGTTTCTTTTGAAGAGCGCGTTCGTGCGCTGTTTTTGTCAGCCTTTTTCTCTATTCTTCTTTCTATCAGACTCCAGCTTTCGTCAGTTATCCATTCTTTTCGGATTCCTCGCTTAATGCCAAGTACTTGTTGACATGTTGTTAAATAAGCTTGCTTGATTAAGTTCCAATTGTCCTCCACTGATTTCGTGGGTTCGAAAGTATCATTTACTGATCTTAGTTGTTGGTAGAATTGTCCTTTGGTTGCAGGTTGTTTCAGTTTGCTGAAACGCTTTAGCGTTGTTTTAGTTCTGCATTTTTGCGGTCGTTTCGAACACCTTTTAGTCTTATCGATGCTATAACGAGGTGATGATCTGAGGCAATGTCTGCGCTACGTTTATTTCTTACATCCAAAAGGCTATTTCTCCACATCTTATCAATACATATATGGTCTATTTGATTTTCGGTTGTGCCGTCGGGAAAAACCCAGGTGACTTTGTGGACCTTTTTATGAGGAAAAAGGTCCAATTAATATTTTGTTGTTGCTGCTAAATTTGGTTAGAAAATCGCCATTTTCGTTCATTTCGCCTAAACCGTGATGTCCCATTACATTTTCAAATTCTTCGTTGTTAGCACCTACTTTTGCGTTCATGTCGCCCATTAAAATTTTTATGTTGCCTTTTGGTATTTTACGAAATATAAAGGGTGAACACACCAAAATTGCGACACTTAGAAACTAATACCAGAAAAAAACTAGATGGCTTGAAATAAAATTTTTTTTATTCGAATACTTTGAAGTTTAGAGGTAATAAAAGTATTAAAATATTAGTTATTATTTGTTCCATATGCAACTGAACAGACTTTTCGTCGCACACGCGCCATCATCTTTTGCACGAGTGCATCATCGACTTTTCGCGACGCCGACAACCACTTGGTTTAGAATTCTGCAATATATTTTACCAGTTCATTTGTCTTCTTCAATATTCCCTTCACTATTGACCAATATTCCTCATTAGGGCGTAGTTCTGGGCTATTGGGTGGATTGCAGTCGCGAGGTACAAAATCGATTTTATTTGCAATGTACCACTGCAATGTGTCCTTTGCATAGTGGCAGCTGGCCAGGTCCGGCCAGAACAGTGTTTTTTTTGTTTTTTTTTTATATGTTAGACCAACACTCAGCGATGCCCGCTACTAACGCAGTGCATTGTGTTGGTATTAGGAAAATAGGTTATGGGGAGGAGAAAAGAGGGAGTAGTGTTTGTGAATATTTGATTTAAATTTCTCAACATTGTAAGTAACAGGGAAGACCTCTGCGGGGAGTTTATTCCACATACGGCTGGTGCGACTGATAAACGAATTTTCTCTGTAATGCGTCGTGCGATCCGCTGGACAATCGACAACACACGGATGGTCTCTACTTGATAAGCGAGTATTACGAATAAAAACCTGGGCTTTGGGGATAAGTTCACTTATCTCAGCAGAGCACTTCCCATGGTAATATCGATAGAACAGGGTTACACAACCCACATTCCGACGATGCTCCAATGAGTCAATAGAGCTGGATACTCTACTGTCATTGATAAGCGCCGACGCCCTCCTTTGCACACGGTCCAGAAGCTCCAAAATAGACTTCGAAGCTCCTGCCCATATATGGGAGTACTTCTTGCACCGACGTAAAAAACCTAGACACTTGAATGCTTCTTTCGACACCTGAAAAACATGCTTATTCCATCGGACATCACACTGAATTTTCATGCCCAGAACATCAAGAGTATCCGATTCCTCAATATCGATATCACTCATATGTACAGATAGCAGTGTTGACCCCGCAGCCCTATGGGTCAACATAGGGCTGCTATGTTTACAGCAATTTACAGCTTTCAGGAGCATCTTTACGACTTGCAGCAGTATAAAAATCTTGGCCAGCAATATATTTGAAATTTTAAAAGCAGTAGGTTTCGTCGTCCATGACAATGCATTCATATTTCGTGATTTGGGATTTGTACAACTTGCAGCTGCGGGATTTCGCCGTAACATTCTGCTTTGCGTCTCGATCTGGTGCTGTTTGAGCTTTAAAACTTCTCAGTGAAGCTTGCCGCTTTACCTTTTGTACGAAAGACTGCGATTTACGTACAGATTTTGCAACAGAACGTGACGAATTCTTCGGATCCTGCGAAAATGCCCTGAGGACCTTCCGGGCACTGTTTATAGCACTTTGGTCATGCTCACCTGCGCTACCAGGCTTTCTAGCAATTGTCAGACCTTCTCTGTAGCGATGTAAAACCCTGGAAACTGTCGAGTGGTGAACTTTTACATTTTTCGCAATTTTACGCGCACTGAGAACCGGATTTTTGTATATTCGTGCAAAATAATTTGCCTCGTTTCTAACTCGGTGGTCATTTTTGACGAAACTAAAAGTCAAATTCATATGAAATTTCTCATACATGAAATTTAGGTCATAGCCTACTCAGGGTATTTGAATTTCAAAATATATAAATTTTTTTGAGTAAGTTATAAGCTTTCCAAAGTGTCGCAATTTTGGTGTGTTCACTCTTTACCATTCAATTTACTATAGAAATTCTCCTTCGAAGCAGTGTCAGCAACATCGGTTGGGGCGTAGCATTGAATAATTGTCAGGTTCCGCACTTTTGTCCTAAATGTAGCCGTTATTATTCTCTCATCTATTGGGTCCCATCTTATTAGGGAGCGGTATGCATTTTGGTTAAGGAGAAATCCAACGCCATGATGATGAGGGGCATTGTCACCTAATAATCCTGAGAATAGGAGTATTTGCCCGGTGTTAAGTTTCTGTTCATCGTGGTTTGTCCAACGCAATTCAGAAATTCCGAGTATTTCGATGTTCATTCTGGTTGCTTCTTTAGCGAGTTGGGCGAGTTTACCGGTTTGTGCCAGCGTTCGCACGTTCCATGTACCAATTCGTGTCCGGGTTTTCATGCCAAATGTCGTTGCCAAGTTTTGGGGGTTATTTCTTTCTTTGTTTCTGGTTTCGTTAACAAATGTGTTTTCAAGAGCAGTAGGTTGTCAGCCTAAAGTCTCTAGCCTTTTGATGGGGTTGCCATCGCTGAAAAGGCACAGCTTTTCTGAATATACCATCAGAAGTTGGTTCTTTTTAGCATTGGTTAATTAATGGCGCCAAATTTTCGCCATGGCGGTTAGAGCATCAACGGCACTCAGAATTTGAAGGTTACACGTTTGCTAAACGTGTCCATCTGAGACCCTCTTCCCTAACCCGCTGAAATGTCCGCCACTGCTTATTCTATTCGCAGTTGCCCATCATACTACATGGTAGGGTCTTCCACTATCCGCAACCTGTGGGGGCGTCCCTTAGCACTTCAGCTGTGCTTCCTTAGAGGTTATTATATTTTATCTTCAGAGTATGTGGCTACAAAGATGAAATATAATTCCCTGGGGGAGAATTTGAAATGTTTTCTTTGTATTTTCACTAAAATATTGGAATTTGTAGAACATTTAATACATAAAAAGATTATTTTAAAAACTGTCTATAAATTTTAACATTTTCTTTCGGAATCAAAAAAAAAGAGGAAGAAGAAGAAAAAATTATTAAATCAAAATTTCAAATTTATTTTCACAATTGGTTTTTGTTTATATTTACATCAACTGTGTTACCAAAGTTTACCCGAAGAAAAAGTCTGGGTAAATTTTGTTAAAAAGAGAAACAAAACAATAAACACTCTCATTAGCGCTCTTATTTACCCAATTTACGCTTTTGGGTAAATTTCGGTAACTTTGGGTAAATTTCGTTAACTTTGGGTATGTACGGGAACGCACTTAATATGTGAATACCAAAACAGCAAATTTCCGAATATTTTAATTCCATGTGCTTTTAGAAATCCATTCTAAATCAAACCCCTCTAAACTCAGAACAGCAGTGAATTTCTTTTTTTTATTCGCTAATTGCTAAAATTTAACACATAAGAACATAAATAGTAAAACAATCCAACAAACAAAACCAAGTGATTTTGTTCAGTGCAATAGTTACCAACACATTCTCTTTTTTTGTAACATAACCCAGCAAAAATATGTGTAAGTCATTCAAAACAAACAACTTTTAAATTGGTTACAATGGAGCGATAAGTGCTCTTTTTCTGTTTCGAATGTACATATGTGCTTTAAAACAACTTTCAAAAATGTATATTTAATGTTGTTTTTTCTTTGTAGATGCATTTGTTTGTAAATTACGAATTTATTAGAGATTTCATTTTTTTTCTCTAAAAAAACAAAAAAATGAATAAAATTTCACGTACTTTATTAATTTACGATTATTTACATATTTTTTAATTATTCGTACATATTTTAAAAAATACTTCAATTGCAGTTCCCATTGAAAAAGGGAAGGAAATAAAGAATTGGATCCCATTGAATATCCTGGACTATGACCCAAATATGAATTCTTCTTTTCACTAAATGCAAATATATAAAACTTAACAATTAAAATGTATTGTTAAGGCTCTATGTAAGTCGCTCGCGTACACCAATATGTTAATAAAATTTGTTGCAATGTTAACACATTTTATCATTTAAAACAGACCCGTCAAGAGTTTGGTTAACAGAGGTTGAGTATCCTACAATCCTTTACTCGTTACTTGTACACAAAAAGATTTATAAATGTCACCTGCTTTAAATGTCGATATGCTTGAAAGTCGTAAAAAAAACTAAATAAATAATTCTATAGTGACAAAAAATATATTATTTCTTCAACTCAAAAATAGATCTTAAAACAAGTAAAAGGGTTAAAGTCGGGCATGCCGACTATACAATACCCTACACCAGTCTGGTTAAAAGCCAACTAATGTTTGGATCCGAAATTCTAATGGGTTAAAATGGGACTTGTGTCAAAATTTTCTATAATGTAAGTCAGCGCACCAAATTTCATTAAAATATCTTAATATTTGCGACCTGCAGTTTGTAACCAAGCCAATTTTGGGGGGACCCTTATATGGGCACTAGGTCTAAACATGGACCGATGTTCACCAAAATCAATAGGCTGCGTTATTGGGCCAACATAGGTCTGTGTACCAAATTTCATCAAAATATCTGAATATTTGCGACCTGCAGCGTATAAACAGTATAATTTTGGTAGGACCCTTATATGGGCACTAGGTCTAAACATGGACCGATGTTCACCAAAATCAATAGCCTACGTTATTGGGCCAATATAGGTCTGTGTACCAAATTTCATCAAAATATCTTAATATTTGCTACCTGCAGCGTATAAACAGTATAATTTTGGTAGGACCCTTATATGGGCACTAGGTCTAAACATGGACCGATGTTCACCAAAATTAATAGGCTGCGTTATTGGGCCAACATAGGTCTGTGTACCAAATTTCTGCAAATGCAGCGTATAAACAATATAATTTTGGTAGGACCCTTATATGGGCACTAGGTCTAAACATAGTACGATGTTCACCAAAATCAATAGGCTTCGTCCTTGGGCCGACATAAGTCGGTGTACCAAGTTTCATCAAAATATCTTAATATTTGCGACCTGTAGAGTGCGCACAAGAATGCATGGACAGACAGACAGACGGACGGACAGACGGATATCGTTAAATCGAAATAAAAAAAAATTCTGAGTCGATCGGTATACTATAAGGTGGGTCTAGGACCAATATTTTTTGGTGTTCTAAACATCAGCACAAACTTATAATACCCTGACCACATAGTGGTGTAGGGTATAAAAATGACTGCCGTCAACTTTAAAATGTCAAGAGGATTTTGCCAATTAAAGTTACAAATTTTAATTAAAGTTAAAAATTGGTAAATGAACTTCTTAAACATAAGAATTTAACTAATAACATATAGCAAATTATAGCATTGGAACTTAATGCATCGGTTTCTAAAAACGTTGATTTTCAGCTTACGATGGTTGCCTTGCGAAATTCAAATGACGACATGGTATTCGCCTTCGAAATATGTCTTGGAAAAAACTGTCCTCCAACGGTTTTCGGATTCTTTAATGAATTTAAAGCTAAAATTTCAATCATAGATCTGCGGCTTGAGCAAATTTATAATGATGTCCTTATTACTGTAGAGTTTGTAAAATGTAGATGCTTTTCTTTCCTTTATTTGTTAAAATGAAAAAAAGAAATATGAAAAAATAGTTTCATAGTACGCTTTAATATTCTAAAAATTCCTTGAGTAATGTCTTTAAAAAATTTCATCAGAGTAGGTTATATATAACTTTTAGGCCTAGTTTTTAGGATGTGTATTATCTTTAAACTTGGTTTATAACTGGAATACTGCTTCTAAAATGTGATATATTTTATTTTCTTTCAATAAAGACCGAAATTATAAACGAGAAAAAGTTGTTCAGGAAAATTTTTCTTAATAAAATTGAAATAGCTGATATAATTCGTTTTTAGTTTAACTAAACCAAGTTTAACTGACAACCCAAAAACTCGGCCTTAGTGTATTAATTTTATTTAATTCAATATCGTATCCTTTTTGAATTTAAAGACTGAAGAAAACATGTTACAAACTTATTAAATAAAACTGTGGAACAAAAATTTTGGTTTTGTCTGATTTTGACTTAATCGAATTGATTCTGATGCAAAAGAAGTATTGCCTTAATACTACAAATAATAATAAATTGAAGCTTTTGTTACACAATATGTTCAGAAATGTGCTCTGTAAAGGCTAAACATTAAAATTGGCTCTAAAATATGCTATTTCAGACATTATAAAAAGCACATTTAAATCACTTTGAAAAATGTATTATGTTATATATTATAAAGAGTACTTCTAAATCACTCTAAAAATGCAAACAAAATGTACTCGTATTGATGTGATGAAAATGTATACCTAAAAACCATTATTTTATTAACATCATGTAATCACTTTTAAATTACTAACAAAATGCTTAAATTGAACTACTGACAACATGGGACATCACGTGTAAAATAAATCAGTGTTAGAGCTAAATTGTAACTACTTCACAATCAGCTGATGCTATTTGGAGTGCTTTTAAAATAACTTTTTTGTAATGACTTTTTTTGCTGGGAACTAATACATTCTCATTTCTCTTCGTGGGCACAAAAAATTACACAGCTGTAGGTCAAAAATTATACAAAACTATGAAATTACACAAAAAGGCTTATAATTTTTTTTACATTTTTCCAAATAAAGTATGGCCTTAGACCAACTCTTCTGCGCATTGTGGGGCAGAATCAAAATATTTTGGAAATATTGTAGTGATTTCTTACCGGCTGGTTGGATTACTATGAAATTTCTCAGGGTCGAAGTCAAAGTAATTTCAAGCTTAAGTTTTTCTGGGCGAGCCCACAGTGCCACTTGACTCCAAACCCCCTCGAGCATTGTGAAAGCCTGCCTGAAATTTTGCATTTTTTCAATACCTGGTCCAGTTTTCTGCAGAGCCAAATCAAAGCCAAATTTTCTGAAAAATATTGGTTATGTTTGCAAAAAGTATTCTATTATCTAAAGAAAAATTAAATGCAATATATTTTTCAGGCTTAAAATAATGAATTATATGGTGTAGTTCATAGTTAAAAGAAACCTTTCTAGGTTAACTATTTCTAAATTGCTGAATTTAACAAATTTTAACAGTTAACATTTTTCTCTCTGATCATGGAAACTACAGCAAAAAATTTCGCTGTTATAAAAACTTTGAAAATTACTAGTTTTTCGGTCAATCACAAATTAACTAATCCAAATATCACTCTGTCGCAGCATTTTCAAATGGTCTTGCCTAGAGTAAAGTACTTTTTTTACATGAAGTTTGAAAAATATGTTCGCAAAACATGAACAATATACTACAGGGTTAAAAATAGAAATTAAATATAGAACAATGTGTTTGATTTCTTCTTAATTTGGCTTAATTTTGAACAAATTTACGAAATAATTTGTTGAAAAAAGAAATTTGTAGTAAATATTTCACAAACTCATTTAATCGAAATTTTCGTTTCATTATTAAAAAGCTCTGGAAATGAATTTACAGAAATTTCTGTAAAAAGTGAAATTACATGAAAACTACACAAAAATGTTATTATTCAAAAATTATCCAACGAATGTGTAAACAGTCCCGTTTTTGAATAATTATTCAAAAAATGGCAACACTGGCCCAAACACTTGTTAGAACGACGAAGATTAATCGGCTTTTTACACATACACAACCCGAACGTCAAAGAAACAAAAAAAATCATTAGTTGCACGTCTGCTGTCAACATAGGCGTAGATAGGTCGGTCTGGGGGGGGGCTAAGCACCCCCCAGAAATAGTTTAGCCCCCCCCCCCCCCCAGATTTTTTTTAGCATTTCATTTTCACTTGAAATAAAAATTCTTATCCATTTCTGACTCAACTTTCTTATGAAAGTAAATCGTCAGTAATGACCAGGGCAAGAAATTTAAAAATCGTGTTTTATATACATAAAGTATATTGTTACGTTTTTACCTTTTAAAAACGTTGGTTTATCTCCTTTAGATAAACCGGATTCTTTTATATTGCAATCAAAATAACCAATCTAAATCCAGACACCAATTATTACGTTTTACCTTCAAAAACGTACGTTTATTTCCTTTTAAATTAACCTGGGTGGCAATTAAAATTAACTAAAAACACACACACACTTGTTGTTTACTATTTATTGTTTATTTCTTAACACTTTATTACTTTACAATTTCACAATGATTTACTAGAGCACAACTTAACTGGACAAACGCTACAGTTTAGTTGTGCTTTATTTGGTAGTTTTTACCTTTAAATTTTATTTGATATTTCTTGAATTTCAAACGGTAGCTTTTGAATTTTATGAATTTCAGGTTTTCAATTTTAAAAATTTCATTTAAGCCTATATGACACTTGCTAGTTTCTAGATTCTAGTTTTTTGCACCATCAATGCAATTCATATGAAGGGTACTGCATTACCAACATCAATTTCACAGTTTGATAGGTTTTCGATAGAGTTGTTCTCTTCACACACATTATTTCTCACATAAGGAAATTCGTGCTCTCTTCTATTTTGGATTATTAATACTGAAACTAGCAAGTGTCATATAGGCTTTAAAAATCGTACTTTTTGTAATGTAAAAAAAGATAATGACAATTTAAAAATAATTAATTAAAAAGCATAAAAAATTAAAGGTAAAAAAAATAAAACAAAACAATAAAAATAAATTAAAAGAAGAACATAAAAACGGCACCCCATCTACATATAACGATCTGGTATTGGTATTGGAAGAAACCAAGAATAGACTTATTTAAACCTTAATTTTGTATTGAATGGATATAGGATTGATGAAATGAAACCAGAAATATTAGAGAGAGTAAAAAATATAATTTATAAACAAAGTTTTTTCGAACGGAAAATCGCTAAAAATTATTAAAAATCGTTAAAACACGGCAAAATTCTAGAAACAGAGAAAAACTTAGAAAATTTACAATATTCTCAACAATCAATTACTGATCCCCTGTTTTTCTAAAGCGAAAGGAAATATTCTTCCAGCGGAATGTATTTTATTTTTGTTACAATAATTCCTCTGGCGGAATTATTCCGCTCGCTTTACAAAAACAAGGGGGTAAATGTAATTTTAAGTTGCATTTACATCTGCACCCAAATACCGAGATTTCGACTAAAATTTAGACTTCAATCAAAATCTCATGTGAAATAACGAGATTCCCCATACAAATGAAATCCCCTAAATTCGCAAGATATGTAAGAAATCTCACAAATGTTTAGACTTTTATATAATACAATACTGCTTGCATGTCTTTCTTCCATCAAACTATTGAAAAAACCGGCATATAGCTTGTCGTCCTTACAAAAAAACGAATTTACTAACATAATTGGCGTTAGATCTTTACATAAAATAATGTAAATTGTACTCCGCCAATGAATAAAATGGTTTTTAGTAATATTTTTAATTTAAGGTTATTTTTTATGGTACTTTATTTACAAAATAAAAATGCGGTTGTCAAATAGAAATCTCGCTACTGTCATAAAGTGCAAATGTAAACGGTCAAGAATTCCGGTCGAGATTTCCATTGAAATCTCGGGATTTAAAATTATATATGAACGCAGCATTAAAGTTAAAATTTTTTTAATTTTTTTACCGTTTATCATTGATTTCCCTGATATGCAAGTATGGTTGTACTTTTTGCACTTGTGTAATTTTCCTATGACCATAGATTTGCACTGTTCTCAAATATTTGTGGAGAACACCCAATTAAA
The DNA here is from genome assembly GCA_949987735.1 of Leucophora obtusa. Lineage (NCBI taxonomy): Eukaryota > Metazoa > Arthropoda > Insecta > Diptera > Anthomyiidae > Leucophora > Leucophora obtusa. The sequence goes on along the minus strand of OX465297.1, from coordinate 100,606,759 downwards.
AACTTCACCGCACGTCCCTGTTTTTTATGTATGGAGTATGACATTAAACTCATAAACATACCAGGTTTACACCGTTTAGGAGTAGAATACGAGTTTATATGAAAACCTCTATTATTTAAAAGTTAACATTTTTTAATTTAATATCATTTGTTATAGAAAAAGAGAACTTGTATGCATCAACACTGTTAATTAACCTTTGTGATAATATTTACCTAGAGCCGACAGCCTATGTAGCTAGTGCTCCTTAAATTGTATTATTAGGGTTATAATTAATTTTGAATCTAATAAATAATAATAACGTTTTTGTCTCTAAAATTATTCTTACAGGGTCCCAGTGGCGTTTTCGGTACTGGTGGCATTCATAAAAATCCCGAATCGTGGAAGTGTGTTTTTACGCTTCGTGGTCATTCCGGTGATGTTCTCGATTTGGCATGGTCACCCCAAGATCGTTGGCTTGCCAGTTGTAGCATTGACAATACAATCATTGTTTGGGATGTACAAAATTTTCCCGCCATGGTGGCAATGCTCAAGGGTCATACAGGTCTAGTCAAAGGTGTAGCTTGGGATCCAGTTGGTAAATTTTTAGCCTCACAAAGTGATGATCGTAGTGTAAAAATATGGAAGACTTCAGATTGGACTTGTAGCAGTACAATTACCGAGCCTTTTGAAGAATGTGGCGGCACTACACATATTCTACGTTTATCATGGTCTCCAGATGGTCAGTATTTGGTATCGGCTCATGCCATGAATGGTGGTGGTCCAACGGCACAAATTATCGAACGCGAAGGTTGGAAATGTGATAAAGATTTTGTTGGTCATCGTAAAGCCGTCACATGCGTACGATTTCATACCGCTATTTTAAAACGGCAGGCACCCAAAACACAAAAACCTCAACAATATTGTTGTTTAGCAGTCGGATCACGTGACCGTTCCCTCTCCGTATGGATGACTGCTTTACAAAGACCATTGGTAGTGATTCACGAGCTATTTAATGATAGTATTTTAGATTTATCATGGGGTCCAGAGAAATGTATTCTAATGGCTTGTAGTGGTGATGGTACAGTAGCATGTCTTCAGTTTTCTGAAAATGAATTGGGTTCACCACTTTCAGAAGAAGATAAAAATGCCTTATATCAACGTATTTATGGCAAGACAGCAGCAACTTTAACAAACGGTTCATCTGCTGCCATGGATATTCTTATAGAAAATCCTGAACTGATAACATGTTCACCGGATAAAATTAAACCTCCTTCACTGCCGACTATACAAGTTACCAATCATAATAATAACTGTATAGAAACAACACAAACATCAGTGCCATCATCGAATGGATTTAGTCATCATAATAAATCTATAGTTTCAGAAAATTCTAATGTAATGGAAATTGGTCAACAGCCAACAACACCGGTCAAAGCAATAAGTAAACAAATGGAGACACGTACAAAAGATGGTAAGCGACGTATTACCCCAGTGTTTATACCATTAAATCCAGATGTAACAGAGCCCACAACAACAGCAACAAGTAGTAATAATTTAAATAGTTTTTCAAGAACCTCAACAGAATTAAATTCAACAGAGACAGCACATGCATCTGGAGATGCTGTAACAATCTCTTCGAGTATTAAAGAAACTACAATGGAATCAACAACTTTACCACCGGCTAATATTACAGAACAAGAACAAGGGTAAGTGCGTTTAAAAAAAGGTTTCTATATAAGATATTTTTATAAGAATTTCGTTAACTTCAACGAAATTATCTTTTTTCTCGTGCTGAAACAGACCATTTTCTCAGAATAAACAGAAGGAATAAAAGATAATGTCATAAAAATTTAAATTTTTGGGGATATGTTTTTAGTTGATCTGTTATTTAAGTAAATGAATGCTATTTTAGTTTGACTCAAGATCATAAATTAATATCACTTTCTGTTTAAATTATTTTCAATTTTTGTAATTTTCAGCCGTTTAGATTCTCGTCTGGTTAAAAGTTCATCGGCAAAACCTCGTTTAGAACCCTTTACCATTCAAAAAGATATACTTAAATCGTTTCCTCATTTTAAACGAACACCTCAAACATTAGTTGATAACAATAGCGGCATCAGTAGCAGCACAGCTTCATTATTATCTAAATTGTATCAGGCTTCAACAACTGGACCTAAACTCTCCATAACAACCACATCAAAATGTGAATTTCAAAAGACTGCTTTAGATTATCGTCTTCATGTGCATAATGGGTTTGTGCAAACTGCCAATGGATTATTGGCCAAAATAACAGCGTATCGTTTAGCCACGGGGAAATTATGGGAAACCTTTGTCGGTAGGTTTAAACTATACAATAAAGGAAAAGTTAAATATCTCATATTTATCTCTTGTTGTATATTTAAAAGGTTCGCCTATTGTTAATTTCAATTTTTGTTTGAAATGTGTAATGCTTTGTAGCTTAGATGGTTCTCTGCGTTTATTGGATTTAGCTACTGGCAGTCCATTAATGCCAATTATAAGTTTAACAACATCTGCCATACAATGTGCCTTTGTAAGTTTTTTTTTTTAATTTATATCAAACTACATTTAAATGCTTTTATTTCACCTCAATTTCAGTGCCCCAAAGGACTTTTGGTTGGTGTTATTACCGAATGCGGTCTGTTGCGCATTTGGAATATTGCCACATGTTCTGCCGTTTTAGCTACTGCCTGCTCAGACATCTTTGGTAAACATGGTCCGGTATTACAGTTTACCATCACCGAACATGGTGTGCCACTGGTGCTTTTTTCCAACGGTCATGCCTATTCGTACTCAGCTCAAATGCAATCTTGGTTAGTGTTGAATACTAAAGACCCCATTATGCGTCACGGTTTACAGACTTCCATTCCTAAAGAATTTCAAAAGAATTATTTATCATATCCATTAACATCGATTCAAGCAGCCACTACCAGCTTTGCAACACAGAGTACAGGAATTGATTTGTAAGTAATATGATTTTATTTTAAATATTTCTTTAAAAAGCTAATAATTTCACTAAATCAAAGAATTATCTATAAATTTTCGCTATCCGTCATCAATACTTTAACAAAACGTTGTAGGAGTAATTCGCTGCGATCAGAGCTTCAAAGAATTATGTTATTATACCACTGTGGAATTATATAGGGTTTTCTAATTAGGACTTGACAACTTTTTTTTTAAATAACGTACGTCGCGTCAAATGGTCCATCGGCTTCAATTCTTGAGTCAGCTTGATCTTGTATGGGTGTAAACCAAGATCTTTACGCAAAATTCGCCATAAAGTGGTCTTGGCGATGCCCAGTTCTTGAGAACGCCACGGAATCGACTGATTTGGATCGTTTGCTACGGACGCCTGAACGGCAGCGATATTTTAGTCACTTCGACCAACCCGTTGTCTCACTGGCACGGCAGCATCACACAATGAATATGTAGACTCAAACTTTTGCACTAAACTTGTTATTGCTTGTCTACTAGGGCGAGAATAACGACCGAAAATTGTAGTTAACACTCTTAAAGTTGCAGTCACCGACTCCGAATTTCGGCAGTACATTTTTGCATACGTTGTTCGTTCGTGTACTTTACCATGATGAAAATGTTGAGTTTACTGAAAAAAAGGAAAGTAACAGTTAGATGATCAGTGAAATAGTGCATTCACAAATTAAATTCAAAGTTGTCAAGTACCTATTGGAAAACCCTATATGACTGTTTAGTAGGCTAGCAAGTTATCCCCAAACAAATCAAAATACATCCCCAAAACAAGGCAATTAAAAAACCGAACTCACTTTTTTAAGGCCGAACCGAAGCCGAACTTCGGCCAAAATTACTAAGTTTGGCCGAAACCGAAGACGAGTACTTTTGTGTTTGGATAAAAATACAATTTTATGCAACTTTTTCAAATTCAAAAATGCGGAAACTAATTTCTAAATATTTCTAAATTGCAAAAACATAAAAAAGTTGTATTTTTCGCTCTTTAAAGCGGCCTATATACGACTAAGCATGCTATACAGCATGCTGGACGGCTGTATGAATTTGACAATGTAATGTCTAATTTGACGGTTTGTCAAGCATGTTGGACGAAAAACAAAATTTTTTGATTTTTGGCAAGTTTGACAAACACGCTTTACCGCCTAATGAAAAAAGTCATCAAACATTGGAGAATTTTACATTTATAATAAGTTATTTTGTGACAAGAAAGGGATAACTTTAATAAATAAACTAAAAAATGCAAAAACAGAAATTCAAAAATGAAATTTCAAGAAAAAAATTAATAAAAGTAATTTTGTCATTATAATAATTTTGTGTTGATTTTGTGGTTTTGAAGTCAAATTTTACAGCATGCTTATCCGTGTATTCCAAAAACCATTTTTTGGTTGTCAAACAAGCTTGCTCGTATATAGGCCGCTTAAGTAAAAATTAAGTTAAAGATGTGCATATTTATAAGTTACTATGCAAAATTAAAGAGCTGAATGTTGCAAAATATTGATTTATAGCAAAGTTCGGTATTCGGCCAAAATTTTGCCGAACACCGAACTTGGCGAACATCACTTTTTGGCCGAACTCCGAAGCCGAATACTCGGTCCGACACTACTAAAATCACAAACTAGTTTCCGGGGAAAGCGGGATATTTTTTCGTATTTCCGGGATAAAAAAGTAAATAACTAAAATTTGTTAGTCTTTCTATCAGGGATGGAAAGAAAGCTCGAGCGAGCCAAAAATATATACATACATTTTTTTAAAAAGCTCGGAAGTCAAAATTAAAAGAGCTGCTCAAATGAAAAAAGCTCGCCACTAAAAATAAAAAGGCTCGTAGACAAAACCGAATAGTTTTTTAAATCGAGCAACTCATAAAAAAATTTCATAGAGCTTTTTTTATAGAGCAGCTCTTTAACAAAATTTAATTGAGTTTTTTGAAATCGAACCGCTAAAAAAGCTCGCTCCCATTAAAATAATTTAGTTATTATAAAAAACAAAAACGGTAACTTAGTTACACTATATTCAACAGTACTATAGACCCCTGGATTTTGAATTTTAAAAAGCCAGACGTAAAAAATTACAAAGTAATGGCGGAATGTGCAAAAATTGTAATTGTGGTTCAAAAATTGCAATTTTTTTTTTGCAACTTACCACCAAACTTTGTTGTATAAAATGGGTATTAACGTCCCTAGATTACAAATTTTAAAAAATTGCAAAATAATGGTGGAACGCGAAAAAAGGCTTTATGGTAGAATAAATTAATTAAAACACTGAATCAGCGATTAACATTCTGCAAACAAATACAATGATCGAAAAATTTTCTTTTTTGCTAAATTTTTTTTCGCGATTTTTTTTTTTCAAACTAGGCATTAAACTTTAGTGTATGAAATTGGTATTATAGTCCCTAGATTATGAATTTAAATAAAACACACTTAAAAAACTGCAAAATAATGGCGGAACGCGAAAAAAGACTTTATGATTCAAAAATTTAATTAAAAAGCTTAATCAACGATTTACATTCTGCAAAAAAATATGTTGATGCAAAAAATTTCGTTTTTGCAAATTTTTTTTCGCGATTATTTTCGTGATTTTTGTTGCAATTAGCCGCCAAACTTTGTTTCATGAAATGGGTATTATAGGCCCTTTGTTATAAATTTTAAAAAACCGAACTTATAAATTGCAAAATAATGGCGGAACGCGAAAAAAGGCTTTATGGTGCAAAAATTTAATTAAAAACCTTAATCAGTGACTTACATTCTGCAAATAAATATATTGATGCAGAAATTTTCCTTTTTGCAAATTCTTTTCGCTATTTCTTTTTTTTGCAACTAGCCGCCAAACTTTCTTTTACAAAATGGGTACTATAGTCCTTGAATTTCAAAAACCCGCACTTAAAAAATTGCAAAATAATGGCGGAATGCGAAAGAAGGCCTTGTGGTGCAGAAAATAAATTAAAAGGCTTAATTGGCGATTAACATTCTGCAAACGAATATGTTAATGCAAATATTTTCCTTTTTGGAAAAATTTTTTTTCCAAACAACCACCTTACATATCGTCGATCGGCCTGCAAAATGTCACATGTGTTTTTTAATAGATTTCCAGGAAAGCGAAAAAACTGATACAAAATCTACTTTTAAGATATTTTATTGGCATAATATGCCTTAATGATTCTCGACCTCATTTAGTAAAATCATCATTAAGGCATATGATGCCAATAAAAAATCTTAAAAGTAGATTTTGTAACAGTTTTTTCGCTCTCTTGAAAATCTATTAAAAAACACGTGATATTTTGCAGGCCGGTCGATGATATGTATTTAACAATTTTTAATATTTCTTTTGAAATTCGATTGGAAATGCTATATTTAATATCTAAATATTTTTACCCTACACCACTACGTGGTCAGGGTATTATAAGTTTGTGCTGATGTTTGTAATACCAAAAAATATTGGTCCTAGACCCACCTTATAGTATACCGATCGGCTCAGAATTTATTTCGATTTAACGATGTCCGTCCCTCCGTCCGTCCGTCTGTCTGTCCATGCATTCTTCTGCGCACTCTACAGGTCGCAAGATATTTTGATGAAACTTGGTACACCGACTTATGTCGGCCCAAGGACGAAGCCTATTGATTTTGGTGAACATCGGTCTATGTTTAGACCTAGTGCCCATATAAGGGTCCCCCCAAAATTGGCTTGGTTACAAACTGCAGGTCGCAAATCTTAAGATATTTTATTGAAATTTGGTTCGCTGACTCACATTATAGAAAATTTTGACACAAGTCCCATTTTAACCCATTCGAATTTTAATTTTTTGTAAACAAGCCAAAAGAGTTTTCAAATTTACTTGAAAAGAGCTTAGGTACGTTTTCATAATGCTCGATTTATTTTTTGGAAAAGAGCCTTTTTTTGTGAAGCTCTTTAATTTTTTGAGCGTAATCATTAGGCTCGCTTGTTTTAAAAATTTGAGGAAGCTATATATTTTTAGCTACTTACTTTGTTATATAAGAGCGAGCTAACATTTTTTGGCTCGTTTTAAAAAAAAGAGCGAGCTTTTTTTTTGGGCCCGGCTCTTTTTTTAAAAAGAGCCAGAGCGAGCAAGCTTTCCATCCCTGCTTTCTATTACGAATTACACTATACAACAGCCTAAAAAAAACTTCCTGTTGCAAAACATTTTTTCTAATAAGCGTTGAAGTGGACAGTTTTTGAGAAATCGTGGTTTTTATATTTTTTGTAAGTTGGTAAATTATAAATTTCTTATTTACTTATAAAATTTGTCATTTTCTTCTCCCACATAAACTACCCAGGTAGAAAATTACAAAGGGGCCAGCACTGGCAAAGCACCGAAATGGGTGGTATGGGTGCTTGTTAACAGTGCTTTCTCAACGCCAAAATGATAACACCGTTCCACGGTGGTGCCAATGCTTTACAAAGCCCTGGGAAAGCACCCAGAAACATAAAAATCAAATGCTTTCCCAACGCCCATTTAAAATAATTAAAGTGCTTTCCTGACACCCAATTGATAACACCGATCCATTTAATGCCTTGCCACCAAATTATGAGCCCTTTACAAAAATTTCGGTGGTTTATAAAAAAAACCACTGGAAAAGAATTGGCTCAGAGTGGTATGCCAAGGTTTGCAACCAGTGGTTATCGAGTGCTATCTCGCCAATGCTACACTCTAAAATAGAAATAAATCTGTAAAAATAGCAGAAAAAGTTACTAAAAATTAGTTAAAAATGATGCTGCAGAAAAAACTGCTAAAATTAGCAGACATTTTTACTAAATACTAGTAAAATGAGAACAGCAAAATTAAAACTGTTAAATTTACAGAATTTTAGTTATATTTAGGCTAACTTTTAGTTAATTGAAAATAGCAAATTGTACTGTAAAATCTGCAGAAACTTTTGCTATTTGTAGACTAAAAATAGCAAAAGTAAACTGTTAAATCTACAAAATTTTTGCTATTTTTAAGCTAAATTTAGTTGAATGCAAATAACAGTCTATTCTGCTAAAATCAACAGAAATATTTGCTAAAAAATTTTAAACTGCTGTTTTCAAAGGCTCGATTTTTATTTGCCTTTAAAAAAAATAAAAAAAAAACTTCGGAAATTTAAAATTTTTTGGTGATTTTTAGGCTACGAATTATTTAGCAAAATTTTTTGCTGATTTTAGCAGGTTAATTTGCTATTCTCCATTTACAAAAATTTAGCCCAAATATAACTAAAATTCTGTATAGTTAACAGTTTTATTTTTGCTGTGCCTATATTACTAATATATAGCAAAAATAATCTGCCAATTTAGCAGTTTTTTTCTGTAGCATAATTTTTAACTAATTTTTGGTAGTTTTAACTAAATTTTTTACGGACTTTTTTCTCTTAGTGTACCAGTGGTACACAAATCAATTCACTGGTAGACCAATGATTTTATAAAAATGCTGACGCTTTGTTAAAAAAGGTTGTAGTCAGAAGGTTCCGAGTTCAAATCCGGGTGCAAGCAAAAATTTTTTTTTTGGATTTTTTTTAATTTAAAATTTTTTTTGTTTTATAAAATAAATTTTTTTGTTTGTGGGAAAGCGTCTTCAAGACCATCTTTTTTTTGCTATCCCAACGATGGCATATTAGTTACAAAAAATTGTTTGCCAATACTAGAATTTTGGCACAGCCAGTAGTTGTCCAGCTGTTATCACTTATTTTTGTGTTTAGCCACCAAGTATTATATGTGTCGTTAGCTCAGTGGGTAGAGCAATCGTCTGCCAATCTGACGGCCTGGGTTCAAATCACGGCAGGACCAAAAAAATACATATGAACTTTTTTTAAGTTTTATTTTGGAAAATATATTTCCAGACCACCTATTTGTTGGTTTTGCCAGCGTTTTGCCAACGTTAAAAAATGGGAAAGCACTTTTTGCCAGTACATGTACCATCTGTTAAAGTGCTTTGCCACCGCTTTCCTGTTTGTATTTTTCTGACTGGGTTCTTTTTCAAAAACAAAATAATATTTTAAGAAACAAGCGGTGGGAAGTCACCCTTTTCAAGCGTTGGTAAAGCGTCCAAATTTAGTGCTTTGCCAGTACTTCTTTTTGTTAAACCGAGGTCTACTTGTACTGTGCCAGTGCTTCTCTTTTATTACCACACATAACTTCTACCTGGGTAGATTTATAAGCTTCCCCAGTAAACAAAAAAATAAACGGGAAAAATTAAACAAAAATTTTTACAATAATTTTTGTTTATAACTTGATTATTATTATTGAAAACTTGTTTGTTCGAACTTTATTCACAAATTGGTGAGGGCAGATATTATTCAGCCTCTAGTTCGATGTTTTTATTTTTTATTTATTTAAATAAAAAAAAAACAAAATAATCAATTTGAAACATTTGTGGGCCACGGCAAAAACATTAACTTTTTTAAGTTAGTAAAAACCTCTCCCTAATTTATTGGAAGACATACACAAGGTGTATGTATTGGCTGGCATTGCTGGCCTACTTACACATCATATTAGTTTGATATAATTTTGTTTCGGTTTTTTGGTTACTTTTTAAACTTTGGAGAACACAGAATTCTCATTTATTTAAAGTGGGGATCAGTATAAACTCTGATGTTTTGCACATAAGTAATCAAACTAACTTTAGTCATAATCTTTTATGGTTATGATCTTGCGTGGATACTGTCTATCCTGTTTGCAAGAACAGAATTTTGAAAAACTATCCACGGTTTTTATTTAAATAAATAAAAAATAAAAACCTCGAACTAGAAGCTGAATAATATCTGCCCTCACCAATTTTTCTTTATGTTATTTTAACTACATTTACAGTTGTTTGCAGTTTTACAATAATTTGCATGTATGTTGTTTTAATTGCATTTGTAGTTGCCCAGGTAGAAAAATACAATCGGCACAATGTTGGCTCGGTATTGGAGGCGGTAGTACATGTACTGGTAATGCGTCGGATTTTTAATGTTCACTGTACTGGCATGTTGTCGAATTGATAACACCAATAAACGCTTGGCCGTAGTTATTTCCCAACGTTGGCGCAGGCTTGGGATTTTATTTTTTTGGTATTATCCCAGTACATTTAATAACAAACTTAGTAGTTTGCTAGAACTTTACTGTCCTCTTAGTGTACATCACAGATTTTTAATGTATTCTTTCGAAACATCACAAGAAAAGAATGGCGATGTCTCTCTTACATAAATAATTGTGTAATAGATGTAAAAATACGTGAGATTTATAAAATTGTTAATTTTAATAAATTAAAAAAGCTCGTTAATTTTCAGAAAACCGTATTGGCCAAGCACGTTTTAAGTAGTACCAGCATTTCGTAAAAAACAGTGCTCTCCCAGTACAACTTTTGTTGTAACGTCGGCAATTTCTACCTGGGTGTTTTTACTACATTTGTCAGTTGATTTTTAACAGTTAAAAATAACTTCATATTGCAGTTGATTTAAATGACAAATGTAGTCTACACCTTTTTAACTGCAAAGGCAGTTATTTTAACTGTCATTTACAGTTGATTTTACCTACATAATTCCCTGAGTGCAGTACTTTTTAGAACTAGTTCGACCATTTGATACTAGGACTTTTCAGATGTTTTTTATACGTTTGTTTTTAAAAAGAAACGTGGAATATTGGATTTAAATAAAACTTTATTAAAACCTCGAAATTTTTGTATATTAAATCTCAAAGTATTTCATATAACTTATAGTTAACTTGATTTTTCTCTTTCTTTTTTTAGAAATGCTAATGATTGGCAAACAATTGCTAAAATATCATTTATTGAAAATCAAATAAAACTTTGTGAAGCCATTAACTCACCAGATGAGCTTAAACATTGGTATACAATGTTAGCCTTTCATTTGGCTCTTAGTGGCGATGAGAAGAAAGTACGTTTGTTACTCAATACTTTGCTATGTACAACACAACATACACTTTTGGAAGAAGCACATATATTGGTAAGATTAATGACTGCACATTAAAGCGTTTTTGAATAAACTATTAATAAATTAAATTATTTAGAATATACCTAAACATGATATATTTGAATTGGTTTTAAATCAATTAAAGGCTCACATTAAATGGCAACGTATTTATATGGAATATAATGAATTATTCCAAGATTTAAAAGCACGTAAACAACAGCTAAAACTACAACCGACACAGCCACAGCCACCACAGTTGGGAAAAGAGAAGTCATCATCATCTTCTACGAATTTAACTACAGAATTGTGTTCCAAGTTAGATGATGCTGCTAGTTCTTCTGCAACAGCTTGCGCCAAATTAGAAAGTCGTATGGAAATAACTTAATATTAAAGACAACCCTAACAACGACATATTTAAGATATTGCCAAATTGTTCTGCCCAGCAGTTCAAATAATTGAATCGTTCATTCGTTATAAATTTTAATATTATTCAGAATTAAGCTTTTTATGTGTTTATTAATAATTGTACCTCTATTTTAAGATGTTGTCTTAATTTACAAAATTTTCAGTTTAAATTTATATCTCAATTTTAAGATTTAAGGGGGGTTTCTACAAGTCGTGCGTCATTCGTCGAATGAGTAACTACATGTATTGTTTTTCCATTGCATGTTTTTTGTTATTTTATTTTCGTTCGTGTGACGAAAAACGTCATCTAGAAACACCACCTTGGTCTTAAATACCAAAGTTTTCAATTGAGATGTATTAATATTCTTTTTTTGCAAAGATGGAAAAGTTTGGATTGGAAAAGTCAATATACACGTGAAAGCAGAGACCGTATATAGTAAAACTGCGTACTCAGATTTTCATGATCACGTCTGCTTTCATTTTAAAAGGACATTAAATTTTCAAAAGATGGCCTTTTGCAACCCTTTTTTATAATTTTATACATTCTATGATATATGTAGATATGGGCACTGTATCATACATGTTTTCTTTTAAAACAAGAAAGAAAAAATAATGTTAATTTTTTTAGATCCGCCATTTTATTTTATATTAATTTTATTTCAGGGGTATAGCATCACCAAAAAAATAAGTTTCCCAGCCAGCAAAATTTGGGTACTTTTTTGAGGGTTCTTATTCTATGAGTCAAAACTTATTCAAATAAAACATATTTTTTGAAATTTTTTTCAAAAATTGCTCATATTTTGGACGAAGATATGAGCCTTCTAAAATGAATCATAAAAGACACAAAAATTTGAGCCAAATTATTCAGCCTAATTGCGGTTGTCGTATACGACAAAAAAATTTGTCGTTTTTGCCAAAAGGCATTTTTTGGTACCGCGAGTGTGGTTTTTGTCGCTCGATTACGTCAAAAACTGTCGTATAAATTTTTGTTCAAGACAGCCTCAAAAAAGTTTTAAAATAAGTAAAATTAAACGTAAAATCACTCTAATAAGATTTTTAAATGTCTCATAGAAATGATTATTGTTTTTTTTGAAAACACTCTTTTTTTTTTAGAAAATATGAACCCTCAGAAAACAATCCAAAAAGTTGTCTCTACAATCTTAAAAGCTGTCTCAAAAAGAGGGTTAATTTTTCGGACTCAAAGAAGAATCCAAAATTATTTAAATTTATGAAGAAAATTTCGATTTTATACGTTCTTTTTTCTGAGTCATTTCTGAGTACACAGGGGGCTCTTTTGGACGAACCACTTCCATACGAAAAAGTGGAAAAATGTTTATGTTTTTGGAGCTCATTTCTGAGTCAATAATGATAATTTTTTATTTAAATTTAAATCCAAGAGATGGTTCAGAAATGTAAACAAATTTGAATATTTTGTGAACAATTAAAACGGCTCAAATAAAGATTAATTTTTGAGCCTTTCGAATTTTTTTAAATCTTTTTTTTTTTGAGTCATTTTTGAATCAGAAAAGAAGGCTCTTTTAGATGAACCACTTTCATACAAAAATTTTAATAATATTTTTTGAGCTTTTTTTGATTCATTTTTGGGCTTGTTTGCTGGTTGGGTTTAAAACTATTGTTATCACTAGATGGCACTTTGTTAAAAAAATTGACAAAAAATGAATTTTCTTTTTTTATTTAAATTTAAATAATAACAGAGACTATTAATTATAGACATAGAAAACCAAAACTTACACTACTCACCGGTAGAAGTCGCTGAAATTTAGTATTACCTGAGCAACTATTTAGTATTCGTTTAGTATCAGCTGAGACTATATATCAAAACTCAAAAACTGCTCAAAATTAGGAAAAAATAAACGCAGAATATATTCAAATAATAAAATTTGAGATATCCGTTTGATTTTTTTTGCTTTGTTGTTTGTTATGATTCACTAAAGAAATAAGTTATAAAAATATCGTTATCACTAGATGGCACTTTGTTAAAAAAATTGACAATTTTCTTTTTAAATTTAAATAATAACAAACAACAAAATAAAAAAACAAACGGATATCTCAAATTTAATTATTTGAATATATTCTGCGTTTGTTATTTTCATAATTTTGAGCTTTTTTCAGCAGTTTTTGAGCTTTGATATATAGGCTCAGCTGATACTAAACGAATAATAAATAGTTGCTCAGGTAATACTAAATTTCAGCGCCTCTACCGGTGAGTAATGTAAGTTTTGATTTCCTATCACTATATAGAAAATATAACTTGACTGTTAAATATTGCAAAAATATTTGTTATGCCGTAGGGATGCCAATCGGGATTGGTTTTTTAAAATCCCGGAATTCAGGATTTAAAAATTTAAAAAACGGAATCCCGGGACAGATCGGGATTTTTCGGGATCCCGAGTTTTTTTTCGGGATTTCGGGATTTTTTGCAATTTTTGGAAATTTTTATTTAAAAAAATATGTAAAAACTTCAAATTTATGTAAAAGAATTATATGGTCATATGTATGAACACTTTTAAAATTTATAAGTGACTTATAAAACAAATTTTTCATACAAATTTCATTTTATAAACATGTTATTATAAGGTTTTCAAATTATTATGCATGAGCACTGTAAAATATAACTGCTTTATACGTTTTTTGCATACTCCTGTTTATATTTAAAGCGCGAAAGAATTGAAAAAACTTAAGAATTTAACTCCGTCGATATGTTGTGTGCTGGTTTTATTTACAATAATTTTATATTCACTATTCTTATATCATTTTTTTAATTTAAAATTGTCAATTAAATTTTATAATTTTCAATTAGTTTCAGAATTTTTTAATTGTTTTCCACATATAGTGCAGAAATTCAAATGAAAAATTTTGAAATACAACTTTTTATTCTGAATTTTAATCGATGATATCCGAAATATAATAAGAAATAGTGCACAATATAGATACTGTATAAATTTATATTTAAAAAAATGGTTTAAAATATCAGCAGGGTTACAATTTTCGAAAAATTACCACATATTTTTGCAATTGTGAAAATCCGAGGATTCGAGCTTAAGAATCCCGGGATTCGGGATTCATTTTTATTGAATAATCCTGGGATTTCGGGATTGGCATCCCTATTATGACGACTTTACTGTAAAAACGCCTAAAAACTCTACGCCTTACATAATCAGTGGGTTTCGTTTTTAAATAAATTTTTTCTACAGTTTTATTTGATTTTATAGAATATTATGAATTATATTTGTGTATGTTTTTATTTGTCATTCTTACCAAAAATTTTTTTTCATCAACAACAACAAATGTGTCACTATTTGATCAAAAGTAGCAAACATTTTTTACGCTACCCAAATATGACAGTGCTACCTTAGCGGTTAGTGATCAGGTCGTTCAACAGGTAGTTGTAAAACAGTTGAAGAATTTCAGAGAATATCAATTGAAATATAGAAATCATGAATTAAGATATATATTATGTTTCCTGAATTTTAATTGATATTTTCTGATTTTCAATTGATGATTTCTGAATTGCAAAGAGTGCAGTGAATGTTTCACAGCCTGTTTAAATGCATTCACGCAGGCCTTTAGAATATACTGTAATATGGGTATTAAGTAAAAGAGGAGAATCTCTACATTTTAATAAAAGCTTTTGTTTTTCTACCCAGACAAAATGATGTCACAAATGCCCACTAAATTTGTATATTTTGAGAAAATGTAGCTTTTCAAGATTATTGAAAATTTTGAAAAAATTTTCGTCCTTTTTGTCAAAATTTATATTATCACTGAACTGTGGAAATTATCCCCTTTTATTTGTTACTGATTTTAGATACAAGTGATACAAAAATTTTATCATTATAGTTTACTTTGGTGAAGAAAAAATGGGTACGCAGTTTTACTATACATGGGCTCTACTTTTGCATGCAAATCAATTTTTCCATGGATGAGGAAAAAGCTGAAAATTGTTGCACGGTGTTATAATTAAAAATTTGTATGTTTTATTTGGTAAAATTCATTTCGTTTTCGAATCTATATATTTTGATAAATTAACAATGAACAAAATCGTAATATAATTTTTTGTTTCCTAATTTATTTATTACTTAAGGGTTTTCTTTGATAATTTCTCGTTCATATTGTACGCTATAATATCTGTGGACTTTTGACGAAATCACTTAAGTTGACATAACAAATTTTTCCATGATTTTTGTGGTCAATAAAACTTTTGAATGCGCATATATGTGTGGTCCTTACCAGAGAAGGAAAATAAACTCTAACGAACCGTACTTTTAGGGTTGCGTACCGCACATCGCGAACACAGTACACAAGCATATTGGTTGCGTAGAAAACACATACGCTATTCTCTCTAATTAGTGTTTGTGTTTATACACACAACCTGAATTCGGTACGCTACGGGTGTAAATATGTGTTGAAAGTACAGTACATAATCGTAGCGTTTGCGTGCATCAGACAATCGTAGTGTACCGCATTCGGTTTGTGTACAAACTCACAACCGCTAAAACGATAGATGCGGTTTGTGTTCCTTAGCCGAACCCTACCCTACATGTTGTGTACAGTTTATTTTCCTACTCTGGTCCTTACACTTGTACACTAAAAGTTATGAGAACCCTTAAATCAAGTTATTTCAAAATTTTATTAATTTCCGTTTGCCAAAAGAACAACTTATATTTTTTCAAAATGTAAAAATTTTATTTGACTAACTACTTTAAGTCAAATAAATAAGCTACAAAATTGCTTAATAACTTTTTCTGAATTTCTAGTTTTTTTTTTACCGAAAACAACTTATTTTTTTAGATATAAAATAAAAGAAAATGTTCATACGGAAAAATTTTTCTATTTTATAATGAATTTCGACTGAACAAAACTACCTAGTTTTTGTAAAAAAAAAACTAGTTGCTGCCTGTTTTTATACATATATGTTTTGACAATTAAAACTAACAAGAGCCGAAAACTAGGTACTTTTTGCTCAGTCTAAATGCCATATTAGATCTCCTGTAAAATGTGTGTTTTTAAAATAAGTGCTTTTGACAAAAGTCCACAGATATACAATAAGAGTTTTAATGATGGGTCTTGGAAACGGTGCCAATTTATATTTTATTTACCACATATTGTTGATTAAGTTTTGCGAAACTATGCACCAATTGCAAGAATCCATTGTATAAACACTCTCATTAATTATTATCTTTTGTATATATCTATATATATTAAGTAGTATTTATTTGTAAGTTTTAATTTTGAGTATAAAAACAAATAAAACAATCATAATGCAAAATCCGTTTAAAAAATATAAATTTATAGTTTTTATTAAAATTATATGATAAAATCAACTGATGATTTTACTTTGATACTTTGTAAAATACAAATCTTATTGCATATAATGTGGCCCTGGTGTGGGTACACTTTTTAAAGGTGAATCAAAATCTGCTTCCATTTGTTCTGGTACTTGACATTCTTGCAGTGAAGTTCCTATACGTTCATGTAATGTTTCATATAGTTTATGAACCGTTTCATTATGACCTGTTGTAGGTTGCATGGCTTTCATTAGGGATTGTAAACGACCAGGTGGTAATTTATTATGGACATACCTAAAAACAAGTAAAATAATTGATTTAAAATGAATTGAAGGGCACTTAATGGCAGTTTCAATATTAAAAGATTGTTTTAGAGTTTTTCACACAAAAAATATGTTGCATAAAGCATTTTAGGTGTATTATTTTTTTTTTCGATATTTTTGGATTTTTAAAATACTACATAAATGGCAAAATTGCATATTCATATAAATTTTCAGTTTAGAATTCATAATTTAGCTTAATTTTTGTATTTTATTTTTTGGTAACATTTTATTTCGATAATTTGCGTGATTCACGTAAATCACGCGTGATTGTGAGTAAAATCTGAATTTACTCAGGTAAACATAAATGAGTGTGTGTAGAAAAAAATGTTCTTCAGCGATTGTACGTAATTGTAATTTTCATCACGTGAGCGTGCCTATCTCTAATTGACAGCAATGTAAATCAAATGGGAGCTTTGCTACACCGACATCAGTTTGATAGATGCGCATTTATTCTATCGCAGTAAAAAATTACTATACATACACAGAAAAAACAGTAGGCACCAACAATGGAATTTGTAAAAACAAACACATTTTCTTTTAAATTGAAACTTTATTCCCAATAATTTTTTGTTTGAAATATTTGTAACATATTTGCAAATTGTTATTTTTCATATAAAAATTGTTAAAAAAAAAATTCAAAGTTACAAAAATAAAAACAAAAATTTATTTGGATCTACAAATTCCAAAAACGGCATGAGAGAGATGTTTAAAAATTTAATTAAAATAATGTTGTTTAGTTTGACTCTAGATCATAAATTAATATCACTTTTTGTTAAGTTATTTTTTAAATTAAAGAAAGATGATACAATTTTCACAAGTAAATTACAAAGAATAAAAAATTTGAAAGAATTCGAAGGCCAGTAAGACAGAATACGTATTTTCGGCTTTCGCTACAAAGCCATGTCATTTGCCTTGACGGGTTAAACTTTGATAATTGACTACTTATGTGAAAGTTGAAAGCAAATCGAATATATTAATAACTCAACTTAGACTAACATCACAATGCTATTTTTATCCTTTGTATGATAACCACAGATTTTTGAATTATAACGAACCGTTATTTAAATTATATTTTGCACCCTGTCATGTGTTTTTAAGATGAATGAGGGGTATGTATAGTTGATCTTTTATTTGATAAATTAATGTTTTTTAGTTTGACTCTAGATCATAAATTAATTTGAAAAATAATTTAAACAGAAAGTGATATTAATTTATCATCTAGAGTCAAACTAAAAAACATTAATTTCCAAATAAAAGATCAACTATACACTTGGTCAAAATAATACACTTGGTAGAAAAATTAAATTAAATTTTGATATCACAAAGTCATGTTATGCAAAAAAGAAAAAATTCAAAAACAAAATAATTCAATATTACACAGAAAAAGTGTGCGTACAAAGTATTTTAGTTTAATTAATAATTATTTGAAAATATTTTTAATAACTTCAAGAAGTTTTTTTGCATTGAATTCACTAGTTTGGCAGTGTCTTCGACTCTTACTTTACTCCATTCCTATTTTATGTTACTTTTAAGCATATTCTTTGACGAAATAGTGTGCTGGCGGATACGCCTCTCGATAAAATCCCATAAATGTTCGATCGGATTTAGATTGGGTGATTGTGGGGGTGAACGAAGCTGTTTTGGCGCATAATACACTCATAAAAAAAAGTTAGTACAAAAGTCTGTTAAACGCGTTCTGATTCTATTGAAATAATTTTCGTGTTATTTTGTCTTAAAATTTAGGATTGAACTAATATTTTTTGTAAATCTAATTTAGTATTACAACTACTTTCAGCCGTATTTGAACTAACTTTGCATGCTAATTTTTAGTAATTTGCGTTTCTTAACTTTACAAATTTTCAGCTAATTTAAACCACAATTATTTTCTAATTATTGTATTTTTGTGTCTCTGCTACCAATATCACATAGAGATGGCGCTATATTTTAATTTTTTTTATTATAAGATCGTAAAATAGTATGTATCTCGGCAACTAAGTGAGATGGAGCAAAATGGACAAAAATTCGTCACTCTGTACCTATAAAGTAAACCTTATCAGACACATATACTCCCAATAATAAATATGGGCCCGTCTAGGGTCAGATCCCGGAAGTCGAAATTTTAACAGAAATTTGTAGGTAAAATTTCTGCTGAATTCAGTTCAAATTTCCTAGCTAATTTAACTAAAATTGTCCGTATATTTAGCAGTATGAAAAATTTAGCTTACCTAAATTTAGCAGACCATGATTTTTAACTTCATTGAAAATTCTGCTGGCGCAAATTCGGGTACTATTTCCTGTTATTTTAGCAGAATTTTGAACCATTTGTACCGGCTTTTTTTTATGAGTGTACAACAAGCAAAGCTTAACTATTTCTGCGGTGTGCTTCGGATCGTTGTCCTGCTGAAAGTAATATTGATCTCCTAGACCGAGTTTCTCAGCACTTTGTTTCAAGTTGCACTTCAAAATGTTCAGGTAATCATATTTGTTCATTATAGATTCAATAAACTCCGTATTTCCAATACCATTTCTCGCCGTACAACCCCAAATCATTACTCCCCCACCACCGTGTTTGACAGTAGGCAAAAGGTTTTCTTTATTTAAGGCTATACCTGGTTTTCACCAAACTAATTTTCTAACTTTCATACCAAAAATGCAAAATTTGCATTTTATTCACATACTTTATTAATTTCTGATTATTCAAATATTTTTTAATTATTCGTACATATTTTAAAAAATACTTCAATTACAGTTCCTTTGAGAAAGGGAAGGAAATACAGAATTGGATCCCATTGAATTTCCTGGACTATGACCCAAATTCTTCTTTTCACTAAATGCAAATATGTAAAACTTAAAAATTAAAATGTATTGTTAACCCTCCTAGCTAAAAAGCTAAAATTGCAATGATAGATCTGTGGCTTGAGCAAATTTATAATGATGGCCTTATTACTGTAGAGTTGTAAAATGTCGATGATTTTCTTTCCTTTATTTGTTAAAATGAAAAAAACAAAAAAATATGAAAAATAGTTTCCTAGTACGTTTTAATATTTGGAAAATTTCTTGAGGAATGTTTTAAAAAATTTAATCAGAGTAGGTTACCTTTTAGGTTAACTTTTATGCCCAGTTTTTAGGATGTAGATTATCTTTAAACTTAGTTCAACGCAATTTATAACTGGAACACTGCTTCTAAACTGTGATGTATTTTATTTTCTTTCAATGAAGACCGACATTCTAAACGAGAAAAAGTTGTTCAGGCAAATTTTTTGTTAATAAACTTGAAATGGCTGATATACATAATTCGTTTTCGGTTTAACTAAACCAAGTTTATGTTGTTTAGTTTATTCGACCTTTTTATTATTAATTTTAAAAAATAAAATGTTCAGGCTCGAGGTCAAGGAAAATCTTCAAAGAAAAATCTAAATTATTCTTTGAAGAAAATTACAAAATGGCCCATAAAACTAATAATACTCTATCGAAACTGTACAGTAAAACCAAGGATAAATTAAATAAACTAGAAAAATCGAACGTCATATATCAAATAACGTGCAATGGTAATGAATATGAAGAATGCAAAAAAGTTTACGTAGGCACAACTAAGAACAAACTAAAAACTAGGATATTGCAGCATAAATCGGACCAAAGATTAAGAACCACTTCTACACAAAAAACGGCATTAGTGAATCACTGTGCATATGATAAACATACACCAAACTTTGATAAAAGCTGTGGTTGTGTGACTGCATATCAGTGTTATCTAGAACGATTTTGACAGTTTTTTCACTTATTCCGGCTTTCTACTGTCAAAATTGTTCGAGATAGCATTGATAGGCATGCCACACAAACACAGCTAGAGTACAAGTGCTGCAGACTGAAAATAATTATAAACAGTGTTGCCATTTCAGTGCTTTTTGGGTATTTTTTGGTGCTTTTTTCCTTCCCGTACCCGGTGATTTTTTACAAATACCCGTTTATAAAAAGCGGGTATTTACAGTGCTTTTTCAGATTTCTGGCAGTGCTTTTAGTGCTTTTTGCAGTTAATATTTTTGGTATTTGTTCTCCTTTTTTCAATTTTTCTTGAATTTTCTGTCAAAGTTGAAAAAATAATACGTAATACACAAAAAATACATTTTTTAACAATGTTTGTAGTACAATTTTAAATAGCAACTTCGTTATATTTAAACTTCAAAATTTTGAAATATTAGTTTGGTGCTTTTTTACCCCTTTTTTGGTCACTTTTTGAACCGCAACCTCACGTGTAACAGTCCAACGCGCTAACCAAAACTTGGGGCAGTTTTGCTCCAAGGAGAGGGTCCAGATGAAAACCCTATAGAATATGCTAGCAGACTACTATCTAACGCTGACAAAAACTATTCTACCATAGAACGTAAAGCCCTTGCAATTGTATGGGCTGTCCAGAAATTTCGTGGTTACATTGAGGGAGCTGCTGTAAAACTAATCACAGATCACCAACCATTAAAATGGTTGGTGATCAAAGCACCAACTGGACGTCTGGCTCGATGGGCCGTTTTATTACAAAGTTTCGATATCAAAATTGAATACAAACATGGAAAAACCAATGTCATTGCCGACACGTTATCCAGACCGCCGTGTGAAGATTACCATGATGAGAAGAAACCGTGTGACATTTGTGCTTTTTCCATAGACATGCCAAGAAAAAGTGCCAGTCATATAAGAGAAGGACAACTTCAAGATCCTGAACTGAAGATAATTATTGAATGTTTCGAAAAAAAATAATGAAGACATAGCATACTGGTCGAAAAGAGGCTTTGCAATGAATGGTATACTGTACTGCTACAACAACGAAGATTGTGAAGATGCCCAACTCGTGGTACCCATAAATGAACGGTCCTAAAGTACTGGTAGATTGCTGTTCACTATGGTATCAAGAGAACAATGCACAAAATAACGTCAAG
The DNA here is from genome assembly GCA_949987735.1 of Leucophora obtusa. NCBI lineage: Eukaryota > Metazoa > Arthropoda > Insecta > Diptera > Anthomyiidae > Leucophora > Leucophora obtusa. Next base: position 100,584,908 of record OX465297.1, on the reverse strand, counting down.
ATACTATTGGTCTGGTATTCGAAAGGATATTAAAAAACATGTCAAAAAATGCATTGAATGCCAAAAGTATAAAGCGACAAATTTAAAACCTGCAGATCTATATCTATTTGGTCCTCTGCCCAGGTCTCCAAGAGGGATTCAGTGGATTTTTATCGTAGAAAATATTGCCAGCAGATGGGTTGAACTTTTCCCATTAGAAGTGGCTACAGCTGAAGCCTGCGCCAAAACACTAATAGACGAGGTATTTTTACGCTATGGTGTACCCCGAAAGATCATCAGCGACAACGGCATTCAATTTTCATCTGCAGTCATGCAAACAATCGTATTTTGTCTTAATATACAGAATATACTTACACCAGTTTATTACCTTGGGATGAAAAACTTCCAAGTATTTGATTTGCAATGAACACAATATTTTGCCAAAGTACAAAATATACAGCAGCCTATTTAACATTCGGCCGGGAACTTCGCACCTTAGACGATGTACAACATGACATTAAGGCTATCATTCAATCTGAAAACTTTGTGGCTGGAATCACGGCACATCTTCAAATTTTGGTAGATGTATTTAAGGATGTAAAGGAAAATGTACATAAAAAAACAAGATCATAACAAAGATAACAGTAATGATCATCGATGAAATCAACCCCCATTAGAGATTGGTTCTAAAGTATTGGTAACTACACATGTTTTAAGCAACAGTAACAAAGGAGTTACATCTAAGTTTGTTCCGAAGCGAGATGGCCAATACGTGATTATTGAACGAAAAGGAACAACATCAAGTCATAGGGCCATCAGAAGAATCCCTTCAGCCAATACGGATGGTGCGACGAAGGGGTCGCCCACGAAAATGAATCTTTCGGGACGTAATCGGCATCAGAGGGGGAGCCTGCAACGGTTCTATACATATTTATTTATTTTTATATATTTACGTCATTTAATTACACGGTGCTACAGTGAAAATATTTGTAAAATGACCTAGTGTAAGTTGTAGGCCTGGTTGAGTAAATCACTTTTCAATTTTCAGAATTTTGAATATACCCTCAAAATCTGAAGTTACCGGCAAAAAACGTTTTTTCAAAACTTCACGGACCAAAATATTTTTAACTAAATCACTTTTAAACTGATTTTCAATTTTTAAACTGTTTCAGAAAGATGAATAGTTAGCCTTTCCAAATATATATACATGTTTATACTTTTAACAAACCCATGTGAAAGTATTATCCAAAATATTTCAAATTTAAAATTTTTTTTTAATTTTTTCAACTTTGGCGCCTTTATTTTCTAATATTTTTTTTGAAAACATATTTTTTTTATTATTTTTATTAGAAAGTGCGTTTATTATTGAATTAAACAAGTCCTTGTTTGTTAGAATCGGTTGAAAATTGTTAAAGTTACAATTTTTTTTAAGATAAAATTTAAATTTTTCCCAGTATGTGGGAAATATACATACAAAATAACGGTAAAATTGTTTGCGTCTAAAGTAGCAGGTATGTATGGGAAAATTAAAATTTTATTTAAAAGAAAAAAACGCAACCTGAACAATTTTCAACCGATTCTAACAAACAAGGATTCGATTTATTCATTAGTAAACGTTCTTTCAAATAAAAATAAGAAAAAAATAGGTTTTCAAATAAAGTATTAGAAAATAAAGGCGCCAAAGTTGAAAAAATTAAAAAAAAAAAATTTTTAATTTGAAATGTTTTGGATAATACTTTCACATGAGTTTGTTAAAAGTATAAACATGTATATATATTTATAAAGGCTAACTATTCATCTTTCTGAAACAGTATGGTGATACCATACCCCTGCACTAGATGGCACTTTGTGAAAAAAATTGACAATTTTCTTTTCTTTTTTATTTTAATTTAAATAATAACAAACAACAAAGCAAAAAAATAAACGAATATCTCAAATTTTATTATTTGAATATATTCCGCGTTTGTTTTTTGCTTATTTTGAGGAGTTTTCAGCAGTTTTTGAGTGATACTAAACTGATACTAAATAGTTGCTCAGGTAATACTAAATTTGAGCACCCTCTACCGGTGAGTAGTGTAAGTTTTGATTTCCTATCTCTATAATTAACAATAATAAATAGTCTCTGAATTTAACAATTAAAAATAATTTGATAAACTGTTACATAAACTAACCACTGACGAGCCTTTGGGTGAAATGAAGGATTCCCTTGTGTCTGTTAAATTTGTCAGCAAAAATGTTTTCTTCTTTTTTCTGTAAATGAACTTTGTAAAAATTCTTTAATAATTAATTCTAATATTAATTACGATTGTCGACGGTTACAAACACTTTATTAAAAAATAATGTAAAATTTGCCCAGCGGCAACAACATCTTATGCGAAATAACAAGCATATATTTATTTAAACATTTTCAAGATGCAAGAGATTCTATGCTCGTTATTTTAATGCATCATGAAGCTGAAATACTGTTTTCAAAATGTAGTTTTTTTTCAATTAAGACCAAAATTAAAAACAAGAAAAAGGTTCTTCGACAAATTTTTATTAATATACTGGGCCAATGGCTGATAAATTGATTTTCGGTTTAATTTTTTTTAATAATAATTTAATTTAATTTATTTTACTAATTCATTAATTTTAAATCTCATACCTACGAAGCCATTTAGCTTGTCTGTAGGAAATGAAAAATAATAATGTAAATAAAAATAAAAAATCAATGGCTATATAATTCTCTCACCCTATGATAACAGCTTGTGCCTGCAAACAGGAAACGTTCTGGATTTGAGGAACACCAAAGATGAATTGATGAATTCAATGCTTAAATTATAATGAATATGACGAAATCTATCTGTAGCAACAAAAAAAAAATATATTATTCAATATATTTCAATTTCCCATTTGCAGCCACGTTTATATATGTATATTAGAGATGTGCGATTAATCTATTAATCAAACAGTGTGATAAATCAGTTAATTGATTAATTGAAAATTTGATTAATCAGAATTATGATTAATCGATTAATTTGAATTTTGATTAATCAAAACTTGAATAATTTTATTTAATATTAGAAAAAAAATTAAAAATAAAAAAATTACGCCAATTTTTTTTTTGTTTTGTGGCAATACCTTATATAGCTCCAAATAAAGAAAATCAGACACGATTGTTTGTTCAGTGGTGAGACTTGACCAATATACGTTCTTAAGTTTCATGTTACCGTATTGAACTGGCGTTAAAAAAGTCTTCAACGGAGAAAAACAAGATTTTATTCAATTATTCATAAGTTTGATTAATCAAAATCATGATTAATTAATCAATTAGATTTATACCAATTAGATTTATCTATTCAGTATCTAAATATATATATTTTTTTATTAATGTAATTAACTCAGGTTTATTGTTACTATGTAATATATTTTTTGGCCTTATAGGCTTTATATTACGGAAAAGAATTAATAAATAAATAAATTAATCTATTAGTCATTATTTTGAATAATCGAAATAACTGATTATTCGATTAATTGATTAATCAGAAAGTTTGACTAATCGATTAATCGCACTTCGCTCTTTGGTTTAACTAAATCAAGTTTAACTGGCATCACAAAAACTCAGCTTCATTCAAAAATATTTTTCTTACACGAATCACAAGATTTTGAGACTTTTTTGTTATCAAATAAATAAGATAATGAAATAAAAAAACTTAAAATAATTTTGTACTTCAACATAAGTTTTATATTGGAACTTAAATATTCTGACAAGCTAATGTTCGCTGTTTTTATATTAGGCTCGTTGTGTTCCTATTAGGGATGCCAATCGGGATTGATATTTGAAAATCCCGGGATTCGGGATAGAATAAAACGTTTTATAATTATTTAATAGTTTTTAATTAATAATGTGGTCCATTTTATGAATATTGAAACATCTCAGTCAAAAATTGACAGTGGTACAAAAAATCAAGTACTTGCATACCACTGGGTAACCGCGATGTTAAAAATAAATGACTGGCAGAACACTCATTTGGGACGCTTTGCCAGCGTTTGCAAAAATCGTTTTGCCAGTATTTGTTTTACAAAACATCACGGCAGGGAAAAAAAAAGATACATATGAACTTTTTTTAAATTTTATTTTGGAAAATATAATTCCAAACCACCTATTTATTGGTTTTGGCAGCGTTTTGCTGAGTTGTTGATATGAAATTCGATTTTCTTTCAGCGGTCACATAAGTAGACAAACATTAAAATATTAGCCCACACAAGACGAAAAATACCTTGCCATCGCTTTCCCGTTTGTATTTTTCTGGCTGGGATAACATATGAAGGCCTGCCATTAAGTACACTTGCGCCCAGTATTTTGTAAGCAGATTTTAAAGCAGATTCGTTGCGATAACCTTGCCCACTAAATCGTGTAATTACAGCAACAAAGTTATTTGGTTATCGTTATCAAATGTTTTCATGGAAGAATTCAAACTTAAAGTCCCAACCAAAACTTACAGTCTCTGTTTCAGAAATCCAATTTCGCTTGGAAGAATAAATCGGTAAAATAACAAACAAACTTGATTTTTCGCATGTTTTACACAAAAACTTAATATTGTTTACCAAAATTTCAAATTTTTCTGCAAAGTCTTTGCATAGTTTACTCGAATAATCTACTTCATTTATAATTTTACCAATATCTTGGCATCAATTTCTTGTCAATATGAGAAAATTCAAGAAAAAACGTAGGAAATCTAAAATTGCTCACTTTGTTTATTTGCGTTTATATTAATATTAAAAAATAAGAAAATCCCGGGATTTTTGAGAAATAATCCCGGGATTCGGGATTTTGCCAATCCCGAAAATCCCGGGATTTCGGGATTCGGGATTTCCCGTTTGGCATCCCTAGTTCCTATACGTGTTAGGAAATCTCATAAAAAATTTGACATTGGGCATGTTAAGTGTTAACTCTTTCAGTTTTTTCAACGTCGATAACACAGCTCTACAAAATATAACAATATTTATAAGTTGCATAACTTTGCAGTGGCTTTAGGATAATTAGAAGTTGGCTCTAGGTTTTTCACAATTCTCGATTTAAATTTTTTAAATTTTTAGTCGATTTTTTCAATAAAAAATTTATAATTTAGTAACTACAGCTTTGAAAAGAAAATGCTTTACACAGTTTAAGCTTAATTCCGTGCCATATTTTTTAGTATTAAGTCTGTATCAATATCTCAATAACTTTTCTAAATATTGTCGCCCAAAATCAAAATTTAAAAATTTTTTAATGTTTTTTTAAAAAAACAATTTTAAATATAAGACGAAGTCCGATTTTAAATATCAAAGCCAATTTGGAAAGAAAAAGGTCCAAATTTTATATATGTGACAGCGCATAGAGAAAGGGACCTAAGGGTAAAAAAATCAATTTTTTTTTTGTGTACAACATCTGAGCATCGAATGAGACCGATCCCATGCTCTCCTGACCTTAGGTCCCTTTCTATCCTTAGGTCCCTTTCTATTTTGCGCGTCACATATATGTATGTCATATTAGGTGTGTTTCTTTACTTTTTGGGTAAAGTTCGGTAAAATGAGAGTAAGCACAAAATCCTCTCACAAAATGACAAAATTACCTAATAGTACAGGAACGCAAAAAACCACTTTTCTAGCCCAAAAACTTATTTCAAAGAATAATGTTAAACAGTGATGGGACTTGAAAAATTTTGTTTTGTGCCAAGTGTGTGACTAAAATGTGCCAAATGGGCCTTTATTGTGCCAAAACTCAATTTTCACTTAGAAACCGTGTTTTCAATTTTCATTTTGTAAATGCATTCTTATGGAATTAATTATATTTGAATGAATTAAAATTTTCTTTCAATTAAAAGGTGAATGATAAATTAAATTCATCCGATACTTATTAAAGATTTGGGAATGCAGCCAATGAATGAATTCTTTAGGAATGGTTGCACGGAATGGTATACATATAAACATTTTCTAAAACTGAATTAATTTTTTTATGAATTAAACTTAAATTAATTCTTTCGAAGCTCTGAGATAAATTTATAGCATTTGAATTTTTAAAATTCTATGGATTAAGCACCGTAAGTTGTTCAGTTTGCACGTGAAAAAACTGTTATACTCCATATAAAAAAAATTATTTTTCACGACAATGAGTTTCACGTGAAAATTGTGCAAACTTAGTTTTCACGCAAATTTAATGTACAAGACTATTATTTTTCTGGTGAAAAAGTGACATTTTGTGTTAATTGTGATTGTGGCTTTGTTATAAAATTAAAATACAGTAGACGCTCGCAAATTAGAGCTTTCAGTAATTCGAACGTCCAGAAATTAGAATCAATGTTTGCAATACATTAAACGCTCTGAAATTCGAATTTAAAATTCTAATTTCTGAGCGTTTTTTTTTTTTTTGGTTATTTGAATGCACAGGAAATCCCCAATTTATTTTTATTCTGTTTGAATAAAGTAAAACTAAAAAGGGGAATCACCAAATTATATATGTTTTTCCCTATTTGCTTTTTTTTTGTCGCATTTATGTACATTTTTGGCTAGTTTATTTGTGAAATTTGATACGCGTGTACATATTATTTGGCAGTCTCTATTAAATAGTGAAAGTGTATCATTTAAAATGTTAAATAAACGTAAAAAAAACACTTTATCATTGGAAACTAAAGTCAAAATATTAGAAAAGCTTGACAAAGGCGTTCAAGGGAACCGGTTAGCCCTAGATTTTAATGTAAATGTATGTATGTAATGTAAATTTACTCTATTTTTTTTTCGAAAAAAAAACGTCCAGAAATTAGAATTCAGAAATTAGAATTGCCTCAAAAACAAAGCGGTTCTAATTTGCGAGCGTCTACTGTATTGTTAATTTTTTTAACTTAAATTGCAATTTAAAGCATTTAAAGTCTGAGAGAAATTTTTTCACGTGAAAAACAACTTACGGTGCTTTATTCGGTAATATCTTCGATGCCATTTTTTAGTTTCGCTTTATTCGAAAAGGTATTTTAATACCAGTAAATGCTTAGAAACTAAAAATTAAAGAATTGTTATTTTTTAAATTCATTTTCTATTAAATTTTGTAGATAACCAAAATGTGCCAAAATAGTATCGGTTGTGCCATTGTACCAATCAATCTTAGATTGTGCCAAAAATCCCATCACTGATGTGAAAATTCGTAATAATTTCAGTTTGCAAATCGGCACAAATAGACATATTTATTCGCATTTAAAAGTTGTTTTTGATTTTATTCAATTAATTTTAACAAAAAACCAAGTTTCTTTTGCTTATTTCTTTATTTAATTACAATTTTTAATTTAATTTCACAATTGTTTTTTGTTTATATTTGCATCAGCTGTTTTACCAAAGTTTACCCGAAGAAAAAGTCTGGGTAAATTTTGGTAAAAAGAGAAGCACTAATACACTCTCATTAGCGCTCTCATTTACCCAATTCTCGAGTACGGGAACGCTTTTGGGTAAATTTCGGTAACTTTGGGTAACTTTCGGTAACATTGGGAACGTACGGGAACACACTGATTGTATTAACAAATTATGTGCACTTTTAGAGCCTTTTGTAATTAAATTAAGACTTAAAATGGAAAAAATATATTTTATATATATTATTTTTTACTAAAAATCTACTGTACTATAACAGATTTTTTTTTTCTAAAAACATCATTCATTATTGTTTTTTTTTTGCGAAATTATTGCGACTTTCAAAGTTTATATTTAAATGATGCCTTCGGACTCTTTCTACAATTATTTTTCTACGAACTCATTTTGAATGTGTACGAAAATATTGTGACTTAAATATAAACTTTGCAAATCGCAATAATTTCGCAAAAAAATCAATAGTGAATGAAATCTGATGTTTTTAGAAAAAAAATCTGTAATAGTACAGTAGATTTTTAGTACAGTAAAATATTTTTTTGTTCATTTTTTTAAGTCTAAATTTATTAACAAAAGGCTCTAAAAGTGCACATAATTTGTTATACAATATGACATATACAGCCATGGACATATAATTGGCACAGATTTAAATTGCCCATAAATTTAAGTATTTTCCAACTAAATATATTTAAAAATGCAAGTTTTATATCTTCTGATTGTTGTTGAAAAAGATGTTTGTCTTAATAGTGCTCAAATGTTCCATTAAGTTTTGCTTATTATTTACCGTTATTATTTTTGCGTTAACAATGCTGATTTAAAGTGGACATATAAATGGCACAATTTACTTAAAATAGGCAGTAGTCGTGTAGATTTAATTCAAAGCAATAAATATTTTTCGTAGTTCAAAAATAAATATAAAAAGTTAAAAAATTTTTAAAATGGGATCCGGAAAACATACCACAGGTGGGGAAAGGCGGATCATATGGAAAATGTATGAAGATGGAAGAAAAGGCGCTGAGGCACCACTATTGTAAATGAATTTTTATCTGAAAATAAAATTTTAAAAAACAAAAAAAAAAAAAAAAAAGTAGCGGAAATTGCTGAGATAATGCAAATTTCTCGCAAAAAAGTCTACAATGCAATTAATTCTTGTGTTGAGGATCCCGACATATTGACTAAGGGTAAAATTCGGAAGCCAAGGCCACGAAAAACAGATGAGCGTACTGATGCAGCTATAGTACGAATGATGAAATTTTATCCATTCAAGTCATCAAGGCAGATAGCATCCTATATTAATGAAAATTTTAACATGGAAATATCATGCAGACTTGTCAGAAGAAGACTAAACGAGGCAAATTTGTTTGGGCGCATTTCCAGAAAAATAGCCCTTATCCCAAAAAAAAAATATTTCAAAACGACTAACCTTCGCCAGAACCCATAAGGAAAATCCCGTTAGTTTTTGGAAAAACGTGTTATGGAGTGACGAAACAAAAATTAACAGGATAGGACCAGATGGCAGAATCTTTGTTCGTCGTCCTAAAGGCCAAGAGTTTAATCCTCGGTTCACTCAGAAGGCGGTAAAACATGGAGGTGGCAGTATTATGGTTTGGGGTGCATTTTATTGGCAAGGCGTAGGTCCGCTTATAAAAATCAATGGAAAAATGGATAAGTTTCAGTATTTAGATATTTTAAAAAACCATATGGAGCCATATGCCTTCAACTCCATGCCAATAAAATGGAAATTCATGATCGATAATTACCCCAAACACTCCTCCAAACTAGTAAAAAAATGGTTTTGTGCGGAGAAGATTGATGTTTTGGATTGGCCAGCCCAGAGCCCTGACTTAAATCCAATAGAGAACCTGTGGAATGAAGTCAAGGTTGAAATCGCCAAGAAAAATTACAAAAATATGGACGAACTGTGGTCGGCCGCACAGGAAGCTTGGTACGCCATCCCCAAAACAAAATGCCAAAAACTAGTGGAAAGTATGGGTCGCAGGTGCGAAGCTGTCATCAAAAACAAAGTCCACGGTACTAAATATTAACGGTAAAATATTTCTACATACCAAAAAATTTAACAAATGCAATATTAAAACCATTTCTTCTCTTTTTTTAAGATTGTGCCATTTATGTGTCCAGCTCATTTCAATGGGTTTTTTTTTCATAATGATAATTTTTTATTTACATTAATGAATTTCAATTAAAGTTTATAGCAATATTAAATGTGCATAATAAATATTTGGAAAAAAACAAAAACTTGTTGGTTGTTAATAATATTTGCAATATAGTAGCATAAGAATGTATTCATGTTAAAATGTGCCATTTATATGTCCATAGCTGTTTATATAAACTAGCGGGCAAGCCCCCTAGATTTAGCGGCGTGCCTTAGGCCTAGTTTTTGGGATGTCAGTTAAATCGAAAACTAATTTTGTCGTATCGGGCAAGCCCGCTACGTTGTTAGCGTACCTTAAAGTTTAAAATGTAATTTGTTTTGTATAGGAATTAAATATTTTTATAAAAATAAAATACAATGTTTTTTTAATAATGTAAAAATCTTCAAATAAAAGCCCCATTTCGATGAGAATGCTTATTAGGAGCTTATATAAAAAATAAATAATTTAGAAAATTATTATTCAGAGAAAGCTTAGGTTAAAACAAATTTTCTACTTTTTAAGTAAAAATAAAATCAAATAGACACACTTAATAATTAACAATAAATAACGACGACGATGTAAGAGCTGTGGTGTAATGGTTAGCGCGCTGAACTGTTACACATGTGGTTGCGGGTTCGATCCCCAGCGACCGCAACATCAATTTGGAAAAATAATTTTTTTATCCCTAATACAGTGTCCTCCTTCACTATTCCCATAGCACTTTACCCCACCGAAGTAAAATAATATAACAGGGCTATGAAATAAACAGCCTCAATAAAAGTTCACCAACTAATATTCTGAAACTAACACAATTTTCAAAAATCTGAAAAATATATTTAAGTTATTTTTAAACCATACACACAAAGTAAGACTACAGCTTTAGCTTCTAAAAAAGTCATTACTTTGGTCCAAGCACATACAGGAAGGATTCTATCAGGATACCTTTCTGGGACATCGTCTAACTTGAAAACGAATTATTATGAAATTTGACAAAAAGAATAAATTTAGTACCTATTAGTACCAATATTTATTAAAATTAAGACCCGTTTTCGCTCAATTTCGTAGTATCCGAAAAACGAAAATCGTTACATCTTCTTAATGAAAGGCACAAAGAATTTCATTTTTGGATTTTGTTTATACTTTTGTAGTGTATACGTTATGAAAAAGCATAGGTCGGTTAGAGGGTAAAATAAGTCAGTCAGTCACTCTTATATGTATACACTATGACTCTCTGCGCGATTTGTTTATTGTCATTGCGAATCCATTCGTTCCCCGTTCTGTTTCAATTCGTTCCGCATTCCATACCATTTCGTTCTCTGTTCCATTGCCATTTTCTCGAGTTTCAATTCCGTTCCCCGTTTAATTTCCCCGTTCTTACCCGAAAGTGTGTTAAAAAAAGTGTTTAAAAAACAAAAAAAATGGTCGTAAACAAACTCTATATTACTTTCCTTAATAAAAATGTGTGTTAAAAAAATGTGCGCGTAGACAAAAGAGTGTTAAAAAAAAGTGGCGTGGACAAATTTTCTTTCTCAAAAGTGTGTTAAAAAAAAATGTTTCCACAAAAAAGTGTTTCCACAAAAAAAAGTTTACACAAAAAAAAAGTTTCCCCAAAAAAAAAGTTTACACAAAAAAAATAAAAATGTTTCCAAAATAAAAAAAAAATCTTTTTCCACAAAAAAAAGTGTCCACCAAAAAAAAAAAAAAAGTGTTTCCACAAAAAAATATAAAAGTTTCCACAAAAAAAGTGTTTCCAAAAAAAAAAAACTTTTTCCACAAAAAAAAAAATATTTCACAAAAAAATAAAAAAGGGCCTACAAAAAAAGTGTTTCCACAAACAAAAAAAAAATTCCAAAACAAAAAAAAAATTCCAAAAAAAAAAAATTTTTCCACAAAAAAAAAAATATTTCACAGAAAAAAAAAAGTTTCAACAAAAAAAAGTTTTTCCACAAAAAAAAATCGGTTGACAGAAATCCGTTGAAAAATAAAAATTTGTATATCGATCACACATATTATATGGGAAAAACACACCATCACAAAAGTGTGCGTATAACGCGTATGCGTAGACACTTTTCGTAATTTTTTTTTTTTTTTTAAGAACCATCAGTAAAATCGGTTGAGTGGTTCTCGAGTTATAAAATGACGAACATATACCAACTTATTTTTATATATATAGATTTTGGAACTTTTTCTTTCCAAATTGGCTTTGATATTTAAAATCGGACTTCGTCTTATATTTAAATTTTTTTTTTTAAAAAAAACCTTAAAAAATTTTTAAATTTTGACTTTGAGCGATTATATTTAGAAAAGTTATTGAGATATTGACACACTCTTAAGTTTAAAAAATAGGGCATGAAATTAAGCTTAAACTGTCTAAAGCGTTTCTTCCCAAAACTATAGTTGCTAAATTATAAATTTTTTTTTAAAAAAATCGGCTGAAAAATTTAAAAAAATTAAATCGCGAATTGCGCAAAACCTAGAGCCCATTTGAACAAACTGGTTGCAGATTCGAAATCAGCACCCCCTAATTATCCTAAAACCACTGCAACAACATTCACCTTTTTTGTAGAGCAGTGTAATGTACGGGCAACTGTCAGATTGTTTACAAAAATATGTTGTCGTTTTTTCGTATTCATGGTAAGTGTGAGCAACAAAACAAGGCTATGTTAATTGTTCTTTTATACTCACCACAATAATTTAATCATATGCCTAGTAACATTATCTCGGGTAAGACCAGCAAATAAAAATTCATCAAAAAGTGTAGTACAAAAATCTTCTGTGGTGAATTCTTCAGCCATGGGAATCAATAAAGCAATCTGGAAAAATATTCACAATAAATAACACTGTAAATAATTGTTAAAACATAAGGCACACACCAAAGAATGTAAGAAAGGATCTTCATAGGCGCGATCATCTCTGCATGACGATAATATAGCCAAAACTCTTAAAACACCAACGCGATCTTTTTGTCTAGCGGTATTTAAAGTATAATACATAGCTAATATACTAGCCACCGAGCTTTCTCGTATATAAGCTTCCACAGCATCCGGAGCAGGACCCGAATGTTCAATAGTGGTAAGAGCCGATTCACGTTCATCTGGTGGTAATTTGGAATGTAAACTACGACATTGATCATCGACCACAAGAGACATAAGTGCGGGTAGAAATTTAGTGACAACCTGAGAATCAAGTTTAGGTTCTTTAAAATCCTGGGAATCAATCATAACCCAAGCACTTAACCCTAAAGCTAGCATGCGTAGTAATAGAATGAGAATAGTGTTGTCACGTGGCAAACCCTCATTGTTGATTAAATGTTGTAAAATTTTAATAGCCGAAGTGGCTAAAAAGTTAATAGCATAGGGATCACATAAAGTCATAGAAAGATCACCCAAAACCTGCTCTTGACCCCGTTTGATATTGTCCAAAAATCCTTGCAATTCTCGTGATCGTTTTATATCAACATTTTTCTCTCGTATACAAGCATCCAAGCACCAAGTAAATTTATGACAAGGATCTACAGATATAATCTCTTGCACCTCCAAATCATGCAAAGCCATCAGAAGTTCAGCTCTTAAAGTACAATAGTGTACATTACGTGTTCTTAGGAAGAGTGTTCGTAAAAATTGTAAAACCATATCATATAATTTAACGCTGGTACCAATCATATTGGCCAATTTTTGTACTACCTCTCCCTGTCTTCTCACTTTAGGTGAGGGGTGAAAGAATAGATTGTTAAGATTGGTATGATCAAATAAAATATGCTCCTTTTCCCGTATATATTGAGACAACAAAGGTGAAACTTCATCACCAAATAATGATTGATTATCACGCCATATTTGTCTTTTCACCTCAGTATCGGTATCGGCATAAAGTTCGCGATCTCTAACCAATATACGCAAGTACTTATCGTCTATATGAGGAGTATTACGCAAAATGGCCATGACCACGGGACGTAACGCCTTAACACGTACAACTGGAAAACTTTTAATTAACAACTCCTTAAGTTTTTTATCACGTTCGCGAGGATCTTTCTGTCCCAATTCATTGATATGGGCAATAAGTTTATCTCTTAGCTCCTCCATTAAAGAAGTATGAAAATCGAGTCTCCGAACGCCATGTAAATCTAAGAGTGGTAACATGGGACGCAATGACGGCAAAAGAACACCATTTTCCAACTTAAAAAGAAAAAAAATTAAAATATATTTTATACATATAGTATTATTATAAATACCTGAAAACTCTCGATAGCCTTTAAGGGATCTGTGCAAGAAGTTAGAGCCTCCCTTAAATAGGCCTGACCTGGTATATTGACTTCTTCTAAACCGGTACCCAAAAATTTTGGTGGAGGTTGTGCCATTATTGAAGACTTAAGTTGTTCCTATTATTTTAATTATATTTTTAATAAAAATTTAAAAAAATCGAACAAAATTTTTGTGCTCCGCGTTTACCGCGTATGTTTTTATTTATTTCTTTTTATTTCACTTTCGTTGTCCGGAGACCAGAGAATGAAGCCGATACGAAATTGTCGGCGGCGGCGAGTAAGACAAAATGTAATTGACGGCGTCTTATATTCGACTATGGCCGATTGATTCGCAACAGTAATTAATTTTAGTCTCTGCTAAATTTATACCTACTTAAAAATTTTATAAACACTTGAATTTGTATGGAATATTTATACAAAATTCGAAAGTTATTTATATCCAATTGTGTGTGTGATTTTTTCACTAAATTAGTAAAAAAGTATGCACTATAGTTTGTATGAGTAGTATTATTTTTAGTATTATGTTAACACCTTGTGCCTGCAAATAGGATAAGGATTATTTTTAAGGAAAAAAACAAACCTATAAAATATTCACTAAATTAGCGAGGGAAGCGCCGCCGAATTATTTTAAGGTTCAGCCGCCATCGAAATATTTCTTCGGCTTCATTCTTTGTTATCAAACGCTACTTTATATATTTTAATAGATATGTGTAAATGTAATTCACACAGAAACATTTGCAAATTTTCCATATTTACAACAATAAATCTTTAAAAACTCCTCGAGACTATAAAAAATAAAATATTCTTAAAAGGATTATCTACATTCAAAAAATATTCAAATAAAAACGGACGGAAATAAAATTAACTCGCAACAATTGTTCATATTAAGAGAGCAACGAAAAAAGTTACATTCAATGACCAGAACTATAACAGAAGGAACGAGTTACTCGTAAACGTATGGTACGTACGGAGAAGTTCAGTATAAATAGCGGCTTCGATAGTAAATATGGAAAATAGCCCACAAAGTAAGTTGATGTTGATTTTTTCGATGAAACTGATATATGGGATTTTCATATTTATAGAGAGAAGACGCTATCAAAAGGATTCAGTATACACGGATGATATCGTGACTTTGATACATTTAGTACGACAAAATCCTACATTGTATAATTATAAATTACAGCCAAATCAACGCAGGCGTATCGACATTTTAAATGGTTGGGCTCAAATAGCTGCCGCCGTAGGAAGTAAGTATTAATTTTATAGAAACATTTAAGGGATATGGGATGGGAAATATAAATACTAATAAAAACCTAGCGAATTGTGAGAAATATAAATGTAATGAAATGTTGAAATCTTAATCTAGGCGAAGATTAATTCCTATTTAGACGAAGAGATGGAATGAAAATTTTCTGATATTTGAGAAAATCAATGCATAAATTCGAAAGTTATTTATAACCAATTGTGTGTGTGATTTTTTCACTAAATTAGTAAAAAAGTATGTACTATAGTTTGTATGAATAGTATTATTTTTAGTATTATGTTAACTAACACCTTGTGCCTGCAAATAGGATAAGGATTATTTTTAAGGAAAACTAAGGGTTAATTGTTAAATTTTTAGACATTATGTCTGTTTCCGTACTTTACCGCAGTTACCCAAACTAGCCCAAAGGCGTTCCCGTACTTAAAATTGCGTGCAAATTGTTGTTTGGGCTGTTTTGGGTCCCCGCGGTTACGTACGGGAACGCACATTATGTGTTAATTTAAGGAGGAAGAAATATTCAAGTTTTTTAAGTTTCCACTAGACACTGCGCTCAGGAACAATTTAGATACGAAAGTGTTAATTCCTAAACGCATTATTCGGCGCTGTTCTAAGTTCCGAATTCACATA
Source organism: Leucophora obtusa (assembly GCA_949987735.1). Lineage (NCBI taxonomy): Eukaryota > Metazoa > Arthropoda > Insecta > Diptera > Anthomyiidae > Leucophora > Leucophora obtusa. The sequence goes on along the minus strand of OX465297.1, from coordinate 100,569,259 downwards.
AAAAAATTCTAAAGTGAAACATTCAGAATTTTTAAAACAATTATTATTTTTTAGCGTTAATATTACACTAATATTTTGTGCTGTATCCATTATTATCAATAACCGCTTCGCATCTTCTTTGCATACTCTAATCTCTGGCATCTTTCTTTTGGTATAGAATACCAGGTTTTTTGAATACCAGCCCAAAGTTCGGTGGAATTTTTGTAATTGTTTTGCGAAACTTGTTTTTACATCATTCCATAGATTTTCTATTGGATTAAGGTCCGGACTTTGGGCTAGCTAGTCCAAAACCTTAATTTGTTCTTGTAAAAACCAATCCTTCTCTATGTTCGACGAATGCTTCGGATCATTGTCTTGCATAAAGATCCACTTAACTGGCATATTTTCATAGGCAATTGGCTCCATAACATTCTTAAGAATGCTCAAATATTGAACCCCGTCCATTTTGTCCTCTACTTTTACGATAGGCCCAACATCACGCCAGGAAAAAGCCCCCATACCATAATATTACCCCCACCGTCTTTCAAGGTCTTCTGAGTGTACTTAATGTTTAAAGCCTGGTTTTTTGGGCGGTGTACAAATGTTCTACCATCTAGTTAGACACCATTTACCTTCGTTTCATCGCTCCAAAGCACATTTTTCCAAAAGGACAACTCATTTCCTTTGTGGGTTTTGGCAAAATCAATACGTTTCTTAATATTTTTTGAAACGTATTCATTAAATGAAAACTAATTGAAAAAAAATATATTTTTTTTGCGTTACTTTTTTTATTTATTTTTATTTTATTTATTTTTATTTGTACATACACTCACAATATATTTTCCATAACCGATTGAGGTTTATTTAAAAAGTAATAGGTAAAGTTTGTTTTCAATTGAAGAATCAATTAAAATACATCGAAGCATATTGTTTAACTTTTTTTGTCAACCAAAGAAAAACAAACTAGAAAAAAATATGTATCGTCTGTAGGAGTTGTTATTTTCAGTCAAATATTCTATTTTTAGATTTCTATTTTTAGATAAAATTATTTAAATAATTTCGTCGTTTTCTGTTTTAAAACAAAAAATTCAAATATTTTCAGTTTTCTTTTTTGTTAAAATAGTTTGTTTATATACAAAATTATTTCAATTCAAATTACAAGAAATTCTTTACTAATACACACAAACATAGCCAATAAAAATATGAACGTGTGTGTTGTGTTTGGTTGTAGTCTTTTGAAAATTAAACAAAACAAAAAACTTTCAAATATGAAAAAACAAACCACAAAATCGTTTTTTTTTTACGTTTTATCAGTTAAAAATTGATGATTGTTTTAATAGACTTTACAATTATTTTTATTTCTTTTATGGGTTGTTTAAACAATGTTTGAAAATAAATAGCAAAATGGTTTGAATATAATGAAAAATCAGTAGTCCTTTTTTAATTGTGTTTTCAATTAATTTAATATGTATTTTAGGTGGTTTTTAAAGATAAAATATTGTGAGTGTATATTTATTTTTTGTTTTTATAACGTTTTTGACATCTCCCTGAACTCGACTTGAACCCGCAATCACCAGAATGTAAAAATTACCACGTTACCGATTGATCTAAATAGCCAAAACAAAATTAGGTCCTTATTTGGACTTTTATATTTAAATAATTTCAGTTTCCAACCCTAGCGTTCATTACTGGAACATATATCTATTTTAGTAATTAGCAAATTCAAAACCCTTATAAAAATTATAGCATATCTTACGGGTTAGTTGCAAATATATAATGAACACATTCATTAAATTAATGAATTTTTCATTAATTCAATGAAAAATTTTCATTAAATCAATGAATTCAGATTAATGAAATCGATTCATTAATAGTATGAACGAAAATTCTATCAGTGTAGTTGTACATATTCGCTGCATGAAAAAACGAACGAAATTTGTGCGCCGGCTAACCCACTGCATTACAAAAATATATAAAGTAAGTACCCAGGTAGAAAAATACAACCGGCACAATGTCGGCCCGGTATTGCAGACGGTTGTACATGTACTATTTTCAACTTTCACTGTACTGGCATGTTGTCGAAATGATAACACCAATAAACGCTTGGCCTTAGTTATTTCCCAACGTTGGCGCAGGCTTGGGATTTTTTTTTTTTTTTTTTTTTTTGGTATTATCCCAGTACATTTAATAACAAATTTAGTAGTTTACTAGTACTTTACTGTCCTTGTAGTGTACATCACAGATTTTTAATTTATTCTTTCGAAGCTTCACAAGAAAAGCATGGCTATGTCTCTCTTACATAAATATTTGTGTAATAGATGCAAAATACATAAAATTTATAAAATTTTTAATTTTAATAAATAAAAAAAAGCTCGTTAATTTTCAGAAAACAGTTCTGGCAAAGCACGTATTAAGTAGTACCGGCATTTCGTAATAAACAGTGCTCTCCCAGTACAATTTTCGTTGTAACGTCGGCTATTTCTACCTGGGTAGTTACTAAAATAAGTAGTTATTCGTGTGCTGATACGCAGTTAAAAAATAAGTGGTTACAAGTTGTTAAATAATAAGGCTTACTCATATACTTATTAATGGTTAAAAAAAAAATAGTTCCCTTCTAACTAAAATAACTAGTACACTCATAGAAAAAAGTTTGTAGAAAAGTTAGTAAAACTGTTAGTACTTCAACTTAACGAATTTTTAGTTAAAATTTAATTTTTAGTTATTTTTTTTGCTACCTCCACATTACTAACTTACAAATTTTTTTGCTATTTTTTTTTTTTGCTGAATTTAGTTACTAATTTTTAACAATAAATTTGCTAACTTTACAGTATTTTACTGAATTTTAGTTACTAATTTTTAACAGAAGATTTGCTAATTTTACAAATTTTTTGTAAACTAAACCACCAATTTTGGAGCGCTTATAAACAGAATGTTAAATGACTCATAAAAATTACTGCATATTTTTAACTCGCCAAAAATAATGCAAAAAGTTTTTAAATAAAAATTAAACTGAAATGGTTGAAAATTTGTCCTACACTGATAGAATTTTGTGCATATTATTAATGAATTTGTTCATTAATCCAATGGTTTTTTTCATTGAAAAGTCCCCAAAGAACGCATTCATTAAATCAATGAAACGTATTCATTAAATGAAAACTAATTGAAAAAAATATATTTTTTTTGCGTTACTTTTTCATTTATTGTTTATTTTTATTTTATTAACTTTTATTTGTACATATATTTCTTTTTTGTTTTTATAACGTTTTCGACATCTCCCTGAACTCGACTTGAACCCGCAATCCCCAGAATGTAAACGTTACCGCGTTACCGATTCATCTAAATAGCCAAAATAAAATTATGTAGATATTTGGACTTTTATATTTAAATAATTTAAGTTTGCAACCCTAGCGTTCATTACTGGAACATATATCTATTTTAGTAATTAGCAAATTCAAAACCCTTATAAAAATTATAGCATATCTTACGGGTTAGTTGAAAATATATAATGAAAAAATTCATGTAGTTAGTGAATTTTTCATTAATTCAATGAAAATTTTTCATTAACTCAATGAATTCAGATTAATGAAATCGATTCATTAATAGTATGAACGAAAATTCTATCAGTGTACTCATAAAATATCTAAATTATTAAAATTTATGAGAAAAGTTTCTATTTATCGTAATACATTTATTTTCAAAAATCAAGGTTTATTTTGGACGAACCATTTCAATATGAAAATTGTGATTAAAAGTATTTCTGTGGAGCAAGTGGAGTTTACGGGGATGACCCTAATTTTTTCCCCCCAATATTGTACTTTTTAAGCTTATTTAAAGATAACGATATTTTTAATCGGCCACACCTTCTTTCCTGTGTGTGGAGCTTTAGAGGTGAAAATGGAAACTCAAATAAATTCGGAAGTACATATCCGATCAGCAAACAATGAAAATCAAAAGAAGGGTCTCTGAAATACATTTTGTTATGGTTAACATATTATTGTCTATAAATATTACCACTTTTACAAAAAATCATTCTTGGGAAATTTTCATTGGCATTGAAATATAAATGGCATTACTTTATCTCAATGTCAATGCCAACAAATTTCATCACCATTCAATGCCAATGAAATTTTTTTCAATTTGCATTGATGAAAACAATGGTAATGAAATGTACACATAATTGAAGAAAAAGCATTGTAATATAAAAAAAATATAAGAAATACGCGAATTTTTAATTTTTTTTCTTAATTTATTCTTTTATTAAAACATGAAAACAAATACTTCTTTCATCAATTATAAATGGGCATTTAGGCATAGAACAATGCCAATTGAAAAAATTTCAATTAATTGACACATTCAATAAACTGGCCCCAAGTATGTTTTTAAATACACATTTATTTTTTATTTATTAATTTTCATTTCATTGGCTCCTTTTTTTACCTTTTTCCAGTCCACTAGTAATCTGCAAAAGTTTTGTTGATTTCAGAAAATTTTAGCAAAAATTTTGTAGATTCCCAGCTAAAAATCGACATACAGCTATTGACATATAATTGGCACAAATTTAAATTGCGCATAAATTTAAGTATTTTCCAACTAAATATATTTAAAAATGCAAGTTTTATGATTGTTGTTGAAAAAGATGTTTGTCTTAATAGTGCTCAAATGTTCCGTTATGTTTTGCTTATTATTTACCGTTATCATTTTTGCGTTAACAATGCTGATTTAAAGTGGACATATAAATGGCACAATTTACTTAAAATAGGCAGTAGTCGTGTAGATTTAATTCAAAGCAGTAAATATTTTTCGTAGTTCAAAAATAAATATAAAAAGTTAAAAAATTTTTAAAATGGGATCAGGAAAACATACCACAGGTGAGGAAAGGCGGATCATATGGAAAATGTATGAAGATGGAAGAAAAGTAGCGGAAATTGCTGAGATAATGCAAATTTCTCGCAAAAAGTCTACAATGCAATTAATTCTTGTGTTGAGGATCCCGATATATTGACTAAGGGTAAAATTCGGAAGCCAAGGCCACGAAAAACAGATGAGCGTACGGATGCAGCTATAGTACGAATGGTGAAAATTGATCCATTCAAGTCATCAAGGCAGATAGCATCGGATATTAATGAAAATTTTAACATAGAAATATCAAGCAGACTTGTCAGAAGAAGACTAAACGAGGCAAATTTATTTGGGCACATTTCCAGAAAAAAGCCCCTACTCTAAAAAAAAAAATATTTCAAAACGACTAACCTTCACCAGAACCCATAAGGAAAATCTCATTACTTTTTGGAAAAACGTGTTATGGAGTGACGAAAAAAAAATTAACAGGATATGACCAGATGGCAGAATCTTTGTTCGTCGTCCTGAAGGCCAAGAGTTTAATCCTCGGTTCACTCAGAAGACGGCAAAACATGGAGGTGGCAGTATTATGGTTTTGGGTGCATTTTCTTGGCATGGCGTAGGTCCGCTTATAAAAATCAATGGAAAAATGGACAAGTTTCAGTATTTAGATATTTTAAAAATCCATATGGAGCTATATGCCTTCAACTCCATGCCAATAAAATGGAAATTCATGCAAGATAATGACCCCAAACACTCCCCCAAACTAGTAAAAAAATGGTTTTGTGCGGAGAAGATTGATGTTTTGGATTGGCTAGCCCAGAGCCCTGACTTAAATCCAATAGAGAACCTGTGGAATGAAGTCAAGGTTGAAATCGCCAAGAAAAATTACAAAAATATGGACGAACTATGGTCGGCCGCACAGGAAGTTTGGTACGCCATCCCCAAAACGAAATGCCAAAAACTAGTCGCAGGTGCGAAGCTGTCATCAGAAACAAAGGCCACAGCACTAAATATTAACGGTAAAATATTTGTACATACCAAAAAATTTAAAAAATGCAATATTAAAACCATTTCTTCTCTTTTTTTAAGATTGTGCCATTTATGTGTCCAGCTCATTTCAATGGGTTCTTTTTCATAATGATAATTTTTTATTTACATTAATGAATTTCAATTAAAATTTATAGCAATATTAAATGTGCATAATAAACATTTGGAAAAAACAAAAACTTGTTGGTTGTTAATAGTATTTGCAATATAGTAGCATAAGAAAGAATTCATGGTAAAATGTGCCATTTATATGTCCATAGTTGTATATGCATCCATGCAGGTTTAATGTATGTTCATGCATGTCCAAAAACATGCATTCATGACCACACATGGTTACATAAATCTCCATACATGAATCATGTATGACCATACGTGTGCATCAACGAAATTTGAGGTAATATCTACATGTGTGATCACGCATGTTCATGCATGTTCATGCGTGCTCATGTATGTTCATGCATGTACACACATGTAGATATTACCTCAAATTTCGTTAATGCACACGTATGGTCAAATATGAAAGATGTACGGAGATTTATGGATCCATGTATGGTCATGAATGCGTATTTATGAGCATGCACGTACATAAATTCAACCTGTATGGATCCATATACATATGTCGATTTTTAGCTGGCTTTAACAATTTTTTTTTTTTTTTGCTATTTTCATTCTACTATTATTTAGCAATTTATTTTGCTGATTTCAGCAAGTTAAATTGTTATTTGCAATTAACAAAAATTTAGCTCAAATATCACTAAAATTCTGTAAATTTAACAGTTTTTTTTTTGCTATTTTTATTAAACTACTATTCAGCAATTTCTTTTGCTAATTTTAGCAGGTTAAATTGTTATTTGCAATTACCCTAGTAAAAATAGTTATATATTGTCATATATAATGTGATTGGGTTATATCTGACAATTAATGGAGTCACTTTAAGACACATATCATTATATACAACTACATCTGATATTATTTTCTCAACGAATTTTTTGTATGGTAAATGATGTTATTACATATCCCCAAATCTGACTCCATATATAACTATATAAGCCATATAAAACTAATCAAAATATATGTAGTGACCGATATGATTATATATGGTTCGATACTAAGTTATATAACACTGTATGTGTCGTCATACTAAAAATATATTCTTGTAATTTTATATAACGTTCTATATAATCCCGTAGAAATTAATATATAGTTCAACATCAAATTTAGTAGTCTGCAAATTAAGAGTTAATTACTCCATAGCCAAATAATTTTCACGTGATTTTTTTTTTTCATGTAAACTCATGTTAAAAAATGATGCATACGATTTAGAAGACAAAAGCATTCAACTAAATTTTTATTTTATGTTATAAAATTTGGGCCTTTAAAATTGTTCAAACTATACAAATTTCAATGTCAATTTAATAGCTGTTATGCATAAAAAGTATACCTACTATCAGACAAAATTATATAAAATCAGATATTTTTATATCGAATTAGATATAATATGATGTCCTGGATATGGACAAATCTCGGATCAAACTGTATCAAATTATATCTAATTTTATATAATTAGATACATGTAGATGACCCATTTTTCGGATCAAGCTGTATGTGGTTGTATATGGGGACTTATCAAATTAGATATAATTATATACACTTATAGAAATAAATCCGTAAAAATAGCAGAAAAAGTTACTAAAAATTAGTTAAAAATGATGCTGCAGAAAAAACTGCTAAAATTAGCAGATTTTTTTACTAAATACTAGTAAAATGAGAACAGCAATTTTAAAACTGCTAAATTTACAGAATTTTAGTTATATTTAGGCTAACTTTTAGTTAATTGAAAATAGCAAATTGTACTGTAAAATCTGCAGAAAATTTTGCTAAATATTTGTAGACTAAAAATAGCAAAAATAAACTGTTAGTAAAAAATTTTAGTTTCATTATATAACCACTTACAGTGCAAGCTCAATTTTTGCGACTAATTAAAAACCAGACCTGTCGCAAAACTGAATTTTCGCGATAACACAGCCCAAAATTTTATTGAAAATTTTTATGTAATTTTTAAAATTAGAATTGAGTTTGTAATTTAACTTAACAAATATTTCCAGAAGTTCTAAAAACATCGTCCCCTGACGAGTTCCTTAGGCAAGAATGAAATCCGGATAGGGACATGACTCCAACAGATTATTTTTCACAATTTGTAAAATACGTTTGGGATTTAACATATTTAATTCCTTTAATGCAATCAATGTATGTCCCGATAAAAATTAAAATAAGAAAACTAATACACTCATACAAATAAGTCCGTAAAAATAGCAGAAAAAGTTACTAAAAATTAGTTAAAAATGATGCTGCAGAAAAAACTGCTAATATTAGCAGAATCAGTTTGCTAAATATTAATAAAATGAAAACAGCAAAAAAACTGTTAAATTTACAGAATATTTAGTAATATTTGAGCTAAATTTTTGTAAACTGCAAATAACAATTTAACTTGCTGAAATCAGCAAAAAAATTGCTAAATAATAGTAGAATGAAAATAGCAAAAAAAAAACTGTTAAATCTACAAAATTTTTGCTAAAATTTTCTGAAATCAACAAAACTTTTACAGATTACTAGTGGACTGGAAAAAAAGGAACAAATGAAATGGAAATTAATAAATAAAAAATAAATGTGTATTTAAAAACATACTTGGGATCAGTTTATTGAATGTGTCAATTAATTGAAATTTTTTCAATTGGCATTGTTCAATGCCTAAATGCACATTTATAATCACGGGTAACGATATTTTAGGTTATTTCGGTAACGGTATTTTAAGGGTAACGCTCATTTATTTCGGTATCCGGGTATTTCGGTAACGGTATTTTAGGGGTAACGGTAGTCAGTTCAAAGGTATTGCCTGCCAACCCTGTTTATAATTGATGAAAGAAGTATTTTATTACATGTTTTAATAAAAGAATAAATAAAGAAAAAAAACGAGTAAAAAGGTCAGTCGGGCATGCCGACTATACAATACCCTACACCAGTCTGGTTAAGAGCCAACTAATGTTTGGATCCGAAATTCGAATGGGTTAAAATGGGACTTGTGTCAAAATTTTCTATAAAATTATAAAAGAAGAGAAAATCGTAAATAAAGCCCATATGGGCGATAGGTCCAAATATGGACCGATTCTATCTAGAATCTATCTGCTTTTTACTCTGGACCATGCGAGACAGCAAACCAAATTTTGTTAAAATATCTTAATATTTGCGATCTGCAGCGTGTAACCAAGCCAATTTTGGGGGGACCCTTATATGGGCACTAGGTCTAAACATGTACCGGTGTTAACCAAAATCAATAGGCTACGTCCTTGGGCCGACATAGATCGGTGTACCAAATTTCATCAAAATATCTTAATATTTGCGACCTGCAGCGTATAAACAATATAATTTTGGGGGACCCTTATATGGGCACTAGGTCTAAACATGGACCGATGTTTGGTCTGTGTACCAAATTTCATCGAAATATCTTAATATTTGAGACCTGCAGTGTATAAACAATATAATTTTAGGGGGACCCTAATATGGGCTCTAGGTCGTCCTTGGGCCGCCGTAAGTCGGTGTACCAAATTTCATCAAAATATGTTAATATTTGCGACCTGCAGAGTGCGCACAAGAATGCATGGACAGACAGACAGACGGACGGAGGGAGCGACGGACGGACGGACATCGTTAAATCGAAATAAAAAAAATTCTGAGCCGATCGGTATACTAAAAGGTGGGTCTACGACCATTATTTTTTGGTGTTACAAACATCAGCAAAAAACTTATAATACCCTCTCCACGTACTGGTGTAGGGTATAATTAAAAATTCGCGTATTTCTTATATTTTTTTTATATAACAATGCTTTTTCTTCAAATTGAAAAAAATTTCATTGGCATTGAATGGTGATGAAATTGGTTGGCTTTGACATTGAGATAAAGTAATGCCAATTAAATGTCAATGCCAATAAAAATTTCCCAAGAATGATTTTTTTAAAAGTGGTAATATTTATAGACAATAATATGTTAACCATAACAAAATTTATTTCAGGGACCCTTCTTTTGATTTTCATTATTTGCTGATCGGATATGTACTTCCGAATTTATTTGAGTTTCCATTTTCACCTCTAAAGATCCACCCACAGGAAAGAAGGTGTGGCCGATTAAAAATATTGTATTCTTTAAATAAGCTTAAAAAGTACAATATTGGGGGAAAAAATTAGTGTCATCCCCGTAAACTCCACTTGCTCCCCAGAGATACTTTTAATCACAATTTTCATATTAAAATGGTTCGTCCAAAATAAACCTTGATCTTTGAAAATTAATGTATTACGATAAATAGAAACTTTTCTCATAAATTTTAATAATTTAGATATTTTATGAGTAGGACAAATTTTCAACCATTTTAATTTAGTTTTATTTAAAAACTTTTTGCATTATTTTTGGCGAGTTAAAAATATGCAGTAATTTTTATGAGTCATTTAACATTCTGTTTATAAGCGCTCCAAAATTGGTGGTTTAGTTTACAAAAAATTTGTAAAATTAGCAAATCTTCCGTTAAAAATTAGTAACTAAAATTCAGCAAAATACTGTAAAGTTAGCAATTTATTGTTAAAAATTAGTAACTAAATTCAGCAAAAAAAAAATAGCAAAAAAATTTGTAGGTTAGTAATGTGGAGGTAGCAAAAAAATTAACTAAAAATTAAATTTTAACTAAAAATTAGTTAAAAATTTGTTAAGTTGAAGTACCAACAGTTTTACTAACTTTTCTACAAACTTTTTTCTATGAGTGTATGCAAGTGCTTGTGCAAATTTAAATGTTACTGACACTTTAGAAAATATTGCTTTCTATTGGCGTTTATACATTAATGGATATCACTACATTGCTAGATCTGTCAAAACAAGAGAGTAGTATATTGGAAGATGACAAAGCAAATAGTGGTAAATTCTTTGTTGTTGTTTTTGTTTTTTCTTTGATATTTTGAATGTTTAATAACGCTCCTAGACGAGAACAAGAAATTCTCATTGAGTTTGTAATTTAACTTAACAAATATTTCCAGAAGTTCAAGACGAGTTCCTTAGGCCATACATGGGACTAATTAATTAGGTGGACTAATTAATTGATGATTTCATTACCATTGCATTGATATCAATTGTAATGAAATTATTTTCATTACCATTTTTTTAATTAATGGTAATGATTCTAAAATTTAATTTCATTGATTAATGACAATGATTTTAAATTTCATTACCATTGATAATGATTAAATTAAAAAAAATAATTGCCATTGACAGAAAAACGTAAAAATGGAGTAAAACTCGCTGAAATTGAAGAAGGAATATGCTCATTCAGGCTCATGCTCATTTGAAATTTAATATTACTTTCCATTCCATTATTATTTGTATCCAGGTAAAATTTAACGGAATGGAATGGATCCTCCTTAAAAAATTATGTTTTATAACTTCCCCGGCTAAACCCGTTGTTCGTTTTCATTTGTCTGAATTTTTTTGTAGACAAATGGTTTTTAATCAATTGTAATTACCCAGTCAGAAATCGCCAGTGGTACAAAAAATCAAGCACTGGCATACCACTGGGTAACCACGGTATTAAAAATAAATGACTGCCAGAACACTCATTTGGGACGCTTTGCCAGCGTTTGCGAAAAGCGTTTTACCAGTATTTTTTTTACAAAAATTTCGGTGGTTTATAAAAAAACCACTGGCAAAGAATTGGCTTAGAGTGATATGCCAACCCAGGTGGAAATTATGTGTGGTAACAAAAAAGAAGCACTGGCAAAGCGCAAGTAGACCGCGGTCTTACAAAAAGAAGTACTGGCATTGCACTAAATTTGGACGTCTTCCCAACGCTTTAAAAGGGTGAATTCCCAGCACTTGTTTTCCTATAACATTATTTTGTTTTTGAAAAAGAAACTCCAAAAGAGTGAATATTTAAATAATTTTTGACTCCACAATACAATAACTCCAAGAATCGTCTATTTTTAGAGTAATTTAAAATCTTTCAGTGATGAGGGCTCATAATTTGGTGGCAAGGAAAACACTCGATTTTTATGTTTCTATCTCAATACTTTGCAAAGCATTAAATAGATCAGTGTTATCATTTGGGTGTCAGGAAAGCACTTTAATTTTTTTATTTGAGCGTTGGCAAAGCATTTGATTTTTATGTTTGTGGGTGCTTTCCCAGGGCTTGGTAAAGCATTGGCACCACCGTGGAAAGGTGTTATCATTTGGTCGTTGGGAAAGCGCTGTTAACAAGCACTCATACCACCCATTTCGGTGCTTTGCCAGTGCTGGCCCCTTTGTAATTTTCTACCTGGGAAGGTTTGCAACCAGTGGTTATCCAGTGCTACCTAGCCAATGCTACCAGGCGTACAAAAATCAATTCACTGGAAAACCAATGATTTTATAAAAATGCTGACGCTTCGTTAAAAAATATTTGTAGTCGGAAGGTTCCGAGTTCAAATCCGGTTGCAAGCAAAAAATATTTTTTGGATTTTTTTTAATTTAAAATTTTTTTTGTTTTATAAAATCAATTTTTTTGTTTGTGGGAAAGCTCCTTCAAGACCAACTTTTTTTTGCCCTCCCAACACTGGCATACTAGTTACTAAAAATTGTTTGCCAGTACTAGCATTTTGGCACAGCCAGTAGTTGTCCAGCTATTATCACTAATTTATGTGTTTAGCCATTAAATATTATATGTCTCGTTAGCTCAGTGGGTAGAGCAATCGTCTGCCAATCTGACGGCCTGGGTTCAAATCACGGCAGGACCAAAAAAATACATATGAACTTTTTTTTAATTTTATTTTGGAAAATATGTTTCCAGACCACCTATTTATTGGTTTTGCCAGCGTTTTGCCAACATTTAAAATTTTTGTTCCTCCAGTGCATTTCCGGCGCTTTTTGAACAGGTCCTTTTGTCTAATGATGTTATCATTTTGGGAATGGGAAAGCACTTTTTGCCAGTACTTGTACCACCTGTTAAAAGTGCTTTGCCACCGCTTTCCCGTTTGTATTTTTCTGACTGGGTAGTTTTTTTATACATTAGTGTAATTTCATTACCATTAGTAATGATTTTTCTAATGAAAAATATTCATTACCATTAGTATGAACTAGTGTTTGCAATTCGGTTAATCGATTAACCGATTCCTCGATTAATCGCCTCTATTTCGGTTAATGTCGAAACAAATAATTTGAAACTCAAATAATTATTCGACCCGAATAATCGGTTAAAATAGGTCGATTAACCGGTTACATTTTTAATAAGGGATTTTTCCTTTATTTTTTCCATAAACTTCATAATTTTCTTAGCATTGGCTAAAAATACTAAATAAAAATACCACCAAATTCTTTAAAAATCGCGAGAAAGAGGTCCTTAACTCTTTTACTACCCTTGTACATTACAGTGTACACATCTTTAAAATAATATGTAAAATTTAATAGTGCAAAAAAACTTTATACTTTTTGCAAAAATGTTTATTAGGGTCTTGGACTTCAAATAAAAATCATTATATATATAATGCCCTATGCTCCTTGCAGGAGTAAAAGGAACAAATATATATATATATAAGCAGTTCAATATGGTAATATGATCGCGATATTCGTTAATGAAGTCTAATTTTTTTAATATATCATAATCTCCGTAAAAAGGGTGTTTTGGTGTTTCTCCTAAACTAATGAAGATAGATAATTGAAATTTGGCGTGTAGCTTCGTTTTATGACGAGAATAAAACCAACCATAGAATTTTTGGCTACTCGAATTTTTAAGGGGTAGAACGGGGCTCAGAAGTTTGAAGAAATCGATTTTCGAGCGTCATTTTTGGGGGGTAGGAGCGGGAGGGGGCAAAATATTTTACATATTTTTTTCTAATTTGAGGACTCTTAATAAGAATCTGAAGTTAAAATACCGATACATACAAAAAGTCGGTAGTGAAAGTGTTAAGCCTTTAAATACCTTTTTTGGAGGAACTCCAAGCAAGTCGGCATTGCACCAGCGGGACACGTCATCTGTTTTAAGAGACTGATTAATTTTAATAAAATTTGTTTGCAAATATTTTAACAAAATATCAAAGTTTCTATTTGTAAAAAAAGAGCTTTAAAAGACATCGCGAAAGGCCCAAATAAAGGTGTTTTTTAAAACTTTGCTTGGTAGGTTTTAAGAAGTACAATAGACAATAGCCGTTTTTTCTAATCACTTGGATTTAATAAATCCAAAAAGTATTTCTAAAAGTGCTCAACAGATGGCGTTAGATTCTCCCTATTTTAAAAAGAATTTTCTGTCCGACACTTCTTTCACCCTAATTTTTAATACCGAATTCGATGATGAAGGATTTTACTTTAACTTTTAATTTTTAATTATATTTTATATTAAACAGCGATAAACAGTCTGCCTTTTCAGTTTTATCACTTCAATTTATACATATTTGTACACTATTGAAAAATTCCATTGCAATATACTAATTGGATTTAATTAAATTACTTACTGTAGAGTGAAAAATTGCCATTTCTATTTGAGCTATTTCTCCATGTCCAAGATTAAAAATATGTATTTGGTGAGGTGTAGTTTTTTTTCTAAACATATTTCATAAAAAAAAATTTAATAAAAACCTTTTATTTGTTAGTTTTTCAATTTTTTTGTTTCTCTTTTAATTTTTATTCGTATTTTTTTCTGACATTAAATTAATAGGCTGTTTCATATATTTGTGCTTTTATTATGGATTTATTAAATCCAGCTTTTTTTTGGATTTAATAAATCCACTTTTTGTATGAAAAATTCTAAATCCAGGTGATTAAAAAACACGCTAAATGTTTCATTTCTGTTTTAATTCTTTTAAAAATTAAAACCTAATTATATTTCCATGTCCCTTAAGACAAAGCTGCATTTGTTTTAAAACTGTGTCACACAATTGACATATTAAGGGTTTTCACAAGGGGTGTACTATTTGTTGTATCGTTGTATCGTCCTAACAAAAAACAGAGTTGTTAAAAATTAAATTGAAAAAATACAACATTTGAGAATAGCACGATACAACATTTTTACGTATGTTTAGTGTCCTATGTTTGAGTGTACTAACCGATAGAAAACTGAATAGAAAATCGTTGTTAAACACAAATAAAAATTTTAACAACTCTGTTTTTTGTTAGGACGATACAACGATACAACAGATAGCACACCCCTTATGAACAACCTAATTAATTCTGTAAGAACTCTAGCTTTTCTTACTTCTCTCAAGAAAGTGTGTGCAATCGGTTCAAAACCACATCAATTCTACTACATGTTCCCCTAGAATACCATGAAACCCTAACCTATTTCAATGAAATTAAATTTTTATTTGAATTAAACCAACCAAAAAGCAGAAAATGAAAGTTAAAAAATTGAAATTTATATGGAATTTGACATTTATAACTGCAGTCTGAGAAAATTGTGTACATTAGGGTTATGATTTTTTTATTTTTTTTGGAAATATCAAATTTTACATGCCCAAGCCAAAAAGGCCATAACAAAACATTAAGAAACGCCATCTTACTTTTTCGTTGCTGTCAAAAAAGTTCCCGCACCAAAAGGGTTGAAATTTGGTCTATATGGTTTTAGTTTAATTAAAATATTTCTCCGAAGTTTTAAACAAATGGGACTCAAACGATGCTTATTAAAAGCTATTTATGGTAAAAATTGCTAAACCTCTTTGGAGGGACTTTTGGATGAATTTTTTGTCGTTTACAATAATTTGTATAATTCGTTATGCAAATTAAACAAAATACCCGAGCAAAAATTATTTTTAGAAATTACATTTGGTGCGGAAGGTTTTTTTGATTTTAATTATTAATTTAGTATTGCCTATCACGTGGTGATAGGTAAAATTTTTGTTAAAAATGAGTCATAACCCTAGTGTACATTAGACCGTACCTCAAAAAAAAAGTTCGCCGTACACCCTCTAAAATGAAGTATTTTTGGAAGGCGATTTCAAGAAAAATTTTTTTATTTTTTTGCCGAACGTAGGGGTCGCCTTTATTAATTTTTTGTTATAGCTTTGACATTTAAAATCGGATTTTAAAGTGTGATATATCGATTTTTTTGCCTCGACGAGACCAGTGTTTTGCTATATAGTAAAAATCCAATTAAAAAAAATTAAAAAGGCGACCCCTACGTTCGGCAACCAATATATGAAAAAAAATTTCTACTGGGTTTAGCGAAAAACTTCCTTAGAAAAAGTTTAATGATTTTTTGCGAGCTTTAATTTTCTGACATTAGGGTGGTAGCAACTGAGATCTGGTGGGTAACTACTAGAACGGGATACTTGAGCTCAAAATGCCCTTAGAGCAAAACACTGGTCTCCTCGAGAGAAAAACATCGATGTATCATACTTTGAGATCGACTGTAAATGACAAAGATATAACGAAAAATGTAAAATGGCGACCCCTACGTTCGGCAAAAAAAAATAAGAAATTTTTTTTTGAAACCTCCTTGCAAAAATACTTCATATTGGAGGGTGTACGGCGCACTTTTTTTTTTTTGCCTGTAAGGTGGTACGCTCTAGTGTACAAGCTATTTATGAATTTTTACATTGATTCAATTAAGTTTCGCTGGAATTCGACCATTGAAAGTTTTCATTGAACTGATGCAGTTTTAGATAAAATTTTATGAAAAATTTTATATTAATTATTAAAAATTTTATACACCCAAAAAAGTTTTATTAAAAAGAGCTTCATAAAAATAATGAAGCTTTGTCACTTTGGGAAGAAAATTTCATTAGCTTACTGAAAATTTTTATTAAAACTCGTTTGAGTTCGGTCAAACTTTAGGTTATTTTTTATTAACTTTAGATATAACATTTATTTAAATGCAATATTAATTTTTTTACGGCAGTATTGATTATTGTTCTTAAATTACTAATATTTGCCAAACCAAAAATCTGCTAGTTTCAGCAATTCTTTCTGCCATTTTCAATGAAATTTTAGTAGCTTTATCAAAATTTTTGCAGACCTTTGTTTACTAAGAAAATTTTTAATTTAAAAAAACCTCAGATTCCAAAACTTTTCAACGTTAGAATATGGAAACTTGTTTTAAATATAGCGAGTTTATATGTCACGTTTATATTTTTTGTTTTCCTCATGACCACTATCGTATAAATCCTCCGATTCCGTATCTAATAATTCCATTTGCTCCTCATTACTTTCTACAAGAAATTCTTCTTGAATCCAGTTGCTTATGTTAGCATTAGTGAAAAGATGTTCCGTACCAATTTGAGCTACAAGCCTACCAATAATTTAAAGATCTTCGTTTTCTTCCTGAATTATATTTTGTAAACTATTTAAGGGCATGTTATCCTCTTCACTCCATTCACTGCCGAATTCAAGCAAGGCGTTCCAGGATTTTTGGATATTGGACACTGATATTTTATCCCAGGACGTAGCTAGAGTCTGAACTGCACGAATCCCCGATATCTCTATATATAAAAGAATAACGTGACTGACTGACTGACTGACTCACTCAACATCGCCCAGCCCAAACCGCTGAAGCTAGGAAGTTGAAATTTGTTATGTAGGTTCCTCTTTCGGGGTAGACGTCCACTAAGACGGGATTTTTGGAAATTCCTACCGGAACGGGCAAAAAGGGGGAAAGTGTCCCCCTTGACGGCCTGCCAAAACCCCTTTGGCTAGAAAGCTGAAATTTAAGATATGTGTTCCTTGGAGTAGGGGCTAACTTTTCTGGAAAGTACTTTCTAGAATTTTGGACAGGGACGTTGTAAAAATGGGGGTTAAAAAGGGGAAAAAGGCCCCCCTTGACGGCCTGCCCAAACCGCTGGAGGTAAGAAGTTGAAATTTGGTATAAAGGTTCCTCCACTATCGTAGACATCCACCAAGACGGGAGTTTTGGAAATTTTTACACGGACGGGCAAAACGGGGAAAAAGTCTCCCCCTTGACGGCCTGCTCAAACTGCTGGAGCTATGAAGTTGAAATTTGGTATGTAGGTTCCTCGACCGGTGTAGACGTCCGTTGAGACGGCATTTTTGGAAATTCTTATCGGGAGGGGCAAAAAGGGGACAAAAAAGGTACCTTTTTCCAAAAAAGTACCTTTTCCCAAAAAAAGTACCTTTTCCCAAAAAAAGTACCTTTTCCCAAAAAAAGTACCTTTTTCCAAAAAAAGTACCTTTTTCCAAAAAAAGTACCTTTTTCCAAAAAAAAGTACCTTTTTCCAAAAAAAGTACCTTTTTCCAAAAAAAGTACCTTTTTCCAAAAAAAAGTACCTTTTTCCAAAAAAAGTACCTTTTTCCAAAATAAGTACCTTTTTCCAAAAAAAGTACCTTTTTCCAAAAAAAGTACATTTTTCCAAAAAAAGTACCTTTTTCCAAAAAAAGTACCTTTTTCCAAAAAAAGTACCTTTTTCCAAAAAAAAGTACCTTTTTCCAAAAAAAGTACCTTTTTCCAAAAAAAGTTCCTTTTTCCAAAAAAAGTACCTTTTTTCAAAAAAAGTACCTTTTTCCAAAAAAAGTACCCTTTTCCAAAAAAAAGTACCTTTTTCCAAAAAAAGTACCTTTTTCCAAAAAAAGTACCTTTTTCCAAAAAAACTACCTTTTTCCAAAAAAAGTACCTTTTTCCAAAAAAAGTACCTTTTTCCAAAAAAAGTACCTTTTTTCAAAAGAAGTACCTTTTTCCAAAAAAAAGTACCTTTTCCCGAAAAAAGTACCTTTTTCCAAAAAAGTACCTTTTTCCAAAAAAAGTACCTTTTTCCAAAAAAAGGACCTTTTTCCAAAAAAAATTCCTTTTTCCAAAAAAAGTACCTTTTTCCAAAAAAGTACCTTTTTTAAAAAAAGTACCTTTTTCCAAAAAATGTACCTTTTTCTAAAAAAATGTACCTTTTCCAAAAAAAAGTACCTTTTCCCAAAAAACATACATTTTTCCAAAAAAATAATTTATTCAAAAAAAGTACCTTTTCCAAAAAAGAGTACCTTTTCCCAAAAAAAGTACCTTTTTCTAAAAAAATTTTCCTTTTCCCAAAAAATATACATTTTTTCAAAAAAATACCTTTTTCAAAAAAAGTACCTTTTCCAAAAAAAAGTACCTTTTCCAAAAAAAAAGTACCTTTTTCTAAAAAAATTTTCCTTTTCCAAAAGAAGTACCTTTTCCAAAAAAAGTACCTTTTTCCAAAAAACATACATTTTTCCAAAAAAAAACAACTTTTAAAAAAAAAATACCTTTTGCAAAAAAAGTACAAATAAAGTACTTTGTAAAAACAAAGTATCTTTTTCCAAAAAATTTCGTTTTTCCAAAAAGTACCATTTAAAATAATATATAATTTCAAAAAAACTACTTTTTTCCTCCCCCCACGGATATCTCCACTAAAACAAGAACAGGAACATAGTAAAAATGGTGGTTGAAAGGGAAAAATGTCCGCACTAACGGCCTGCCCAAACCGCTTAGGCAATGCAGTTGAAATTTGGTATGAATGTTCCTCATCCATCGCAGATAGCCGCGAAGATGGAATTTTTGTAAATTCCTATAGGGAGGGGCAAAAAAAAAAAAAAAGCCTCACCTTGGGGGCCGGTAAAAACCCCTTCGGCTAGAAACCTGAAGCTTAAAATGTGGGTCCCTGGAGTGAGGGCTAACTTATTAGAAAGATACTTTTTTAAATTTTGGACAGGGTCGTTATAAAATGGGGGCTCAAAAAGGGAAAGTTGCCCCTTAACGACCTGTCCAAACTGCTGGAACTAGGAAGCTGAAATTCGGTACTTAAGTTCCTCTCAGCCTACTCAAACTGCTGGAACTAGGAAGCTGGAATTCCCTGTCGAGAGGGGCACAAATAGTAAAAGTTGACTAGAAACCTGAAATGTAAAACATATGTTACTTGGAGTATGTGCTCACTTACCGAGGAGGTGCTTTTTGGACAGGGACATTGCAAAAATGGGGATTAATGAAACGAAAAGTGCCGCTTAAAGGCCTGTCCAAACCGCTGGAGGTAGGAAGTTGAAATTTGGTATTAAAGTTCCTCCTCTATTGTAGACATCCGCTAAGATGAGATTTTTGGAAATTTCTACAGGTAGGGTCAAAAACAGGAAAAGTCTCCCCCTTAACGGCCTGGCCAAACTGCTGGAACAAGGGATCTTAAATTGGGTTCCTTCTCCAACGTTGACGTCCCCTAAGATGGTATTTTTGGAAATTCATACCGGGAGGGGTAAAAAGGGAAAAAACTTCCCCCTTGACGGCCTGGCCAAACTGCTGGATATAGAGACCTAAAATTATGTATGTAGTAGGTTCCTCCTCCAACGCAGACGTCCTCTAAGACGGAATTTTTGGAAATTCCTACCGGGAGGGGTAAAAACGGAATAATTCTCCCCCTTGATGGCCTAACCGAACCCTTCGGCTAGAAACCTGTAATATATAATATGTTTTCCTTGGAGTATGGGCTAACTTATCGACAAGGCATTTCTAGGACTTTGGACAGGAACGTGGTAAAAATGGTGGTTCAAAAGGGGAAAATTGCCCCCCCCCTCTTAACGTCTACGTCTTTAGCTAGAAACCTAAAACTTAAAGAACAAGTGTATATGAAACACTAAAATTAAGAAACTAAATAGAAAACGAGTGGGATTGAAACACTACACAAGTGGAATGAAATGGATATAAACGTTGAACGAGCGGAATTGAAATTATAGACAATGCAAATGGATTGGAAGAGGGAATTACCTGTTCAAACACTATCAACGGAATATGAAACTTATGTAGCATTGAAACATACTCCCCAAAAAGTTAAACAAATTTTCTGAAAGAGAAAAAACCTTAGAAAAGGAATGGAACTTATATATTCCGACATTTAAACTTCATGTAACGAAGCACCGGTGGAAGAAACCGCCGCAGTAAATTTTCCAACTGAATTTGTGAATTTACTTGAATTGCCAGGTCTACCTTTACATAAACTGGAATTAAAAAAAAAACTTTAAGACACGCTAACAACGTAGCTTTGCCCGCTATTTTTAATATTATAAAATGCTTTCCAACCCTGCTTTACGTTATTTATTTTCATTCAAAACACAAATGAACAAAACTACTTACGGGTCTATCTACCTAAGTTCGCACTTTACCAAATTATCTTAACATACACACGTATATTGCAATTTATTATGGATTCATTACTAACAATCCACTTTCATGAGAAAAAGTGATCAAATATTTATTTATTTTAAACCCATTGTTGTGCAGAATTATTTATTTGTGGTGGCTGGGTGAAGGCTTTAAATAAAAAAACTTTAAATAAAAAAACGAATTTAATAAAAATTGTGGGGGGCGCAGCCCCCCGGGGGGGAGGGCGCAGCCCCCCCCCCCCTTAACCTTTAAGGCACGCTAACAACGTAGCGGGCTGCGCCCGCTAGTTTTATATAAACGAGTAAAAAGGTTAAAGTCGGGCGTGCCGACTATACAATACCCTACACCAGTCTGGTTAAAAGCCAACTGTTTGGATCCGAAATTCGAATGGGTTAAAATGGGATTTGTGTCAAAATTTTCTATAATGTGAGTCAGCGAACCAAATTTCATTAAAATATCTTAATATTTGAGACCGTCAGTTTGTAACCAAGCCAATTTTGGGGGGACCCTTATATGGGCACTAGGTCTAAACATGGACCGCTGTTAACCAAAATCAGTAGGCTTCGTCCTTGGGCTGATATAGGTCGGTGTACCAAATTTCATCAAAATATCTTAATATTTGCGACCTGCAGCGTATAAACAATATAATTTTGGGGGGACCCTTATATGGGCACTAGGTCTAAACATGGACCGGTGTTAACCAAAATCAATAGTCTTCGTCCTTGGGCTGACATAGGTCGGTGTACCAAATTTCATCGAAATATGTTAATATTTGCGACCTGTAGAGTGCGCACAGGAATGCATGGACAGACAGACGGAGGGACGGACGGACGGACAGACGGACATCGTTAAATCGAAATAAAATTCTGAACCGATCGGTATACTATAAGGTGGGTCTACGACCATTATTTTTTGGTGTTACAAACATCAGCACAAACTTATAATACCCTCTCCACGTAGTGGTGTAGGGTATAACAATATACATTCGAAATATTACGATGGCCTTATCGAATTCTTTAAAATTTTTTATTCTTTGTAATTAACTTGTAAAAATTGTATCATCTTTCTTTAATTTGATAAATAACACTGCATGACAAAATCTTGCCTTTTAAAAATTAATAGAGCTCTGACCATCAATTTTATATATTTTGCACATGCTGATTACCAGGGCAAGACTTTCATGCAAATGCATGTTTGTAGTCAGTGGCCCAAAAATGATTTTGACCAAATACTTTTCCGAATCAAAGAATTTCCAAAAAAATGGCATCGATTTGTTGTTGCATATTTTGCTTTTAAGTGCATATTTTATTGCATATTTTATGATTTTTATTGCATATTTTGCACATTATTGCATATTTTTTAATATTTTTAAATATGAAATTCGATTTAAGAATTCATACTTTAAAACTAAAAAAAAAATCTAAAGAATTAATTATTTGGAAGCTCAGTTGGTAATATAACACTACACTAGAAAGAGAAACACATAGTATACAATATGTTGTCATCCACTAACACATTTTTTATAGATGTAATTTTAAATTAACGTTTTCGAGTGTTATTGCTCACAAACAGAAAGTTGAAAAATTTTATAAAAATTATTTTAAGGAAACTTGTCCCCGAGCATTAATTTCTGCCACTTTTTTCTCTGAGTTACGAAAGTGAGTACGATTTTATATTGAATGTTCGATGGCACCATGGCACTCTTTATAGAATTTTGGCACTTTTTAAGAAAATTTCTATATAATTTGATAAAAGGTCGATATCGCTGGTTTTTCATTAAAAGCCATGCCTACTTAGAACGGGTAGCAAAATTAAAAAACAATCGCTACACTAAAAATTTCTACAATTTTCTGGACCAGCTTCCAGTTCTTCGGGGACAATTTAATCATTATTTTGATCTTTAAAAATAACAGCAATGGGGATAAAATTTGAAAAACTTTAATTGATTCTATTGGAATTTTTCAAAAATTTGTTATGGTATTCTAGTTTTTTTATGACAAGCAAAATTTTTAAAAATTTCACCATACAATGGTGAAAGCTTTTTCTGCCAAAAATAAAATAAAACGATCAAAAAATTGTAATTTGTAAAAAATTACGATTTTTTCGATAATTTTTATGAAATCTTAAATGAAATGAAAACTTAAAAAAATGTCCAGGAACCGCAGAACACAAGAGAACTAGTTCTAAGCACTTGGAGTTTCCTTTAAATTTTAGCATCAAGCATCCTGAGCTTATTCCTAACAACATTAGCCCCAAAAATCCCATGTTAATACGTAATATTTTGGAGGAATTTGCAGGAATTTTAGAATCGGTAAAAGGTTCGATGCATCTTAAAATAATATCTCAAAATATGAATTAGGTATTTCATATTTTATTTCTGTGAAGAAACATTATAAAATTCTTCAAAAGAAAATAAAATTTTTATATTTTAAATTGTTGACAAATGAAAATATATGTTTGTTGTGCTTTTTGTTATATGATAATTTTGTCAAGGTTTTGCTGTGACAATTTTTCTCAGAATACCAAAATTATAATAATTTCCATTCACACCAGTTTTGTGACACTTTTGTTATTGTTATAAAGTTTAGAATAAGGGTGTAAATGTATAAATATTTGAAATAAAAGCTGAACATAATTTTTGAAACATTTGCATGTTGCTTAATTGTTTTTGGCACTTTTAAAGCTTTTTTGGCACTTTTTTGGCATCATTTAGGCACCAAACGAAAATACCATCACTGGTACACATATTTAAGTTCTATTTTATAATAAAGTTTTTTTCAGGTAAAATGCCACACAACCTTAATATTTACAATCGACTCTATTTCTTTTTATTTTCACTGAATTTTCTAAAAATACAATATTTAACTGTGTGTATTTGAAGACATATTCAGTGTGTTCGTTTACACGAATTTCTTACTACTTTATCTACAATTGCAAAGTTTTGTTTACTTTTTGTATTGAATTTTTCCAGCTGTAGTAAATATAGTAACTTGTAGTAAGTAAACGAACAAGCTTATTGTAACCGATACCTGAATTTTTACGTTTATGTTAGTTTTTAATAAATATAATTAAAAAAAACATTTATTTTTAATTGCATATTTTTTGGTTTTTAGTGCATATTTCGTTATAAATGCATATTTAAGTGCATATTTTCCATTTTATAGTGCATATTTTAAGCGCATATTTTCGATTTTTTAGTGCATGAAAGTCCTTGCCCTGCTGATTACAATGTCGTACTTTATTTTTCGATCAATGGTACAGATTTTTCGCTAAATGTCTTTAAAGTTTGGCAGTTTTCCATTTAGTTTTTTATATACAAAAATTTTGAAATGCAATCAAAATAACTTTAGTATCTTAAATTGTCTTTAGTATAGGGTGACCATATTTTTCTGACTTGAAATCAGTACGAATTTTTTTAAATATAATCATAAAAACAAAAGAATTATATTGCCAACTGTATTTGTGCCCATCGAATGGGTCAGTTAATACAACAAAATTTTTCCGTTATTGCTATCGAATTTTTATTTAGGCCAGCGAATTTCAACAAATTACATTCTATAAACTAATTTTCTGTAGTCACAAACAACATATACGATTAGCACAACGAATAAATTAATTGGCTACAGATTCATTCATCAGAAATCTGTTTTCTTTTTAATAATTTCTGAGTGATTTCTGCCATAGAAAAACATTCACATTCTGGCTGATTTTTTCCATTAATAATGTTTTGTAGGCAATTTTTATGGAAGTTTTGTAAACTTTTTGTATGGAAAAATTCTCTAATTCTAGGCACTTTTCGTTTCGAAATTTTCACATTAGATTTCGTTGTTAGGTTCGATTGAAACTTTTTGTCAAATGTGTATCAATTGATTTGTCACAACGGAAAATTTTTAATTTGTTTTTTTTGACGGGCAACCTTTTTAGTCTAAAAATTAGTTTTAGTTTATTAAATTTTTAAAAATATATAATTAGACATATAAAGCGTGTTCGTTTACCTACTACAAGTTACTACTTTTACTACAGCTGGAGAAAATCAATACAAAAAGTATACAAAACTTTCCAATTGTAGTAAAAGTAGTAAGAATTTCGAGTAAACAAAAACACTGATAACTTCGAATATAAAATTAATTCTTTCTCACTACGAAAATTCCAAGAAACCACCTGGGCTTTTTCACAATCACGAAAATTTGAGATCTTTAAGATATTTTATTTATAAAAATTTTTAAATTATAAAATATTTTCTAATTTATTTCCCTTGCGGGATCTCGGGATCCCGGGAATTCAAGATAAATTTCCCGCTTTCCCGGGAAATCAAAAAGTGCGGGATTTTTCATTCCCTACTTCCAATACAAATCTATACGAATCTGTATCAAATATTTTTACTTAAAAAAATTACACAAATCATTTTTTCCTACACCCTTAAAAATACGTAATTACTGATCACTATATTTTCAACTATTTCATAGGTGAAATAACCCCCACTATGCCAGTAGTGGAAAATGAAGTAGTGGAAGGCAACTATGTTTAATTAAATTCTAGAAATTGACTATGGAAAAAGTTAATGCCAATGATTTCGTAGTGGAATTTAAATTAAATCTAAACATGGTAGCCAACGACTACTTTTAATTTAAAAATGGTCAATAGAAACCACGGATCTTTATATTTTAACTTATTTTTTGCAATAAATAAAATATTATTCAAATCAATTGTTCACAATATTTTTATTTAAATTAAAACATGATATTTTAAATTATTTGCATATACCATTATATAAGATAATGTTCAGTATTCTGCAGATAGGATTTTCCTTTTGGATCTTATTTGTAAATTCTGAAAACAAATAGAATAAATTATTTTAAATTGAATTCATATATTTTGCAATTATTTACCTTAAGTTCTGGACTTGATTTCAAATTTTATCTCCAATAAAAAATAAATGCATTAATTGCAATTCGAGCAAAATAAGTGGGAAATTGTATCGGAACATCTCTTATTTGAAATTTATGTATTTGTTAAGATTTTTTTGTAATTTTGGCTGTTTTATTTATTTTTATATTTGACAATTTGTATTTCACAATTATCTAGTAATTACAAAATCGACTATGTGTAACGGGGTTGCTAATGTCTACACCAATAGTTGTTATTGATTATTATAGTTGATTCATAAAAAATCTAAATTGACTATGGATTTTGTTGACTATGCGACCACGTACTTTTTAGGGTGTATAAAATATATTTTTGCAAAAAGTTTAAACTCATAGTTCTTGAAACTGTAGTATGAATAAAAATATTAGTTTTAAAATTGATCTACATAAGGGATTAATGCTTTTTAATGGATTCCTGAAACAAGTTCTGAAGGCGACAATTTCATACAAAAAACACGGATTCAAGAATAGGTTCTGGAACCGTTCCATAGAATAAGTACCTGTTCCTCAAACCATTCTCTAGAAATAGTTCTAAGGGTAACAATTTCAAATAAAAACGAGTAAAAAGGTTAAAGTCGGGCATGCCGACTATACAATACCCTACATCAGTCTAGTTAATAGCCAACTAATGTTTGGATCCGAAATTCCAATGGGTTAAAATGGGACTTGTGTCAAAATTTTCTATAAGATTATAAAAGAAGAGAAAATCGTAAATATAGCCCATATGGGCGATAGGTCCAAATATGGACCGATTCTATCTAGAATCTATTGACTTTGTTTTTGGGACCATGTGAGTCAGCAAACCAAATTTCATTAAAATATCTTAATATTTGCGACCTGCAGCGTGTAACCAAGCCAATTTTGGGGGGACCCTTATATGGGCACTAGGTATAAACATGGACCGGTGTTAACCAAAATCAAAAGGCTTCGTCCTTGGGCCGACATAGGTGGGTGTACCAAATTTCATCAAAATATCTTAATATTTGCGACCTGCAGGGTATAAACAATATAATTTTGGGGGTACCCTTATATGGGCACTAGGTCTAAACATGGACCGATGTTAACCAAAATCAATAGGCTTCGTCCTTGGGCCAACATAGGTCTGTGTACCAAATTTCATCAAAATATCTTAATATTTGCGACCTGCAGCGTATAAACAATATAATTTTGGGGGGACCCTAATATGGGCACTAGGTCTAAACATCGACCGATTTCAACCAAAATCAATAGGCATCGTCCCTGGGCCGACATAAGTCGGTGTACAAAATTTTATCAAAATATGTTAATATTTGCGACCTGCAGCGTATAAACAATATAATTTTGGTAGGACCCTTATATGGGCATTAGGTCTAAACATGGACCGATTTTAACCAAAATCAATAGGCTTTTTAAATTAATTTAAAAAAAATATATAAAATTAAAAAATGTGATTTTAAATATAATAAACTGACCCAGCAAAACACGTATCAGTTCCAGAACTAATTCTACAACTAGTTCTTTGGAGCCAGTACTAGTTATACTTTGGCACTGGTACATATGATTACACCCTACACCACTATGTGGTCAGGGTATTATAAGTTTGTGCTGATGTTTGTAACACCAAAAAATATTGGTCTTAGACCCACATTAGGGTGCGTACAGAGTGGCCGCTTGTTGCGGAGCCGAGCCGACTGACGCTTATTGCGAGAACTTGTTCATGCGAGCAACAAGTTTGGGTGTGCATAGTGGATGCGAGAATCAGCGCTGATATTTTATCTATTATTTGTGTTTTATATATGTTTGTATGCATTTGGTTTTGTTGTTCATTCGTGTTTGTGAAAAAAAAAAATTTTACTTATTAACGCATTTCTTCAATTATTCTTGAAATTTTTATTAAATTTTTTTTTTTAATTTTGTTTATAAGTTTTTTTTAATTTTTTTATAATTCCCAGCAAACAAAGATGATCATTAATGACTCAGAAATGAGCTCCAAAAACATAAACATTTTTTCACTTTTTCCTATGAAAGTGGTCCGTCCGTTCTGTGTAATCAGAAATGACTCAGAAAAAAGAACGTATAAAATCGAAATTTTCCTCATAAATTTAAATAATTTTGGAATCTTCTTTGAGTCCGAAAAATGAACCTTCATTTTGAGACAGCTTTTTAGATTGTAGAGACAACTTTTTGAATTGTTTTTTTAAGGGTTCATATATTCTTCCAAAAAAAGAGTGTTTTCAAAAAAGCAATAATCATTTCTACGAGCCATTTAAGAATCTTATTTATGAGCGCTCCGAACTTGCTGGCTGGGTTGTTATAATTTTATTTAATTTTTATTATTTATTTGAATTTTTATTTTTTTGTTTAATTTTTATTTTATTAACATAACATAAACAATGTTTTCGGCGCTGAAAAACGCTTTGGAACTGTTTTCTCGCATTCAATCAGCTTTGCGCTCTGACCAGCTCGGCGCCCACTATGACCTGTTCCCGCTTATTTGTACTTATTTGTATAGTACCAGTTTTCTCGCATTGGTTCTCGCAATAAGTGTCAGTCGGCTCGGCTCGGCAACAAGCGGCCACTCTGTACGCACCCTTATAGTATACCGATCGGCTCAGAATTTTTTTTATTATACCCTACACCACTATGTGGTCAGGGTATTATTAAGTTTGTGCTGATGTTTGTAATTTCGATTTAACGATGTCCGTCTGTCCGTCCGTCCGTCTGTCTGTCTGTCCATGCATTCTTGTGCGCACTCTACAGGTCGCAAATATTAAGATAATTATGATGAAACTTGGTAAACCGACTTATGTCGGCCCAAGGACGACGCCTATTGATTTTGGTGAACATCGGTCCATGTTTAGACCTAGTGCCCATATAAGGGTCCTACTAAAATTATATGGTTTATACGCTGCAGGTCGCAAATGTTAAGATATTTTGATGAAATTTGGTACACAGACCTACGTTGGCCCAAGGACCAAGCCTATTGATTTTGGTGAACATCGGTCCATGTTTATACCTAGTGCCCATATAAGGGTCCTACCAAAATTATATTGTTTATACGCTGCAGGTCGCAAATATTAACATATTTTGATGAAATTTGGTACACCGACTTATGTCGGCCCAAGGACGAAGCCTATTGATTTTGTTGAACATCGGTCCATGTTTAGACCTAGTGCCCATATAAGGGTCCTAACAAAATTATATTGTTTTTACGCTGCAGGTCGCAAATATTAAGATATTTTGATGAAATTTGGTACACTGACCTATGGCAGCCCAAGGACGAAGCCTATTAATTTTGGTTAACACCGGTCCATGTTTAGACCTAGTGCCCATATAAGGGTCCCCCAAAATTGGCTTGGTTACAAACTGCAGGTCGCAAATATTAAGATATTTTGATGAAATTTGGTATACCGACCTATATCAGCCCAAGGACGAAGCCTATTGATTTTGGTTAACACCGGTTCATGTTTAGACCTAGTGCCCATATAAGGGTCCCCCCAAAATTGGCTTGGTTACAAACTGCAGGTCGCAAATATTAAGATATTTTAATTAATAAAATTTGGTTCGCTTACTCACATTATAGAAAATTTTGACACAAGTCCCATTTTAACCCATTCGAATTTCGGATCCAAACATTAGTTGGTTTTTAACCAGACTGGTGTAGGGTATTGTATAGTCGGCATGCCCGACTTTAACCTTTTTACTCGTTTTTACACTATAGCTAACTTTAAAATTCTAAGGCCATATTTGTGATCTGCGACTAGTGTTTCCAAAAAACCGACTTTTTAAAAAACCGGTTTGTCAGTTAACAGAAAATGGACCTTTTTTAAAAACTGGGTTTCGGTTAACCGTTTGCGAAAAAACCGGTTAAACCGGTTAACCAACCAGAAATAAATACAGTAAAAAAACACCAGAAATTAAAAATTAAAAAAAAGAAACGTGAAAAATTTAGTATAAAAACGGTAACAGTGGCAAATAGTATATTCTCCGAGTTTTTCAAAAGAACAAATTTATCGAAACCTGAGAATTCTTATTGAAAAATATCAGAATATATAACTTTTCAACATATGTTATGAGGGGTTTTATGCTGAATATATAAAAATCTGACCGTTCTGCTTTATGATTAATATTTTATATTTTTAGAGATTCACTATTAGATAAACATCTAACAAAGTTTGGGAGTTTCGTTAGATTTCGGTGAAATTGTATATGTTTGGGCAGACAAAATTATGAAACTTTCAGTACTAATCTTGAAAGCCGAATTATGTTATTTAGGAAGTAAAAAGAATTTTGAGTGCTGGTAAAAATTTTGTTATTTGAGATTTTGTTTTACAATATATTTGTGGCACTTCACTGTTCCTTTCATTTAATACCCAATGCGTATATTTCTTTAATTAAATGTAGTGAATCACACATTCGACTTTCCTTGTAAGAAAAGACAAAAAATCTGAAAATTTCTTCTTCTGAATTTTTATTATTATTATAGTATTAAACACAAGACTTTTAAAATAAATTTTTGACATTCGCAAGGTTTTGGGTTTGACATGATTTTAGAAGCACTGCTCTTTTCTCTGCCGTCCAAAAATGCAATAAAAGAAGACAGAGTATTTTTTCTGTAATTTATTGCTTCTAACGGTGGGTCTCATATTGTAGGGTTACTTTAACTTAACCATTAAACAAAAGATACTATCAGAAAATTGTGTAGAAAACAACATCAAATTTTTGGATTAATTCTTCAATGTGAGATCCACCGTAAGTGGGACATTGCGAAAAAAAATCATGTCATATACCCACAATAAAAGAAGCTGATTCTAAAAATGCAGTAAAAAGTAGCACTCCCTTTATTGCGGGCATATAACATGATTTTTGTTCGCGATGTCACACTTAGATGCAATAAATTACAACAAAACGAGTAAAAAGGTTAAAGTCGGGCATGCCGACTATAGAATACCCTACACCAGTCTGGGTAAAAGCCAACTAATGTCACCAAAATCAATAGGCTGCGTTATTGGGCCAATATAGGTCTGTGTACCAAATTTCATCAAAATATCTTAATATTTGCGACCTGCAGCGTATAAACAGTATAATTTTGGTAGGACCCTTATATGGGCACTAGGTCTAAACATGGACCGATGTTCATCAAAATCAATAGGCTTCGTCCGTGGGCCAAAATAGGTCTGTGTACCAAATTTCGTCAAAATATCTTAATATTTACGACGTGCATCGTATAAACAATATAATTTTGGGGGGACCCTTATATGGGCACTAGGTCTAAACATAGACCGATGTTCACCAAAATCAATAGGCTTCGTCCTTCGGCTGCCATAAGTCGGTGTACCAAATTTCATCAAAATATCTTAATATTTGCGACCTGCAGCGTATAAACCATATAATTTTAGTAGGACCCTTATATGGGCACTAGGTCTAAACATGGACCGATGTTCACCAAAATCAATAGGCTGCGTTACTGGGCCAATGTAGGTCTGTATACCAAATTTTATCAAAATATCTTAATATTTACGACCTGCAGCGTATAAACAGTATAATTTTGGTAGGACCCTACTAGGTCTAAACATGGACCGATGTTCACCAAAATCAATACGCTGCGTTATTGGGCCAATATAGGTCTGTGTACCAAATTTCATCAAAATATCTTAATATTTACGACCTGCAGCGTATAAACAATATAATTTTGGTAGGACCCTTATATGGGCACTAGGTCTAAACATGGACCGATGTTCAAAAAAATCAAACTTGTTCGTCCTTGGGCCAACATAGGTCTATGTACCAAATTTCATCGAAATATCTTAATAGGTGCGACCTGTAGAGTGCGTACAAGATTGCATGGACAGACAGACAGACGGACGGACGGACGGACAGACGGACATCGTTAAATCGAAATAAAAAAAAATTCTGAACCGATCGGTATACTATAAGGTGGGTCTACGACCAATATTTTTTGGTGTTACAAACATCAGCACAAACTTATAATACCCTGACCACATAGTGGTGTAGGGTATAAATACTACAAACATCAACAACTCTGCCTTCTTATAGTGCACTTTTGGAAGGGAGAGAAGAGAGTAGCACTAAAAATGTGCTTCTTTTTCCGCATTGCATCTAAAATCGTGTCTATTTGTTGGCTGAGCACTTATGTTTCTTAATTTTTGAAGGGATTTTAAGCTAAAAATAATAAAAATAAAAAACCGGTTAACCCTTGAAAATAAACCGGTTTTCGGTTAACCGAGATTTAAAACTTTCAGTTAACCGGTTTGCTTTAAAACCGAAATATGAGCAAAAAACCGGTTTTTCGGTTAACCGATTAGAAAACACTATCTGCGACCCAAACATGCAAATATTTACAACAAAATTACTTTACTTTGATCATATTTGACTTGGACATAAAAATAGGACACTTGCAATAATTGTCAAAATTTTACTCGATGCACCTAGTAATAATTTTCTTTTCATAATTTGCGTTTGAAATAAGCCCCTGTTTATGTATTACGAAAATGGTCTAAACGAAAGCAAAGTAACGAAAATTTCTTTTTCTTTCCCATATATTTTCGACGAAACTAATTGGCAATTGCTATCGTTTAGAGTATTTTCGTAATAGATAAACAGGCCCTAAGTAAATTCTTTTCTAATTGTACCAATATGGGACGTGGAAAACAACAAACATCCAGAAAAACGAAGACATATCTCAATTCAACAACGAGATAAAATCTCCAAGAGAAATTGCTAAAATACTAAAGTGTTCGCGAAATATGGTATACAATGCTATTCGTCTATGTGGTGTCGACAGGAAATATCATACGCAAAATAAAGAACGTAAGCCAATCCGTCGTAAAACTACAACTTATATGGACAGGACTATAGTACGCAAGAGCAAACTCAACCCTTTTATGTCCTCCCGTCAAATAAATAATGAAATCAGGGAAAAATTCAACGTTCAAGTGTCAGACAGGTTAGTAAGAAGAAGACTGAATGAAGCAAACTTATTTGGACGAATAATTAGAAAGAGGCCTCTTCTTTCAAGAGAAAATATTAAGAAACGTATTGATTTTGCTAAAACCCACAAAAGGAAATGAGTTGTCCTTTTGGAGAAATGTGCTTTGGAGCTATGAAACGAAGGTAAATCGCATCGGACCAGATGGCATAACATTTGTACAACGCCCAAAAAAACCGGCTTTAAACATTAAGTATACTCAGAAGACCTTGAAACACCGTGGGGGTAATATTATGGTATGGGGGGCTTTTTCCTGGCGTGGTGTTGGCCCTATCGTAAAAGTAGAGGACAAAATGGACAGGTTTCAATATTTGAGCATTCTTAAGAATGTTATGGAGCCATTTGCCTATGAAAATATGCCAGTTAAGTGGACATTTATGCAAGACAATGATCCGAAGCATTTGTCGAACATAGTGAAGGATTGGTTGTTACAAAAACAAATTAAGGTTTTGGACTGGCCAGCCCAAAGTCCGGACCTTAATCTAATAGAAAATCTATGGAATGATGTAAAAACAAAAGTTTCGCAAAACAATTACAAAATTTCCACCGAACTTTGGACTGGTATTCAAGAAGCGTGGTATTCTATACCAAAAGAAAGATGCCAAAGATTAGTTGAGAGTATGCAAAGAAGATGCGAAGCGGTTATTGATAATAATGGATACAGTACAAAATATTTGTGTACTATTAACGTTAAAAAAATAATAATTGTTTGCAAAACCCAAAAAATGTACGGTTTTTTGTAAAAATTTTAAATGTGTCCTATTTAGAAGTCCAGTTATTTTTATTAGTTTATACATTTTTACCAATATATATAAAATAGTTGAAAGATTTCTATTTAAATAAAGAATGAATTACAATCATCACTAATAACTAGGGATGCCAATCGGTATTGGTTTTTAAAAATCCCGGGATTCGGGATTTAAAAATTTAAAAAAACGTGATCCCGGGACGGATCGGGATTTTTCGGGATCCCGAATTTTTTCGGGATTTAGTGATTTTTTGCTATTTTGGGAATTTTTTATTTAAAAGAAGTGTAAAAACTTCAAATTTATGTAAAAGAAATATAGGGTCATATGAATAAATACTTTTAAAATTGACTTATAAAAAAAAATTTTCATACAAATTTCATTTTAGAAACATGTTATAAGGTTTTCGATTTATTATGCATGAGCACTGTAAAATATAACTGTTTTATACGTTTTTTTACATACTCCTGTTTATTTCTGAAGAAAGGAAGAATTGAAAAAACTCAAGAATTAAGAATTTAACTCCATCGATATGTTGTGTGCTATTTTTGTTTACAATAATTATTCTTATATCATTTTATTTAAAATGTCAATTAAATTTTAGAATTTTCAATTAGTTTCAGAGTTTTTTTAGTTCTTTTCCACATATAGTACAGAAATTCAAATGAAAAATTCTGAAATACAACTTTTTATTCTAGATTTTAATCGATGATTTTCGAAATATAATAAGAAATACTGCACAATATAGATTTATATAAAATTATATTTAACAAAAACGGTTTAAAAATATCAGCAGGGTTACAATTTTGGAAAAATTACCATATATTTTGCAATTGTAAAAATCCCGGGATTCGTGCTTAAGAATCCCGGGATTCGGGACTCATTTTTATTGAATAATCCCGGGATTTCGGGACTCGGGATTTCGGGATTGGCATCCCTACTAATAACACTTCCCATATATGAAATAAAAAATTTTATTTTTGTTTTATTTTTCAAAATAAATAATGATGTTTCTTAACACATAAAATGTCTGTTCCCGTACTTTACCGAAGTTACCCAAACTAGCCCAAAGGCGTTCCCGTACTCAAAATTGCGTGTAAATTGTTGTTGTTTGGGCTGTTTTGGGTTCCCGCGGGTACCCGCGGTAACGTACGGGAACACACATAAAAGTGTCCTATTTCCATGTCCATAGCTGTTAATTAAAAATGATGTGTCGCAATCGCGATGCGTCAAATTTTTCTCACTTTGTTGTACTGAGTAATCATTCAAAATCTTTACAGACAAATACACCGTTGAAGAATGCCGCCGAAAATGGAAAAATCTTCGAGATACCTATCACCAATATCGATTGCGAAAACCTAAATTGGGCGATAGCCTCTCAAAATGGCGTTATGCCAAAGATATGGAATTTCTTTCAAATGTTTATCAACCAAAATTGAAATCAAATCGAACACAAAATTTCAATACATCACAGGATAATCTATTGCATGGTGTCACCGAGAGTATGGTGTATCAAAAAGAAGACGAACATGATCAAATTGTTTCACAAGATATGGTACACATGGTGAACGACACAGAAACTTTTATATTAACCGCCTATGAAGATGTTACACATGACAACGATGTATCACATGAAGATCCGAACATGGTATCACATAGTGAATTAAATCATGACAACAATAGTATGGACGATTGTGTGGAAATTGTTAAACATGAGCAACATTCGCAATTAGACGATGATGATGGTAATACTGGGGCTGAAGTTGACTATGAAGAGGTGTGTTTGTATGAGGAATCTGGTAATACACCTAGTGTTGATTGTGAAACTATTATCGGTGCAGGGCATAGTACAAATTCAGCCAATTCGGATGATACCAAATTTCAATATATTGACACCAATGATTTTTGTATAACTTCTATTAATCCAACAAGATCTCAATATTCTAGCAGTTCCAGTAGTGTTATTGGAGCGTCAGGTACTATTAAATTGAAAAATTTACCTATAGTTAGCTCTTCTACCACATCAATGCCATCAACATCATCCACTACCTTAGACTCTACAGCATCATGTGTTACAATATCCACACCTGCTGTACATGTACAAACTTTACCCGTTTTAAAACCATGCCCGTCGACACAATCTCCAACATTGATTACAACTTCAGTAAGGGATAATGCTAAACCTGAAACAAATTCTTTGTTAAAAACTGTAAATACAAATTCCCAACAAACGACAGTAAATTATCAAAATACTACCACTTCATGTTCTACTTCATCTACATTTGCAGCAAATAATTATCAACGTGAAGAATGTGATTTATTTTTTGATTTTCTTAAAAAGAAAATACAACGTTTTCCACGAGAAGAAATGACTGCCATACAAGTGGAATTTCTTAATTGTGTATTACGTCGTGAAGCTGAACATGCACAGAAAGCTCAACAGCAACAACAAAGTAACTCTATGAATTAGTTAATATGTTTGTAAGTACATGAATTTTTCGAAAAAGGTTTCTTAATTTTTTTTATAATGAAATTATTAATAACTTTAAATAAATTACATATTTAAAAAATATTTATAACTTTTATATTAACCGCCTATGAAGATGTTACACATGACAACGATGTATCACATGAAGATCCGAACATGGTATCACATAGTGAATTAAATCATGACAACAATAGTATGGACGATTGTGTGGAAATTGTTAAACATGAGCAACATTCGCAATTAGACGATGATGATGGTAATACTGGGGCTGAAGTTGACTATGAAGAGGTGTGTTTGTATGAGGAATCTGGTAATACACCTAGTGTTGATTGTGAAACTATTATCGGTGCAGGGCATAGTACAAATTCAGCCAATTCGGATGATACCAAATTTCAATATATTGACACCAATGATTTTTGTATAACTTCTATTAATCCAACAAGATCTCAATATTCTAGCAGTTCCAGTAGTGTTATTGGAGCGTCAGGTACTATTAAATTGAAAAATTTACCTATAGTTAGCTCTTCTACCACATCAATGCCATCAACATCATCCACTACCTTAGACTCTACAGCATCATGTGTTACAATATCCACACCTGCTGTACATGTACAAACTTTACCCGTTTTAAAACCATGCCCGTCGACACAATCTCCAACATTGATTACAACTTCAGTAAGGGATAATGCTAAACCTGAAACAAATTCTTTGTTAAAAACTGTAAATACAAATTCCCAACAAACGACAGTAAATTATCAAAATACTACCACTTCATGTTCTACTTCATCTACATTTGCAGCAAATAATTATCAACGTGAAGAATGTGATTTATTTTTTGATTTTCTTAAAAAGAAAATACAACGTTTTCCACGAGAAGAAATGACTGCCATACAAGTGGAATTTCTTAATTGTGTATTACGTCGTGAAGCTGAACATGCACAGAAAGCTCAACAGCAACAACAAAGTAACTCTATGAATTAGTTAATATGTTTGTAAGTACATGAATTTTTCGAAAAAGGTTTCTTAATTTTTTTTATAATGAAATTATTAATAACTTTAAATAAATTACATATTTAAAAAATATTTATAAGTATAAACAATATACATAAATATGATTTTAATATAATAAATAAGTTAAATGAAAAAATTAAAAAATTTATATTATACATTTTTATTTTATTAAAAAATATTTAATATACACTATTTTTCAATTCCATAAGGTCACTTGTTAATGGAACTTTTTTTAAACTGCAACAATTAAAAAAAAAAAGAAAACTTGTATTTTTCAACCGATATGCCTTCTACACCATTTCCAATTGTATTTCAGAAATTATCATTTTAAGATAAGGAAATGTTTAAAAAATGTGTTAATAGCCCGTTTATACAGAGAAATATAGTCCTAAATTTGGTATCTAAATGTGGCACTAATAAATGTACTCTTTTGAATTTAATATGTTGTCCACGAGCCTCTTTTAATAAATAACACTGTGCACGAATCGGAGATTTTCTTCCCGACATGTGGGGCACCCAGTGGGTAAAACTAATTCGGGTACGCTGAATCTAGTGGTGCTAGACGTTTTTCTAGGTTAGCTCTTAAAAAAGATATTTGAGTATGAAAATTATGGTTCCAAGCACCACAAAACACCCGAGTTTTTAATTTGTTTACCGTTAATTTTTAGTTAAGTTGTTTGTTACTCTACCAAGAAGCTTTTTGTTAAAAATAATCAAAATCGGTCTTGCGGTTCAAAAGTTTTTATTGAAAATGTGAGGGCTCCTTAAAAATCTTTATGCAAATTTTTCACAATATAAATTTTAGTACACTCAAAAAAATAGGTTAGTAGAAAAATTAGTAATTGTGGGCGCTGTGGTGTAAAGGTTAGCGCGTTGGATTGTTACACGTTAGGTTGCGGGTTCGATCCCCAACCAAGGCAACATCAATTAATGGAAAATACTAATATGTATGAGTCCTCCTTCGGTGTTCCCATAGCACTTAACCCCACCGAAATAAAATAATATAACAGGGCTATGAACTAAAAAGCTTCAACAAAGTTAAAAAAAAAATATTTAAAGCCCTTCATCTTTCACCACCTTTCACTTCTCCACTATCCCCTTTCCAAAGGAAGCAACACGTTAATGAATAGGAAGAATTTCCTGAGTGTTGCTTCTCTTTATAAAAAAAACGTCTTGTATATCAGGTGTACTAGTTTTCAGCAATTTTTTTGCTGAAATTCCGTTTTCAGCAATAGTTTTAGTTATATTTTTTAGCACTAAACTAATTTTGAACTAATGTTTACTAATTTATTTTGCTACAAAAATTGTGCTGATAACCGCATTTATAGCGTGGACGACAACCAGATAGACAAGATGTAGATGTCGCAGCAATTTCTTTCATTTAAATTTTCAGCAAATAAATTAACTAAAGCAAAATTTTTGAGTTTTTTCAGTCTACTAATATTCAGCAAAAAGTTTAGTGATTTTACAAGGATTTTTTTATTTGCAATTGACTAAGTGTTAACATAACTTTTGCTGAGATTACTATTTTTTGGTAAAAATCAGCTGGCTGATTTTCACCAAACACCTTTTGCTGAAATTACCAACTTTTTTGAAAGCCAGACACAGCAACATGGTTTGCTGACTTTACTGACTTTTTTTTTAGTGTATTATTAGCACTGCCCATTAGCACTGAATCTCACAACGCTCTTTCTAGTGGTTTATTAGACAGCTGAGATTCGGTAAATCCACAATCTTGAGCCTTACTTCTTAATTCGGTAATCCATTCAGATAAAAACTGATTAATCTTCTGTTTGCGGTTATAAAATTCAAATGTGGCACTCATATATTTTGGAGATTGTACGAAATGTTCGCTAAGCGCCTCTGCTTCTGTGATGTCCCATAATTTTACTGAAATATCTTTAGGTGCAATAAGTGTTTGAATTAATGAAAATGTAGCGTAACCAATATTTGACAATAAAACTGCCTTTTTCTGTTCATCCGTAGTAATTTTCTGTGTAATGTAGAAAAATTTTAATTGATTATAATATACTTACCAATTTTCACACGTGTGATCAAATGGACGAAATGACGGTAGAACTGACATTGTAGATTCGATTAAAGATTTTTTAAAAGAATTTAAATGTTGCTTGTTTCAAAATTCCAAGACAATTTTATTAAAACCATTTCAAATTAATTTCAAATAAAAAGTAATACAAATATTACTACGTTTTCATTTACATAAATATTTAAATTTATTTCAAATCATAATACACCTGCAATCGAATACGAGTAATGAGCAGGTTCAAAGAAGGCCAAATCAGCCCCTTTTTCACAACTTTAACCGCCTTTTTCTCAAATTGTGAGGTAATGAAAAAAATCGGATTTGGATTCAGGGCATCAAGGCCACTATGAATCATCCATCAAAACTCAAACCGCAGAAGGTTTATTGAGGTGTATAATAAATCATAAACTAATGCTTAAAATCACAAAATATGGTTAAATTTTGGGAACACAATAAGTCGGTAAATTACAGGAACACAAAATTGACTTTGCATATTTTAAAAAAAATAACAATTAAACTAAATAATGCATTAAAAATAATGTAATAAAACAAGAAGGATGAAAAAAGACAATAATTATTTAAGGACAAAGAAATTATGATGATGATGACTGATTAACTTAAGTCATTAATACGATCTGTATTAAAGTAAATAACTGTAATTGTTATATCATCACGGTATAGACGTACAACATCTTGAGGTAGTGATAAATAGTATGCGATTTTTGAATGTTCAATGCCATAGTCGGTGCCTCCCAAAGCATGACGTATCAAATGGGTAGCTGAATTTTGATCAGAAGGTTTTCGAGTACGACCAGCTCTGAAATTTCGAAAACAAAAATGTGTAACCTTTCAAAATACAATCAAATGTTAATGTCCCTAAACTCACTTTCTTTCCGCCAATATATCTGAAATTTCTTGTAGGGTCACATCATCTGCCGGTAACTTTACAGGTTCCAATGATTTTTTCGAATTTAAATGATCTCCCACCAAACTTACTACTTGTAATGGTGTGAGAAAATCCCATAAACCATCACTGCCTATTACTAGAAATTTGTCATTTGCTGACAGACGATGATGTTCAACATCTGGTCGAGCTGTTAAATATGGGGGTGTATGATAGTGCGGCGGTACAGCATGTTCACCAAAGGCAGGTATTACATGCTTATCCATTATTTCATTTGACCATTTATAACGAAAATCTCCCATAGCACGCAATGGAGCCAATTGACCCAGAAGACGATCATTTCTTATGGCCGTATCGTGTTCTTCATTAGGATGTTCCGATAATATTCGTTGCACTTCTTGTTGATTATCCGTGTTGTGTTCTTGATTGAGTTTTTTTGATGTCCATTGCCCGGTTTTAGAACAAAGGGAACCTATGACAGCCGTGCAATCACCTGTACTAGCTAAATGTAAATCCAAATCTTCGATGTGGGCAACACAACAAACAGCCCCTGAAAAAGGAAAAAAATTTAAGTGGGTAAAAGACTGAAAAATTTTGAGCTTAAAAAATGGTAGAACAAATGTTTATGATCTCTATATAAATAACAATTCATGGCGCTTATGTTGTTTGAACTTTAGTTAATTTTCCTTTTTCCGTTTTTGAATGAACGGGTACGTTAACAAGTAAAATTTCCGGATTTGGGACGACACCAAGTGGCACTACAGAGGACGCTACCGATCGATCCAATTTACTTTTCTCAAAATTGGATGTCAACGACAGGACGGCGATACGTGCCACACACTAGATTCCACAATGGAGTTTCTGTACCAGCGATTTTAGGTCATGTTTATATTACGCAGAAGCAACGTGAGCTGGCCCTTAGAATCATGCAAGTTGACCCCTTTTGACTTTTTTGTGGGGTTTCCTTAAGTCGGAATTCTATGCAAAGAAGAAAACCAAATCACCGGTGCCGAAGCTGCGGGAGTCATTTGAACGATGTCATATTCCACACATAATGTCATTGATAACCCATTCAAATAAAATAAAAAATTCGTTGTTATCTCAAATACGATTTTTGCATCTATCCGTCCCTATTGGAAAACCCGTTATAAAATAATAACGTTACTCACTGACTGACTCACCCACTAACTTACCTAACATGGCCGAGCCCAAACCGCTGGAGCCAGGTGTGTAGGCTGCAAAAAAGAGAAAAGCCTCCCCTTAATGGCCTGCCCAAATCGCTTTAGCTAGAAGCATGAAATTTAAAATATAACTCCCATTAAGTATAGTTTAATTTACTGATAAAGTACTTTTCGACATTTTCGCTAGGAACGTTGTCAAAATAGGGGTTCAAAAGGGGAAAAGCATAGCTTTGGATAGAAACCTCTATTCCATAGAGTATGCGCTAATTCACTGATGAGGTACTTTTTGGAACTCTCGCCAGCAATGTGGTAGAAATTTGGTTTCAAAAGGGGAAAAATCTCCTCAATAACGGTCTACCCAAACCCCTTTGACTAGATATCAGGAATTTAAAATTTGTGATCACTAGGTCACATGCATTTCTTGGAGAAAATATTAAAATGTTACATTTTTACAAATCAATATATCACAATAAAATCACACTTATTACCAGGGCAGCGACTTTCATGCAAATGCATGTTTGTAGTCATTAATCCAAAAATGATTTGGACCAAATACTCTTCCGAATCAAAGAATTTACAACAAAATGGCATCGATTTGTTGCTGCATATTTTGCTTTTAAGTGCATATTTTTTTGCATATTTTATATAATAAAGAAAAGGAAGAATTTGTAAACCTTAACGCAGCACTTAACTAGAAGGAAAACATTAAGTTGCCATCTACTTAGAAATTTATATTGAATTTAATTTTTAACCAAAATCTCGAATAATAAATATGATTTTTAAAAATCGATAAATTTAAAGTGCATATTTTTGGGTTTTAAGTGCATATTTCCATTTAAGTGCATATTTTTAAGTGCATGAAAGTCGCCGCCCTGCTTATTACATTTATTTAAATATATGTACATTAGAGCGACTCACTTTATATATGTACAAAAAAGAAGTAAAGAGTACCCGCATCAAAATATACCTTGGTTTATTTTATGACTCTCAAAATATTACGGGTCTAGCATGGACATCTCACGAGCAGGACCGTTTTTCAAAAGTCTCGTTTTTTAGTTTTTTTTAGTCTTTTTTGTCAAGATTTTGTCCAGAACAGCGTGAAAAATGAATTAAATTTGCAAAATTTAAAATTATATCCACATAACGATGATGTACTTGTCAAAAGAAAAATTTTTGCCCCGTTTAGAACAAAGAGCTAGTGATAGCATTAATTTCAACAAAAAAATCTGAAACACGTATTCACTTAAATTGACTAGAGGTTAACATGTGTTAATTTGACATTTTAAATCACAAACCTTTCCGTGCAAAAACTTAAAATTTTTTTTTTTATATAATATCCCTTTAAGTGGGGCATAGTGACCAATACCAACATCCCAACGGATGAAGAGGATGAACTTCTAAGTTCTCAGCCCAAAGTTGCTGTAACAGAGGAAGTTCCAGGCGAAAAGTCGAAACCAGTGACTGAGAGAGTAAAGCTCGTAAACGCCTGAGGATGTACCTGGATGAAGGAATTGGCATAGAGGCAGCGCGGAGACTTTGTCTGCTACCCATGCGCGAAACCCGTAAGGAGGTCAAAGAACTCTCAGGTATCAGAAAGAGGGTGCGATCAGATGGCTCAACACCACCTGGCTCCCGACACCCTGCGAAAAGGACCGCTGAGATGGCTAGTGATGGCACACCTCTAAAGGTTGGTAGTGGTACATTACCAAAGGTAGCCTTGGCAGCCCCGATAACACAGCACAAAACAGCGGTACCATCTTATAAGGAAACTGTTGCGGCGACGAAGATTGGTGTTATTCCGCCTGATTTCCTGCTGCACTCCATCCAAAGAGCTGTTTTATACAAAATAGCGGAGCTGAGAAAAGGGACCATTAAGCCCTGCTTCTCTAAGCCGGGATGGCTTAGTTTTGTGTGCCGCGACAAGGACACAGCGCAGTGGCTGGAGACGGATGAAAAACCGGGCTGCTCGAGGAACCTTGCCAAACCTAGTTCTACTGAGCCCAATGCCAAAAAGTCGGCCAAGCTTACGGCTCCCAGCAGGCGCAAAAAGTGGGAGAGGAACTCAGCAGAGGAACCTGCTCTGGTAAACATCAATCGGGGAAGAAAGGTGGCAAAGCGTGCTGACAAACTTGGTCGTGATGACTGCCACAAGAGGCAGGACACCGAAGCACCTCAGGTGCTTGCAAGTGAACCTTCACCATGCCAAAGCGGCATCTGATGTTGCCAATAGAATGTTCACCGCCGACGCTCTGGATGTAGTATTTATTCAGGAGGCGTGGGTGCACAATGGGGCTATTAAGGGGCTACACTTGAACCATGGTAGGTTGATATATGATTCCAAACACAGTAGGCCTAGAGCGGCCATCCTTTTGAGGAGCAACCTAACATATCTTCCAATTTCAGAGTTCATATTGGAAGACCTGGTTGCGATTTGGGCAAAAGTGCCTTCCCTGGCCGGGGAGCATGAGGTGATGTTGGCCTCTGCGTATTTGCCTGTGACGCCAATGCTCATCACACAAGGTGGGGAAGCAACAATGTCAACAAACGAGGTGAGTACCTGCTAGAATTTATATGTAGTAATGGTATAAACATAGCAAATAGGGGCGACGAACCGACGTTTAGGAATGATATTAGGTCAGAGGTCTTGGACCTCACTCTTACTAGTTCTAACCTTTCTTTCGCCATCTCTAACTGGCATGTATCCAGCGAACTATCAATGTCTGATCATCAACACCTGGTCTTTGATGTTGTTAGGGCGCTGGACTCGTGCCAAAAATATCGTAATCCCATATGCACAAACTGGGAGAACTTCCGTTTTCATTTGGAAAACGAGGCCAATCTCTCTAACGGGATCATTCTGAGCCCAGATGAGATTGATTATAAGGCATCAGAGATTCAATCTCTATAAACAGCGAAGGAGTGTTTGCATAAGAGACTTCTTCCATTTTTGAGTCAGCACAATGTATCCACTTACTTTTGGCCCGATTTAGCATATTGTCACTACAGCAAGAAAGCGCGTGGTATAATGATAATAATGTGGTTTTTGTACCAAGAGAGGCAAATCCACCAAACTGCCAGGAGCTCAGGCCAGTGGAGAGATATTGGGCTCTTGTTAAAAGAGAATTAAAGGGCACAAAAAAGGTCTCCCAGGACATGCAAGATTTCAAATGTAGATGGACCACCTGCTCTAAAAAGGTGACAGAAACTACCATAAAAGCCTTAATGGGAGGGTTTCCGGAAAAAGTGGATAACTTTGTTCGTAGTGGTTAGAATTCCATGCGGTTTTTTTTGTTTGATTTTGTATTAAATTTCATTTAATAAAAATTTGGTTTGAAGTCTTAAAATTCAGTGGTTTGTTTTTTATTTAACTTTATGTGTGTTAACATTTTTATGATCTCACTCCT
This sequence comes from Leucophora obtusa, assembly GCA_949987735.1. Lineage (NCBI taxonomy): Eukaryota > Metazoa > Arthropoda > Insecta > Diptera > Anthomyiidae > Leucophora > Leucophora obtusa. The sequence continues at coordinate 100,524,594 of OX465297.1, read as the reverse complement.
TATACCCAAATTTAATTAAATTCTGAAAGTTCGCCTAAAAGGCATTATCCTACAAGCTTTCTAGTACCTGTTTGGGGGGTTCTTTTTGACCAGAAGTCAAAATATTAACCCTGTATAGATCAGGTTGTATAAAATAGTAATTTTTATCAAGTGGAACACATGTTTCGAGCAATTTCAGAAAAATATAGTCAGAAATAAGCTTCATGGGACTTTTCGTCCCCAGGATATTAAGGGTTAAAGATTTTTTAAATAAATATTAATCCTGTGTGGATCAGGTTACATAATACTTTTCATCAACGGGCAATTTCAAAATTTTTGAAACCTGGAGCCAGAAATTAAATAAGCTTCATGGGTCTTTTTTGTCCCCAGGACTCTAAGAGTTAAAGATTTTTTAAATAAAAATAATTATAATTATAACATGATAATATTAATTTGATACTTTTTGGAAATTTGTGCAAAATTTTGTGAAAACAGCCCAATTCCAATTGACAAAATAATCAATTTTCATAAAATTTCCTGGAAAGTAGTCGCTCCCCAAACAAAACCCGAATTATCATTTTTTTAATTTATTATTTTTTCTTTAATTACAACTATTATATTACAAAACGAGTAAAAAGGTTAAAGTCGGGCATGCCGACTATACAATACCCTACACCAGTCTGGTTAAAAGCCAACTAATGTTTGGATCCGAAATTCGAATGGGTTAAGATGGGACTTGTGTCAAAATTGTCTATAATGTGAGTCAGCGAACCAAATTTCATTAAAATATCTTAATATTTGCGACCTGCAGTTTGTAACCAAGCCAATTTTGGGGGGAGGGACCCTTATATGGGCACTAGGTCTAAACATGGACTGATTTTAACCAAAAGTCGGTGTACCAAGTTTCATCAAAATATCTTAATATTTGCGACCTGCAGAGCAGGGTTGAAAACGCTACGACTAAAGTAGCAGTAGTAACTAAAAATGACGATTATTGTAGTAAAAAAAACAACAAAACTAAAAGTCATCACATCGCTACTACTACCACTATGCAAACTTTTCTGTAGCTCAGCAGTAGCACATAGCTTTGTTTTGAAATTGAAAACCACCACAGCATCAATCGATGTGTCTGCTACTAAATTCAACAAGTAGCAGTAGCAGCCAGATAGACAAGACTCCCAAATTACTACTCAGCTACTACTACCACTACACAAAAATTTTATTAGCTAAGCAGTAGCACACATCTTTGTTTTGAAATTGAAAACTACCGCAGCACCAATCAATCGTCTACTTACAAATTAAGCAAGAGCAGTAGCAGCCAAACATACATGACTCCCAAATTACTACTCAGCAGAGTAGTCATAGAAATATTTTTGGTTGTTTAAAAATGAATTATTTGTTTGGTTTTTCCAGTACTGTGTGTGTGTGTGTATGTATTTTATATTGTTTTTGTTAAACAGAACAGAGCATGAAGATGCTAATTTGCCGTTTTGGAATATTCGATTGATTTTATGATTTATATTTTGTATTTTAAATTTTTTATTTTATACTATATTATATATTTTTTAACTCACCACTAATTATGAATAATTTGCAATTTCTTTTCATTACGTAGGCCCTGTGCAAGGTGGCTAAATTTTTTCTAAACTAAATATAAATAGAGAAAAGGGTTTAAAATTTCTTTAAAAATTGCCGCACCCACCCACCCGTGGTACCAATTCACTTTTCAATATTTTATTTATTGTTTTAAAAATTAACAGTTGTAAGACACATAATGATAGAATTAGGGTACATAAATTTACGTCACAATAAGACAGCACTGTTTCAACGGTAAATTGTTAACAAGTGGTGGGCGAGAGCAAAATAAGGATACACACAAAATTCATACGTAGATCAGTATTTGTTGTTAGGGTTGTCGCAAAATAAGGATACACACAAAATACATACGTAGATCAGTATTTGTTGTTAGGGTTGTCAGATATAGCGCTTTCTTGCCAAACGTGGCGATTTACAAACACATTTGGAGATTTTATTCTTGAAATGGCGACGGACGGTTTTTACGCTGATTTAGGAAGTGGTTGGAGATTTTTATGGATATTTTTTACACTCAGTATCTAATCTCACAGATTATGATTTTAACCTTTTATATAATCCCTATCTTTGATTAAAAAAAAAAGATAATATTTTTATAATTATTTGGTGCTAATGAAAACAATTTAGTCACGTCAGATTTAGCGTTTTTTATTTTTTACATTGAAGATTATCCCACAATTAGCCAGATTATTAAATATACTTTTTATAAAGTTTCGACAAAAATCGTTAACCGAAGTCCTAAAATAAAATACTGTTGACAGTGCGTTTATCTGGTTTAGGCTTAAGAACGCTAAAACTGAGTTAAATTTAAAGACAAAATAACGGAAAAATTAGTTTAATTGAATCAGAACGGGTTTAAATTTTGCACTAACTTTTTTATATGAGTGTACTAAAAACTACAGTTGGGCATCGATTATCCGGAATGGTCGGGATCGGACGCATTCTGGATAATTGATTTTTCCGGTTAACTGATGTAAAATTTTTTACGCTTTTTAATATAAATGTTTGTTTTATTTAATCAATATACAAACTTACAAAATATAACGTTAATAAGTTTTTAATTGCTATATATGTAATTACTTAAAAAAATTCATTTATTGTGTTTTGTTTCTTTTCCTTAACTTTCATATTTTCCGCTAAGAGCTTCTCTTAGATACGGTAGACTTGTATTTTATCTTGTTCTCTAATATTCTATAATATTAATCTTTCTATAATATGTCCTTTGAATTTTTATGGCCATATAAGAAATGTTCATAATGGCAACTAAAACTGCTTTCAGGGAAACACTTCCAAAAAAGGCTTGTTTCCTCTCCATTGTAGATTTTCTTATTTATAAGATTTTCCTTTGATGAATACACAATGAATTCCAACTGATTTACAAAAATTGTGGCAGATACATATTCGGCAGATGCTTTGTGAATTCCATGTTGTTTTTTAAAGTTCTGTAACTAGCATCGAGAATATTCACATGCTAAGCTTATATTTAATTTTTAATGGAAGAACTTAGCCTTTTCCATTATCATTAAACTGGAAATTGGGATCCCTTTAAAACGTTTTTGTCGGAACCATTCGTATTTCGCTCTAATGCACTTTTTAAAGTTTTTCGATTTTGGAAGCGAGTAACTAAATCACTTTCTGCACAATATTTTAATATTTTATCTTTATATTTTATTCAGTCATAAACTGTTTGTTTGCCCACTTCATATTTTTGTGATAGTGTTTGAACAGAAACATGTTTTTTTTAATAGTCGTTGACTATATCAAATTTTTCTTGAATAGTTAATACTTTTCTTTGCTTTTTACTCGATTCTAAAATTACACATCAACACTCCTTACTACGTAAATTTCAATTGCAACTAAACACCAGAGGAAAAACATGCAAACAAGGGAATAACCTTATTTCGTTTTAGACACATATTAATTTTAGTGTTGCTAACATGTTGAAACCAAATTTCGTCAAAATAAATAGTAGATGTTTTTCAATCCCGGATAATTGATGTAATCACGGTTAATCGATTGAAATAAAAAAATCTTCCTTTCCTTATAGATCCCGGATAATTGATGTTCCCGGTTAATTGAATCACGGATAATCGATGCCCATCTGTACTTTAAAATGACCTTGTAGAAAATACTACTGACAGTAGTAGATTATTTTTGTTATATATCCGTAAGATAGGAACATCAAACATAAAACTGAATTTTTACTTGGTTTTAATCAACAAACATATTCGTCGCTGCTCCTAAGAAAATACCTACATATTTGCCGATAAACTTTTTTGTGGGGAGACATACAAATCTGCTTTATTTCAACGTTTTTCGGAACTTCTTGGAAATTATTTTTTTACACACATATAAACCAAACTTCAAGCTTTTCATTTATAAAAGAATTACTTCCAAAAAAAATGGCCAAGACACACAACACAGACCTAATTTAGGTGTTCCACAAATAATTTTTGAAAACAAATAGCTATTTTCTTAGGCGCAGCAACGATATGCTGATTTCAACTGAATAATTTAATTTCCATTAAACAACGTTTCTTTTAAATTATTGTATTTTTATAAATTTAGCAGGCCGTGATGCTCAACTTCATCGAAAATACGAGTATATTCTGTTATTTTAGTAGAATTTTAAACTATTTGTACGGGCTTTTTTTTGTGAGTATACTGGTGCTGATTATAATCATATTGCATACAAAGGGTCAAACATATTCAAATATGAACTCATAAACCTTTATTAATTTATAAGCCGCTTTTTAATTAAAACATTTCAAGTTTATTATGTAATTTTGTATGCGCCCAATACACATCAGATAAACCAAAATCATTTATTCTTTCGCTAAAAAAAAAACTACTCAGCATGAAAGGAGTCATATTTCGGTTTTCTATGTTTTACTACTTTGTTTTTTCGTTTTCTGCTCTTGCTGTTTTTTTTTTCTGTAGCGCAGCAGTATTTGTAGCAGTAGCAGTAGTAGTTGTTCATTTCGTTTTTCTGCTCTTACTGTTTACAAATGCTCCGTATTTTGTTTGTAGTGGTAGCAGTAGCACAAGAACAAAAATAGAGTTGATCAAAAACAATGACTACCTACTTTGTATAAACTAAGTAGCAGGCAGATGCTTTTACTAAAGCTACATGAATTGTTTGTAGTAGTAGCAGTAGTAAAAAGCAAAAATATTTTTTGAATCGTAGTTTTTTAAACCCTGCTGCAGAGTGCGCACAAGAATGCATGGACAGACAGACAGACGGACATCGTTAAATCGAAATAAAAAAAAATTCTGAGCCGATCGGTATACTATAAGGTGGGTCTAGGACCAATATTTTTTGGTGTTACAAACATCAGCACAAACTTATAATACCCTGACCACGTAGTGGTGTAGGGTATAAACAGATTTTGACATTTCCAAATTATGAATTAAAAAAAATAAAAAAAATTAAAAATAACTAAAAGAAGCAGGTTTTGCATTTCTATTAAATTTATGGGCATCTTCGGTTCCAGGTTAAAGTGGGTTAATGATATCCGACAAAACCAAAATTCCGTATATGAATAATTTTAAGTATATTTAATAAACAAGTTAAATAAAAAAAATAGTTTTTGCAAAAATTTCGAATTTTGGAAATTTTTAATGGATATGCTATTTTCTTTTCAAAAATGGATCATTTTCGGCCGCGACTGAGCTCGGGTTAAAGTTTTCTAAAAAAAAAAATTAATTCTTCAATTTTGAACCTACTAGATGAAAACTTGGTGGTGCAATGAATGAAAATCGACAAATTAAAGGGTTCTTCAACAGGGACGCTACAAAAGTAGAAAGACAGGGACAGCAAACGACGCCATATTTCTTGCCACTCTTTTGACATTTCTCTTCAGTAAGGTTTGCCAATTCATGATGGAAGGATATACGAGCCAACAACGAGTCGAAATTATTAAAATTTACTACCGAAATTCGGAGTCAGTGGCCTCAACGTAAAGAGCGCTACGTCCAATTTATGGTCGTCATAATGAATGGCTTCGTCAATAAACAAAATATGCGTTATTGGTCAGACAGCAATCCAAACGTACTCCATGAGTCATCATTGCATCCCGAAAAAATTACGGTTTGGTGCGGTTTATGGGCCGGCGGCGTCATTGGGCCGTACTTCTTCCGTGATGATCAAGACCGGCACGTTACTGTGAATGGGAATCGCTACCGTTCAATGATAACCGAATATTTTTGGCCCCAATTGGATGATATGGGCTTGGAGGACATGTGGTTCCAACAGGACGGCGCCACAAGCCACACAGCGAATGTCACAATCAATTTATTGCAAACCAAGTTTGGAGAACGTGTTATCTCACGAAATGGTCCGGTCGATTGGCCGCCTCGGTCGTGCGATTTGACGCCGTTGGACTATTTCCTGTGGGGCTACGTCAAATCTTTGGTCTATGCCAACAAGCCAGCGATGATTGATGTACTTCGTACGAATATCGGCTTGAAAACCGTCGAAAATTGGGTTCAGCGTCTGGACTTCTGCAACGTGCCCGTGGTGGCCATGCAAAAGAGATCGATTTCCATACATAATGGCATCGAACGTACTTTCACAGGAATGAAGAATTTCATTGATATCCAAAACCGTTTTTGTTTTATTTTGTAGCGCTCTTATTTTAAGGGACAGCATATACATTAGACCACCCAAATTTCAAAAAGTATTTTTTTGTTTGCTCCCCCGGCAATTTCCGATAGATTGGACATAAAAAATAATACGTGTACAAAAATTGGATCTCTCGGGCTCATACATACATATAACATATTTAAGCATATCCTGACATATCCTATTTTCAAGGATATTCTATAAGAAAAACAAATTTTTGACTCTTTTGTACGGAGATATTTGTGATGGAAATGTCAAATTTACCTATCATAAGCTCTGTTTCTTTACTTTTTGGGTAAAGTTCGGTAAAATGAGAGTTAACAAGAAATACTCTCCCGAAATAACAAAAATGCACAAAAGTAAACGAACGCGAAAAACCACATTTGAAGCCCGAAAAACAAATGTCAATAGATTTGTGCATTATAGTTCGTTTTGGTGAGCACTCTTTTTAGTTCTTGTTCAATTTGTTGTAAAAATCTAGATAGCTTTTCTAGTTAAACCCCTTTTTAAATCAAAAATTTAATAAAAATTTCCTTTTTAGGCATTTCTATTTACAAAAAGGAATACATAGTTTATTAAATTTGTAAAAGATTTTAATATTAAACAAAAGCTTCGATTTATTTACATATTTAACTCTTTAACACATTTAAACAAGCGTCTTCACAAAATTGTCGGTAATTTTATGGAGTTGTAAAATCACCGATAGGCTTTTGCAACTATTATACTAATTTTTGTAAATGATAAACATATTTTCTGAATGAATGAAATGATCGATTGAACTAAAAGAGCTATTAGTTGTGAACTAGGTCTTTGGTTCAAATCAATGAAGAGTTCAATTGAACTAGTTGCACCCAACTGATGATATAACAGCTGATTAAAACAATTTACCCAAATTTACACGAAAAAAAAGTCTGGGCTTTCTCGTGCAAGAAGAACAAGAATATTACTCTCTCATGACAGCTCTCATTTACCCAATTGTGTAGTAAGAAAACGCTTTTTGGTAAAATTGGGATCCCGCGGGATCCCAATGTTGAGTACCCGAACACAGCTATAATCTATAGACGATTTAAGTGAACACGTGTTTCAGATTTTTTTGAAATTCGCGATTTTCCGCGATTTATCAGAAATTCAATATGGTGGAAACAATATTAAATTTTAATTCATCGATGATTTTGAGCTACCCCAATTCAATAAAAAAATTTTATGAAATCCTTTGTAGGTTTATTACACAGCACAACACTCAAAATGCATCGGGCATGCGACTTATCAATTCTGATCGATTTTAGTATGAATATCACGAATGTGAACACCAAATTTTAAAATTAGCTCTAGTTTTTGAAATATTCGCAAAATTAATTTTTAGCAAAAAGTCAGTTTTTTCGTTAAAATTTCTTATTTATTCATATCTGACTAAACCACGAATAATTCTAAATATGGTTTAAAAGTATAGGCTTTGGGCTTTTGCCCACATACCAACTTATTTTGATTAGGTAAAGGATCTAGGATCTAATTGCAATTCAAGTGAAAATTTCACTTATTTTCTTATTTTGAAAATATAGCAAAATCCCTTAATCGGATTTGCAAACTCTTAACACATGATGTAAACTCAAATTCCACTAAATTCATTTTATCAAAAAAATCACAACTTTTGCATCAACATTTTTCGAAAATTCAATCTGAAACACAAATTTTATCGCCCTTACTATCTAAGTATTAAAAATGTATATTTTTGTTCATTTAAAATTTTGGATAGCAGTATGCTTTGACTTGGTTTATTTTTGGAGCATTCTGATTGGTTAATTTATTTTCAACCAATCAAAATGTTTGAAAATATAAATATATTTGTAGGGTTTTCGTACACAAAATGAATAAAACCGTAAGTTTAAAAATAAAATCAATTAAATTTAAAATGATCTTTTATAGTACTTTTTTGAACATACATACATATTTTAAAATCGTCATTTTCAGGAATTTGCAATTCAATTATCTAAAACTTTGGTGAAATTGATTAGAAAATATATGTGTTACATATTTCAATGGCTTTATCTGAGTTTTCAATTTAAGATTAATCACAGACTGCTTAATTTTTAGGTATTAAAAAAATCTGATTGGTTAATTTATTTTCAACCAATCAAAATGTTTGAAAATATAAATATATTTGTAGGGTTTTCGTACACAAAATGAATAAAACCGTAAGTTTAAAAATAAAATCAATTAAATTTAAAATGATCTTTTATAGTACTTTTTTGAACATACATACATATTTTAAAATCGTCATTTTCAGGAATTTGCAATTCAATTATCTAAAACTTTGGTGAAATTGATTAGAAAATATATGTGTTACATATTTCAATGGCTTTATCTGAGTTTTCAATTTAAGATTAATCACAGACTGCTTAATTTTTAGGTATTAAAAAAATCTTTCTGGCATGTGATGTAAAACGATCGATTTTGATTTCTATCGATTTGGTTAAAAATCAAAAATTAAATGATGAGGGAGAAAAGTTTTCAACCGCTTTAGTTGTGTCATGTATATCGATTTACGTCTTCTTATCGCTTTTAAATTAAAAATAATGCCAAATATTCAAGTTTGAAATTTCAAAAACGATCGATTTGAAACCGATAGATTTTCATCACATGCCAGAATATTTTTCAGTTTTAGTCAATTTTTACTTAAAATTAAAACATAAAGTGCGAAATTTTTTTGATAAATTAAATAACATGAGATGTTTACTAATGGTATAAATTAAAAAAATTTATATTCCTTTCATCGCAGATTAATTATTAGCGAAATCGTGAAAAAAATGAAATTTCAACTTCCCGGTTTTGGTCTCTCTTTCGTGGAATAACAGATATATGTTCCAAATGTAATTGGTTTATAAAAACAACATATCTTGCTCTACAAAAAAATTAAAACTGTTCCTCACTGGCTCTGTCCAAATTTTAACGAGGGCCGCTTAAAATGAATTATTAACACATATTTTTACTTTATCCGCTTAAAACACCACGATAAGTAACACTTAGTCCAAAAATTAGTATGAATAAAGTGTTTGTCCTTTTATTCTGCATAAAAACACTAATATAGTATTTTTGCGAAAAACGTCAAATTTAGAAGTTATAGCGCAAAAAATCTTTGAAGTGTTTTTAGTTCATTTTTAGGGTCAAAAGTTCAAACTGACTGGCCTGTATGCCACGGAAAAATCCAATTTTTACACATATATTATTTTTTGCACCCAATCTACCAAACTGCCGGTGGAGCAAACAAAAAAAAAAAACACTTGAAAATCCCATACATTTCATGGGTGGTCTAATATACATCTCCATACATACACATCTACATAAAATTGAAAATTTGGGATGTGTAATTTAAAATTTGCGGTTTAAAATCTTAATTTTTTTTTTACACAAAATTAGACCTCCTAATGGACTATCTAAATCATAAAAAAAATGACCCGTTTTTTTTTAAATTTCACTAATTTAAAATTTTCCGCAAAAAAAGTATATTTATTTATTTATTTATTTATTTATTTATTTATTTATTTATTTATTTATATATTTATTTATTTATTTATGTATTTATTTATTTATTTATTTATTTATTTATTTATTTATTTATTTATTTATTTATTTATTTATTTATTTATTTATTTATTTATTTATTTATTTATTTATTTATTTATTTATTTATTTATTTATTTATTTATTTATTTATTTATTTATTTATTTATTTATTTATTTATTTATTTATTTATTTATTTATTTATTTATTTATTTATTTATTTATTTATTTATTTATTTATTTATTTATTTATTTATTTATTTATTTATTTATTTATTTATTTATTTATTTATTTATTTATTTATTTATTTATTTATTTATTTATTTATTTATTTATTTATTTATTTATTTATTTATTTATTTATTTATTTATTTATTTATTTATTTATTTATTTATTTATTTATTTATTTATTTATTTATTTATTTATTTATTTATTTATTTATTTATTTATTTATTTATTTATTTATTTATTTATTTATTTATTTATTTATTTATTTATTTATTTATTTATTTATTTATTTATTTATTTATTTATTTATTTATTTATTTATTTATTTATTTATTTATTTATTTATTTATTTATTTATTTATTTATTTATTTATTTATTTATTTATTTATTTATTTATTTATTTATTTATTTATTTATTTATTTATTTATTTATTTATTTATTTATTTATTTATTTATTTATTTATTTATTTATTTATTTATTTATTTATTTATTTATTTATTTATTTATATTTATACTTTATAAATAAATTTACAAAATATATATAAAAAAAAAGCGCGGGGTAAATGGACCATAATGCGCGTAAATTATAATAACTTATAGATAACAGACGTGCTGGAACAACAGCAACACGTGACAAAGCAACCATTGCATTCACAATGGAGGTTCAGCGAGATGAGGCCCCAACACGCCATAAAAAGAACAAATGCAGATGGACTTAACACGCGCACAACCGACCATTGCCATTGCAATAGAAGCGTGCACGATGTCTCCAAGGGAATTCGCCCGGTTTGCATGTGGTCAGACTACACAGTCTAACGGCATGCTGAGACACGCTTTAGAGTATCGCAAAACAAAAACGATTAACCGTTATTCCTTAAATAATATAATACAGGTCTCGAGATAACCTTCTTCTTCGGCGACTCACGGCGAACTGGAAAAAAGTATATATATATACTAGCCGGCGCAGCCCGCTACGTTGTTAGCGTGCCTTAAAGTTTAGGGGGGGGGGGGGGGGGGGGGCGCAGCAGGGTTGGAAAGCATTTTATAATATTAAAAATAGCGGGCAAAGCCCGCTGCGTTGTTTGCGTGTTTTAAAGTTTTTTTTTTAATTACAGTTTATGTAAAGGTAGACCTGGCAATTCAAGTAAATTCACAAATTCAGTTGGAAAATTTACTGCGTCGGTTTCTTCCACCGGTGCTTCGTTACATGAAATTTAAATATCGGAATATATAAGTTCCATTCCTTTTCTAAGGTTTTTTCTCTTTTAGAAAATTTGTTTAACTTTTTGGAGAGTATGTTTCTATGCTACATAAGTTTCATATTCCGTGGATAGTGTTTGAACAGGTAATTCCCTCTTCCAATCCATTTGCATTGTCTATAATTTCAATTCCACTCGTTCAACGTTTATATCCATTTCATTCCACTTGTGTAGTGTTTCAATTCCACTCGTTTCCTATTTAGTTTCTTAATTTTAGTGTTTCATATACACTTGTTCTTTAAGTTTTAGGTTTCTAGCTAAAGACGCAGACGTTAAGGGGGGGGGGGGCAATTTTCCCCTTTTGAACCACCATTTTTACCACGTTCCTGTCCAAAGTCCTAGAAATGCCTTGTCGATAAGTTAGCCCATATTCCAAGGAAAACATATTATATATTACAGGTTTCTAGCCGAAGGGTTCGGTTAGGCCATCAAGGGGGAGAATTATTCCGTTTTTACCCCTCCCGGTAGGAATTTCCAAAAATTCCGTCTTAGAGGACGCCTGCGTTGGAGGAGGAACCTACTACATACATAATTTTAGGTCTCTATATCCAGCAGTTTGGCCAGGCCGTCAAGGGGGAAGTTTTTTCCCTTTTTACCCCTCCCGGTATGAATTTCCAAAAATACCATCTTAGGGGACGTCAACGTTGGAGAAGGAACCCAAATACCGAATTTAAGCTCCGTTGTTCCAGCAGTTTGGCCAGGCCGTTAAGGGGGAGACTTTTCCTGTTTTTGACCCTACCTGTAGAAATTTCCAAAAATCTCATCTTAGCGGATGTCTACAATAGAGGAGGAACTTTAATATCAAATTTCAACTTCCTACCTCCAGCGGTTTGGGCAGGCCTTTAAGCGGCACTTTTCGCTTCATTAATCCCCATTTTTGCAATGTCCCTGTCCAAAAAGCACCTTCCCGGTAAGTGAGCCCATACTCCAAGTAACATATGTTTTACATTTCAGGTTTCTAACCAACTTTTACTATTTGTGCCCCTCTCGGTAGGAATTTCCGAAAATCCATCGACAGGGAATTTCAGCTTCCTAGTTCCAGCAGTTTGAGCAGGCTGTCAAGGGGGACACTTTTTCTTTTTTTGTCCCTCCCGGTTGGAATTAGGCTGGAAGAGGAACCTAAGTACCGAATTTCAGCTTCCTAGTTCCAGCAGTTTGGACAGGTCGTTAAGGGGCAACTTTCCCTTTTTGAGCCCCCATTTTATAACGACCCTGTCCAAAATTCAAAAAAGTATCTTTCTAATAAGTTAGCCCTTACTCCAGGGACCCACATTTTAAGCTTCAGGTTTCTAGCCGAAGGGGTTTTTACAGGCCCCCAAGGTGAGGCTTTTCTTCTTTTTGCCCCTCCCTTTAGGAAATTACAAAAATTCCATCTTCACGGCTATCTGCGATGGATGAGGAACATTCATACCAAATTTCAACTTCATTGCCTAAGCGGTTTGGGCAGGCCGTTATTGGGGACATTTTTCCCTTTCAACCACCATTTTTACTATGTTCCTGTTCCAAAATAGAAAAATTACGTTGCCGGTGAGTTAGTCCTACTCCAAGGAATACATATTTAAAATTTTAGGTTGGCCAAAAGGCATTGGGCAAGCCGTCAGGAGGAGACTTTTACCTTATTTCCCCTCCCGATAGGAATTTCAAAAATTCCGTCTAAGCGGACGCCTACACAGAAGGAGGAACTCACATACCGAGTTTCCTTTTGTGATATCCTGTAGGGAATTCCAAAAATACAAACTTAGTCGATGTCTACTACAGTGGAGGAACCTTTATACCAAATTTCAACTTCTTACCTCCAGTGGTTTGGGCAGGCACTTTTCCAATTTGTGAGACTGTTTATGTGGAGACTTTTCCCCTTTTTGCCCGTTCCGGTAGGAATTTCCAAAAATCCCGTCTTAGCGCACGTCTATGCCGAATATCAAGAAACCTTGTTTTAGTGGAGATATCCGTGGGGGGAGGAAAAAAAGTAGTTTTTTTGAAATTATATATTATTTTAAATGGTACTTTTTGGAAAAACGAAATTTTTTGGAAAAAGATACTTTGTTTTTACAAAGTACTTTTTTTGTACTTTTTTTGGAAAAGCTATTTTTTTTAAAAAAGGTGATTTTTTTTGGAAAAATGTATAATTTTTGGAAAAAGGTACTTTTTTTTGGAAAAGGTACTTCTTTTGGAAAAGGAACATTTTTTTAGAAAAAGGTCCTTTTTTTTGGAAAAGGTACTTTTTTTGAAAAAGGTATTTTTTTGAAAAAATGTATGTTTTTTGGGAAAAGGAACATTTTTTTAGAAAAAGGTACTTTTTTGGGAAAAGGTACTTTTTTTTGGAAAAGGTACTTTTTTTGAAAAAGGTATTTTTTTGGAAAAATGTATGTTTTTTGGGAAAAGTTACTTTTTTTGGAAAAGGTACTTTTTTTTGGAAAAGGTACATTTTTTTAGAAAAAGGTACATTTTTTGGAAAAACCCTAGTAAAAATGATTTTTATATATTCATATATGATTTTTATACAATCATTTATGATTTTATACAATTATAACTTGTCGATTATTGTGAAACATATATTTTTATATGATTATATCAAAAGATATTTAATTATATAAAATTATATTAACCAGATCCACCATTTTTCGGATCAAATAATATATTTTTTATATAATTATATTAATCCATACATGATTTGATCCGAAAAATGGTGGATCTGGTTAATATAATTTTATATAATTAAATATCTTTTGATATGATCATATAAAAATATATGTTTCACAATACTCGACAAGTTATAATTGTATAAAATCATAAATGATTATATAAAACTCATATCTGATTATATAAAAATCATTTTTACTAGGGAAGGTACTTTTTTTAAAAAAGGTACTTTTTTTAAAAAAGGTACTTTTTTTTGGAAAAAGGTACTTTTTTTGAAAAGGGTACTTTTTTTGAAAAATGAATTTTTTTTGGAAAAAGGTACTTTTTTGGAAAAATGTAATTTTTTTGGAAAAAGGTACTTTTTTGGAAAAATGTACTTTTTTTGGAAAAAGGTACTTTTTTTGGAAAAAGGTACTTTTTTCGGGAAAAGGTACTTTTTTTGAAAAAAGGTACTTTTTTTGGAAAAAGGTACTTTTTTGGAAAAAGGTACTTTTTTTTGGAAAAGGGTACTTTTTTGGGAAAAAGGTACTTTTGTTGGAAAAATTTACTTTTTTTGGAAAAAGGTACTTTTTTTGGAAAAAGGTACTTTTTTTTGGAAAAAGGTACTTTTTTTGGAAAAAGGTACTTTTTTTTGGAAAAAGGTACTTTTTTTGGAAAAAGGTACTTTTTTTTGGAAAAAGGTACTTTTTTTTGGAAAAAGGTACTTTTTTTGGAAAAAGGTACTTTTTTTTGGAAAAAGGTACTTTTTTTTGGAAAAAGGTACTTTTTTGGGAAAAAGGTACTTTTTTTTGGGAAAAGGTACTTTTTTTGGGAAAATGTACTTTTTTTGGGAAAAGGTACGTTTTTTGGGAAAAAGTACTTTTTTGGAAAAAGGTACTTTTTTGGAAAAAGGTAATTTTTTTTGTCCCCTTTTTGCTCCTCCCGATAAGAATTTCCAAAAATGCCGTCTCAACGGACGTCTACACCGGTCGAGGAACCTACATACCAAATTTCAACTTCATAGCTCCACACACAAAAAAATAATTTTCATATTTGAATACGAAAATCGCAGATTCAATAAAAAAAATTTTTGAATTTCCTGTGATGACGATTTTTGCAGAATTGATAATGAAAATTGTAAGCACGTTGTTGAAATTATTTTGTTTTTCTGTCAATAAAGAAAGTTGTTGATTTGATAAAAAGCAATTGTTGAATTTTTGTGATTTTTTAATGAAAGAATGTGTTGATTTAACAAAAAGTTTTAATAATTTTTTAAATAAAAAAACATGTTAAATTTAATTTTATTTATTAAAAAATAAAAAAAAAAAAACAACAAAAAGTATTAAAGGTGCAATAAAATTCTAAATCTTTAATATTACTATTATTTAATATTTTATTATTTATAATTTCATTAAACTTTTCCGGTTCACACATAATATGTGCAAACGCATCAAAGTCCAAAGAGCAACTAAAATATGAAACTACAAAAGTAATAGACAAACTTACAAAAAGAAGAACAAAATAAAGCATGCCTTGAAAAAAATCAAAATAACGGCCAAAATTAAAAAAATTGATTTTTACTTTGATTCAAGTATTATGTTTATTGAAAATGAAAAATTATTCAATTATTTGTTTATCAATGCATTTTGTTGAGTGTTATTTTTAAAAGTTGCAATAGTGATAAACATAATGTTTGAATCAAATTCAAAGGGTTATTGTATTTAACTTTTATATCAAACAAACGAGTTTGTTAAATTTTTTTCTGGTATATTTTTTTGTGTGCAGCAGTTTGAGCAGGCCGTCAAGGGGGAGACTTTTTCCCCTTTTTGCCCGTCCCTGTAAACATTTCCAAAACTCCCGTCTTGGTGGATGTCTACGATAGTGGAGGAACCTTTATACCAAATTTCAACTTCCTACCTCCAGCGGTTTGGGCAGGCCGTCAAGGGGGGCCTTTTTCCCCTTTTTAACCCCCATTTTTACAACGTCCCTGTCCAAAATTCCAGAAAGCACTTTCCAGAAAAGTTAGCCCCTACTCCAAGGAACACATATCTTAAATTTCAGCTTTCTAGCCAAAGGGGTTTTTGCAGGCCGTCAAGGGGGACACTTTCCCCCTTTTTGCCCGTTCCGGTAGGAATTTCCAAAAATCCCGTCTTAGCGGACGTCTACCCCGAAAGAGGAACCTACATACCAAATTTCAACTTCCTAGCTTCAGCGGTTTGGGCTGGGCGATGTTGAGTCAGTCAGTCAATCAGTCAGTCAGTCACGTTATTCTTTTATATATAGAGATATATATATATATTTAATCCTTAATTAAAGGATTAAATATATCCACCACATATTTAATCCTTTAATTCCTAGTGGAACATAGGGCCGCAACAAATGTTCTCCATTGTATTCTATCGGTAGACATCATTTTCATCTCACTCCAGGACACACCATGCTCATGCAACTCGTTCTCTATTTGGCGTCTCCAAGTGTTCGCAGGTCTACCAGGTCTCCTGTATCCTTGGGGGTTATATTCAACGGACTGGGGACTTATATGACAACTAAATTTACACAATCGGATATTCATACTCAAAGGAATTTGATTGGTTAGGTTCCACAAATCCCGATTTGATATCGTGGCAGGCCAGAATATCCTATGTATACGCCTGAGGCAGCGGTTTACAAAAGCTTGCATACAACTCGAAATATTCCAGGTTTCACAGCCATACAGAAGCACAGATTTTACGTTGCTATTAAAAACTTGATCTTGGTGTGATTTGAGATATTTTGCGATCTCCAGAATTTATTAAGCTTGCTTTGCCTTGCACAGTCTATTCTGTTAATTTGTAAGCCCGCTTCGGCCGCACGTGTAGCAAAGGCTTGAATCTTGGATTGCATGCTAGAGAAGCGGTGGGATAGAAGACAGACGACATCTGCATAATCAATATCATCTAACCTATCATATTAAACAGTAGTGGAGACAAAACTCAGCCTTGACGAACACCTACGTTTACTCTGATGGGTTTGCTTGCTGAACCCTCATGTAGTATGGAACAAAATGCGCAAAAAAGTGATTACTTAAAATTTTTTTTAAGAAGTGGATTATCTTTAAACTTAGTTTAACGCAGTTTGTAACTGGAATACTGCTTTTAAAATGTGGTTTATTTTGTTTTATTTCAATAAAGAAATAAATTATACTCGAGAAAAAGTTTTTCCGGCAAATTTTTGATAATAAACTTTGAAATGGCTGACAAAATTCGTTTTCGGTTTAACTAAACCAAGTTTAACTAATATCTTAAAAACTCGCCATAAATATTATTTCGTTTATTTATCAGAAAATCGCAGTCTTTTCCATAGAAAACCGTGATCACGATCACAGTTTATAAGACAAAGATTTGCAAATCACATTCACTGAGAAAAATGTTACTGAAAAATCGCCGGATCGCCCATCTCTATTACAAACCCGTGATCACGGTCATTGTTTAAAAGAACGGTGATTTGAAAATCACGATCACTGGTAGCAGCGTTATTCAAAAATCACCGGATCGCTCATCTCTAGTTCTTCCATATTTTTTTTTACTCTACCAAACTTAAGCAACTTTGCTTAAAAAAATGTCTAAAGTTTTCGATGCCACCAAATATTATTCTACAAAATATTTTCACTTAAAATAAGTTTTGCTTATTGCGAATATAGTAAATAACAAAACCACCGTGTTTCAAAGAATTATCTTTAAAAATGAATTTTTACCAATTTTTTTTGTAAAGCAGTTAAAATTAGATATTCGTTTAACTATTTTAGCTTAAAATATTTTTTGACTTTAGCGCCCTCTGTTGTCACCAAAAAGAGGATACTGAATTCCTCTTACATATTTATTTATGGTATTATGTTAGCTCTTGAAAAATGTATAATTCACCAACATTCGCCATACATTTTTTTTTAATTTTGCCTATGGGACAAAACACTGTGCGACGGGATCTATCCATGTCTAATGCAGAGGTGGTGGATATGATATTTAATTGATTCCATTAGCCCCACAACTGGTTAGGATATTTAGATCCAGTCTTTTGCTAGGTCAAGTTCCGACGAATTGGAGGGGAGTTAAAGTGGTCTTTATTCCAAAGGCGGGGGTGGGGAAATCCGAACAGCTGCCTAAATCGTATAAACCAATTAGTCTCAGCTCTTTTCTTGGAGAAAGTTTTGGACCACTATATTAGGGACACGTACCTCAGGCGTAAGCCGATACACGAGCTTCAGTTCGCGTATCAACGGGGTAAGTCTACCGAAAGTGCTGTATGTTTTTTGTTATCCTTTTGAAAAAATTAAAAAATAAAAATCTTTTCCATCTGGAGGTGGTCAAATTTGGCACTCTCTACTTCTCGCTGTATTGTAATAGGGTCACTCCAAATGTGATATTTAAGAAGCTTATATCATTGACTGGAACGGCCCATACATAATGTTTTAATCCGATAAATATAATATTTAAAAAGATACATATGTATATAGATATATAAGATATATGATATGATCTCGAAAACTAGCCATTGGATATCAAATTCTTTACCAGATTTGTAGTAGCGCCTGTCTCACAATTTTTAATTGACCTTTTTGGGTAGTACCAAATTTCAGCCTATATTAACTATCAATATTTTCCAAATGTACGTTTTTGTTAAAGTCGACTTTGATTCAAGGCAAAGGTTTTGCTTTTATTGTAGTAAAGTAGTGTCAAACATATACAATCAAAACTTTTGTTTATGTGTATTGAAAACGGAAGCAAGATATTTAAGGACAGAAATAAAATTTAAAATAATAACCGATTTTCGGGAGTTAGAGTCGTCATATACTGCCATCTATACGTCAGTTGGATACACCACACTACTATTAGTTACAACGAGTGTTCTTTTTAGTTTCTTATGGCTTTCATATTTTGTTATACATATTTTGGAATGAAAGCGTTATTGCTCCCATTTTGCGCACTCACATATCTAAAACCGAGCTTTCCTTTAAGGAAAAATGACCATACTCTGCCATTTTTCTAACGATCGGTTAACTATTAAAGTGCCTCTTTTAAGGCAAAAGGAAAAAAAGTTTAAAACCAAAGTATTGTGAAGTAGTTTGATTTATTTTAAATAAACCAAAAAAGTTTAAATTAATTTTATTTTATGTAAAGGATATAAAATCCTTAGAAAATTTTTCGTCAAATAATTTTTTTAAAAAAATGTGAGTATTACAATCAAGTGTTGAAGTTAAATTCCTATATGGAGTTTTTTTTAAGGGTTTTTCTCTTTTTGTTAATTTATGGTCTATTCATATCAAATTTTAAATAGATTTCGATTCGCAAAACCTGCATTTTTTTTCCTGAGTGCGTGTTTTTGCCAGGACATAATTTGATTAATCCGTCTTAAGGGTGGATTTTTATTAACCTGGAGTATCTAAGGTAAGGTTTACTTGTAAAATTAAGGTTTTGGCCCAGATTTTCTAAAAACTACACCCTTGAAAAATTGCAGAGTAAAAGATCCACGATTAGGAATTTTTGGATTTTTGCAACTTGTATTTGCAAGTCAATTTTTTTTTTTGGAGGTGCCAATTAATTATGGTAATTATAAAACACAAAGCTTTTATACAATTATTAATCTCATTGAGTGCAACAGCCTGATTGAGTTTTTGCCTTAAACATAAAGGAAAGCTTTCGTTTGCCTTTGGCAATTAATTGTGAGATCGTCAGTCTAGTTAAACTGTGATGACGTGCGGTGTGGTTTCGTTTTAGAGACAACCCTCTGGTAGACCCAAAGCCGGAAAAATAGGGAAAAGGAACAGCATAAGGGTGTAAAGTGACGGGGTTTTCTTGCTGGTGTCGTGGAAAAGGAAAATTTTGTTTAAATCGCCTGTGAAAATTTCATCAAAGTGAAAACAACAAACAGTGCATACCGTGGTTGAATAATACACTGGCCTACAAAATTTAGAAAAAAGATCATTTACAAACAACACGAACTCTACGGTAAAAGTGGAAAAAAAGAAGAATTAAATTTATATTCTAAATTAAATGGAAAAAAACATTATATAGAGTGTTAGTGTTAAAAATAAGGGTAAATGTTAATACATCACAGACGGTAATTTCGTGGATTTTTAAGAGTAGTGAAAGCGTTCGAGTTGTAAAATTTTTAGTGGTTAAAAGAATATTATCTAATAGAATAATTTTTTTTTTGAGTGTAAAAATTTATTCTTGATTATTTTTTTTTTGTGCTGAAAATCAGATAGTATCGAGCAGTGTTAAACTATTTTGCCTAATTGTGATTTCTATAATTTCATTTTTTTTTACTTTCATAGTTAATGCATTTGCATTCTTCCTGTTGTTTTTGAACATTTGTATGTACACATGTACTTACCTACGTCATAGTTAGACTTAATACATATGGACAGATCTATTTTGTCTATTTATTTTTCTCCTTCTTTCTTTCTTTCTTTCTCTGGCAATGCTAAACATATGTTTGTGTGGACTAAGTGAGTTCCTTTGATTTAAATAGAGAAGGTGTAATTGCATTTAACTATGGTTACCACTAAAATGCCCTTTCTACTATTTGATTTTTAGCCATAATTTAGGTAGAAGAAAATTGTTTTTTTGTGATTTCAAAAGTGTTTCATCGGTCTGTGTCAAAATAGAGATTTAATCGAGCAAATTTCGGTTTTAAAGTAAAGTCATTAACGCCCCCTACTCTCTTAGATTAATTTAGCGGCGATCATCTCTTAAGGCTAAAAACAAGGAAAGAGTTAATTTTACCCAATTGTGCTCTTGGTAACATCTCAGCTAGGCTGAACTCTTCGAAGGTACCTTCGTCGTGGGATCAACGACCTCTCTAATGTAAGTTTTTATATATTTAATATTATTGTTTTTTTTTTAAGTGGAGTAAATAAAAGAACCATCATCAGGGTGACCAGATGAAAAGTTAACAACCTGAAAATTTTGAATACTAGTTTGGTGCAAATTTAGATAAACATTGATGAAATAAACCTAACTAGATCCTTCTTCCGTCTTCATAAAAGTTTTCTTTTAATTTCGGTTGATTTTTTTTCCTTTTTTCCCCCGTTTTGTGTGCCCATGAAACACTACTCAGTTTTGACTGATAATTAGCTTTTCCTCCCCACCTATACGGAATTACTAATTAAAGATTCTTTTTTTCTCCTGTAATTATTAAGTTTCTATTTTTTTTGTAATTTTGTATATATAAGTATGTATGTAAATATATAAGGTTTTTAGTTAATTTCATTTTTTTTTTTTTAAATAATTTTATTTTTATTTAGTTTTGTCAAATTTAACCATACTCGAATTTGATTCAGTTTTAACATTTACGAAAATCACAAATTCAAGTTTGGTAGTTGAATATCTAAGTTGAAGTATGAATTTTAGTTTTGTTTTCTGTCAATAAAATCATCAATATGATTAGTGAATAATTTAACACGTTACTGTTTGATTTTAACCCTTTGATTTGGAATTGGTGGGAATCAGAGATGGGGTCACAAAATATTTATTTCTTTTGGTTTATTTCCAGCTTTTGTGATCAAGGTTGGGTGGGCATATGATTGCCTTCTAACATCTTTTAAAGCAATCGATTTAACTTCCCTTTCACCAGTTTTTTCATAATATTAGAAACTTTCCCCCATTTTTTTCACCTCTTATTGTATTCCTACTTTTTAATGTTTATTTGCACGCAACAAATAAAATTTAATTGTAGCACGTTGGCTAAAGAGATAGCTAGGGAAATAAAACCAGCCGAACCTCCCCTTCCGACGAGCTGACAGGCCGGATAGCTTGCGTGCCCCAGGTAGCTATGCCTCTGTTTACCATCTGCCAATTTCTATTAGGTTATATGTTACAGATTCGTATTCAGCATGCCAAATGCAATAAAATATGAAGTATATATTTTTTTAAATGCTGGAAATTTACTATGGGAGTTAGCATTTATTTTCACAAAAAAAATGTAATTTGAAATAGCAGAATAACAAAAATTGATATAAAACGAGAACTAATTATATTTTTGCTTTGAAATTTACTCATTCTGCCCAAATTTAAGTTAAATATAGGGTCTCGATAATTAGCAACACCGTTAACTTATGGGTGTCATAATTGTAAATACAATAAATAAAATGATTTCTTTCAAATATTTACCTGACATTGCGACTGCCATTGTCCTCATATTTGTGTGATTTAATGCTTCATTTGATATATCATCATCCAATGATAGAAATGCCTTTTCCATGGCCAATGAGCGATCTTTCATTTCTTGACTAGATAATGTTTTAATATATTTATTAAAACTGTCTTCATAAATATCTTTGATTTCTTTAACAAAATCCACCTGCAATATTTATAGGCAAACCGTTTTATTTAACTTGCCAAAAAAAGGCATTTCGTAACAAATGTTTGCCGTAATGGCTCTAAAATTGATAAAAGTTGATACATCGACTAAAATGGCTATGCTAAGTTAAATGTTGCAATTTTTTCGGCGACGACCCCTTTAATTAGGCGTCTCTAAAAGAATTTACTCCAAAATTCCTTTGTGCGTGACAAGTCTTCGGCCGGTTTTAGAGGTTTTCTACACTGTTGTAGGTTTAAAGCCGTCTTCGCTGCGTAAAGATTTATTGCTCAGACTACCATCACCCCGGCTTAGGGGTTCTCACCTCTGAGTTATGTCCGAATCTGCTTCGCTGTGTAAAGCGTCTTTAATTTTATAATGCTCTCTAATTTCACCATTCAACTCAGCGTAGGCATTTTGGGGAACGGACAAAATTTTATCATTTCTGAGCCATTTCGGTAATTTTATTTAAACCAGCGTTCTTAATTACCTTATCATTATGACATTTTAAAAATGACTGACTATTACAACCTTTATCAATTTGTTCCTTTAAAATTTCACGATCTACCAGAGAAGCTGCTATATAGCGTAGTAGACGTTTAGAAGTCACCTGAGAACAGGCAGGACCTCCATGACCGTCAAAAATACCACAAATAAAACCTGCAAAAAAAGTAAGATAAATTTAAATTTTTAGGTTTTTGTATGTCGTTAGATGTTCTAACCTTTTTTATGTAAAAAACTAGCTTCGGTACGACAATCTTCACAAGGTTTATTGGAGGCCAATTGATTGGATTCATAACTACGTATAACACTTTTTTGTTCTTCGGGAATAGTATACATGAATTCATTTTCTCTTAATATCAAGTTAATCTTAAAAATACAAATTTGGAAAAACAATCAATAAATTATAAATACAGGTTCTTTTTATTATGGTACTAACATCATAAGGAGTTAATTGTGGTAATTGTGCAGGTCTCTGTGTAGAGATATAAAAATTGCGTTTAACATCAACGTGACATTGAAATGTTCTAGTTGTCCTGTATCGTACATTAAGGACTGTATTGCGTAGTAGTATTGTTAACATCTAAATGTAATAAAAATGTCCTTTTTATTCCCTACAACTTCTGTTTGGGCGATTAATGGATGGTTTACTTTATATTTTTGTTTATATTTTTTATTAATATAATTGCACACATGTGATACTTGTAAATATATATTTTTTATTTCTTCATGGACTTTTAGTTATTAAATACTTTATTTTCAACTAATTTATTAATTATTTTTCGTTAAAAGCAGGAGGAAAAAAACAATTCAGATTTGTAAATTACCCTGACAATAACCAATTGGGATTATGTCAAAATAATTTCACTATAAGTAGTCGATAAAACAGTTGTAGTCGATAAGAGAGCTGCCAATTCACTTAATTTTGATGACAGCTGCTCGTTATAAAAATTGGATGGGATTGTAAAAGTTTTTCGTCTAAAGCTGCCTACACACAGAGCTTTGAAGAATTAATTCCTTTTTGAATGAATTCACTACCAATCGAATTCAATTTTCTCTACAATTGAATGAATTCCTTTTCTTAAGTAATTCACTGAATTCCCTAAACTGAATGCGTTCATCAAACAACAAATTCAAAGAATTAATTCAATTGCAATATTTCTTTTTGTTAAATCAAATGAATTAATTCACCGGTGAACGCGTTCAATTTTATAAATCGAACGGACCTTCGTGTTTACAAAATTTTTTGATATTTTTTGTTTCCAAAAGCCCAAACTACATAGTGAAAGTGGCAGTGGACAGTGGCAGTGCTGTCAAACTTTGTTCTTGAATTACGCTGAAAAGATTTAATATTTTTTAAAAATTCTTATTACGTTTTGTTTAAAAACAGCTCTTGTTTATTTAGAAACTTTTTTTAATTTCTCGGCAGTGACAAATAGAGATGATACAAAAACTGCTTTATCGACAGAACGTCGCACTGCGGTCGACACTGCGTTTATGTGGTTTAGGCTAAACTCAAATTTTTATCGTGTGTATCGATGTTACTGTTTTTGCTGTATTTAGTTCATTGATAGCAGTCACGCTATCGGCAGCTTTTGTAATTAAGCCTATATGACACTTGCTAGTTTCAGTATTAATAATCCAAAATAGAAGAGAGCACGAATTTCCTTATGTGAGAAATAATGTGTGTGAAGAGAACAACTATATCGAAAAACTATCAAACTGTCAAATTGATGTTGGTAATGCAGTACCAGTAGCATTGATGGTGCAAAAAACTAGAATCTAGAAACTAGCAAGTGTCATATGGGCTTTACGCATTTGAGAAAATGGAAATGACGACAATTATAAATAATGAAAACTGCATTAATTTTATAAATGAATATATTTGCGAGAATTATGGGACATAAAATGTGATAACTAAAAAAATAAAATTAAAATAACAGCAGCATATGGAAAACTAACAATTAATTAATTTGATTTTCTTCCGCACATATTTCATGTGATCAGTTCCACAAACAAACAAAAATGATGTTTCGTTTGACGTTTTGTTGTCGTGTGTGCATCGTCTAAAAAACAGGGTTGGCAGGCAATACCGCTAAAATACCGTTATCGATTCAAACCCCTTTAAACTGACTACCGTTACCCCTAAAATACCGTTATCGAAATAACTAAAATACCGTTATCCTTAAAATACCGATACCGAAATAAATGAAATATCAATACCCTTAAAATACCGTTACCGATACAAATTAAATATGGTTATCCCTAAAAGTGAGTATTTTTTGTACATTAAGTGAATAAATTGGTTTTGTTTCTAATCTCGTGTTTTTTGTAAAAAAAAATTACGGGATGCATCGAAATAACTGACTACCGTTACCCTTAAAATACCGTTACCGATATAACTGAAATACCGTTAACCTTAAAATACCGTTACCGAAATAACCCAAATATCGCTATCTTTAAAATATCGTTACCGAAATACCTAAAATACCGTTATCCTTAAAATACCGATACTGAAATAAATGAAATAGCGATACCCTTAAAATACCGTTACCGAAATAACCTGAAATATCGTTACCCTAACGATAACCGCATTCGTTTCGGCTACCATCCATGATAAAAAATGAAGAAAAGTAGAAACACATGTTCTGTCACGAATGTTCCCCAGTGTGTAGGCAGCTTAAAAGCTCGGTATTTTGTTCGTACTTTTACGAAAAAAGTTGTCAAGCTAAATATAAAAAAAAATTCTTCCCTTGCGTGGAATTGTTGCGAAATTGCGGTGGAATTTTTTCGCATCAATTTAATAGACATGACCATTTGAAAATGTGGCGAAAAGTGATATTTAGGTTAATTATAGCCTAAACCATTAAACGCCGTGTCGACCGCTAAAGAAGTTTTTGTATTTTCTTTATTTGTCACTGCCGATAAATTAGAAAAGTTTCTAAATAAACAAGAGCTGTTTTTAAACAAACCGCAATAAGAAATTTTTAAAAATATGAAAGTGCCAGTGGATAGTGGCAGTTTTGTCAAACGTTGTTCTTGAATTTCGCGAAAACGATTTAATATATTTAAAATTTTCTTATTGCGTTTTGTTTAAAAACAGCTCTTGTTTATTTAGAAACTTTTCTAATTTCTCGGCAGTGACAAATACAGAAGATACAAAAACTGCTTTATCGACAAAACGTCGCAAAAAGCCCAAAACACATAGTGAAAGTGCCAGTGGACAGTGGCAGTGCTGTCAAATTTTGTTCTTGTATTGCGCGAAAACGATTTAATATTTCTAAAAATTTCTTATCGCGTTTTGTTTAAAAACATCTCTTGTTTATTTAGAAACCTTTCCAATTTCTCGGCAGTGACAAATAGAGAAGATACAAAAACTGCCTTATCGACAAAAAAAATATAATACATTCTATTAAGGCACATCTACACGAGAGACAAAATTTCTAGAGATAGAGCAAAAAACAACTCTAATTAGCTCTATTCTGAATGATTTAAGCTATTTAGAGGTGTTTTTTGCTCTATCTCTAGCAATTTTCTCTCTCGTGTAGATGTGCCTTTACGGCCACAAATCGCCGGACGACATTTTGTTTCCCATACAAAATATATAAAGCAATTGTCGTTGTCGAACCAGTTCTGATAAATACTAATCGCAATGACTGCTGTCGTTAGTCGACAGTCGACCTAGCTGTGATCAATCTATAAGGAAAGTTTTTTAGTATAAAATACAACACTGTAGGACAGGGCTGACAAAACATCAGTGATGCCACCTATATCCTTCTATATTCTTCTTTGCTAATAGTGGTGCCAGATGTGACAATTTTACGTCATTTTGACGATTTTTTTTAGTCAAAATTTTGCAAATGACGAATGACGTGTTTTGAATAAAAACTCCATGTTTTGGCGATTATGAAAATTATTGACTTTTTAACGAATTTTAAGCCAAGCTTTAAAAATACCCCAAATTTTTCTTTTCGAAACGTGTTTTTGGAATTCGCAATACTCGTCAGGTCTGAGTGGAAAAATATGTTCGTGGTTGAAAACAATTATCAAACAAATTTGGAACTAAGTAGATTAATTTTTTGAAGTACACAGATTTAGACATGCTGATTCTAAATCTATTTTACAAATGTCTCAATCACGTCACATTTTTTAGAAAATAGTGGTTAAAAATGCCGAAGTACGCTGTGTTTGGGTAATATGTAAATTATGTAACAATTATGACGTGACTGAAAGTTTTAAAAAAGAGTTCGGAAGTACAAAGTTAAAGTCTATTTAAATTATTTATGAGAATATAAATCACATAACGTATGATAAGGTGTTTTGTGTGGAACTAATCGTAACATAAATACCACCTTTTTAGAGATCAAGTAAAAAATAACGTCCAGTTATTTATAATTTGAATTTATAAAAGCTGTGCATAAAAAAAATAAAATAAAATATTGGTAGTTAAAATGAATTGCATTTCGAATACAAAAGTACATGAAACTAGTGTTTTTATGATATTTAACTGGTGACGATTTCTTGCGAATTTTTTTTATAAAATTGCTGACGATTTTGATGATTTATTTTTAAAATTTTGAACATTTTTGACCAAAAAGTTCTGGCAACACTATCGCTAGTCAAGTGAAATTTTCTGCTTGTAAAAAAATGTGAAATTTTCGAGGAAAAATTAATAGAAAAAATTGTAAAACATTCAAAAGAGTGCTAATGGTGCGTTTATTTATTTATTTATAAAATGATTAAAAGGAAATAAATAAAAGTGAACACAAAAGTGTCCGACTGGTACATGAAAAATGGTGTAAGATAAAACGAAGAAAAATGTCCAACAAGAAGTGAAAAAAATATCTGAAAAGTATTTATGCATATAAAAAATAATCGAGCAAGTTGCTGCGCCTCTTTTTGTTTGTTAAAAAAAGCTGATTATAATATAATTAAATATTGCACAAATGGTAGAAAATATAAAAATATTAAATTGAGCAATACCCCAAAGAAGTAAGAAAAAAAAATACATAGTGTTAAAAAAAAAAAAAAAATGGTGACAAGTGCATTTTAAGTTCGAATAATAGGAAAATATCAACAGAAAATAAAATGTCAATTTAATTAAACATTAATTAACATTTATTTTATAATTTCTAGAAAGGTAAGCACAGCCGTATTTTTTATTTCCTAATTATAAAAGATTTTTAGTGAAAGCTGTTAAGTTTATGAAGAAGAAAAAGTAATCCCAGATGTAATATTTTCTATCCCCACATTTTCCCCATTATCTCTGCTCCATTCCACTACCCACCATCTATCATCATTGTAAATTGTCTGTGTACATTTTTATTACTTGTTTTTATGGTGTCTTATTCGATATTGTTTTATTTTCGATCGTTTTTTTCTTTGTGTGTATTTTTTATTTTTTTAAGTGTTTTGCTACTGCCTACAATTTAGTTAGTTTGTTTTTTCTGTAACTGCCTATTTGGTATTAATTTTTTTATTGGGGTTAGTTGATGCCACCGTAGCACCTTCCATTGCTGCAAGTTACTACTTTTACTACAGCTGGAAAAATTCAATACAAAAAGTAAACAAAACTTTCTAATTGTAGTAAAACGTCACTGTCTGCTTAAATCATTGCCATCAGAGATGCCTTAGTGGCTGCTGTTGAGGACAAACTGGATGGTCGAAATGCGTGTATTTTGATGATTATTAATTTTTCCAATATTGAGTCAATACATTGGGTTTGGGTTCCGAGTCATGTGGGTGTTCCGTTTAATGAGAGGGCTGATGAATTGACCAAATTGGCCTTGGAGAATGGTGCTCCCATTGATGTGGATTATTCGGCGGACTGGGCGCTGGGGTTAATACGTAGTTCCTTGCAGGAGGAAAGGAATCTTTCCTATTCTGAGATATCTTGGAGTAGCTTTTTATTTCTCCTTTCTCTGACATTGCTGCAACGCCTTGGTTACCGGGTGGTCTCTATGAGCCCTGCCGAATTAAAGCTGATGTCTGGCCTTGCCTATGACACAGCTTGTTTGAGCTTGATCAATAATAGTTGTTGTTGTTGTAACGGCTTTAAAATTTGAATTTGTAGTTAATAATTCTCATTTAAAGCCGGAGTGTCAATCCTTGCTCGGATAAATTCGAAAATTCGAATACATCCGAAACGTTCCGGCACATAGTCCGATTGCCGCGGGAACCGGGTTATACCGCCCATACTCGGTCGTCAGAGCCTCGTCAGCGTTAACAGGGGACACCATGCCCAAAGTGGGTGAGGTTGGCATTTGGAAATAATTTCCCTTGACCTCCATCAATAATAGTGATTCCAACCTGTGTGACTCCTGTGTTGTTATGGAGAATGCAAATCACTTGATTTTTTATTGCGTAGGGGATTATTATTATGATTGTTATGATTTTCGAATGGGAAACATTTATTTATTTATTGAAATATATTTTATAAATAAATTTACAAAATACAGAATAAAGAAAGGCGCAGGGTATTAGAACAATAATGCGCGCAAATTATGAAAACATTTTAGGTTGGATACAAAATAAAAAATAATCAGAAAAAATTACAAAAGTTAGTAGATACGATTAAATTCAGTTAAAAAAAAGAAAAGAATATGGTATTGGTTTAGATTTCAGTAATATTGTGTTTGCGAAAAATTTATATCACTACAAGCTTGTAGGGCTGCGAACAATCAAGAGTCTTCTCCAACGTCTTATCCAAATTAGATATAGGACATAAATACAATATTTTGTTGAAAAAATAGCCTTAACAGCACTGGGACTATCCGTACATATAATAGTTTTTGAATTCATAAATTTGGCATAAGTGATTGCTGCATTAATCTCAGCAAGTTTAGCCGAAAAGATAACGGAATTTACCGGCATTTGGTTCTGCTTGACCAAAAATCTTATTCCATATACATAAATATATGGAAGATGTAAATACTGTTAATTTTTTTCTATTATGTGAGTTTCCTGGAGAGCAATGATATTTGAGTTATGTTCCGTAATTATATTTTCCAAGGCATTCTTGTTGAATATATATTCCTTCATATTCCACTGTAGTACTGAAAAATACAAACCAATATCCATATTTACTAAAAACTAAATAATTAAGTGTCATCTTCATCTGTTTGTGGCATTCTTTTTCTAAGAGTATTCGGTGTTATGTATATATGTCTTCCTGACTTGTTAAGAACATATAATAAGGAGGATTTTGTGGACTTAATGGATTTTATAAACGAGATCGCTAATCTTATTTGATCCCCTTTGTGGTCTATGTAAAGTATCTTTATATTTTAATTGTGAACACAACCCCTCACTGTTTACAGACGTATTCTGTAGAAGTAGGCGGTTTTAAACGCCCATCCTTTGGAACATCAGTATCCTGTTTGTACAATGTATACGGTTGCTCTTTAATTATATGACTTATGCATGAAACGCCACGTTTTATCATTTGTGTCAAGATTCTTCAAGCCTTTAAGTTAAGCGCACTCTATAACTTGGCAATTTGTTTGTTGGATACACCGCACACAGTGGAAGATTTTGGAAACAAAATGGAAATAAATCTGTATTTTCTAAACGGTTTGTCCGATTGGAATACAATTTCAGGTGGTAATTAAGGACTTCTATTTGAGTTGAAGTTTTGAAGTTGGGGTTTATAGACCTATCAGGAGGGACGCCATAGGTCCCCAAAGTCGGACACCTCGGGTATTACAAAAATTAAAAACGATCCAGAATTCTTAATTTTGTCCCGATTTAAAAAAAAAATTTCATCAGTAGAATGTACTAACGGAGTTCTTTTTTTTATTTTTTTTTTTACACTTTACGAAATATCCGAAATATTTTGCAAATATAAAATTCAAATTTCTCCCGATTTTTTTGAAATATTTTTTGTGACTTTCCAACAAATTGATAAATATTCTATAGAAAGAATTTTAAAAAAATCTTTTCTAATTAAAAAGTTATATGCATTTAAATTTAAAATTCTGAAAATTTTTTGACATTTTTTAGCTAAAAAAGTATTTCAATTCTTTTTTATTTATAAAAAATAATTGTTAAATAACTTATACATTATTTATACGTTTTTGAAAGGCTACTTCATGTATAATATTGCTGTGTAAAAAATGGCTCCATGCCCTTCCGAAATATACCTATTTTTTTTACAAATTTCTAATTTATGCCATATTTTTCAAAACGCAAAGCTAGAATCAAAAAAATTAAGAACTTTTTGCATGGTAATACAGCTATTGACATATAATTGGCACAAATTTAAATTGCGCATAAATTTAAGTATTTTCCAACTAAATATATTTAAAAATGAAAGTTTAATATCTTCTGATTGTTGTTGAAAAAGATGTTTGGCTTAATAGTGCTCAAATGTTCCATTATGTTTTGCTTATTATTTACCGTTATCATTTTCGCGTTAACAATGCTGATTTAAAGTGGACATACATATAAATGGCACAATTTACTTAAACTAGGCAGTAGTCGTGTAGATTTAATTCAAAGCAAGAAATATTTTTCGTAGTTCAAAAATAAATATAAAAAGTTAAAAAATTTTTAAAATGGGATCAGGAAAACATACTACAGGTCAGAAAAGGCGGATCATATGGAAAATGTATGAAGATGGAAAAAAAGTAGCGGAAATTGCTGAGATAATGCAAATTTTACGCAAAAAAGTCTACAATGCAATTAATTCTTGTGTTGAGGATCCCGATATATTGACTAAGGGTAAAATTCGGCAGCCAAGGCCACGAAAAACATCAAGGCAGAAAGCATCGGATCAGACTTGTCAGAAGCAGACTAAACGAGGCAAATTTGTTTGGGCGCATTTCCAGAAAAAAGCCCCTGCTCTCAAAAAAAATATTTCAAAACGACTAACCTTCGCCAGAACCCATAAGGGAAATCCCATTAGTTTTTGGAAAAACGTGTTATGGAGTGACGAAACAAAAATTAACAGGATAGGACCAGATGTCAGAATCCTTGTTCGTCGTCCTAAAGGCCAAGAGTTTAATTCTCGGTTCACTCAGAAAACGGTAAAACATGGAGGTGGCAGTATTATGGTTTGGGGTGCATTTTCTTGGCATGGCGTAGGTCTGCTTATAAAAATCAATGGAAAAATGGACAAGTTTCAGTATTTAGATGTTTTAAAAAACTATATGGAGCCATATACCTTCAACACCATGCCAATAAAATGGAAATTCATGCAAGATAATGACCCCAAACACTCCTCCAAACTAGTAAAAAATAGTTTTGTGCGTCACACTTGCCATTTTAACCGTGTTTCGGTTTTTTTTATTTGGACCTAGCGGGTTCCATTATTAAACTAATAAAAAATTAAGAATTAAAAATAATCTACTTGGCGTCGAAGTAGGGCTCGATAACACAACCTTCTGCTTGTAAGGCAAACGCTCTACCATCTCAGCTAATGTTGCTTAAGCCCCGTTCACATTATCATACAACTGCTTATACTTTTCTTCACACAAGTATGCTGAAATTGTCTGGTTGTCAAAAAAGTATAAAAGAAAATCTTTTCAGTGTTCAGACTGTTATCGACACACACAACAAATAAATTAAAACAGTTATTTTTTCTTCTATTATTACTTTTTTCACCACTAGTTGTTTTTAATCTTTGTTTAACATTTATTTGTGAATAACACAACACTTGTGTTGAGACAAGTGGTAACTTTATGAAATATTTCAAAAAATAAATCTGGTCAAAAAAGTGTGACCGTATTTTAAAATGTGTGCACCGATTTTCACATGTGTGTAACGAACAGTATTCACACTATTATATATTTTCGTTATACAACACATTTCTGACATGTATAACACACTTGTGTGATAATCTAAACGGGGCTTTATGCGTAATGGCTGGCTGATGGTAAAGTTATATACTTTTCGTTTCTGTTCAAATAAAAAGGAAAAGAAAAAACAAACACACACAAGCAAATAAAAAAAATGGAAAAGAAAAAAAATAGAAAAGAAAAAAAATAGAAAAGAAAACAACATTAACACACACACAAATATAGTGAAAGTGCCTTGAATATGCCCCCGATTGACCGGTCATGGGATAGGTCCTTTAATGGCAGTTGACTCGTTTTTTGCGTTGGCCATAATTAAATTAAAAAATCAATTAAAAATTAGAAAATTACCTCAAAAACTCTGATAATGGTGGTGGGCGCTGTGGTGTAATGGTTAGCGAGTTGGACTGTTACACGTGAGGTTGCGGGTTCGAGCCCCAACCAAGGCAACATCAATTTATGAAAAATAGTAATATGTATTAGTTTTTTCTATCCCTCATACATATCGCAGCGTCCTCCTTCGGTGTTCCCATAGCACTTAACCCCACCGAAGTAAAATAATATAACAGGGCTATGAACTAAAAAGCTTCAACAAAGTTCGCCAACTTACCATCAGATGGCGCGCAACAACTGTTCTAAAATTCAACATCTCGCGCAATTACAGTGTTGCCATATTTGAAGCCCTTCATCTTTCACCACCTTTCACTTCTTCTCTATCCCATTTCCAAAGGAAGCAACACGTTAATTAGTAGGAAGAATTTCCTGAGTGTTGCTTCTCTTTAAAAAAAAAAAAATAATATAAAAAAAATTAAAAATTTCCCCTTAAGTTAAAAAGAAAAGTTAAATGAAATACCAATTGTTAAAATTAAAACAGCTTTAACATTAAAAAATCGTTGAAAACACAAAACTTAAAATTTCTTAGCAAAAAATTATAGATACCCGGTTAAAAATAATCACATGTGTTCATGTATGATTGTTTATGGAACTTCATATATGATGCCATAAATTAACATTACCCATGTGAAAATCGAAATATATATGAACATACATGATCATACATTGACTTGTATATGATCATACATGGACATACGTGATCCTATATGACTATGCATAGTTCAATGTATGACCATACATGATCTCATATATTTCCATATATCTTTGGATCCGAAATTTGAGAGTATATGGATGTATATGTCCATATATGATCATATATGAGTATATATGACTCATATGTGATCATATATGGTCATATATGAATATGTATTGTCATATACCCTCAAATTTCGGATCCAAAGATATATGGAAATATATGAGATCATGTATGGTCATACATTGAACTATGCATAGTCATATAAGATCACGTATGTCCATGCGTGATCATATACAAGTCAATGTATGATCATGTATGTTCATATATATTTCAATTTTCACATGGGTAACGAAAATTGAGGTAATATGTAGATATATGATCATATTTGTGCACACATGATTGCGCATTTGAATTCATATACGTCTGTACATTTCAGAATTTCATATATTCTTGTCATTAAAATGCATTTTTTTTAATTTATATATTAAAAATCTTATTATTTTATTTATATCATCTTAATACATTTTACTTATATGTGTGTCGTTACTGTACTTTGCCGAGGTAACCAACAACAGCAAAAACAATAGCAATTTATACATACTTTTTATTGTAGGATAAATTTTGGACTGTTATATAGGGTGTTTTTTTAAGCCCGATAGAACTTGAAATTGTAAAAAATAACACAAAAAATTAAATGTAATCAAAATTTTTTTTTTATTGGAAAGATCAATACGTGACATTAACATTTGAAAATGATTTCGGGCATATGGGCACCGCGGCTGTTCTTGACGAAGCGCATTCTGGACGTCCAATTTTGGGCCACTTTTTCGAGCACTGCTGGCCGTATGTCACGAATAATACGAACAATGCTGTCCTCCAAGGCATCAATTGTTGCTGGTTTATCAGCATAAACCAGTGACTTCACGTAGCCCCACAGGAAATAATCGAGAGGTGTCAAATCGCACGACCTTGGAGGCCAATTGACAGGTCCATTTCTCGAAATCAACTTATCGCCAAATTTTGATTTCAATAAGTCGATGGTTGCGTTCGCCGTATGGCACGTAGCGCCATCCTGTTGAAACCACATCTCCTCCGGATCAATGTCATCCATATTTTCAAACAAAAAATCATTGATCATGGTGCGGTAACGATCTCCATTGACCGTAACGCGAGCTCCGGCTTCATTTTTCAAGAAATAAGGTCCGATGATGCCACCAGCGTGAAAACCGCACCAAACGGTGCATTTTTCTGGATGTAATGGAGTCTGTAGGGTCTCTTGTGGATTGGTCTCACTCCATATGCGGCAATTTTGTTTATTAACAAACCCGTTAAGCCAAAAATGCGCCTCATCGCTGAACACAATTTTGCGTCTATAAGTTGCGCGAATCGACGACTGATTTTCAAAGTAAATTTGGATAATTTCGTAGCGTTGTTCAAGCGTGAGTCTATTCATGATGATTTGTCAGAGTATACTGAAACAAATAAAAAAAAATGTTTCATCAAAATTTAATTTTTTGTGTTACTTTTTACAATTTAAAGTTCTATCTAGCTTAAAAAAACACCCGTAGATAACGCGGTAAAGTACAAGAACACACTATTTTAAATAACAGAAAATCTAAATTTAATACGTGCAATAAAGATCTAACAAAATCTAAAGAAATTTGCGAAATCCCTACTCATTTAGTAAATCCCATTCATTTTAGGATTGAATGTATCAATGTTATCTCTTACATCCCCTGATTTCAAACGTCAATTAGCCAAGTGACGAAAAATCCCGATGCAAACAGCTTAATACCATTGTTGGAGATTCTGAAAAGATATAATGGTCAATAAGTCGCGGACATAATTGATTGAAACGTTTGCAAATATGTAGTGGATTTCAGTAGAAATTACCTGATCTTTGGAACGGAAAGCTGCCTTTCTTTTAGTAATGGAAAACAAATTGATCAAACTAGCTTGAAAGTCAACAACTCCTGCCTTATTCGAAAAATTACGTAATAATATTTATTGGAAACCACATTTTTGGAAAACCACCAGCCACTTTGTAAAACTTATCTCTAAAATGAAAACAGGATAAAACAAGACAACTTACATTCGCATTACCTATAGAAAACGATTTTAAACTTACCTGGACAAATACAATTTAACATTTTTCACGATTTTCCCAAAAAAAAAAAACACATATTTTTAAATATTTTATTAAACAAATTGTTAAAAAGAAAAAATAAATTGAAACTTTTTGGCATTTTAATTTTGATGTATTAATCAAAGAATTTACAAATTATTAAAACAAAATAAAAAAATGTAAATAAAATCAAAATACATTGTGAGAAAATTAACAATTTTCTTTTTACATTTTGAGTCAGAATTTTTCTACATCGGCTGAGATTGTGTGACGTCATATTAGTAATCTCTATAACTATTTTAACAGTTTTTCAAAGTATTCCAGCTTTCTACTCTCAAAATTGTTCGAGATAGCGTTAATATGCATGCTTCACAAAAATATTAAAAAATTTACAAATCTTACAAACCAAAACTACAGAGGTGTGAGTTTTGCAATAATTTTATTTGTGAGAATATTTATTTTATTTTTATATTTGAAAAAATCTTAATGAAACGAATATTCCATAGCAAAGGAATTGAAAAAAAATTAATTCAATAAATCGAACTCGACAGTATATGGACATAATTGTTGTAAAAAGCAAAGTAGATTTTAACGCATGGCCATATATTGACCAATATATGGTCTACATCTACATATGTATATGTTTCCATAAATTTCCATATATGTGCTCTTGGTTTGAATGTATGGACACATATATGTATCCGTATGTGGCATATATGTAAATATATCATACATATGCGATCATACATTTAACCACACATGAGAAAATATGAATATAAGTGAACATATATTTTTATTTTTAACCGGGTATTTAAAATAAGAGCTGAAATAAAGAAATTGTAAAAAATAAAGTTCAAAATAAATAAAAAAAATATTATTAAAAATATGCCGCGAATTTTGTTTTTTTTATTTCGGTATCGGTCAAGTTTTTTAAAAGCAACCCGTTGAAAAATGTCCATTTATGAACATTTATAGTTCAACCATATATGTATGGATCCGAAAAATGAGGTAACACCTAAGTATATGTTCATATATGGACATATATGAACATATACATTTATTAAATATATGCGAATACATGCGAACGTTGCTGTCCTTTATTATAAGGTTGTACGATAGATATAAATTTATGTATGACATTCAAATTAGGCGCTACATATGTTCCTTTTTTTTATTCATGGCATTAAATATAACTCCATATTTATCCAAATATGAGTTCCTTTTACATATATGGAAAAATGTATTCTTCGAAATATGTTCATATACAAGTCCCTTTTGCATAAATTGAATAACATATAATTTCATATTTGTCCATATATGAGTGCCATTTCCATATATGAAATAACAGATGCTTCCATATATGTCTGTATATGAAATTTTTTCCATATATGGAATCACATATACTTCCATATATGTTCATATAAAATCCATATATGTTCATAAAAAATCCATATTTGTTCATATGTATCCATACATAAACCATGTTTGAGCGTATATGAACATTTTTCAACGGGAACATATACATACTTCAATAATTTTCCATATATGAGTGCCTTTTCCATATATGAAATAACAGATGCCTTCATATATGTCTGTATATGAAATCTTTTTCCAACCCATATATGTTCATAAAAAATCCATATTTGTTCAAATGTGTCCATACATAAACCATATATGAACATATTGAGCGTATATGAACATTTTTCACCGGGAAGAGTGAAAATAACGGATCAGAAAATACTTAGAAAATTAATTCATTCTATTTTGTTCATATTTGTGCTAATTTAGTAATATGCAATTTTTTCTGTTCAGCCAAAGACATATTATTTTGAGTGTAGCTAGCACCTGTAAAAAGTTTCATTGATTTTTACCCAGTTGTTTAGGGGCGGTTGGAAATGTGTTAAGTAGAAAATAAAACAGGGGGATAACCGCGTAACTCGATTCGAAAAAAAAGTTTTGAAATCGCAAATCTTGCAAATATTGTTAAAAATATAATTCTGTGTAAAAATTCTACTTTTTAATTTATTTTTATTCTAAACCTTGTACACTACATATAAAAATTAAAAAAGTAAAATTTTTACTAAAACTTTTCTTTTTACGAAAGACTTCCTAAAAAGTTTTGCTGAAGTACGTTCGATTATAGCTGAAATTTTATAAACACTAATAAATGGAAATTTATAAAAGGCTTATAAAACAAATTTTTCAAACGAAATTAATTTTATAAACGAGTTTAAGGTTTCCAAATTAATATGCATAAGAACTAGGGCAAGTAATTTCATGCAAATGCATGTTTTTTCTCGATAGTCCAAAACTAATATGGACTACATATTTATCCGAATCATCAAAGCATCGATTTGTAGTTGCATATTTTGCCAAAAATGCATATTTTTCCATATTTTGACTTTAAATGCATATTTGATGCCTTTTTAATGCACATTTTGTGCTTTTTAATGCATATTTGTGCATTTTTTCAATCTTAGGAGCACTTTTCTTTTGTAAAAAAATATCAAAAATTGATAGGTTTTCATATTTTGATTCAATCAAAATAATCATTCTTAAAAACCTTATTGACCTATGGGAAATCCTCCAATTCTGTGTCTGTTTGCAAAATAACTAACTTAAATATATTTTTAAGTTATAAAGTGCATTATTTTTGCAAAAATAATAGTTTTAGTGCATATTTCTTATATTTTGAATGCATATTTTTCTTTTTTAGCCGCATATTTTCCATTTTTAAGTGCATAAAATTCCTTGCCCTAATAAGAACTTAACTGTTTAAAATATTTTTATACTCCAATCGGTTTAACGTATATTTGCTTTGAATACTTAACGCTTATAGGCATGAGCGAAAATACAGCTAATATATATCAAAAATATCTTGTTTTTGTGGCTTTTCGCAAACAGCCATCGTAAAATTATTTTTTTTTTCGAAATTTTAATCTAAACGTCTGATTTTTGTTTAAACGAATTGTAAATATTTTGTCATTACAATACGCAGCTTTTTTTAGTGGGAGGAAAGAGTGTTAAATGAATATACACTAATGCCCTAAAGAAAAGTTAAGAAATAGGCATTTCAATAATTTTAAAACAAATCATATGGTCTATGAATGCATTAAAAAGAATAGAAAATGAAAAGATAAAAAAAAGAAAACTATAAAGTCAAATAAAGGTGCTGTCTGTCGTATTATCTAATATAGAAACCACAAGACAAGTCGGATGAAAACAGCACTCATAAAAATGTTTCTGTGGCATTTAAAGCATAGGGAAACCAACAAAAATCTTTATATGGAGTGGTGCAATATTTGCATATAACAAAATATCAAATGAATGAAATGTAACTTTTTATTTTGTTAACCAATACACGGTAAAGCATTGCAGTAGGAAGAGGAGTAGGGCGAGGTTGTCTGAGGGTGCAATACAAGTGGCAACAAACAAAAAATAAGAAAACAAAAATTGTGTTAAGATTAGGGGTTTCTTTTTCCGGAACTTTTTATTTTCCGGCGCAGCGGGATTTTTTCTCGAATTTCCCGGGATTTACCGCTCACACAAAAACAATTAAATCCAATACAAACTTAGTTCAATTATTTGTTCTTTTTTATAATATAAAAAACTTTTAAAAACCTAAAGCTTGGCACAGATTTTCAATAAAATTTATTTCAAATTTGTTGATTTTTTAATAAAATAAACTTTTTAATATATTTTGGAATATTTTAATCAATTTATAATTGATCAATATTTTATTTTCTTACTATGCATTCAAAAATTTTATTCTTTTATATGTATTCCAAAAGATATTCGTGTTATAGTGATTCATTTTTTAATTTATTTTTCTGATTTTTATTAAAAGCTTAAAAAGCACAACATACATTGCTTTGCTATTGAAGGAGCTTCAGGGAAAGCAACAACTATAACATAGAGAAAAATAATAGCTTTGCTAAAAACATGTAATTTTCGTTGTTATATGAAATAAATAAGAAAAAATGTTTGAGTTTACTTCTCAAAATGTTTTTCCACTTTGAAAGTTAACATATATACAAAAACTAAAATCTACATTATAACCTAGAAAAAACCTCATAATTGGTTCTAGGAAAGTTTTTTTCATAAGTTTTTGCTCTATTTGTTGTAAAATAAATTGTGAATTCTATTTGGAATTTGTCATATTTGATCTTAACGCACAGTAAGTTATTTCGATTTCACGTGAAAAAAACTGTTATACTCCATACAAAAAAAAAAAAGAAGACTTTTCACGATACTGAGTTTCAAGTGAAAATTGTGTAGTTTTTGTTTTCACGCAAATTTAATGTACAAGACTAAAAAAA
Organism: Leucophora obtusa; assembly: GCA_949987735.1. NCBI lineage: Eukaryota > Metazoa > Arthropoda > Insecta > Diptera > Anthomyiidae > Leucophora > Leucophora obtusa. The sequence continues at coordinate 100,484,564 of OX465297.1, read as the reverse complement.
TACATATGAACTTTTTTTTAATTTTATTTTGGAAAATATATTTCCAGACCACCTATTTATTAGTTTTGCCAGCGTTTTGCCAACGTAAAAAAATGTTGTTTCTCCAGTGCCTTTCCGGCGCTTTTTGAACAGCCGGTCCTTTTGTATAATGATGTTGCCAGTACTTGTATCACCTGTTAAAGTGCTTTGCCATCGCTTTCCCGTTTGTATTTTTCTGATTGGGTAATTTTAAGTAAGAAATTAGTAAAACTACAGTTCTATTTGTAATTATACTGAGTCGTAAATTTTTTTTCAAATTTAGGGTCTCGGGACCCTCCCCGGTCATAGTCCATACCATATAAAGTCATGTAAGGGCATACCAGAGGAGCAAACATTTTATCCGTTTTGCTCTATCTCGCTTAGTTTTCGAGATATGGGCCAGTGGAAAATTTTTATTAAAAATTTCCGAGGGTCCAACGCCCCACCATGGTCCATTTTTGGATAGAGATAACCTCTTTCGTTGGGGTATTCTACGGTTGTATTTTAAAATAATGCAAAAGGTAATGACCTATAATTACTTGGTAATCCGTAGGGTAATGACCTGTTATTACCATGTTTTTTCTGGGTAACACTCAAAATTAGTTAAAGTTGTGAGGATTTTTAGTATAGTGTTAAATGAAGATAACTAAAAATTTATAAAAAATTAGGCAAGTGGATTTGAAACTCATTTGACAGATTTTTCTATCGACGTATTATTTTAAGTGTAGATTTTTAGTTGATCTGAAGATTGTTACAATGAGTGTTCTTTTATTCGGTTTAACATAAAGAGGTACAGTCCAAATTGTTAAGTAATATTCCTTAATTTCAACATGTTAGTCATTAACATGGCATGATGGGTTAGGGTGTAATACAAGAATAACAAGTAAAAATTATAAAAGTTCTTTGCTTTCGTTCTAACTATAAATAGAATAAAAAAACTTGAAATAGAATTTAAAAGCTTGGATTTTCCTTACATCTTAAGCCTAAACCACATAAACGCAGTTTCGACCGCAGTGCGACGTTTTGTCGATAAAGCAGTTTTTTGTATCTTCTCTATTTGTCACTGCCGAGAAATTAGAAAGGTTTCTAAATAAACAACAGCTGTTTTTAAACAAAACGCAATAAGAATTTTTTAAAAATATTAAATCGTTTGCGCGAAATTCAAGAACAAAGTTTGACGGCACTGCCACTGTCCACTGGCACTTTCACTATGTGGTTTGGGCTTTAGTTTGAAAATTTTTAGGTAATTAATACAGTAAAGGAAAGAAATATACTTCCAATACAAAAAATTAAATTTTTTATATAATTTAACTGCTATTTATTAATTAATATTTTTTTTTGCTATTTTAATTTTGTTTTTTTCTAATTTTTATAACTCATTTTGACACTTGAGTTACTTCCGATTTAGTTATTTCCGGTTGAATAAATGTGTTAACATAAAACAGTTACCAACACATAAAACAGTCCCGAACAAGTGTTTAGTAGACCATAAGTAGCAGTGTTATGTTATTTTGTTAATTTTCTTTTTTATTTAGTTTCTTTCCATAACTTGTTCTGTTTGTTTTTTACAGTTTTCTTTTCTACTGTCCATTTAATTTTAATCAGCAAGTTTAATATTTATTTTGTTGTTGTTATTTTGTTTTGGTGTTAGGGTTTCATAAGTAGGTGAAACAAATAAGGGTAATAATTAGGGTTACCACTTGTCCTGATATGAGCTTGATTATAATGAAGCTCATTTCAGGACAAGTTTGATACGTATTTTTTGGACAAGTTTGATACAATGCCCAAAAAAGTTTATATTAAATAATTATTTAATATAAACAATGCCCAAAAAAGTTTATATTAAATAATTATTTAATATAAACTTTTTTGGCCATTGTTAACTAGTGGCCGACCGAACAGTTTGGCCAGAAAATGTATTTGGTCGGAATTTGGTATGTTGAAGCATTATGGACAAATTTTGCTTATGGAAAAATGTTTGGTGGGCCGATTAGAATGCATTTTAAGTGTCAAATTTAAGGAATAGTCCGAAGTTAAGCAATAAATTCACTGTTCGGCCGCCGAAAGTTCGGCCAAATTGAAAAAAGTTCGGCGGCCGAACAGTTAATTTTATGGCTAAATTACGGAGTTTTCCTTAAATTTAATACTCAAAATGGAATTAAATCGACTGAACAAATATTTTAGCAGTATGAAAATTTCTCCACAGTGCTTTCAAATAACTATTGTTCACCCATCTTTCTTGGAGGTCAAATACGTATCAAACATTAAAGTTTTTGATGAAAAATATAACTTAGAATTTGCCGTTGGACTTTATATTGTCTTTTATACCTAAAGTGTGGCTCATAAAATCGTTAACCTGAGAAGACCAAAAACGTCCAAAAAGTGGTGTACCTATGGCCAAATCAAATTAGTGAAAATTTCAAAATAAATTGTGACCCGATATTTTTGTTTTTTAAATAAATGTTTTCCAACTAAAAAAATTTTTTTTTTCAAAATTCCCATCCCCCCCCCCCCCCCCCCCAACAGAGACTTCACCTGGAGCCGCCACTGCTTAAATATTATCACAATTAGAGATTAATCAGAACTAGGTCGACAACGATAATGAAAATTGCTTTTTCATATATTTTGTATGAGAAGCAAAATGTCGCCATGTCTACAGGCTATTTGTCGTCGAAATAGAATATATTTTCATGACGACACACTAACACACACTCAAAATGTTTGTCGAATTGTTGCCATATTTTTAACTTATGTACAGAACAGAGTTGTAGAAATTCGTCTTAGAGTTGTAGAAATTCGTATTAGAGTTGTAGAAATTCCTATTAGAGTTGCAAAAATTCGTAATTTGTTTACAAAAAATTCATATTTTTGACAGAAAAAATATAATCGAAAATAAAAATACATAATTTACCGCAAAAAAGCAAAATTAAATGCAATAAAATGTAAAACAACAAAAATTAATGCAAAACCGATTGAATCGATTAAGAATTGTGGCGAAACAAATACAACCATATTTTTGTTTTGCTTCCACTTTTTTCCAAACGGCAAAAAATGTCGACAGTCGTTTGTCGCTGAATTTAAATTAATTGCGACGACTTTTCGTGTCGTCTGTCGACAATCGACCCAGTTGTGATTAATCCCTTAGGCAGGAAGTGTCACTAACAGTAGAAAAGCATAACAGACGACTTCAGCACAGCACACAAATGAGGAAATGCCACAATTGCTACTTGCTGCAGAACTTCGCAGAAGACAGCTTTAAGCCTCACGATCTGTTAACCCGCTTCAGATAGCGGTTATATACATCACTGTTGGTAAAAGTGGAACAAAAGTGCCATTTATGGCACTATTGAATGTTCGATGGCACCATGGCACTCTTTATAGAATTTTGGCACTTTTTAAGAAAATTTCTATATAACTTGATAAAAGGTCGATATCGCTGGTTTTTCATTAAAAGCCATGCCTACTTAGAACGGGTAGCAAAATTAAAAACAATCGCTACACTAAAAATTTCTACAATTTTCTGGACCAGCTTCCAGTTCTTCGGGGACAATTTAATCATTATTTTGATCTTTAAAAATAAAAGCAATGGGGATAAAATTAGAAAAACTTTAATTGATTCTATTGGAATTTTTCAAAAATTTGTTATGGTATTCTAGTTTTTTTATGACAAGCAAAATTTTTAAAAATTTCACCATACAATGGTGAAAGCTTTTTCTGCCAAAAATAAAATAAAACGATCAAAAAATTGTAATTAGTAAAAAATTACGATTTTTTCGATAATTTTTATGAAATCTTAAATGAAATGAAAACTTAAAAAAATGTCCAGGAACCGCAGAACACAAGAGAACTAGTTCTAAGCACTTGGAGTTTCCTTTAAATTTTAGCATCAAGCATCCTGAGCTTATTCCTAACAACTTTAGCCCCAAAAATCCCATGTTAATACGTAATATTTTGGAGGAATTTGCAGGAATTTTAGAATCGGTAAAAGGTTCGATGCATCTTAAAATAATATCTCAAAATATGAATTAGGTATTTCATATTTTATTTCTGTGAAGAAACATTATAAAATTCTTCAAAAGAAAATAAAATTTTCATATTTTAAATTGTTGACAAATGAAAATATTTGTTTGTTGTGCTTTTTGTTACATGATAATTTTGTCAAGGTTTTGCTGTGACAATTTTTCTCAGAATACCAAAATTATAATAATTTCCATTCACACCAGTTTTGTGACACTTTTGTTATTGTTATAAAGTTTAGAATAAGGGTGTAAATGTATAAATATTTGAAATAAAAGCTGAACATAATTTTTGAAGCATTTGCATGTTGCTTAATTGTTTTTGGCACTTTTAAAGCTTTTTTGGCATCATTTAGGCACCAAACGAAAATTCTCAAATACCATCACTGATATACAGTGGTGGCCACGAATTTAAGGACATTCAAGTTTGTTTTAAATTTTATTGTTGTTGCCTTTATTTTTAAAGATCAAAATAGTGGCTAAATTCGCCACGAAGGGCAAGGACATGGTTCAGAAAATTGTACAGAATTTTAACGTAATGTTTGTTTTTTTCATTTTGTCACTTGTTTTAAGTGGGCGTGGCTTTTAACGAAAAATTAGCGATATCAACCTTTTATCAAATTTCATAGTAAAATTTAGGCAGTACTGATCGGTTCTGTACAAACTATATTATTGGAAATCCCATAAAATTTCCTTAAGTCTTGCATTATTTTTATCTACAAATAGTCGCCAGACTTAAAATTACAGCACTTTAAACATGACCAAATTTTTATTTGTTTTTAGCGATTTTAAAAGAAAGTTAACAACACTGAAATTTTAACATGAAATGCTTTTTACTATAACGTAAAAAAAATCTTGACTGATTTGTTATATTGTGGTAAGAAAAGCATAAAACTATTCACTTTAAAATTTCAGTGCTGTTAACTTTATTAAAAATCGTTAAAAACAAAGAAAAATTTGATCATGTTTAAAGTTATGCAATTTTAAGTCTGGCGACTATTTGTCGATAAAAATAATGCAAGACTTAAGGAAATTTTATGGGATTTCCAATAATATACAGTTTTTACAGAACTGCCTAAATTTTACTATGAAATTTGATAAAAGATTGATATCGCTAATTTTTCGTTAAAAGCCACGCCCACTTAAAATCAGTGACAAAATGAAAAAACAAACATTACGTTAAAATTCTGTACAATTTTCTGAACCATGTCCTTGCCTTTCGTGGCGAATTTAGCCACTATTTTGATCTTTAAAACTAAAGGCAACAACAATAAAATTAAAAAAAAACTTCAATGTCCTTAAATTGGTGGCCACCACTGTACATCTAAACTCAAAATTTTATTTAAAAACTACTGTTAAAAAATATAAATTTTTAAACTTTTCTACGCTTTTCTCGTCTACTGTAAAATTTTTATTTGTGAAGATGAAGGGCTTCAAATATGGCAACACTGTAATTGCGCGAGATGCTGAATTTTAGAACAGTTGATTGGCGCCATCTAATGGTGAGGTGGCAAACTTTGTCGAATCTTTTTAGTTCATAGCCCTGTTATATTATTTTACTTCGGTGAGGTCAAGTGCTATGGGAACACCGAAGGAGGACGCTGCGGGATAGAAAAAACTCATACATATTATTATTTTTCATAAATTGATGTTGCCTTGGTTGGGGCTCGAACCTGCAACCTCACGTGTAACAGTCCAACGCGCTTACCATTACATAGCGTTCTGTAGGCCCTTATCGCGCCAGCTCTTCAAATATACACTTATAAAAAAGATAATACAAAAGTTTGTTAAACGCGTTCTGATTTAATTGAACTAATTTTTCTGTTATTTCCTCTTAAAAAGCCCGTACGAATAGGTCAATATTCTGCTAAAATAACAGGAAATAGTACATGTATTTGCGCCCGCACAATTTTGATCTATTTGTACGGGCTTTTTTTATGAGTGTCTGTATTAGTGCTGGTAAATTCGGTTACTTTCAAATACTCGATACTACTCGATATTTTTGATTTGGATACTCGATACTACTCGATACTTTTAACGGTTTTTAAATTTGAAATTTTTTTAAAAATTTTTTAGTAAAATTCTTTGGAAATGTTAATTCAATATTTAAATTTATAAACATATTTTTAAACTTTTTCACCAACTACTCATTGCATTTTTCACAGTTTTTTAACATATACTTTTAATTATTTTACTTCTGATTTTTTATTTTAACAGAGTTGTAGTTTTGTGATAAATATTTTTGCGGAGTCACATTTTTGTGGTAAATATTTTAGCTGAGTCACATTTTTATATATTTTCTCTGTCCAAAATGCAACTCTGAAAATATCGAGTAGTAGTTTTGAGTATCGAAACTAAAAGAAAATACTCGATACCCAATACTCATATTTTTACCAGCACTAGTCTGTATCGGTTGCTATTACGATTCAGTTGACAAGAAATTCAGTTGCTCGTTGTAGCATCTGTTTTTTTTTGCGTAGGTTTTAGTAAAATAAATTGCAAACCCGAGTAAAAAAAATTGATCTCGCGCAATATCTAATCATATCCAATTTAATATTGTTTAAGATCTGCTGTAATATCTAGCTGATCCAATTAGATCTCAAAATTGGGTGTATCCAATGATATTGTATTAGGTCCCATTGTATATATGGGGATAAACTAAGATCAAGTTATATATCAAAATTGGGAGGTCCAATGATATCTTTTGGGATAAACCTAGATCTAAATTGATCCGAAAAATGGCAGATCGAATTAGATCCAGCAATATATATGGGGATAAACTTAGATCTAAGTAAGATCTAAATTTATCCAAAAAATGACAGATCAAATTAGATCCACTAATATATTTCGGTATTGTGTAAGATTTTAACTTTTCCCATAAATTGCAGATCGAATTAAATCCAGTGATATATTTGGGGATTTGGTAAGATCCCAAATATAACCCATAATAATTAATTTCTCCCATAAATTGCAGATCGAATTAGATCCAGCAATTTATTTCGGTATTAAAATGGCAGATCGAATTAGAAACAGCAATATAATTGGGGATTGACATCTAAAACTACCCGAGTAAAAAAGTTTATATAAAATTATATGTGAATGGATATATTTGCAATATGTAACTGGATATAATTTCATCCGAAAAATGGTTATATTAAATTGTATCAAATCGGATATAATTGTATTTACAAGGATACAAAGTTATATCAAATTATAAACTTATATCCGAATTTTGTCCCGATCAAATTGGATATAAATTAATACAATACCGTATGATTAAATTTAAATAATAAAAAAAAAACTTTGCATTGGAGGGCAGCAGGATTTTGGGTCCTACACACTCTGGGGTGTGATGAAAATCGAAAACGAAAAGTTTTTCAATCTAGAATAATTACCCTACGGGAAATTTTAACAAACTGTCACCGAACTGGCCCCTTTATATGAAATAGACTGGTCACTTTTACATGGCGTTGTCATGTGAGGGGGAAATTGACCCCTTGTGACATGTCACAGGACAAATTCCAGGACAGGTCCCTGAACTTTGTTTATTATGAGAGTTCAGTAACCTGTCCTAGGATTTATCTTGTGACATGTCATGACATGAGTTCCTTAAGTATGGGGCAATCAGCCATAAAATGTTGTAAATTTTCTACTTCTTCTGTATTACATAATGTGCACTTTTTATTGTCTGTGGCATTAAAAGTATTGGAGTTCAATGGTAACAGATCGCATCTTGTTTTGAAAATGGTTGTAATTTGATGTAGCTTATTTTAACTATCTATATAGCTTGTCTGCAAACTGTAATCAAGATTTTTATAGAATCGAGACCGGCTATTAATTGCTTCATGTTGCATACTCATAAAAGTTTTAGATTTTAATTCTTGTAGTAATACAGTCCCTCTGTGAATCCAATTTTCTGGGGAAACATTTTCATATTCGACTTGTAATCCCAGATGAACATCGATTAGATGATACATCTCTGCTCATTTCAAATTCACCAAAGTCAACACTTATTTTACCGTTACTTTTTTTTTGTGGCGTTATTTTATAATTTGTGAAATAAATTGATCGTGCACTAAATTAGGTACAGTAATAAGTTTTTCTGTTTTTGCAAATTCAGGTAAATTTTAAAAATATTATTCCATTGGTTATTATTGCACAGAGTGTTTTGCAGTGTCTGAAAAGCTCTAAACACTTGTTTGCCATGAGTAAAAACCAATTCTGTGACGTTAGTACTCGGAAGATTATTGTACAAATGCATCAAGATGGAAGTACTTGTCGGCAAATCGCAGCAGCCTTAAAAGTTTCTAAATCCATGGTTAGCAACGCGGTTCAATATTTCAAGAAGCATTCGACTACAGAAAAAGTGGTCCGTAAACCAAGGAGCCGAATAACAACAGTTCGAGAAGACGCTCAAATTGTCCGCGAGTCAAAAAAAAATCCGCAAAAGTCAGCAAATGAGATTCGGGTAGCCATGTTTGGTGAAAATAAAGCAACACCATCTGTAGATAAAGTAAAATGGCGATTGCGAGAAGCTGGACTATTTGGAAGAATTTCCCGGAAGAAGCCACTACTGTCTGAACGTAACCGAAAGGTGAAACTAGAGTTTGCAAGAAAGTACCGCTAGTGGACATTTGTGGAATGGAGCAGAATATTATTTCCCCCGATGGAAAAAAATATGTTCGCCGTCCAAAGTCGAAAGAATTTGATCCAAAGTATACCCGGGCTACGCTAAAGCATGGCGGAGGTTCAATCATGCTTTGGGGTGCTATGTCATAATTTGGAAGTGGGCCGTTCCACTAAATTGATGGTATTATGGACAGGTTACAATATGCGAGAATCCTCAACAATACAATGATGCCTTATGCTGATGAAAATATGCCTGTAACATGGATATTTCAGCAAGAAAATGATCCGAAGCGCACCGCTCTACACGTCAAGCAATGGTTTATAAACAATTCGCTTACTGTTCTCGACTGGCCTTCATGTAATCCTGATCTCAACCCAATTGTGAACTTATGGCAAGTTGTAAAAACCAGTGTAAGCTTGTTAAAGATAACAAATTTTGAAGATCTCTATACCGAAACAAAAAAGGCTTGGGAAGCCATTCAAAACAGTGTATGTGGAAATTTTGTGGCCTCAATGCCTCGCAGATGTCAAGCAGTTATCGATAACAACGGTTTCGCAACAAAATATTAATCTGTTTTAAATAAATTTGTGTTTTTTTATAAAAGTTATGATATGTCCATAATTATGTGAACGACAGATATCAAGCGCATTTAAACATTTACACTGAGAGAATTATCTGCATGATATTAATGAATTTTTGCCTAAAACCAATGAAGTTTCACTGGAACTCGTCCATTGAAACTTTTCAATGAATTAATGGAATTTTTCATAGAAAGTTGGTAAAAATTTAATTTTATTTACTAAAAGTTTCATTCACTCAATGAAAAAGTTTCATTAAAACTGGATTCATAAAATATATGAAGCTTTTTCATCAAATTTAAGAAATTTTTCATTTACTTTGTGAAGAAAACTTCATTAGTTCACTGAAAATTTTGATTAAAACTCGTATAGCAAAATTCCCTCTGTGTAGGTCACAGCTCTATCATTATTAATTTATTTAATAAAGTAACAAGCTATTTTTCATTGTATAGAGCGAAATTTGACACAAAATTGAAAAATTTGATCAATATTCATAGAAAACTTTTTTTTTTGCCTAAGATTCACTTGTTGGTATTGTGTCCCTAATTAGTAGCACGGAGCTGTATATGTCTGTATATGAAATCTTTTTCCATATATGGAATCACATATACTTCCATATATGTTCATATAAAATCCATATATGTTCATAAAAAATCCATATATGTTCATATGTATCCATTAGAGTGGTCAAAAAAAAACATAAAATTTGGAAATCGCGATCTCCACAATGTTGCCCCTATTCCTTAGTGTCTAAAAACCCTCTGTGCCAAGTTTCAGCTAAATCCGCTTTTATTTAGAGGTAGCACAAAAAGTTGTCTTTTCAGAATTAGTATTTTATCTCTAAGAGTAATTTATGCAAAAAGTACACTCAGATAAAAAAGTTATTAAAAAAAATTGTAAACAGTTTCCAATCGAAGTTTACTATTTTTATACTGATTTTTAGTACAATTTTTTTTTAGTAATCATTTTTGCATTTTTACGGATTTTTTTTACTAATTCTCGCTGCTGATTTTAGCAAAACATTTTACTAATTTTTGAAAACCAAGTGCTAAATTTAGTAGAAAAATATACTAATTAAAATTTTTTTTTGATTTTTTACAATTCTTGTTTAGTTTATAAAGGGTTTTTCAATATGGGACGCTACAAAAGTAGAAAGACAGGGACAGCAAACGACGCCATATTTCTTGCCGCTCTTTTGACATTTCTCTTCAGTAAGGTTTGCCATTTCATGATGGAAAGATATACGAGCCAACAACGAGTCGAAATTATTAAAATTTACTACCGAAATTCGGAGTCAGTGGCCTCAACGTTAAGAGCGCTACGTCCAATTTATGGTCGTCATAATTGGGCATCTCTGTGACGTCGTTGTGGCGAATTTTGCGAAAAGATATTGGCCTACATCCTTACAAGATCAAATTGACGCAAGAACTGAAGCCGCTTGAACACCAGAAGCGTCGTATGTTCGTGAATTGGGCTGAGCAACAACTTGAAAATGATTCGGATTTTCATCGAAAAATCATCTTCAGCAATGAGGCTCATTTCTGGCTGAATGGCTTCGTCAATAAACAAAATGTGCGTTATTGGTCAGACAACAATCCACACGTACTCCATGAGTCATCATTGCATCCCGAAAAAATTACGGTTTGGTGCGGTTTATGGGCCGTACTTCTTCCGTGATGATCAAGACCGGCACGTTACTGTGAATGGGAATCGCTACCGTTCAATGATAACCGAATATTTTTGGCCCCAATTGGATGATATGGACTTGGAGGACATGTGGTTCCAACAGGACGGCGCCACAAGCCACACAGCGAATGTCACAATCAATTTATTGCAAACCAAGTTTGGACAACGTGTTATCACACGAAATGGTCCAGTCGATTGGCCGCCTCGGTCGTGCGATTTGACGCCGTTGGACTATTTCCTGTGGGGCTACGTCAAATCTATGGTCTATGCCAACAAGCCAGCGACGATTGATGAACTTCGTACGAATATCGAACGTGAAATTGCAGCAGTATCGGCCGATTTATGCTTGAAAACTGTCGAAAATTGGATTCAGCGTCTGGACTTCTGCAAGCGTGCCCGTGGTGGCAATGCAAAAGAGATCGATTTCCATACATAATGGCATCGAACGTACTTTCACAGGAATAAATAAATTTCATTGATATCCAAAACCGTTTTTGTTTTATTTAAAAAAACTTTTGTAGCGCTCTTATTGAAAAACCCTTTATTTGTTACTATTGATATATTCTTACTTTGGAAATAACATTCAGAAAATTTTATTGTATCTCCAATGCATAAAAAGGTCATAACTGAGAACCGTTTGCAATTTTGACTTGTTACAATCGAAAGAAAAAAAAAAATTTTTTTTTGATTTTACAATTTTTGGTTTTTTAGTACAATTTTTTGCTAATTTCAGCATATTGATTTTAAATTACAGTTTACAACAATTAACTGAAATTTAGTAGCTGCAACTAATTATTTATACTAATTTCATTGTATTAAAATTCTGATATTGAGTGAGTTTTTTGATTTTAGCAAATCGGTTTTGAATTGCAGTTTACATAAATTTTACTAAAATTTAGTAGCGGCTACTAATTTTTTCTACTAATTTTATTGTACTACAGATCAGCAGGCATGTGTTGCTAAAATTAGCAAAAAATACCGCTGGCCTCAAAATAGTTAAATATTCCGTAATAACAGCAAAATTTTCAGTAGCCATTACAGACTTTTTTGGTTGAGTGTAGGGTTGACTTTCAATTTAATTATTTCTTAACCTGTACGCTATTATTTAACAATTTTTTTTAAATCCGGTCTTAATTAATGTGAACAAAAGGAATTTGAAATCAAAACTTAAAAAAATTAAGTAACTTTTAAGTAATTCGCGGTTTTTTTTAAAAATTATACAACAAAAAACATATTTTAGTTAAAATTTGCAAATTTTCCGAAAAGATGTATTTAAAAATTCAACTTGTTTTTGCCTTGTATGCGCAAATTTCTCAAATCTGATCTTTATTTTAACGAAGATTATGAATCAGCAATCGAAACTTAAAAAAAATTTGTGGTTTATGAATTATTCGCGGTTTTTGAAAATTCAAAAAAACTCAAGTTTTTTAAGATATTTTCCTAATTACCTGTAACCGGTGTTATCGAAAAATGCAATTTGTTATACTTTTGCAATTTACTTACCAAGGGCCTTCATTATATATAACACTGATTTTAATTTAAAAAAGGATAACAGATATCCTTGCAAATTTACTTAAAATTTGACTTTTTTAATATTTCGCTATTATTTAGCTTCCCGGTTAAAAATAACCACATATGTTCATGTATGTATGTGTATGGATGTTCATGTGTACCCGGTTAAAAAAGTTCATATATGATCATATATATTTTTTATATGATCATATATGGTCATCCATATTCGTACATACTAGAAAAATGAACCTACATCTCCATATATGGGCAAATATGGTCATACATGTTCATATATTACTTTGTACGGTCGTCCATATACAGTATGTTTATATTTTATATGTATTATCATCTATTTTGTTAGGAAATTTCGTATTTTGAAAACTGTTGTGACAAATTTTTGTTAAAAAACTTGAAAACACAATAATACATTTTATTTGTTCAATGTCTTGATTTGGAAACCGCCAACAAATTTGTTCACAACAAAACTAAATTAATATTAGAATATATAATTCCCTTTAATATTTCGTACGATTTCAAAATAATTAAAATATAAGATAATATAATTAAACATGTTATACACGTTGGAAATTATATTTGTAAAATAATGAATATATACAAGGCAGTTACATAATTAACATTCTTGCTTTTGAAAATAAAATATTTTGGTTTGAAATGCAACAAAAAATATTTTGTTTTAATTCAATAAAGGCAAATTTTTCATAATCAACTTAGAATATGCTGAAAAAATCGTTTTCGGTTTAATTAAACAAAGTTTAGCTTACATACCAAAAACTCCGTCTTAATATAACGAATGTAGAAAATAGAAATAATTTATAATCATATATGAACGCATACACATATCAGAATATGCTGTCATAAATAGGAGTATTCATATCTACTTTCATGTACATTAGAGTTGCCAAAAAAAAAACATGAACGTTGGAATTCGCGGTGTCTACAATGTTGCCCCTATTGCTTAATGTCTAAAAACTCTCTGTGCAAAGTTTAAGCCAAATCCGCTTTTATACTGGCCAGAAAAATTTATCTTTTAATAAATTTTAATTTGTCTCTAGAGTAATTTATACAAAAAGTAGGGTTGACTTTGAATTATTTCTGAATTATTTTTCTTTTTTTATTCTATATTCTTAATTGATGTGCAGAAAAGGAATATGAAATCAAAACTTAAAAAAATTAGGTAACTTTTAAGCAATTCGCAGTTTTTTTTCGTTTTTTTAAATTGTACAAAAAAAAAAACATATTTTGGCTAAAATTGCCAAATTTCCTAAAAATATGAAAGTGAAAATCCCACTGGTCGTGCATGATATGCACAAATTTCGCAAATTTGATCTTTATTTTAACAAAGAATATGAATCTGCAATCGAAATATGAAAAAAATTTGTAGTTTATAAATTATTCGGGGTTTTTTGAAAATAAAAAACTAAACTCATGTTTTTCGATATATTTTCCTACATGAGTTCCTTTTGCATATATGAGATTACATGTACTTCCAAATTGATCCATATGAGTGGTTTTTGCATAGCATGGTATCAGATATACTTTCATATATGGCCATGCATAAGTGATTTTTGCAGATATGGAATCACATATACTTCCATATATGTCCATATATGTCATTTTTGTGTATATCAAATGACATATACTTCCATATTTGAATGCTGTTTGCATATATGGGAAGTCATATACATACATATATGCTCGTACATGAGTCCTTTTCGGATGTATGGAGTCGTATATACTTTTATATTTGTCCATATATGACTGCCTTTTGAATATATGAAATTACATATATTTCCAAATATGTCCATACAGGAAACATATATGGCCATATTTGTACATACATGCAGCCATATATGATCATATTTGACCATATATGAACTTTTTTAACCGGGTAGTTTCATATATATACATTAACGAAAATTGAGGTAATATGTAGACACATGTGCATACATGTTCATGTATGATAATATACTTATAATCATGTATGTGTACTAGGGCGGGTCGATTTAATAATCGCCCATGCCTCAGTGAAAATCGTATTCTAGGGATCAAAATAAGAAACTTTGCCGAAGGAACCATACCTCTAAAACGAATTCTACTACCCCCAACTGTTGACTTTTGTCCCGTAGGGTCAAGTTTTGAAAAATCCCACTTTGACCCATTTAGAGTGCCCCAATCGAGTCCAAATGTATGACCGACCCCCACTAACTTTGGAGGGCCGATCCACCCATGCCAGTGGCACACCCCCTGGAACTCCCCTGGGGGGTTCCCCATACAAACATTTTAAAAAATCACCATTTTTGTAACTTTATTTTATTATTTTTTATTTATTTTATTTATTTTTATTATTTTATTTATTTTTTCTCTTTAGAAATTTATTTAGTCAGAACATATGTAAATGAAAAAATTAATTTAACTTAGTAATAGAAAAGAAAAAATGCCCAGACTTGAAAGCAAAAAAGACTTCAAACAGTAATTTTTTTTATTTTCTTTTCTATTACTAAGTTAAATTAATTTTTTCATTTACATATGTTCTGACTAAATAAATTTCTAAAGAGAAAAAATAAATAAAATAATAAAAATAAATAAAATAAATAAAAAATAATAAAATAAAGTGCCAAAAATGGTGATTTTTTAAAATGTTTGTATGGGGAACCCCCCAGGGGAGTTCCAGGGGGTGTACCACTAGCATGGGTGGATCGGCCCTCCAAAGTTAGTGGGGGTCGGTCATACATTTGGACTCGATTGGGGCACTCTAAATGGGTCAAAGTGGGATTTTTCAAAACTTGACCCTACGGGACAAAAGTCAACAGTTGGGGGTAGTAGAATTCGTTTTAGAGGTATGGTTCCTTCGGCAAAGTTTCTTATTTTGATCCCTAGAATACGATTTTCATTGAGTCATGGGCGATTTTTTTGCCTCCCCACAAATCGACCCAGCCTAATGTGTACATATGTTTGTTCATATATTTTCATACATTTCTGCATACCTTATTGTATATTGAAAAAATAGGTTGATTTTTGTTTTAGAAATGTTAATTATTTTTATTAATTTAGATTAAAATATTAACAAATACTAAATAATAAAACTTATTAATAATTAACAAATTAACGATAGCTTAAGTACAATTTTTTGACAAATTTATGTTTATTGAAGTAATGAAGTAAAATCCTCAAATGAAATTGAGAATATTCTAAAAAAAAAGTCGAATTTTGAGAAACTTTTTTAATAAAATTTGATTAAAATTGAGATTTTCATTAAAATGAAAAAGTAGATTTTCCATTGAAATTGAGCAATTCCATTTTATTTCAACGAACATTTTTTCGGTAGTGTCCGATTTTGATAAAACTTGGTGAATGTGTGTAGTAGTGTATGTATGTTCACAAAACGATTTTTAATTTTTTTGTTTTCGAAAACTGTGGCAACCCTGCAGCTTTGAAATACTGAAAATTGCATGGTAGGCACTACACTTAAAATTTCATAACTTTTGTTGTGAGCAAGATATTGGAAAAATTCTTTTTGCGTGGGATTAGTGAAGTTTTTAGGTTTAAGAAATTTAATATTATTTTTTTTTTTTTTAATTTTTAAAATTTAAAAAAAAAAAAAAAAAATTAAAATTTATTTTTTGAAAAAAACCCATTTTTTAAAATTTTTATATTTTTTGCACAAAATGCCACATATGTGTTCTAAACATCCTAAAAATTTCAGAGTGGAATGCCTCCTACTTTTTGAGATATATTAAAAAATGTAAAAATGTAAACAAAAATATAATTCATTTTTTGGAAAAAAATAGTTTTTCTTATAAAAATAGCCACATGTACGTTCTAAATACCTTGAAAATTGCGGAATCTTTTCGAGATATGAGAAAAAATATAAAAGTATTTATAAGTATTTTATTATCTTAATAGGTTTTGGAGTTTCAACTGAATTTGAAAAGGTTTTGGCAGCTATTTCTGTTCTTGAAATAGGTACGAATGAATGGAGTTTTTGTGTTCCTTTAATTGCAACAGATTTTTTAAATCTAGTGTTTAGTTTTATTTCCTCTTCTTCATATTCATTTTTTGTGCAGAATGTTACATTGATATTAGGCAAACCCTTAGCGTATTCAAATAAATCTGTAGCATTTACAATTTGATTTTCTATTGGACGCTGAAGACTGGCAAGAGCTGCTGCTCTTTTTAGTGAACCTCCAACTCCATCACAAGGGCCTTTCCCATGTGATGTCGCAAAAAAGTGCCATTCAGCATCACAATCAAAATCGGTTTTATGGTATAGTAAATTTACAAAATTTTTTCGATTTTTATACTGAGCTGCGCAACCGTCAGAAAAATATATTATTTTGTCAATGTTTTCATTAACATGTTCTTTTATAAATTGTACAAATTTCCTTTGAAATAAATGAACAGCGACTGTGTTGTGCTCCAAAATATCGGAAATGACAACAAAGCTTATGTGATCTATTTTTCCATCTGCATTTCGGAAATATGTCACAAAGGGGTGTATAGTGGCTTGAGAATTTGTCCAATGATAGCTCTGTATACAATCTTGGATAACAAATGTGTAATTTTCGGCAAAATCACATATAGTCAAAAATTCTCCATTTTTTAAATTGGATTTTACCTCATCAAGAAACTTGTTCTGTTCTTTTGCCACAAAACTATGAAAAATTAATTTTATCATTTCTTCAGAAAGTTTGTCCACAAAGTCGTCAGATGGAGATGTTGTGGTCAAAAGATTGGATCTGTCTACTTGAACCCATTGTTTGTATGTTATGTTTTCTGTGTTGTTAGTGGAATATGCGTTTTTAAGGGCATCTTTAAGGTAAGTATCCCCTGGACAAAGTGAACAATTTCCCATATAGCATTGTACAGTTGCTGGATTACAAATAGATTGAGCAATCCAATGCTTGTAAGTGGGAAAACCTATAACTTCCTCTTCAGCCAATTCCTTGATTTTCCCCCCAATAAACATAAGTTTGGAATTTTGGTGAATAGCACACACGCAAACTGTATGATTCTTGTGGTCTCAGCTCTGAAAATTTTGAAAATCCAATTTTTACTGTTGGATAAACTTCTTGAAAGGAATTATGCAATTCTTTAAGATTACAAAGCATCAATCTCTTCTGTTTTTTTTCTTTCTCCCCATTACAACTCTTAACAGACTTATAGTCTTTTTTCCCGGGCATAACGCGACTGTTTTTGTCGTTTCTATAAAAATCTTCAACTATGGATTTTGTCTCTGTCGAGAGGCCGGATCGTCTTTTTGGATGCGAAGAAAAATAATAATCGCCATTTTGAATTAGTTTTTTAGCTTTACGAGCCATATAGTGTGTAGTTGAAAAGGTTTTTTCTATTTTACCAACACTCCAAGAATGTGGCAAAGATGTTAATATTTTAATTTGTCTATCTTTATCATCTTCAGAAGTATTGTAAATCTCTTTTAAGTGGTTTAAAATATCTTCACCATCGCAGGATATATTTTCTAAACTAAAAAGGTTTTTCCTAAATATGGAATTTATATTGCCTAAAATTTCTTCCTGTTTATATTTAGAATAGTTATTTTTAAACTCAATGGGAGATTCATTTAGCGCTTCTAAGCACTTATTCAAATAAAAAAAAGCTGTGTTCTTCTTTTCATTGAAAGCCTTTTTGGTTGTTTCTTCCGAAAGTGAGCCAATATCACTTTCAGACAAACTTTCATCAGCATTGGCAACTTTTAAAGCTGATGTAGAAGTTCCTGCAACCGTGTCAATTTCAAAATCTTCGAAATTGTTTTCGTTTTTCTTTTTCTTTATCAATGACTTCGCTTGATCTAATAGAGCCATTCTACATGAAGCACAGATATATTGACCATGCAAATATTGTGGAAAACGCTCCCTAAGACTTTGCGAAACTTTACGACCACAAAATAAAGGTTTCGATTTTTTATGCCTTATTCCTGAAATATTTTCCTTTTGGTGAACAAAAAATCTTTTAAATTTTCTTGGATTTAAAAAAAGCTTTAGAAGTCGCAGTCGCTTCTTGTGTAAAACGAATCTTTAAGGTTTTTCAATTTTTTGTATTGCTGAATATGTGCTAGAATTTAGATGTTAAAAAAGACAAAGAAAAATTAAAAATATATGTCGCCTATTCCAAAAGATATTACCCAGTATCTTACCAATTATCTTTAAATTTTAATAATATTTTGGATACATGTATTTATTCTATGGAGTAGATATAGCATTTTCTATTTTGCGAGTTTTTCACTTTTCGTTAAAAAAAAAAACGTATTATTTACTTTTTGCATTTATTTTCAAAACGTTAAGTATGCGTATAACTGCCCTATTAAAAAAATTAATGAGGTACAACATACAATCATACCTATTTTTGATGCCGCCCAAAATAAAATTTTATCCGAAAAATGACGTATTTCATTAATTTAGATCCACCTTGGATCTAATATGATGAAATACGATCCGAAAAATGGGTTTATCTAATCATATAAAGTTGGTTGTGACATAATGATAATCAAAAAGTAATTTCAATATAATGGACCATTTAATGCAATCTGAGCGATCTCTGAATGAATTATTTTTGTCTAATGGTATGAAATAAAATGTAACTTTTTGTATTAAATCAAATTTTATATAATTAGATAAACCCATTTTTCGGATCATAATTGATCATATTAGATCCCAGAAAGATCTAAATTAATACAGAACGATCCACTATTTATCGAATAAAATTGTATTTTCGGCTATATTAAAAAAAGATATGTTTGTATTTTATAACATCAAACTTTTTTTTACTCGGGTGATGTTAAAACTTAACAATAATATCCATTTGGAATCATGTATATAATTTTGTAACAACATATGTATTCAAATATGATGATGTGTGACATTCATGGTCCAATATATGACATATTCCTTCAAATATGGTTACATACATTACAATATATGAGACCCTTTTCTGACTGTATGAACCCATATTGACATTCATATATGACATGAGTGTTCATAAATCATTCATGTGTGGACAAGCATGATCCCATATATGGGAGCATATGAACATGTATGATTATTTTTAACCGGTTTGTTATAATTTTATTGCTACCAAAAACGCTATCTCACATAATAGCACATTCCACAGATATATATTAATGCAAAAAAGACATTTTCATAGTCGTAAATATAAGAAAACTTCCTGATCAAAGTTGAACATTTTTTGTATGAAATTTTCAAATTTCGCGAAAACCGCGACTCCGATTTTAATTTTGATTTCATATTCGTAATGTAGACCTAAAAATATATTAGATTTGATATGTCGCGATCGTAATAATTATATTTAACTTTTCTCATTTTTTCCATTAATTTTAATTAATTAAAAATAATAGAACAAGTACAAGTAAACAAAACTTTTTTGGTGATTTTTTTGATCAGACCACATTTTTTATATGAATATTGCACTATATATAGTCACCCTTATTCTAGTTGTCGACGTCGACACAAATCGACGCCGTATTTTGTCGTCTTATTAAAGTTGGTATTCCAGTTGTCGTTATCGATATGTATCGATGACTGTTGACTAATATTTGGTATTCTCTAAGAAAATTTAACGACGATATTGTATTCAGACGACTCTGTATTTGTCGTCGCCATTTTTGGTAACGACATTTTAAAGTAAAGTGTAACAAAAAAATAAAAAATGGAAAAAAACGAAAAAATTAAACTGACAAACGTGGATCAGTTTGAAAAACTTGTTGAAGAGTTGCAGAAAAATCCTTCACTTGCAAGAGGATTTCGCAGAGGCACTGTTCCGAGTAATTTAAGCAACAATGGGATGAAATAACGAAAGTGATCAATGCCCTTGGCCCGCCAAGAAGATTAGGAGATGGGTGGCAGAAGGAAAGGAAATCATGAACGTAAATAGTGTATTATAAAAATATAACATCAAATTTATTTACAGGTTTGGCGAGACTTAAATTTAAAGTCAAAAAGAAAATGGTCGCCAACAAAAGCGAGTGTAGTGCTACTGGTGGCGTAAGATTTAAGCAGTTTACACTTAGCCCGCTGGAGGAATCTGTGGCGAATCTGCTACAGTTTCAGAAACAGCTGAACCCTCAGGGCGCCGTTCAGGGAGTACAATGCGACAAGCAGGACAACGAATGTGAGATTCCAGAGATAGAGTATACTTTGGATATAGAGGAAATGTCTGACACTGCTGAATTATGCACAATGGATTTGCCAATTAACCAGGAATTACCAGAAACCTCATCCAGACGCGCCATTCAGCACTCAACGCGTGTAAGCATTTCTCTACAGAAAGAAAGCTCTACTCAATTGAAAAGCAAGGAAAGTTGTGCAAAAGAAAAAAATGCAATTGCAATGGCCGTCAGGAATTGCTCCAAAAGCATAGCGATGAGCAGGCAAAACTATTGACTGACATTTCCAATTCATTGTTATCAATAAAACGTAGCCGTAGAGACGGAAACAAGTACCAAAAAGAATTGCTAGATATCGAAAATAAAAAGTTGAAGTTATTGGAAGAAAGAAATAAACGGGATGCAGAAAGAATTCAAAGAGAGAAAGAAAACCATGAGAGCGAGTTAAAACTTAAAAGGATCAAAATGCTGATCAAGGAAAAGGAGCTTCAACTCCTTAATAAAAAGCAGTAACAAAAACTGTTAATGGATGTTTTTAACATGAATTTTTTCTTTTTTGTGCCTTAGAATTATTTTTTATTTTATTTTTTAAGTTACTTTGTTATAAAAAATGAATTGACTGAATTGAAATTAGAGAAAACTTCGTTTTATTTGTTCTCTTATTTCAGATGCCTCAATACTTTGCGTAATTTGTGCTTCATGTACTTCAACATCATGCTGGCCATTTTCTGCGCTGCTTGTATTCTCATCTGTAATATTTAAGCCATATTCAATGCATATATTGTGAAGTGCAGCGCAAACATTGGCAATTTTGATTGCTTTTGCAGGGCTCCAAGAAGACAGCGAAATCGGGTTTTCAACATACCAATAGTTCTTTCCACTATATTTCTGGCTTTAGCATGCTTTGTATTAAAAATATTTTCTGCACTTCCTTCAACAGTAGAGCGATATGGCGTCATCAGATATGGCTCAAGGGGATAATCTGCATCACCTGCTAAAATAAAGTTACGTTACACAGTGGGGTATTTGAGAAAAATAATGGTAATAAGTTCTATACTATTGAACATAAAATTTTTACCTAAAAGCCATGAATTCCGTTCGCCACCAGTATATCGTCCTTGTAAAACTCGTTTTGCATGGTTTACGTTCCAAATTAGTGAATCATGAGCAGAACCTGCATATCGGGCATCCAAAAACCGTATCCGCATTTTATGATCACAAATCTATATTAAAGTCAAATACATATGATAACACAAGGCAATTTAATATTTAACACACATACAATCATAGCATTTAAACTAAAAAATCCTTTACGGTTGAAGTATAGATGCTGGTCTTCTTTATTTGGAACCAAAATTTTGATGTGGAAAATCTGTTTTTTCAAAAAACTGTAATTTAGCTTCATTTTTTTCAGCATCAGTCATTTCAAATTTTATCCATTGGGGACAAACTGTAATTTCTAATGCATCCAGAGTGGAAACGATTGGCTGTGACAGTCCCAAGTTAAAGTCATTTCCAACACTCAACTGGTACGATCCCTGGGCTAAAAATCTCAATGTAGCTGCCAATTTGATTGTTTTCGAAATGAATGTTGATCTAATTCCGCTTTTCAAATTAGGTACTATTGTTTTCAACACATGCTTAAAGGCTGCTTTATTAAGTCGAAAGTAATTTTCAAACCTTTTGAAGAAATTAAATATTTTTAAAGGCAACAGTATTTGAGTTTGCTACTCACTTTTTATCTGGTAAGTTGAAGACATCGGACTTCTGTCGGAGTAGTCTTCTTTGCAATATTAGATTGCGTTTGTTTGCTTCATCACTCGAATCAGATTCGAATGTATGACCATACATTATCTCATATATTTCCATATATCTTCGGATCCGAAATTTGAGGCTATATGGAGGTATATGGCCATATATAATCATATATGAGCATACATGAATCATATGTGAGCATATATGGTCATATATGAACATGTACGGTCATATACCCTCAAATTTCGGATCCGAAGATATATGGAAATATATGAGATAATGTATGGTCATACATTGAACTATGCATTGACGTATATGATCATGTATGCCTATGCATGATCATATACTAGTCAATGTATGATCATGTATGTTCATATATATTTCGATTTTCACATGGGTTGTTTAAATGATACCATATATAATTACATATTCCTAAAATGCCGCCATATATATTAAGATATAGCTCTACTGTATATGCAATAAGATCAGCCATGTTATGTAATATATAATCATATATACCATATCTAATATTATAAAGGCCGATATCTAATTAGATGAAATTATATATTGCATAATATAAGGAAACATTTTGGAAAAAGACGTCATATATAATTATATATGGATATACATAACGACATGTCTAATTATATATTGTAATATATGCTACATATGATTATATATAATTTTTTTTACCCGAGTAGTTTAGGACAAAACTAAAACAAGAAAAAACCTATTTTTTCTTCACCCACTTTTACTTCGAAAAAAGTTATACGTTGCTATATCGAAAAATGTTCTATTCCAGAATTTAATAGAGGGATTCTACAAGACGTTAGTTGCGAGGCGATTGAGTGACTGCATTCATTTTAGTTTTGTATTGCTTATTTTATTTTCGTTCGTTTTGAAGAATTTAAAATGAGTGTCAATTATAATTAAACACTATAAATTTTCTATCGGGTCTATTATTTCATTCCTACATAAATAAACAATAGGACAAGAATGTGAGGAAGTTATACGATTGTTAAACGGAAGTTGGCTGATAATTGCTTTTGGTTCACTCTGCATGAGTATGTAGATATTTATTTTTGTTGCTCTTGTTGTCATGGTGGTGACTATGGTGTTGCATGTTGCTACTATTGTTGCTGCTGTTTTAATGGTGTTACAAAGTAATGATGATGATGGCATAATGGTGGTGAGAAATTTCTGTGCAAAGTTGAGTGGCATAAAAACGTCAGAGCAGTCGTGTGCATAAAGCATTCAGCAATGTATGTCGCCTTTTTGGAAACATTATATGTTGATTTATTTCCCACCAAAAATTGCTGTTAACATTTCGTTATAATTCCAACTATAAAATGAAAGGTAATTTTCATTAACCCGGTTGAATTTTTTTTAATTTTAATTTTATATTTTTTCTATTACTAATCTCTACATAAAATCTTTTTGAATTTTATTCATCACACAATTTTTGAGATTAAACTTTAGCCTTTTTTTAAATTTTAACACTTAATACATTCTCAGCAGCATTGATGATCACAAGACAAAATGCACTCTACTGATTTCTTGTTGTTTTGAAATTTCACAGCCTGTATAAAATTTTAATAACCCGGCTAAAAATCTGCATACAGCTATGGATATATAAATGGCACATTTTACCATGAATTCTTTCTTATGCTACTATATCGCAAATACTATTAACAAACAACAAGTTTTTGTTTTTTACAAATATTTATTATGCACATTTAATATTGCTATAAACTTTAATTGAAATTCATTAATGTAAATAAAAAATTATCATTATGAAAAAAAAAAACCCATTGAAATGAGCTGGACACATAAATGGCACAATCTTAAAAAAAGAGAAGAAATGGTTTTAATATTGCATTTGTTAAATTGTTTGGTATGTACAAATATTTTACCGTTAATATTTGGTGCTGTGGCCTTTGTTTCTGATGACAGCTTCGCACCTGCGACCCATACTTTCCACTAGTTTTTGGCATTTTGTTTTGGGGATGGCGTACCAAGCTTCCTGTGCGGCCGACCACAGTTCGTCCATATTTTTGTAATTTTTATGGCGATTTCAACCTTGACTTCATTCGACAGGTTCCCTATTGGTTTTAAGTCAGGGCTGGCCAATCCAAAACATCAATCTTCTCCGCACAAAACCATTTTTTTACTAGTTTGAAGGAGTGTTTGGGGTCATTATCTTGCATGAATTTCCATTTTATTGGCATGGAGTTGAAGGCATATGGCTCCATATGGTTTTTTAAAATATCTAAATACTGAAACTTGTCCATTTTTCCATTGATTTTTATAAGCGGACCTACACCATGCCAAGAAAATGCACCCAAACCATAATACTGCCACCTCCATGTTTTACTGTCTTCTGTCTTCTTATCCTGTTAATTTTTGTTTCGTCACTCCATAACACATTTTTCCAAAAACTAATGGGATTTTCCTTAGGGAAATTTATGTTTCACCTTCATTATTTTAAATGATAACCTTTGAAACAATCTTCATTTTTTGCGAGACAAAAGCTGCTCAACATTTTTGGCATCGTCTTCTCTCGGCGCTTCGCCAGAGAACTCAGGCCAATGAACATAGCGGTCATATCTGATATCAGACTGGTCTAGAATCGCCAATCATAGTTTTCTGACAAATTAAAGTGTTTTCCTAAAGAAAATAATGAGTTCACAAAATCGTTAGCATAGAAAAAAACGTCAAGTTGTGCCTAAACAGCACAATTGTGATATCTGTTTTTTAATTTAATAAGATTCTCTAAAAATTTAAAATTTTGTAAGTTTTATTTTGTAAGGGGAACGTATATTTTCGGAAACAATATCACTGACCACGTGGCCGCATGTCAACCCTTATCAGAAGACGATATTAAATTAATTTAATTTTATAACATATTTCTTTTTTTTTTAATTCTCTTTTGAGCATAGAAAACACAGGAGAACTCAAAATTACTCCATACTTGTAAAAAAGCAAAAAAAAAATTTTTTTTATCTGTATTTTAAGCAATTTAAACCAGATCTCACAATCGGTATAGCCAGGTCTGAAAGCGATAAACGAAGCTATATGCCAAATTTCAATTCTCTATCTTCATTAGTTTACGAGAAACACCAAAACCACCTCCACGGAGATTATGATATATTAAAAAAATTAACAAATGAACCGTTTATTTTGAAAGTGGTATGAGTCCACTTGTTTTTAAAATGAGATATAAAAGGTTTTGCGTTTTAACGTGTTTAAAAATATGGGTGGTTCTGTTCAAGAAATTTTACACGTATTTTTAATAACATATAGTTAAATTTTTCATATCACAAAGAATTTTTAATATATGTTGCGAAAATACCTATTTTTTCAATTTCAATTTTCAATTTTTTCATACCACTTTCAAAATAATAGTTTTTATCATTTTGTTATCTTACGTGGAATTAACTTTTTTTGTTTGATATTTTTTATACGCTGAAATATGATAACTTGGAAGATTCTTTTTTTATTGAATTCTAATAGGCAGTACTAATCGGTTTCTTAAAAAAATATACACTGAGAGAATTATATGCATGATATTAATGAATTTTTGCATAAAAATAACGAAGTTGCACTGGAACTCGTCCATTGAAACTTTTCATTGAATTAATGGAATTTTCATAAAATGTTTTAAAAAATTTCATTTCATTTATTAAAACTTTTATACACTAAATGAAAAAGTTTTATTAAAAGTAGATTCATAAAATATATGAAGCTTTTTCATCATATTTAAGAAATTTTTCATTTACTTTGTGAAGAAAACTTCATTAGTTTACTGAAAAATTTCATCAAAATTCGTGCAGCAAAATTCTCTCTTTGTAGAGAAAAACTGTAGCTCAAATTTTTTTTTTGCAATTTTTTGCTAACAAATCAATTATTTTCAACCAAAATTACTTCATGAAATATCTAAAGACATATCTTTCACAATGAACTCGACATCCCATAATAATTAAAACAATTTACTGAAAAAATTTAAAATTTTTTATTGCAAAATTTTCTCGAATTTCAACTTTCACTACGGGCATTGGGCATAACCTGTTTTTTAACATTAATTTATAACTTTTCCACAAAAAACTAATGCCAATGCCCTGATTTAATTAATTATTCTTAAATTTTATGCTATTTTAAAAAATAAGGTGACTCATACCACTTTCAAAATAAACATTTTCATTAAATCGTTTAATATGAAAAAACTAAAAAAATTATGTGGTAATGTTGGACCAAAATTATGTGAAAAATATTAATAATAATATATAAGAGAAATAATATAAATAAGAGCACAAAAAAGGTTTTCCAACAATAAGATGGTCTCTGTAAAAAATTTAAGCCATTTTGCAAAAAAACAACAAAAAAATTCACCAAGGGCACGAAAATACTTTTTGCAACATAAGATATTCTCTTTAAAAAATTTAAAACCATTTTGCACAAAAAAAAAAAATATTAGAAGTACTTGTGCGTTTTAACTATGAATGCGACAGACATCGCATAGTCGCCATAAAATTGATTAAATTTTTATTCTATAACAAAAAACACGAATAAAGCCTGCGAATTAATTCGTAGTGAATGGTTTAAAATATTGACATTGATTAAATTTTAATAAAAAATTAAAAGTGAATTAAATTATAAATTCCTTTAAAGCTTTGAACAAGATAATATCGTTATTGTTATATACTAGGGAAAGAGAAATCTTAACTTCGAAAAAAAAAATTGGGACTCTTTATATGTTTAGCATAGAAAAAATATTCGGTTGTTGTAGAAGAGTTCCAAGATTCTCTGTTATTTTTGCATATGCAACACTTTATTACAGATTCTGATAAAAAATTTTACATTTTCGTATAAAAAATATTAGATCCTTGGATAGATTCTTAAATTTTTTCTACATAAAATTTTAATTAATTTCAGTTTTTTTTAGGAGAATTCAAAGATTCTGAAATTTTTTTTCTTAATTTCACAATTTTTTCAATTCTCGCAATCGTGTGAGTTAGCTTGGGACTGACACGCATTTATTTAACAATTTAGTGAGTTGAATAAGAATGAAAAGATATTGCGTTTCCTTTTCTTATTTAACTAGATAATTAAATTAGCAATACAGAGATACGTTTACGCTAGATTAATTGGTAACAAGATATTTTGCTGGGTTACTTTTTTATTTCTGCTGTTTATATTACACATTGCACATTTCTTTCATTTTTTAGTTTAGCTTTTAACTATTGCATTGCCTCCTTCCTGCTCTTTTGTAAATATACACATCAACTCATCCACCCCAGTGTATATTTTAGTTTGTGATGGTGCTGATGATGATGGTGGTGTTGTTAAATGTTGTCTATATATTTTTTTTTGTTTATTTTTGTTTTAGCTCCGTTTCAATTTTGTTAAACAAATGTGTTGTAAAAAGTTTGTTGAGTGGGTCAAGGTTAAATGGATATTATAAATAATGTCATTGGTTTTGTTTTAATTTTTGTTGCTGTTGTTTATTTTAAAAACTTCAAAATGAAATTTTATTCTGTGTATTCTGTTTACGCAATTGAAAGCTTAAGTATGATATGAATATTTAATTTTTTTGAATTGCATTAAGGATAATGTTTGTAAAAGTAATTTAAATTAAATACCTTTTTCAATAAATTTCAGATTTGAAAACATAACTATAAATTGAATTGGTATTCTTATATATATAAAAGAATAATGTAAATGACTGACTGACTCACTAACTCAATATTGCCCAGCGAAAACCGCTGGAGCTTGGAAGTTGAAATTTTGTATGTAAATTTCTCCTAACGGGGGAAACAAAAAGGTGAAAAGGCTCCCCATTGATGGTCTGTCAAAACCGCTTTGTATAGAAACCTGACATTTAAAATATGTGTTCCCTGCAGCATGGGCTAATTTGCAGATAACCCGTGTAAAAAAGATCAGATCTGGCAAGATCTCATTAGAGCCTGAGATCTGAACAGATCTAGGCAGATCTGGTGCACTATATAATCATATCCAATTTTATTTCGACTTTAAACTAAAGTTAAAGAACTCCCGGGTAAAAAAGTTTATGTAATATTATATATGAATGGATATATTTGCATTATGTAGCTGAATATAATTTCATCCGAAAAATGGTTATATTAAATTGTATCAAACCGGATATAATTGTATTTATATATATAGTCCTTTATTTATTTAAATTACGTAGTAAAAAAAGAGATTACACATAACACTTAAATAAAAAGTTCACGAAGAACATAGGGCGTCAAATTTAAATTTGTTAACGTTTCTATAATCATTTCATGTTTAGGAAGATTGACTGATTGGGCCAAAGCCTCCGATCCTAGTATTGGGGCTGCCAACACACCTCTAGGCCGGTGAGCCGTTAGACGGCATAAATACAGCTGAGCTTCAGCGACTAGTTGTTTTCAGTTGTCACCTACTTCCTGAGACGCATCGGTGTTAGCATGCCATTCAGGTTACTCAAAACTGTACGCCTTCTCACATTGGCTGTATTCAGACGGTTGCCTGAAATACATTACCAGGGAACACTTGGTCAGAGACCGGAAGTCGTGAGTTGCTTGAGAATTTCAGACAAAGGAGTCGCTTCTTGCTACCCC
The DNA here is from genome assembly GCA_949987735.1 of Leucophora obtusa. Taxonomy (NCBI): domain Eukaryota; kingdom Metazoa; phylum Arthropoda; class Insecta; order Diptera; family Anthomyiidae; genus Leucophora; species Leucophora obtusa. The sequence goes on along the minus strand of OX465297.1, from coordinate 100,455,591 downwards.
CAAGTGGATAGCACACAGAGAGCTTTCAACCTTTGTGAAAAACCCCGTTCCCGTTGTATTTACAAGGATAAAAAGTTATATCAAATGACTAGGGTTTGGGATTTCCCGAACTTTTTTATTTCCCGGGAAACGGGAATGAAAAAATTTGATATTTTTGAACAAAATTGTTAATGAAAACCACCTATATAAGTAATTTTTGTTAAAAAAAAAAACACTATTTCAGTACAAATGCAGTCTGTGTAGTGAGAATTCAAAGTAAAAAATATCAGAATGTTGAACATTTGATTTCACAAAAATTACTCGCAGCACTGCCAAATGAATTGCATGATTCCAGCAGAAAGCACCTACTACTGGACTGTCGGAAACAAACCGTTTCATCACACTTGGCCCATTAGATATGGTGCCCACATTGTTATTTTCCAAAGACAAATAAAACTCTTCTAGTCTTATTTCTACAATTCTTCTTATTTCATCAGCATTACATCTTCCTGATATATAAACCAACCCCAGGTTATAAAATGAATTATTTCCGTTTATACATACATATGTTCAAATATCTCTTTTGTGATATTCTTGTCCATTCATCTAAGATTATAGTAAATCTCGTATTGTTAGAAATATTGGTCGATATTTCTTTTATCTGATATCTTTTACATGATTGTAGTAATTTAATATAATGTTCTTTACATCTGTTTCATTTTTTTGCAATGCCAGGTTTTTATTATGAAAACTTTAAACTTACGAATAAACGAAGATCTAGTTATGGTGCGGATTGACTGCAGCTAATTTGGATACAATTTCAGGAAATGTTTGCCCTACCATAAAACCTTTAATACCTATTCAGCTTACACTTTTTTCTTCGGGTACTTTGCTAATTTTAGCTAAAACGGTATTCTTGTTGTTGTTTTCTTCAAGAGAAGCTGCATGACCATCAATTTTTTTTTTTTGTGAACCAAATTTAGATGTCGGATAACCAAATTTGATACCACCGTTAACCATTAGTCTTTTCTTTTCACATTTATTAATAAAAACGTTACTTAAAAAATTATTGACCCTTAATATAAAGGAGTATTTTAAATTTAAAGTCGACTTTATTTTTAATCAAACGGTTTTGTTCATTTTGTGTATGAAAACCTTACAAAAATATTTATATTTTCAAATATTTTGATTGGTTGAAAATAAATTAACCAATCAGAATGCTCCAAAAATAAACCAAGTCAAGGTATACGCCACCCAATATTTTAACTAAAGTCGACTTTACCTAAATTATACATTTGAAAAATTTAGATAGTAAGGGCGATTATTTGTAAGAAACAACGCTTTTTTTCATATTTCTTTTAAACATTTTACCAAGTTTTTAGGTTTTACTACTTAAAATTTGAATAAGTTATGCGAAAAATCTTTATTAGTTGAAATGCTCATAATTACTTGGCAAAGATTTTATTTGTGTGTCAAATAAATGTATTTCCCTTTTAAAAGATTTTAACAATGACATTTTTGTTTTGGTGTTTAAAATGTTTTTTATGACTAAAATTAAAAAATCCTATTCGAAACAAAAACAATTTAAAAAATTTATTATTTTTAAAATTTCCCGTTTTCCCGGGAAAAATATATAATTTTCCCGGGAATTCCCGGCAAACTTTTCCCGGGATTTCTGAACTTAAATGATATAAAAAAAACATTGTATTAGAGGGCAGCAGGGAATGAACATTTTCCGGATCAAATTATATATGGGTTAATAGAATTATGTATCAAAATATATTATTAGATCCGAAAAATGGTGGATCTAGTTAATATAATTTTATATAACTAAATATATTTTGATATAATTATATTAAATTATTCTTGGTGTTTCATATGACAATACTCAATGATATATAATTATATTATTTTTAGTCGGGAATAAAGAAAGTATTGATATATGATTTTATATGATTACATATGAGAAAATTTCTAAACATTTTTCTAATATATCATCATATAAAAACATGAAAGGGGGAATAAATAAATTTATTTTATCCTATATTTTAATTTTAACAAATATACACCTGCGGTCACGCACATCTTACCACTGAATTTTGTGTGACGCTTGTTTAAATACAAGTTATAACGTTATTTTTTGCTGTATCGCAATTATATCAATTTATCTGTGAAAGAAACTTCAAGCTTAAAATAAATACGGAATATTTTAAAAAAATCAATTATAAATCAGTGCTGGCATATTAAACAGTTAGACCTTAAAAATAAGTCCAAAATATAAGCGGTTGATTCGAGACCAAAACGTCATTATTTTTACATTGGAGAAAGAAGTTGTACATTGCCGCGAAATTGCTGAAAAAAGAACCAGGACGACCGTTTAGAGAGCAGCAGCAGGAAAAGAACTAGGATAAAGACATCTGAACGAACAGATACCGTTATACACCGAATGAGCCTGAAGAATCGTTTTAAAAGTGCCGTCGAAATAAGAGATCTCGAACAAGACCACATAGTTGGCATTAGTGCGGAAACTGTTTGCAGACGACTCCGGAAATTCGGACTTTGCGGCAGTAGACCAGCAAAAAACCCCTCCTGACACAAAAAATGAGAACTTAAACGGTTGGAGTGGGTCAAAATGAACCGCAATTAGACTCTCGATCAATGGCGAAACGTTATATAGTCTGATGAGAGCAAGCTTAACTTGCACTGTGCCGACAATCTTCCGTTTTGATTATAAATATGTAGTATCATTATATTCGCATATTTGTAGCTACAAATTATGAAATAATCTTTTAAATCTTTTTTACACGTGCAAAAAACACTCAAGGACCTCGGTAATCAGCACATGGATTGGCCTGGAAACTCACCGGATTTAAATCCTATCGAACATTTATGGCACGTGATGAAACGTAAAGTGGCTCAGCATAACTCACAGACGAAACAGGAGCTAAAAAGAATTTTGGAAAATTCTGCAAAAACTTGTTGAGTTAATGCCTTCCCGAATCGAAGCTGTTATAGCCTCCAGGGGTCGATATTTTATTAGACTTCAGATTATAATAATATTTTATCTAATATTCAAGTAAACAACTAGCAATTATTTGTAAATTGTTTAATATTGAAAACCGGGATAAATATATGAAAATAAAAATTATCCTTTTATATATTTCATATGGAAAAAAAAGAAAAAAGTGTATTTTTCAATGAAATTTTGTTAAAAACCGCATTTTTTTATAAAATCCATATTTAAAAAATTTTGCATGTGGTACAAAAATAAGCTGAGAAATTTAAAGAATAATGCGAAAAATGAAGTGGCAATAGGTGTGTGACCGCAGGTGTATGTTATATACAGTTGCGAGCATAAAAAATGCAACACTACGCTAAATCATCTAAGTATGCTTTAATTTCTGCTAATGGTTTTTTTTTATTTGCGCTTATCTTTTGTTATTATATTCGTTGATGTGTAGTTTTATATTTTAAGTAGTTTGATTTGCATTTATTTATGTGAATTAGTTTGTACAAACTTTTTTTTGAAACTAGTGCCTATTTTGTGCGAGCAAAAAAATGCAACGAAAGAATAATATGTATCAGGTAAGTATAAAAAATTTATTTATCCACGAAATACATGAGTATATAAAAAACTTACTCACTATCAGAAAATTCTCACGCAAAACAGTAAAAAAAACTAAAAACATATGATGCAAAAAATAAACTCACACACGGATCATGCACGGGTTATATATTGTTACTCACGCTCACGCACGAATTACGTATGAATTATATATTCTCACGCTCACGCACGAATCACTTGAGTATAGTAATTATTACTCATGATCGCGTGCGATTAACCTGACTCACGAACATTTCTAGTCCCTAGTAATTACTAAATCTAAAACTAGTTCAAAATCATTGTTAACATGGAACCACATATAATATAATACGGTTTTATATGGACCTTATATATTTTTATGTAAAATCACTTTGAAAAAATTGCTTATGTGGGAGATATATAATTATAGATGATTTTATAAAGAACGTTATATTATTATATATTAAAGAAATCATGAAATATTGTAGATATGGAACCATATTAAGTTATATATAGGTTCATATTCGTCAATATAAAATCATAACTAACACAAATTATAAAATTTTTCTTATATGGCTCCACATATAGTTTTATATTATTATGTATAGCGCCATACTAAATTATATATAAACGTTTATGTAATTATATCTTTTATATGTTACTTTATCTCTATATATAAAAGAATAACGTGACTGACTGACTGACTGACTGACTCAACATCGCCCAGCCCAAACCGCTGAAGCTAGGAAGTTGAAATTTGGTATGTAGGTTCCTCTTTCGGGGTAGACGTCCACTAAGACGGGATTTTTGGAAATTCCTACCGGAACGGGCAAAAAGGGGGAAAGTGTCCCCCTTGACGGCCTGCCAAAACCCCTTTGGCTAGAAAGCTGAAATTTAAGATATGTGTTCCTTGGAGTAGGGGCTAACTTTTCTGGAAAGTACTTTCTAGAATTTTGGACAGGGACGTTGTAAAAATGGGGGTTAAAAAGGGGAAAAAGGCCCCCCTTGACGGCCTGCCCAAACCGCTGGAGGTAGGAAGTTGAAATTTGGTATAAAGGTTCCTCCACTATCGTAGACATCCACCAAGACGGGAGTTTTGGAAATTTTTACAGGGACGGGCAAAACGGGGAAAAAGTCTCCCCCTTGACGGCCTGCTCAAACTGCTGGAGCTATGAAGTTGAAATTTGGTATGTAGGTTCCTCGACCGGTGTAGACGTCCGTTGAGACGGCATTTTTGGAAATTCTTATCGGGAAAAAAAAAGTAACTTTTTCAAAAAAAGTACCTTTTCCATGTGGTACAAAAAACAAAAAAAAGTACCTTTTTCCGAAAAAAGTACCTTTTTCCAAAAAAAGTACCTTTTTCCAAAAAAAGTACCTTTTTCAAAGAAAAAGTACCTTTTTCCAAAAAAAGTACCCTTTTCCAAAAAAAAGTACCTTTTTCCAAAAAAAGTACCTTTTTCCAAAAAAGTACCTTTTTCCAAAAAAAGTACCTTTTTCCAAAAAAAGTACCTTTTTCCAAAAAAAGTACCTTTTTCCAAAAAAAGTACCTTTTTCCAAAAAAAAGCACCTTTTTCCAAAAAAAAGTAACTTTTTTCAAAAAAAGTACCTTTTTCCAAAAAAAGTACCGTTTTCCAAAAAAAGTACCTTTTTCCAAAAAAAATTCCTTTTTCCAAAAAAAGTACCTTTTTCCAAAAAAAGTACCTTTTTTAAAAAAAGTACCTTTTTTAAAAAAAGTACCTTTTTCCAAAAAATGTACCTTTTTCTAAAAAAATGTACCTTTTCCAAAAAAAAAGTACCTTTTCCCAAAAAACATACATTTTTCCAAAAAAATAACTTTTTCAATAAAAGTACCTTTTCCAGAAAAAAGTACCTTTTCCCAAAAAAGTACCTTTTTCTAAAAAAATGTTCCTTTTCCCAAAAAACATACATTTTTTCAAAAAAATACCTTTTTCAAAAAAAGTACATTTTCCAAAAAAAAGTACCTTTTCCCAAAAAAAAGTACCTTTTTCTAAAAAAATTTTCCTTTTCCAAAAGAAGTACCTTTTCCAAAAAAAAGTACCTTTTTCCAAAAAACATACATTTTTCCAAAAAAAAACACCTTTTTAAAAAAAAATACCTTTTCCAAAAAAAGTACAAATAAAGTACTTTGTAAAAACAAAGTATCTTTTTCCAAAAAATTTCGTTTTTCCAAAAAGTACCATTTAAAATAATATATAATTTCAAAAAAACTACTTTTTTTCCTCCCCTCACGGATATCTCCACTAAAACAGTTTCTTGGCATAGACGTGCGCTAAGACGGGATTTTTGGAAATTCCTACCGGAACGGGCAAAAAGGGGAAAAGTCTCCCCATAAACAGTCTCACAAATTGGAAAAGTGCCTGCCCAAACCACTGGAGGTAAGAAGTTGAAATTTGGTATAAAGGTTCCTCCACTGTAGTAGACATCGACTAAGTTTGTATTTTTGGAATTCCCTACAGGATATCCCAAAAGGAAACTCGGTATGTGAGTTCCTCCTTCTGTGTAGGCGTCCGCTTAGACGGAATTTTTGAAATTCCTATCGGGAGGGGAAATAAGGTAAAAGTCTCCTCCTGACGGCTTGCCCAATCCCTTTTGGCCAACCTAAAATTTTAAATATGTATTCCTTGGAGTAGGACTAACTCACCGGCAACGTAATTTTTCTATTTTGGAACAGGAACATAGTAAAAATGGTAGTTGAAAGGGAAAAATGTCCCCACTAACGGCCTGCCCAAACCGCTTAGGCAATGCATTTGAAATTTGGTATGAATGTTCCTCATCCATCGCAGATAGCCGTGAAGATGGAATTTTTGTAAATTCCTAAAGGGAGGGGCAGAAAGAAGAAAAGCCTCACCTTGGGGGCCGGTAAAAACCCCTTCGGCTAGAAACCTGAAGCTTAAAATGTGGGTCCCTGGAGTAAGGGCTAACTTATTAGAAAGATACTTTTTTGAATTTTGGACGGGGTCGTTATAAAATAGGGGCTCAAAAAGGGAAAGTTGCCCCTTAACGACCTGTCCAAACTGCTGGAACTAGGAAGCTGAAATTCGGTACTTAGGTTCCTCTTCCAGCCTAATTCCAACCGGGAGGGACAAAAAAAGAAAAAGTGTCCCCCTTGACAGCCTGCTCAAACTGCTGGAACTAGGAAGCTGAAATTCCCTGTCGATGGATTTTCGGAAATTCCTACCGAGAGGGGCACAAATAGTAAAAGTTGGCTAGAAACCTGAAATGGAAAACATATGTTACTTGGAGTATGGGCTCACTTACCGGGAAGGTGCTTTTTGGACAGGGACATTGCAAAAATGGGGATTAATGAAGCGAAAAGTGCCTAAAGGCCTGCCCAAACCGCTGGAGGTAGGAAGTTGAAATTTGGTATTAAAGTTCCTCCTCTATTGTAGACATCCGCTAAGATGAGATTTTTGGAAATTTCTACAGGTAGGGTCAAAAACAGGAAAAGTCTCCCCCTTAACGGCCTGGCCAAACTGCTGGAACAAGGGATCTTAAATGCGGTATTTGGGTTCCTTCTCCAACGTTGACGTCCCCTAAGATGGTATTTTTGGAAATTCATACCGGGAGGGGTAAAAAGGGAAAAACTTCCCCCTTGACGGCCTGGCCAAACTGCTGGATATAGAAACCTAAAATTATGTATGTAGTAGGTTCCTCCTCCAACGCAGGCGTCCGCTTAGACGGAATTTTTGAAATTCCTATCGGGAGGGGAAATAAGGTAAAAGTCTCCTCCTGACCGCTTGCCCAATCCCTTTTGGCCAACCTAAAATTTTAAATATGTATTCCTTGGAGTAGGAATAACTCACCGGCAACGTAATTTTTCTATTTTGGAACAGGAACATAGTAAAAATGGTGGTTGAAAGGGAAAAATGTTTGGTATGAATGTTCCTCATCCATCGCAGATAGCCGCGAAGATGGAATTTTTGTAAATTCCTAAAGGGAGGGGCAAAAAGAAGAAAAGCCTCACCTTGGGGGCCGGTAAAAACCCCTTCGGCTAGAAACCTGAAGCTTAAAATGTGGTTCCCTGGAGTAAGGGCTAACTTATTAGAAAGATACTTTTTTGAATTTTGGACAGGGTCGTTATAAAATGGGGGCTCAAAAAGGGAAAGTTGCCCCTTAACGACCTGTCCAAACTGCTGGAACTAGGAAGCTGAAATTCGGTACTTAAGTTCCTTTTTATTTTTTATTTTTGGAAATTCATACCGGGAGGGGTAAAAAGGGAAAAACTTCCCCCTTGACGCCCTGGCCAAACTGCTGGATATAGAGACCTAAAATTATGTATGTAGTAGGTTCCTCCTCCAACGCAGACGTCCTCTAAGACGGAATTTTTGGAAATTCCTACCGGGAGGGGTAAAAACGGAATAATTCTCCCCCTTGATGGCCAAACCGAACCCTTCGGCTAGAAACCTGTAATATATAATATGTTTTCCTTGGAGTATGGGCTAACTTATCGACAAGGTATTTCTAGGACTTTGGACAGGAACGTGGTAAAAATGGTGGTTCAAAAGGGGAAAATTGCCCCCCCCCCCCTCCCCCCCCCCTTAACGTCTGCGTCTTTAGCTAGAAACCTAAAACTTAAAGAACAAGTGTATATGAAACACTAAAATTAAGAAACTAAATAGGAAACAAGTGGGATTGAAACACTACACAAGTGGAATGAAATGGATATAAACGTTGAACGAGTGGTATTGAAATTATAGACAATGCAAATGGATTGGAAGAGGGAATTACCTGTTCAAACACTATCAACGGAATATGAAACTTATGTAGCATTGAAACATACTCTCCAAAAGATTAAACAAATTTTCTGAAAGAGAAAAAACCTTAGAAAAGGAATGGAACTTATATATTCCGATATTTAAACTTCATGTAACGAAGCACCGGTTGAAGAAACCGACGCAGTAAATTTTCCAACTGAATTTGTGAATTTACTTGAATTGCCAGGTCTACCTTTACATAAACTGGAATTAAAAAAAAAAACTTTAAGACACGCTAACAACGTAGCTTTGCCCGTTATTTTTAATATTATAAAATGCTTTCCAACCCTGCTTTACGTTATTTATTTTCATTCAAAACACAAATGAACAAAACTACTTACGGGTCTATCTACCTAAGTTCGCACTTTACCAAATTATCTTAACATACACACGTATATTGCAATTTATTATGGATTCATTACTAACAATCCACTTTCATGAGAAAAAGTGATCAAATATTTATTTATTTTAAACCCATTGTTGTGCAGAATTATTTATTTGTGGTGGCTGGGTGAAGGCTTTAAATAAAAAAACTTTAAATAAAAAAACGAATTTAATAAAAATTGTGGGGGGGGGGGGCGCAGCCCCCCTTAACCTTTAAGGCACGCTAACAACGTAGCGGGCTGCGCCCGCTAGTGTACTTATATATAGCACATACATATATATGGGTGAAATCAAAAAATGTGATACATTTTTGGGCCAAATTTGTGAGAAGCAAAAAGTGTTAATATTTTGGTTTTTTCTTAATGGAATCAGTAAGTTTAGTCATTATAAATCTAATTGCAAAAAATCTCTTCTACAAGTTGTCGCAATAACTTTTTTTGCACAATTTTAATTTTTTTTGTGGTAACGGAGTTTACATTTCTGCAAGCAAAAGATATAACAAAAAAAATTGCGTACGAATTTTCTTCAATTTATTAGTTTTTCGTATTTGAGTTTTCAACTTGCTTTCCAATGATATATAATTTGTGTTTATCAAGTTGGCGGTTTCGCGAATAAAAATATAATTCATTCCGCGAAAAAAAAAATTTTTTTTTAAATTTTGTATTTTTGGTCCTTTTAAATGCTTTTCAAAAATATAAAATTTTTTAAAATCCAAACAGCGGTTGCGCAGTTAAAAAATAATATATTAAAAACATAACATTTCGCGATCAAAAAATTCTTAAATTATGTGAAACAAATTTAATTTGTCAAACTAATGTCAGTAATGACTCGAAATATCGATTCAAAACCAATGAAATGCAAAATCAATCGTTTTTCGCACCAGCAGCTTAGGGTAAAAAACTGATAACTTTTTTTGATTTGACGCAAAATTATTAGTTAAATCGTCTTTTGATTATTTTAAAATATTTTAAACATTTATCTACATTTATTTGAATGAAATCTGCTGCAAACAATTGTTGTTACGGAGTTTACAGTTACGGAGTTCACATTTGGTTACTTTTTTCGTTTTCTTTCAGAAACGCTTTGCCAGAATTTTTTTCCGAAACAAAATCGCATGATGCCTACAAGGTGAATCCAAATATGACATTGTTTTTCTTACTCGTTAAATAGTTTGGTGTAAAAATTAGGAACGGAGTTTACAACATTTTTTCAAATCTTATTAAAAACATCCTTTTTCATCTCGAGAATGTCACATGCTGCAGAAAAGCTTCAAGTCTGTTATACTGGATGATTACTTATAGTCCAACGATCATTTGAGTATAAATAACATTATACTTTTCGCAATATAAATAATAGATAACTCCAAAATTCTGGTATATGCACTTTTATCAAAAATTATAACGAAAAATCGTTACAGAGTTGAAGTCGTGATAGCTAAGATATACGAAAAAGTTTGTAAAATGTATTAATTTTTATTAAAAACGGCACTTTTCCTCTTCATAAAAATTCTTACAGTTAGTGTTTAGCTTTATTGGTTATTAAAATATAAGCTATTAAAGTTAAAAAACCTTATGAGTTACTTGTTACGGAGTTTACATTTGGCCTATAAAATTGGTCACAAATTTTATGTATTAACCAAAAATTGGTCAGATTGTTGCAAATTTTGTAAAACAGGTGACAATGCGCTGATATATATCGAAATATATAACTTAAATGTAATCCATGCATTAGAAATTAGGTGGTTACACGGTTTTTATCACTTTTTTTGATAACCCATATGTAGGCCAGTATGTAATAATATTTTCAGGAGAGCGAAAAAACTGTTAAAAAATGGCCTTTTAAGATATTTTATTGAAATCATATGCCTCAATGATGATTTTAGTAAATGAGGTCGTGAATCATTAAGGCAAAAGATGCCAATAAAATATCTTAAAAGGCTATTTTTTAACAGTTTTTTCACTGTCTTCAAAACTTGTTAAAAAACACATAGCACTACTTGCAGGCAAGCCGACGATATGTCACCATATTAACACCTTTGAGGAAAAAATATCTAATATATGACTATATACAAGTATATATGCTTGAATTTAAAAGCATATGTGGCCATATGTAACTATAAGTTAATATATGTAATTAGATAAAATAATATATAATTATATCAAAACTTTTTTATTCGGGAAATTTCAGTTTAAAGGCAAAATCAAATTGGATCTAATTATATATTAGATCCAATTTGATCTGTCTAGATCTGGTACAATCAGATATACTGAGATCTGGTCAGATCTGATATTTTTACACGGGAACGTAAGGTTTTCATTTTTTCATCATTTTATTTTATATTTTAGAATAATTTATACATTAAACATATTTAGGTGCCTATTCCTACGAAAAGTATGTGGCTCTTAGTTATGACTGTATTCCCCATGTATTTGTTGTTGCAAAGTCATAATAAATTATATTTATTCCAATTTTTGTTTGAAAACTTCAAAAAAATTAAGACCTGGTATTGTCACAATCATAACATTCCCGTGAAAAAACGATTAGATTTGATCAAGTTAGGTTTGATCCAATTGTATCTATTCATATTAGAGAGTGAATAACAACGTATAAAATTAAATATGAGTTTACCTGCGATTTCGATTTTCAAAATTTTCTTATTCGTTATCTTATATAATCATATCTTAAAATATATTTACTCCTATATCATTTTATATGCCATATACAAATACATATACAACATAATATATTGCTTCGAACAACACTTTATAAAACTAAATATGACCCAAGAATATTTTAGATACAATTATTAACTATCTCGAATCGAACAAAATGTATGTGGATTTAAATACAATTATATACTTAATAATTCAATACAAAATTAAAAAGCTGAGGTTATATGTTATTTTGCATCTAGGGTTTCTAATGATCCAGAATTTTTTCTTTTCTGGGATAAATGAGACATACCAATGTCACACTTTTTTAATTATAATATCTAATCTTAAATCTAATGAAAGAAATAATAAGAAGAGTAACAACATAGAGAAAAAATTATAGTTAAATCAATTACTATATCAATTAATTAACATTTGATTTTTTACGAACACTTTGTAAATAAAGTATGAATATTAGGGACAGTGTTATAGTCATCACTTAGTAGGTTATTTTATTTTAGTAAGAAACTTTAAAACGAAATTTTATAATTTTTCATATTTAAGTAAATGTGTTTTCCAATTTTAAAAATAAGCAGACAATTTTTTATATAAAAAGAAAAAAACCTGAAATTTGTGTGATCTCAAAGCCGTTTCTATCTTAGTAAACGTTGTTGTGTATGATTTTATTTTTCTTCTTCTGTGTAGTTACTACCTAGCAAAAATAAATGGAATAACTTCTAAATGAATCACTTCCTTCATTACATCACAAAGAATTACTCCCTTAGGAATGGGTTTTAAACAACATCTAATGCTGCAATAAATATATGCTATTCAGAAGTTCTTTTTCATGGGTGATAAGAAGTTAATATTTTGTATGGGGGTTGCATAGGAACGTGCTGGCACAGAAATCAGAGGGTTGCGGTTTCGAATCCCACCAGGTGGAAAAAAATTTTTTGTAACTTTTTTTACACAATAATTTTTTGTAGTTTTCACTGTAAAATTTTTATTTTTTCTATTTTTGTACACTCAAAAATTAATTTTTGAAACCATTTAAAAAAAATTTTTTTTTTAATTTTCTATTAATTTTTAATAAAATTTTATGGAAATATAAAAGTTCTCAATAAATATGTAATTCTTCAATATTTTTTGTTAAAATACGAAAAAGGTAATTATTATAATTTTGTGTGTATTTAAAAAATTGTAATTTAAAAAATCCATTTTGATCAAATTTTTACTAAATGTATTTAGAAAAAGAAAAATCCTGTAAACATTTTAGTTGGAACTAGTAAAAATAAGTTAGTTGCTACTAATATGCTGCAAAATTTTTTCCGGATTTTATCAAGGTAATTCGTATTAAAAGTTAACTTAAATGTAACCAAAATTTTGTAAATTTAACAGTTTTATTTTTCCTTCTTATCTTACTAATATTTAGAAAAAAACAATCTGCTAATATCAGCAGTTTTTTTGCAAGGTAATTTTTAATTACACAATTTTTAGTAGCCTTTTCTCCTATTTTTACAGCTTTATTTCTTTCTATATATATATATTCGTTCCTTTTACTCCTGCAAGGAGCATAGGGCTTTCTATGAGTGTATTATTTTTATAGAAAAAAACACTTAAAAAAAACAACTCTGTATTTTCTAATATGTTATATATTTTTGTTAATAAAAATAGAAAGAAATAAATATAACAATTTACTGAACAAGACTGCTAAAAGTCAGCTATAAGTTATAACTAGGGAATGCAAAATCCCGCACTTTTTGATTTCCCGGGAAAGCGGGAAATTTATCTTGAATTCCCGGAATCCCGCAAGGGACATAAATTAGAAAATATTTTATAGTAATTTAAAAATTTTTATTAATAAAATGTCTTAAAGACCTCAAATTTTTATGATCGTGAAAAAGCAAAGGTGGTTTTTCTTGGAATTTTCGTAGAGGGAAAGAATTAATTTTATATTATAAATTATATAAGACTAATTATATATGTATTTTTAAAAACTAAATAAATTTGTCTTTAATTCTGTACATAATAAGTTCGATTCAAAATTTTTTATACAAACACTATTTAGTTGAGTGGTTTTCTTAAAAAATATATTTTTTAAGTTCCTTTTAGTGCCTGTTAAAAAAAAGACCTTAAAAAGTTCGATCAAGTACACAAATTAAAGTGTGTTCGTTTACTCGAAAATCTTACTACTTTTACTACAATTTTGTAAGTAAATGAGCAAGCCTAATGTAAGATTTTTACTATTTTCAAAACGTTGGAAAATTTTGTATAAGTAAATTTGGAATAATTAACTTTATTATTTTAAACTGCATTTTTGAAATCCCGTGATTCCCGGTCAAAATTACCGGGAATGCGGGAATTGAAAAATGCCTAATTTCCCGGGAATCCCGAGACGGGAAATCCCGGGATGCCTTCCCTAGTTATAACGAGCCATAGCATAAGGGGTAGGCGTCTGCTTGAAATGCCAACGAGTGTGGGTTCAAACCCCACACGATGCATGATGTTTTTTTTTTTTAATTAAATTAAAATACAAATAAGTGAAAATGAACTTCCTTTTCATCGGTTCAAATATACATAATTTGTTTCAAAAAAGAACAACTTCCCTCTTATGACAAGCCAATGTTAAATTCATCAGTGAAAACCACAAATTATCACTAGTCCCTATTCATCTGTTGTTATGTTTTTACTATTTCTTTTTCCTCACTTTTTTTCCTGGGTACTAACTAGGGATGCCGAACGGGACTGGTTTTTACAAATCCCGGGATTCGGGATTTTGAAAATTGAAATCCCGGGATCCCGGGATTTTTCGGGATCCCGGGATTTATCGGGATCCCGGGATTTTTCGGGATTTCGGGATTTTTCGGGGTTTCGGGATTTTCTTGTTTCATCATATTTTTAATTTTAAAACCAAATAGCTCAAATAAATCCTACAAATTAAAATAATTCATTATAAATCTACTTATTATTTTATGTAGTATGAAGAAATAAACAAATTAAGCCGGATTCACAATGCTGGAGTACTCCTCGCTGCATAGTGGAGTATATAAAATAGAGATAGCATGATACAAAAAATATGGAGTACTACAGCATTGTGAATCTGGCTTTAAACAGTAACTCCATTCATAGAAATAAGTATGTAAATATAGCACAGAAAGCTACTTAAAATTAGTAAAAAAGAAATATTTAGTGACTATTAGTTTTTTTAAATCAACTAACATTACATACTATATTAAACACATACCTCTGCTGATTTCAGAAAGGCAGTTTGTGAGATTTTTATAATTTAACAAAAACTTGCTGTTTTTAGTCGGCAAAATTATTTTGAATGAAGTTATGATTTCAGCAAATCATCAAAAAAATAAATAAAAACATATCCGTTTATAGATTAAATAAAGCTGAATTATGATTTTTAAAAGTTTCACAGCTGAATAAAAGTTTTTAAATTATTAAGGTTTTTATTCAGATTTATTCAATCTGTAATCTATTTGAATCTATTACTTACACTCATAAAAAAATTACGTACAAATGCATAGGTCAAAATTGTGCTGGCGCAAATACATGTACTATTTCCTGTTATTTTAGCAGACCTATTTCTACGGACTTTTTTTTTAGAGAAAATAACAGAAAAATTAGTTCAATTCAATCAGAACGCATTTAGCTTTTGACTTTTGTACTAACTTTTTCTTATAAGTGTATGAATAGGAAAAATTAGTTTTTTAATAACATTTAATAAGATATTAGATTTATGTGATTTTGGTCGAATATAACAATAAAAACAAATACAAAAAGAGGTAAAATATGCCAAATAATGAAATCGGAAATCCCGGGATTTTTTCAAGTGCAATCCCGGGATTTCGGGATTTCTAAATCCCGAAAATCCCGGGATTTTCGGGATCGGGATTTCGGGATCGGCATCCCTAGTACTAACTGATAATTATCAGTTAGTATCCATTATAATGGAGTATATAACCCACACAGAGAGAAGTTTGCTGGACCGGTTTTAATGAAATTTTTTAGTAAAATAATAGTTTTCTTCACAAGGTAAATGAAAAATTTCTTAAATTTTATGGAAAAGCTTTATATATTTTATGAATTTAGTTTTAATGAAGCTTTTTCATTAAGTACATGAAACTTTTAATAAATAAAATGAATATTTTGACAACACTTTATCAAAAATTCCATTAATTTAATAAAAAGTTTCAATGGACGAAGCCTATTGAAATTCATCGGTTTTGTGCAAAAATTTATTAATATCATTCAGATAATTCTCTCAGTTAATTAATTGGTTGTTTTCGTACACTATACATATTCATATAAACAAACAAAATTTAATGCAATTGAATAAGACCAAAACTCCGATAAAATTG
Organism: Leucophora obtusa; assembly: GCA_949987735.1. Taxonomy (NCBI): domain Eukaryota; kingdom Metazoa; phylum Arthropoda; class Insecta; order Diptera; family Anthomyiidae; genus Leucophora; species Leucophora obtusa. The sequence continues at coordinate 100,439,849 of OX465297.1, read as the reverse complement.
GATGAAATTATATCAATTCAAATATCTTCTTTATTCGTTTATATGCAATTTGATTAATCCATTTTCCGGGTAAAATTTTATATAATTTAGTATGATGTCAAATAAAAAAAGATATGCCACCGAAGAAATTTTTGTTTACGGGTTGACAAATAAAATTTGAATTTTTTGAATTTTATTGTTGTTTTGTATGAAGAGTTACGACTCTCAGTCTTAAAAATATTCTTAAGGCGGTCACAATGAGTCACAAGTAGGAATAGGCACCTTAATGCATTTAAAATTATTTTTCAGCTAAGATATCACTAAAAAATAAACTTAAAATAATATCAATTCAAGAAATTCATCAATTTTATATGGACAGTAAAATATGTGTATAGGAATTAGGGATGCCAATCGGGATTGATATTTGAAAATCCCGGGATTCGGGATTTTGTATGAAATCCCGGGATCCCGATCTCGGGATTTCGGGATTTTCGGGACTACGGGATTTTTCGGGATCCCGGGATTTTACGGGATTTCGGGATTTTTCGGGATTTCGGGATTTAAATTTTCCTTTATTTGTAAAAATTTTTATGTTATGGAACTAATTTTTTTTATAGAATAAAGCGTTTTATAATTATTTAATAGTTTTTAATTAATAATGTGGTCCATTTTATGAATATTGAAACATCTCAGTCAGAAATTGACAGTGGTACAAAAAATCAAGTACTTGCATACCACTGGGTAACCGCGATGTTAAAAATAAATGACTGGCAAAACACTCATTTGGGACGCTTTGCCAGCGTTTGCAAAAATCGTTTTGCCAGTATTTGTTTTACAAAACATCACGGCAGGGCAAAAAAAAAGATACATATGAACTTTTTTGAAATTTTATTTTGGAAAATATAATTCCAAACCACCTATTTATTGGTTTTGGCAGCGTTTTGCCAAAGTTAAAAATTTTGTTTCTCCAGTACTTTTCCGGCGCTTTTTGAACTGCCGGTCCTTTTGTCTATTGGCGTTATCATATTGGAAATGGGAAAGCAATTTTTGTCAGTACTTGTACCGCCTGTTAAAATACCTTGCCATCGCTTTCCCGTTTGTATTTTTCTGGCTGGGATAACATATGAAGGCCTGTCATTAAGTACACTTGCGCCCAGTATTTTGTAAGCAGATTTTAAAACAGATTCGTTGCGATAACCTTGCCCACTAAATCGTGTAATTACAGCAACAAAGTTATTTGGTTATCGTTATCAAATGTTTTCATGGAAGAATTTTCTGCAAAGTCTTTGAATAGTTTACTCGAATAATCTACTTCATTTATAATTTTACCAATATCTTGGCATCAATTTCTTGTCAATATGAGAAAATTCAAGAAAAAACGTAGGTAATCTAAAATTGCTCACTTTGTTTATTTGCGTTTATATTAATATTAAAAAATAAGAAAATCCCGGGATTTTTGAGAAATAATCCCGGGATTCGGGATTTTGCCAATCCCGAAAATCCCGGGATTTCGGGATTCGGGATTTCCCGTTTGGCATCCCTAATAGGAATAAACTTCAAAATAAAATAATAATTTACGCATTAAAATTCGTGTTTTAAATAAACGTAAAACCAGGCAGTTAATAGCCGTATATCCACCATTATTTTCAAGAACAGCTTGGATTCTTTTAGGCATAGATGAAATTATCGTAAGTCTCTACCTGTATATTGTACCATGATTTTTGAATATTTTCCCACAATTCTTTTTTATTACTGCAGGGAAGCTTATAAATTTGTCGCTTCAATTTATCCCAAAGGTTCTCTATAGGGTTAAGGTCAGGAGACTCACTTGGCCATTCAACAACATTCAAATTATGTTGCCGGAACCATGCGCTCACCAATTTTGATGAGTGTTTGGGGGTCATTATCCTGTTGGGTAGCATAACCCAGTATGCAAAATGAGTCTAGCTTGTATCGAAATTGAATAATTTTCTCGTAAAATTTCATCGATATCGAGTTCGATATAATACCAAGAATGAGGTATTATATCGAACTCGATATCGATGAAATTTTACGAGAAAATTCAGTTTCGATACAAGCTCGACTCATTTTGCATACTGGGCTATATAATCTTTTTTTTTACTTTTATTAGGTAAATTACGTTTTTGATACTAAAAAGCATAAAAAAAATTATTAATCGCATAATTTTTGGATGTAAAATCAATATTGAGAAATTTAAATATTTAGACTTAAAATATATTGTACGGAGCATCGAAAACAAACCAAACTTTCGAATAGTAAAAGATACGATAAAATAAGAAATAACGAAGAGATAAGGTCTCGAAATCGATAAAATTTTCGATTCAAAAATGTGTTCGAAAAACCTTAAAATGACGACTCTATTTGATATCGATTTCTATTCATTTTTTCGAAAAAACTTTGGTAAGGTTTCGAAAAAATGAACCGCCTCGAAACTGTGCATACTGGGAACCGTCTCGCACAAATCCTTGTACACAAATCTATCCAATGTATTTTCAATTAAATGTATTGGGACCTACTCCCTCCCAAGAGAGGCAATCCCAAACCATCACATTTCTTCCTCCATGTTTTACCGTTTTTTTGGTGAATCTAATGTGGAATTCCTTTCCTTTTGGTCGACGTACATTTCTTTCTGCATCATTACCAAACAAATTGATTTTAGTCTCGTCGCTCCATAGGATATTTCTCCACTTTTTTCACCTTCTGGTCCACACCAGCTTTCATGGGACAAGGCAAAGTTTTTCCTCTTCTTCGTCGGACCGTTCGGGATGACACAACGTTCCCAATTTCATTCGAAATGACTTTAGAGGACTTGAAAGAATCTCTTTTAGCTAAAGTAGCTATGCGGTTATTTGTTACTGTTAAAATTTGAACAAAAAACATTTTTAATGCTAAAAGTAATTGGAAATTGTAATTGAAATTTTGTAGTTGAAATCACTTTCAATTACATACATGTAATTGTAATAACTACACCACTTATACACAGAACCAAATTTGTTCATAAATAGTATGAACTGTTTTCCTTGTTTTTAGTTTATTGTATGTATGAATAAATTTTTATTTGTTTTTAAATTTAAAAATAACAAGTTGGCTTGAAATAAAAATGTTGTTATATTTTATTTTCCTTTGGAAAACAAACTAATTTTGAAGACCTTGAATTTCTAATATTTTAGCAAGGTATATTAAATAGCATACACTAAAAAAATTGTGTTATGGGCTATATTTTAATTTAAACTTAAAATTGATAAATTAGCCTTTGGTTTTCCATAAAAATTACCGATTTCCTGCTTGCAGGCACAAGCTATAACTATAGGGTGATAATTTTGCATTATTCGACATTTTAAAATTTTGTTTTTTTTAAATTAAAATTATTAACTGTCCATGAAAAAGCGTACTTTAGGAAAAACAAGAAATTTATTCTAGAAGTGACTGTAAATTAAATACATATATAAATTCGGATTTGTTCCAATAAGCTTCTTGCAGTATCAATATTTCTAACGCGAAATGAAAATATACTGTTGCTAAAATAAAACTCTCAAAGTGTTTTGCAAATCTAGCTCGGATTTTAATTTGATGGCCTCTTGAAACATGTGTCTATTTTAATCACGTTCACGTCAAAAGACGCACTATCAGAAGCTTATTTTTATTCAAATTGTTCGTCATTAGCAGTTTGGTGTAAAAAATTGTCGAAATCGGTTTAGAAATTTTGAGTAAAAATGAGCAATAACACCAAAAATTAAACATTTTGAGAAACAAACATTCGGAATAAAACTTACTAGAATTGGGCATTATAGTTCGCAGTTCATTTCAATCAATTTTATTTTTGAACTAGTGTGTTCTTCTGGTTTACTTGTTCATGCATAAACTAATATAAAGGTCTTTAAAAATTTTTGCTGAAAAAACAGCTGAATTCAGCAGAATATGTCTGCTAAACATTAGAAAGACACAAACATCAAGGAAAAATCTGTTAAATTTACAAAATTTCAGCTATATTTTAGTTAATCGTATCGAGGCAAATTTGCAATTCAATTAAACAAAATTTAGCATAAATATTACTAAAATTTGGTATATTTAACAGTTGCATTTTTGCTGTTCCTATGTTACTAATATTTAGCAAAAGCGATTTACTAATTTCAAAAGCTTTCTATGCAGTATGGCAAAATGGACAAAGGTTCCTCAATGAAAGTCATTTTGCAGACTATGTTCTACATGTACTTTCCAGCTGCAGTCAGGTAAATTTTCTGGTCAATTTAGAACTGGGAGCAATTTGATCTTTTAACAAAAAATTTTTGGTTGAATCAATATTAATTTGTTGGCTGAACACAAAAATTTGTTACTTTAACAAAATTTATTCCTGTTTTTTTGGCTTAAAATAAAAGTTGCTGATTTTAACACTTTCTTTTGTTAAATTTAACAAATCTAAATTTAAGTAAAAAATTTGTAAAGCTACAGTTTTATCTGTAATTATACTGAGTCGTAGAATTTATTCAAATTAAGAGTCTCGGGACCCTCCCCAGGCCTAGTCCATATCATGTGAGGGCATATAAGGGTACTCCAATGCGGCAAACATTTTGTCCATTTTGCTCTATCTCGCTTAGTTTTCGAGATATGCACCATTTTATGAAGTGGAAAATTTTTATTAAAAATTTCCGAGGGTCCAATAAGATAACCCCTTTCGATGTGGTAGTCGAAATTTTCGTCAATTTTGCTCTATCTCTTTTACTTGTCGAGATACGGGCCATTTAAAATAATCGGGAGGGAAAGAAATAGCGCCATCTTTAAAACTTTGGATACATTGATGGCGCCATCTACCGGGCAATAACAGAAACATGGAATTATTATATTTTAACAATAAATTGTGTAAAATTTAACGAATGGGTTCTTAAAAATTAGTTATAAATAGTTTTGAAAATTACCACTCAAAATTAGTTAAAGTACTCAGCATTTTTAGTATAGTGTTAAATGAAGATCACTAAAATCTTTAGTTAAATCAGTGCTTCAACTAAAAATTAGTTAAAAAATAGTCCAATCGATTTGAATACCGTTTGACAGATTTTTCTACTAACGTATTATTTTAAGTGTAAGGATCAGGAATATACATATTGGATGAGTGGGATTTCAGGCCCCTATTTCAAAAAGTTATTAACGAAATAAATTTAATTAATTTTTGATGATAACAGGTCCCTTCTACTTTTAAATTTCCGCCATAGATAGATTGCATGCTGTTATTACTTCATTCTATAACGCTTTTAGGTTTATTTTGGCTACCACCATTGGGCGCTGTACAGGCGCTTTTTCACTAAATTCAAACAAACCAACATAATACTCGTAAGTATTAATCAAAATTGTTTTTTCTCTTTCTTTGCAGTTTACCATTTGTGAGAGTTTAATAATGATGATTATGCTGAAGTTATAGTTAATAACAAAAATATAATAAATTTTTAAACTGGAAAAATTAAAATAAAAAGAAAAATGTTTTGATTAAAACTTATACTATAATACAAAAGAATAAAGGAGATTAGAAAACTCGTTTTCTTTTACAAACCAAAAAAAAGGGTTTCTAATCTCTAGCAAACATACAATATTAAAGCACACATACACTAACAATGGGTGCGAATGCTTCAACGGGCAGCAATTATCCACCAGTAATGACAACATCACAAGGTCATTCATCGGGTGGAGGTATTGGTATGCCGCCTGGTACTAGCTCCAGTTTACTACTGCCTAGCACAGGGGCCAATTCATTGCTGTCAGCCTCGTTGGGTGGACCGGGTCCTCATTTTCGGGAACAACGACGTAAACGTGTTACAGGGTTTGCTACTCTTAAACGTAAATTTATAAGACGACGGCGTTCTTCTAAAGCCTGTGATCATGCTAGAGTATTGCGAGATTTTGTATCAGATTGGACACCGCTTGAACTGGCTGCTTTATGTGAAGAATATGAATCCTTAGCAGCTCTTAGAGATTTATCGGTAAGTTAACAAGATAGAACGAAAAAAGTATTAGGTTGTTCACAAGGGGTGTGCTATCTGTTGTATCGTCGTAAAAAAACAGAGTTGTTAAAATTTTTATTTTCCTTTAACAACGATTTCCTTTGGGTTTTCTCTCTCACACTTAAACATAGGTAGAGATGTTGTATCGTGCTATTCTCAAATATTGTATTTTTTTGATTTAAATTTTTACAACTCTGTTTTTGTTAGCGCGATACAACAATATCACACCCCTTGTGAAAAACCTTTATATTTTATATTTTTATGGTATATGATTTCCATTTAAAACGTTTTCAGATGCAAGCCGAATTAGCTCGCCCCCCTGCTACCACTTACAAACAAGATCTCGCTGCTCTATTTGAAACAAAGACTTGTACAGACTGTGATCTCGTTTTTCGTGGCGCCATATTTCCTGTGCATCGTTGCATACTTTCATCGCGTTGCACTTATTTTCGTGATCTTTTAGCCGGTTGTCCCGGCTTTGGTGCTCGTATTTGTCTCGAGCTACCCACCTCACCCATAGATGTTCAAATGTTTGCCTCACTACTGCGATATCTCTATACGGGAGATTTATGTCCCCATGATGCCAGCATGGATATTGGTCTACTGCGGCAACTGGGAGACGATTTTGGGACACCAAATCCTTTGGAACATGATTTACGCTATCTTCTTGAAACCGGTGATTATGCAGATGCTGCTTTAGTATTTACCTCGGAAAATGGTCATAGCAGTAGTGGTGTGTGTGCCTCTGCATTAGGGGTTGTAGGTTTGGGTAGTGATTATAATCGTCCCGATTCAGGAAATTCTGAATATGGTTTTCGGCCTAAACTCGAATTACCTTGCCACAAATCAATACTCAGCGCACGATCGCCATTCTTTCGTAATCTCATAGCAAGACGAACACGTAATATGGATGCTGAATATGCGGAGCGGGCATTGCATGTTCCGACACGTATCGTATTGGACGAAACCGTGATACCAAAACGTTATGCTCGTGTTCTATTACATGCCATTTATTTGGATACCGTAGATTTAACATTAATTTTAAGAGGAGCTAATTCTGGTACAGCAGCGGCTGGTTCGCTGGGTGAAGTTCATGCTCTTACGGCGGGTAGAACACGGCCAACACCTCTGGAAGAGGCTATGGAATTATATCAAATTGGTAGATTTTTAGAATTGGATATATTGGCACAAGGTTGCGAAGATCTCATATTAGAGTGGCTGACATTGGACACGCTACCAACAGTGCTCAAATGGGGCAGTCAGGTAAGTTATGTTTTTTGTGATACTAAAAAATATTAATAAAAGATGGAAGCTTTTAAAAAATATTAAAGATATTCCAGTAATTTGCTACTAACTGATCCAGTTGCAACATTCAAAATCCGTTATCAGAAATATTGTTTAATAATGAAAATAAAGCAAGGTTGGCAAGCACTAACTCTAAAATATCACTAATGATTTAAAATACCGTTAACGCTTCAATACCCTATCGAAATTACTTAAAATATCGTCAACTCTAAAATATCCTACAAAATAAATTTACGAAATAAATTTTAAATTTTTACTTCTTTCATTCAAAAACATAAGTGAAAAATTCAAATTTAGGTTTTATTGGTCGGCAATTGTTGTTGTTCACACAGTGGCGTTTCCAATCTAACGAAAGAACTTTAATATAGTTCCCAATTATTACTAACCGTATGAATAGGTTGTCAACCCTAAAATAAAGTCTACTTACTTAATTCTAATGCCAGGATTAAAAAAAGTACCGCTCAATCACCCGTTTTAAGTTGAAGCTTCTTATAAAACAAATGAGAAGAAGAACGATTAATAGTACTCATCCATCAGACACGATAATGCCAAACCAGTTCCCCGCCCAAAATGATATCTTGGGAAGTTGGGGAAATGCTGTCGATATATGTTTCACACGCTAATGATAGTTTCCGTAGTCGAGTTCATTCCAATCCTTCACTTTGCTTATCATGTGCTTTATCATTTGCCATCGGTAAATATCATGAAAGAAAAAAATAAAGCATTTAAGACATGATGGTGTCTGATCTACGAGAGCGGATCAATACGTCCGTGACCTTTTGAATGTGTGCTATAGCAAAAAAAAATTAATTTTTCACCATAGTCTCCTTTTAGCTCAATACCCTTAGTCCAGTTTTTAGAGATTTTCTTTAAACTTAGTTTACCACAGTTTGAAACTGGAATACTGCTTCTAAAACCTGATCTATTTTGTTTTGTTTTATTGAAGACCGAAATTCTAGACGAGAAAAATTTGTTCCGTCAAATTTTGGTTAATAAACTTGAAAATGGCTGATCGTTTTCGGTTTAACTAAACCAAGTTTTAACCCAGCAATAGAGTTTTGTTTACCACACTTTATCGCTCTTACAAAGCACGAAAGAATGACAATGATAACCGAATTTACTAGCTAAAAGCTGTGATTTCATGCTATTATTTGGAGCTCTGATAGAAGCGCATATCGGATATCGAAACAAGTGCTTTCACGCGAGCTATCTCGAACAAAAATCATGCCTTATATCACCAATAATGCAAGCGCTACACTATTTTCTTTCCCTGACGAACCTGCTTCCAAGCAAGCAGTATTTTTTGCTGGGAACTCACATCCCAAAAATCCGGCCGTAGTCCAACGTTTCTCTTATTTTTTTATTTGAGCAATAATTTCATCGTTGGAGCTAAATCACTTTCCATGGAGCCATTTCTTTAGGTTTGGAAATATAAAATACTGATTGGGACTAAATCCGGAGAATATGGCGGATGAGGTATCGATGCATCCCGCAAATTTTTTTACAAAAAACAAACGATATTAAAAACAAAACCAATTTACTAACTTAAAGTACGAAAAATACTCAATACCTACGTGCAATTACCAAAAGCAGAAAATAAAAAATAATGGTAACGCTATTTTAGGGGTAACGGTATTGCATTTATTTCGGTAACTGTATTTTAAGGGTATCGATATTTCATTTATTTCGGTATCGGTATTTTAAGGTAACGGTATTTCAGTTATTTCGGTAACGGTATTTTAAGGATAACGTTATTTCGGTTATTTCGGTAACGGTATTTTAGGGATGACGGTATTATAGGGGTAACGGTAGTCAGTTGAAAGGGTTTTTAATCGATAACGGTATTTTAACGGTATTGCCTGTCAACCCTGTTCCAAACTAAGAATATAACAATAGTAACAAATATAAACTAAACAAGAATTGTAAAAAATTAACGAATTCTTGTAAATAAAATTTTTTAAATCAGCATATTTTTCTTCTAAATTTAGCACTCGGTTTTGAAAAATTTGTAAAATGTTTTGCTGAAATCAGCAGCGAAAATTAGTAAAAAAATCCGTAATTTGTAATAAGAGAATAGCAGAAATGATTACTAAAAATAAAAATTGTACTAAAAATCAGTATAACTTTTTTATCTGAGTGTAGGTTCCGGACAGAAGATATTTCCGAGCCGGGAAAGGGTAAGAGATCGAGTTGAATCTGGGGCGTTATTATGTAATTCGATTCAAAAATAAAACGCATTCGAACAGAATTTTAAGATTGAAAATTACGTAACAAAAAGTAGTTTTTAATAGGGGAAAATCATGGATGGTAACCGAAACGAATGCGGTTAGGGTAACGGTATTTTAAGGGTAACGCAATTTCATTTATTTTGGTATCGGTATTTTAAGGATAACGGTATTTGAGTTATTTCGGTAACGGTATTTTAAGGATAACGATATTTGGGTTATTTCGGTAACGGTATTTTAAGGTTAACGGTATTTCAGATATATCGGTAACGGTATTTTAAGGATAACGGTAGTCAGTTATTTCGAATTTTTTTTTTTGCAAAAACCACACTAAAGTAAAAATAAAACGAATTAATTGACTTAATTTATGTGAAATACTCAATAACCACGTGCAATGACCAAGAGTAGAGAATTAAAAATAACGGTAGCTAAGGATAACGCTATTTCATGTATTTCTGTAACGGTATTTTAAGGTTGTCGATATTTAATTTATTTCGGTATCGGTATTTTAAGGATAACGGTATTTCAGTTATTTCGGTAACGGTATTTTAAGGATAACGGTATTCCGGGTATTTCGGTAACGGTATTTTAGGGGTAACGGTAGTCAGTTGAAAGGGTTTTGAATCGATAACGGTATTTTAGCGGTATTGCCTGCCAACCTTGGGGAAAATGTTGAAAACGTGTAGGCCATAGTTTAGTAAAAGTGAAAGTCAAAAAAAGTTAGACTATTTTTATTTATTTATTTATTTATTTATTTATTTATTTATTTATTTATTTATTTATTTATTTATTTATTTATTTATTTATTTATTTATTTATTTATTTATTTATTTATTTATTTATTTATTTATTTATTTATTTATTTATTTATTTATTTATTTATTTATTTATTTATTTATTTATTTATTTCTTAATATTCAGTGCAAAGATTTAATCTTATATGAAAGCACTAAATTACAAAGTAGTTATAATGAATACCGTTCATATTAAATACAAAATTCGAAAAAAGAAAAATAAAATTAAAAATAACAATAAAATATATAAAAAGAATAAAAAGAATAGAATTATTAACAAAAGTCAGAGAAAATTTTTAACATTAAAAGTGGTATAAAACATTATATAAAAAATTGTCATGAGAATGGTTTTAAAAATATTTTAAACAAAAATGCTAGATATTATTTGTAATAATCAAATATACTTTTTTTGAATTGCGTTGCGCTGCGGACCACCTGTAAGTGATGGGGAAGATGATTCCAAATACTAATGGTATAAATAAAAAAATGTTGATCCGAAAAATGAGTGCTGTGTGGTATTTGAATAATACGATATCCTCTTTCTGATCTAAAAGGTATTATTCTATCATGTAAATATTGTGGTTGACCTGTATATATAAGCTTATGGAGGTAAATTAGCGATCTACATTTTAACAAATTCTCGAATGTAACTCCAAAGATCTGTTTCGAATAATGCGATATTCTACTAGAGCGGTCTATACCAAAGACATATCGAGTAATGCTATTAAACGCTATTTTCAGTTTACTCAAACTAGACGCATCACAACCAGAAAACAATTCGCATCCGTATAGCAATGTAGGTATAAGGTATGTTTTGGCCAGCAGCATTCTGACTTCAAAAGGTATAAACCATTGTGAACACCATAAGTTCCTTAGCATTCCATAAGTTTTGCCAGTTGTTATGCTGACATGGTCACTCCAAAGCAAATGTTTATTGAAAGTGATACCCAGATTTTTAAAATTATCAAATATATTTATTTCTGATTGGCCCAGAACAATATCCGGTATATAAGGTATATTCTGTCGCTTCTTCGTAATAAGCATATATTTAGATTTACTAGGATTTAGACATAATCCATTTACTGAAGCCCATGCTCTTATATTTTCCAAATCAATATTGATTTTACGTACACAATCTTCGATGTCCGAAACTTCACAGCCAATGTAAAGTTGCACATCATCAGCGTACATCTGGACACGACAGTGTATTAATTGATCTGGAAGATCATTGGCGTACACTGAGTACAACAATGGTCCCAAAATAGATCCTTGCGGAACACCTCTGGTTAACTCAACACTACTTGAAACAATATTGGCATTGTAAACAGATTGGGATCTTCCATTTAAATAAGAATACATCAGTTTTGTGGCTGTCGATGAAAAGTTGAAAAATTTGTTCAGCTTTAGTGCAAGAATATCAGCATTAACGGTGTCAAATGCCTTGGAATGATCCAGAAGTATTAAAAATGCAGCTTTGTCATCGTCAAGTTGTGATCTTAAATATTCTGTGACGTCAATCAAGGCAGACACACAACTATGTTGTGGTCGAAATCCCGATTGACGTGAAGTAAGCAGGTTGTATTGTTGTACAAATTCAATAATTTGATTGTGCATTAAACGCTCTAATACCTTGGACAGATAAGGAAGAATAGCTATAGGACGAAACTCATATTCTGATTTTGGAATTGGAACAATCTTTGCGTGTTTCCACTTGGAAGGAAAAGTTGATTTAGTAATAATTGAGTTAAACAAATTGGTAATGTAAGGCAATATATACGGGAAAATCATTTTAATAAATTTAGGATGTACTCCATCATAGCTTGTAGCATTGGATTTAATACTGAGGAAACTTTTATATACCTCTGCTTCAGAAAAACAATTAAACTGAAATTCAATGCGATCATTAGTTACTATATGGTTTCTATAATGGGCAACATTAGCATTAGACTTTGGTAGATCAGTAAATTTACGATTTAATTCATCGACATTTATCTTATCCATACTAGCTTGAGATTTACCAGTTATTCCAATATTACGGATTTCATTCCATCTCGCCTTGCTATCTATACAGTTCGTAAACTTGGATTTATAATAAGAAGATTTTGCTACTTTAATGCTGGTATTAACCCTATTCCTCAATGACTTAAACATTGATTGTAATTCGGACGTTTTAAATCGCTTCCACCTTGCGTAGGCTATATTACGTTGATCAATTAACCATTTTATGTCTGAAGTAAACCACGGATTCATATTCGTTATTTTTCTTTTCGTTCTTAATGGCACAAATTGATGGAAAAGCTGTTCAATATTATGCTGAATAAAATTAAGCTGTTCATCAACTTCAGACATATAGTACGTGTTATCCCATTCAATTTGTGAGAGTTTAATGTAAAGGGCATCAAAATTGATACGATTAAAATCTCTATAGCTGAAGCTTTCCTCCGATTTAATTTGTTTGAAGTCGAAACTGGTAAAAATAAGGTCATGTTTTGAAAAAATAGGTGCAGAGATTTGTTCAAACATCAGAACTTTTGACAACGAATTAGTAAAAAATAAATCGAGTAGTGAATTTGAGCTACTTGAAAAATGTGTTGGTACAGTTTTGTTCACAGCATCCAAACCAATATATTTCATTTCATCAGTTAGTGTTGAATCTACCAAGATGTTGCAATTAAAATCTCCAGATATTAGAATATTTTCATACCCAACAGCTATATTAGATAATTCCAAGAAGAACTCTTCAAGGTTTATGTTTTTATTTGGTCTGTAAATGTTTCCAAGCAATAGCTTTTCATAATTGTTATATAATTCCAGAAAGAGGAATTCAATTTTTTCTCCTACCTTTGATTTAGCCTTAAGTTTACATTGCACATTATTCTTAACATAGATCGCAACTCCACCACCTTTTCTATATTTTTTACCAATTTTTTGTTGACGATCAGCCCTAAATAGTTTATATCCCAATAATTTATAGGAGTCATCGTTTATACCAGCACTAAACCAAGTTTCAGAGACACATACCACGTCTACACTTGAGGATTCAAAAATGTATCGGAACTCTTCAGTTTTATTTTTTAAGCTTTGCGCGTTTATGTGTACGACATTTAGACCATTTTTCATTTTAGTAAATACTCTAATCATATTATATGTATTGTATTTGGAAATCATCCCCAAATTATTTAAATGATTCGCCATTATATAGGAAGCAGGCAACAACGCAAGCAAGTAAATTTGACTGTTTAAAAAATGATATTACATGTGATATAAAAAGATTAGTTATGCAAAAGTGTAATTTTAATTTAAATAAAGACATATTAGAAAAAAACAAGTTAGAAAAAGTCAAGTTAATATGTGTAGTTATTAAGACCAAATATGAGTTTAAAAGATGGAATACAATTATTTGACTATTCATCACCAACAATATAGTAACGATTAATTTATGAACGAAATAAACTATAAATGTCATTAATACTATCAATGTTAATCGGTTTGTCGGCCTTGTTCACTTTAACATACACAATTCCACGCATCGAATAAACAGATGATAGTTTTTTATCTTTCCAGAGTTTAATAGCTTCAATATAGATTTTAAAGTTCCTAGGAGTTAAATTTTCTTTCACGGTAAATGGAGTGTCCGAAGCAAACCCAATATCGTTTAATGTCAATGGACCGTTTCGCATTCGTGATAGAATTGAAATCGATTTCAATAAATTGTTTTTATCAAATGGTGTACCAAGTCTCACGATAATTGCTGGATCTGCGTTATTGATCCCGGCTTTGGTTTTTCTTAAACGAAAGATAGATTTTACCACGGGACGTTTAATGTTCACTGTTGCGCACAGATTATCAAAAATTTGGATTATATTATCATTTTCATACATCGGTACACCGTTAATTCGTATGTCGCATGCCACAGCTGCATTTTCATGCTTATCAATTTCTTTCTTGAGATCCACTATTTCTTTTTTTAAACCAAAAACTTCAGTCGCAACAGATTCTAATTCACACATTCTTTCTTTAACATCATTTATTTCAATTTTAAAATCTTGAATTGATTTTTCAAATTTTTCCATTGTTTTATTTATTTTTGATTCGATTAAATTTAAAAGGCGATCTTCACAATCACGGAAAATATTTCCAATAAGTGTTTCTAATTTATCTGTTAAGTCATTACTTAACTTATCAAACCGTTTTTCAATTGTTGTAATCGTTTTAAACGGCGATTGTATATTAGTTAAACGGGGTGCTTTAGCAATACTTTCAACAATAGAATTTTGTAAAACGTCTCTTAAGCATTTATTCGTTGAACTGCTACCACATGGTTCTTCTGGTTCATAATTATCATGAATTGCATCTACATCAATATTTTTTTGAGTAGTTGTTTTTTTATTTTTAGGTTTCATGTTTTCCAATTTATGTTTAATAATTGATTACAATTTACTTATTTTCAAAATATATGCTATAATTTTGCACAGCGGTTTCGTTTTTTAAATTTAACGGTCCGATATTAAAGTTCCACAAACAAAATAAGATCCACAAAAAAAAGCTTTTATATTATTATTATTTAATACAAAGGATCGGATTTCTTTTTACAAGATTTCAAGATCGGATTTCTTTTTACAAGATTTCAAAAATTTTCAAATTCAAACAATATTTTTCGAATCCGCTTACCGTCCTGAATTCGTTCTCCAGTGGAGGCGAAAACATTAATCTCATTGTCCATAGCAAAGTCCCAAAAGTCGCCATCTTGCAATAAGGGAAATCTTAGATTACTTATAGGATTCCTTACTGGATATGGAATCCTCAACTTCACCTCAGGCATCAACAGTTTACACTTAGTCATTCTTTGACTAAAACCAACACCCGTGTAAAAAATATCTGACTAGATCTCAGTAGATGTGATTGTACCAGATCTAACTAATTAGATCTCAAAATTGGGGGCAAATTTGAGATCTAATTAGATCTAGGCAAATCTGGAGAACCATATGTAATCAGATCCCATTTGATTTTAAACTAAAATAAAGAACATTTACAGGAAGAAGAAAAATAAAACATTTTTACTTGAAAATTTAACACGAATCACGAATCACGAGACTCGTCAGTTTATGTGTCAATTGGTCAAAGTATATTTATTGGTAAAATTGTATCTATATGAAAAACTTTGTATATACCATGACCGGGAATCGAACCGGAAACCCTTTACACAAGCTATGACTCTTACACTCAGATAAAAAAGTTAGTAAAAAAATTTGTAAACAGTTTCCAATCGCACTTTACTATTTTTATACTGATTTTTAGTACAATTTTTTTTAGTAATCATTTTTGCTATTCTCTTATTACAAATTACGGACTTTTTTACTATTTATCGCTGCTGCTTTCAACAAAACATTTTACTATTTTTTCAAAACCGAGTGCTATATTTAGCAGAATAATATACTAATTTAAAAATTATTTTTTTTTTATTTTTTACAATTCTTGTTTAGGTTATATTTGTTACTATTGATATCAAGGTTGGCAGGCAATACCGCTAAAATACCGTTATCGATTCAAAACCCTTTCAACTGACTACCGTTACCCCTAAAATACCGTTACCGAAATACCCGGAATACCGTTATTCTTAAAATACCATTACCGAAATAACTGAAATACCGTTATCCTTAAAATACCGATACCGAAATAAATTAAATATCGACAACCTTAAAATACCGTTACCGAAATACATGAACTAGCGTTATCCTTAAAATACCGCTACCGTTATTTTTAATTCTCTACTCTTGGTTCATTGCACGTGGTTATTGAGTATTTCACATAAATTAAGTCAATTAATTCATTTTATTTTTACTTTAGTGTGGTTTTTGCAACAACAAAAAAATGCGAAATAACTGACTACCGTTATCCTTAAAATACCGTTACCGATATAACTGAAATACCGTTAACCTTAAAATACCGGTACCGAAATAACCCAAATATCGTTATCCTTAAAATACCGTTACCGAAATAACTCAAATACCGTTATCCTTAAAATACCGATACCAAAATAAATGAAATTGCGTTACCCTTAAAATACCGTTACCGAAATAACCTAAAATATCGTTACCCTAACGATAACCGCATTCGTTTCGATTACCATCCTGGACTGATATATTCTTAGTTTGGAAATAATAACAAATTAAAATGTCAAAATTTTGATTGACGAATAATTCGAATAATTTAATAGGATTAATCGATTAATCGAAATTGGTAAAAAAACTACAAAAAGGTTTAAAAGATATAACATTTTTTATTATTTGAATTATTTAGTTATTCGAAATTTGGACATTTTAAATTTGCTACATCCCAAAACTTATTTTAAAAATTTTGAAGAATAACTGTAGACTTGTACCTATCCGGTCTTCATTACTGCCTCAGGGAAGTCATCAGGGGACGATTTTTTAGGATTTTTAGGACGAATTAAAAGACAAAAAAATATTTTTTTTTATATCATATCCAGAAGTTTTTTTAAAATACAATTTAAAAAGTAAAACAAAGTAATTTACAAATAAGTTTTTACAAAATTATAGTCAAAATAAATATTTATTATTGAGATCGAAATAGTCTTTAATGAGAACTAAATAACTTTCCATACGTACGAGCTCTTCAGACGCCAATTGATCCAACTCCCTTTTAAACAATTTTGACGAAACTAATCACGTTTTTTTTAATTCGTTGCGAAATACTTACTAATATCGAATAAACGGAAGGAGGGTATAAACGTACACTCATAGAAATAAATCTGTAATAATAGCAGAAAAAGTTACTAGGCTACTAATTATTTAAAAATTTTTTTGCTGATTTTAGCAAGTTAATTTGCTATTTTTCATTAACAACAATTTAGCTCAAATATAACTAAAATTCTGTATATTTAACAGTTTTGTTTTGCTGTTCCTATATTACTAATATATAGCAAAAATATTCTGCTAATTTTATCAGTTTTTCTGCAGCATAATTTTAAACTAATAATTAGTAACTTTTTCTGCTATTTTTACAGATTTATTTCGATGAGTGTAGATTGAAAATCTATTCTCAACCGAATTTGTCTCTACTTTTATCTTTTGCATATGTTCAATGCATACGAAAGAGATAAAACTTAAAATACGAGCTGTTATATTCTTACTTAACTCATTGCATGCATGTATTAAAGAGCTACGTTTACGTCTGGTTAATCCAGGCTTAACTTTATGAAATGCAAAATTTACAAGGAAAGTCTGTAGAGTATTTAGTAATCGTATTGAACAAATTCATAAAAGGTTTATTAACAATGCTTTATCTTCCATGAACTACACTCAGAAATAAAACTGTAAAAAAAGCAGAAAAAGCTACTAAAAAGCTATTAAAAATTACCTTGAAGAAATACAAGTAAGAGAAGAACAACAAAAATAAAACTGTTAAATACCCAGCTAAAAATCGACATATATGAATACATACAGGTTAAATGTATGTTCATGCATGCTCATAAACTAAGGTGCCCATACGTCATCTTTTTTGGAGGACAATCATCTATTTTCACTCGCTGTCATCTATAAAATTTGTGTCCTCTTTCTGTCATCTTTTTCGCAATCAGTCATTTTTTGTCATCTTTATTTTTAAAAGTATTATTAATATTTTTTATTGTTGATCTTATAGTATGATCTTATAGTATGAAAATTTTTTTTGAAACCTCCTTGCAAAAATACTTCATATTGGAGGGTGTACGGGTCATTTTTTTTTGTCTGTAAGGTGGTACGCTCTAATGAACAGTACAAGCACGTCACGAGGGACGGTTTCCTTTAAAAATTATAACAAATATTATTTCACGCCGGTGCGAGCACCGGTTTTTTCTGTCGAATCGTATGAAAAATGTCGTGCCGTGCTTGTTCTGTTCATACTCTTATTTTTTTTTTTTTGAAAATAAATTTTAGCACTTATTTTCTTTTCGTAAGGGGCATACACGATACTGCATGCTGTACAATTTGTTGGATGAAAATGCTATTTTGATCGTATATGGCCTTGTTTGACGACCATTACAAAAACAAAATGCACACGTCCATCCAGCAAGTTAGACGACATGCAGTGCCGTGTATGGGCTCCTGTAAGCTTTATGAGTACAGGACAGAGCTTCGAAGGACTTAATTCAATTTAAGCTTAAATCACGAAAAATTGAATTCCGAATTTAGAAATGTTCATATACCACTCCGTTAAACCATTCGTAAAGAATTCATTCATAAGCTTCATTCCCAAAGCTTTAACAAGTATTGAATGAATTCCCAACTTGAATCAATCAAATCGCATGTTCATTCACCATTTTACTAATTGAATGAAGAAATTTTATTATCATTTACTTAGTGCAGTGTAGTTTGAAACTAGCATATAATCAAAACCAAAGCATACAAGCTATAATAAAGCATACAATACTATTTATTTATGTTAGATGAATTTAAACGTTTTTAATTTGAATTATGCTAATATTTCAGCAAGTAGTTGCAAATTTAAATTCTTCATTTGACTAAATGAATGAAAAAAAAAAATCATTTTTCATTCACCTTTTCACTAAATGAATTCAAGTAAATTTGGTTTCATTAAGTTAGAATTCAATAAAAATATAATTAATTCATATAATTTAAAACTTTTGTGAATGAAGCTATCGAATTAATTCCATAAGAATGCTATTACGGAATGAAATTTAACTTAAATTACATTAATTTTTAGAAAGTGAATTAAGAATTAATCCTTTTAAACCTTTGGTACAGCGTTGATACATTGGGCAAGTTTACCAGAGAAACCCGCTACCGCTACAAATGATATGTAGCGCTTTACGATTACCTTAATCTGGTGAACGATGCTACTTTTGTTTTTGTTTTAAAATAAAAATATTTGTAGATGTTTCATTTATTTTTTTCGAAATTTTTTATTCCTTTATAATCATATTTGTATTGTTTGTTATTCTTAAAAAAAAAAAAAAATACACAAAAAAACAAACGACAGCTGATGTATCATTAACTGCTCACAAGTAGCGTAAAATTTTTACGCCACCAAAACAGGGTAGCGCTAACACAACATGTTGACTTAGCGGTAGCTAATCAAATCGTTCACCAGATTGTTGAGTAGCGGATTAGCAACAGTTGAGTGTCTGGTAAACGCACTCATTGCAAACATTTAGTTCTATTATCCTATTTTTTTAAGTTTCATTGTTTTTTTTAACGAATTTTACATATTTACATATGTGAATGTAAATTTTTCTGTAAAAAATGTTGAATTCAAATAAATTTTTTACTTTTTTTTTTAATGTCATCTTTTTCTTTTTCAAAATCTGGTCGCCTTACATAAACATGCATTCATGTCCATACATAAATCTCCATACATGCATCATATATGACCACACATGTGCATTAACGAAATTTGAGGTAATATCTACATGTGTGTACATGTATGAACACACATGAACACGCATGATCATGCACAGAATTTTATGGTGTTTTCTTTTCTGACAAAAATGTTGCATTTTTTTGCACTTTGCTTTTGAATTGCCTTTTTTGTGTTCTTTTCTAAATTAAGGGTAAGATTCTGAGAGGGCATCGTGTTCTTTTCTAAAAATGTTGTCTACTAAAGTGCAAAAGTGCAACATTTTCCGCCCTCAAAAAATTTACGGGGTAGAGCGTTGCCCTGTTTTTTTCTTTTCATCAAAATTATGTGTATATACTGCAATGTTGTTTGGCATCAAACTCGCAACTTGGTGGCCTAGGGGACATTATCCTGGCTTTTTTTATAAAATGTTATGTAGTTTTTTTATTAATTTGCTCTGTTATTTAGTATTTACTATTTTTTCGTTACCAATAAGTAATAAAAAAAATGACACAATTTTTTTTAATATGGAGGGCAAAAACTTCTAAATTGAAAAAAGAAAAAGAGAGTAGTATATAAAAATTACTTCACCTTGGCTGGGATATGAACCTGGCCATCACGAGCCAGTAGTAGCTAGCATAAACAATATTGCATATACATACAAATGTGTTTTGAAAAATGCAATAAGTGATTGTATTATGTTCTATTCTGATTGGAAAAATGTAGCATTTTATTGGGGTGAGGGCAACATTGTTAAAATTTTACACTTTAACAAGGCAACATTTTTTTCCAGAAAAGAAAAAACCATTAGTTATATTTGAGTTAACTTTTAGTTAATTGAAAATAAATTATACTTCAAAATCTGCAGAAAATTTTGCTAAATATTAGTAAAAAAAAAATTAAAATAAGAAAAAAAGCTGTTTAATCTACAAAACTTTTGTTAGTTTTAAGCTAAATTTAGCTGAATGCAAAAGCGGTCTATTCTATTAAAATCAATACAAATATTTGCTAAAAAAAAATAGTAAAGTGCTGATTTCAGAAGGCTAGATTTTTATTTGCATTAAAAAAAATGGAAAAAAAAAAACTTTGAAATGTTTTAATTTGGCAAAATTTTTTGCCGATTTTAGAAGGTTAATTTGTTAGCTTCTATTAACTAAAATTTAACTCAAATATAACTAAAATTCTATTTAACAGTTTTATTTTTGCTATTGCTATCTTACTAATTTTTTTCTGCAAGGTAATTTTTAACAAATTTTTAGTAGTTTTAATTAACCAAAATTTTTAAAGACTGTTTTCTATTAGTGTGCCCTATACACTCATAAAAAGAAGTTAGTACAAAAGTCTGTTAAACGCGTTCTGATTCAATTGAACTAAGTTTTTGTTATTTTGTTTTAAAATTTAGGATTGAACAAATATTTGTTATAAATCCAACAAAGAATTACACTAAAAAAAAAGTCGGTAAAGTCAGCAAATTTTTAGTCAGGAGCAGAGATACAAGCCAGCCAACTTTAGCCGGTCAGCCGCCGACAGCCGACACCTTTGCCAAGCCGATTCAGCCGCCGACAATAATCGGATAAGCCAATTTTCGGCTAAAGCCGATAGAAAAATGCAAAAATATTAATTTTTTAAAAATTTATGAAATTTGTTTAATAAACATAATTATTTGAAATCATTGCTCTACCAGTGAATAGGTTTTTATACCACTGGTAGCATTTGCTAGGTATCACTGGTTAACCACTGGTTGCAAAACTTGGCATATCACTCTTGGACCATTTTTTGCCAGTGGATTTTTTTATAAACCACCGAAATTTTTGTAAAACAAATGCTGGAAAAACGCTTTTTGAAAGCGCTGTCAAAGCGTCCCAAATGAGTGTTCTCCCAGTCATTTATTTTCAACACCATGGTTGCCCAGTTGTATGCCAGTGCTTGATTTTTTGTACCACTGGCGATTTCTAATTGGGTATATACAAATTTTTCTATTTTTATTTTACAAAATTTTTTAATTTTTTCCTTCAACGTTTTTATGGTATTATTAAATACCTTTTGAGCTGCTAAATACCACTTTCCGCGGAAATCTTTGACATTGTTGGCGACATTTTTGTAACCTTAGTTTCTCTTTTAACGAAGCCCAGAATGAACGAATTAACTTTTCAAAGCAAAAGAAATCGAACGAAAACAAATATGAATTAATTTTATTCAAGTCGTTTGTGAATTAATTACCCTATTAAAAAAAATTAATATGGATCTTTATATGATAATATATAACATAATGTGATCCATATACCATTACATCCGAAAAATGGCCCGATATAATTGTGTCAGTTGGTTATCACATTTTATCTAATTGTATCAGTTTAGATCTTAACTGATTAGATTATATATTAAGCAGATGAAATTTTATCTGATTTTTGACCTGATACAATTTTATGGGTTTATGTCGCATGGTATTAGTTTAGATCCAAATAGATACATTACTATACAAACTTATATAGTTATATCTAAATTTTGACCTGATGCAATTATATCTGCTTTAAAACTTTGATACAATTATATAAGGCAAATGTCGGATACAAATATATTTTATTTATATAAAATTGTACCAACTACGATCGAAACAGATACCATAAGATATAAACCGGTAAAATTGTATCAGGTCAAAAATTGGATATAATTTCATCTGAATAATGTATAATTTCATTAGTTAAGATCTAAACTAATACAATTAGATAAAAACTGATAAACAACTGATACAATTACATCGGGCCATTTTTCGGATGAAAGAGTATATTTATACAGATATAACCTCATCGCATTTTATACGACTATATGTAACTGTTTTTACTCGGGTAATTGAATTTTTAATTCAGAATTCAAATACTGAATTAAAGAATTAATTCTTCAAAGATCTGGGTGAGGTAAAGCTAGGAATAGTCGAATTTCATTTCCATTTTGGTCTACTTCTCTTAGTTTAGTAGATATGTACCATTTTAAAAAACCGGAAGGGAAAGAAATAGGGCTATCTTTAAAACATCGGATATACTGGTGGGGCCATCTAATAGGTGATGGCAGAGAGATGAAAATATTATATTTTAACAATAAATTGTGTAAAATTTAACAAATGTATGTATAATTATATCGACATTGTGAAATATAAACTCAATTTTAATAAATTCGGAAAACTACACTCTGTTGGCTGAACAGAAAAAATTGTTACTTTAACAAAATTTATTCCTGTTTTTGGCTTAAAATAAAATTTGCTGATTTTAACACTTTTTTTTGTCAAATTTAACAAATCAATTTAAGTAAAAAATTTGTAAACCTTCAGTTTTATCTGTAATTATACTGAGTCGTAGAATTTATTCAAATTTAGGGTATCGGGACCAGAGAAACAAGCCGACCAAAATAATCGGCGGCGGCGGCTCACGCAAAAAATCGGCGGCGGCGATTGAGGTTGAGCCGGATAAAAATCGGTGGCGGCGGCGCAACCAAATAATCGGCGGCGGCGGCTTGATCGGCTGAAAACAACATTTGTAATGTGATTTGAAAACGTTTAAGTTTTTTTACGAAAGATAGATATTTTACTACCCAGGAAAATTTTCTGTTCCAAAGAATCGGTTGTACAATAGCTACCCAGGAAAATTTTCTGTTCCAAAGAATCGGTTGTACAATAGCTACTTTTCATTCACAACCCCTTCTACTGTCGATTCTAACACCGATTCTTTTTGTTTGAAATTGTCCCAAAAGCAACCCCTTCTGTAGCTCCAAAGTGGAACCGGTTGCTCTAGAATCACTTCTGGATCCAGTTATGGAATTGATTCTACGTCACCCATACCTTCCATATAGGATCCCAGGAACTGGTTCCGGAACCAGCTCCATGGAATCGGTTGCAGTGGAACCAGTTGTAGAATGGGTGTGGTTGGCTACCGATTGTAAAAAATTTTCCTGGGTACTTTTCATTCACAACCCCTTCTACTGTCGATTCTAACACCGATTCTTTTTGTTTGAAATTGTCCCAAAAGCAACCCCTTCTATAGCTCCAAAGTGGAACCGGTTGCTCTAGAATCAGTTCTGGAACTAGTTCTGGAACTGATTCTACGTCACCCACACCTTCCATATAGGATCCCAGGAACTGGTTCCGGAACCAGTTCCATGGAATCGGTTGCAATGGAACCAGTTGTAGAATGGGTGTGGTTGGCTACCGATTGTAAAAAATTTTCCTGGGTATCTCTCTATATGCCTTTACGTTTTTTGCCATTACTCTTACCTGACCATCTCTCAAAGATTTGTACGAATAATCTTCAAGGTTTACTATTTTTGAAAAGTTATTCATCATCGCTCGTATATCTGAAACATTTGGAATAATTATTGGAGGCGGTTTTTCTTCAGAAAGCTCTTTGTTAGCATTATCGTTAATATAATTATCATCATCATTATTGTCTACATCAAGTGCAGCAAACATGTTGTTGCTAGTAGGTACTTGGTATATCATCATTAGGGCAAGGAATTTCATGCACTTAAAAATGAAAAATATGCGCCTAAAATATGCGGTTAAAAAAGAAAAATATGCACTAACAATATAAGAAATATGCACTAAAAACTATAATTTTTGCAAAAATAATGCACTTTAAAACTTAAAAATATATTTAAGTTAGTAATTTTGCAAACAGACACAGAACTCGAAGATTTCCCATAGGTCAATAAAGTTTTAAAAATGTTTATTTTGATTGAATCAAAATATGGAAACGTATCAATTTTTTGTATTTTTAACATGCATTTGTATGGAATTCGATGGTGATCGATTTTGTCGTCGTTTCGTTGTTTTGTTTTCAGCGACTGTCTACCAGACAATATCGCTTTCTTCAGTAGACTCGCTGCTACTATCCATTCTGCTGTAACAGCAGAGGATTAGTATAGCAGAATATTAATCCCTTTGTTTACTACCCAGGAAAATTTTCTGTTCCAAAGAATCGGTTGTACAATAGCTACTTTTCATTCACAACCCCTTCTACTGTCGATTCTAACACCGATTCTTTTTGTTTGAAATTGTCCCAAAAGCAACCCCTTCTATGGCTCCAAAGTGGAACCGGTTGCTCTAGAATCAGTTCTGGAACTAGTTCTGGAACTGATTCTACGTCACCCACACCTTCCATATAGGATCCCAGGAACTGGTTCCGGAACCAGTTCCATGGAATCGGTTGCAGTGGAACCAGTTGTAGAATGGGTGTGTTTGGCTACCGATTGTAAAAAATTTTCCTGGGTACTTAATAATAACCCAGGAAAATTTTTTACAACCGGTAGCCAATCACACCCATTCTACAACTGGTTCCACCGCAACCGATTCCATGGAACTGGTTCCGGAACCAATTCCGGGGATCCTATATGGAAGGTGTGGGTGACGTAGAATCAGCTCCAGAACTAGTTCCAGAACTGATTCTAGAGCAACCGGTTCCACTTTGGAGCTATAGAAGGGGTTGCTTTTGGGACAATTTCAAACAAAAAGAATCGGTGTTAGAATCGACAGTAGAAGGGGTTGTGAATGAAAAGCAGCTATTGTACAACCGATTCTTTGGAACAGAAAATTTTCCTGGGAAGTAATAATAATTTCAATATACAGTTTATTAAAAAAAAAGTTTTTTCTTAAAACAATAACAAATGTTATTGCTTTTAATTTTAAATAGAATTATAAAAAAGAAATCACAATTAACGTCTGCACTTTATCACGGTCAGAAAATCACTCGCAAAAAATATATATAAAATCAATTTATATAAGATTTGTTATTGGTTCACGTGTGATTTGTTTCACGTTCGCACAGATCAATGGCTAGTCAAGACTATATCTAACAAATGGTCCTAAATATTTAATATAACATACAAGTTTTATTTAATAAATTATAAACATACCCTTTTAGTACCAAGTCCTTTTCGTTGAAACACAAAATTTTAATTTTGCCAGCATATTTTTTTGCCAATGTAAAGGGCTCCAAAGTAATCCCAATATTGGGAAAATGTAACCCCCTTGGAACTCAAAACAATTTTAGCCTCTTATAGAATTTTCAGACAATTAAAGCATACTGGGAATGAATATTTGTTTATTTATTCTTTTTAATTTTAACAAATTAAGGAATAAATAAAGACCATAGAAAAAAATACATATCGATTGATTTAAGAAATTAAACTTGTTTGAAGACTTTTGAATGGAGGCTTTGTTAGAAAGTTTGGGCAGGATGCACATATCTTGTAGAGACCCATTTGAATTAGATGCCCAATCAATAATGTCCTTAAATGATGAAATTATGTGATCAATTCGAACATTGGTTTGAGCATTTTATCCGTAAAAGTGTCCTTTTCTAAATATTATAGAATTTTACAATATCTTTTATCTTTACTTTTTCAGTTATTTGTTACAAAATGTTTAATTTATCCAAAATATTCAACTGGACCATTTTTAAAAATGTATTTTAGAATTGAAAAAATATATATGGGTGATATCAAAAAATGTGATAAAAACTATGTAACCAGCTAATTTCAAATGCATGGATTACATTTGAGTTATATATTTCGATATAGATCAGCGCATTGTCACCTGTTTTACAAAATTTATAACAATCTGACCAATTTTTGGTTAGTACATAAAATTTGTAACCAATTTTATAGGCCAAATGTAAACTCCGTAACCAGTATCTCATAAGGTGTTTTAACTTTAATAGCTTATATTTTAATAACCAATGAAGCTAAACACTAACTGTAAGAATTTATATGAAGAGGAGAAGTAACGCTTTTAACAAAAATTAATACATTTTACAAACTTTTTCGTATATCTATGCTAACACGACTTCAACTCTGTAACGATTTTTCGTCATAGTTTTTGATAAAAATGCATACACCAAATACATATATTGAGTTTTAAATGCAAAGTTAAGCAGCTATGTTTTTTTATTAATTGATTTTTTACACATCTGCAAAGAGTTGCATTGTGAAGTATTATATTAACCCATTAAGAACTTTTTTTTAAAAAATTTTTTTCACAGTATAAATTTACATAAGCTTTAATAGCTTAAAAAAATTATATTTATAAAAATTTAATATTTAGAAGATTTTAACTTTTTTCTTTTCATAAAAAAAAATTGTTTTTAGCTCTGGTTGTTCAAGTTTAATGAATTAGTAAATTCTTTTTAAAAAATATATTTATTTTTAAATTTTTTATATTTGAAAATTGATACTTCCAGCTGAAATGAGCCGAAAAAAATCGGCGGCGGCGGCTGAGGCAAAAATGACCGGCGACGGCGGCTTAAACGGCTCACGGCGACTGGCTTGTTTCTCTGCTCGGGACCCTCTCCGGGCCTAATCCATATAAGGGCATATAAGGGCACTCCAATGGAGCAAACATTTTGTCCGCTTTGCTCTATCTCGCTTAGTTTTCGAGATATGGGCCATTTTATGAAATGGAAAATTTTTATTAAAAATTTCCGAGGGTCCAAAGGCCCCGCCAAGGTCCATTTTTGGATAGAGATAGCCCCTTTTTCTGGAGCATTACACGGTTAGAGGTAGTAGAAATTTTCATCAATTTTGCTCTATCTCTTAGTTTTCGAGATATGGGCCATTTTAAAAAATCGGGAGGGAAAGAAATGGCGCCATCTTTAAAACTTCGGATACATTGTTGAAAATTAACACTCAAAATTAAAGTACTGCGGATTTTTAGTGTAGTGTTAAATGAAGATAACTAAAATCTTTGCTTAATCAGTGTTTCAACTAAAAATTTGTTAAAAATTAGTCAAATCGATTTGAAACCGGTTTGACAGATTTTTCTACTGACGTATTATTTTAAGTGTACCTATAAAAAATTACAAAGTTGACTTCAATATTTTTGCAGCTGCTTTTTTGCGTATGTATCTGTTGAAATTCTTGAAAAATATTCTTTTTAGCCGACATTAGCCGGTTAGCCGCCGCCAGTCGACACTATTTTTTTAAGCCAGCCGCCGCCAATGCGTTTTCGGCTAAACTCTAAAAATCAATCGCCGCCGCCAGCCGAGAGAATGGACCGGCTTGTATCTCTGGTCAGGAGCGTGCTTGCAAAAAAGTTTGTAATTTAAGCAAAAGGGATACCACAAAAAATGTAATCTCAAAAAGTGTGTTTTTGTGATTTTTTTGAACATTATTTAGGAAACTTCGTAAAATATATAAATAACAAAAAAGGAAATAAAATATGGCTTTTATACCATAAAAACATTTTTCTTATAAAAGCGAGAGGGAACACAAAAAATTACCCAAACGCCTGAAAAAAAATGTCTGGACTTGTATTTCACATATCACTATTAATAAACATTTTGTCACATTTCATCTTCATTTAATTTAAATATTTATTTAGCCTATAATTTAAAGATTTTATTTTACTGCGTTATATTTTTATGTATTCTTTTGGCGTCCTTTTGTTTTATGTATGAAAGAGAGATAAAAAAAACCTTTAACGTTTGTATCTTTTATGCGTCTTAGAATAGTTGTATTTTTAGTATAATTTGCAATGTCCGCACTACATCTGCAATTTCCATACTCATAGAAAAAATAGCAGAAAAAGTTACTAAAAATTAGTTAAAAATGATGCTGCAGAAAAAACTGCTAAAATTATCTGATTTTTTTGCTAAATACTTGTAAAATAATAACAGCAAAATTAAAACTGTTAAGTTTACAGAATTTTAGTTATATTTAAGATAACTTTTAGTTAATTGAAAATAACAAATTGTACTGTAAAATCTGCAGAAAATTTTGATAAATATTAGTAGACCAAAAATAGCAAATATAAACTGTTATATCTACAAAATTTTTACTATTTTTAAGCTAAATTTAGTTGAATGCAAATAACAGTCTATACTGCTAAAATCAGCAGAAATATTTGCTAAAAAAATTGTAAACTGCTGTTTTCAAAAGGTTCGATTTTTATTTGCATTTAAAAAAAGAATCGAAAAAAAGATTCGAAAATTTAAAATTTTTTTTATTTTTTAGGCTAGTAATTATTTTGCAAAAATTTTTGCTGATTTTAGCAGGTTAATTTGCTATTTTCCATTTACAAAAATTTAACTCAAATATAAGTAAAATTCTGTACATTTAGCAGTTTTAGTTTTGATGTTCCTATATTACTAATATATAGCAAAAATAATCTGCTAATTCTAGCAGTTTTTTCTGCAGCATCATTTTTAACTAAATTTTTTACGGACTTTTTTCTATTAGTGTACATATTGTCTGTCTCGTCAGCAATATAAATGTATTTATCAACACAATTTTGGTAGCAAACTAAATTAGTAAAACACTAGTTCAAAATTAGTTTAGTGCTAAAACTTTTGCTGAAAACACAATTTCAGCAAAAAAGTTGCTTAAAACTATTTAGTATACTTGTTATACAAGACGTTTTACTAATTTTTCTACTAACTTATTTTTTTCGGCATTTACAATTACTTTCATCCGTATTTGAACTAACTTTGGATGCTAATTTTTAGTAATTTGCGTTTCTTAACTTTACAAATTTTTCAAATAATTTAAACCACAATTATTTCCAAGTTATTTAATTTTTGTGTCCCTGCTATCAATAGGTGTGTTTCTTTACTTTTTTGGTAAAGTTCGGTAAAATGAGAGTTAGCACAAAATCCTCTCACAAAATGACAAAATTACCCAATAGTACAGGAACGCAAAAAACCACTTTTCTAGCCCAAAAACTTATTTCAAAGAATAATGTTAAACAGTGATGGGACTTGAAAAATTTTGTTTTGTTCCAAGTGTGTGACTAAAATGTGCCAAATGGGCCTTTATTGTGCCAAAACTCAATTTTCATTTAGAAACCGTGTTTTCAACTTTCATTTTGTAAATGCATTCTTATGGAATTATTTTGAATTCTTATGGAATTAATTACATTTGAATGAATTAAAATTTTCTTTCAATTAAAAGGTGAATAATAAATTAAATTCATCCGATACTTATTAAAGATTTGGGAATGCAGCCAATGAATGAATTCTTTAGGAATGATTGCACGGAATGGTATACATATAAACATTTTCTAAAACTGAATTAATTTTTTTATGAATTAAACTTAAATTAATTCTTTCGAAGCTCTGAGATAAATTTATAGCATTTGAGTTTTTAAAATTCTATGGATTAAGCACCGTAAGTTGTTGAGTTTTCACGTGAAAAAACTGTTATACTCCATATTCTTGTGAAAAAGTGACATTTTGTGTTAATTGTGATTGTGGCTTTGTTATAAAATTAAAATATTGTTCATTTTTTTAACTTAAATTGCAATGTAACGCATTTAAAGTCTGAGAGAAATTTTTTCACGTGAAAAACAACTTACGGTGCTTTATTCGGTAATATCTTCGATGCCATTTTTTAGTTTTGCTTTATTCGAAAAGGTATTTTAATACCAATAAATGCTTAGAAACTAAAAATTAAAGAATTGTTATTTTTTAAATTCATTTTCTATTAAATTTTGTAGATAACCAAAATGTGCCAAAATAGTATCGGTGGTGCCATTGTACCAATCAATCTTAGATTGTGCCAAAAATCCCATCACTGATGTGAAAATACGTATAATTTCAGTTTGCAAATCGGCACAAATAGACATATTTATTCGCATTTAAAAGTTGTTTTTGATTTTATTCAATTAATTAATTTCACAATTGTTTTTTGTTTATATTTGCATCAGCTGTTTTACCAAAGTTTACCCGAAGAAAAAGTCTGGGTAAATTTTGGTAAAAAGAGAAGCACTAATACACTCTCATTAGCGCTCTCATTTACCCAATTCTCGAGTACGGGAACGCTTTTGGGTAAATTTCGGTAACTTTGGGTAAATTTCGGTAACATTGGGAACGTACGGGAACACACTGAATATAACGATGTCGCTAAATTTTAATTTTTTATTATTTTGCTTAGGTTTCGAACAATACTGTATATTGTTCGAAACCTAAGCAACTTCTCCTAATACAGTAATCAAAGTCCTACATATTCTTTTTAAATTGGTTTATACAAAATAATAATTTTTATTATATTATGCACCTACCATCTGATAATAACAACAAAAATTTAATTCCATTTCCTTGACAATAAAAAAAAAAAAACGAAATTAACTCCATATATTATTGTTCGAAACTTAAGCAACTTTCAGTACTTCCTATGATACCCGTTCTTTCATATGACCTCCGCACATCGTTTTGCCATAGAATCTATAAGATTTGATAGTGTTGTGGTTGGCATTGATTCCCACTCTGTTTTTAAGCAATTTATCAGCTCCCGCTTATTACTAAAACGGCGAGTTCTGATCCTGCGCTTCAAAATGCCGAATAGGTTTTCTATGGGAGTAAAGTCTGAAGATTGAGCTGGCCAATCCAATAATTGAATCCCATTAACAGGTAACCATTCTTTGACCCACTTTGACGAGAGTTTGGGTCATTAATACGCTGAAACACCCATCGAAGTGGCATTTCCAATTCGGCATATTGAAGCATGTGTTTGGCTGAAATATTCATATAAACAAAGCGATCCATTTTTATTTGTATTTCAACAAAAGGCCAACTCCACTCGTCGAAAAGCAGCTCCACACCATTACATTTCCGCCCCCATGCTTTATTGTTCCTTTACAATAACGCGGATGTAATCGTTTTCCCTTCGGTCTTCGAACGTGGCAACTTCATCTGAATTTAACAGGGGGCAAATTACCGCAGTCGTGATCGAGTTTTATTCGATAGCAATTATTGTTACTTAAAATATTACAAAGTTAGAGGAGAAGCATTTCGTTCCTTTTTTACAAATGTGAGTTAAAGTTGTAACAATAGTTATTCGTCTTCTTTTATTTGCACTTTAAAAACGTGATTTTTTAACAATTTCGAACGCTTACGACTGCGGGAATCTGGCCCCAGGTTAAATTTAGACTCTTCGCTGAATAAAACTATTTTCCATTTTCCCACAGTCCAATTTGCGTGAGCAAAATCATTTAGGCAAACCTCTTTTTATACCCTACACCACTATGTGGTCAGGGTATTATAAGTTTGTGCTGATGTTTGTAACACCAAAAAATATTGGTCGCAGACCCACCTTATAGTATACCGATCGGTTCAGAATTTTTTTTTATTTCGATTTAACGATGTCCGTCTGTCCGTCCGTCCGTCTGTCTGTCTGTCCATGCAATCTTGTGCGCACTCTACAGGTCGCAACTATTAAGATATTTTGATGAAATTTGGTACGCAGACCTATGTTGGCCCAAGGACGAACAAGTTTGATTTTTTTGAACATCGGTCCATGTTTAGACCTAGTGCCCATATAAGGGTCCTACCAAAATTATACTGTTTATATGCTGCAGGTCGTAAATATTAAGATATTTTGATGAAATTTGGTACACAGACCTATATTAGCCCAATAATGCAGCCTATTGATTTTGGTGAACATCGGTCCATGTTTAGACCTAGTGCCCATATAAGGGTCCTACCAAAATTATACTGTTTATACGCTGCAGGTCGTAAATATTAAGATATTTTGACGAAATTTGGTACACAGACCTATATTGGCCCAGTAACGCAGCCTATTGATTTTGGTGAACATCGGTCCATGTTTAGACCTAGTGCCCATATAAGGGTCCTACCAAAATTATACTTTTTATATGCTGCAGGTCGTAACTATTAAGATATTTTGATGAAATTTGGTACACAGACCTATATTGGCCCAATAATGCAGCCTATTGATTTTGGTGAACATCGGTCCATGTTTAGACCTAGTGCCCATATAAGGGTCCTATCAAAATTATACTGTTTATACGCTGCAGGTCGTAAATATTAAGATATTTTGATGAAATTTGGTACACAGACCTACATTGGGCCAATAACGCAGCCTATTGATTTTGGTGAACATCGGTCCATGTTTAGACCTAGTGCCCATATAAGGGTCCTACCAAAATTATAATGTTTATACGCTGCAGGTCGCAAATATTAAGATATTTTGATGAAATTTGGTACATAGACCTATGTTGGCCCAAGGACGAAGCCTATTAATTTTGGTGAACATCGGTCCATGTTTAGAACTAGTGCCCATATAAGGGTCCCCCCAAAATTGGCTTGGTTACAAACTGCAGGTCGCAAATATTAAGATATTTTAATGAAATTTGGTGCGCTGACTCACATTATAGAAAATTTTGACATAAGCCCCATTTTAACCCATTCGAATTTCGGATCCAAACAATACACCAGACTGGTGTAGGGTATTGTATAGTCGGCATGCCCGACTTTAACCTTTTTACTCGTTTTTTAAATGTTTCTTTGTCAATATAGGTTTCTTAGACGGCATGAAGCTTCTCAAATTATTTTCCAATGATCGTTTTCTCACACTGCTCGAACTAATATTGAGATTAAGCTCACTCACAACATCTTTGGAAGAAATAAAGGGTTTTTTTCTTAATTAATCGGACAATTTTCATTCTGTTCGATGTGAAGTTTTTCGAGGTTGCCCTCTGCTATTGGTTTTCTCTACTATTCCAGTAGCTTTATACTTTTTAATTAGTATCGAAATTATTGATTTGTTAATGCTTAATTTGTTAGCTATAGAGACTTGCGATTGGCCCTTATTAAATAGTTCAACAATTTTGACCTTAAAATCGATTCCGTAACGTGTACGCGCCATAGCTGCACTTCTAAATAATTGATTCTAAATCTACAGAAACAAAAAAAGAATTAAATTTTCTTTGTCAAACTAAACGGGAATTAAATAAATGTTTCAAAATGTTTGTTTATTTGTTGCAAAAAAATATAACAACAAAATAGTTGCTTAAGTTTCGAACAATAATATATGTTGTCAATTCCGTTTTAGTTTTTTTTTACTGGCAAGGAAATGGAATTAAATTTTTCTTTTTATTATTAGAATGCAGGCACATAACATAATAAAAATTTAAAGTGTTATTTTGTAAAGGGTGGTTAAATTTTAAGGGCCGATGTTGAATGTGAACCACACCTAAACGTCAAGTTTTTTTCTGCATTTCATGACATTTCTCAATTTCAGACTAACTCAATTTGAACCATGGAAAGATACACAATCCAGCAACGCGTTAAAGTTATTCAGGCTTATTATGAAAATGGGCGTTCAAATCAAAATGCATATCGTGCACTTCGTGATTTTTTCGGTCAATTTAATCGTCCAAATGTGCGTACAATCGGAAAAATCGTGCAAAAATTTGAGCAAACCGGGTCTGTAGGAGATGTGAAAACACCAGTGCATGCTCATACAGCTCGTACTGCAGAAAATATTGCTGCTGTTTGCGATAGTGTGGCTGAAGAGCCCGTCTCTCACGCTCGTCGATGAGGAACATTATGCATACTGCAGACTTGCATTTACACGCTTACAAGGTGCAATTGACTCAAGCACTAAAGCCTCTTGACCATTCCAAACGTCGTCAATGGTCAGAATGGTGGCAAGAAATGGCAACAGTGGATGATCAATTTTCGAAGAAAATCATCTTCAGTGATGAGGCACATTTTCACCTCAGTGGATTCGTCAATAAGCAGAATTGCCGCATTTGGGCAAATGAGAATCCAAATATTTAAATTTCCTAGCTAATTTAAATACAATTTTCTGTATATTTAGCACTATGTAAAATTTAGCTTACCTGAATTTAGCAGACCATGAGTTTCAACTTCACTGAAAATTCTGCTGGCGCAAATGTAGGTACTATTTGCGGTTATTTCAGCAGAGTTTTCAACTATTTGTACGGGCATCTTTTTATGAGTATACCAACGAACGAGACAAAATGTGTGCTTTTGGGTTTGGAAACATTGGAGGGTAGACGTACACTCACAATATATTTTCCATAACCGAAAAAGTAAAGGTAAAGTGTGGGTACGTTCGTAAATGCAGTAGTTAGACATCACTGCGGCATAATAAAAGTAAAACGTTAAAAAAAGCATCACTTGACAGCACTGATTTACGTCAAACGTTTTTTTATGCAAACAATTGACAGTGCGGTCGCAAATTTTTGCAACTATCGCATCATTTTAACTTCTGATGCAATAGTGTGCGTTCTAAATTTTTATGTTAAAATCATTTAATACAAAAAGAAAACTAAACGTTGTTGCATAATGGAAGAGTTATTATATAAAAATTCTTAATACAAATTTAAATAATGTTTATTTTTTGGATTTTTAATAATCAAAAGTCGTTTCACCTTTCTTTTAATTCTCTTTTTATTATAATTTAACAAAAGATTGTCATTTTTACCATCAAGATTTTCAATAATATTTGTTAGTGTTATTGCGAACTGTTTTTTATTTTTTGCAAAACGTTCTAAAAAGCAAACTCTGTGCAGTTGTTGAGCAGTAGCAAAGCATCTGCAACAGCTGATCACGCATCAGCAACAAAACTTGGCATAACTGCCGCAGTGATGCACAAATTTACTGCATTTACGAACGTACCCTTTATTTTCAATTGAAGAATCAATTAAAATACATTGAAACATATTGTTTAATTTTTTTTTTGTCTGTCAATAAAAAAGAAACTACTAAAAGATATGTATCGTCTGTAGGTATTGTTATTTTCAGTCAAATATTCTATTTTTAGATTTCTATTTTTTGAAAAAATAATTTAAATAATTTCGTTGTTTTCTGTTTTAAAACAAAAACTTCAAATATTTTCGGTTTTCTTTTTTGTTGAAATAGTTTGTTTATATACAAAATTATTTCAATTCAAATTACAAGAAATTCTTTACTCATACACACAAACATAGACAATAAAAATATGAACGTATGTGTTGTGTATGGTGTAGTGTTTTGTAAATTAAACAAAAAAAAAACTTTCAAATATGAAAAAACAAACCACAAAATCGTTTTTTTAAGTTTTTTTCAGTTAAAAATTGATGATTGTTTTAATAGACTTTTCAATTATTTTTATTTCTTTTATGAATTGTTTAAACAATGTTTGAAAATAAATAACAATATGATTTGCATATAATGAAAAATAAGTAGTCCTTTTTTTAATTTTGTTTTCAATTAATTTAATATGTATTTTAGGTTGTTTTTGAGGATAAAATATTGTGAGTGTAGAATACAATCTATGGCATTTATTTACGATTTAATCAAATTTCAAATGAAATTGTGAAGATAAAATTTTGGATATCTAATTTCAAATTGAGGTCTTCTAATTAAAAACTTTAGAGGTTATTGGTTTGGTTGTTATTTTATTGGGGGTTATTTCGTACCCCCCTTTTCCTGCTATTATAATAAGCACCTTAGTTTCCCTCCTCGTAGAAATACTCGTATACTACAATACCAAAGGACAATTAGGTCCATCACATGTTTCCAATTTGCCTGAAAGATACCATCCGGTCCAGGAGATTTAGAAGTCTTAAAGCTTCGATAAGCTTGGGTATTATAATTATCTGAAGATTTGAATCCGGGCACATATTAAAATTTCCAATGGCAAAACATTTTAAAATTATTTCTGATAATTTTTGTAAAAATCTTTCAACGTAAAGTAAAAAAAAAAAAATTTATTGAAACTGATAACATTTTTGTCTTTCGATCTTGCTTTTTATGACAATGAAAATACTAACCTATTTATTCTTTCCCATTTAGCCTCATGGTTCAGCGTGGGTATTTCGCCAAGCTTGCCAATATTTACGTGAAGAATTCTCGGCAGTAATCTCATCACCTGTTTTACATCAACTCGATAAATCACAACTAATACATGTGTTACAATCAAATTTTTTACAAGCTTCCGAATTGGAAGTTCTTCAGGCTGTACTCAAATGGGGCGAACAAGAACTTATACGACGCATGGAAGATCGTGAACCGAATTTACTCTCTCATACTGCCCACTCGGTAACTCGAAAAGGTGTTAAAAAACGTGATTTAAGTGATGTTGAATTAAGGGAAATACTCTCTGACCTTTTGCCGCTAGTAAGAATGGATCATGTCTTACCACCCAACAGTGAAGTGTTGGCACAAGCCATACGTCGCGGTTTAGTGAGTACGCCACCATCGCATATGATAGGTGATGAACGTGAGAATTTGAGAGTGAATGCTTGGATAAGAGGAGGTAAAAATCAAGGTCTTTTTGTGCGACCCCGTCTTTTCATGTCATACTTTGAAGAAGTTAAAGCATTGCTAGAAGATCGTATGACTTCTTCACATCATCAAGCTGATCTGATGAGAATGCGTCGATCTCGGCAAATGCCTGATATACCAGATACACTGTATATGGTTTCTAGAATGAATGCTGCTTCGAATAGTGGGGTTGGTAGTGCTGGTGTTGGATCTGGTACAGATACAGTAGATATATTAGCAGCTGCGGCTGCTATACCACCTCCGGATACTCAAACCTTAGCAGCCATGTTGAAAAGAGAACATAAACTAAGGCAATCACCCATGTGCCAGAGAGCCTTACATCTGCCACTTTCGTCCAAACATGAAATCGATAGACAAATACGTTTACGTGTGGTAAGAGAGTTTAACTTACCCGATGCTGTATCGGATTTACTCGAAACTTCACTACTCAGTAATACCCGCAATGTTCAAGAAGAAGTACAAAATATGGCAGATTCTACGACAACTGTACAGTCCGTAGATGATTGTTGTTTGCTAGAAGATGATGATCAATCGCCACCACCATCACCAGCGGCCGCATCATCTGGCTCAGTACCTAGACATGCCTCAGCTTTGGGAGCAGGCTATCTTTCGTCTTCTATGGGCTCGAATCCGGTGTCCACATCATGTGGGATTTCATCGACGGCAGCAGACGGTTTACCGTCATGTTATACAAGAAATTTAACATTCCCACGACAACATGCAGCTGGTTTATTAGGTTTAGGTCTAGGTTCCGGTGTGGGCATCGGTTCAGGTTTACCACCCAATTTTGCCAGACTCTCAGCCTCAGCGCATCATCGTAATGATTTGCCAGCCTTAATAACAGAAGGTGATTATCGTGGTTTTGCTCATGGTAGTGCGCTGGGCCTTGATATGGGTGGGGCAGAGGGTGGAGCCATGGGTTGTTCGGATGGTCCAAATGCTGGCCATCTATCTGATATGATGCCAGATGTTGCTATGGCTACTGCCTCATTGGGTCAACTACATTTAGCCAATGCTAGCAGTTCAGCCAGTAGTACTAATGATATGCCTGAATCGTTGCAATTAGATTTGGGAGATGGTTCTAGCCATATGATGGGTGCTGGACCGGGAGCCGCAGCGGGACCAATGGGAGGATTACGCGGACTACAGGTAAGTGATTTAGATTAAGGCGCAAATAAATGCGGAGCTAAAAATTTTTAAAACAAACCGAATATTTAGTATTTAAAGCTAATTAGGATCGTGTAATTAAATATGAAATATGAAAAATCTTATTTATAGCTAGAAATCTAGAATTCTGTAGGGTGTTATAGGACTGCCAGGTGTCGAAAACGCTAAGTTGAAGTTACCCAGTCAGAAATCGCCAGTGGTACAAAAAATCAAGCACTGGCATACCACTGGGTAACCATGGTAAATAAATGACTGGCAGAACACTCATTTGGGACGCTTTGCCAGCGTTTGCGAAAAGCGTTTTACCAGTATTTGTTTAACAAAAATTTCGGTGGTTTATAAAAAAAACCACTGGCAAAGATTTGGCTTAGAGTGATATGCCAAGGTTTGCAACCAGTGGTTATCCAGTGCTACCTAGCCAATGCTACCAGGCGTACAAAAATCAATTCACTGGAAAACTAATGATTTTATAAAAATGCTGACGCTTCGTTAAAAAATGTTTGTAGTCGGAAGGTTCCGAGTTCAAATCCGGTTGCAGGCAAAAAAATTTTTTTGGATTTTTTTTAATTTAAAATTTTTTTTGTTATATAAAATCAATTTTTTTGTTTGTGGGAAAGCTCCTTCAAGACCAACTTTTTTTTGCCCTCCAAACACTGGCATACGAGTTACTAAAAATTGTTTGCCAGTACTAGCATTTTGGCACAGCCAGTAGTTGTCCAGCTATTATCACTCATTTATGTGTTTAGCCATTAAATATTATATGTCTCGTTAGCTCAGTGGGTAGAGCAATCGTCTGCCAATCTGACGGCCTGGGTTCAAATCACGACAGGGTCAAAAAATACATATGAACTTTTTTTTAATTTTATTTTGGAAAATATATTTCCAGACCACCTATTTATTGGTTTTGCCAGCGTTTTGCCAACGTTTAAAAATTTTGTTCCTCCAGTGCTTTTCCGGCGCTTTTTGAACAGCCGGTCCTTTTGTCTAATGATGTTATCATTTTGGGAATGGGAAAGCACTTTTTGCCAATACTTGTACCACCTGTTAAAGTGCTTTGCCACCGCTTTCCCGTTTGTATTTTTCTGACTGGGTAGTTTTAACCTATTTACAGATATGTATTTGTGTACAATTAAAAAAGGTGATATTGAGTTGATCACACATACTGCTTGTCAAATTCTGTTGAACTTGAAGCTGTGACATAGGCTGCATGCAACTTGATAGTCAATTTTCCTTTCAAGATATCGTCGTCAAAGAAACAACTAAAAATGCTCGCCTCTGTGGGCTGTTTCCGCACTGTAGGCTGTTCGAAAAGACTTTATTTTGTTTTTACATCTTCCACAGACATTTTCATGTCAGCAGAAATTGATTCATAGCTCTTTATTTTCAAATCATTTCGTCGATATACCGATATATTCATATTCCATAGAACTTCGTGGCTTCTATATAGATTTATAAATCGCAATATAGTCGGAATATCCGACTTTAGCTTACTCGTGATGACTATTTAAAAAAAGTACTATTTTTCGACAGAAGTACTAGTCTTCAAAAAAAGGGCTATTGTTCTAAAAAAAAGTACCATTTTTTAAAAAAAGTACAATTTTTTAAAAAAAAGTACCATTTAAAAAAAATATAATTTTTCAGAAAAGTACTATTTTTCAAAAAAAAAGTACTATTTTTCAAAAAAAGTACTATTTTTCAAAACAAGTATTATTTTTCAAAAAACGTTAAAATTCAAAAAAAGTACAAATTTTCAAAATAGTACTTTAGGTATATATAAAAAATTTACCATTTTTAAAAAAAGGAAATGAAAAAAAGTAAAAAAGTGCAATATTTCAAAGAAGTACCCAAACAAACCAAACGATATCATTTCGAATTCGTACACTCAAAAAAAAAAAAAGTCAGTAAAGTCAGCAAAAAATGTTGCTGTGTCAGCAAATTTTTAGTCAGGAGCGTGCTTGCAAAAAAGTTGGTAATTTCAACAAAAGGTTTGCTGAAAATCAGCGAGCTGATTTTTACCAAAAAAATAGTAATCTTTAGCGAAAGTTTTTCTAACACTTAGTCGACTGCAAATGAAAAGAATCCTTGCTAAAATCACTAAACTTTTTGCTGAATATTAGTGGACTGAAAAAAACTCAAAAAACTTGTAGCGAAATTTTACTTTAGTAAATTTATTAGCTGCAAATTTAAATATAGAATATGTGTAGAGTTGTTTTTCTTTTTTTTCGTCATTTCCGTTTCCAGACAAGCTGTGACATCTACATCTTGTCTATCTGGTTGTCGTCCACGCTATGAATGCGGTTATCAGCACAATTTTTGTAGCAAAATAAATTAGTAAAACATTAGTTCAAAATTAGTTTAATGCTAAAAAAATATAACTAAAATTTTTGCTGAAAACGGAATTTCAGCAAAAAAAATTGCTGAAAACTAGTACACGTGATATACAAGACGTTTTACTAATTTTTCTACTAACTTATTTTTTTGAGTGTACGATATCATTTCGATGATAAGTTTGTCCGAGAATGATATCATTAACGATTCATATGTGATACACTCAAAAAAAAAAAGTCAGTAAAGTCAGCAAAAAATGTTGCTGTGTCAGCAAATTTTTAGTCAG
Source organism: Leucophora obtusa (assembly GCA_949987735.1). Taxonomy (NCBI): domain Eukaryota; kingdom Metazoa; phylum Arthropoda; class Insecta; order Diptera; family Anthomyiidae; genus Leucophora; species Leucophora obtusa. The sequence goes on along the minus strand of OX465297.1, from coordinate 100,399,319 downwards.
CAGCGTTCTTGCAAAAAAGTTGGTAATTTCAGCAAAAGTGTTTGCTGAAAATCAGCGAGCTGATTTTTACCACAAAAAATAATAATCTCAGTAAAAATTTTGCTAACACTTAGTCGATTGGAAATGAAAAAAATCCTTGCTAAAATCACTAAACTCTTTGCTGAATATTAGTAGACTGAAAAAAACTCAAGAAATTTGTAGAGAAATTTTACTTTAGTTAATTTATTTGCTGAAAATTTAAATATATAAATTGTGTTTTATTTATTTAAATTGTTAATTTAATTTTAATTTAATTTTAAATATATAAATTGTGTAGAGTTGGTTTTTTAATTATCATTTCCGTTATACCACATCCAGACAAAGCGGCCCTATGCTCCTTGCAGGAGTAAAAGGAACAAATATATATATACATCCAGACAAACTGCGATATCTACATCTTGTCTATCCGGTTGTCGTCCATGCTATAATTGCGGTTATCAGCACAATTTTTATAGCAAAATAAATTAGTAAAACATTAGTTCAAAATTAGTTTAGTGCTAAAAAAATATAACTAAAACTTTTGCTGAAAACGGAATTTAAGCAAAAAAATTGCTGAAAACTAGTAAACTTGATATACAAGACGTTTTACTAATTTTTCTACTAACTTATTTTTTGAGTGTAGATACTGTGAAGAAAAATGTACATTCGTTAATGATATCGTTTTTTCATAAAATAACGATATCGTTATGATATCGAAAATATCAGGCAGCGCGATAATATTTTCGTCATATTCAAAAATTGTTGTCGTTATTTTATCACTATTCCATGAAAATATGATATCATTAACGATATCGAAATAAACAAATATATATGATATCTTTAAAGATTAAATTAGAACAAAAAATATGATTTTTTCAGAAACTTTATCGTTATTTTTAAAAATTATGATAACATTACGAGTTCATATTTTTGTATCATAAACGATATCAATTATGATACTTAATATGAAATCGTTAATGATACTTAATCGTTTTATGGTTTATTGAGACTCTATGCTCTATCTAGTCCTTTTGTTGCTATCTAGCTTATATTAATACCCAAAAGGAAAAAATTTTGTCCGTTTTGCCCTATCTCGCTTAATTTTTAAGATATAGCCATATTACCAAATTAACGTCCTTTTTGTTGCTATCTAGCTAAAGCCTATATGACACTTGCTAGTTTCTAGATTCTAGTTTTTTGCACCATCAATGCAAATCATATGAAGGGTACTGCATTACCAACATCAATTTGACAGTTTGGTACTTTTCGATATAGTTGTTCTCTTCACACACATTATTTCTCACATAAGGAAATTCGTGCTGTCTTCTATTTTGGATTATTAATATTGAAACTAGCTTTAGTTTAGAAGATATTCGGAATTTTAAAACCTAGCTAAGTTAGGCCTAATCGGGTAATTGTATATAACTTTTAGGGGTATATTAATACCCAAAGGGCCAACATTTTGTCCATTTTGCTCTATCTCGCTTAGTTTTTAAGATATAGCCAAAGTACCAAATTAACGTCCCAAAGGGCCAAAATTTTGGCCGTTTTGCCCTATCTCGCTTAGTTTTTAAGATATAGCCAAAGTACCAAATTAACGTCCTTTTGTTTTGTTAAAATAAAAATAAATAGAAATAGTAAAAATGTTGGCCCTTTGGGTAGTAATATACCCGCCCCGAACGCGGGAGGATTTAGCTTGCTTAAATATTAATTTTAAACGAGTAAAAAAGTTAAAGTCTGTCATGCCGACTATATAATACCCTACACCAGTCTGATTTAAAGCCAACTAATGTTTGGATCCGAAATTTGAATGGGTTAAAACAGACTTGTGTCAAAATTTTCTATAAAATCATAAGAGAAAATCGAAAATATAGCCCATACGGGCGATAGGTCCAAATATGGACCGATCCTATTTAGAATCAATAGGCTTTTTCCTTGGGACCATGTGAGTCAACGAACCAAATTTGATTGAAATATCTTCGTATTTGCGACATGCAGCGTGTAACCAACCCAATTTTGGGGAGTACCCTTATATGGGCACTAGGTCCATATAAGGGTACCCCCAAAATTTTCTTTTTTACACGCCGCAGATCGCAAATACGAAGATATTTCAATGAAATTTTGGTACAGAGACCTATGTCGGCCCAATAACGGAGGCTATTAATTTTGTTTGCAATCGGTCCATGTTTAGACCTAGTGCCCATATAAGGGTACCCCCCAAAATTTTCTTTTTTACACGCTTAAATTTGGTACACAGACCTAAGTCGGCCCAAGGACGAAGCCTATTGATGTTGGTTAAAATCGGTCCATGTTTAGACCTAGTGCCTATATAAGTGTCCCCCCAAAATTGGCTTGGTTACACGCTGCATGTCGCAAATACGAAGATATTTCAATGAAATTTGGTTCGTAGAACCACATGGTCCCAATATTGCCCATATGGGCTATATTTTTGATTTTCTCTTCTTTTATGATTTTATAGAAAATTTTCACAAAAGTCTGTTTTAACCCATTCAAATTTCTGATCCAAATATTAATTGGCTTTAAATCAGACTGGTGTAGGGTATTATATAGTCGGCATGCCCGACTTTAACTTTTTTACTCGTTTAAAAATATTTTTTGCTCAAAATTTTTTAAATTACTTACATATATAATACCATACTAAATTCATTTATTTATAATTTTTAGCATCAATTGCCTCCAAGTAATTATCATCATTTTATGCAACGTTCAAATTCACCATTCGATGTCTTACGACAAGGACAACATTCGCCAGCACCTGCGCCACAACAACATCCACCACCTGGGACGTACAATACAGGACCACCACGTTTCTTATAGAGTTTGCGTGTGGCCCCCGATGAGGGCCTTTATTTTAGCATGCCTTTTTAACAAAACAAAAATGAAAATGAAAAAAGCACAAAAAAATATTATCTTTAAAAAACTTAAAATTATACCACCACACCCTTTTTAATTATAAACTAGCTAAAATAAAGTTCACGCGCTCAATTTACTCTATAGAATTAGAATTTCTCCTTCTATTCTTCTTTTGATTGTAAAAACAAATAATATGATTTTATACCACCTCTTTACTTCCTGTCTTAAAACACACCGTTTAATATTTAATATTTAAAATAATTAATTTTTTCAATAGATTTTAGTAATTTATATAGGTACATATTGATCAATATATGAAAACAAAAGGCGGGTTTTTGTGCATATTTTTTATTGTATTTAACACAACTCAGTGTCAGCTAATCAATTTAGTTGTATATTAAATTAGCCCCCTCCCCCATTCTATCTCCCTCTCTTGTTTTCTTACTTTCTGTTTAAATTGTCCTCTTAAGAAAAGAAAAATTTAAAAAAAAAATGTTAAACAAATTTAAAGTTAATAAATAATATTATAATTTATAAATATCATAACTAAACTAAATGAAATCATAAAACACACATATACATATATAATACTACCGCGGGTTCCCGTAGGAACTTAATTTACCCGAAGCAACAGCAATTTACAAACAATATGTGCGTTCCCGTACGTTACCGCGGGTACCCGCGGGAACCCAAAACAGCCCAAACAACAACAATTTACACGCAATTTTGAGTACGGGAACGCCTTTGGGCTAGTTTGTGTAACTTCGGTAAAGTACGGGAACAGACATAATTTTGACAATATAAACGCTTTTTGGTAAAATTGTAGATCTGAAAATATTTAAAAGGACAAACAGTGTGACGTTTATAAAAAAATTAGCTGGACAAAATTACGACTTTACTTACTTTTTTAAAAAATAGGCGTAGTAGGAGTGGTTAAATGTTATTTTTTTTTTTGTTTTATAAAATACTTAATTTATCAAAAAAAACGGACACTATAGGAAAAGGAACAGAAGTGGTTGAGTGCATTAAAAAACTAGTGTCTGAAGAAAGGTCTTCACTATAGCTATCATTAAAATAAAATAAAAATTGACGCGGTATTCATACTTTTACAATATTTTAAAGTTGGAAAAATATGAAAGAAAAAGACTCTTTTAGGGTAGTTTTAAATAATTATTATTAAAAGTCTATATGAAGCCTATATGACACTTGCTATTTTCAGTACTAAGAATCCAAAATAGAAGAGAGCACGAATTTCCTTATGTGAGAAATAATGTGTGTGAAGAGAAGAACTATATCGAAAAACTATCAAATTGATGTTGGTAATGCAGTACCCTTCATATGATTTGCATTGATGGTGCAAAAAACTAGAATCTAGAAACTAGCAAGTGTCATTAGGCTTAAATACACTTTTAGCTTTTTATATAGATTTCAATTTTACATAAAGTGGAGGGCCACTTATAAACTATCACAAAAATTTATTTTCAAATAAAAAAATAATCATTATTTAGGTGCACTATAAAAAAAAAACTTTTAAGAAATCAAATATTAACATGAAATAATATAGACTTTGAGTGATTTAATCTAAGTGGGTGAAATATAAAACAAATTAAAAAAGTTTCTTTACCTGTTTTGTATTTCGTATTTAGTTATTGCATTCTTTGCTGAAAATAAGACAATTTTGTCCAGCTAGCTTGTTCTAAACGTCGCACTGTGGTGGCACGTAATATCAATTTTGTTCATAATAAAGTCGAGATGTCAGCAGTTCTTTAAAGATAGAATTCCTTAATTCAATTTTTAAATCTGATTTAAAATTCGATTCGCAAAACTCATTTTATTGATTGAATTATTTCCTAGAATCAATTTGATTTTTGTTGATTATTTTCATAGAATCAAGACAATTGATTCAATTTTAACAAATCAATTAAAATAAAGTTGTTGCCTTGATTTATAGTTCGCGAATCAAATTATTGAGCAAATAATTTAAGCGAATCAAAATTGAATCAATTGAAATTTGGATAAATCACATCCTCACTTTATTCAATATCAAATCATTGATTTAAAGTTATTATGAGTTATTCACTGATTCATGAAATGAATCAATTTTAATGCGAGTTTATTCCAAAAAAAAAATTATAATTTTCAAGCTCTGGATGTCAGTTTGTTTCGATATTAGGGATTAATCGATTGAAAACCCATATAACAACCAACGCTAAATCCAGTGTTGCCATGTAAAAAATGATTGTAAATCGTTTGTATTTTATATGCGTGATTTAAAATTGTTGATAAGACAATTGAGTTTTTTAAAATTTTTTATTTTATAAAAATCCTATCGTAAAATTGTTAATACATATCTGTTAGCACAATCGCTTAATTCGACTTAAGCATAACTCGAGTTTATCGCCTTTTATTGATGTCCTCATTAGGACTCCATATTTCAAAATTCCGTATAATCGAAAATTTATAAACAAAATTATAATAGCTTATGTTTTTTGAAATGTAAATCATTTTACAAAAATAGCTTAGGTAAAGTTAAGCCATATTATCAAAAATTGTTTTCACAATTGTTGCCGCTTAAGTCTACGTTGACTATTTTCGTTGAAATTATAAATATGTAATTTTAAAATAAGTTTCAAAAGTTAACTTATGTCCACTTAGGTCAAAAAAAATCGTATTCTTATTCCATAATTCCAGCTCAAGTTACATAACCTATTAAAAAAGCTGGAACTAAATTTTTAATTAGCACTTAGTGCAAACATTAAAATTTCTTAATTTAGATTTGTTTTTGATTTCTCGCTTGGCCGTAATATTTACTAGTTACATAATTTTAATTTTCCACAAATCAAACAGGAACAAATGTTGATAAAGTCCCTAGTATCTCAAAACCACGAATTTCGAATTAAGCGATTATGCTAAAATGACACAGATACAGTGTTGCCACTTTTTGAATAATTATTCAAAAACGGGACTGTTTACACATTCGTTGGATAATTTTTGAATAATGACTTTTTTGTGTAGTTTTTGTGTAATTTCACTTTTTGCAGAAATTTCCAAAAATTTTTAAAATTTTCGTAAATTTTTGAAAGTTAATAAAAATTAGTCGATATATAGACGAAACGAGATTGTCTGTAAACCATTTACCACAAATCTCCAGTTTCTGGTGAATGATTTTGTAAATTTTTTCAACACTAAACCGAGTTTAGAAGAAAGCAAAAATCGTGCTTTGTATTTTTTTGTTTTGTTTAAAGCTCCGTCTTTTGTTTACTTTTTGCGAAAATAATTATCAAGCTTCTTTAAAAAATTCTCTTGGTCTGCAAGACCATATAAAAACGCAGCGAAAGAGTGGGAAAATTTGGGTTTGTTATGATTGTTGCTTTCAAATCTGTGAAAATTTTTTGGCTGTAGTTAACATGACACTGTGCCTTGACCAGACGAAAATTTTGTGAACGCAGCAAGGTGGAGCAGAATCAAAATATTTCAGAATTCGGTAAATCCAACATGTTGCAGATTTCAACAGAATCGTATCAAATTTTTGAAAAAAATATCGGTAATTTTTTTCGAAATTGTTATATTTTTATTTATGTTTAAAATTTGAGGGGTATGGGAGAGAATAATTAGCAAGTAGGTAATACTTTTACATGCAACGCATCTGAATGAAGTACCCTATCCGAAAAAACATAAATACTTTTTTCTGAAAGAAGCTTTTAATGTGGATAAAATATCATTTTATTAATATTCAAATTTAAAAGCACGCCGTTTTAAGCCTGAAAAAGATATTGAACTGAAATTTCCTTTAGTTAATAGACTAATTTGTTATATTTTTCAGGGAAATTGGCTTGGATTTGCTTTTGCAGAAGGCAAAAACTCAGACCAATGCAAAATTTTAGTTTTAAAATGCAAATAACTTTTGCACATTGAAGATGACAAAAAGCTAAGTCTTTAAAAATCGGTTTATAAAAAGAAAAAATTCAAAACTTTGCTAAGAAATGGCGAAATTTTTTCCAAAACAATTTTTATTTTTAAATTATATAAGAAATTATAATTTTTTGTGTAATTTCATACGGTTTTGAATAATTTTTGACCTACAGCTGTGTAATTTTTTCATTTACTGGTGGCAACACTGCACAGATATTTATTTTGAAATTGGAATTGCATTCTTGCCTACATCGAAAAAATTTCTTAGTTACAGGCAACTAAATTTTCAACTGAGGTTCAAGTGAAATACCCCTTACTGAGCTTCAGTTGATTGATTAAGTTAAAGTTAACCAATTTGATTTTAAATTATTTACGATTATTTATCGTGTTTAAGCGTAGGAAAAATGTACTGTAATGCGGCGTTCACATACACGTGTTTAACTCGATTTTACGTGTTTAAGCGTTAAACATATTTAAGTGAGATGTTTTACAGTAGATTTTTCCTACCCTTAAACACGCTAAATTATCGTGTTTAATAAGTTTGATATCAATTGGTGTTGAATGACAAGTTTGAAGCAGAAGAAGACACATCAAGAAAAATAAAAAAATTAAAATTGAATAAAATAAACTAAATTTAAATAAAAACCAGTTAGATGAACAAAACAATTAATTAAACTTTGCTTCCGGTGAACGAAAAATTCAAAAACAGCCATGAAGTTGTCCCTTAGCTAAAAATTTAAAAATCTTGTTTCCGACTGGGGCGGATAATGTTATTTCACTTTTTATAGCAATTATAACGTTGGATAATGCCAAAAATTATTAATTATTGCCTCCGGCCGAAGAAGAAATAACTTTTTGGGAAATTTTGTTAAATTTTTGTTTTTTTTTTACAATTGTTAAGGAACAGCTGTTCGAGATGTTTATAACTTATACATTTCATTTTTAAGTGTGAACTGATATGTTTCACTTTTACATAAACGTGTTTAACAATCGTACTGTGAACGTAGTATAAAACAACTCACTTAAACATGTTTAACGCTTAAACACGTCAAATCGAGTTAAACACGTATATGTGATCGCCGTATTATACTGCGTTCACAGTACGATTCTTATGTAAAAGTTCAAAAGATCAGTTCACACATCAAAATGAAGTGTTGTAAGTTAAACATCTCGAACAGCTGTTCCTTAATAATTGTAAAAAAACAAAAACAACAACATTTCCCAAAAAGTTATTTTTTCTTCGGCCGGAGGCAATAACTAATAATTTTTGGCTTACGCAAAACGTTATAATTGCTATAAAAAGTGAAACAACATTATCCGCCCCAGTCAAAAACAAGATCTTTCAATTTCTAGTTAAAGCACCGTAAGTTGTTCCGTTTTCACGTGAAAAACTGTTTATACTCCATATAAAAAAATTATTTTTCACGACAATGAGTTTCACGTGAAAATTGTGCAAACTTAGTTTTCACGCAAATTTAATGTACAAGACTATTATTTTTCTGGTGAAAAAATGACATTTTGTGTTTATTGTGATTGTGGCTTTGTTATAAAATTAAAAAATTGTTAATTTTTTTAACTTAAATTGCAATTTAAAGCATTTAAAGTTCGAGTGAAATTTTTTCACGTGAAAAACTTACGCTGCTTTAGGGACAACTTCATGGCTGTTTTTGGATTTTCAGTTCACCGGAAGAAAAATTTAATTAAGTGATTTGTTCGTCTACACAGAACCAAATTTGTTCATAAATAGTATGAACTGTTTTCCTTATTTTCAGTTTATTATATGTATGAATAAATTCCTTTCAGTTATGAATATTTTCATTTGTTTTTAAATTTAAAAACAAGTTAGTTTGAAATAAAAAATTCCCGTATTGTCAAAATATTTTGTTTTATTTTTAATTACCAAATAATTTCGGAGGCTTTAAATTGACAACATTTTTGCAAGAAATATGAAATGGTATGTACTTGAAAAATTGTGTGATGGTTAATTTTATATACAGCAACATTATTTACCTTCCGTCTATTCAGATTTCATCATATTTTGTCATCAAACAAAATTGTCGCTGTCTCTTTTAAACACATATTTCTGAAGCCAAGGACAATTGAATTTTAAAGGACAGTATAATTAAGGTACTGTGCTTCGAGTGGTTATTTTTATTTCACCATAATCGGTCGCTGAGGAGGGGAGTCAAAGATTTGTAGTGTATGTTCCTCCAAAAAAAAATTTTCATACAATTTGCTTTCTACAAAAATCAATGGAATTCCTATTGCATAGCGATCAGAGAAATACCTCGTTAATTTTAATTAAATGTATTTTTTACTTTTGTGAAATTAAATATACATGTGTATACACACAGTTATATAAATATTAAGGGATTTACTGAATAAAAATGCGCTAAAAATACCATATTTATTTACAAACCGTGAATTTATTCAGTTTTGATGATTGATTCATCATACAAAAGGAAAATATATTAATTAAAAAAAAGACTCATGAATTTGTTCATAATATGAAGGAACAAATTCATACATTGAATTAAAAAGTTTTGGGAAAAAAATTGTATGTTCAATTCATACAGTTTATGAAAAAATGTCTTCTATTTATGAACTTTTTCTTTCTGTGTATCACTTTATTAAGAAAAAAACACATTTTAACTGGTTTTTATTTAAAGGGAGTTTATTTTATTCAATTTTAATTTTTTTATTTTTCTTGTTGTGTCTTCTTCTATCACTTTAATAAGAAAACAACACATTTTAACTGGTTTTTATTTAAATTTAGTTTATTTTATCTAATATTATTTTTTTATTTTTCTTGTTGTGTCTTCCTCTGCTTCAAACTTGTCATTCAACACCAATTGATATCCAATTTATCGTGTTTAGCAACGTGTTTAAAAATTAAACACGATAATTTAGCGTATTTAAGGGTAGAAAAAATGTAATGTAAAACATCTCATTTAAACATATTTAACGCTTAAACACGTCAAATCGAGTTATACTACGTTCACAGTACGATTGTTAAACACGTTTATGTCAAAGTTAAACATATTAGTTCACACTTAAAAATGAAGTGTTTAAGTTAAACATCTCGAACAGATGTATCTTAACAATTGTGAAAAAAAAACAAAAATTTTACAAAATTTCCCAAAAAGTGGTATTTTCTTCGGCCGGAGGCAATAATTAATAATTTTTGGCATTATCCAACGTTATAATTGCTATAAAAAATGAAATAACATTATCCGCCCCAGTCGGAAACAAGATTTTTCAATTTTTAGTTAAGGGACAACTTCATGGCTGTTTTTGGATTTTTCGTTCACCGGAAGCAAAGTTTAATTAATTGTTTTGTTCATCTATCACTTTAATAAGAAAAAAACACATTTTAACTGGTTTTTATTTAAATTTAGTTTATTTTATTCAATTTTAATTTTTTTATTTTTCTTGTTGTGTCTTCTTCTGCTTCAAACTTGTCATTCAACACCAATTGATATCAAATTTATCGTGTTTAGCAACGTGTTTAAAAATTAAACACGATAATTCAGCGTATTTAAGGGTAGAAAAAATGTACTGTAAAACATCTCATTTAAACATGTTTAACGCTTAAACACGTCAAATCGAGTTATACTACGTTCACAGTACTATTGTTAAACACGTTTATGTAAAAGTTAAACATATCAGTTCACACTTAAAAATGAAGTGTTTAAGTTAAACATCTCGAACAGATGTATCTTAACAATTGTGAAAAAAAAACAAAAATTTTACAAAATTTCCCAAAAAGTGGTTTTTTCTTCGGCCGGAGGCAATAATTAATAAGTTTTGGCATTATCCAACGTTATAATTGCTATAAAAAATGAAATAACATTATCCGCCCCAGCCGGAAACAAGATTCTTCAATTTTTAGTTAAGGGACAACTTCATGGCTGTTTTTGGATTTTTCGTTCACCGGAAGCAAAGTTTAATTAATTGTTTTGTTCATCTATCACTTTAATAAGAAAAAAAACACATTTTAACTGGTTTTTATTTAAATTTAGTTTATTTTATTCAATTTTAATTTTTTTATTTTTCTTGTTGTGTCTTCTTCTGCTTCAAACTTGTCATTCAACACCAGTTGATATCAATTTTATCGTGTTTAACAACGTGTTTAAAAATTAAACACGATAATTTAGCGTGTTTAAGGGTCGGAAAAATGTACTGTAAAACATCTCACTTAAACATCTTTAACGCTTAAACACGTCAAATCGAGTTAAACACGTATATGTGAACGCCGTATTAAATACGTATATGTAAACGCCACATGAAACATCTCACTTAAATATGTTTAACACTTAAAGCATCAATTTAATAGACAGCAAAACTGTTGAGTATATAGAAAAACGTTATATGAACAGATTATAGGAATTTTAATTTTTAATTTTTTTAAAATTGTTTGAGCAAAATCGGACTAGTGGTTCTCGAGTTATGTCAAAAAAAAGATATATCTCGATTCCTAGATGTGACCCAGCGAAACGCCGGGACACGTATAACTTGTTTTTGACCCATATAACATTTCCCGTTGGTTTCATCCCATCCCGATTTTGACTGTCGCATAGTGTTATGATTGCAACTTTTTATAGACCATAAAAAATTTGTGCATTTTAATGTTTTTTTTTATAGTTTTTGAGCTCCAAACATAGAGCGAAATTTCTTCGTTCTTTTGAACAAAATACTGGACTTAAACACTTAAAATCGAGTTAAACACATATGTGTGAACGCCGCATTAGGTTAAATTGAAGAAAAACTTCCGTTTAAGTTCTGACTATAAAACTGGCAAAATTTTCGATAATTTGGCTTACAAGGGGAGCCTGAATATATCCATCGAAATATGAAGTTTGATGTACATATTTCCTATTTTTAGCACAGAAAGCGGCCTAAATTCTTTAAAAATGTACCAAAAAAGATGTTTCGGGAAAAATTTTGCCAAACCTTATGTAAAGCGAATATCGAAAAACGCAAAAACACGTGTCCGCTTAAATTTAATAAGGAATAATATATATGAATTCAGCAGGCATAGCAGTATACTTTTCCATATAAAGTACCCAAAATTTTGGAAAATTTTAAAACAGCAAATTCAAAAGAGCAAAAAAGTACCAAACAAAGGTACCAGTGAAAAGCCCTCAAAAATTCCTTTCCAACAATACCACACTTGCACATGGTTCCTTTGGTCGAAATATCTTAAAAAGCAAAAAACCTAAAAAGGACCCATTTTGAACCCCTTTTTGGACCCTTAAAATTCCGAGGTGGCCCATAAGCTGAGACAGGTCGATCTTAGACTTTTTTTTCTCTATCACATATACAAATTTCATCAAAATCGGAGTGTTTAAGCTGAAGTACTTCCCTTGTTAGCTTAACTTAAGATGTTTTTTTTAATGATTTATACTTCACAAACAAAACCTATTAGTTAAAAAATATATTTTATTGTTTTTGAATTGGTAGGTAATCATTAATTTAAGAACATTTGTTTTTTGAAAATTAAAGAAAAAAATAATTATCATCAAATAAAACCCACCACTTACAACAAAAATTATCTTAAACATATAAATAACCGAAAAACTATCAATACAACTTAAAAAATATATATAATTAAATAAATGAAATAATTAAAAATAGTCATGGTTCTCATAAATCAATTAAAAAACACAAAATTATTTTGTTTTCGTAATTTTCCATAACCGAATCCTAAAAAATAAAATTGATAATATGAAGAAATTGCAATAAAAATATAATTTAATTAAAAATAAACAACAAAAAAAAAAACTGCCCAAAAGTTAAAAAATGTATAAATTATAAGGTGTCTATAAAATGAAAAACAAAAAACAAAAAAAAAAATATATATATATATGAATTATAAAAAGCTTTCTTAATTTAAAATTAAATTTTTAGTTTACAAAAACATGGACTTTGTTATTATTATAAAAATGAATTTGTTTTAATTTTTTATTATTTTACTGTAAACAAAAATATTTCTATATTAAATATAGTCCTGCATATCATATGCCCCGATATAATTTTATTTTGTTTTTAATTTTCACCATCTGTAATTTGCTTTGCAATTCTAAAAATGTTTTATTTTTCTTTTTTTTTGTAATTTATTTAAAAATATATAATATTTATTACTTTTAAGTTAATTTTTTAGATCAATAAATTAAATATTATTATTTTGTAACATATTTGTATTTTTTTATGATTTTAATTAATTTTAATTAGCTAATATTTAAACGAATTAAAACTGAAAAATTCATGTCCTTTTCACAATCTGTTAATATTTTTATTTCTTTGAATATTTCATTTTAGTTATAAAACAAAATAAAGCTCTAAATTATAATTAAAAAAGTATATTATTAAATATTATAAAAAAAAACATACAAAAACAAAAGTGTTTAGCATATTAAAATAATATTATTTACCTTAAAAAAATAAATTAAAAAACATTCGAAAAAATACGTTTCAAAAAAAGTGTTGTATTTGAATAATTACGAAAAACGTAAATAAAAACAATTTATTTAAATAAAATTAGTGTAATTTTTTTATTAAAATTTATGGTCCAATAATTTTTCTTTCAGAGATAAATTACATCAAACACAGCAGGCAGGATCAGCCACAGTTTCTTATATATTTTGTATTTAACACCCATACATATAATGCTGTTACAAATTTAACACCGGGAGTCTATTTTACACAGTGTAGCTTTTATAATTGGATCTATGGAGATGAAACCTTTATGTATTCCTCAATGAACTCTTAAGGGTAAATACTGTAACAACAGCATTTTAAAGGTCATATTTGAACGGTTATCAAAAATTCGAATAACAGTATTTTTATTATTTTATTTATTTACTTAGTTTAAAATTTCGCCAACCAAAATCGCCAGGGTTGCCAATTCATTATTGGCCCTTTTTAAAAAAAGGCAAAGTCGGCTGCTACTATGCATTAATTATCGCAAAATAAAAATGTAAAGTGATTCTTAATGCCAGACAAATTCTGTAGGCCACAATAAGGACTACAGAGGGGTTACTGCGTAACTCGATTGGAAAAAAAATTTTTGAATTCGTTAATATTGTACCTTTCGTAAAAAGAATAGTTTTAGCAACTTTTGAATTTTTATGTGTTTAGGATAAAAATAAATTAAAAAGTAAAATTTTTAAACAGAATTATATTTTTAACAATATTTGCATATTTGAATCGAGTTACGCGGTTACCCCCCAGTTTTTTGTTGCCAACGAAAGAAAAAAACTGGATCGAAATCGGTTAACCCACCTTGGCTGTACAGTAGACCGTACCTAAAAAAAAAAGTTCACCGTACACCCTCCAATATGATGTATTTTTGGAAGGCGATTTCAAAAATTCTACTGGGTTTAGCGAAAAACTTCCTTAGCAAAAGTTTACTGATTTTTTGCGAGCTTTAATAATTCAATCGATTTCCTTCCAAATCGATTGAATTATTTTTTAACCATTCGCAGAGACCTCATTCTTTGGATATTATTCGATCGAATTCACTTTTAAGGAATTCAATCAATTTTTCTCATTCGATTTGTCAATCATTGATTTCATTCGTTAGGAATTCATTCGTTTCCTTAAGCGGAGAATACATGAAGGAACATTGAGTAGGGAACAGGGTTAGCCGATTTGCAATTTGTCGATATTGTGCCATCAATTTTTCAATAGCTTTTGGCATGAGGGAAAAAAAGATCCACTACGAGACATTAAAAAAAATCATTTTCGAGGCACCGTGTTTTCGACAAAAACTCGTCTAAAACCAAAAAAAACATTTTTTTTTCGACAAAAATGATATCGCCATCGTTATAAGCGTACAATTTTACCTTGGATAGAATATATTTAAAAAATTTGAAATCGGCGAATTTTTTTTAACATACCTACTAAAAAAACGTTAAAAATTAACGCGTAAAAAATATAGATTTTTTGACAAAACCTCAAGAAAAACATTTTTTTGGAAAAACTGCTGTCGCCATCGTTTTTAGCGTACAATTTCACCTTGGAAAGGTAATATTAAAAAAAAATTAAATCAGCCGATTTTTTTTATTACCTACTAAAAAAAAGCCTCATGGCAAAAGCTATCGAAAAATCGGTGGCACATTATCGATTGCTAAATCGACCCACCGTAATATACATACATATATGTATATTATATAATTAACATACACAAATGCACATTCGTAAAAAATGGTAATTTTTTCACGAATGTTCCTTCGTGTATTCTCCGCTTTACTCATTCAATTGACAATTTGGGAATTCAATCATTCGATTTTGTATCATTTGATTGAGCAATTTGGGAACGACATTCGATTTTCCTCATTCGATTAAAAAAAACTGAAAAATTACCAATTATGTTATTTTATTACAGTAAAATTAACGATTTCTTGCAAGTAAAGCACCGTAAGTTGTTTGAGTTTCACGTGAAAAAACTGTTATACTACATAGAAAAAAAATAATTTTTCACGACAATGAGTTTCACGTGAAAATTGTTTAGACTTTGTTTTCACGCAAATTTAATATACAAGATTATTATTTTTCTGGTGAAAAATTGACATTTTGTGTATATTGTGATTGTGTCTTTATTATAAAATTAAAAATTTTTTCATTTTTATAATTTAAATTGCAGTATGAAGCCTTTAAAGTTCGAGTGAAATTTTCCACGTCAAAAACAACTTACGGTGCTTAAGGAAGAAAAAAAGAATTAATGTTGTATAAGTATAAATTTGTATGATTTTTTAGTTTAAACTTTAGAAAAATACGCAAAAAGCTGATATTTCTAAAGTTAACCAAAATATCATAGATGGTAACCGAAACGACGCGGTTATCGATAAGAGTAACGCTATTTTTAAGGTAGAATTAGCTATACGTAGACGTAGCGTGACTAGTCTCCTTATATAAAATCTAATGAGTTAAAAGAGCATAGCTGACAATCTATTTCTTTTTTACTCATTATTTTAGATTGAATCAGCTGATTCGTCACGTTACGTATGGCTAAATGAGCCTTTAGAAACCATTTGTATACACTTCTTGTGGTTTCGAAACAGCTGATTCGTTACAGTTACGTTTACGATTGGGCAACTCACCCTTTAGTTGTTTTTAATTCATTTGAGTAACTGAGGCATAGTAAGGGGCAGAGCTTTGAAGAATTAATTCCTTAATTCAATTTTCCAATTCTGAATTAAAAATTCGATGAATTAATTCACAAAGCACCATATATTGATTGGAATTAATTCATATTTGTTTTCGTTCGATTTATTTTGTTACGATTTAATTCAATTGGTATAGTACTTTTTATTAAATCAAATGAATTAATTCACTGGTGAACCCGTTCAATTTTATAAATCGAACGGAAAAAAGTGAATTAATTCCTTACTGAATTTCATTTTCGTTTAGTGAATTAAAAATAAAATTACGTTCAGTAAATTAAAAAAAATAAAATTACGTTCAGTGAATTAAAAAAAAATAAAATTACGTTCAGTGAATTAAAAAAATAAATAAAATTACGTTCAGTGAATTAAAAAAAATACGTTCACTGAATTAAAAAAACAAAAAATACGTTCATTGAACTCAAAGCCTATTTTCTGCCGTTCAGTAGAAGAAAACATTTATTTACAAATAAAATTTGCAACTAAGCAATTTTACAGTGTTTGCTAGTCAAAAAGCAAATTACATATATATATTAAGTGTTAGAGAAACCCAATGCACTTTATCAACCTACATGATTAAAAAATAAAGCCTTTTACTATTAAAAATAAAAACTTTACACATATAGATGAATTTGGAAAAAATATAACTATTAATTTTTCAAACTTATGCTTCCCAGTAAAATGTAGATGTCTGACTATGACGTATTTCATTTATACGTTTTTACAATACAATGTTTTCTTCTACTGAACGGCAGAAAACAGGCTTTGCGAACGTAATTTTTGTGTTTCGATTAAGTGAACGTAATTTTTTTTTTCAATTCAGTGAACGTATTTTGTTTCTTTTTTAATTCACTGAACGTAATTTAATTTTTTTTAATTCACTGAACGTAATTTTATTTTTTTTAATTCACTTAACGTAATTTTTTTTTTTTAATTCACTGAACGAAAATAAAATTGTACGAATTCTGTGGTGAATTAATTAAGTAAGGAATTAATTCACTTTTTTCCGTTCGATTTATAAAATTGAACGCGTTCACCAGTGAATTAATTCATTTGATTTAATAAAGAGAACTATTGAAATGGAATTAATTCTTTGAATTTATTGTTTTATGAACGCGTTCAGTTGAACGAATTCAGTGAATTATTTAAGAAAAGGAATTCATTCAATTCTAGAGAAAATTGAATTCGATTGGTAGTGAATTCATTTATAAAAGAATTAATTCACCTGAGACTCAGTTAAAAATTTAGTAGCCAGTAAAGCCCAGTTTAGATTATCACACAAAGAAAATGTATAATAGTGTGAACACTGTTCGTTATACACATGTCAAAATGGGTGCACACATTTTAAGAAGCGGTCACACTTTTTTGACAAGATTTTTTTGAAATATTTCATAAAATTACCACTTGTCTCAACACAAGTGTTGTGTTATTCACAAATAAATGTAAACAAAGATTAAAAACAACTGATGGTGAAAAAAGTAATAATAGAAGAAAAAATAACTGTTTTAATTTATTTGTTGTGTAAGTCGATAACAGTCTGAATACTGAAAAGATTTTGTTTTATACTTCTTTGACAACCGGACAATTTCAGCATACTATTTGTCATATTTGTGTGAAGAAAAGTATAGGCACTTCTCAGAGCTTCGAAGAATTAATTCCCTAATTTCCGTTTTTTAAACTGAATTTATATTTTGGGAATGAATTCCGTGACCAAACTTAAGGAATTGAATGAATTCCTTTTTTTTTCATTCGATTTATCTTAAAGGAATTCATTAATTTTTTTCTAATGCCGTCATAAAATTTAATGAATTCATTCAACAAGGAATTCATTCAATTCTAGTTAATTCAACTTTTGGTCAAGGAATTCATTCAATTCTAGTTAATTCAACTTTTGGTCAAGGAATTCATTCAATTCTAGTTAATTCAACTTTTGGTCAAGGAATTCATTCAATTCTAGTTAATTCAACTTTTGGTCAAGGTATTCATTCAACTCTACTTAATTCAACTTTTGGTCAAGGAATTCATTCAATTCTAGTTAATTCAACTTTTGGTCAATTAATTCATTCAAGTTAATTCAACTTTTGGTCAAGGAATTCATTCAATTCTAGTTAATTCAACTTTTAGTCAAGGAATTCATTCAATTCTAGTTAATTCAACTTTTAGTCAAGGAATTAAATTTATTTCGTTTAATTCCCTAAGGAATTAAATTTTTTCGCTTAATTCCCTACGAATTAAAATTTTTTCGTTTAATTCCCTGAATTTAAGTTTTCAATTCCTAGGGAATTAAACAAAAAAAATTTAATTCCTAGGGAATTAAACGAAAAAAATTTAATTCCTTAGGGAATTAAACGAAATAAATTTAATTCCTTCACTAAAAGTTGAATTAACTAGAATTGAATGAATTCCTTGACTAAAAGTTGAATTAACTAGAATTGAATGAATTGCTTAACCAAAAGTTGAATTAACTTGAATTAATTCATTGACCAAAAGCTGAATTAACTAGAATTGAATGAATTCCGTTACCAAAAGTTGAATTAACTAGAGTTGAATGAATTCCTTGACCAAAAGTTGAATTAACTAGAATTGAATGAATTCCTTGACCAAAAGTTGAATTAACTAGAATTGAATGAATTCCTCGACCAAGAGTTGAATTAGCTAGAATTGAATGAATTCTTTGACTTAAAATTGAATTAACTCGTGTTGAATGAATTCTTTAGTGAATGAATTCTTTAATTCGAATGCTTAGTGCTTTGGTCAGAGAATTCATTCTATACATTTGAATTCTTTAAATTCATTTACAGGAATTAATTCCTGCTTATGTTTTATTAATAAATTCGTTCCTTGAATTAAAGAATTGAATTAAATTTTTGGGAATTCATTCCAAAAAGGAATTCTTTAAAGCTGTGAAAGTTCTGTAATAATGTGAACGGGCCCAAGAAACATTTTTACGGACTCTCCGCCATGTACGGAATCATCAATCCGGCTTTTACGGAACATTATCGGTCCGTAAAACAGGTATCCGTCAAAGCTTGTACGTATACGGAACAATAACGGACCGTACTTTCGGATTTTCGAATATAATACGTTTTGAATCCGTTTTGGTGTATCCGTTTCTGCACCGTTAAATACGGACTTCACCAATTTTCATCAGTTTGAACTCCTAAGCGAACGGTGTCGTCTTTCTTCAGTTTATTCGTGAATTTTTGTCCGCAAAATTTAATTATTTAAATAATTTAATACGGGTCGCGCGGTAAAGTCGGTTAAAAAAGTTTCTGGATGTCGCAAAAACGAGCATCCTGTCTTGGCCGTTGCCGCAGTAGCCAAATGACTTTAATTCACATAGAATCATTAAATAGTAAGTGTTTACGAAATTTTATGTTTTTTTTTCACGATAGTTTGCGAATTGCATATGAAAAAACTTAATCGTGAATAAATTTAATTAAACCTCGATTAATAAATTGTTTCTTTTGCTTGTAGATCTTTGCGAATTTTGAGGCCGATTAATGAAGTTAATTTTTAACAAAATTAATACATTATTAAAAAATTTATTAAAAACATACAATATTAAAGTTAGTAATGTGTCAATTTAGGTAGATATAAAAGTCCGAAAACGGCATTCTAAAAACGGAGTCACTCCGTTTATTACACGACATAATGGTCCGGAAACGGTCCGGTATTGACGGACTTTCATCGGACTAGTCCGTTTTTTACATGACATAACGGTCCGTAAACGGTCCGTCATTGACGGACTTTAAACGGACTTGTCCGTTTTTAACACGACATAACAGTCCGTCATTGGCGGATTTTCAACGGATTCGAATCAGTTTCGATGTTCCTTATGTTTAGTTTTCAGGTCCGTATACTGATCCAGAAAACGATACGTATACGGAGTTGGATTCCGTTTATGACGGACCGAAAACGGTGCGTAAACGGAACGAATTGTTTGTTGGGGGGCTTATACTGTGTAATTTTTTCGATGCAGTCTTTACCGGTATTAAAAAAATATTGGGAAATGGGAATATTTTTCATATCTCAATCATAATTATGTGGCATCCCATTTTTTAACATTCCATTCTCAGTAGAGTTGGGCTTAATCGTTCTTTTTGGTGACTCGGTTATATCGTTCAATAAAATTCATTGAACTAGTTCGTTCTAATCGTTCAATCGTTCTTTTTTGTTATCGTTCTTTTTTGTCATGAGCTGTGTCTGAACAGTGATTCGTGAACGGCGTCGTTCATTCGACAATTTATTGGCGCACTACACGTTACATGTTTATATTAATTTTATTGTGCATAGACTAATAGTGTCAGAAAATTACAATTTTATTAAAAATATGAAATTATTAAGAAAAACATTTAATTCTGTAATAAAATTAATAAGAAAGGTATACAAACTTTTTATGACTACAAAAAAGAACGAAATGAACGAAATGAAAGATGAACGAAAAGAACGAATAATGGTGAACGATGTCATATCGTTCAATAAACTGAACCGTTCAAATGAACTAGTTCGTTCATGAACGACACAACTCTAATTCTCAATAACATTTTGTTTTGTAATAGCTGTCAAAAACAGTTGCAAATCACTGTTGGTAAAAGTGGCACAAAAGTGCCATTTGTGGCACTATTGAATGTTCAATGGCACTTTGGCACTCTCCATAGAATTTTGGCACTTTTTAAGAAAATTTCTATATAATTTGATAAAAGGTCGATATCGATGGTTTTTCATTAAAAGAGACGTCTACTTAGAATGGGTAGCAAAATTAAAAAAACAAACGCCACACTAAAAATTTCTACAATTTTCTGGACCACCTTCCAGTTCTTTGGGGACAATTTAATCATTATTTTGATCTTTAAAAATAAAAGCAATGGGGATAAAATTAGAAAAACTTTAATTGATATTATCCGTCACTGGAATTTTTCAAAAATTTGTTATGGTATTCTAGTTTTTTTATGAAAAGCAAAAGTTTTAAAAATTTCACCATACAATGGTGAAAGCTTTTTCTGCCAAAAATAAAATAAAATTATCAAAAACTGTAATTTGTGAAAAATTACGTTTTTTCGATAATTTTATGAAATCTTAAATGAAATTAAAACTTAAAAAAAAATGTCCAGGAACCGCAGAACACGAGAGAACTAGTTTTAAGCACTTGGAGTTTCCTTTAAATTTTAGCATCAAGTATTTTGAGCTTATTCCTAACAACTTTAGCCCCAAAAATCCCATGTTACTACGTAATCTTTTGGAGGAATTTGCAGGAATTTTAGAATCGGTAAAAGGTTCGATGCATCTTAAAATAATATCTCAAAATATGAATGAGGTATTTCGTATTATATTTCTGTGAAGAAAAATTATAAAATTCTTCAAAAGGAAATAAAACTTATATTTTAAATAGTTGACGAATGAAAATATATGTGCTTTTTATTACATGACAATTTTGTCAAGGTTTTGCTGTGACAATTTTTCTTAGAATACCAAAATTATAATAATTTCCATTCACACCAGTTTTGTGACAATTTTGTTATTGTTATAAAGTTTATAACAAAGGTTTAAAAGGCTTAATTCTTTCATTCACTTTTTAAAAATTAATGAAATTTGGGTTAAATTTCATTCCCTAATAACATTCTTATGGAATTAATTCGATAGCTTAATTCCCTATAGCTTAAAATTATATGAATTCATTCTATTTTGATTGAATTCTAACTGAATGAAACCCAATTTACTTGAATTCATTTAATAAAAAAGTGAATGAAAAATTATTTGTTTTCATTCACTTAATCAAATGAAAAATTTTAATTTGTATGTAATTGCTGAAATATTAGCATAATACAATGAAAAACGTTTAAAATTCATCTAACAGAAATAAATAGTATCGTATGCTTTGTTACAGCTTGTATGCTTTGGTTTTGATTATATGTTAGTTTCAAACTACACTGCACTAAGTGAATGGTAACAAAATTTCTTCATTCAATTAGTAAAATGGTGAATGAATATGCGATTTGAATGATTCAAGTTAGGAATTCATTCAATTCATATTAAAGCTTTGGGAATGAAGCTTATGAATGAATTCTTTACGAATGGATTAAGGGAATGGTACATGAATCTTTTTAAAATCTGAATTTAATTTTTAGTGAATTAAGCTTAAATTGAATTAAATTTTTCGAAGCTCTGGTTTATAATAAGGATGTTAATGTGTAAATATTTGAAATAAAAGCTGAACATATTTTTTGAATTTTTTTTTTTTTGGCACTTTTAAAGCTTTTTTGGCACTTTTTTGGCATCATTTAGGCACCAAACGAATATTCCAAAATACCATCACTGTTGCAAATACACGTGCAAAACAATTTTTTTTCGTCTATTTATACTTTGCAGTACAAGTTAAAAAAGTAACAATAAAATTTTATATTTAAAATATGGATGCTCATGATTTATTTCGACAATTAACGAGAGGTGTAAAGTTTACTAAAAGAAATCAATCAGCGGCCAAGGTAAGAAATAAAAAGAACCTTCAAATATTGTTTCGTAAAACAGTTCCAATACATTTAGAATAAGCAACAATTTATGGAAAAACAATCTAAATTAGAGGAAGATATTAAAGTAAAAGATGAAGGTTTTGCAACAGACGAAGATGAATCTATGGTAGAACATGAAGAACTACTTGATAATGACGACTCGGAAGGAGAGGTGGAACAAGAATTTGAGGATGAACAAACATTTGAATTTATTTCTGGTGTTACTGCAACTACCAAAAAATCCAAGAAAAAGCCTAAATTAACTCCAAAACAACAAGATCAACAACTAGAAGATGAAATGATACAAACAATACGTAAAGAAAATCGTATTACTGTATTGGGTAAGAATATACCAGCTCCCATATCCACATTTGAAGAGCTACATACTAACTATAATATGAGTGAGCGAATGGTAGAGAATTTGATAAATTGTAATTATGCCAAACCCACCGCTATACAAATGCAAGCCATACCTATTATGTTGAAAGGTAGACCACTAATGGCTTGTGCTCCTACGGGATCGGGTAAAACTATAGCCTTTTTAGCGCCCATAATAAATGATTTAAAGTCACCTAAGAAAGTTGGCTTTAGAGCAATGGTATTGGCACCCACTCGAGAATTGGCCCAACAAATCTATCGCGAATGTATACGTTTATCAGAAAAGACTGCCCTTAAAATACACATCATCAGTAAAGTAAATCAAGCTAAGCAGAAATTTCGTGAAAATAGTTCTAAAAAATTTGATATTTTGATATCCACCCCTAATAGAGTACGATTTTTATTACAACAAGAACCACCGGCATTAGATTTAAAAAGGTAAGAGTCAAGATTATGTTTACTTCATGTAAAACTAATTTTTGTTTCTTTTATAGTGTTGAATGGTTTATACTCGACGAAGCTGATCGTTTAATGGAAGAAGGACAAAATAATTTCAAAGAACAATTAGATGATATTTTTGCTGCCTGTTCAAATTCTCATAAAAAATTAGCCTTATTTAGTGCCACATATACTGTGCCCGTGGCAAAATGGGCTATAAAACATCTTAAAAATTTAGCTCGCGTGACAGTTGGTGCGCAAAATGCTGCTACAGAATTTGTTGAACAGGAATTGTTATTTGTAGGATCTGAAAGTGGCAAACTTTTGGCTGTTCGTGACTTAGTTCGAAATGGTCTAAAGCCACCAGTATTGGTATTTGTTCAAAGTAAGGTAAGTTAAATACCTGCAAACATTTAAATGATGTCTTATAAGATGACGAAAAAGAGATATATTTTTTCATTCTAATCAAAATAATAATTATTTTGAGTTTATTTATCATTTTAACAGATAGTTAGCGATTTTGGGAAAAAACTTTTCATAAGTTGTTTTTTTTTTTGATAATTGGCGAATATATTATGCAGGGGGTTTTCATTAGCTGGTTTTAAAAATTCATTATGAGCCAAAAATTTCACGCAAGAAACAGAGGAAAAACGGAAGGAATATGAAGAAAATTAACAGCGAATGAGATAAAATTAAGGAATTCGGAAAAACAAAAAAATAATAAAATCGTTTTTACAACAAAAACACAAAAGTTAAAACCAAAAAAATTTATTTAAATTAATTATTATTTATTTCCTTATTAAAGTTACCGTTTTATTCAGTAATCGCAAAAATAATATTAACTTTTTCACTTTTCTTTTGTTTTTCTCATTCTTCCCTGAAATTAACAGACCAGAGCATCCATACAAATAATTGAGCACGAGTTAACATAATTTCTTGGGAAGAAAACTCTTTCCTTTAAATCCTCTTTGTATTATGCATGCAGCAATTCTTTTTAATTAAATAATGAAAAATAATGCGTTTACTTTGTATCGGGAACATATAATCGATATCACCTTTTTATCTTCTATAGATGATAATCTAGCGAAATCGTCAATTTATCTTCTAAAGGTGTTGCTTGGGAGTGGAAAGATTGTAATATTATATTGTTTACAACTTCATTAGTTGTTTCAAAAAGCCACCGCAAGATGGCGCTAATATAGCATTTATTAGAAAATTGCAAAAAATTTAAATTCGGGAACCTCGAAAATGATTTTTTTGATATGTCGTAGTGGAATTTTTTTTTCCTCATGCCAAAAGCTATCGAAAAATCGATTTTTGTCCATACAAATCGCCCCACTCTAATGTACACTTTTTTAAAACTAACGGAAGGACCGCAACATATTAACAATATTTATTTATTTAGTTGTGTTCTCATATCCTGTACAACAAGATTAAATCTTATAATTAAAGTACAGGAAAGCAGTTTGTGAAAAACAGATATTGCAAAATATTTAAAGAAAAACTTAAAAATATTAGTGATTTCTTTTATTGAAGATTGATCTGAAGATTGTTACAATAGGTGTGTTCGGGTACTCCACATTGGGATCCCGCGCGATCCCAATTTTACCAAAAAGCGTTTTCTTACTTCACAATTGGATAAATGAGAGCTGTCATGAGAGAGTAATATTCTTGTTCTTCTTGCACGAAGAAGCCCAGACTTTTTTCTCGTGTAAATTTGGGTAAATTGTTTTTATCAGCTGTTATATCATCAGTTGGGTTCAACTAGTTTAATTGAAATATTCACTAATTTGAACCAAAGACCTAGTTCATAAACTAATAGCTCTTTTAGTTCAATCGCTCATTTCATTCATTCAGAAAAATATGTGTACCTATCATTTACAAAAATTAGTGTAAAAGTTACAAAATATTATCGGTAATGTTACAAATCCATAAAATTACCGACAATTTTTTGAAGACGCTTGTTTAACCCTGCTGTTAGGTTAGGACCATTTTGGTCCATTTTGTTTTACTTCTCTCTTTAACTTTGCAGCGGTACAATATATTGACTTCAAATTTTAGCTCATGTGATTTTTTTCTGAATTAATGTTTTTATCAAAATAAATAAGTGTCTAACATAAAATGGAAGGGAGAAAAATAAACAGTTACAAATCTTATGTTAGGGACCATTTTGGTCCATTTTTTTACTTTTCATTCACATATTCGCATTACAGGATGAGAAAATTATTTTGCGGTTTAGTTTACAAATAAATTTGCTGCAGACAACACATTTACTTTCACATTTGGATTTGCAGCAACGTTCCACGTTTTCTAGAGGGTAGGTTTCTTGTATCACTTCCAGAAGTTACGGAACCTGAGGAAGATGTTCTTACCTCAGCCAATAGCTTCGATGAAAATTTTTCTTTTGGTATATAAGATGTGTTCTTTGGCCAAAGAAAGCGGCAATTGTCGTAAAAATTCGGGTCTCCTACGATTTGGATCACTTGGTGCCACGAAACATCAATTTCAGAAAAAATTATAAAAGCATTCAATGCGGATATAACTATAATTTTTTCAAATACAACATTCAGCCAACGATTTTTCTTCCATTTAGGAATATAGTAACCAATCATTTGGTCGGCGTTATCTACGCCTTCTAAGAGAGAAGATAATTAATCGACTAATAAATAATGGCAAAACAATTGCAAGCCTTTTGTCGAATTATAGAAAGATACAATCGCAGGCTTCTTTTTCGGTGCATTGACATCGATTTCTGGTACCTTATCAAAACAGTTCCTTTATGTCTATGGCCAATGTAAAAAACGAATGTAGGGATTTCATTGGAAGTAAACTTGTTCCCACATATGTAAATTTTCTTTCTAAAAGTTTTTTTTGCCAAATTGAAAGATAAAAAGGAATGATCGGCCGTGATACAATATTTTGACCTTTCAATCCTTTAGTTAAATCCAATACGACACGCTTTCCTTGGCTGTTCTAAGGCTGCCATACATAGCCTAATTTAGAGTCGCCATTAGGGTTTGGGGTTCGGGAATTCCCGGGAAAATAATATATTTTTCCCGGGAAAACGGGAAATTTGAAAAATATTAAATTATTTTTATTTAGAATAGGATTTTTTAATTTTAGTCATAAAAAACATTTTAAATACCAAAACAAAAATGTTAATGTTAAAATTTTTTAAAAGGGAATCAATTTCTTCGACACACAAAAAAGAAATTGATTCCCTTTTAAGTAATAAAGATTTCTCGCATAACCTATTCAAAATGTAAGTAGTAAAACCTAAAAATCTGGTAAAATGTTTAAAAGAAATATGAACAAAAAGTTTTGTTTCTTAAAAATAATCGCCCTTTTTATCTAAATTTTTTTGGGGGCGCTGTGGTGTAATGGTTAGCGCGTTGGACTGTTACAAGTAAGGTTGTGGGTTCGAGCCCCAACCAAGGCAACATCAATTTATGAAAAATAATAATATGCATGAGTTTTTACTATCCCTCATACATATCGCAGCGTCCTCCTTCGGTGTTCCCATAGTACTTAACCCCACCAAAGTAAAATAATATAACAGGGCTATGAACTAAAAAGCTTCAACAAAGTCCGCCAATTCTTCATCAGATGGCGCGCAACAACTGTTCTAAGATTCAACATCTCGCGCAATTGCAGTGTTGCCATATTTGAAGCCCTTCATCTTTCACCACTTTGCACTTCTCCTCTATCCCCTTTCCAAAGGAAGCAACACGTTAATTAATAGGAAGAATTTCCTGAGTGTTGCTTTTCTTTAACAAAAAAAAAAAAATGTATATTTTAGTTAAAGACGACTTTAGTTAACATATTGGGTGGCAGTATACCTTGACTTGGTTTATATTTGGAGCATTCTGATTGGTTAATTTATTTTCAACTATTCAAAATATTTGAAAATATAAATATTTTTGTAGGGCTTTCATACACAAAATGAACAAAACCGTATGATTAAAAATAAAGTCGACTTTAAATTTAAAATAATCCTTTATATTAAGGGCCAATAATTTTATAAGTAACGTTTCCATTAATAAAATATTTTCAAGTAAATTTACTTTATTTAATTACACCTGCTTTCAAACTAATATATTATTTTATATTAAATAATAAAATGTCTGGAGTATGGAAATACTTTACAAAAAAGGACAATACAGCGCAGTGCAATATATGCCCTAAAAGACTAATGGTTAACGGAGGTAGTTTATCCGACATCTAAATTTGGTTCACAAAAAAAATTTATATTCATGCAACTTTTCTTGAAGAAAATGAGCCAAATGTGATAAACCGGTTTGTTTCCGACAGTCCAGTAGTGGGTGCTTTCTGCTGGAATCATGCAATTTATTTGGCAGTGCTTAGAGTAATTTATGTGAAATCAAATGTTCAACATTCTGATATTTTTACTTTGAATTCTCACTATACAGACTGCATTTGTACTGAAATAGTGTTTTTTTAACAAAAATTATTTATATAGGTGGTTTTCATTAACAATTTTGTTAAAAAATATTTCCCGGGAAATAGAAAAGTCCGGGAAATCCCAAACCCTAGTCGCCATGTGTTGAGATAATATTCTCAGCAGTAGTTGCAATGGGACAGGATAATAGAGTTGCACTCCATTTCATATTATTTTTTGCAATATACAATGGATCCATAGTGGCAGCTGCAGGCACATTTTTTTCATTTTCTGTATCAGAATCACTTGTTTCTGTATTTTCGTATTAGATATTTTCATCGAAATTGCAATATCCGAGTCACTTTCGTTTAGAGTTTTAGCAATAACATTAGAGTCCAAATTAAGCCGATTTTCCATTTTATCAAAAAACAAAGAAAACACAAGCTGAACTGAAGCTGAAGTGAAACTAATGCGAATAGTTGATATATGACTAAACTAGCGGGCGCAGCCCGCTACGTTGTTAGCGTGCCTTAAAGTTTAGGGCAATTTTTTTTAAATTCGCTTTTTATTTAAAGTACAGTTTTTATAATAAAAGCCTTCACCCAGCCACCACAAATAAATAATTCTGCACAACAATGGGTTTAAAATAAATAAATATTTGATCACTTTTTCTCATGAAAGTGGATTGTTAGTAGGGTTTTTCTTTTCCCGGACTTTTTCATTTCCCGGGACAGCGGTATTTTTTTCAGAATTTCCCGGGATCCCGGGAATTCCCGCTCGTTAGAAAATATATAAGTTCGACATATGTTGCACTTGAAAAACTCGATTACTGTTTAAACACCGTCCGACAAAGTTCATCTTTTGGTTGTACCCATGAGAAAATGCACTTAATATATTCTGAAAGGATGGCTAAATATAAAATATCCATGTCTTCCACTTTTTCTGGATAAATTCGTTTAACAATTTAAATCGTGAATTAATATTTAGGTAATATATTTATATGGAAGGTCGTCTTAATTTTAAAAAACTCTTAGAAATATATTAATTAAATATTAATTCGCGGTTTAAACGGTTAAACCAATTGATATAGAAAAAGTGAAAGACACGGGTATTTTATCTTCATCCCCTTTTATTTATTTAAAAATTTCTATTTCTACATATTTTATACATATATATCTTTCTATGCAGATTTTCAAAAGTACCCGTCTAGAATTATTTTTATAAAAAAGTTTAAAAGTGAGTATTTTTCAGACAAATTTTTAGGCAAATTCGCCTAAATCGTTTTATAAAAAAAGACACAAAAACATTATTAAATAGTTTCTTAACTTTAATTGGTTTTCTTGAATAGACATTTTTTATGCCACAGCTACTTAAAAATAAATTATTTAATTTTCGTATTTAGTGGCATTTTAAATTAACATATAAAAAAATCCAAAATAATTTTAAAAAGCATCTGATGGATTATTTTGAAAACAAATAATGTTTAAAAAATACAATTGAAATAAAGGAATAACAATTGAACTTAAAATTAAATTATTTTAAATAAAAGATTCTCAAAATACTTGTCAATTGAAAATATGAAAACATTACAAATTTTTTAATTTTAATGTCTAGTTTTTTAGAGGTATTTGGAACTGAAGTAATGATGTTGGAATGTTGTATAAGGCTGGTTTACACTATAAGACTTTACTTTAGTACACATGCAAAACATATAGGCAAGGTTGCAGAATTTTCCCGAAAATATAGTGTAAACCAGCCTATACAAATATTTCTTTATTTGAACAAAGATCATTTTAAAGAAAAAAAAAAATTTCCGAATCACATACAAGAATTTTTGTTGGTAAACTTGGTAATGGCTGATAAAATTTTTTCGGTTTAACTAAAACAATTCAACTGGCATCTAAAAACAATTTGGCTTAATTCAGTTTATTAAATTTTAAATCGTATTTTTTTAATTTTATATATTTTTTGATCAAATTAATTTCAAAAAAACAGTGCTTTAAATTTAAATAAAGCTTCCAAAATTGCAATAATATTAGCTAAAACTTCTGTAAAAGAATAAAAAAATCCCGGGAAATCCCGCACAAAATTCCCGGGATTGCGGGATCCGAAAAAGGGCGGGATTCCCGGGAATCCCGTCCCGGGAATTCCCGGGACATAAACCCTAATTGTTAGTAATGAATCCATAATAAATTGCAATATACGTGTGTATGTTAAGATAATTTGGTAAAGTTGCGAACTTAGGTAGATAGACCCGTAAGTAGTTTTGTTCATTTGTGTTTTGAATGAAAATAAATAACGTAAAGCAGGGTTGGAAAGCATTTTATAATATTAAAAATAGCGGGCAAAGCCTGAAAGACCTGGCAAAAAAGACCTGGCAATTCAAGTAAATTCACAAATTCAGTTGGAAAATTTACTGCGTCGGTTTCTTCCACCGGTGCTTCGTTACATGAAGTTTAAATATCGGAGTATATAAGTTCCATGCCTTTTCTAAGGTTTTTTCTCTTTTAGAAAATTTGTTTAACTTTTTGGAGAGTATGTTTCAATGCTACATAAGTTTCATATTCCGTGGATAGTGTTTGAACAGGTAATTCCCTCTTCCAATCCATTTGCATTGTCTATAATTTCAATTCCACTCGATCAACGTTTATATCCATTTCATTCCACTTGTGTAGTGTTTCAATTCCACTCGTTTCCTATTTAGTTTCTTAATTTTAGTGTTCCATATACACTTGTTCTTTAAGTTTTAGATTTCTTGCTAAAGACGCAGACGTTAAGGGAGGGGGCAATTTTCCCCTTTTGAACCACCATTTTTACCACGTTCTTGTCCAAAGTCCTAGAAATGCCTTGTCGATAAGTTAGCCCATACTCCAAGGAAAACATATTATATAGTACAGGTTTCTAGCCGAAGGGTCCGGTTAGGCCATCAAGGGGAGAATTATTCCGTTTTTACCCCTCCCGGTAGGACTTTCCAAAAATTCCGTCTTAGAGGACGTCTGCGTTGGAGGAGGAACCTACTACATACATAATTTTAGGTCTCTATATCCAGCAGTTTGGCCAGGCTATCAAGGGGGAAGTTTTTTCCCTTTTTACCCCTCCCGGTATGCATTTCCAAAAATACCGTCTAAGGGGACGTCTACGTTGGAGAAGGAACCCAAATACCGAATTTAAGCTCCCTAGATCCAGCAGTTTGGCCAGGCCGTTAAGGGGGAGACTTTTCCTGTTCTTGACCCTACCTGTGTAAATTTCCAAAAATCTCATCTTAGCGGATGTCTACAATAGAGGAGGAACATTAATACCAAATTTCAACTTCCTACCTCCAGCGGTTTGGGCAGGCCTTTAATCGGCACTTTTCGCTTCATTAATCCCCATTTTTGCAATGTCCCTGTCCAAAAAGCACCTTCCCGGTAAGTGAGCCCATACTCCAAGTAACATATGTTTTACATTTCAGGTTTCTAGCCAACTTTTACTATTTGTGCCCCTCCCGATAAGAATTTCCAAAAATGCCGTCTCAACGGACGTCTACACCGGTCGAGGAACCTACATACCAAATTTCAACTTCATAGCTCCAGCAGTTTGAGCAGGGGGAGACTTTTTCCCCTTTTTGCCCGTACCTGTAAAAATTTCAAAACTCCCGTCTTGGTGGATGTCTACGATAGTGGAGGAACCTTTATACCAAATTTCAACTTCCTACCTCCAGCGGTTTGGCAGGCCGTCAAGGGGGGCCTTTTTCCCCTTTTTAACCCCCATTTTTACAACGTCCCTGTCCAAAATTTCAGAAAGTACTTTCCAGAAAAGTTAGCCCATACTCCAAGGAACACATATCTTAAATTTCAGCTTTCTAGCCAAAGGGGTTTTGGCAGGCCGCCAAGGGGGAGACTTTTTCCGTTTTTGCCCGTTCCGGTAGGAATTTCCAAAAATCCCGTCTTAGCGGACGTCTACGCCGAAAGAGGAACCTACATACCAAATTTCAACTTCCTAGCTTCAGCGGTTTGGGCTGGGCGATGTTGAGTCAGTCAGTCAGTCAATCAGTCAGTCAGTCACGTTATTCTTTTATATATAGAGAGATGAAACTAGGTAAATCACAAAAATAACACAAATAACTGAATAGCAGCAGTAATATGTATAAATTACTGATTTGATGGTACAACCAAATAAAATTAGGAGCACCCCAAATATAATTTTGAGTTTTGTAACAGCTTTGCAATTAGTTTTCAAATAAAATTGTTATGACAAGTACTATAGTAATAAACATTCAACGTTTAATGAATACCCAGCCAGCAATTTCGGAGTGCTCATAAATAAGATTTTTAAATGTCTCATAGAAATGATTGTTTTTTTGAAAACACTCTTTTTTTGGTAGAAAATATGAACCCTCAGAAAACAATCCAAAAAGTTGTCTCTACATTCTAAAAAACTGTCTCAAAATGAGGGTTCATTTTTCGGTCTCAAAGAACATTCCAAAATTATTTAAATTTATGAGGAAAATTTCGATTTTATACGTTCTTTTTTCTGAGTCGTTTCTGAGTACACAGGGGGCTCTTTTGGACGAACCAGAAAAAGTGGAAAAATGCTTATGTTTTTGGAGCTCATTTCTGAGCCACTAATGATTATCTTTGTTTGCTGGGTAGCCCAAAATATTTCTTGAGCATAGAAATATATTTTTTAGAGTTAGTATTGCGTTCTCGAAATACTAAATGGAAATAGCTATAAAAAATGGGCTTATAATCTTTTTTTTCTGAAAAATTAGGTATGGACCAAAATGGTCCATGAACCTAAAATTCGTAAGTAGTTTTTAACCTAACAGCAGTGTTAAATGTGTTAAAGAGATAAATATGTAAATAAATCGAAGCTTCTGTTTAATATTTAAATCTTTTCCAAATTTAATAAACTATGTATTCCTTTTTGTAA
Organism: Leucophora obtusa; assembly: GCA_949987735.1. Classification (NCBI taxonomy): domain Eukaryota; kingdom Metazoa; phylum Arthropoda; class Insecta; order Diptera; family Anthomyiidae; genus Leucophora; species Leucophora obtusa. The sequence continues at coordinate 100,366,713 of OX465297.1, read as the reverse complement.
ATAAAAATGCCTGAGAAGGAAATTTTTATTAAAATTTTTGATTTAAAAAGGGGTTTAACTAGAAAAGCTATCTAGATTTTTACAACAAATTGAACAAGAACTAGAAAGAGCGCTCACCAAAACGAACTATAATGCACTTCGTGAGAGTATTTCTTGTTAACTCTCATTTTACCGAACTTTACCCAAACAGTAAAGAAACACACCTAATGAGTGTTATTTTGTTCGGTTTTAAGATCAAATATGACAAATTCCAATTTATTTTACAACAAATAAAGAAAAAATTTATGAAAAAAACTTTCATTAAAGGAATTAAATATGCTAAAATCCCAAACTTATTTAACAAATTGTGAAAAATAATCCATTTTAGGCATATCCCTAGCCGGATTTCATTCTTGCCTAAGGAAATCGTCAGGGGACGACGTTTTTAGAATTTCTGGAAATATTTGTTAAGTTAAATTACAAACTCAATGAGAATTTCTTGTTCTCGTCTAGGAGCGTTATTAAACATTTAAAATATCAAAGAAAAAACAACAAAATATTTACCACAATTTGCTTTGTCATCTTCCAATATACTACTCTGTTGTTTTGACAGATCTAGCAATGTAGTGACATCCATTCATATATAAACAACAATAGAAAACAATGTTTTCTAAAGTGGCAGTAACATTTAAATTTGCACAATCACTTGCATATTACTTTTTTTAAATTTGTTTTTATCGGGGTATACATTAAGCCTCATTCATACTGAACCCAAAACTAGAAGTTTTCGTTTTTTTTTAAGTTTTCGATTTCAAATTTGTATGTGATTTGACAATGGAAAACGAAATAAATTTGAAAACTACTAGTTTTGGGTTCAGAATAAATGAGGTATTAACTGCATTAAAGGAATTAAATATGCTAAAATCCCAAACGTATTTAACAAATTGTAAAAAATAATCCGTTGTAGGCATGTCCCTATCCGGATTTCATTCTTGCCTAAGGAAATCGTCAGGGGACGACATTTTTAAAATTACTGGAAATATTTGTTAAGTTAAATTACAAACTCAATGAGGATCTTCTAATAAGAATTTATTCTAATCGTTGGGTTGTGCTAGTCGAGTTTTTCAGTAGTGACAAAAGAAAACCAATTGAGACAGGACTAATTCGACTATGACAAAGGAATTTCAGTTGTATCCAAAATAATTCGGTAGTCGCAACCGAAAAAAATTCATTCGATGGAACTGATCCATTCGATTGCCAACAAATTGGGTTGTCAGCACCGAATCTGTTTTCTGGATGTATTAAAATAATTCCAAATTAAACAAAATTAATCGTAAATTTAACTGTTCCTACTTTTGAGAATATATATAGTATTAAAATGTAAAAAATCTTTTAATCTCTTCATCACCAAGTGGGACATCTCAGTATTTTTTGCACTAAAGCTCAAGAACGATATGATTTTAAGCTGATGTTTGAGATTAACTTATTGCAAAATTGACATTTAAAATACGAATTAAGGAATTATATTTTTATAGGTCTGCACACATCTATATGAATAATATAAGCAGTGTTGCCACTTTATGGGTAGGGCATGGATGACAGCAATTATTAAATTGTTTAGTTTTTCACTTAAATTTCAATTCAATTGAAGCAATTGAGAAAGTTATCAAATTTGTAAATAAAAAAATATATTATACATAAAAAAGAATTTAATTCATAAACTAGCCAATAGATAGTGGGTCTATGAATACAACTTAGCAATTACTTCAAAGCATTGTTGGTAGCAGAAACGGTGCGATTATCGGTGAGGGTAAGTAACGCTTCGTAGATTATTTCGGTTACATTATTTTAAGGATAATTGTATTTCGATAACGGTATTTTAAGGTTAACTGTATTGCAATTATTTCGATAATGGTATTTTAAGATAAGCGGTATTCAGTTATTTCGGTGCATTCCGCAAATTTTTTTTATGAAAAAACAAAGTAAATTAAAATAAATTTATTAACTAGGCGTATGTAAAATTTACAATTACGACGTGGAATTACAAAAAGTTTAGACTAAAAAATAATGGTGTTGTAAGGATAATGGGATAATGGTATTTCATTAATTTCGGTACATACTGGTAATTTAAATGTATCGATATTTTAATCTATAATAGTATTTTAGCGATAGAGCCTACCAACCCTGCCTCAATGTATGTAATTACTTTTGGCTTATGAATGACTTAACATCTAATTGTGAAGTTTGCATAAAAATTCCAATATCTAATTTTTATTCATACGAGTTAATGAATTGATTCACAGCGACTGATCATCCACGAATTAAACCGATACATCAGGAAAGTGTATTAATCTATACATGCTTTGAAATTCTTTCGTTATACAAATAAGCTATTAACGTACACAAAAAAATCGTTACCAAGTAATTAAGCAAATTTCAACTAATAAAGTTTTATCGAATAATTTATTATATTGTGTATGCCACAAAAACATTATTTTAGTTGAAGTGCTTCCAATTGCTTGCCAAAGATTTTTTTGTGTGTATTTAAAAACGCAAATAAAACTTGATTTTTGAAAGACTCTAAAATAAGATTATTTTTAAATCGTTCACATGTGATCATAACTGACTCTTATTTACAAGCTTTTTAAGTGTTTTGTTTTAAAGTTAATTTTTTCTCTAAATTTTATGAAGATTCATATAAGACTCAAAAGTTCATCATAAATGCTGCATATTTAAGGAACTTTTCTTTGTAATAATATAACGCCCAGAACGATGGGACAATTGAAATGGCCAAATCACTTTTTTTTAAGTTTACAGATGAGGTTATTACCTTTTTTCGGAGTTCAAATTGTAATAATATTGTTACGGTACAGTAAAACGCAAAACTGATTTTAAATAAAAACAAAATTTTTAACAGCACTCCTTGTGCATTAATATTACAAATTTATTAGCGAGAGCGCTTTAAAACAATTTTGTAAACGTCTGTACCTTTTTACTAACTGACTTGTTAAATTTTAAAGTATTTGCTAGTGGTCACAGATGCCTACATGATACATAAACATAGACCGTTATGTTTCAATAAACAAGTTCTTTTAGTACATATTTCAAAGGAGAACAATATATAGGAATATTAAACAAAAGAAATAGTTACAGTTTTAAATGTTAGTGGGTTTGTAAAATTTTAACAAATTCAAGGGAAGTACCCAAATACAAAATAATGAATATTTAAATAATTATCAAATTTAAAAAGAAAGAATACTATCTCGTAGATATCGGCGGCAACATTCTCCCCCTCGTAAATGAGCCCGTGGGACGATTTTACCCTTCATTATTGCCGACGTCTAATTTTGCTATCTTGACTGTTGGTCGCTGAAAGATACCATTTTTCGTTTGAACCTTCACCTGACGTACTTGACCATCCTTTGCCATGAGGGCTTCAATTATTTTGCCTTTTGGCCAACAATGTCGCGGAAGATTTTCATCAATTATAATGACGATATCACCCACTGGTAGTGGAGTTGTTTTTTCATGCCATTTTCCTCTTCTGATGAGTGTTGGTGCATATTCTTTTACCCAGCGATGCCAAAACTTATCCGCAAACAGCTTAGTTTGGTTCCATCGCTGCCGTAAATCAATTTCGTTGTAGATTATGGGTTTGATACCACTTGATGAGCCCAATAATAAATGGTTTGGTGTAAGTGCCTCATCGTCACACGATTCCAGTGATACGAAAGTAAGTGGCCGTGAATTAATAATGAACTCCACTTCAGTAAGGGCACATTTTAGGGTTTCATCATTAAAATGCATGTGGGGACATATATGATACAGAGTAGTTTTGACCGAACGTACGAGTCTTTCCCAGGCTCCACCCATGTGGGGCGATGCTGGTGGGTTAAATTTCAACCTGATGCTTTCAAATGTTTTTGAAATCGTTTTATGATCCACTTCAGTACTAAATATTTTAGATGCACCTTTGAAATTTGTGCCGTTATCGGTGAATATTTCTCTTGGGGTTCCTCTTCGTGCCATAAAATTGTTGATACACATAACACAGGAACTGGTGTCGAGGCTGTGAGCGATTTCAAGGTGTACTGCTCGTACGGTGAGGCAAGTAAATAAAGCACCTCATCTTTTCTCCTTTCTTCTGCCCACGGCGACGTAAAGCGGTCCGAAGTAATCTATTCCCACAAATGTAAACGGCCTTTCGAAGCTTGCTAACCTAGCAGGTGGTACTGAAGACATTTGTGGCATAACTGGTACGGCATTTGAGTTTTTGCACATTTGACAGGATTTCCTTACGCTTTTGTAGAGTACTCGTAACTTGGGTATGAAGTATTTACTTTTAATGTTGTTGATGACGGTTTCATGTGACATATGATGAAATGTTTCATGTACGTAGCGAACAAGTAGAAATGTCACATGGTGATTAGTAGGCAGTATTATTACATCCTCATAGTTTAGGAATGATGCACGGCCTTTGGCTCTTAATACGCCCTCTTCATCTAGAAATACATTTAAAGATATTAGTTTACTGTGTTTTTCAATACTCTTACCCTTTTTTAAATAACATATTTCTTCATGAAATTCGCTTTGCTGTGTTTTTCGGTACAAAGCTGACTTGGCTTGTTGTAGCATTTCGAATGAAATTTCCTCAGGTGGCTTACTTTTTCCGCATTTTGCTTTAATTTTACCCAAGTAGAGTATAAATGTAGCTACAGCTCGGTAAAGCTTTCTCCAGTTGGAAAAATCTTTAACATTAAATGTCACGTTCATTTCATCTTTATTGATGGGCAGTAAATGATGTCTTCTTTCTTCTTTATTGCATTCGCCCAGATTATTGCAGGTTGGCCATGTAGACATATCTTCTTGGAGAAATTTAGGACCAGAAAACCATGAGGAGACGTCCCATCGTGTGAGAACCTTTGTTGCTAGATCCGCCGGATTCATTTTAGATGGCACCCATCGCCATTGCGTTACCTCTGTTGATTCTAATATTTCGCCAACGCGATGCATAACAAATTGTTGAAACCTTTTCGGATCCATTCGAAGCCATTGTAATACGGTTTTCGAATCAGACCAAAAATACTTGGCGGTAAAATTTATACGTGCAATATTTTCAACTTTTTTAGCCAGCCGTACGCCCACAACAGCAGCTTGTAGCTCCAGCCTTGGTATTGACATAGGATTTAACGGAGCAACTTTTGATTTGCCGGCAGCAATAGTGACGTCATAGTTGCCTTGGTACACAACTCGAACATAAGAAACTGCAGCATAAGCGTCTTCACCTGCATCAGTAAAAGTATGAAGCTCTACATGAGTCGCCTCATTAATGTTGGGAGAATAGCATCGAGGTATTTCAACAGAAGCTATGTGAGCAATAGCCGTCTTCCATTTTTGCCATTTCGGTAAAAGAGAGTTAACAAGTTCCATATCCCAATCGATGCCAGATCGCCAGACTTCTTGCAGAAGAATTTTTAAAGCAGTCGTGTAGCATGATATTAGACCAAGTGGGTCAAAAATTGACATCAGCACCTGAAGTAGCTCTCTTTTTGTGGGAGTAATTTCGGTAGTGCATACTTCACGACGAAGTCTGGCAAATCTGAAAATATAGACAAAGGAGTCTTTATTAGGATCCCAATACATACCAAGAACCTTTTCTGTATCTGCTAGATCTTTTGGAGTTTGATCTTGGGAATGACCATCCTGTAGATGCATGATGACCTCCTTGCTATTTGAAGACCAATTTCGAATGTGGAAACCTGCAGCAGCATGAATAGATTTAACTTGCGAAGCTAAATCGATGGCTTGTTGATCGTCGTCTACACTGTCGATGAAGTCGTCTACGTAGTGATTATGTTGAATTGATTCTACCGCTCGTGGAAAATTTTCTTTGAATTGTTCAGCATTGAAATCACGCACATAATGTGCTATGCATGGAGCACATGAGATACCGAACGTCAAAGCCCGCATTACATAAACACTTGGCTTATAAATGTCATCATTTGTATCCCACCATAGAAATCTCTGAGAATGCATATCGCTGTGTCCAACATTTATCTGGTGGAACATCTCGGCGATATCACCGCAAACTGCAACTTTTCCCACACGAAAACTAAGCAATACATCAGATAACGATTTTAATAGGTCGGGTCCACTGCTTATAAAGTCGTTGAGACATAATCCATTAGATTTGGCAGCGGCATCCCACACCATTCTTACCTTGCCGGGTTTGTTGGGATTTTTGATGATAAATATCGGTAGATACCAAACACGTTCCGAAGTTTTATTTATTCCGCCTTCACTTAACTTTACGGCATAGCCTTTTTGCAGCAAATTATCAATTTGATTTTGCAGCGTTGCTTTTAAGTTTGGCTCTTTACGCATTTTTTTATTTAAGCACATGAGGCGCTTGTAAGCGTTACTGTAGCTTTCAGGTAACACGCGAACATCGTTTTTCCACAATAGGCCTACCTCGTAATGTCCATCAACTTTTTGACATGTAGTCTTTAAAATCTCCATCGCTTTCTTATCTTCCAAAGAAATTAATGACCTTTGAGGAGATTCTTCTATGTTAAATTTATCTTTAACCATTTTATGTAATTCATTGTAATGCTTTTCGCAATCACAGTGATGAATGTTTAGCCATTCACCTTGGCTAGTGCGTCCGCTATAGCCCTGGATTGTCCAGCCTAACCGCGTTTTTGTGGCAATCGGTTGATTCCACGGTCCTTCACGAATCTTTAGCGGCACGGCGACACTCCAATTGTTAAGACCAATCAAAATGGTAGGTTTTACGTTTTTAAAAAACTGTATGGGCAGTCCACCCAAGTAGGGATATTTCTCCACCATTTCATTCATGTTCAATGTCTGCTGGGGTAGATCCAAATTTTCAACCGTATGCACAGACTGAAGTTTAAATTTCTCACCATTATTTATATTTGCAATATTTAGCGAAGTTTTAACAGATGAATTTTCTTGACGAGTAGTATTACCAGTCCACCTTAAGCATAACGATTGCACCACACCATCGAGATCAAGTAGATCAAAAATTTCCTTCTCAATTAACGACACAGAAGAACCCTCATCAAGAAAGGCATATGTATCGATAAAACCATTTTTTTTATAAAGACGAATTGGCAAAATTCTAAAAATTTGTTTTTGATTTGGCTCAGTTGTGGAGTGTGAGTTAATGGTTTCACTTGTAGTGTTATTTGGTTGTATAGTGCTGTTTTGTCGCGAAGACGATGTTGGTTCATTGGAATATTTATGCAGCAATCTGTGGTGTTTTATATTGCAGCTATCAATACCACATTCTCTTCTGGCGAAACATTTACCTTTGTGTTTATTTAAACAACTACGACACAAATTATTCTTCTTCATTATGTCCCATTTTTTTTCTAACGAGAACTTTTTAAATTCTTCACAAACTGACACTTTATGATCACTATTACACACAAAGCACTTTAATTTAAATGGTTGTCTTTCTTCTGTATGTGTATTTATACTCGCGTTTTTAGCTGTTGGTGCAACGGAAACAACTGTGCTTGCAGCATCGGCGATTTGAAAAATCCAATCACTAAACGTTTTCATTATTGGAACCTTACTATCTTTTGGGTACGTCGCCCAGTTTAATTTGTACTGGCTAGACAGCTTATCAACTAGTTCCTTCACAAGCATCGGGTTATTCATATAATCATACATTTCGCAGGCCTCCATGGTGGAATATATATTTTTCACACACAACGCAAAATCAATCATAGACTCCAACTTATCTTTTGGTGGAGATATTTTTCGCGCTTTTTCAATTACCCGCACTAAAATATGCTCCGGTCGCCCGAAACACATTTTTAAAGTTTGAATTATATCTGGCACCATTTTAGGTAACATGAGCCTACTCTTTACCATATCCCTTGCCTTTCCTTTAAGACAGGCTTGTAGCCGTATCAAATTTTCTGCATCTGAATAACCTGCAACCGATGTACTATTTTTAAAGGTGCTTATGAACAACGGCCAATCCTCAGGATCCCCATTGAAATGCGGCAAATCGCGGGGAATTGCTTGGCGTGCAGCCAGTTGTGATGGCGTAGGACCAGAAGCAAAGTTCCAATTACTAGTTGAACTAAAAGGATTTTGTTGAATATCACCTGTTTCACCAAATTGTGATAATATTTGATATTTTCTTTCAAGAAATTCTTGTTGCAAACGCTGCTGCTCCTCCAACAATTTTAGCTGTAAATCCATTTGCGTTGTTGAAGCCGCATTCTGCTGGTTTGGTATTGCCTTTTGTTGGTTTTGTTGAATTGGAAATGGTAAACTAGTAGCAGCAGTAGCTGCAAATGGTTTTGCATAAAACGGTCCTCCTGTAGAGTAAATTACTTTCGTGTTGTTGTTTTTCGCCTGTATGTGATATGTAGCTTGAGGCTGAAGCGGTGCACTTATTTGTGTGCTCGGTACCGACGTTGTTGGAGCTGCATTGCCCAATGGTAAAATCCTATTACCGATTTCTGCTGCGATCGTACTCGCCAGTTGCTGCGCCTCTCCTAAAGTTGTTGGTGACGACGCTGCTTGCGGCTGCCTTGGTAGACCGATAGAATTGGCTGTAGCTGGATTATTACCAACATGACCTGTGGTATCACCCCCTGTTGCTTCTCCGTTGTTGGGATTACAACCTTCACAACTCCAACTTACATCAGAAACTCCGCTGTTTACTGCGGCACAATCGTAATGATACCACTGATCACATTTGTCACATTGCACCATGCGATCGTTATCAATTGCATTGCATTTTTTGCAATTAAATTCCCTCATAAAGCCATCTTTTTCAGCCATTTTACAAAACTTCACTTTCACTTTGTTTTTGCGCGACGCGAAGCCACGAGAATTTATTTTATATTTTTGTTTTTATCTATCACTTGGATTAATTTATAATAATTAACCCAAAATTTTATTATAAAAATTGTTTTAAAGATTGTTACGGTACAGTAAAACGCAAAACTGATTTTAAATAAAAACAAAATTTTTAACAGCACTCCTTGTGCATTAATATTACAAATTTATTAGCGAGAGCGCTTTAAAACAATTTTGTAAACGTCTGTACCTTTTTACTAACTGACTTGTTAAATTTTAAAGTATTTGCTAGTGGTCACAGATGCCTACATGATACATAAACATAGACCGTTATGTTTCAATAAACAAGTTCTTTTAGTACATATTTCAAAGGAGAACAATATATAGGAATATTAAACAAAAGAAATAGTTACATTTTTAAATGTTAGTGAGTTTGTAAAATTTTAACAAATTCAAGGGAAGTACCCAAATACAAAATAATGAATATTTAAATAATTATCAAATTTAAAAAGAAAGAATACTATCTCGTAGATATCGGCGGCAACAAATATGTTAATTGAAGTCATTTATAATTTCATATTTTTTGGGTAATTTTGTCTACACTTTTGGCAATTTTGAATCTTGCTTGTGGCAGCACTGAGAATAAACTGAACTATTTACTTGTAGTGGTGGAAAAAATCATACACATTTGTTGCACAGTGGATTGACCGAATACAAAATGGGTAATAATTCATACTTGTTTGTACTTAGTAGAATCCACGAATAAAAACACCAGGATGGAGGGTATCTAAAGACTCGGCACAGCCGAATTTAATCTTTGGTTTGTATAAGTTCCCAGTCACCTGGGGAATCATACAAACCATCGAGCGGGCTTTAGCCCGCTTGTTTTATTTAAATTTAAATAATACCAAACAACAAAGGAAAAAATACAAACAAATATTTCAAATTTTATTATTTGAATATATTCCGCGTCTGTTTCTTCCTTATATTGAGTAGTTTTCAGCAGTTTTTGAGTTTTTAAATATAGGCTCAGTTGATACTAAACTGATACTAAATAGTTGCTCAGGTAATACTAAATTTCAGCGCCATCTATCGGTGAGTAGTTTAAGTTTTGATTTCCTATCTCTATAATTAATAGTCTCTGATTTTTGTTCCCATTTGAAAGAGAAAAGCCAAGAATTTTCAAGACTTGGTAACATTTTTATAACTACTTAATTTTTAAGAAGCTAAATTTATACCTATTTAATAGTTTTATAAATGCTTAAATTTGTATGGAATATTTATATTAAATTCGAAAAAAAACAAACCTTAACTACCTTTAAACTTTTCTAAAATAAATTTTAGCAAGCAATGGCATTTTTGAAGTCATTTAAATAGGTTTATTGGAAGCATAGATTACATAGATCTCCTACTCTGACATTTGCTGTCAGTGCACGTATCTCATGAGACTGTGTTAAGACATATGTGATATACCTATTCAAAAAAAATTTCAATGCATGTGTAAAAATTTGTTTGTTGACAAAAGAAGAAGAAGAGTGAGATATCTATGTAATCTATGATTGGAAGTAAGAAATCAGCATATATAGCTACTTTATATGCAGTGAAAAGGCATTATTGTAGGATGTACACGGTGTTTTTTTGCTGGGTAACTAAGCTGAAGAAATGAATAGAGTTCATTAGTGAGCCCAAAGCGAAAATCGATTTTGATCTACTACTGCAGCATGCTGTTTGGCATTACTTAAGAAGATTCCACATTAGTATGTTAGAATATGGAGTAATTCTTGAAATTCTATAAACATGATACAGGTAATTAAAATCCCAAGATCAGAAAATTCTTGAAATGGGGAGCTATTCTTGTATGTTACTGTTCACACCAAAGTATGAGTTAAGATCCGCATGAACAATTCGCGAATAAATATTCACACGTGCTGAAATAAAAAAGATATATTTTGGTTTTCGATTTTTTTTTACATTTTATAACATTTCTTCGTATTCATTTAATCCTGATTTGAGTTGTTATTATTGCAAAATTCCAAATTTGTATTTTTATGTTTCGAAGGTTTTTAGTTTTTATTTTTGTTGAAATATATTTCAAAGTTTCAAATAGAAATTTTTTAAAGAAAACAAAATTATAAAATATTGAGGGCATAAAAACAAGCAATAACCGCTTTTTTTAATCACATGGATTTAATAAATCCAAAAAGTAGTTCAAAAAGTTATCAAAAGATGGGGTTAGATTCTCCCTATTTTAAAGAGAATTTTCTATCCGACACTTCTTTCACCCTAATTTTTAATACCGAATTCAATGATGAAGAATTTTAACTTTTAATTATATTTTATATAAAACAGCGATAAACAGTCTGCCTTTTCAGTTTTATCACTTCAATTTATATTTTTTTACACAATTAAAATATTCCACTGCAATATTTAATATTCACTAATTGGATTTAATTAAATTACTTACAGTAGAGTGAAAATTTGCCATTTCTATTTCAGCTATTTCTCCATGTCCAAGATGGAAAATATGTATTTGGTGAGGTGTAGTTTTTTTTAAACATACTCGTATTTCATACAAAAAGTTTTATGAAAAACCTTTTATTTGCTAGTTTTGCAATTTTTTTTTCTCTTTTAATTTTCATTCGTATTTTTATCTGACATTAAATTAATAGGCTGTTCATATATTTGCATTTTTATTGCTATGTGTAAACCCAGATAAATCCAACTTTTTTTTGGATTTAATAAATCCAATTTTTATATGAAAAATTCAAAATCGAGGTGATTAAAAAATGCGTTTAATAACAAAAAAATCATCAGATTTTTTCCCGCTGAAGTGGATGTTAAAATTTTATTAATATTCAGAATCTATTATCGGGTAATTTATGGGTACAGGTAACCCATGATTTCGATATATCGCGTTTGTATTTTTCCAATCTTGTAAATGTTTACTTGGACTTATTTAAAACATACACCCAGAAAAAAACAGGGGGAATATTAGCTAAGAGCTATGTAATTATACAACTACATAATTTTCAAGGTACCCTAGTAAAAATGATTTTTATATATTCATATATGATTTTTATACAATCATTTATGATTTTATACAATTATAACTTGTCGAGTATTGTGAAACATATATTTTTATATGATTATATCAAAAGATATTTAATTATATAAAATTATATTAACCAGATCCACCATTTTTCGGATCAAATAATATATTTTTTATATAATTATATTAACTCATACATGATTTGATCCGGAAAATGGTGGATCTGGTTAATATAACTTTATATAATTAAATATCTTTTGATATAATCATATAAAAATATATGTTTTACAATACTCAACAAGTTATAATTGTATAAAATCATAAATGATTATATAAAAATCATATCTGATTATATAAAAATCATTTTTACTAGGGTAGTTTTACAAAGTTCTAGTAAAATATGCAAATTTTTTTGTAAAATATACACAATCCTTGCAAAATATATATGTACATGTGTAGCGGAAAATTTCCGAAAAATTACATATAGTTAGTTACTTCGAACTTATGTAGTTGTATAATTACATAGCACTTAGATAAAGTTCCACCTGTTTTTTTCTGCGTGTACTTTTATTTAAAATTATTTTATACACAAATGAAAAAAATCAAAATTTTTCACGTACAACCAGTTTTTATAAAAAGTACTTTTATCGAAAGTTTATATATGGCTGATCTAACAAGATATGACACTAGATATAATCATATCTTATACTATATCTCGTAGTATATAGTCCCATATTTTATATATCGTTATATAATTTGATCTGTCAGCAGATATTATTAGATCTATTTATATATAATTAGATCTAAATAGATCTAAACATTTTTACACGGAATGGTAGATTTTCCTTGTTGAACGTTTCTCTTAAAAAAATTTCAATACTCAACTTTTCCCCCTTTTTCTTCAAGGATCGTGCGAAGCAATTGTTTGAAGAACTTTTATATGATGGCATCAATGTCGATGTAATACATGCTGATCGTACCCAACAACAACGCGACAATTGTGTTCGAGCATTTCGTGAGGGTCATATATGGGTATTAATATGTACAGAGCTTATGGGTCGCGGTATAGATTTCAAAGGTGTTAATCTGGTAATAAATTATGATTTTCCACCTTCTACCATATCCTACATACATCGTATAGGTCGTACGGGACGAGCGGGAAGGCCAGGAAAAGCAATAACATTTTTCACACAAGATGATACTACACATTTAAGAAGGTAAAAATTAAAACTTTTTTCAATATAATTTTAAATATATGTATATATATATTAATATTGACTTTTGATGTATTTTAGTATTGCTGAAATTATAAGAAATTCTGGTGGCAAAGTTCCAGAGTTTATGTTAAATATAAAAAAGCCTAAAAAATCCGAGAAAAAGAAATTGGCCAACTTTGCTCCCAAACGGGAAGATATATCAACTAGAATTAAACCAGAACAACAAAGACAAGATAAATTGGAAAAGCTGGAAAAAGCTTTTAAAAAGAAACAAAAGTCAACTGAAGAAGATATTGAAAAAAATTATGAAAATAATAAAAAATTAAAGAAAATACAAAAACTTAAAAATTCAGACACTAAGGAAAAGAAATTTAAAAAGTCAAAACAGCAACAAAATGTTAAAAGTAAAAAGAATAAATCAAAATAATTAAACATGCACATTTTTTAAACTTTCAGCCATTAATAGATTTTTATTTAATTTTTTTTTCTAAAAAAAAAAAATACATTTTGTGTGTATTTTTATAAAAAATTCCATCAAATATACAATAATAAATAATATATGTATTTGTATAAACAAAATTGCACTTGCTGATATGTAAAATATATATGTATATTAGGGTGACCGGATCTCATAGAGAGGGAAAAAAATGTCGGAATCTTGTTCGTCTGGACCCCACAAAACGATTCCCCTTCCCAGATATTAAGATAGCCGAAATTTGAGCTCGATTGGAGTATGTTAACCCGTGCCGCTGAGGGCTCAAAATTTGAAATACGATTTACAAGGCGAAAAAATCACTTTTTTGGCTTTTTTTGAAAATAAAGGATCTTAAATAACTGTATTTTTGGAAAATATAAATAGAATCATAATCTAAACTGAATTCCCTTTCTGGTAATGTATAAAAATCCAAAATCGGTTGGAAAATATTTCGGTAATGGCAATTTCCTCAGACCATTGTAGGGTTAAAATGAGATAAATTATGAAAATCGAAAAAAATAAAATATTTCTTTCAAAAATTTACAAGGTTATACTCTAGTTTCATTTTTAAGATCCACAAATATTCAGATGAAATTTTTTGTCTCTTTTGGGTTATGATAACCTAGTCCCAGGTATGGCCAAAGATGGGATTTGTTTTTTTATAAATTTGCAAAACTATAGTTTTGATTTTTTTAAAATTTTGTTCAACAAAATATAAAAAAAGTGGTCAACGCATAGGGGTTTATTAAATACATCTCAGAGAATAATTCTGCTGAAAATTACACAAATCCCTCTTTTAACTTAACTGTGACGGAGTTTTAAATTTGAAAATTTTAGAGGAAAGTGTGATTTTGGCCAATAATTAAGATGATAGTATTAATTTTTGTGGTTTTAACTAGCTGGAACAAAAGCACTTCCGATTTAAATTAATCCTGATACAGGAGATTGTTTTCCGAAAATTCTGTAAAACTCCGACAACGTTAACCCTTTCTTTACCAAGGTCAAAGGTGAAATTTTTCAAATTTTTCGATTTTCCTGGAAGTATACCAAAACAATGTATTGTTTCTTGCAGAATTTGGTGAAAGTTTGAAATAACTCCGTTAACACCAAATTTTATACATAGTAATAAATAATTAGAAATTAACCCTTATAGGCACATGGGGTCAAAATGACCCCAAATTTTTGAAATGTAAAAAAGTGTCATTTGACATGAAAATCGATATAAAAAGCTTTAACTAAGCATTTTCCGGAAAAAAAATCAAAATTAACCTGTTTGAGAGCATGATGTTAAAATTACCCATTTTTTATGGTAAATAACGCTGGTTTGCTTAAAAATGTATTTAGAAACCATAAAAAAAATCGAAATTAACTCCTTTCTTCACATTTTTTAAACAACAATTTATGGTTTCTACATAATTTTTTCAGCCAACCATCGTTATTTAACATAAAATATGGGTCAGTTCACAAACAGGTTAATTTATATATTTTTTTTTATAGAAAATGCTTAATTAAAGGTTTTTATATCGATTTTCATGCCAAATGGCACTTTTTTACATTTGAAAAATTTGGGGTAATTTTGACACCATGTGCCTATAAGGGTTAATTTCTAATTTTGTATTACTATGTATAAAATTTGGTGTTAAAGAAGTTATTTAGACCAAATTCCGCAAGAAATAACACATTGTTTTGGTATACTTCCAGGAAAAATCGAAAAATTTTAAAAATTTTACTTTTGACCTTGGTAAAGAAAGGGTTAACGTTGTCGAAGTTTTACAGAATTTTCGGAAAACAATCTCCTGTATCAGGATTAAATGAAATCGGAAGTGATTTTGTTCCAGCTAACTAAAAACACAAAAATTAATACTATCATCTTAATTATTGGCCAAAATCATACTTTCCTCTAAAATTTTCAAATTTAAAACTCTGTCACAGTTAAGTTAAAAGAGGGATTTGTGTAATTTTCAGCATAATTATTCTCTAAGGTATATTTAATAAACCCCTATGTGTTGACCACTTTTTTTTATATTTTGTTGAACACAATTTTAAAAAACTCAAAACTAGAGTTTTGCAAATTTATAAAAAAACAAATCCCATATTTGGGCATTCCTGGGACTAGGTTATCATAGCCCAAGAGAGACAAAAAATTTTATCTGAATATATGTGGATCTTAAAAATGAAACTAGAGTATAACCTTGTAATTTTTTGAAAGAAATATTTTATTTTTTCGATTTTCATAATTTATCTCATTTTAATACTACAATGGTCTGAGGAAATTACAATTACCGAAATATTTTCCAACCGATTTTGGATTTTTATACATTAGTAGAGAGGGAATTCAGTTTAGATTATGATTCTATTTACATTTTCCAAAAATACAGTTATTTAAGAGCCTGTATTTTCGAAAAAAGCCAACAAAGTGATTTTTTCGCCTTGTAAATTGTATTTCAAATTTTGAGCCTTTAGCGGCAAAAGCTCAAAAGCTCAAATTTCGGCTATCTCAATATCTGGAAAGGGGAATGTTTTGTGGGGTCCAGATGAACAAAATTCCGAAATCGATTTTTTGCGGTCACCCTAATGTATATGTTTCTTATTTTTAGTTACAAAATTTAACACAATTTAGGCACTTTGTTTTCAATAATCATATAAATATTTAAAAAGCTTAAAAACAATATTCATTCATACTTTTTTCTTATACACTTAAGTGCTTATGCATAATAATTTGAAAACCTTATAACACGTTTATAAAATGAATTTTGTAGGAAAATTTATTTTATAAGCCATTTATAAATTTTAAAAAGTGATTATGAATGTAAACCTAAGGGCGTATAAGTTATCTATAAAATAACCAGAGTTGAACGTTAACCACAGATATTTTTGCATATAAGTTCGACATTTATAAATAATTATGGTAAAGTAGTAAACATTGGTTATTTTGATATACGTAACACGTCTTATATACTTAATTTAAACTGTCGTTTTTAGGGTTAGATTGTACACCACTTCCAATTGTGTTATTCAGCAGTACAAAAGAATGGCAAAATTTTCTAAATGTAATTCAGAATGCTGTAAAGTGTACACGCAGAAAAAAAAACAGGGGGAATATTACCTAAGAGCTATGTAATTATACAGCTACATAAGTTCCAAGTTAGTTTTACAATTTTCTAGTAAAATATGTACATTTTTTGGTAAAATATATACAAGCCTTGTAAAATATATGGAGATAAATTATATGCTTAGAGAAGGTGCATTACAAAGCTCACTTTTTTGAGCTTTATTTGGCGTGAACGATGAGGGCAAAAATTTAATTTTTAGCTAATTCTGTTTAATCACTAGATGGCGTTAGTATTCCCGTGAACTAAAGGGAAAAATTATTTTTGTTTACGAAATGTACTACAGAAGGAGATGAAAAAATGTAACGAGCAGCAGAATTAGGATAGGGGAAAAAACAAAAATAAAAAAAATAAAATTTATGGCGAAGGGGGCGCATTAGACCGTACCTCAAAAAAAGTTCGGCGTACACCGTCCAATTTAATTTATTTTTGCAAGGTTTAAAAAAAATGTTTTTTTTTGCCGAACGTAGGGGTCGCCATTTTACATTTTTCGTTATATAGTTGCGAGCATAAAAAATGCAACGCTACGCTAAATCATCTAAGTATGCTTTGATTTCTTCTAATCGGTTTTTTGTTTGCGCTTATCTTTTGTTAATATATTCGTTGATGTGTATTTTCATATTTTAAGTTGTTTAATTTGAATTTATTTATGTGAATTAGTTATTACGAACTTTTTTTTGAAACTACTACCTATTTTGTGCGAGCAAAAAAAATGCAACGAAAGAATAATATGTATCATAAGTTTCGTGTATAAATAAATTTTATTTATTCACGAAATTTGAAGTGAATTAACCAAAATTAACTAAATTGCTTATTTTTTATAAAAAACAACTATCAAGTGATAGCCGTGCTGCTATTATTACAGCGCTTTGGGAAGGAAAACCTGTACTTGAAATCGGAACTATATTTCAAGGAAACAAGTCCACTGTGTCACGAATTGCAACTCGGCATTAGGCTCGCGGTTATATTCATAGGAAAATAGGAAGTGGAAGACCCCGAAAAACATTTAAAAGGCAGGGCAGAAATATGATCTATATTGTTAAAGCGACCCCAATAAGACCGCCGCAGATGTTATGCAATATGCTTCAGAACATTTGGGCGCAACCGTCGGAGTTCATACCGCACATAGAAACTTAAAGGAAGCAAACTTGTTAGCAAGACGTCCAGAAAAGAAACCCTGCATAAGTAAAGTGAATACAAAGAAGCGTCTCGATTTTGGAAAGCGCCATAGGCACTGGGAACAGAACAATGGTCAAAGGTTTTATTTAGTGACGAAACAAAATCATTGGATCCGATGGATTGAAGTTCATCCGCAGACCACCAAATATACGGTAATCTCTTAGATACTAGAAACAACGCGTTAAACACGGCGGAGGATTCCTTATGCTGTGGGGTAGGAAATCGTTGTGTTAAATATAACACACTTGTTCAAATTTTTATTTTCAGGTGCATTCTCCCGTGATGGTGTTGGACCAGAAGTCAAAATTGAGGACAGAATAAACACAGAGGGTTACTACAAGAGCACATGCTTCCTCACATGCAGGAAAAAATGGCTGCTGGAAGCATATTCCAATACGACAATGACCTTAAGCACACCGTTCGCTTAGCTAAGCAATTTCTAAGTAACAACGGTGTGGAAGTTTTACAGCCAGCACACTCACCCGATTTAAATCCCATAGAGAATCTATGGGAGCTTGTAGACATCGAAATACGAAAGAAAAAGCGTTCAAATTTAAGGGATTTCAAAATTGTTGCCAAACAGGTGTAGCAAGGCATACCTTCTCAAAATTTGTTGCGCTCGTGGATTCTATGCCTTCACGAAGGAAAGGAGTTGTTAAAAATAATGGCAATTCCACTAAATAATAAAAATCTAATTAATATGGTGAATTTTTCAACAAATAAAATCGATTAAATGTAAAATACATAAAAGTTGCATTTTTTTGCTTGCACAAAATTGGCACTAGTTTCATAAACTAATTCACGTAAAAACTAAATCAAACCACTTAAAATATGAAAATACACATCAGCGAATATATTAACAAAAGATAAGCGCAAATAAAAAACCATTAGAATAAATCAAAGCATACTTAGATGATTTAGCGTAGCGTTGCATTTTTTATGCTCGCAAATGTATCTTTGGCATTTACAGTCGGTTCTTAAAGTATGATAGGGGCCAATGTTTTGCAAGGAGTTTTAGTATTATGATTTTTTTCAGGATTGAGAGGTCAAATGGAGGGGAGGAAAACATATTTGGAACATTGAAATATTTTTTTATATTTTATTTTGTTTTTAATAAACAAATAAGGGTTCTTTTAACCTTTTGAATAAAATAAAAACGGTTCAGCGGAACGACCTTGTATTTTGCAAAGTAGAATTATTTTGCCTAAACAACCAAAAAGAGCCGTTTTTGAATTTGTACCCTTACTGTATTTGCCTGTGCAGTTATAATTACGAATCGGTCCCTGTGTATGTGCGCCGCTTATTTTTGTGTGTGGATTTATAGCACGCTCTTATTTTTTTGTTTTATGAAATTCAGTTTGTTCTGGAACACACATAAGTGAAGTTTGTTTGCGCATTTATTTGAATTTTGGTTGTGTTTCGAAGTATTTGATAAAAAAAATGGATAGAGTTTTACGTGAAAGAAGGCAGCGAGATGAACTAGAAATGGATTTTGATTTGGAAAGCGAAGCGGGCGAATCTCCGTGCAATAGTGACGATGATTTTTTTTTTTGGAACGCTTTTTGGGTAAGTTTGGGATCCCGCGGTAACGTAAAGGAACGAACCTATTGTTTCAATTATGAAAGCCAAACAAAAACAAGTCCGATTTACAAGAACAAAACACACGAATTAGAAGCGCGTATGCATGCATTTATATTTGTATTTGTAATAAAAATAAGCTTACACTCAGAAGCAACAACAAAGTTTACAAAGGAATTTTTAGTGTTCGATGCAAAAAAAAGCAGCAAACTTATACATGACCAACAACAACGACATTTGCACGCCCAAACCGCAATTAGTTTTTTTCGACTTTTTGTTATTGTTGCAAAAATTTACAAGAATAGTTTTGTTGACAAAAATATTTTCTATTTTGGTACTTTCATGCTATTATTGAATATGTCCGCCTGGTATTTTAAAATTATTCACAATACATAATGATATTTTCCAGTATCGTACTAAAGATATTTTAAGATACTAAAAAATTGTCTTTAGTACGATACTAAACGTTAGTAAAAAATGTATTTATTGCATGGATGGTAACCGAAACGAATGCGGTTATCGTTAGGGTAACGATATTTTAGGTTATTTCGGTAACGGTATTTTAAGGGTAACGCTATTTTATTTATTTCGGTATCGGTATTTTAAGGATAACGGTATTTGAGTTATTTCGGTAACGTTACTTTAAAGATAACGATATTTGGGTTATTTCGGTAACGGTATTCTAATGTTAATGGTATTTGAGTTATATCGGTAACGGTATTTTAAGGGTAACAGTAGTTGTTGTTGTAACGGCTCTAAAATGAGAATTTGTAGTTAAGAATTCTCAAAATGAGAATTTGTAGTTAAGAATTCTCATTTAAAGCCGGAGTGGCAATCCTTGCTCGGATAAATTCGAAGATTCGAATACATCCGAATCGTTCCGGCACATAGTCCGATTGCCGTGGGAACCGTGTTCTACCGCCCATACTCGGTCGTCAGAGCCTCGTCAGCGTTAACAGGGGACACCATGTCCAAGGTGGACTGTGGGTGAGGTTGGCATTTGGAAATAATTTCCCTTGACCCCCAGGGTAACGGTAGTCAGTTATTTCGGTGCATACCGCATTTTTTTTCCAAAAACCAAACTAAAGTAAAAACAAGGAATTAATTGGCTAAATTTTAATGAAATTTTTTTAAGGTTATCGATATTTCATTTATTTCGGTATCGGTATTTTAGGGATAACGGCATTTCAGTTATTTCGGTAACGGTATTTTAATTATAACAGTATTCCGGGTATTTCGGTAACGGTATTTTAGGGGTAACGGTAGTCAGTTGAAAGGGTATTGAATCAATAACGTTATTTTAGCGGTATTGCCTGCTAACCCTGATTTATTGCGATAACTTTTGCAAATGGAAACTGTTTCGCTTGAAATTTTGCAACAACAGTTTTTAGAGATGACCCATTATTATACTAAAAGTTGGACTTTGGGGACATCTTGGAAAGCTATGCTGCCATACAAAATTTTTGAAAAATCGCGATTTTAATTTTTTTTGAAATATTTTCCTTTTAATTGCTTCCTTACTACTAAAGCATTACATTTATTGAGGTCGATTGTACATTCGGCGACTAAAGTCGCTGAAATAGCAAAAAACCATGAAAACCTATATAAAACGCTAAGTAGTGGTTTAAATATCAAGATTAGCACATCGCATTTATATCGTAAATATGGCCATTTCAATAAGCATGTCCGAAATATATAGAACTGATGGTCAGATCTCCATTAATTTTTTGAGTGTCATGCAGTGTAATTAGTTGCCGCTACTAAATTTCAGTAAATTGTTGTAAACTGCAATTTAAAATCAATCTGCTGAAATTAGAAATTAAAAAGTGTACTAAAAAATAAACAAACTGTAAAATCTAAAAAAAAAATAAAAAAAATATTTTTTCTTTCGATTAAAAAAAATGTACAATTACTTCATCGTACTTGAAATTTGGAGTAAAATTGCAAACGGTTCTCCAGTTATTACCTTTTTATGCATTGGAGATACAATAAAAATTTCTGAGTGTTATTTCCAAACTAATAATATATCAATAGTAACAAATATAAAGTAAACAAGAATTGTAAAAAATCAACGAATTCTTGTAAATAAAATTTTGTTAATTTAGTATATTTTTCTGCTAAGTTTAGCACTCGGTTTTGAAAAATTAGTAAAATATTTTGCTGAAATCAGCAGCGAAAATTAGTAAAAAAAAAACAATAATTTGTAATAAGAGAATAGCAAAAACGATTACTGAAAAAATGTACTAAAAATCAGTATAAAAACAGTAAAGTACGATTGGAAACTGTTTACAAATTTTTTTACTAACTTTTTGTATGAAGAAAAAAATATTTTTTGCCTAAAATATTAAAAAAAAGTAATAAACAAAAGGTTATTGATTTTTATGGTAGCGGTAACAAACATTTATTTTTACCGGCAAAACTGTTAAGTATATAGAAAAACGTTATATGAACAGATTAAAGGAATTGTAATTTTTAATTTTTTTTGAGCAAAATCGGACTAGTGGTTCTCGAGTTATGTCAAAAAAAAAGACATATCTCGATTCCTAGGTGTGACCCAGCGAAACGCCGGGACACGTAAAACTTGTTTTTGACCGATATAACATTTCCCGTTGGTTTCATCCCATCCCGATTTTGACTGTCGCATAGTGTAACAAACATTTACATGAAATTCTTCGCCCTGGTCATTATTTAATAACGCCAACTATTTGGAAACATTAAAAAAGTTGTTTCAATTTTATTCGTAGGTACAATTAGATAAAAGAGTTTGTAAAAAAATTTGTAAACAGTTTCCAATCGCACTATACTATTTATACCCTACACCACTATGTGGTCAGGGTATTATAAGTTTGTGCTGATGTTTGTAACACCAAAAAATATTGGTCCTAGACCCACCTTATAGTATACCGACCGGCTCAGAATTTTTTTTTATTTCGATTTAACGATGTCCGTCCGTCCGTCTGTCTGTCCATACATTCTTGTGCGCACTCTACAGGTCGCAAATATTAAGATATTTCGATGAAACTTTGTACACCGACTTATGTCGGCCCAAGGACGAAGCCTATTGATTTTGGTTGAAATCGGTCCATGTTTAGACCTAGTGCCCATATAAGGGTCCTACCAAAATTATATTGTTTATACGCTGCAGGTCGTAAATATTAAGAAATTTTGATGAAATTTGGTACACAGACCTATGTTGGCCCAGTAACGCAGCCTATTGATTTTGGTGAACATCGGTCCATGTTTAGACCTAGTGCCCATATAAGGGTCCCCCCAAAATTGGCTTGGTTACAAACTGCAAGTCGCAAATATTAAGATATTTTAATGAAATTTGGTGCGCTGACTCACATTATAGAAAATTTTGACACAAGCCCCCTTTTAACCCATTCGAATTTCGGATCCAAACATTAGTTGGCTTTTACCCAGACTGGTGTAGGGTATTGTATAGTCGGCATGCCCGACTTTAACCTTTTTACTCGTTTTATACTGATTATTAGTACAATTTTTATTTTTAGTAATCATTTTGGCTATTCTCTTATTACAAATTACGGATTTTTTTTACTAATTTTTGCTGCTGATTTCAGCAAAACATTTTACTAATTTTTCAAAACCGAGTGCTAAATTTTAGCAGAAAAATATACTAATTTAAAAATATTTTTTTTTTGATTTTTTACAATTCTTGTTTAGTTTATATTTGTTACTATTGATATATTCTTAGTTTAGAAATAACACCCAGAAAATTTTATTGCATCTCCAATGCATAAAACGGCAATAACTGGCAATAACGGCAATAGGGCCGATGAAGTAATTATACGCTTGTTACAATCGAACGAATTTTTTTTTTTTAGATTTTACAGTTTTTTTATTTTTTAGTACAATTTTTTGCTAATTTCAGCAGATTGATTTTAAATTACAGTTTACAGCAATTTACTGAAATTTAGTAGCTGCAACTAATTATTTATACTAATTTAATTGTACTAAAATTATGATATTTAGTAAGTTTTTTAACTGATTTTAGCAAATCGATTTTGAATTGTATTTTACATAAATTTTACTAAAATTTAGTAGCGGCTACAAATTTTTTCTATTAATTTGATTGTACTACAGATCAGCAGACATGTGTTGCTAAAATTAGCAAAAACTACCGCTGGCCTCAAAACAGTTAAATTTCCCGTTATAACAGCAAAATTTTCAGTAGCCATTACAGACTTTTTTGGTTGAGTGTAACTGTAGACCTTTCTGCTACTTTTTATTACATTTTTGGAAGTAGCTTCTTTTATTACTAGAAGTAATAAATAACAACAAAAATACAACACCACAAACTCTTCCTTCTGTTATTGCACTTTTGGAAGGGAAAGAAGAAAATAAAATGCACATCTAGTTCCAGAGACTATTAATTATAGAGATAAGAAATCAAAACTTACACTACTCATCGGTAGAGGGCGCTGAAATTTAGTATTACCTGAGTTACTATTTAGTACCAGCTGAGCCTATATTTAAAAACTCAAAAATTACTGAAAACTGCTCCAAATAAGGAATAAGCAAGCGCGGAATATATTCAAATAATAAAATTTGAGATATTCGTTTCTTTTTTTGCTTTGTTGTTATTTAAATTTAAATAAAAAAAGAAAATTGTCAATTTTTTCTAACAAAGTGCCATTTAATAATAACAATTTTGTTATAACTTAATTTTTGGTGATGCCATACCCCTGTCTACTTCTGCAGTGGTTCTAAAGTCCTGTCTGGTTTTTACTGGGTTGTTGTTTAGTATAAGAGTTTTTCAAATTTAGAGTGGGTCATATACTTTTTTTTAAAAAAAGTTCGATAAAGTGCAGCTTAGATCTATTTTATAGAAAAAAATTATATAAAAATGTGTTTTTGTCAAAAAAATCAAAAAAAAAAAATTGTCTCAACATTTTTTTACAAATTCGTTCTCTTAAAGGCTCATTTAGCCATACGTAACGTAACGTGACGAATCAGCTGATTCAATCTAAAATAATAAGTAAAAAAGAAATAGACTGTTAGCTATGCTCTTTTAACTCATTAGATTTTCCATAAGGAGACTCGTCACGTTACGTCCACGTATAGCTAATTCTACCTTAACTGTTAACTTAATAATCAAACTTAAATTACGACAGACTGTGATTATGACTCACAAAGCCAATCACATGGTAATTTCGGCATTTTACTTGCTGGCCATGGTAAATAACCGGCTGTTTTAAACACCCAATAATCGTAGGATACTTTGGTTATTAAAGCAACTAATAATATCACTTCCGTGGCAATTAAATAATAAACATAATCGGTCCAATCGTGTGGCGATTGACACACCTTAATTTCCTGTAATTCCATTATACGTTGCGGTATGTTGCGACATTGAATTTCGCTATAATCTGGTATATCTTTACTTCTTGATAATAACCAAAGCTAAACAAAAATTGAAAGGTGAATATAAATTAGCAAATAATTGATAGTTTAAAAAATTTTTATTGAATTTAAATTACCTTTAAAACTTTGGCAGAGTTGCAGTCACATATTAGCTTATTACCACCCAAAAATATTTGACGACCCACTAAACTATCTAAAACATTTGTTAAAAGATATTCGGGAATCTGGAAAGTAAAAAAAATGATCAGAAATTAATAAAAATATTCAATTAAAACACATATTTGGTTAGAAAATTACACTCATAGAAATAAAACTGTAAAAATAGCAGAAAAAGTTACTAAAAATTAGTTTAAAAAAATGATGCTGCAGAAAAAACTGCTAAAATGAGCAGATTATTTGTGAAAAGGAGACTAAGAGGAGATAAGAAAAATAAACAAAGAAAATTTAAAGTAGAATGTTTGTGTGTCTGTTTGATCACTTCTGAGAGCAAAAAACAATAACAGAAAAGCTGAATAGGAAAGAAAAACTATGAATTAGCCACACTATGAACAAGGCCTTACGTGGGTTAGATAGTTAAGCTGTCGAACTCTAGTATAGTTACGTTTGTAATGTGGGAATGCATGGGTTCGATTCCTACAGCCGACAGGTTGTTGAAAAAAATTATCATATAGAGACAATCTGACAATAAAATATAAACAATATGTAATACAATTTAGTGGAAAATCACTGATGACGCCTGTCCGAAAGAAAAAGGCAGAAACTAGATCTAGTCTGATTTGCAGATTAATAATGTGTTTATCACTTTGAAAAAATGTTTATTCTTTTTCTTAACCTCAAACCTACATTTTTGCTATATATTAGTAATATAGGAACAGCAAAAATGAAACTGTTAAATATATAGAATTTTTGTATATTTGAGTTAATGGAAAATAGCAAATTAACCTGCTAAAATCAACAAAAAATTTTGCTAAATAATTAGTAGCCTAAAAAATCACCAAAAAATTTAAAATTTTCGTAGTTTTTTGTTTTAAATGCAATTAAAAATCGATCCTTTTGAAAACAGCAGTTTACAATTTTTTTTAACAAATATTTCTGCTGATTTTACCAGAATAGACTGCTATTTGCATTCAACTAAATTTAGCGTAATAATAGCAAAAATTTTGTAGATATAACAGTTTAATTTTGCTAGTTTTTGTCTACTAATATTTAGCAAAATTTTCTGCAGATTTTACAGCACAATTTGTTATACTAAAGTGTCTTTTTAGTACGATACTAACCTTAGTAAAAAATGTATTTATTGCCATAACTTTTGCAAATGGAAACTTTTTTGCTTGAAATTTTGCAAGAACAGTTTTTAGAGGAGACCCCATATTATACTAAAAGTTAGACTTTGGGGACATCTTGGAAAGCTATGCTGCCATACGAAATTTTTGAAAAAACGCGATTTTAACGTATAGGCCGCTATAGATGAATACATTTTTTTGTTGAAATATTTTTCTTTTAATTGCTTCTTTACTAAGCCATATCATTTATTAAGACCGATTTTGCTTTCAGCGATTCAATGGCTAAAACCTTAAAAAACCGTAAAAATCCATCTAAAACGCGAACAGTGGTTTTAATATCAAGTTTTATGCATCAAATTTTAAGCCTAGATATGAATGCAGGTCCTGTGCCTACATTTCATCACAAAAAATTTATTTTGATTGCATTTCAAAATTTTTGTTTATAAAAAACTAAATGGAAAACCGCCAAACTTTAAAGACATTTAGCGAAAAAGCTGTACCATTGATCGAAAAATAAAGTACGCCATTGTAATTAGCATGTCCGAAATATATAGAATTGATGATCAGAGCTCTATTAATTTTTAAAATCCAAGCTTTTGTCATGCAGTGTAATTAAAATTTAACTTAAATATAACTAAAATTTTGTAATAAATTTAACAGTTTTAATTTTGCTGTTCTTATTTTAGTAGTATTTAGCAAAAAAATCTGCTAATTTCAGCAGTTGTTTCTGCAGCATAATTTTTAACTAATTTTTAGTAACTTTTTATGCTATTTTTACAGATTTATTTCATATGCTTTGCATTGATGGTGCAAAAAACTAGATTCTAGAATCTAGCAAGTGTCATATAAGCTTAACACACTATATACATACTAGGGTATTCAATCGGTCAACCGTTACTCGATTAATCGATGAATTTCTTTCAAAAACTTGTTCGAAAAATTTCAAATGGTCAATTTCGAGTAACGAATAGGCACTAGGTCTAAACATGGACCGCTGTAAACCAAAATCAATAGGCTTCGTCCTTGGACCAATATTTTTGGTGTTACAAACATCAGCACAAACTTATAATACCCTGACCACGTAGTGGTGTAGGGTATAAAAACTACGATAAAAAAATTTGTAGATAAATTATACTTTAGTTAATTTATTTGCTGAAAACTGAAGTCTAAAAAGTGTGTTTTTGTGATTCTTTTGAACATTATTTAGGAAACTTTGTAAAATATAAAAATGTCCAGACTTCCACATTATATTATAAAAACCCTTTTCTTAAAAAAGCAAAAGGGAACACAAAAAACTACACAAACGACTGAAAAAAATGTCTATCCTTGTATTTCACATAATCACTATTTATAAACATTTTGTTCATTAAATTTAAATATTTTATTTTGTTTATAATTTAAATCATATTTTATCTTATTTTGTTAAATTTTTATGTATTCTTTTTTGTTTTTTTTTTTTTGTTTGTTTTACTCGTATGTATGAAAGACTGATATAAAAATCAATCACGGTTGTATTTATACCCTACACCACTACGTGGAGAGGGTATTAAAGTTTGTGCTGATGATTGTAACACCAAAAAATATTGGTCCTAGACCCACCTTCAGAGAAACAAGCCAGCCGCCGTGAGCCGTTAAAGCCGCCGCCGCCGGTCATTTTTGCTTCAGCCGCCGCCGCCGATTTTTTTCGGCTTATTTCGGCTGGAAGTATCAATTTTCAAATATAAAAAATTTTAAAATAAATATATATTTTTAAAAAGAATTTACTAATTCATTAAACTTGAACAATCAGAGCTAAAAACAATTTTTTTATATGAAAAGAAAAAAGTTAAAATCTTCTAAATATTAAATTTTTATAAATATAATTTTTTTAAGCTATAAAGCTGCCTACACACTAGGGAACATACTTAAAAAAAGAGAGCATTTTTTGTGAATGTGTGAGTGCTTTTGTGTGTGTGTGCGTGTTGAGAGCGTGCGTTTCGTGTTTACAAAATTTTTTGATATTTTTTGTTCCCTCAACCATGTTCCCTAGTGTGTAGGCAGCTTAAAAGCTTATTTATGTAAATTTATACTGTGAAAAAAATTTAAAAAAAAGTTCTTAATGGGTTAATATAATACTTCAGAATACAGCTCTTTGCAGTTGTGTAAAATATCAATTAATAAAAAAACATAGCTGCTTAACTTTGCATTTAAAACTCAATATATGTATTTGGTGTATGCATTTTTATCAAAAATTATGACGAAAAATCGTTACAGAGTTGAAGTCGTGTTAGCATAGATATACGAAAAAGTTTGTAAAATTTATTCATTTTTGTTAACTTTTCGTTACTTCTCCTCTTCATATAAATTCTTATAGTTAGTGTTTAGCTTCATTGGTTATTAAAATATAAGCTATTAAAGTTAAAAAACCTTATGAGTTACTGATTAAGGAGTTTACATTTGGCCTATAAAATTGGTTACAAATTTTATGTATTAAACAAAAATTGATCAGATTTTTATAAATTTTGTAAAACAGGTGACAATGCGCTGATATATATCGAAATATATAACTCAAATGTAATCCATGCATTTGAAATTAACTGGTTACATGGTTTTTATAACATTTTTTAATATCACCCATACATATTTTTTCAATTCTAAATACATTTTTAAAAATGGTCCAGTTGAATATTTTGGATAAATTAAACAAATAAATGAAAAAGTAAAGATAAAAGATATTGTAAAATTCTATAATATTTAGAAAAGGACACTTTTACGGATAAAATGCTCAAACCAATGTTCGAATTGATCACATAATTTCATCATTTAAGGACATTATTGATTGGGCATCTAATTCAAATGGGTCCCTACAAGATATGTGCATTATACCGTACCTCAAAAAAAAAGTTCGCCGTACACCCTCCAATATGATGTATTTTTGGAAGGCGATACTTTAAGATCCGACTGTAAATACCAAAGATATAACGAAAAATGTAAAATGGCCACCCCTACGTTCGGCATAAAAAAATAATAAAAAATTTTTTGAAACCTCTTTGCAAAAATACTTTATATTGGAGGGTGTACGGCGCACTTTTTTTTTGCCTGTAAGGTGGTACGCTGTAATGTGCATCCTGCCCAAAGTTTCTCACAAAGCCTCCATTCAAAAGTCTTCAAACAAGTTTAATTTCTTAAATCAATCGATATGTATTTTTTCTATGGTCTTTATTTATTCGTTAATTTGTTAAAATTAAAAAGAATAAATAAAAAAAATTGATTCCCAGTATGCTTTAATTGTCTGAAAATTCTATAAGAGGCAAAAATTGTTTTGAGTTCCAAGGGGGTTACATTTTCCCAATGTTGGGATTACTTTGGAGCCCTAAAAGGGTATGTTTATTATTTATTAAATAAAACTTGTATGTTATATTAAATATTTAGGACCATTTGTTAGATATAGTCTTGACTAGCCATGGATCTGTGCGAACATGAAACAAATCACACGTGAACCAACAACAAATCTTATATAAATTGATTTTATATATATTTTTTGCGAGTGATTTTCTGACCGTGATAAAGTGCAGACGTTAATTGTGATTTCTTTTCTATAATTATATTTAAAATTAAAAGCAATAACATTTGTTTTAAGAAAAAACTTTTTTTTTAATACATTGTATCAGTGTTACCATTACGGCGATTTTCTCGTCAGATCTAGCGATTTTATTTCGCCCCTAGCGGGAAAAATTGTCCTGTAGCTATTAGCCAAAAATCTAGAGATTTTTTTATCAGCCGTAATAATTTTTAAAACTCGGTTTTATGTTGAAAAATATTATAAAACTCGCAAATTGAAATATAAAACACAACATCTTAAACGATGTTAGTAAAAAAAAACTCTAAAAATACACATTTCGATAAAATATGGGTATGCACTTTTTCATCGTACAACGCCCTCTATTGTGTATTCTCAATACTAAGATTAATTCAATGAAAATCAGGACTCAGTATTTGAAGCTTAATCGTAAAATTTTTCATTATTTAAAAGTTTATAACACTTCTTATTCACATATTAAAGAAATTTTTGAGTAAAAACTGCTTTAAGTACCATTTATCAACAATCTAGCGATAAAATCGCTAAATATTTACACTGTTTATAATCTAGAGATTTTCTAGCGATTTTTGGGTCTGGTCCAGCCATTTATTTTGAAAATTTGTTGGCAACACTGCATTTTATATTGAAATCAACAACAAATTATTACTTATTAAGTAGTAAACAAAGGGATTAATATTCTGCTATACTAATCCTCTGCTGTTACAGCAGAATGAATAGTAGCAG
Organism: Leucophora obtusa; assembly: GCA_949987735.1. NCBI lineage: Eukaryota > Metazoa > Arthropoda > Insecta > Diptera > Anthomyiidae > Leucophora > Leucophora obtusa. The sequence goes on along the minus strand of OX465297.1, from coordinate 100,336,308 downwards.
CGAGTCTACTGAAGGAAGCGATATTGTCTGGTAGACAGTCGCTGAAAACAAAATAACGAAACGACGACAAAATCGATCACCAGAATTAGTTAAGCATGCAATCAAAATAACAAAAACTACCAACAATGATGATTAGGGCAAGGAATTCCATGCAAATGCATGTTATTTCTCGATAGTCCAAAACTAATATGGACTAAATATTTATCCGACTCATCAAATTTAGAACAAACTGTCAACGATTTGTAGTTGCATATTTTGACATAAATGCATGTTTTTGCATATTTCGACTTTAAATGCTTATTTGGTGGCTTTTTAATGCATATTTTGTGCTTTTTAATGCATATTTGTGCATATTTTTAGTAGCATTTTTTATTTTGTAAAAAAATATAAAAAATTGATACGTTTTCATATTTTGATTCAATCAAAATAAACATTTTTAAAACTTTATTTACCTATGGGAAATCTTCGAGTTCTGTGTCTGTTTGCAAAATAATTAACTTAAATATATTTTTAAGTTTTAAAGTGCATTATTTTTGCAAAAATTATAGTTTTTAGTGAATATTTCATATATTGTGAGTGCATATTTTTCTTTTTTAACCGCATATTTTTCATTTTTAAGTGCATGAAATTCCTTGCCCTAATGATGATATACCAGGTACCTACTAGCAACAACATGTTTGCTGCACTTGATGTAGACAATAATGATGATAATTATATTAACGATAATGCTAACAAAGAGCTTTCTGAAGAAAAACCACCTCCAATTATTCCAAATGTTTCAGATATAAGAGCGATGATGAATAACTTTTCAAAAATAGTAAACCTTGAAGATTATTCGTACAAATCTTTGAGATGGTCAGGTAACATAGGGGTTACACGATCAATTTTTTCCTTTCAAGTTTTAATACACTCACACTTTTTTACTAACACACTCACATTTTAAAAATTGAACAGCAACTTGATATCAATTTTTGCTTTCAAGTTTTGAGAAAACTTGACGGTCAATTTTTAAACAGCTGATCAAATTTCTTGTAAATTTGTTTTTCTTTTTACAAATATTGTGCCGCAATAAAACACGATTGATAAAATACGGAATGTGAATATTCCGGTATATCGACGAAATGATTTAAAAATAAAAATAAATAAAAAACCAATTTCTGCTGACATGAAAATGTCTGTGGAAGATGTGAAGAAAAAAATAAAGTCTTTTCGAACAGCCTACAGTGCGGAAACAGCCCACAGAGGCGAGCAATTTTAGTTCTTTCCTTGACGACGGCATCTTGAAAGCAAAATTGACTATCAAGTTGTATGCAGCCTACGTCACAGCTTCAAGTTCAACTGAATTTGACAAGCTGTATGTGTTATCAACTTGAAAGCAAAATCTTGATCATGTAACCTCACTGTAAGAGTAATGGCAAAAAACGTAAAGGCATATAGAGTGATAGTAAAATAGCTATCTTTCGTAAAAAACTAAAACGTTTTCAAATCACATTACAAAATGTTGTTTTCAGCCGATCAAGCCGCCGCCGCCGCCGATTATTTGGTTGCGCCGCCGCCGCCGATTTTTATCCGGCTCAACCTCAATCGCCGCCGCCGCCGCCGATTTTTTGCTTGCGCCGCCGCCGCCGATTATTTTGGTCGGCTTGTTTCTCTGCCCACCTTATAGTATACCGATCGGCTCAGAATTGTTTCGTCTGAGATTTTTTTTGTTTTTGTTTTGTTTCGATTTAACGATGTCCGTCTGTCCGTCCGTCTGTCTGTCCATGCATTCTTGTGCGCACTCTACAGGTCGCAAATATTAAGATATTTTGACGATACACGCTGCAGGTCGCAAATATTAAGATATTTTAATGAAATTTGGTTTGCTGACTCACATGGTCCCGAGAACTAAGCCGATAGATTCTAGATAGAATTGGTCCATACATATAGCCCTATCGCCCATATGGGCTATATTTTCGATTTTCTCTTCTTTTATGATTTTATAGAAAATTTTGACACAAGTCCGTTTTAACCCATTCAAATTTCGGATCCAAACATTAGTTGGCTTTAAGTCAGACTGGTGTAGGATATTATATAGTCGGCATGCCCGACTTTAACCTTTTTACTCGTTTTTATATGTCTTTAGAAGAGTTGTATTTTTAGTACCATTTTCTTTGTTCGCACTACGTCTGCGACATCTACATTTTGTTTGTTTGCTTGTTGTCCGCACTATAAATGCGTGCTGATAACAGTAACTGTGCTGATAATGGTTTTGGTAGCAAAATAAATTAGTAAAATATTATTTCAAAATTAGTTTAGTGCTAAAAAAATGCAACTAAAACTTTTGCTGAAAACACAATTTCAGCAAACGTTACTGAAAACTAGTATACTTGATATACAAGACGTTTTACTAATTTTTCTACTAACTTGTTTTTTTGAGTGTAAAACCTTTTTCAGTATTAGAGATTAAGCACAACTGGGTCGATTGTCGACCGACGACACCAAAAGTAGTCGCGATTAATTTAAATTCAGCGACATACGACTGTCGACATTTTTTGACGTTTAAAAAAAAGGAAGCAAAACAAGAATATGGTTGTATTTGTTTCGCCACAATTCTTAATCAATTCAATTGGTTTTGAATTAATTCTTGTTGTTTTATATTTTATTGCATTTCATTTTGCTTTTTTGCGGTAAATTTGGTTTTTTTATTTTCAAATATATTTTTGCTGTCAAAAAATATAATAAAATAGATTCTATTACGACTACAAATCACCGGACGACATGGTGATATTTTTCTTCGCATACAAAATATGTGGAAAAGCACATGTCGTTGTCGACCCAGTTTTGATTAATCTCTTACACGTCTTCACTCTTTAGCGTTGTTTTAAGCAGCATATTTTTGTGAGCTTCGTACACACACACTAGAAAATTTAAGTGTTTGTAATAAAATTCAAAACAACTGCATAAAATAAATGTTAATACAATGTAGTAGTTTTTGTAGTTTGTTTAAAAAAATAACTTTCAAAAACATTGAAAAATTTTGCTCTAATAGTGTATTTAGACTAGGCAAAAACTAGTAGTTTTTGGCCATTTTTAGTTTTTGAGCCGAAAACTACAAATTTATTTCAGTTTTTCCGTGCAATTTTCATACAAACTGAAAACCAGATTCAACCTGGTTTTTGCCAAAAGCCAAGTAAAAATATCTGAAATGTGAATTTTTGATACACCCGGTATCATTTATAATTAATTTAATTAATTAATTTAATTTGCAATTGTGTATTGTTATTCTTTTTTAAATGTATAAATATTTTACACCAGTCTGGTTAAAAGCCAACTAATGTTTGGATCCGAAATTCGAATGGGTTAAAATGGGACTTGTGTCAAAATTTTCTATAATGTGAGTCAGCGAACCAAATTTCATTAAAATATCTTAATATTTGCAACCTGCAGTTTGTAACCAAGCCAATTTTGGGGAGACCCTTATATGGGCACTAGGTCTAAACATGGACCGCTGTTAACCAAAATCAATAGGCGTCGTCCTTGGGCTGATATAGGTCGGTGTACCAAATTTCATCAAAATATCTTAATATTTGCGACCTGCAGCGTATAAACAATATAATTTTGGTAGTACCCTTATATGGGCACTAGGTCTAAACATGGACCGATGTTCACCAAAATCAATAGGCATCGTCCTTGGGCCGACATAAGTCGGTGTACCAAGTTTCATCAAAATATCTTAATATTTGCGACCTGTAGAGTGCACACAAGAATGCATGGACAGACAGACAGACGGACGGACGGACAGAAGGACATCGTTAAATCGAAATAAAAAAAAATTCTGAGCCGATCGGTATACTATAAGGTGGGTCTACGACCAATATTTTTTGGTGTTACAAACATCAGCACAAACTTATAATACCCTGACCACATAGTGGTGTAGGGTATAAAAAGTGTTATGACAAAGAAAAACTAAATAACCACTGTAAATGACTTGGCTTTTGCAATTTAGTTTTGTGCAAAAACCAATTGGTTTTTGCTCAGTCTAAATTCAGTATAAGTGAATTCACTGCATTACTACTAGGGAATGCATCCCGGGATTTCCCGTCCCGGGATTCCCGGGAAATTAAGCATTTTTCAGTTCCCGCATTCCTCGAAATTTGGACCGGGAATCCCGGGATTTCAAAAAATGCTATTTAAAAAACAATTAAGTTAATTATCTCAAATTTTCATATGAAAAATTTTCCACCTTTTGAAAATATTAAAAATTTTACACAAGTCTTTTTTGTTTACTTACCAAAATTTGCTACACCCAAAAAATTACATGCACACATAGTAATCCATGCATAAAAATACGAAATTAATGTCAAAACAACAAAAACTTTCGTAAAATAAACCATTTTAACCATTTTAACCAATTTAAATTAACTATGAGTTTTATTAACTATGCTACCACACTGATAATAATCCATGCATAGAATTACGAAAAAATGTCAAAATAACAAAAAATTTCGTAAAATATACGAAAAATGGTTTATTTTACGAAAGTTTTTGTTGTTTTGACATTTTTTCGTAATTCTATGCATGGATTATTATCAGTGTGGTAGCATAGTTAATAAAACTCATAGTTAATTTAAATTTTCTCTAAATCCACTATCATATTCAACAACAACTATGGAAAAGGTTGAGAAATGATATTTTCTAGTTGCCCTGTTATATGAAAATAAAAACAATTTGAAATTGTCAATGAAATTTTAAAAAGAAAACTAAAAATATTAACAATATAAAACCCCAAATTTTTTTATATTTTCTTGAAGGTAAAATTGTTTTGTCATTTTAAGCGTACATTTTTTTAACAATAATCCTATATTTTACAGATTAAAAGTGAAATCAATGCAATTAGAAGATTGCAATAAAACTCCAGAAGGAATCATCAAACCAATAAAGAAAATCGCAAATAAAAATGTGGGCAAGCAGAAAATTACATGTATAAGCAACAAATTATGAATTTTGTAATGTATTTTAATATAATGTATAAAGCATGTATTCTAGAGCGTACCACCTTACAGGCAAAAGAAAAAAGTGCACCGTACACCCTCCAATATGAAGTATTTTTGCAAGGAGGATTCAACAAAATTTTTTTTATTTTTTTTTGCCGAACGTAGGGGTCGCCATTTTACATTTTTCGTTATATCTTTTGCATTTACAGTCGGATCTTAAAGTATGATACATCGATGTTTTTCTCTCGAGGAGACCAGTGTTTTGCTCTAAGGGCTCAAGTATCCCGTTATAGTAGCTACCCACCAGATCTCAGTTGCTATAACCCTAATGTACAACCCTAATGTCAGAAAATTAAAGCTCGCAAAAAATCATTAAACTTTTGCTAAGGAAGTTTTTCGCTAAACCCAGCCGAACGTAGGGGTCGCATTTTAAAATTTTTTTAATTGGACTTTTACTATATAGCAAAACACTGGTCTCCTCGAGGCCAAAAAATCGATATATTACACTTTAAAATCCGATTTTAAATGCCAAAGCAACAACAAAAAATTAAAAAAGGCGACCCCTACGTTCGGCAAAAAAAAAATTTTTTTTTTGATTTGAAATCGCCTTCCAAAAATATTTCATTAGGGTGTACGGCGAACTTTTTTTTTTGAGGCACGGTCTAATGTATTCACATTAATAAAAAGTTAAAAAGTTTAAAAATTTGCAATTGCTAAAATCGAAACATATGTATATGGCCATATTTGTAGTCCTCATCAACCATAGTGGATATTTACTATATTTGAAATTCCAATAATTTCTACTACAAAATCGTTTTCAATAACTTCTCACATAGTCGTTGTTTGTATTTCTATTAAACCTAGTTGTCTTTTACTACTTCTTGTTCACTATGATATAGTGAGGGTTATTTCACCTATGCCATAGTGGGAAAAGTAGTGATCATCAACTACGTATTTTTATTGGTGTACTTTTACCGCAACTGGAAAAATTCAAAAAGTAAACAAAAATTTCCAATTGTAGTAAAAGTACACTAATAAAAAAAGAGTGTGTAAAAAATTTAGTTAAAACTACTAAAAATTAGTTAAAAATGATGCTGCAGAAAAAAACTAAATTATCAGATTATTTTTGCTATATATTAGTAATATAGGAACAGCAAAAATAAAACTGTTAAATATACAGAATTTTAGTCATATTTGAGCTAAATTTTTGTTAATGGAAAATGGCAAATTAACCTGCTAAAATCAGCAAAACAATTTTGCTAAATAATTAGTAGCCTAAAACATCACCAAAAAATTTAAAATTTTTGAAGTTTTGTTTTCGTTTTTTTACGGCAAATAAAATTCGAGCCTTTTGAAAACAGCAGTTTACAATTTTTTAGCAAATATTCCTGTTGATTTTAGCAGAATAGACTGCTATTTGCATTCAACTTAATTTAGCTTAAAAATAGCAAAAACTTTGTAGATATAACAGTTTACTAATTAGAAATTTATCAATTAAAAAGATCGAAAAAACAAATTTTATTTAAAAAAAAAAATCTGCTAATTTAAGCAGTTTCTTCTGCAGCATAATTTTTAACTAATTTTTAATAACTTCTTCTGCTATTTTTATTTCTATGAATGTAGTAAGATTTTTGAATAAAAGAACACACTGATTAATTTGTGTACTTGGTCGAACATTTTAAGTACCTTTAAGGGCTTTTAAAACAGGCACTAAAAGGAACTTAAAAAATATATTTTAGAAATTTAGTAAAATTATTATACCCTCCATCCCACTGTGCAGGAGGGTATATATCATTATACCCTACACCACTATGTGGTCAGGGTATTATAAGTTTGTGCTGATGTTTGTAACACCAAAAAATATTGGTCCTAGACCCACCTTATAGTATACCGATCAGCTTAGAATTTTTTTTTTTATTTCGATTTAACGTCGATGTCCGTCTGTCCGTCCGTCCGTCTGTCTGTCTGTCCATGCATTCTTGTGCGCACTCTACAGGTTGCAAATATTAAGATATTTTGATGAAACTTGGTACACAGACTTATGTCGGCCCAAGGACGACGCCTATTGATTTTGGTGAACATCGGTCCATGTTTAGAAATAGTGCCCATATAAGGGTCCTACCAAAATTATATTGTTTATACGCTGCAGGTCGCAAATATTAAGATATTTTGATGAAATATGGTACACCGACTTATGTCGGCCCAAGGACGACGCCTATTGATTTTGGTGAACATCGGTCCATGTTTAGACCTAGTGCCCATATAAGGGTCCTACCAAAATTATACTGTTTATACGCTGTAGGTTGCAAATATCAAGATATTTTGATGAAATTTGGTACACAGACCTATTTTGGCCCAAGGACGAAGCCTATTGATTTTGGTGAACATCGGTCCATGTTTAGACCTAGTACCCATATAAGGGTCCCCCCAAAATTGGCTTGGTTACAAACTGCAGATCGCAAATATTAAGATATTTTAATGAAATTTGGTGCGCTGACTCACATTATAGAAAATTTTGACACAAGCCCCATTTTAACCCATTCGAATTTCGGATCCAAACATTAGTTGGCTTTTACCCAGACTGGTGTAGGGTATTGTATAGCCGGCATGCCCGACTTTAACCTTTTTACTCGTTTTGTCATTCCGTTTGTAACTCATCAAAAAAAAAAATCTGGGACATAAAAAAAAAATATATTCTTGATCGTTATCAATAGCGAAACCGATGTAGCCGGTCCGTCTGTCTGTTGAAATCACGATCACGCTCAAAATAGTTGTGCTAGGATGTTAATTTTTAGTCAAAATTTTTGTCCAATTTCTTAAGCAGTTTGGTATTGGAAATGGGCATATTTGGTCCAGACGTTTAAAAGTTATGAATGAAAATGTAAAAGCACCTCTAGAATTTTCCATATTAACATGAAAAAATATATTAACTGTGTGTTGTTGTTGTTACTGAATAAGCAAAATGTACATACTAAAGGGCTGTGTGATTGCAATCGGTTTGTTGTAGTCATTAAATCACATGGTGCTAGTATGTGTGCATTACGATTTAAACCACCCTGTTACGACTAGAAGACAAATCAAAACGTAAGCGAGCTTAAGCATTAAACATGGCAACGAAAAAAACAATAAGTGATTGTAGAGACACACGATTGTTCGCTACCATAACATAGCAATTAGTACTTTGAACTAGTGTTTAAGTATCGCAATGAATGCTATGGATGCGATGGTGTGTTGTGTGGTATGTAGGTTTTATAAAACGAAAAAGTATAAATGTACACTCAGATAAAAAAGTTAGCAGTTAGTTAGTTGTTCTTTATTTTCAATTCAATGTTTGATTTACAATTTTTATATTATTATATAAAAAAGTTAGTAAAAAAAAAAATTAATAATGTTATTAATGCATAATAAATTATAATAACAAAAAAAATAATTTATATTAATTCTTATTAATATAAATATATATAGCTTTTTGGCGATTTTTTTAATGTCGATGATTTTTTAATTTTGATGATATTTTCTAATTTTCGACGATTTCTTTAATTTTGCCGATTTTTCTAAATTTTGCTATTTTCAAAATTTTGGCGGTTTTTTATGATTTTTTCAAATTTTGACAATTTTTAAATTTAAACGATTTATTTAATTTTGGCAATTTTTAAAATTTTTAACTTGGTTGGGAAACACTAACCGTAAAATACCGTTAACGATTCGAAACCCTTTCAACGAACTATTTTTAACCCTAAAATACCACTAACGAAGTAACTTAAAATACCGTTAACCTTAAAATAACCTAACGAAATAAATTAAAATACCGTTAACCCTAAAATAACTTAACGATATAACTTAAAATACCGATACCCTTAAAATAACCTAACGAAATTCTATAAAATAAAATTTACCAAATTCATTCCAAAAAAACATTTAAAAAGAATCGGTGGTATAATTAAACAATATTGAAAAATAAAATAAAAATAAATAATATAATAAAACCAATACGTAGTAGAGTTTGCTAAAAACCCTACTCATGTTCCTTAATGTATTCGTCGCTTTAGAGATTTTTTTTTTGGTATCATTAGAGTATTTCACATATTAAATAGTTGAAATATTCATTACGATCAACTAAAGAATTTTTTGGGGGTAGACACATTTGTCTATTTTAATTTTTTCATTAAACCATTGGCCGATCATAATCGGCTTTTCATACCTACACAACACGAATGAAAACAAAACTCTCAACTAAAAGCATAACAAAAAAAAAAATACTCCATTCATTAGCATGATAGCTTTCAACAAAGTAGGTACGTATTTCGGTTACATACATCAGTGTTGCCAGTCTTTTCATACCTTATCCCCAATTTTTAATTTGCCATCCCAAAAAATGTCCAACTTTTATTTTATATAAAAATTTTTTTTCGTTGATTTTTTCGAAAAATTAGTGGAAAAATACCATATTCGTTTATTTTTTGCGGTAAGTTGTACACTCAGACTTAATAAATTTGTGCTTACAACAAATTATAAAAAAGAACAAATAAATTTAAATAACAGCAAAGAAAATTTGAACCAAAATTTTTCATTTTAAATATTTAATAATAAACAGACATTTAATAAATAACAGATATTTTGTTGTGTATGGTACTGCATTAAAAAGTTTTAGCATTTCAGCAGATGGATTAACTTTTGACAATTTAGTAACTTGTAAAGTATACATTTAATTTAAGAAGAACTTCTTATAACTCTTATTAAATTTAAATAACTTTAAAAATTTTAGAACCAAAACGAATTTGAATTTTCACCAAGAGGAATTATAGTTTCTAGGAACATTACCTTGCCAGACTCAAATTTTTGTAGCTAAAAATCATTCACTATTATCATCATTCTTAGAAAAAATATAAATATTTAGAATTATCAGGATTAAATTCATAAAAATATAAAAAAGCAATAATATATTTTATCCCCAAATGATCCCCTAAATTTCGTATCATCCCCAATAAATCCCCAGTTCTACAAACGGAAGTTTTTATCCCCATTGATGATACAATTCCCAATTTGGGGATAAATCCCCCAAACTGGCAACACTGTTATACATAAGTTTTCAGTAACACTAAAACGATGGTGTTGATATTGTGTTGGTTGCTTAAGTTCACAATAATATGATGTGGTAATGTACCGTTGTCATCCGTGATAAACGATTCATGATGGGATTCGTCTCACTATCCATATGCTTTTTTGCCATCGTGTTTTTTTTTGTTGTTTGTACTGACTCAATCGTTATAAAAAATACAACCACACAACTTGTTATGGCTTGTAGGCTATCATGTGTCTTGAAATCTCATTTAAGATGAATCGTTCAGCCCTTTAGTACATACATACCACCCAGACCTTGAAAGAGATAATTCTTTTTTTGAATTTATATGCATAAAATTGGATTCATTTTATAAATTACTGAATAATTCATATTGCCTTTAAATCAATGATTGGACATTGAATAAAGTGAGATAAGATTTGTTCCTATTTGTGTTGATTCAATTTTGATTCGATTGAATATGTTGGCTTTAGAGGCACCTCACCGATTGATTCTAAATTTTTACTACTGATATAACTCTCTTTTGGGGGCCCGGTTTAAAGTTTAAAAATTAACTTAACTATATTTTCTTCATTTATGATAGGGTTGGAACAATATGTACACCATTGGAAAGGTAATAAAAATAGCTTTAGGATAGCATTTTTTTGTTGACCCACTATGATTCGGCGTAGGAATTTTAATTTTTTTGTTTTTTTAATGCTTTTATTCCATAGAAAACCTATATAAGAATAAAAATTGTGCTCTTAAGTATGTTATCAAGACGAAAAGCTTTCATTTGATATATAGATCAAGTTTTTATCACCTCAAACACCGAAGATATTAGAGGTCAAAATCGTGAGATTTTTTTTCTTTCAAAGTATGGCTAACTTTTGACAAATGAAAAATCTCAATACCGACAATACCCTACGGGAAATTTTAACAAACTGTCACCGAACTGGCCCCTTTATATGAAACAGACTGGTCACTTTTACATGGCGTTGTCATAGGAGGGGGAAATTGACCCCTTGTGACATGTCACAAGACAAATCCTAGGACAGGTTACTGAACTCTCATAAAAAACAAAGTTCAAGGACCTGTCCTGGGATTTGTCTTGTGACATGTCACAAGGGGTCAATTTCCCCCTCATATGATAACGCCATGTCAAAGTGACCAGTCTATTTCATATAAAGGGGCCAGTTCGGTGACAGTTTGTTAAAATTTCCCGTAGGGTAGGTTTAAAATGTGTTTACTCCCAAAATATGTTCGATTCCCGATGAGTTAATTCAGTATAATTGTTGGTTAGAGTCAAAGTTGTATCTTATGTACCATCTGTAAAAAAATAGGGTTGACTTCCAATATCTTCGGTGTTTGAAGTGATAAAATTTGAACTACATCTCAAAAGTTTTTAATCTTGAGAATATATTAATAAGTAAAAAATTATGTGGTAGTATACGGTGGTTTTTATAAAAACGGTTTATTTTAAAAAATCTTAAAAATAAATCTCATTCGCCGGTAATGGGTAAGCAAACAAAAAACAAATGTCGTCCATAAGATATTTTTACTATCTTTCCAATGGTATATATATATTGTTCCAATCCGACTATAAAGTCCATTTCCAAACTTTTCACAGAAATAAACTCCCTACAGAGGTCTTTCCGCGGATTTTTTTTAACACCTTGAAAAGTACTACATCGGGGTAAAAAAAAAATTCACTGAGATGAACTTATTGCAAAATTGAGATTTAAAATACGAATTAAGGAATTATATTTTTAAAGGTCTGCACACATCTATATGAATAACATAAGCAGTGTTGCCACTTTATGGGTAGGGCATGGATGATAGCAAATATTAAATTGTTTAGTTTTTCACTTAAATTTCAATTCAAATGAATGAATTGAGAAAGTTATCAAATTTGTAAATAAAAAAATATATTATACATAAAAAAAAATTTAATTCATAAACTAGCCAATAGATAGTGGGTCTATGGATACAACTTAGCAATTACTTCAAAGCATTGTTGGTAGCAGAAACGGTGCGATTATCGGTGAGGGTAAGTAACGCTATCATAGATTATTTTGGTTACAGTATTTTAAGGATAATTGTATTTCCATAACGGTATTTTAAGGTTAACTGTATTGCAATTATTTCGATAATGGTATTTTAAGATAAGCGGTATTCAGTTATTTCGGTGCATTCCGCAAATTTTTTTTATGAAAAAACAAAGTAAAGTAAAATAAATTTATTAACTAAGTGTATGTAAAATTCACAATTATGACGTGGAATTACAAAAAGTTTAGACTAAAAAATAATGGTGTTGTAAGGATAATGGTATTTCATTAATTTCGGTACTGGTATTTTAAATGTATCGATATTTGAATCTATAACAGTATTTTAGCAATAGAGCCTACCAACCCTGCCTCAATGTATGTAATTACTTTTGGCTTATGAATGACTTAACATCTAATTGTGAAGTTTGCATAAAAATTCCAATATCTATTTTTTATTCATACGAGTTAATGAATTGATTCACAGCGACTGATCATCCACGAATTAAACCGATACATCAGGAAAGTGTATTAATCTATACATGCTTTGAAATTCTTTCGTTATACAAATAAGCTAATAAGGTACACAAAAAAATCGTTACCAAGCAATTAAGCAAATTTCAACTAATAAAGTTTTATCGAATAATTTATTAGTTGAAGTGCTCCCAATTGCTTGCCAAAGATTTTATTGTGTGTATTTAAAAACGCAAATAAAACTTGATTTTTGAAAGAATCTAAAATAAGATTATTTTTAAATCGTTCACATGTGATCATAACTGACTCTTATTTACAAGCTTTTTAAGTGTTTTGTTCTAAAGTTAATTTTTTCTCTAAATTTTATGAAGATACATATAAGACTCAAAAGTTCATCATAAATGCTGCATATTTAAGGAACTTTTCTTTGTAATAATATAACGCCCAGAACGATGGGACAATTGAAATGGCCAAATCACTTTTTTTTTTAAGTTTACTGATGAGGTTATACCTCTTTGCGGAGTTCAAATTGTAATAATATGTTAATTGAAGTCATTTATAATTTCATATTTTTTGGGTAATTTTGTCTACACTTTTGGGAATTTTGAATCTTGCTTGTGGCAGCACTGAGATTAAACAAGATTGAACTGAAATATTTACTTGTAGTGGTGGAAAAAATCATACACATTTGTTGCACAGTGGATTGACCGAATACAAAATGGGTAATAATTCATACTTGTTTGTACTTAGTATAATCCCCGAATAAAAACACCAGAATGGAGGGTATCTAAAGATCTTTAATCTTTGGTTTGTATAAGTTCCCAGTCACCTGGGGACTTATACAAACCATCGAGCGGGCTTTAGCCCGCTTGTTTTTCATATTAATTTTTCTATTTTTTTTGACGGACAAGTTTTTTAGTCTAAAAATTAGTTTTTATTTAATTTTTTTTTTTAATATATAATTAGACATATAACCCGACTAAAAAAGTTTTCATATAATCTTATATGATTTGATATAATTATAAATGTTTATATGTGTGGCTTTATATGACCATATACATTTATATTAACACTTTGGTTTTATAAATATTTTTGATATGACGTTATATATAATCATATGCGATTTTGTCTCCAGGCATATATTAAGAGATCTGCAAATATAGTTTATACATAATTATATATAATGGCGTATAAGCTTCTCTAAACAATCTTATATCAAAATATATAACAAATTTAATATAAAATTGTAATAATTTTATGTATAAATTTATCTGACATGATATCTAATTATACAAAATTTTATAAAGTTTAATTGCACTATAAAAATTAAAAAAAAACTCCGAAATTGTGGATCTGGTTTTGAATTTTGCACTTTGACATATAAATAAATGTTTATAATTAAATTTAACATATATTTTCCAAATAGTTAGCGAAATACTCTTTATTAAACTCAAAATTATTTTAAAGAAATAAATAAAGGAAATTTTTTTTATTGTGGAATTAAAGGTCGAAATAATTATTTTTACTTTTAAATTTAAACAGACAAACATATGTTGAAATAAATATGGTTTAAGTTCATTTATTTTTCCGTAAAAAAAAAATAATTGTGAAAGTCAATTTTTTATCATGTTGATTTTTAATTTTTATTTTAAAAAATAAAATTTGTTTTTTTCGACCTTTTTAATTCATTAATTAGAAATTTATTAATTCAGTTCGAAGACTATTTCGTTATTATGAATTAACATAATAAGTACTTTTTTCAAAAACTGTTTTTTTTTCTCTTCATCAGGATACTCTCCTGACAAATACTTCACAGAGTTTTTGCTTTTAAAAAACCTCTCCACTTTCAGGAATGAAAAGAGGATCGTTTCGGGGATTTTCCAAGTCCCATTCATCAGTTTTCTTTAGAAAGTGGTGGCGTAATCCCCGAAATGATCGTCTTTTCATTCTTGAAAGTGTAAAGGTTTTTTGAAAGCAAAAACTCTGTGAAGTATTTGTCAGGAGAGTATCCTGATGAAGAAAAATAGCATTTTTGAAAAAAAGTACTTATTGTATTAATTCATAATAAGGAAATTGGCCTCGAACTGAATTAATAAATTTCTAATTAGTTAATTCAGTTATTTTATAAGAAAGATAAAAACTCTAACCTAGAAAAAGTTGTTCCGACAAATTTTTGTAATGTTTTATTTTGACACCTATTTCCAAGTTTATTAGCAAAAATTGTTCTAAACATTAAGCATTAGATTTAATATGAATGAAATAAGTGATCTCAATAATATTTACTAAAATTTTCTTTGAAAATCTTCATCAAATTATATGTATTTATATATAATTTGATGCAGTTAGATAGACCCATTTTTCGGATCAAATTGTATCAGGTGAGATAACATGCTTATCTCGCTTGATATAATTATATATTCCAATATTCGGATCAAATTAGATATGGACGTATATATTGGTTTATATATGGTAATATATGATTATATAACATCTTTTTTAGTCGGGAATTTATAATATAAAAATTCTTTCCCACTACGAAAATTCCAAGAAATTCCAAGAAAACCACTTACAGACTGAGCTTTTTCACGAACTTAAAAATTTAAGGTCTTTAAGATATTTTCTTTATAAAAATTTTTAAATTTTTAAAAATATTTTCTAATTTACTTCCCTTGCGGGATCCCGGGAATTCAAAATAAATTTCCCGCTTTCCCGGGAAATCAAAAAGTGCGGGATTTTGCATTCTCTAATTACTACACAAATAACTGTCATGCAAATAAATAACTGAACCACATAACTTTTCTGAGTGTTCATATGAACACCCTAACTATATTTTTGTAATAAACACTTTTTCGGAAAATCATTTTTTGAAAAAAAACGTAAGTGCTCACTATAATTTCGACCTTATTATTTTTATTGTATACTTATTTATCAGTAACACTTACCCTTCTCAAATTATTATTACGTAGATATAATCTTTGAAAACTGTCCATAAATTTTGTACCTTCCAAGTCGTGCATTGATTCAATATGATTGTTATCGGCAAATAATTTAACAATGCTGTGATAGGTGGGATTATTATGAAAATGTTCTCCAATAACAGTAATCTAAATATGTATGAACAAAATTTAATATAAAAATAAGTTTAATCTTAGTAAAAAATGGAAAAAGTTCTTACATTGTTATTGGTTATATTTAATTGAAATGTATTTTCCGGTAATTTTGGTGGTAATTCTGTTAAACCCAAATTCGAACAGTCTACACGGCAAAATATTTTATTTTTGGAAGGATCTCCACCCTGAAATTAAATAAAAATAAATATTTTTTTCTATAAAAATATTTTTATAAAAAGTGTTACATTTTTTAGAGCTTTGTCTTATGAAACACTTACAAAAAAAATATTCTAAGCTAAAATCTCTGAACTGCATGAAATCTGTATAGGTGATACAGAAAAGAAATCTAAGAACAACCCACCTTATTTCCCTACTATGGTCTCGCAGACCACTTTTTTTTGCCAAAATTAATGAAATCCATAACTCTTTATTTTAAATTGCAAAACGGTTTTTGTTTATTAATTTAATCATATTTGGGATTTGGGACTTTCATCAGAGGTGCATGTAGTGCG
The DNA here is from genome assembly GCA_949987735.1 of Leucophora obtusa. Taxonomy (NCBI): domain Eukaryota; kingdom Metazoa; phylum Arthropoda; class Insecta; order Diptera; family Anthomyiidae; genus Leucophora; species Leucophora obtusa. The sequence goes on along the minus strand of OX465297.1, from coordinate 100,320,132 downwards.
GAAAGTTTCTGAGTGTCATTCACTTGGGACTGACCAGAAATGATTTCTTTGTATGACTGTTCAAGCAGCTCACTACTTCCGGTCCTAGACCAAGTATTTCCCGGGCAATGGCTTTCCAGCACCCGCTGAAAGCTAGCCAGAGTGAGAAGGCGCACAGTAATGTAACCCCACGGACAACTTGGCGTCTCAGGAAAGTAGGTAAATAATGAACGAACGTTTGCTGAAGCATGACTGCAACGTGGGATTGGACACAAGGATAGCAGCCCTATCACCAATCTAAGAAAGGAGGGCTAGCAACCCACTTTTCTGAACTTACCCTGCTAACGAATCGCTAAATAAACAGCCTCTAAATGAAAACCCGAAACCTTTGATGACGACCTTTGCATATCGAACAAGGACTGATTGGATACTGAAACGTTAGAACCCTAAGGGATAAAGATAACATCGAAGAAGCTTTGAACTCCAAGTACTTACAGGCGAAGCATGAAATGTTGAGATATGGCCTTGCTATTCTGGGATTAAGTGAGATTAGATGGTTAAGCTCAGGAGAATTTTCATCCCCTACTTCCCAGACAACTATGTTGTATTCTGAAAAAGAGATTGGCTGTAACCACGAATTGGATTAATGCTTAATAAAACTGCTCGAAAAAGTCTTATTGATTGGAAGCCTGTGTCTGACCGAATACTGCTTGCTCGTTTGCGTCTAAAGCAGAGGTCGGCATCACCTATACCCATGGGCGCTCTCTCACACCTACATAAGCTCACAAATAGAACAAAAAAATAATCAGTCGCATACAAGATTTCAATGAAGTAGGTTGTCACATCGCTTGTTTGCCAGATTTTTTACACTCTGCATAATGTTTATTGATACATTTTTTTTGGTAATTTATTTTTAAGTTTTTTTGTTTTTATTTTTTTTGTGTTGTTGTTTTTTGATATTTGTTTTCGTAGTTGTTGTTTGCTTTTAAATTTTTATTTTATATTCCCATTATAAACATTTAAAATTTTCGAATTATTATACACACGTTCTTTGTCAGTGCATTGAGAGGGAGAGGCTGAAACTCACTCATACAAGCACAAAATAAGGTTGTATATGTTTGCCGATCCCTGGTCTAAAGTCAGAAACATCCATTATTCAGTGTTATGCCCCAACTGAAATTGCCAGAGATGATGCCAAAAATTCTTTTTATGGACAGCTGAATGCAACATCTGACTCTGTTCCACGCGGTGATATAATTATCGTAATGGGTGATAGAATGCTAAAGTGGGTTATATTAATGAATCACTACATGTAATGGGCAAGCATGCTATTGGTACCCGCAACGACAACAGTGAGCGATTTATAGATTTTTGCACCTCAAGGAAACTTGTGATTGGAGGCACGCTATTTGGTTTGCCATAAAAAAAAACTTGGCTGTCCCACACTGATAGAATTTTCGTTCATACTATTAATGAATCGATTTCATTAATCTGAATTCATTGATTTAATGAAAAATTTTCATTGAATTAATGAAAAATTCATTAATTTAATGAATTTTTTCATTATATATCTTAAACTAACCCGTAAGATATGCTTTAATTTTTATAAGGGTTTTGAATTTGCTAATTACTAAAATAGATACATATATGCTAGAGTAATGAACGCTAGGGTTGCAAACTGAAATTATTTAAAAATAAAAGTCCAAATAATGACATAATTTTGTTTTGGCTATTTAGATCAATCGGTAACGCGGTAATGTTTACATTCTGGTGATTGCGGGAGCTTTGTCTTATGAAACACTTACAAAAAAAATATTCTAAGCTAAAATCTCTGAACTGCATGAAATCTGTATAGGTGATACAGAAAAGAAATCTAAGAACAACCCACCTTATTTCCCTACTATGGTCTCGCAGACCACTTTTTTTTGCCAAAATTAATGAAATCCATAACTCTTTATTTTAAATTGCAAAACGGTTTTTGTTTATTAATTTAATCATATTTGGGATTTGGGACTTTCATCAGAGGTGCATGTAGTGCGGAAAGTTTCTGAGTGTCATTCACTTGGGACTGACCAGAAATGATTTCTTTGTATGACTGTTCAAGCAGCTCACTACTTCCGGTCCTAGACCAAGTATTTCCCGGGCAATGGCTTTCCAGCACCCGCTGAAAGCTAGCCAGAGTGAGAAGGCGCACAGTAATGTAACCTCAGGAAAGTAGGTAAATGATGAACGAACGTTTGCTGAAGCATGACTGCAACGTGGGATTGGACACAAGGATAGCAGCCCTATCACCAATCTAAGAAAGGAGGGCTAGCAACCCACTTTTCTGAACTTACCCTGCTAACGAATCGCTAAATAAACAGCCTCTAAATGAAAACCCGAAACCTTTGATGACGACCTTTGCATATCGAACAAGGACTGATTGGATACTGAAACGTTAGAACCCTAAGGGATAAAGATAACATCGAAGAAGCTTTGAACTCCAAGTACTTACAGGCGAAGCATGAAATGTTGAGATATGGCCTTGCTATTCTGGGATTAAGTGAGATTAGATGGTTAAGCTCAGGAGAATTTTCATCCCCTACTTCCCAGACAACTATGTTGTATTCTGAAAAAGAGATTGGCTGTAACCACGAATTGGATTAATGCTTAATAAAACTGCTCGAAAAAGTCTTATTGATTGGAAGCCTGTGTCTGACCGAATACTGCTTGCTCGTTTGCGTCTAAAGCAGAGGTCGGCATCACCTATACCCATGGGCGCTCTCTCACACCTACATAAGCTCACAAATAGAACAAAAAAATAATCAGTCGCATACAAGATTTCAATGAAGTAGGTTGTCACATCGCTTGTTTGCCAGATTTTTTACACTCTGCATAATGTTTATTGATACATTTTTTTTGGTAATTTATTTTTAAGTTTTTTTGTTTTTATTTTTTTTGTGTTGTTGTTTTTTGATATTTGTTTTCGTAGTTGTTGTTTGCTTTTAAATTTTTATTTTATATTCCCATTATAAACATTTAAAATTTTCGAATTATTATACACACGTTCTTTGTCAGTGCATTGAGAGGGAGAGGCTGAAACTCACTCATACAAGCACAAAATAAGGTTGTATATGTTTGCCGATCCCTGGTCTAAAGTCAGAAACATCCATTATTCAGTGTTATGCCCCAACTGAAATTGCCAGAGATGATGCCAAAAATTCTTTTTATGGACAGCTGAATGCAACATCTGACTCTGTTCCACGCGGTGATATAATTATCGTAATGGGTGATAGAATGCTAAAGTGGGTTATATTAATGAATCACTACATGTAATGGGCAAGCATGCTATTGGTACCCGCAACGACAACAGTGAGCGATTTATAGATTTTTGCACCTCAAGGAAACTTGTGATTGGAGGCACGCTATTTGGTTTGCCATAAAAAAAAACTTGGCTGTCCCACACTGATAGAATTTTCGTTCATACTATTAATGAATCGATTTCATTAATCTGAATTCATTGATTTAATGAAAAATTTTCATTGAATTAATGAAAAATTCATTAATTTAATGAATTTTTTCATTATATATCTTAAACTAACCCGTAAGATATGCTTTAATTTTTATAAGGGTTTTGAATTTGCTAATTACTAAAATAGATACATATATGCTAGAGTAATGAACGCTAGGGTTGCAAACTGAAATTATTTAAAAATAAAAGTCCAAATAATGACATAATTTTGTTTTGGCTATTTAGATCAATCGGTAACGCGGTAATGTTTACATTCTGGTGATTGCGGGTTCAAGTCGAGTTCAGGGAGATGTCAAAAACGTTATAAAAACAAAAAAGAAATATATGTACAAATAAAAATTAATAAAATAAATAATAAATAAAAAAAGTAACGCAAAAAAAATATTTTTTTTTTCAATTAGTTTTCATTTAATGAATACGTGTTCTTTGGGGACTTTTCAATGCAAAAATCATTGGATTAATGAACAAATTCATTAATACTATGCACAAAATTCTATCAGTGCAGACAGACGAAGCACATCAAATCAAATTGACCACTGTGCCATAAGCCATCGGTATAGGAAATGTTTACTAGATGTACATACGTAGCAAGAGAGGAGCTGACATAGGCCAATCCCGAGACCATTATTTGGTTGTCAAAATTCGCCTCTGCACAGTTGCATCCAAAAAAAAGTTTATAATTTGAGGCCGAAAAGGTACGACGTTAGACGCCTAAATATCACCATTGTCAGAGAAAACTTTATAGCGCACTTACGGGATGCAACAACTACAACGGAAAGTGAATCTCAGTCTTCTGTCAATTTTAAATGGCACCACATTAGAAACACAATAAGATCTTGTGCCGACCGTACTTTGGGACCAACAACAAAAGGGAGAAAAGAATGGATGACTGATGAAACGTGGAATATGATAACAGAACGACGAATGATAAAAGAATAGCTGGGAGCAATGGAAGACTCAGAAGCAAAAGTTAGCATTAAATCAATTACCGTAATATGCATAAATCAGTACAACGTTCTGTGCGGAGAGATAAAAAAAGACAAATGGACTGTCTTGCAGAAGAAGCTGAAAAAGCTGCACAAGCAGGTGATACCCGAACAGTTTATAAAATCAAAAAACAACTTGTAGATCGCAATTTACATACAGAACACCCTGTGAGAGACCTTCAAGACAATATACTCAACATCGATCACGAACAACTTCAACGGTGGAGGGAGCATTTTTCCCCTGTTTTGAACTGTGTTATAGATCCTACCAGTGTTGCCAACTCTTGAAGGGAGGAAAGCACCATGATCATTATGAAAACTGGTAAAAAGGGTAAAAATGTACCGAAAATTGGGTGAAAAAGCACGGTATTAATTACACTATGGAACATTTTTGGGATTATTGTCTGGGGGGTGAGAAATTCCAAGTCAGGGTGATGGTACTAGGTCAGTATAGTAAAACCCTCAAAGGGTTTGGCGTTCGTATGTGTCATTTTTTTTATGACCTTTTAAATTTTTTCCTTATCTTGATGTTTTTTCGCTTAGTTGTAACTCGAGAACCACTTGTCCGATTTTGATGAAACAAATTTAGAAAAATTTAGAATTACAATTTCTTTAATCCATTCATATAACATTTTTCTTTATAATCAACAGTTTTGCCGGTAAAAATTTTTGATGAAACAAATTTAGAAAAATTTAGAATTACAATTTCTTTAATCCGTTCATATAACATTTTTCTTTATAATCAACAGTTTTGCCGGTAAAAATAAATTTGTGGAGAAAAAAAAATATTTTTTTGCCTAAAAATTAAAATTTTTTTTTTTTAAATTCATAAAAAAAATATTTTTTTGCCTAAAAATTAAAATTTTTTTTTTTTAAATTCATAAAAAATTTTAATTTTTAGGCAAAAAAATATTTTTTTTTCTCCACAAATTTATTTTTACCGGCAAAACTGTTGATTATAAAGAAAAATGTTATATGAATGGATTAAAGAAATTGTAATTCTAAATTTTTCTAAATTTGTTTCATCAAAATCGGACAAGTGGTTCTCGAGTTACAACTAAGCGAAAAAACATCAAGATAAGGAAAAAATTTAAAAGGTCATAAAAAAAAATGACACATACGAACGCCAAACCCTTTGAGGGTTTTACTATACTGACCTAGTACCATCACCCTGACTTGGAATTTCTCACCCCCCAGATTGGCTGTTGTACTGTGTTATTGAAAAATTTAAATCACGAATTTAAAAACGCATTTGAAGTTTGAAAAATCGTGTAAAAAAGGTTAAAAAAATACCCAAAAAAGGCGTAAAAAATCACTAAACTAATATTTCAAAATTTTGAAGTTTAAATATAACGAAGTTGCTACCCGACTAAAAAAGATATTATATAATCATATATCACCATATATAAACCCATATATACGTCCAAATTTAATTTGATCCGAATATTGGAATATATAATTATATCAAGCGAGATAAGCATGTTATCTAACCTCATACAATTTGATCCGAAAAATGGGTCTATCTAACTTCATCAAATTATATATTAATACATATAATTTGATGAAGATTTTCAAATAAAATTTTAGTAAATATTGTTGAGATCACTTATTTTCATTCATATTAAATACTAATGCTTAATGTTTAGAAAAATTTTTGTTAATAAACTTGGAAATAGCTGACAAAATAAAACATTACAAAAATTTGTCGGAACAACTGTCTTATAAAATAAAAAAAATAACTTTCAGAATTAATTTTTTTTCACGGAAAAAATAACTGAACTTAACCATATTTATTTCAACATATGTTTTTCTTATTTTTATTTTTAAATTTAAAAATTGCAATTAAACTTTATAAAATTTTGTATAATTAGATATCATGTCAGATATAATTATATATAAAATAAATACAATTTTCTATTAACTTTGTTATATATTTTGATATAATATGGTTTATAAAAGCTTATATGCCATTATATATAATTATGTATGAACTATATTTGCAGATCTCTTAATATATGGCTGAAGACCAAATCGCATATGATTATATATAACGTTATATCAAACATATTTATAAAACCAAAGTGTTAATATAAATATATATGGTTATATAAAGCCACGCATATAAACATTTAAAGTTATATCAAATCATATAAGATTATATAAAAACTTTTTTAGTCGGGTATTTAAACTTGTACTACAAACATTGTGCAAAAATGTGTTTCTTATATAGTTCGTATTACACAGTACAACAGCCAATCTGGGGGGTGAGAAATTCCAAGTCAGGGTGATGGTACTAGGTCAGTATAGTAAAACCCTCAAAGGGTTTGGCGTTCGTATGTGTCATTTTTTTATGACCTTTTAAATTTTTTCCTTATCTTGATGTTTTTTCGCTTAGTTGTAACATTTTGGCAAAAACGTAGTTTAACATAACTCGAGAACCACTTGTCCGATTTTGATGAAACAAATTTAGAAAAATTTAGAATTACAATTTCTTTAATCCGTTCATATAACGTTTTTCTTTATAATCAACAGTTTTGCCGGTAAAAATAAATTTGTGGAGAAAAAAAAAAATTTTTTTTGCCTAAAAATTAAAATTTTTTTTTTAAATTCATAAAAAATCCAAAACGGAAAAAAGGATCAAGTGTTATTAATTTCATGTAAAGTCACATAACCTATAAACAAAATTTAACGCGTTCTGCTTTTATTTACAATTAAGTGAAGGTATCCCATTTTGACAAGAATATTGATATTTGTTTTTATTCAAAAAAGTGTCATTTATCGCCTTTTTCATAAATTTTCCCCAATAACTCCAGACTTCTGGCCATAAACTACTAAAAAAATTAAGTAAACATTTTTATAATTTTTTATTTTTATTTTATTTATTTTTATTTATTTTAATAAATATTGCCTAGACTTTTTCGATGGTGGTTGTTCGGGACTAGTGGCATCGCATTCATCGCTATCATCAGTTTCTGAACCACACATAATGTCAATGTGTGACTCCACTGTTGGCCCTTCTGCATCTCCGGAAAATTCTTTATCATCAAGATCATCCTTGTCTTGCCACAATAACTTACTCCACCAGCAAATTTCCGCAATTATTGCACTCGGCGACTTTTTGCCTCTATATCTGTAAGTTTTTGTTTTATTAAAATGAGTTTGAAAAAATAAAAAATCAGTATTACCTCATTTCAAATGGCATAGCAACTTGATGATAGCGTTCACCTTGTTCATCAGATTCGGTAGCCAATTGTTTGCTGAAGTAGTCCAGATGATGATGTAAATAATGGATTTTCAAGGACATGTGGACACCAATTTCCGAGAATGCTCTTAACATCCTTGCGACAGAAACATCGTAGTTGTTAGAACGATGCTTTCCCAACAAGCCTTCTATTACTTTTTTGATTGCCTGCCATGCATTCAATTCAGCGTCAATCAAAATATTGTTGAATGCGTCACTTTTAATCAGCTTTCGTATATCTGGACCATTTAGTACGCCTGATTGGAAAAAATTAATTTGTTAAGATGGAAAATCATGGGAAATGAATGTGATATTATAACTTACCTTCTTTAATTTTACTTTCGCTGAGTCTCGGGTAAATTAGTTTCAAACACAAGAAAACTTCATCTCTTTTGGCGACAGTTTTGATAAAATTCTTAACAATTCCAAGTTTAATATGCAGTGGAGGCAGCAATATCTTCTCCTTCGGCACTAGAGGCTCACGAATAATATTGGCCGTTTGTAACCTGCTGTGCTCTCTGAGTTTCCATCCGTGGCATGCATATTGGTCACCGGAAAATCGTGTGTCCCAATCGCACAAAAAGCACATATATTTTATATAGCCGCTTTGAAGACCGCAAAGCATTGCTACAACTTTTAAATCGCAGCATATGCGCCACATATGTTTGGCGTAGTTAACCATTTTTAAAATATTTTCCAGTGCATCATATGTTTCTTTCGTTTCTGTACTGTAGGCGATTGGAACTGAAGGTTTTTTATTGGTCTTATGCAGTAAAACCGCCTTCAAGCTGAGTTTTGAATTGTCAATAAATAATCTCCAGTCATCTGCTTCATATTTTTTTTTCCATTGCGTCCATCAATTTTCCTACATCCGGGCAATATGCAGAAGTTTTTTCATCATTCACAAGGAATAAACTTTGGAGTGTTGCCTGACGACTTCGATAAGCTGTGGCTTTCACACCGGGTGCCAACAAATTGTTTGATTTCAAAATGGAAGCCAGCTCTTCCGATTTATGCTGTGTTAATTCCAACTTGGCAACAATTGAATCAAGCTTATTTTGATTTATTAAAATTGGCTCATTGGATACTGATGGCTCATATGGGGAATCATCACGTGCATGATATGTCGGAGCAGTCGTAGAAGAGAAAATATCTGGGCTAGAAGCTTTTGGCACAGGAATGTGGTCCGAATGAGGCAATGGTGTTGCGGCACTTGCAACACCAACGTAATTATACGATTTTCTTATCCTTTTTGCGGCTCCTTTATTCGCACATGCATAGCAATTCAATGGATTGTGACCTTCGCCAGGATTAGTCCAAGTCATTGGGATACCGAATGGCATACTTTCACGTCTTCTATTTTTCCAATCCATTAGACGGTTGTAGCAGCTTTTACACACTATATTTGGTACCCAATTTTCGTTCACTATAACATTTTGGTTGAAGTACATCTCGTATGTTTGGACAAAATCAGTACTGAAATTTCCCCTTTTTTTATGTGTTGAGACATATTGACCACAGCAGTAGCAAAAGCTATTTATATCTGGCTTGCACAGTTCCATATTCTGTTCTCTTTTGTTCACTTTTAAAAAACTGGAGAAAAATCACTTTTACTGTTCGCGTTCGTCGGCACTTGTTGAATGACAAAAATCACAGAACCAGTGTGAGAAAGAGAAGAAGTATAATGACAATGCATGTTTTATGTGAACATTACAGAACCAGTGTTGCCACATCAATATTTCTCTTTTAGTACAGTAGAAAAATATGAGAGAGTTCGGCTTGTGAGTGTCAATGTTTTCTCCAAATAATGTTGTGCATATCTGGAGCAAATTTTTGAAATTCATACATTTACCTAATTGTGAATAAATGAGAAACGCGTGCATCGATTTTCATGATCTATGCCTTTTTTTTGCTCATGAGTTATGTGACTTTACGCGAAAGTAATTAGTTTTGGCACTTTTTTCCATTTTGGATTTTTTATGAATTTTTAAAAAAAAATATTTAAATTTTTAGGCAAAAAATACTTTTTTCCCTTCATACATTCATTTTTAACTTCGAAAGTGTTGCACATATAGGAAAACGGTATAGAAACAGATTAGAGAAATTGTAATTCTAAATTTTTCTAAATTTGTTTCATCAAAATCGGACAAGTGGTTCTCGAGTTATGTTAAACTACGTTTTTGCCAAAATGTTACAACTAAGCGAAAAAACATCAAGATAAGGAAAAAATTTAAAAGGTCATAAAAAAAAATGACACATACGAACGCCAAACCCTTTGAGGGTTTTACTATACTGACCTAGTACCATCACCCTGACTTGGAATTTCTCACCCCCCAGACAATAATCCCAAAAATGTTCCATAGTGTTATTTTTTAAATTCTGACAGAAAATTCAAGAAAAATTTAAGAATTCAAGAACAAATACCAAAAATATAAACTGTACAAAAAGCACTGCCAGAAATATGAAAAAGCACCGTAAATAACCGCTTTTTTTAAACGGGTATTTGTAAAATATCACCGGGTACGGGAAGGAAAAAAGCACCAGAAAACAACTTCCAAATGGAAAAGCTGCTTCTGAAATATACATATAAGTGTGATCCTGCACTTTCAGCACAAATTTTACACCCCCTGATCTCAGAAACATATATATATATATATATGTTCCCTCGGTTCCTATAAGGAGCATAGGGAGCATGGGAAACTGAATATTTTCGTGGAGAGTGGAAAGATGGGATTATTGTCCAAATTGCGAAAAAGGGAGACCTCGAAAATTGCACAAACTGGCGAGGTATATGTGTTTTGCCAACCGTTGCCAAAATAATACTAAATCGTATAAAAGAACATCTAGGGCACACCATCAGCTCTTTTTTTAATTTATTTATTTGAGTCTATGGATAAAAATCCTTACAGACTATAATAAGTGTGTTTGGGTACCCAAAAATTGGTACAAATTTGTATCGATGTATCGATAATTTTTTAAGAAAGTTTTAAGAAGTTTGAAAAATATAGCTATTTTTATGAAATTTTTCAACAGAACCTGAAAAGTTCGTGAAATCTATCGATTTATCGCTAACTTTTTTAAGTTTTTTATAATTTAGCTATTTTCTAGTGATTTTTTAGTTTGATTTAGCGATATTTTTAGGAAAGAAGTTGGCAGAAGTATTTTACTAATTCTTACAATTTTTCTGTTTGCGTACATTTTTAGATATTTTTCTTTTTGAGAGTAAATTTTGAATCTGTAAATTCGTTACTGAGTAATTTTTACTGGACTTTACTGGAAAAGTAACCAAACACACCTTATCTCTCATACACTTAAAATAATACGTCAGGAGAAAAATCTGTCAAACGGGTTTCAACTCGATTTGACTAAATTTTAACAAATTTTTAGTTGAAATACTGATTTAAACAAAGATTTTAGTTATCTTCATTTAACACAATATACTAAAAATCCTCTGTTCTTTAACTAATTTCGAGGGTTAATTTTCAAAATTATTTATAACTAATTTTTAATATATTTATATATTGTTAATAAGTTATTATTGCAATTAGAATTGTGTTAAATTATAAATTTAATTATGTTAATGTACAATTGTTCGATGTGTTTTAAGAGACTTTAGGACTAAAATAAAATAAATAAAATAAACCCATTCGTTAAAATTTCCAAAATTTATTGTTAAAATATAATATTTTCATGTTACTATTATTATTCGGTAGATGGCGCCACCAATGGCGAAAAAAGCGGAGTATGATAAAAATTATAAGACAAATCGTGAGGGGGTTTATACTCACCGCTATAGATAACATATGTTCAGGGGTACAAGTACAATTTCCCTTTCCTGGTATAATCGGACAGTCGGTATAAAAACGTCTTATAACAGCTAATTGATTTATAGGAATATATTCCGTACTGTTAAACCAATTAAATGCTGAATCCATTAAACAAAATGAACTGTTGGGTGCAACAAATTTAAATGAACCACGGAAAATAGTTTCTCCCAATTTATTACATAGCATGCGTTTGTTATCTCTGTAAAAGAAGCAAAAATAAAAATGAAAGAAAATAAATTAGAGAAAATGCAAACATAAATTCGGCCTTATTACGGTTGTCGTAGTCGAATTTGAGAGTAAAAGGCTTCGTTACTCGAGCGTAAACGCAACGTATCGCTGCGTAGCTGAATTATTGAGTTAAATAAGAACAGAAGATGTGTTATGTTTTTTGTTTCATTCTTATGCATTGAAAACATAGAAAACGTAAATACACAACGAGTAAAAAGGTTAAAGTCGGGCATGCCGACTATACAATACCCTACACCAGTCTGGTTAAAAGCCAACTAATGTTTGGATCCGAAATTCGAATGAGTTAAAATGGGACTTGTGTCAAAATTATCTATAATGTGAGTCAGCGAACCAAATATCATTAAAATATATTAATATTTGCGACCTGCAGTTTGTAACCAAGCCAATTTTTGGGGGGACCCTTATATGGGCACTAGGTCTAAACATAAACCGATGTTCACCAAAATCAATAGGCTTCGTCCTTGGGCCAACATAGGTCTGCGTACAAAATTTCATCAAAATATCTTAATATTTGCGGACTGTAGCATATAAACAATATAATTTTGGGTGGACCCTTATATGGGCACTAGGTCTAACCATTTTAACCAAAATCAATAGGCTTCTTCCTTGGGCCGACATAAGTCGGTGTAGCAAGTTTCATCAAAATATCTTAATATTTGCGACCTGTAGAGTGCGCACAATAATGCATGGACAGATAGACAGACAGACGGACGGACGGACATCGTTAAATCGAAATAAAAAAAAAATTCTGAGCCGATCGGTATACTATAAGGTGGGTCTAGGACCAATATTTTTTGGTGTTACAAACATCAGCACAAACTTATAATACCCTGACCACATAGTGGTGTAGGGTATAACAAAAATCTGTTGTAAATATATTTTTGTTGTACACTTAAGTCTGTTTTTATGAGGTTTTTTTTATGCGGATTTGAAGTTATGCGGTTTTAAAATCAACTTACGTCGCGTTTTTTACAACTTTTATAATACTATTTATTTAATTTAAAATAAAAAAATTTGTCTCATTTTTTAAAGGTTTTCTTAAAAGAAATGGATAAAACCAAGAAAAAAGACAGTAATTTCGTTAGAAACAAAAGTGGTAATTTTAGATCGCATAGAAAATTATGAAAGTATGCCTCTATTGGAAAATATTTTAAACTTGGAGAATCCTCAATAAGCGCAATTAAAATGAATGAGTCTCAAACAAGAAAATCTGTTATTTCTGGCTCACAACTGAGTTAAACATTTTCATCGAATTATCGGGAATACGATCGTATTCTCATTAATACACAAGTGTGGACATATGTGGATGCATGTATGGAGATTTATGTATCCATGTATGGAAAAGCATTCATGTTTATGATCATGCACGAACATACATTAAACCTGTATGAATCCATATATGTAGATTTGTACCCGGGGTATTATTTTTTATTAATTTTTTGTTTTTTTTTTGTATGTACCTACTATATGAATACAAGTTTTATTTTCAGTTAAAAGTAAAAATAAATGAATAATTTTTTTTTTAAATTTTTTATTCTATAGATCTTTTTATGCGATTTTAGTTAAATTTTCTCACCTTATTTTAAAGTTATGCGGTTTTTGAAATATTCGGAACGCATCTCCCATTTTTGTATGGAAGTAGAGTTCTTTTTTATGTAGATTTTTTTTATGCGGTTTTTTCTGGAACGCATCTACCGCATAAAAAAAGACTTAAGTGTATATTTACGTTTGCTATATCGTCGGCTTGCCTGCAAATAGTGCTATGTGTTTTTTAACAAGTTTTCAGGAGAGCGAAAAAACCGATTTATATTATCCTTTTGAGATATTTTATTGACATCATATGTCTTAATGATTAAAGACCTCATTTAATAAAATACTGCATTAAAAGAAATCCGGATTTAATCTCGGTTACAGAGCGGTGCTTGGTTTTTAAGAAAAACTACACATAACACGTCTTGAAAGAGACATTTTTCAAAATATGTTCATACCAGTTTGTACACATAACACCTTTTGTTCATAGAAAACAAATTTAATAACTTAAAAAATCGGAATTTTTTGCAAATTTTGGGCATTTATTATGAAACATTGCTATGACCTTTTCCCATCTTTCTGACAACATATGGATTCCGCGCCAAAAGAACTGATAATTTTTTGAGTTCAAGAACGAATCAAGCGAAATTCGTATACCCTGGTCTGAAGTGAAGCGTATTCCAGTGAGAGTTCAGTATCGATCGAAACAAATGGTAGTCCAACGGGGCAAGGTCTGGACTATAAGACGGGTGAGGCAAAACTTCCCAATCAGTAATTTCCGGCCTTGAAACATCATCGTTGTCATCATGGAATATTACGGCTTCATGTTTCCATTTTGCATCGCCAGTAATGATTCGATGCAAAAATGGCTTCTTTTTATGGCGTTCAAGCAGCATTTCAGACATGCAAAATCGCCTTTCAACGTCTCTCGTCTTCAGCTCGTGTGGTATCAAATTCCCTTCCTTTTGGATGAATCCTGCTGCTCGCAAACGTTTTGAAATTGCTGCTTGAGTGACTTCTATGTGGTTTACACCATTTCGTTCAATGGCTACACTCAAAAAAATAAGTTAGTAGACAAATTAGTAAAACGTCTTGTATACCAAGTGTACTAGTTTTTAGCAATTTTTTGCTGAAATTCCGTTTTCAGCAAAAATTTTAGTTATATTTTTTTAGCACTAAACTAATTTTGAACTAATGTTTTACTAATTTATTTTGCTACAAAAATTGTGCTGATAACCGCATTCATAGCGTGGACGACAACCAGATAGAAAAGATGTAGATGTCGCAGCTTGTCTGGAAACGGAAATGACAAAAAAGAAAAACAACTCTACACATATTCTATATTTAACTGACTTTTTTTTGAGTGTATGACAACCAGGCAGCACTTATAGCATTAACCTAACATAATCTAACCTTACCTTATCTCATCTAATTTTTTTTAACACTTTCGGGAATGAAAATTTGTCCACGCCCACTTTTCTTTTTTTTACCCACTTTTTTTTTAACCCACTTTCGGGAAAGAAAATTTGTCTACACCCACTTATTTTTTTTTTTAACACATTTTTTGTTTTGTTTTTAAACACACATTTTTATTAACGACAGTCATAGAGTGTTTGTCCACGACCAGTTTTTTTTAACACACTTTCGGGAACGAACGGGGAACGAGTGGAATTGAAACTCCAGAACGAAATGGAACAGAACGAAATGGAATGTATAACGAAATGGAATAGAACGGGGAACGAATGGATTCGCAATGACAATAAAAAAATCGCAAGGACAGTTGTAGAGTGTTTGCGGCATTAACCTTAAAACGAGTAGAATTGAAACTGTAGATAATGAAAATGGAACAGAGAACGGAATGGAATGTGGAACGAAAAAGAATAGAATGGTGAACGAATGGATTCGCAAAGACAATAAACAAATCATACTTTAGGATACAAAATTTTACTTTGGGTCCTACGCATACTCGCCTTTTATAAGTGACATATAATTATACATAAGCACTTTTATGTTTAACTTTTTATATAACCTCTTAACAAGCATTCGCATTAAAAAAAATATTGTGTTTTATTTTCATAACAATATTTAATTCCTATCCAAAATAAATTAAATTTTAAACTTTAAGGTACGCTAACAATGTTGGTACACGAAGCGTACCTAGCGGACAAATTTGTAATTTCCAATTAAAAAAAAACCATTTTGTGTGGAGTCGAAAATTTCGACTTCAAACTCGACAAACATAATCAGGCCGATTAGATCCATTTTTTACTTTAGCCCAAGAACACAAAACACTTGAAAAACATTTGAAACAACAGTTTTGAATTCCTGCACTGAACTAAAAACAGCTGTGAAATCAACTAAAATCCATATTAAATTGATGATGGGTAATCACTATACAACTAACAAAACCTGTCCATCAATTTAACGCATTGTTTAGTAGATTTATATTTTGACGTTTAACTATTTTATGTGGTATTATTTTGACAAAATATCGTCCAATGTATTAACAAAAATTAGTTGTCTTAACAATTATATTTAATTAAATTACATAATGATTTTGTTGTTTTACCAATGCATTTTATTAAATTCAACAATGCATTTTATTTAATTAATTAATTTTTTATCGATTTATTATTAATTTTTAGACTTATATTTCATTATTTTTTATATTTCACCATTTTCAAGCAATATATCAATGTCTTTTTTAAAATTAATTTGATAAAATATAAAAAATAATGAAATATAAAATTGAAATTATAGTAAGCACATACTAAAAACTCTTTATTTAAAACACATGTACCATTTTATATACAAAAACATATAACTTTATTTAAATTAATAATTCAAATACATTATATTTATAACTTCCATTAATATTTTGCCTTAAACAAAATAACAAAAAGATAGATAATATCAAAATTAATGACAGAAATTTAAATGTACGATTTAATTGATAACGTTCAAAATTATATAAATTTATTTAAATTAATAAATATTCAATTAGCAATACACTTTAAGTCACTGAATTTGTTAATTATCTATACTTTAAAAAACAAAAACACTTAAAGTCAATTTATTGATATTTCCGACAATTACAAATACACATGCTAGCACGAGTAATGACGCGACAAAACTAACCTCACTAAACTTTTTTTCAACAGATTTAATACTCTTTTTTTCAAATTGAAGAAAAATTATATCAAATTGACGTTACTGCCTTTTTACAAAATTTTTTAGAGTTAACAAATTAAATTTTGTTAAAAAATGGACAAAAAATTATCAAAACAACAATTGTTTTGTAGAGAATTATTGACGGAAATAAGTATGTTGATTTAAAAAAAAAGTAGTTGATTTAAAAAAAACACACATTAATTTGAATAAAAAATATATTGTTTTAACAATTCGTTTCATCAAAAAGTAACAACATTTTTATGTTGATTTCACTTACGACTTTTGGTTCAGTGTGCGTGATAGTAGTACCCCAATTAAACTTACCTAATATCCATTGTTATGTTTTGATTAGGCCCTAATTTTGGTATCTCTGTTAGATTGTTTTTTGATAAATTCAAAAATTTTAAAGATATCGGTGTCTTTATTGATATGGACGATAAATTATTATTAGATAAATTAAGGCACTTGACTTTAGACATACGTGAAAAGGTTTTAACTATACGTGTAATGTTACCATCTGTTATGGCCAATGATTGTAGAGTTTGAAATATCGGTGATGATAAGTCAATTTCTGTCATTGTTAAATTGTATATATGTAAGTTAGTCCAATTACCAGTGTTAGGACAACTACTTATCATTGATAATTGGGTAATATTACAACAATACCAATTGTTATGTGTCATATTTGAATTAGGATGTTGTCGACATTGACAACTATTGATTGAGGATAGATATTGGTGATGATGATGTTGATTTTCGGTATTGCTGTTGTTATAAAAATTAAGGCACAAATCTTCTTCCATTTGAAAACAATAATCAGGTGGTGTTTCAATATTATTTAAAATATCCGTTTTACTGGATTCAGTTGTAGCTAAGGCGTTATTATTATTGTTGCTACTAACACCAGATGATGCACTACCAATAGAGTTACTCATACCACCAGTCATTACTATTTGTGGTTCTTGTAAAGGTTGATTTTCTTCTGGTCTTGCCTTAACGGTAGCTCTACTGCTATAGGTTAATAACGCTACCATAAGCGTATAATACTGTTTAAACAAAAGGAAACAAAAGTTAAAAAAATGTGTTTTTAGTAAGAGAGAGACAACGTTTATAAGGTAATAATTCTTAAAGTAAATATTGACAGACTTGAATATTTGTATTTTAGTAGGTATGGTTAGTTAAAATTATTTGTATGTAGTTAGAGTAGTGAATTTTAAGGAGCGCCTTAATCAATTATGTAGCGTTCAAGATCAGAGTTGGGAGTAATTCATTTTTGTAATGATCATTACTTATTTTCATTATCATTACGTATACGTGCATAATTATAATGAAATATTTTCTCATTTCCATTACATTCAAGTAATTGTAATGAAATTAATTTGAATTTTGATTGCAAAATTAGAAACAGATTTTCATTACACTGAAAATATTTTGATATTTTATAGAGCGCTGCAAATATAATTAAAAACAAAATTAGTCAAAACAACAAACAAAATTTACATACATATATTTTATTTGGTTTATTTTTTCTAAAAACCAAAACGACTTCATAAAATGAATGTTATGAATTTTCAGTATTTTATGTTGTTTGTTTTTTAATGGCTTACGAAAGTAGTTAAAATTTACATTTCTTCTACGAATGAATGTTATTTTCATTTAAAATAACGAAACTGAAATACTACTTGAATAACTTCACTAATAGAAAAGTCTGTAAAAAATTTAGTTGAAACTACTAAAAATTAGTTCAAAATGATGCTGCAGAAAAAATTGATAAATTAGCAGATTATTTTTGGTATATATTAGCAGATTATTTTTGGTATATATTAGCAAGATAGGAACAGCAAAAATAAAACTATTAAATATACAAAATTTTAGTTAAATTTCTGTTAATAGAAAACAAAACATTAAACTGCTAAAATCAGGAAAAAAATTTGCTAAATAATTAAGGAGTGAGATCATAAAAATGTTAACACACATAAAGTTAAATAAAAAACAAACCACTGAATTTTAAGACTTCAAACGAAATTTTTATTAAATGAAATTTAATACAAAATCAAACAAAAAAAAAACCACATGGAATTCTAACCACTACGAACAAAGTTATCCACTTTTTCCGGAAACCCTCCCATTAAGGTTTTTATGGTAGTTTCTGTCACCTTTT
Source organism: Leucophora obtusa (assembly GCA_949987735.1). Classification (NCBI taxonomy): domain Eukaryota; kingdom Metazoa; phylum Arthropoda; class Insecta; order Diptera; family Anthomyiidae; genus Leucophora; species Leucophora obtusa. The sequence continues at coordinate 100,301,477 of OX465297.1, read as the reverse complement.
TAGAGCAGGTGGTCTATCTACGTTTGAAATCTTGCATGTCCTGTGAGACTTTTTTTGTGCCCTTTAATTCTCTTTTAACAAGAGCCCAATATCTCTCCACTGGCCTGAGCTCCGGGCAGTTTGGTGGATTTGCCTCTCTTGGTACAAAAGCCACATTATTATCATTATACCACTCCAGCGCTTTCTTGCTGTAGTGACAAGATGCTAAATCGGGCCAAAAGTAAGTGGATACATTGTGCTGACTCAAAAATGGAAGAAGTCTCTTCTGCAAACACTCCTTGATATAAATTTCGCTGTTTATAGGCCAGATGTCACAAATGCCTGGCTTCTTTGGCCGCAGCTACATATGGCGTGCCATACTAGGAATTTTTTAGGGATTTTCGTTTGCTCTTTCCACCTAAATTTTTCCGCAACATTTCCTCGAACATCGGAAACATAAAATTCTTGACCAGGGAGCTGCAAAAAATCAGCCAGAACATAAGTTTCGTCGTCCATTACACAACAGTTGTATTTTTGTATAAAATTTCATTTCAATTTTCGAGCTCTGGTTTTGGCCTCCAAATTTTTAAAAGCGTTTCTATCGGTAACTTTTTGAACTTTGTAGGACTATAGTCCTGCCTTACGTTTCACTTTACGTACAAAAAAGTCTGAGCATTGGGCTAACCCAGCTGTTTTTCTGTGTTAGGAGCTCTCTCAAGGCTACTTTTAACTTTATATGCCTTACCAATGTTACGATAACCAGTCGTTGTTCCTGTTCCCGGCTTCCTTTCAATTGTTAGGTGTTCCAGATATCTTTTTACCACTATTGAAAATGTTTGGCTGCATACAATAGTTTCTTTTGCAATTTTTTTGCATCTCCATGTTTGGTTTTGTTGAAAATATTTAATTATTTTTGAACGCACTTTTCTTTCATCGTCCATTCTGTAAAAATTGCTAATTAAAACTCATGATGTAAATCAATTTATTTACTGACATATTTTTAAAATGTAAACTGCCGAAAAAAAATATGAGAAGCTTTAAACCAAAGTTATAGGCAAAAATGTGTGTTAACATTTTTATGATCTCACTCCTTAGTAATTAAAAAAAAAATCAATTTACAAGTTTTTAAGCAAATATTTCTGCTAATTTAACAGGATAGACTGCTATTTGCATTCAACTAAATTTATCTTTCAAATAACAAAAACTTTGTAGATATAACAGTTTGTTTTTGCTATTTTTAGTCTACTAATATTTAGCAAAATTTTCTGCAGATTTTACAGTACAATTTGTAATTTTCAATTAAATAAAAGTTAACTTAAATATAACCAAAATGCTGTGAATTTAACAGTTTTATTTTTGCTGTTCTTATTTTACTAGTATTTAGCAACAAAAATCTGCTAATTTAACAGTTTTTTCTGCAGCATCATTTTTAACAAATATTTAGTTGCTTTTTCTTTTATTTTTACAGATTTATTTCCATGAGTGTAATAAATTCTGACTGCAGAAGTTCCCTGAATGTACCATTTATTTTATACAAAGTTAAATATTTTTTCTGTTTTTGTGTCCTTTAATTGTATGCCGTTTCGTCTCCTAATGGCCAAATAACGAATAACCTTAAATTTTGGGGTCTGAAGCTACACTCTAATAAATTTTAGTTTAAATTTACCCTATTTATAGCACACTCAGATAAAAAAGTTAGTAAAAAATTTTGTAAACAGTTTCTAATCGCACTTTACTATTTATACCCTACACCACTACGTGGAGAGGGTATTATAAGTTTGTGCTGATGTTTGTAACACCAAAAACTATTGGTCCTAGACCCACCTTATAGTATACCGATCGGCTCAGAATTTTTTTTTATTTCGACTTAACGATGTCCGTCTGTCCGTCCGTCCGTCTGTCCATGCATTCTGTCCATGCATTCTTGTGCGCACTCTACAGGTCGCAAATATTAAGATATTTTGATGAAACTTGGTACACCGACTTATGTCGGCGCAAGGACGACGCCTATTGATTTTGGTGAACATCGGTCCATGTTTAGACCTAGTGCCCATATAAGGGTCCTACCAAAATTATATTGTTTATACGCTGCAGGTCGCAAATATTAAGATATTTTGATGAAATATGGTACACCGACTTATGTCGGCCCAAGGACGAAGCCTATTGATTTTGGTGAACATCGGTCCATGTTTAGACCTAGTGCCCATATAAGGGTCCTACCAAAATTATATGGCTTATACGCTGCAGGTCGCAAATATTAAGATATTTTGATGAAATTTGGTACACAGACCTACGTTGGCCCAAGGACGAACATCGGTCCATGTTTAGACCTAGTGCCCATATAAGGGTCCCGCCAAAATTGGCTTGCTTACAAACTGCAGGTCGCAAATATTAAGATATTTTAATGAAATTTCGTGCGCAGACTCACAGTATAGAAAATTTTGACACAAGCCCCATTTTAACCCATTCGAATTTCGGATCCAAACATTAGTTGGCTTTTACCCTGACTGGTGTAGGGTATTGTATAGTCGGCATGCCCGACTTTAACCTTTTTACTCGTTTTTACTAATTTTCGCTGCTGATTTTAGAAAAACATTTTACTAATTTTTCAAAACCGAGTGCTAAATATAGCAGAAAAATATTATATATATTAAAAAAATTTTATTTAAAAGAATTCGTTGATTTTTTACAATTCTTGTTTAGTTTATATTTGTTACTCTTGATATATTCTTACCCCTCAATTCATAAATGCTTTGTAAAGTTATAGCAGGTTTACAAAACGTCATTATACCCTACACCACTGTGTGGTCAGGGTATTATAAGTTTGTGCTGATGTTTGTAACACCAAAAAATATTGGTCGTAGACCCACCTTATAGTATACCGATCGGTTCAGAATTTTTTTTTATTTCGATTTAACGATGTCCGTCTGTCTGTCCGTCCGTCCGTCTGTCTGTCCATGCAATCTTGTGCGCACTCTACAGGTCGGAACTATTAAGATATTTTGATGAAATTTGGTACGCAGACCTATGTTGGCCCAAGAACGAACAAGTTTGATTTTGGTGAACATCGGTCCACGTTTAGACCTAGTGCCCATATAAGGGTCCTACCAAAATTATACTGTTTATACGCTGCAGGTCGTAAATATTAAGATATTTTGATGAAATTTGGTACACAGACCTATATTGGCCCAATAACGCAGCCTATTGATTTTGGTGAACATCGGTCCATGTTTAGACCTAGTGCCCATATAATGGTCCTATAAAAATTATACTGTTTATACGCTGCAGGTCGTAAATATTAAGATATTTTGATGAAATTTAGGTGAACATCGGTCCATGTTTAGACCTAGTGCCCATATAAGGGTCCTACCAAAATTATACTGTTTATACGCTGCAGGTCGTAAATATTAAGATGTTTTGATGAAATTTGGTGCACAGACCTATATTGGCCCAATAACGCAGTCTATTGATTTTGGTGAACATCGGTCCATGTTTAGACCTAGTGCCCATATAAGGGTCCTACCAAAATTATACTCTTTATACGCTGCAGGTCGTAAATATTAAGATATTTAGACGAAATTTGGTACACAGACCTATGTTATCCCAATAACGCAGCCTATTGATTTTGGTGAACATCGGTCCATAGTGCCCATATAAGGGTCCTACCAAAATTATACTGTTTATACGCTGCAGGTCGTAAATATTAAGATATTTTGATGAAATTTGGTACACAGACCTATATTGGCCCAATAACGCAGCCTATTGATTTTGGTGAACATCGGTCCATGTTTAGACCTAGTGCCCATATAAGGGTCCTACCAAAATTATACTCTTTATACGCTGCAGGTCGTAAATATTAAGATATTTTGATGAAATTTGGTACACAGACCTACATTGGCCCAATAACGCAGCCTATTGATTTTGGTTAACACCGGTCCATATTTAGACCTAGTGCCCATATAAGGGTCCTACCAAAATTATACTGTTTATACGCTGCAGATCGCAAATATTAAGATATTTTGATGAAATTTGGTACACAGACCTATGTTGGCCCAAGGACGAAGCCTATTGATTTTGGTGAACATCGGTCTATGTTTAGACCTAGTGCCCATATAAGGGTCCCCCCAAAATTGGCTTGGTTACAAACTGCAGGTCGCAAATATTAATATATTTTAATGAAATTTGGTGCGCTGACTCACATTATAGAAAATTTTAACACAAGCCCCATTTTCACCCATTCGAATTTCGGATCCAAACATTAGTTGGCTTTTAACCAGACTGGTGTAGGGTATTGTATAGTCGGCATGCCCGACTTTAACCTTTTTATTCCTTTTACAAAGCGTTTATGAATTTAGGGGTTAGTTTGAAAATAACACTCAAAAATTTTTATTGTATCTTAAATGCATAAAAAGGTAATAACTGGAGAACCGTCTGCAATTTTGACTCCAAATTTAAAGTAAGATGAAGTAATTATACACATGTTACAATCGAGAGAAAAAAGTTTTTTTTATTAATTTTTTTTTTTGATTTTACAATTTGTTTATTTTTTAGTACACTTTCTTGCTAAATTTTAGCAAAATTGTTTTAAACTGCAATTCAAAATCGATTTGCTAAAATCAGTTAAAAAACTTACCAAATATCAGTAATTTTAGTACAATGAAATTAGTATAAATAATTAGTTGCATCTACTAAATTTCAGTAAATTGTTGTAAACTACAATTTAAAATCAATCTGCTGAAATTAGCGAAAAAGTGTACTAAAAAATAAAAAAACTGCAAAATCTAAAAAAAAAAAAATTAAAATCAAATTTCATAAAAGAAAATATTTTTTTCTTTCAATTGTAAAAAATGTATAATTACTTCAACATACTACTTGAAATTAAATTAACACCGTTAACTCCGGTGTACGTCAAGGGTGTGTATTGTCGTCATTGCTTTTTAACTGTGTGCTTGACGTAGTAATGAATAAGGCAACATCCCATAGAAGGGGAATTACTTGGGGTCTCCAAGGCAGACTGGAGGATCTTGACTACGCTGATGACATTTGTCTACTTACCCACACCTTTTCAGACATGCAATCTAAGTTATCACTAGTCCAGGAAACTGCATCACATGTTGGCCTAAAAATAAATATCGGCAAAACAAAAACAATGCGAGTAAACGTAAATAACGAGCAAACGTTAACCGTTCAGAATCAATCGCTTGATGAAGTAGAATCATTCTGTTATCTGGGAAGCATATTGGACAAAACTGGTGGATGCAAAGCCGACATCTCTAGCCGTATAAACAAAGCCCGGCAAGCTTTCGGCCAACTCAAGTCAGTGTGGAACTCTTCACATATATCAAGAAGGACGAAGCTAAGGATATTCAACTCCAATGTAAAATCCACACTGTTGTATGGATGCGAGACGTGGAATGTTGCACCTCGCGACATACATTCCATACAAGTTTTTATAAATAAATGCTTGAGGAAGATTCTACATATATTCTGGCCTAGAACAATTTCAAATTGCCAACTCTGGTCAGAAACTGGTCAACAACTCATCCAAATTGAAATCCGTAAACGTAAATGGAATTGGATTGGACATATGTTACGTAAACAACCCAATGATATAATGATATTGCTAAACAAGCTATATAATGGAACCCGCAAGGCAGTCGACGTATAGGAAGACCATCGCACACCTGGAAACGGCAAATTGAAACCGAAATGTCCAACTTAAACCAGTGTTGGAATGAAATTAAATATCGTGCATCAGATCGAACGTATTGGAATAATCTTGTTGCGGCCCTATGCTCCTTACAGGAGTAAAAAGAACAAATATTTCAATTTCAAGTATATAAATTTGGAGTAGAAATTGCAAACGGTTCTCCAGTTATTACCTTTTTATGCATTGGAGATACCATAAAATATTCTGAGTTTTATTTGCAAACTAAGAATATATCAATAATAACAAATATAAGCTAAACAAGAATTCTAAAAAATCAACGAATTCTTGTAAATAAAATTTCCTTAAAATATTCACTTGTTGTTAAATTAGTATATTTTTTTTCCTAAGTTTAGCACCCGGTTTTGAAAAATTAGTAAAATGTTTTGCTGAAATTAGCAACGAAAATTAGTAAAAAAAATTCATAATTTGTAATAAGAGAATAGCAAAAATTATTACTAACAAAAATTGTACTAAAAGTCATTACAAAAATAGTAAAGTGCGATTGATAACTGTTTACAAAATTTTTTAATAACTTTTTTATCTTAGTGTACTATAGTGTTAGTAAATTTACTCTATGTACGCACATTGGGTCATATGAATAAAACTTAGCAATTACTTCGAAGTAATTACTTTGGGCTTAGGAATGGCTTTTAACTCCAAATTTACCAATTGGCTGGTAGAATAGCATGAAATGTAAACGAAAATTCAAAAATTAAATTTCTAGTCTACTCCCAAGCAGACTAGATTTGTGAAGTAATTGCTTAAAAAACCCTGTATTTCCCCCTATTAGTAATATCTAATTTTTATTCATATGAGCCTTTGTGTCTATTATTCGTACACACAAAGGGTCATATGAATAAAACTTAGCAATTACTTCGAAGTAATTACTTTTGGCTTAGGAATGGCTTTAAATTCCAAATTTAGCAATTGACTGGTAGAATAGCATGAAATGTAAACGAAAATGGAAAAATTAAATTTCTAGTCTACTCCCAAGCAGACTAGATTTGTGAAGTAATTGCTTAAAAAACCCTGTATTTCCCCCTATTAGTAATATCTATTTTTTATTCATATGAGCCAAAGTGTGCAGAATTAACATTTCTAGTGCATATGTATAATGCTTGAAGATGCACATTAAATTACTCGAAAATAGAACTAAAATGCGTATATTTAACAACTAAAAACACGTCATGCAGAAAATGCAGTTATTTTGTATTTTATTTTAACAAAATTTGCCCTACAGCAAGATTGGTTGCATAAATATTTTGATAAAAAAAAGTTTCATTCGATACCATCGGTTTCACTCTACCACTACCCGCTGCAGCGCCATAAGAACAAGCATTTACAAGACCTACAAGACTACGGTCAGCAAACGGAACATTGCAGACATAAATTTAGATCTTATAAAGGTCAATTTTTCTTTTAATTCCACCTTCCTTTTGCAGTTAGATGAATACCACTACTATATTTTTCCGTAAATATTTATTTGACAATTCGTTATTATGTACTTTATAATGTTTGTATATTTCCACACATGGGGTCATATAAATAAAACTTAGCAATTACTTCGAAGTAATTACTTTGGGCTTAGGAATGGCTTTTGCCTCCAAATTTACCAATTGGCTGGTAGAATAGCATGAAATGTAAACGAAAATTAAATTTCTAGTCTACTCCCAAGCAGACTAGATTTGTGAAGTAATTGCTTAAAAAACCCTGTATTTCCCCCTATTAGTAATATCTATTTTTTATTCATACGAGGCATTGGGTCATATGAATAAAACTTACGGTGGGTCTCATACTGCAGGTTTAAACTTTAGTTAATAGTTAACCCAAAAATTTGTTGTTGTTTTGTGTACATTTTTTGACATTTTCTTTTGTTTATAGTTAAGTTAAAGTTAAACCTACAGTATGAGACTCACCGTTAGCAATTACTTCAAAGTAATTACTTTGGACTTAGTAATGGCTTTTAACTCAAAATTTACCAATTGGCTGGTAAGGATACGTATATAATACTGTTATGTAAAATACTGTTTAGACAAAATACTGGTCAAAAAATTTTTAAAAATCCTGCTTTTCATAATACTGTTTTGCAAAATACTGGATTTCACAATACTGTTTTGCAAAATTCTGTGAAGTAAAAATGCTGGTTTACAAAATTTATTTTATTAAAAATAACTTCAACAAAAGGATATAATTTTCAAAAATTAACAAAAAAATTTAACAAAAAATTTATTTCCTACATTTTATAAACTTAAATTAGTACAAGATTTTTTGCAATTCGCTTTAGGTATCCTGTATGGCTTAATTCACACCTTTTTCTTATAACTCTTTTAATGTTTGTATACGCTTTTCTTTTCTTTAAATTTATGTAACGTCTTTGAAATGGTATTTACAGCTACCACGACCTCATTACCCAACTGCCTGATAAGGTAGTATAATCCTGACTTTCTACGCCCAACAACAGCTTTCAGTCTTCTATGCCAAGCTTCCACACTATTTTGAGTTCTTGGGTAGGATTTCTTACTGTCATCGTAAACCGACCAAAAGGTTCCAGGATACTTTGGGTGATATGAGCCCTTGACGTAGTTTTTTTCAAACCACTCGCACAGTTTAAGCAAATCTTCATCTTCATATTAAAATTTTTGTAAAAATAAAGCAAAAAAGCGCGCGCTTATGCTTTTTTACAAAAATTTTCGCCGCCCAGTAAAACAGGATTTTGCAAAACAGTATTGTGTTATACAGTATTTTGTAAAACAGTATTACGAAAAGCAGGATTTTGAAAACAGGATTTTGTTATACACAGGATTTCGACCCGAACCCTGGCTGGTAGAATAGCATGAAATGTAAACGAAAATTAAAAAATTAAATTTCTAGTCTACTCCCAAGCAGACTTGTGAAGTAATTGCTTAAAAAACCCTGTATTTCCCCCTATTAGTAATATCTAAAAAATAGATATTAGTAATATCTAAAAAATAGATATTAGTAATATCTAAAAAATAGATATTAGTAATATCTAAAAAATAGATATTACTAATAGGGGGAAATACAGGGTTTTTTAAGCCATTACTTCACAAATCTAGTCTGCTTAGGAGTAGACTAGAAATTTAATTTTTTAATTTTCGTTTACATTTCATGCTATTCTACCAGCCAATTGGTAAATTTGGAGTTAAAAGCCATTCCTAAGCCCAAAGTAATTACTTCGAAGTAATTGCTAAGTTTTATTCATATGACCCATTATGCCTAATAATATTTTTTACTACACTAATAGAAAAAAGTCCGTAAAAATTTAATTAAAACTACTAAAAATTAGTCAAAAATTATGCTGCAGAAAAAAACTGCTAAGTAAGCAGATTATTTCTGCTATATATTACTAATATAGAAACAGCAAAAATAAAACTGTTAAATATACAGAATTTTAGTTACATTTGAGCTAAATTTTTGTAAATGTAGAATAGCAAATTATCCTGCTAAAATCAGCAAAAAATTTTGCTAAATAATTAGTAGCCTAAAATATCACCAAAAAATTTAAAATTTTCGAAGTTTTTTTAAAATTTTTTTTAAATGCAAATAAAAATCGAGCTTTTTGAAAACAGCAGTTTACAATTTTTTAGCAAACATTTCTACTGATTTTAGCAGAATAGACTGCTATTTGCATTCAAATAAATTTAGCTTAAAAATAGTAAAAATTTTGTAGATTTAACCGTTTATTTTTGCTATTTTTAGTCTACAAATATTTAGCAAAATTTTCTGCAGATTTTACAGTACAATTTGCTATTTTAAATTAACTAAAAGTTAGCCTAAATATTACTAAAATTCTGTAAATTTAACAGCTTTAATTTTGCTGTTCTCATTTTACTAGTACATATTTAGTAAAAAAAATCTGCTAATTTTAGCAGTTTTTTCTGCAGCATCATTTTTAACTAATTTTTAGTAACTTTTTCTGCTATTTTTACAGATTTATTTCTATGAGTGTATGCATAATAATTTGAAAATTATTAGAACAATTACTTTCATCCGTATTTGAACTAACTTTGAATCCTAATTTTTAGTAATTTATGTTTCTTAGTTTTACAAAATTTTCAGCTAATTTAAACCCCAATTATTTCCCAAAGTTTATATTTTTGTGTCTCTGCTATCAATATCACATAGAGATGGCGCTATATTTTCATAATTTTTTATGGCTTATATCTCGGAAACTAAGCGAGATAGAGCAAAATGGACAAAAATTTGATACCATGAACTTATCAGTCTTTATAATCCACCTATACTCCCAAAAATAAATATGAACCTGTCTCGCGACAGATCGTAGAGCCCAAAAACAAAGACTGTAAGCGACATTTTAGCCCGTAGAGCCCAAAACCAAAGACTGTAAGCGACATTTTAGCAGAAATTTTCAGTTAAATCAGGTAATGTTTCTGTTGAATTTAGCTCAAATTTCTTAGCTAAGTTAACTAGAATTGTCTGTGTATTTGGCTTACGTAAATTTAGCAGACCATAATTCTCAACTTCATTGAAAATTCTGCTGGCGCAAATACAGGTACTATTTCCAGTTATTTTAGCAGAATTTTGAACTATTTGTACGGGCTTTTTTTATGAGTGTACTTTTGTAGAATGTGTGTATAGCAAAATTTTTCACATTTGGTGTCTAAATTTAGGCATTTTACTTAATATTACCTAAAATTTTATATATATGATAGTTGTGAATTTACAACTACTTTTTAAGAGTGTATAAAATACCTCATAAGTAAAACATTCATTACCATTAAATGAAGTAATGGTAATGAAGATATAACTTTCATTACCATAACGAATTCATAAAGTAATAGTAATGAAAATTTAATGGTAATGACTTTGGTCCATATCTGTTTAAGATACATACATAGATGAAAGATAAACTTGGTGGATTTAATTAATATCATATTGTTATCATGTTGATTTTTTTTATTTGCGTATTTAATAAAAAAGAAAAGAAATACGAATTAATTACAATATGAAGATTAACATTTATTTGAAGTTCTTTATTTGCTTTATGTAAAAAAAAAAGTTTAACAACAAATTATTGTAACAATATTTTTGGGGATATTTCGGAATTTGTTTATTTAATTTACCATATTTATCCTTACATTTAAATTATTTTTTAAAGCTCTGCATTAAATTGCTCGACTACACTCTAAAACATGTTTGTAAATTTACTACTATAAAATGGGTAAAGTTTTGTTTAATTTTACTAAAATTCAGTAAATATAAACAAAAAATGCGTAACCCTTTTTTGTATACACTTCCATACACAACAATACACACACAAAGTATTTTTAGACATTGGGTCATATGAATAAAACTTAGCAATTACTTCGAAGTAATTACTTTGGGCTTAGTATTGGCTTTTAACTCCAAATCTACCAATTGGCTGGTAGAATAGCATGATATGTAAACGAAAATGAAAAAATTAAATTTCTAGTCTACTCCCAAGCAGACTAGATTTGTGAAGTAATTGCTTAAAAAACCCTGTATTTCCCCCTATTAGTAATATCTATTTTTTATTCATATGAGCCATTACCCAGCAAAACCTTTCATTACCATGTAATGAGTTTTAGGTATTGAAATCTTAAGTGTTCACTAGTTACCTTTTAATTACTAAACTACTTATTTTAACATGGTGATGTCATTGGAGGAAAGTCATTACACTGATGTTACCTGTAAGTAGTTTATCAGCTGTTCTATAAATAGATAATGAATATAGATTTTAAAAAATATAAAAATTTAAAAACCAATAGGAGCTGACACGTATTGATCAGCGTACCCCACGATTGTCAGGCAAACACTCTAACCATTAGACCACATGATTTTTATTGTTTAACTTATGTACACATTTATTGTGGCAACTGTTATACATGTCTATTTTTCACAAAACTTGTTGTTATTAAATACTGCTTAATGAACATCAACATTTCTATAAATAGATGTTTAATATAAATTACAAAAAAAAAAAACAACAATGGAGGCTAACACGAGTTGAGCAGCGATCCTCATGTCTGTCAGGCAAAAACGATAACCACTAGGCTACGCCATAGTTATGGTTTTTAATGATTTATTGGTTTCAGCTATTGTGAAATAGTAATGTGTGGGGTATAATTATCGGTAACTCATTACATTCAGTTTAAAAGTAATTCAACGGGTAATGAGATATGCGATCTAAGTAATGCATGTAGTAATGACCAGTCATTACCAAGGTTTTGCTGGGGCATACTAAACTATACTACACTATACTAAAAATCCTCAGTACTTTAACTAATTTTGAGTGTTAATTTTCAAAACTATTTATAACTAATTTTTAAGAAATTTTACACAATTTATTGATAAAATATAATATTTTCATGTTTCTGTTATTGCCCGGCAGATGGCGCCACCACTGTATATGAAGTTTTGAAGATGGCGCTATTTCCTTCCCTTCCGATTACACACATGATCAATATAATAGATACATTCAAATTTTTTCTAATTTTATTCTCGTTGCCTTTATTTTTAAAGATCAAAATAGTGGATAAATTCACACCAAAATGCGAGGAGATTGTTTAGAAAATGGTGCAGAATTTTAACGTAATGTCTGTTTTTTTTTTTATTTTGTAACTTGTTTTAAGTAGGCGTCGTGGCTTTTAATGAAAAATAAGCGATATCGACCTTCTATCAAATTACATAGTAAAATTTAGCGAGCACTGGTCGGATCTATAAAAACTGTATATTTTTGGAAATTCTATTAAATTTCCTTATATCTTGCATTATCTTTATCTACAAATGGTCTCCAGACTTAAAATGACAGCGCCTTAAACATGACCAGATTTTTCTTTGTTTTTAGCGATTTTAAAATTGAGTTAACAACACTGAAACTTTAAAATGAATGGCCTTATTACATACTTACCGCAATATAACAAATCAGTCAAACTTTTTTTACGTTATAGTATAAAGCATTCTGTGTTTAAATGTCAGTGTTGTTAACTTTATTTTAAAATCGCTACAAACAAAGAAAAATTTAGTCATGTTTAAGGCACTGTCATTTTAAGTCTGGATACCATTGTAGATAAAAATAACGCAAGACCTAAGGAAATATTATAGGAATTTCAAAAATACACAGTTTTTACAGAACTGATCAGTACTCGCTAAATTTTACTATGTAAAACAAGTGACAAAATAAAACGAGTGAAAAGGTTAAAGTCGGGCATGCCGACTATATAATTCCCTACACCAGTCTGACTTAAAGCCAACTAATGTTTGGATCCGAAATTTGAATGGGTTAAAACGGACTTGTGTCAAAATTTTCTATAAAATCATAAAAGAAGAGAAAATTGAAAATATAGCCCATATGGGCGATAGGTCCAAAAATGGACCGATCATATCTAGAAGCAATAGGCTTTTTCCTTGGGACCATGTAAGTCAGCGAACCAAATTTCATTGAAATATCTTCTTATTTGCGACCTGCAGCGTGTAACCAAGCCAATTTTGGGGGGACCCTTATATGAGCACTAGGTCTAAACATGGACCGATTTTAACCAAAATCAATAGGCTTCGTCCCTAGGTCCACATAGGTCTGTGTACCAAATTTCATTGAAATATATTTGTATTTGCGACCTGCAGCGTGTAAAAAAGACAATTTTGGGGGGCACTAGGTCTAAAAATGGACCGATTTCAACCAAAATCAATAGGCTCCGTTCTTGGGCCGACATAGGTCTGTGTACCAAATTTCATTGAAATATCTTCATATTTGCGACCTGCAGCGTGTAAAAAAGACAATTTTGGGGGTACCCTTATATGGGCACTAGGTCTAAACATGGACCGATTTCAACCAAAATCAATAGGTGTACCAAATTTCGTCAAAATATCTTAATATTTGCGACCTGTAGAGTGCGCACAGACAGACAGACGGACGGACGGACATCGTTAAATCGAAATAAAAAAAAATTCTGAGGCGATCGGTATACTATAAGGACCAATATTTTTTGGTGTTACAAACATCAACACAAACTTATATTATATTGATCATATATGTATTTTAAATGGCCCGTTTCTCAAAAACTAAGAAGATAGAGCAAAATTGACGAAAATTTAGACTATCCTTAACCAGCGAAAGGGGTTATCTCTATCAAAAATGGACCTTGGCGGGGCCTTGGACCCTCGGAAATTTTTAATAAAAACCAAAAAAAAAATTCATAAAATTGCCCATATCTCGAAAACTAAGCGAGATAGAGCAAAACGGACAAAATTTTGCTCCTTTGGAGTGACCTTACATGCTCTTAGATGATATGGACTGTGACCGGGGAGGGTCCCGAGAGCCTAAATTTGAAGAAAATTTACGACTCAGTAAATTACAAATAAACCTGTGGTTTTATTAATTTCTTACTTAAATTTAGATTTGTGAATTTTAACAAAAGAATTTGTTAAAATCAACAAATTTTATTTTAAGCCAAAAAACAGGAATAAATTTTGTTAAAGTAACAAATTTTTCTGTTCAGCCAACAGACTTATTATTTTGAGTGCACTTAAAATTAAAAATAGGCTATGTTTGTACTTGTTTTTATGTTTCTAACGTAATTTATAATACTGGTACGTACCGGTATTTCTCTTTCGATAACTGTATACCGTTACCGAAATAGTCTTAAATACTGTTACGTTTACCATTACCCTTACCGTTATTCGTTTCGGTAACCAACCTTGATAAATACTCTGACATTTTAAATAGGAAAAAATTAAAATTTTTTTTAAATATGAACCAAAAGCTAAAACGGGTTATTTTTTGTGAATTACTACATTTCTACAAACACATTTTTATCTGGAAATAGCAACATAAGAATGAAATTGTTTTTGTATGTGGTAGTCTAACTAAACCTTTTTTTAAAATTGCTTTTAGTACAATATTTTTGAACGAGTGCAAAGAAAGCTCTTTTTCACAAATTAAAAGTAAAAAAAATTTTTTTCGCAAAATAAATTATATTTTTTATTTTACAAAAGTTTTTTGTTGCCGCCACTGCGTATCGAACTTGCAACCTCACGATTGCTAGTCTAGCGCTCTACCGCTGAACTATTCTTTGATATGGAAGTTATTGGCATAAAAACGCCCCTTTTTTACTGCGAGATATCCTTCCTTATTCTATTCAATAAAAGTACTTATTAAACAAGTGTAAAAGGTGCACTCCAATTCAATATTGTTTTCAGTACTATTTTTACAGGTGCATAAAAAACAGTTTCTCATAATTTTTTTAAAATATACACAACTCTTCCTGGCTTCGCCATTCAAGCCATACAACTCCCGAGGGCCTTTATGTTGAGCTGTTTGCCGCGCACAACCACCTGGCGCAATTAGTGAATGAACCAACGCACATTCCGTGCGTTGAAGGTGAACACCAGAATACTCTTGACCTTTTCCTTACTTCTCATCCTGACAAGTATGAAGTAAGAACACTTGCACCTCTCGGCAATTCGGATCATTGTACCATTTCCGCATCTTCTTCATTCTCCGGACTTCGAAACGTTTCGACAACAGCTGCGAAGCGCTCAATTTTTATTTACGAAAAAGCACGTTGGGCTGAGCTCAACGATTTTTTCCGGCATTTTAATTGGAAACTCTGTTTCCTCGACGACAACGTCGATGCCGCGGCGAAAATGGTTGAACAGGTTATATTGCTGGGAATGAAAAATTTCATTCCCTCGAAGCAAATTTCGGTTAAACCAAAAGATAAATGTTGGTTTAACCAGACTTGCAGAAATGCAGTCAGATCAAGAGAGTTAGCGTTCAATAATTGGCGGGATAACAAAAACGCCAATACTGATATGCTTCGCAAACGGGCGAGATACGAGTGTTCCAAAGTACTTAGACGTGAAAAGTTTCTTTACGAACGACGTCTTCGTACTAAAGTTCTTTCTGCTCCTAGGGGTAGTAAGAGCTTTTGGTCATTCGTTAAAAGAGTAAAGGATAATGCTAGTTCAGCTATCCCAACTCTTATAAAGGATTGCCAAATATTCACTGAACCGGTTGATAAAGCTAACCTTTTAGCTGAGATGTTTGCAAGAAATTCATTCCTGCCGGAAAGCGATCAACCACTACCCGAGCTTGAAAGAGTATCGAGTACTATGCCTAAGATATTCTTTCGAGCTCGAGCAGTTGAAAGGGTTCTTGCCGACCTCAACGTAAATAAGTCAACGGGGCCGGATGGCATACCATACCATTTCCTTTCTAAAAACATTTATATTTAATTCGTTTTTAACATTGTTAGGTAACATATTATATAAATTTAGACCTTTATAAAACAGGGATCGTTGCATTGCATTCGTTGTTACTCGTTGTATCCTAAAGTTTTGTGCGTTTCTAAGACCATATGGTTTTACTTCTCCAACATATCTTAATTGTTCACATAAATACTGCGGTGCATACCCCATCTTCATTTTTTGAATAAAATTTAGCGTGTTTAATTCCAGACTAGGGATGCCAATCGGAATTAATATTTGAAAATCGCGGGATTCGGGATTTTGTATGAAATCCCGGGATCCCGAGATCGGGATCCCAGGATTTTCGTAATAACGTGATTTTTCGGGATCCCGGGATTTTACGGGAATTCCGGGATATTTTGGCAGCGTTTTGCCAAAGTTAAAAATGTTGTTTCTCCAGTACTTTTCCGGCGCTTTTTGAACTGCCGGTGCTTTTGTCTATTGACGTTATCATATTGGAAATGGGAAAGCAATTTTTGTCAGTACTTGTACCACCTGTTAAAATACCTTGCCATCGCTTTCCCGTTTGTATTTTTCTGGCTGGGAAAATATATGAAGGCCTGTCATTAAGTACACTTGCGCCCAGTATTTTGTAAGCAGATTTTAAAACAGATTCGTTGCGATAACCTTGCCCACTAAATCGTGTAATTACAGCAACAAAGTTATTTGCTGATCGTTATCAAATGTTTTCATGGAAGAATTCAAACTGACAGACCCAGCCAAAATTAGGTTTCAGAAATCGAATTTCGCTTGGAAGAATAAATCGGTAAAATAACAAACAAACTTGATTTTTCGCATGTATTACTCACTTTGTTTATTTGCGTTTATATTAATATTAAAAAATAAGAAAATCCCGGGATTTTTGAGAAATAATCTCGGGATTCGGGATTTTACCAATCCCAAGAAACGTTTACAAAAAACCAAAACTAACTAAAATGCGATCAAATTCTTTTAAAATTGATTGAAAGAGAAGCCTTTTTGGAGCAACTCCAAGCAAGTCGACAATGAACCAGCGAGACACGTCATGGATTTTAAGAGACTCCTAAAAACGGATTTGTTTTACATTATCACAATTAATTTTTAAACTCAAATTCAAAACACTATATAAGCATGTTCGTTTACTTACTGCAAGTTACTACTTTTACTACAGCTGGAAAAATTCAATACAAAAAGTAAACACAACTTTCCAATTGTAGTAAAAGTAGTAAGAATTTTGAGTAATCGAACTGGCTGGAACAGGCTTTAGGAAATACAATTTTTCGTTTCTGTTTTAATTCTTTTAAAATGTAAAATTAATTTTCAAAAGTGAGAGCAGTTTTTCAGCCTCTAGTCGATATTTTTATTTATATTTATTTTAACAAAAACAGTGCGTTTTAATTTTTTAAAATTTTCAATATTATTGGGAACATAAAATTTTAAAAGGCTGAAAAACTGCTCCCACTTTTGAAAATCTGTGAAAAAGTTCGAACAAACAAATTTGCTTGGGATTTGACATCTGTTACTGAACACTGAGGGAACTGTCTATATGCTGTTTATGAATTTTTATGTTGATTCAATGAAATTTCGCTGGAATTCGTCCATTGAAACACGAAGGAGATTGGAAGACAAACAAAAATCTAAAAATAGAATGTGTCTGCGTTGATCACTTCTGAGTAAGAAACATTAACAGAAAACTGAATAGGAAAGAAAATAACGAATTGCATTCAAGGCCTTACTTGGGTGAGATGATTAAGCTTTCTCACTTTAGTATAGTTACGTTTGTAATGTAGGAGCATATGGTTTCCTACAGACGACGGGTTGTTGAACAAATTATCATGTAGAGACAGTCTGACAATAAAATAAATAATTAATACAATTTAATGGAAATTCACTGATGAAGCTTGTCCATAAGAAAAGGTATAAACTAGATATAGACTGATTCGAAATTATAATGTGTTTATAATTTTTATGGAAAAAGTTTTATTCTTTTTCTTGACCTCAAACCTGTCTATATGACGTTAAAACAAAACACTTTACTAATCAGGGGTCTCCCATTGACCTGATGAATGGCAACACCGGTTTTTAATGCAACAGATGGAGCTGACTTCTGTTTTGTTTTTTCTGGAAATACTGTTTCATTTTATTGGGGAGCAGTGTTGCCCAAAAAGTTTTAGCTTATTCCCATTTTAAATGCTCAAATCCCCAATTTTATACCCAATTCATTTTAATTTACAGTGAGGTTACACGATCAAGATTTTGCTTTCAAGTTGATAACACATACTGCTTGTCAAATTCAGTTGAACTTGAAGCTGTGACGTAGGCTGCATGCAACTTGATAGTCAATTTTGCTTTCAAGATGCCGTCGTCAAGGAAAGAACTAAAAATGCTCGCCTCTGTGGGCTGTTTCCGCACTGTAGGCTGTTCGAAAAGACTTTATTTTTTTCTTCACATATTCCACAGTCATTTTCATGTCAGCAGAAATTGATTTTTTATTTATTTTTATTTTTAAATCATTTCGTCGATATACCGAAATATTCACATTCCGTATTTTATCAATTGTGTTTTATTGCGGCACAATATTTGTAAAAAGAAAAACAAAAGAAATTGATTTCTCAAAACTTGAAAGCAAAAATTTATATCAAGTTGCTGTTCAATTTTTAAAATGTGAGTGTGTTAGTAAAAAAATGTGAGTGTATTGAAACTTAAAAGGCAAAAATTGATCGTGTAACCCCTATGTTAAACAAAAGCTCAAAAAAAGGAGCTACGTTGGCATCGCTCTTAAGTTCAGAAAATTATTAAGAAATGAGTGAGCAAATTAAATAAAATTGAATATTTTACGAAGAAATATTAACGTTTTCACTCGAACTTTAAAAGCCTCAAATATTTCTTAAAATTGTGAAACTAAAAAAATTGTATTATACGAAAGACAAATCACAATTAAGCTGAAATGTCACCGATTCAAAATAAAAGTCGTATATTAAATTTGCGAGAGAAAAAATTCTACACAATTTTCACACGAACTTCATTATGGTGAAAAGTCTTTTTTTTCTAAAATATGTAAATCTAGTAAGGTGTAAGTTCTAGGACTCGTAAACTCTTTTGAACATTAAGTTTGCATAAGTCGAGTTTATACGATTCAGAAGGTACATAAGATGTTATATGAAAACAACTGGTACTTCTTAGTCCTTTGCATGTATTTGGAAAATAGAAAATTTTTTGATAAATTATTGAGCTTGGTAGCTTTTAGTTATTTCAAGATTTATAAATATTTGGAGAACATTTCTTCAATAATTCAAATATTTTGTAGAAATTTTGAAATTCTTTAACAGACCTAATTTGATTGACTTTAATTTGAAATAATACGCATATAATTTATACCAAAATTCTTCATATTTTGGGCCTAAAACTAAATCTTTTAAAATTTACAAATTTTTTAATCTGTCCCCAAAACGAAGTCGAAATCCCTAATTTAAGCCCAAATCCCCTTACCTAACAACTCTGTAAAACCTCATTTGACATAAAAAAATCCTCCCTTGAGAAAATTTCCCAAAATAAAATCCTCCTTTGCCAAATTTCCCACATGCTAGCCACATCTACAGTTTGTTTACAAAATTATCGATGTTGCATCTCTATATTATATGTCTCTGCTTTACTAAACTTTTCATTGAATTGATTACACAGTACAACAGCCAATCTGGGGGGTGAGAAATTCCAAGTCAGGGTGATGGTACTAGGTCAGTATAGTAAAACCCTCAAAGGGTTTGGCGTTCGTATGTGTCATTTTTTTTTATGACCTTTTAAATTTTTTCCTTATCTTGATGTTTTTTTGCTTAGTTGTAACTCGAGAACCACTTGTCCGATTTTGATGAAACAAATTTAGAAAAATTTAGAATTACAATTTCTTTAATCCGTTCATATAACATTTTTCTTTATAATCAACAGTTTTGCCGGTAAAAATAAATTTGTGGAGAAAAAAAAATATTTTTTTGCCTAAAAATTAAAATTTTTTTTTTTTAAATTCATAAAAAATTTTAATTTTTAGGCAAAAAAATATTTTTTTTCTCCACAAATTTATTTTTACCGGCAAAACTGTTGATTATAAAGAAAAATGTTATATGAACGGATTAAAGAAATTGTAATTCTAAATTTTTCTAAATTTGTTTCATCAAAATCGGACAAGTGGTTCTCGAGTTACAACTAAGCGAAAAAACATCAAGATAAGGAAAAAATTTAAAAGGTCATAAAAAAAAATGACACATACGAACGCCAAACCCTTTGAGGGTTTTACTATACTGACCTAGTACCATCACCCTGACTTGGAATTTCTCACCCCCCAGACAATAATCCCAAAAATGTTCCATAGTGTTATTTATTGAAAATTTCATACACCCAACGAAAAAGTTTTCTCGTAAAATTTGTTTTGTATTAACTTTGTGAAGAAAATTTCATTAGTTTAGTGAAAACATTCATTAAAACTTATCCAATTAAATTCTCTCTGCGTAAATTAGCCAAAATTTGTTTGTTGTTAATGGCCCTTAAAAACCCGAAAAGACTGAGAATTTAACAATTATTTATAATATTCTCAGACCACTAATATTCAGCAAAAAATTTTGCTGATTTTTGCAGAGTAAATTGGTATTTTCAAAAAGAGCTTAACATTTTTTATATTGATGGCTCAATGTAAAAGCCTCTTCTGGTTTTTAATATTAAAAAAAGTCAGCTCTTTGTGTTTTTATTGTTAAAAAGTTAAGAAAATACATTAATTTTGCATTAAACGATTAATCGATTAATCGCCAATTTTCTCGATTAACCGACCCGAGTAACCGGTTAATTAATTTTAGTGATTTTTCGAATAATGCATTAACCGGTTAACCGCCTATGTCGAATAATTGGAAACACTACTTGTGCAGCATGAATATATAATTGTGGAACCGAATTCAAAGTGTGGTTTAATCCATAGTATACTCTAGTAGCCCCACTCATTAAAAAATTGAGAGCTTGTCCCTATTTCATGTAGTTGTAGTGGTATTAAGAACCATATGTACAAATAAAATTACAAACACTACTTAATTTTTTCAAATGACAGAAAAAGAGTAAAGCTATATGTTATAAATATTTACAGCCGTAATAATTGAAATTTTATTTCTTATTGGTTAAAAAAATCCTATTTTTTTGCCAATTTTTCTACATATAAATTCGATGTGATCTTTAAATTTTAAGTCTTTGTCTATAATAAAACCGAGATATTTTATGCTTTTCACTTTTTCTATTTCTTCATTATTAATTTTTAGTATCAAATTACTGTTCATGTTTATTTCCAATAATTTTGTTTTATTTTCATTTATTTTTAATTTATTCATTTTAAGCCATTTATTTATAATTGTTATATCGTGCAATATATTATCCTTACATTTTCCTGGCGTATCCGCTTCCGTAAAAATCAGTGTATCGTCCTCATAAAGAACTATTTCACATTTTTCTAATATATTTGGCATATCACTTATATACATATATTATAAATAATAATACACCCAAAATCGTACCCTGTGGAACTCCGAATTCGTTACTGATTTTATTTGATTTTATGTTGTTTACTTTTGTCGTTTGACTTCTTTCCATTAAATATGATTCAAACCATTGCAGTTCATTACCTTGGATACCGTACATATATAGTTTTTGTATTAATATCTCTCTATCTATTGTTTCAAAAGCTCTTTTGAAATCTAAGAAAATTGCCATTATTTTGTTGTCTTTCTGCATATTCTTCCATCTACTTATTACATAGTTCACTGCGGTTTCACACGAGAATCTTTTTCGAAACCCAGATTGATATTTCGAAAATAGGTTGTTTTCTTCCATATATTTTTCCAACTGTATTTTTACCACTTTTTCAGGTTGTTTTCTTCCATATATTTTTCCAACTGTATTTTTACCACTTTTTCAATTATTTTCTCACATGTTTTTAACGTATTGATTGGGCGATACTCTTCACATTTTTTTGTTTTTAAAACTTTTTGAATTGGTGTCACCATAGGTTCCTTCCAGTTTGTTGGAAAAATTCCAGTTTTTAGAGATTTATTTATTATATACAATACTAGCGGGCCTTAAAGTTTAGGGGGGGGGGGGGGGCGCAGCAACAACAATTTTTTATAAATTCGCTTTTTATTTAAAGTACAGTTTTTATAATAAAAGCCTTTACCCAGACACCACAAATAAATAATTCTGCACAATAATGGGTTTAAAATAAATAAATAAATGTTTGATCACTTTTTCTCATGAAAGTGGATTGTTAGTAATGAATCCATAATAAATTGCAATATACGTGTGTATGTTAAGATAATTTGGTAAAGTGCGAACTTAGGTAGATAGACCCGTAAGTAGTTTTGTTCATTTGTGTTTTCAATGAAAATAAATGACGTAAAGCAGGGTTGGAAAGCATTTTATAATATTAAAAATAGCGGCCAAAGCCCGCTACGTTGTTAGCGTGCCTTAAAGTTTTTTTTTTAATTCCAGTTTATGTAAAGGTAGACCTGGCAATTCAAGTAAATTCACAAATTCAGTTGGAAAATTTACTGCGTCGGTTTCTTCCACCGGTGCTTCGTTACATGAAGTTTAAATATCGGAATATATAAGTTCCATTCCTTTTCTAAGGTTTTTTCTCTTTTAGAAAATTTGTTTAACTTTTTGGAGAGTATGTTTCAATGCTACATAAGTTTCATATTCCGTGGATAGTGTTTGAATAGGTAATTCCCTCTTCCAATCCATTTGCATTGTCTATAATTTCAATTCCACTCGTTCAACGTTTATATCCATTTCATTCCACTTGTGTAGTGTTTCAATTCCACTCGTTTCCTATTTAGTTTCTTAATTTTAGTGTTCCATATATACTTGTTCTTTAAGTTTTAGGTTTCTAGCTAAAGACGCAGACGTTAAGGGGGGGGGGGGCAATTTTCCCCTTTTGAACCACCATTTTTACCACGTTCCTGTCCAAAGTCCTAGAAATGCCTTGTCGATAAGTTAGCCCATACTCCAAGGAAAACATATTATATATTATAGGTTTCTAGCCGAAGGGTTCGGTTAGGCCATCAAGGGGGAAAATTATTCCGTTTTTACCCCTCCCGGTAGGAATTTCCAAAAATTCCGTCTTAGAGGACGTCTGCGTTGGAGGAGGAACCTACTACATACATAATTTTAGGTCTCTATATCCAGCAGTTTGGCCAGGCTATCAAGGGGGAAGTTTTTTCCCTTTTTACCCCTCCCGGTATGAATTTCCAAAAATACCGTCTTAGGGGACGTCTACGTTGGAGAAGGAACCCAAATACCGAATTTAAGCTCCCTAGATCCAGCAGTTTGGCCAGGCCGTTAAGGGGGAGACTTTTCCTGTTTTTGACCCTACCTGTGGAAATTTACAAAAATCTCATCTTAGCGGATGTCTACAATAGAGGAGGAACTTTAATACCAAATTTCAACTTCCTACCTCCAGCGGTTTGGGCAGGCCTTTAAGCGGCACTTTTCGCTTCATTAATCCCCATTTTTGCAATGTCCCTGTCCAGAAAGCACCTTCCCGGTAAGTGAGCCCATACTCCAAGTAACATATGTATTACATTTCAGGTTTCTAGCCAACTTTTACTATTTGTGCCCCTCTCGGTAGGAATTTCCGAAAATCCATCGACAGGGAATTTCAGCTTCCTAGTTCCAGCAGTTTGAGCAGGCTGTCAAGGGGGACACTTTCTTTTTTTGTCCCTCCCGGTTGGAATTAGGCTGGAAGAGGAACATAAGTACCGAATTTCAGCTTCCTAGTTCCAGCAGTTTGGACAGGTCGTTAAGGGGCCACTTTCCCTTTTTGAGCCCCCATTTTATAACGACCCTGTCCAAAATTCAAAAAAGTATCTTTCTAATAAGTTAGCCCTTACTCCAGGGACCCACATTTTAAGTTTCAGGTTTCTAGCCGAAGGGGTTTTTAGAGGCCCCCAAGGTGAGGCTTTTCTTCTTTTTGTCCCTCCCTTTAGGAATTTACAAAAATTCCATCTTCACGGCTATCTGCGATGGATGAGGAACATTCATACCAAATTTCAACTGCATTGCCTAAGCGGTTTGGGCAGGCCGTTAGTGGGGACATTTTTCCCTTTCAACCACCATTTTTACTATGTTCCTGTTCCAAAATAGAAAAATTACGTTACCGGTGAGTTAGTCCTACTCCAAGGAATACATATTTAAAATTTTAGGTTGGCCAAAAGGGATTGGGCAGGCCGTCAAGAAGGAGACTTTTCCCCTTATTTTCCCCTCCCGATAGGAATTTCAAAAATTCCGTCTAAGCGGACGCCTACACAGAAGGAAGAACTCACATTCCGAATTTGCTTTTGGGATATCCTATAGGGAATTAGTCGATGTCTACTACAGTGGAGGAACCTTTATACCAAATTTCAACTTCTTACCTCCAGTGGTTTGGGCAGCCACTTTTCCAATTTGTGAGACTGTTTATGGGGAGACTTTTCCCCTTTTGCCCGTTCCAAAAAAAGTACCTTTTTCCAAAAAAAGTACATTTTTCCAAAAAAAGTACGTTTTTCAAAAAAAAGTACCTTTTTCCAAAAAAAAGTACCTTTTTCAAAAAAAAAATACCTTTTTCAAAAAAAGCACCTTTTTCCAAAAAATGTACCTTTTTCTAAAAAAATGTACCTTTTCCAAAAAAAAGTACCTTTTCCAAAAAAAGTAACTTTTCCCAAAAATATACATTTTTCCAAAAATATACCTTTTTCAAAAAAAAGTACCTTTTCCAAAAAAAAGTGCCTTTTTCCAAAAAAAGTACCTTTTTCTAAAAAAATGTTCCTTTTCCCAAAAAACATACATTTTTCCAAAAAAATACCTTTTTCAAAAAAAGTACCTTTTCCAAAAAAAGTACCTTTTTCTAAAAAAATGTTCCTTTTCCAAAAGAAGTACCTTTTCCAAAAAAAGTACCTTTTTCCAAAAAAAATACATTTTTCCAAAAAAAAATACATTTTTCCAAAAAAATACCTTTTTAAAAAAAAATACCTTTTCTAAAAAAAGTACAAATAAAGAACTTTGTAAAAACAAAGTATCTTTTTCCAAAAAATTTCGTTTTTCCAAAAAGTACCATTTAAAACGAGTAAAAAGGTTAAAGTCGGGCATGCCGACTATACAATACCCTACACCAGTTTGGTGTATTGTTTGGATCCGAAATTCGAATGGGTTAAAATGGGGCTTATGTCAAAATTTTCTATAATGTGAGTCAGCGCACCAAATTTCATTAAAATATCTTAATATTTGCGACCTGCAGTTTGTAACCAAGCCAATTTTGGGGGGACCCTTTATGGGCACTAGTTCTAAACATGGACCGATGTTCACCAAAATCAATAGGCTTCGTCCTTGGGCCAACATAGGTCTATGTACCAAATTTCATCAAAATAGCTTAATATTTGCGACCTGCAGCGTATAAACAATATAATTTTGGGGGGACCCTTATATGGGCACTAGTTCTAAACATGGACCGATGTTCACCAAAATCAATAGGCTTCGTCCTTGGGCCAACATAGGTCTATGTACCAAATTTCATCAAAATATCATAATATTTGCGACCTGCAGCGTATAAACAGTATAATTTTGGTAGGACCCTTATATGGGCACTAGGTCTAAACATAGACCGATGTTCACCAAAATCAATAGGCTGCGTTATTGGGCCAATATAGGTCTGTGTATCATCTTTTCATCAAAATATCTTAATATTTGCGACCTGCAGCGTATAAACATTATAATTATGGTAGGACCCTTATATGGGCACTAGGTCTAAACATGGACCGATGTTTACCAAAATCAATAGGCTGCGTTATTGGCCCAATGTAGGTCTGTGTACCAAATTTCGTCAAAATATCTTAATATTTACGACCTGCAGCGTATAAACAGTATAATTTTGATAGGACCCTTATATGGGCACTAGGTCTAAACATGGACCGATGTTCACCAAAATCAATAGGCTGCATTATTGGGCCAATATAGGTCTGTGTACCAAATTTCATCAAAATATCTTAATATTTACGACCTGCAGCATATAAACAGTATAATTTTGGTAGGACCCTTATATGGGCACTAGGTCTAAACATGGACCGATGTTCACCAAAATCAATAGGCTGCGTTATTGGGCCAATATAGGTCTGTGTACCAAATTTCATCAAAATATCTTAATATTTACGACCTGCAGCATATAAACAGTATAATTTTGGTAGGACCCTTATATGGGCACTAGGTCTAAACATGGACCGATGTTCAAAAAAATCAAACTTGTTCGTCCTTGGGCCAACATAGGTCTGCGTACCAAATTTCATCAAAATATCTTAATAGGTGCGACCTGTAGAGTGCGCACAAGATTGCATGGACAGACAGACAGACGGACGGACGGACGGACGGACATCGTTAAATCGAAATAAAAAAAAATTCTGAACCGATCGGTATACTATAAGGTGGGTCTACGACCAATATTTTTTGGTGTTACAAACATCAGCACAAACTTATAATACCCTGACCACATAGTGGTGTAGGGTATAATAATATATGTATAATTTCAAAAAAACTACTTTTTTTCCTCCCCCCACGGATATCTCCACTAAAACAAGGTTTCTTGATATTCGGCATAGACGTGCGCTAAGACGGGATTTTTGGAAATTCCTACCGGAACGGGCAAAAAGGGGAAAAGTCTCCCAATAAACAGTCTCACAAATTGGAAAAGTGCCTGCCCAAACCCCTGGAGGTAAGAAGTTGAAATTTGGTATAAAGGTTCCTCCACTGTAGTAGACATCGACTAATTCCCTATAGGATATCCCAAAAGCAAATTCGGAATGTGAGTTCTTCCTTCTGTGTAGGCGTCCGCTTAGACGGAATTTTTGAAATTCCTATCGGGAGGGGAAATAAGGGGAAAAGTCTCCTCCTTGACGGCCTGCCCAATCCCTTTTGGCCAACCTAAAATTTTAAATATGTATTCCTTGGAGTAGCACTAACTCCCCGGTAACGTAATTTTTCTATTTTGGAACAGGAACATAGTAAAAATGGTGGTTGAAAGGGAAAAATGTCCCCACTAACGGCCTGCCCAAACCGCTTAGGCAATGCAGTTGAAATTTGGTATGAATGTTCCTCATCCATCGCAGATAGCCGTGAAGATGGAATTTTTGTAAATTCCTAAAGGGAGGGACAAAAAGAAGAAAAGCCTCACCTTGGGGGCCTCTAAAAACCCCTTCGGCTAGAAACCTGAAACTTAAAATGTGGGTCCCTGGAGTAAGGGCTAACTTATTAGAAAAATACTTTTTTGAATTTTGGACAGGGTCGTTATAAAATGGGGGCTCAAAAATGGAAAGTGGCCCCTTAACGACCTGTCCAAACTGCTGGAACTAGGAAGCTGAAATTCGGTACTTATGTTCCTCTTCCAGCCTAATTCCAACCGGGAGGGACAAAAAAAGAAAAAGTGTCCCCCTTGACAGCCTGCTCAAACTGCTGGAACTAGGAAGCTGAAATTCCCTGTCGATGGATTTTCGGATCTCTAATTTCTTTAATACTATTTATAAAGTAATTATTAATTTATCTATAACAATATTCAATGGCTTATTTCTCCACTCAAAACTTATCGGACCAGAACAAAATATAATTGAAATACCTTACCAAGGGTATGCAACATGCCTAGACTTATTAACCCATTACGAGCCGGTTTTTAAATGTTAATTTTTTAAATTTGAGTTTTTAAATAAATAAAAAAAACTTTTAAAAATAAAAAAAGCTCCGAAAATATTAATTTAATGAAAAAATTGAGTAAAATATATAAAAAAGATTGTTTTTGATGAAATGAGTTTCGAACTTGTGTCTTGAGATGAACTAATATATTGCAATATGTGACCTTCTCCTTGTGTCAAAAAACGGGGTTGGACTTAAGAGTGGATTTTAATGTTTTTCGTTCGTTTTGTACGTTTTTATGGGGTAAATAAATTTTTATCAGAAATCTAACTCATTTCATCTTATTCTACACCCCTTTAGGTACCAGAATCCACTCTTAAGTCCAAACCCGTTTTTTGACACACTAGGTCCCTTTCTCGGAGAAGGTCACATATATAAAATA
This sequence comes from Leucophora obtusa, assembly GCA_949987735.1. NCBI lineage: Eukaryota > Metazoa > Arthropoda > Insecta > Diptera > Anthomyiidae > Leucophora > Leucophora obtusa. The sequence goes on along the minus strand of OX465297.1, from coordinate 100,273,446 downwards.
AAATCAAAAATATTTTCCCTTTCTATTTATATATAAAATTTTTAACGGTTTTATCAATTATATATTCTTATATAAATAATTTGCATTAAAGCAAATACTGATATATGATTTAATATACATAAATACATATGCTAAAATTTCTAAAAACATATAAAGTCGCATACAATATTTTATATTATCATATATTTTAATATTAAAAAATATATGTTATATATACTCTTTTTTACTCGGGTATGGTAAAAAGAAATAAAGTACCTACATTTTTGAACACCCCAGCCATCAAACAAGCCCAAAAATGATCAAAAAGGAGCTCAAAAATATTATTACAAGTTCAAATTTTGTATGAAAGTGGTTCATCCAAAATAGCCTTCTTTTTTGATTAAAAAATTACTCAAAACAAATTTTTTTTAAATACTAAAGGGTCAAAAATTAATATTTTTGGAACCTTTTTTAATTCGTTGCACAAATTAGGTAACATGTCCCAGCAAAATCTTTCATTACCAAATAAGTGGTTATATAATAGAAATTCATAGCTCCGCACAACTTATTTTTTGGCGTCTAAAATCATTATTTTTGTTTGGCGTGGTCGTTTTTATAAGTAGTAACGCTTACCCGCTCGCTTACGAAAAAATGAGAAATAAGTAGTTATGAGATTTTAAATAATCAGTGGTTACACACATGCTTACAAAAAGTTTAATTATAAGTGGTTATCCGATTGCTTACTTGATTCTTAAAAATAAGGAGTTAAGCAAATACTATTAGCTTAAGAAAATACATTCAGAAAAATTTAAGTTTTTTCTAGTGTGTAATTTTAGCACTCGTCATAAAAATTTAAACATAAAACATATTTACATATAATAAATAAAAATGTATAAAATTTAACTGTGTAAAAAGTACTTATTTAAAATATTACAAGTAAGTCATTATTTTATATTTAGAAACAATGAATACAATAGGCCGTTATTAGGAAGTCATTATTTTATATTATAAAATAATGCAAAAGGTAATGATATATCATTTTTGGTAATGCAGATAGTAATGAGGTGTCATTACCAATATTTTGCTGGGGTGATGTTTATTAAAGGCACAAATCAAAATTTTTAGTTTTCCTTTCGTTGTAGATTATTTATTAGCGAAATTGCGAAAAATAGAAATTTTAAATTTAAACAAATTAAAGGAAATAGTTTGTCTTATTTGAATGTTGCATAAAATGTTATTCTGATTTTTCATTTTTCATTTTCTTGCAAAAAGTTTACCAAAAACTTTATTTTTCCTTCAAAAACTTCTTTCCAAATATTTCTTAAACTATAGCTAACTTTGAAATTGTAAGACCATATTCGTGATCTGCGCCCAAAGTCTATTAGAAATGATGTGTTGCAACCCCGATGCATTAAATTTTTGTTATTTTGTTGTACTGTGTTATTGATGTATGAATTCTTTTTTTTAAGGTCTGTTCATAAGTGCTACTTAGGGTTTTAAATGTTTTGTTAAACAATAAATCAAATAAAGATGTCGCACTCTAACGATAATTGAATTATTAATTAACATATTTAGAAATATAAAGGGTGAACACACCAAAATTGCGACACTTTGGAAAGCTTATAACTTACTCAAAAAATTTATATATTTTGAAATTCGAATACCCTGAGTAGGCCATGACCTAAATTTCATGATGTATGAGAAATTTCATTCGAATTTGACTTTTAGTTTCGTCAAAAATGACCACCGAGTTAGAAACGAGGCAATTATTTTGCACGAATATATAAAAATCCGGTTCTCAGTGCGCGTAAAATTGCGAAAAATGTAAAAGTTCACCACTCGACAGTTTCCGGGGTTTTACATCGCTACAGAGAAGGTCTGACAATTGCTAGAAAGCCTGGTAGAGGAGGTGAGCATGACCAAAGTGATACACACAGTCTTTCGTACAAAAGGTAAAGCGGCAAGCTTCACTGAGAAGTTTTAAAGCTCAAACAGCACCAGATCGAGACGCAAAGTAGAATTTTACGGCGAAATCCCGCAGCCGCAAGTTTTACGAATCCCATATCATTAAATATGAGTGCATTGTAACGGACGACGAAACCTACTGCTTTCAAAACTTCAAATATATTGCTGGCCAAGATTTTTATACTGCTGCAAGTCGTAAAGATGCTCCTGAAAGCTGTAAATTGAAAATGAAGTCCAAGTTTCCAAAAAAATACATGGTATGGCAAGCCATTTTTTCCTGTGGTCGTAAAAGCAGCCCTTTTATCGCATCTGGAACAATGAACGCTCAAATTTATCGGGATGAGTGCCTCAAAAAGCATCTTCTGCCATTTATTAAGAGTCACGTCACCAAACCACTGTTCTGGCCGGACCTGGCAAGCTGCCACTATGCCAAGGACACATTGCAGTGGTACAATGCAAATAAAATCGATTTTGTACCTCGCGACTGCAATCCACCCAATAGCCCAGAGCTACGCCCTATTGAGGAATATTGGTCAATAGTGAAGGGAATATTAAAAAAGACAAGTGAACTGGTAAAAGATATTGCAGAATTCAAATCCAAGTGGTTGTCGGCGTCGTGAATATTATTCACTCGTGCAAAAGATGATGGCGCGTGTGCGACGAAAAGTCCGATCAGTTGCATATGGAACAAATGATAACTAATATTTTAATACTTTTATTAGCTCTAAACTTCAAAGTATTCGAATAAAAAAAAAATATTTCAAAGCCATCTAGCTTTTTCTGGTATTAGTTTCTAAGTGTCACAATTTTGGTGTGTTCGCCCTTTACTAGCAGATGATACTAATGCATAACTCGAATAAATGCACAGGTAGAAATTACTAACGGTACAAAAAATCTAGTATGGTAGAGCATAATGCCGTTCCATTCAAAAATAGGTATTACCAGTTCTGTTTTCTGCAAATTAAAAAGGAGTTTACAAAACGGTATCCTATATACCAGGGGTGGCAAAACTATGACACGCGTGTCAGTAGTGGCACGCGAGTGGATTTTAGGCGGCACGCGACGTTTGATTGAATGTATGATTTAACTCCTTAATGGTGAAATTTTTCATAGAGCTTTTAAATCGTTTTTAAAATGAATAAAACTCTGTATTTCCACCATATTTTGTTTAAAGAAATATGGTTAATAAAGAACTCGCAAGTTCGATTATCAGAAAATTTCTAAATTTCTAGATTGAAAGAAGTTTAAATGTTTCGATGAGAAAATGCCTCATAATCGGAGAAATAAAAAGTACCAGAAAATTGCATAAAAATGGAAAAAAAAATTTAATAAAATTGGATCTAAAAAATTAAGTTTTTTAAAGGAAAAATAGGTGCTACGAAATAACCCTCAATGAAATAAAGGCTGAAAATAAGTTTCATAATGAAATAACCCCGTTTGTTGGAATTTGAAATTGGGTTTTGATCGTGTTTCGCAGAGCCATTTCATCTGAAATAGAAATTTCTCTGTTCAAATTCATATTATTCGCTTTTTATTCATTATTATGATGATAAAAACCGCGCGATTTATATTAACAAAATAAAATTTTTGCCCGAAGCACATTTTTCAACTAATTTCTTACGTACTTAAATAATTGATGGCGCCCATTAATTTAACTTTTATTTAACAAAATGAAAAAAACCACCATAAATGGAATAACCCCCCAAAAAAAATGAAAAGGCAATAATGTCCAAACTGTTTTAATTTGATTTCATTGGGGATTTTTTCATAATGAAATAATTTCAATATTTAAAGATTAAATAAACACGCAAAAATTAAATTACCGTCAAACATTTTTACGTCATTTCATGGATGTTATTTAATTTTTCCCTTTGGGGTTATTTCATGGTGGTTATCCGTAGCGCTGATAAATATGTACATCTGCAATGATATTTTTAAGAGAAATTTTCCAAATTTTAAAAATTTGAGAAGTTTTCACAAAAAAAAATTTATTCGTTTCTGGCACGCAGCGAAAAAAGTCTTGCCACCCCTGCTATATACCATACATGGGCAAATGCGGCCCGTCAACCAATTTCGTGCGGACCTTCATTAATTTTAAAAATTTAAAACAATAAAAAATTAAAATTTTTAAATTAAACTAAACAAAATAAAAATCAGAATTTAAAAATATATATAATATAGAAAACAGAGGCAACAAAATAAACATCCAATGGTAGCTGTGTTTGTGCGGCATTCATATCAATGATATCTCGAACAATTTTGACAGTAGAAAGCCGGAATACGCTGAAAAACTGTCAAAATCGTTTTTGATAACACTGATAGAGAGCCACACAAATACAGCTAATGCCTTACAAAATTACACCGATCAATAAATATCGACATTTTTGGACAGATTTCTTCAAAAACTTTTTTAAGTATTTTCGCCTCCTACATACGAATAACATATTAAGTGAAAAATTCCTTCTTTATTTAAACCTTAGGCCTGGGAAAAATAATTTATGTCTCAATATGACGTAAAAGTACTTAGGAGTCTCTTATTTTTTATGAAATTGAAATAAAAAAATTACCTACCATTTAAGGAAATGTTTAAGGCTGTTTTACGGACCTCGTAAGGATCACTAGAATCTACTTTTGAGAATTGTCCTTGAAGCACTTAAATTTGGTAAAACAGTGAGACACAATAAAATTTTATTCACACACGCATAGAAATAAACCTGTGAAAATAGCAAAATAATTAGTAGCTTTTTCTGCTATTTTTACAGATTTATTATTTAAAAGTGTCTGCAGACAATTTTTTGCGGATTTAGTCATCCTGCTAAAATCAACGGAAAATATATGATGAAAAACAGTAGAATGCTGATTTCACAAAAATAGATTTGTATTCTCTTCAAACAATTTATAACAATTAAAAATTTCTTTTTGTGATATTTTATTCTACTACTATTCAGCAAAATTTGTTGCTGAATATAGCAGAGTAAATTTTTATTTCAATAATTTTGAATACGGATGAATTGAAAGAAGTTACTTTCAATTTTATCAACATTACTTTTCGAGAAAAATGTTTAACCGTTTCCTAATATTCGCTTAAGAAATGAGACGATATCTCTTTGCTGGTAAAATAAGTTCTTCGTATAGTTGATCGGACGTTTGAAATGTGGATGTATTTCCATTGCTCTTCTAGCTTTTCCAGTTAGTTTAGATTTTACGATGTTTATGCACATTCTTTGAGCTTGTGCATTATAGGCCAAGAGTGCGGGTAAAATATCATCGACTTTGGTACAAAAGGTTGACAAATCTTCTTTTCTAACATCGAATCCCTGTATTTTTTCCAAATACGTTAGTGGATTGATGTCAAGCGCTCGTCCTTGTCCTCCACCTGCTACTGCTGCTAGGGTAGGATTTCCTGAGTTGACCGACATTATTCGTTACAGATTTTATTTTCGATAAATCTTTTTTACGAATTTTATACTTTTGTTAATTTTAGCTTAACAAGTATTTCGTTACTATTATTTTCACTAATAGATTTCTCATTCACAGTTAGCACTTGATTTCCTTAATATTCGTTTAAGGATGTTAGCGTACCGTAAGTTCTTATTTGCAGGGATACTATTTGGTTATCCTACCGACTGCGCCAATTTTGAATACGGATGAATTGAAAGAAGTTACTTTCAACTTTTTCAGTATTCCTTTTTTGAGAAAAATATTTAACCGTTTCTTAATATTCGCTTAAGAAAAGAAATGAGACGATGTCTCTTTGCTGGTAAAATAAGTTCTGTTTATTAAATTTAGTTGTTCCTCTATTTATAATATTTTCAATACACATAATATAATATACATCCTGATAAACAAACACAGGTAGGTGATCGTTTATCGGTACCTGATGTTTCTTCCTAAAAACAGAATAAGTTTTTATCTGTTTCATAGGAAAGGTACTAAAAGATTATATTGCTTAATCATGGGTTTTTTCTTAAAATACATTTGGTTATTATTACTAATTACGGGTTTTTCCCTTATGTGATAAGACTTAAAAATACATTTGGTCAATATTACTAATTATGGGTTTTTCTCTTATGTGATAAGACTTAAAAATACATTTGGTTATTTATAACTAGAACAGTTTGTCAAGATACTAAATATAATTATTCAAAAGGGAGTTTCCGCTCATTCGTAGAGTGAGTTGATATAACACAATTAACTAAAATTTAGCTCAAATAGAACTAAAATTCTGTGTTTTTAACAGATTTTTGCTATTCTTATCTTACTAATTTTAACAAAGAAAATATTCTTATTTCAGCAGTTTTTTATGCAAGGAATAAAGTTTTCATAATTTATTTTTTCTAGAGTTGCCAGCCAGCAAACTATCCCAAAAATGAATCAGAAAAGTGCTCAAAATATATAATTAAACTCTTACTTGTATGAAAGCGGTGCATTCAAAAAAATCCTTTTTTTAATTCAAAAACGAGTCAAAGAAATATTTTAAAAATTTTTTTAAGCTAAAAATTTTTTCTTTTTTTTAGTTATTTTTGAATTGTTCACAAAATATTCAAATTTATTTACATTTCTGAGTCGTTTCTGAATCATCTTTGGATTTAAAAATTTGCCTCGAATGTTTGTGGCTTTTATGATTCATTATACTAAGACTTATATTTTCGTCCAAAAAATTGGCAATTTTTGACAAATAAGAATAAGAGACTTCATAAAATTATCCAAATTTTCTGGCTGGGTATCAGTCTTGTGATTGAACTTTTAAAAGTTAAGAGTTAATTTAATGCAATAAGAGTCTGAGAGATTTGTGATTTTTGTTATAAATTTTTGATACGAAAATGTTTCATTTACATTCAGATTTTCTATAAAAATTATTCGAAAAATTGGTGAAAACCTTAAACCAAATTTTTTGAAATAACAAAAACTATATTTTCGAAGATTAATTCGACAGTTTTTTGACTTCAGATTCGAATTAAGGAGGGTAAATATATTAAAAACATTCATTGAGTCTTTGCCTGTATTTTTAAATATATTTGGAGGAAAATAATAAAAAAATCATAAAAATATGAAAGATTTTGATGTACTTCTCTGCAATATTCACTCATAAAATATTTTCCTGGTACAGGGGATAAAAAAGAAAGACCCACAATTCGAAGGCTATTCAATGGACCTTTTTTGACTTAACGTACGGGCTTAGGAAGCCAAATTCTCAAAAAAACCTTTTAGCAGAAGGCTGTACAATAAATTTGTTTTTGTCAAGTAATGTATTAATTGGTGCGGTCCTCCGTAAGTTTGTTAAATCCCAAATTTGGCCCTTCAAGCCATTTACGTGACCATACCTGCTATATACAAAAAACACAATATCCAGTATGCATAGAGTACTCCACCATTGTGAATCGATCGTAAAATACGAGTATAAAAATTATATAAATTATTCGAATGTAAACGCAAAGTGACTTCTTTAATTATTTTTAAATGAGAAGAAGAAAACACTCTAAATAATCTCCCTCTTGCTCTATCTCGCTTAGTTTTCGAGATATGGGCCATTTTATGAATTCGAATTTTTTATTAAAAATTTTTTGGATATAGATAACATTTTTGCAGTGTTATACAGTTAGGTGTAGTCGAAATTTTCGTCCGTTTTGCTCTATCTCTCTTAGTTTACGAGATATGGTCCATTGTAAAATATCGGGAGGGGAAAAAATGGCGTCATCTTTAAAACATAAACATCCCAGGAAATTTTTTTACAATCGGTTGCCAACCACACCAATTCTACAGCTGGTTCCACTGCAACCGATTCCATGGAACTGGTTCCGGAACCAGTGCTACGGATCTTATATGGATGGTTTGACTGCCATAGAATCAGTTCTAGAACAAGTTCCAGAACTGATTCTACGGTAAACGGTTCCACTTTATAGCTATAGAATCGGTTGCTTTTGGCACAATTTCAAACGAAAATCATTGGTGTTAGAATTTACAGTAGAAGGAGTTGTAAAGGAAAAGTAGCTATTCTATAATCAATTCTTTGGAACAGAAAATTTTCCTGGGATGAATATAATATGTTTTAACAATAAATTGTGTAAATTTAACAAATGGGTTCTTAAAAATTAGTTAAAAGTACACTCATAAAAAAAGCCCGTACAAATAGTTAAAAATTCTGCTAAAATAACAGAAAATAGTACCTGAATTTGCGCCAGCAGAAATTTCAATGATGTTGAGAATCATGGTCTGCTAAATTTAGGTGACCTAAATTTTAGGTAAAAAAGTTAGTTCAAATACAATAATTTATAAGAAATGTTGTTTAATGGAAATGAAAATTTCTCAGCTGAAATCAGCACATGTTTTCTGCTAAATTTTAGTTGGTTATAAACAGGTAAAAAATTCAGTTAACATTCAAAAATTTAGAAGAATTTTCGTTTAATAGAAATGAAAGTGGGTCAGTTGAAATCTGCAAAACATGCTGCTAAAATTACAATCACTTTTTGTTAATAATTGAATAAAAACAAATTAATGTAAATATTGTTAATTTTATTTTCGAATAAATTACACAATCCAAAAACACTATTTGCACTATATATCACTTTTATTTTCTTGCCAATATGTTAAACTTCCGCGGGAGTTGTATTATTTGGTTCCTTTTTTTCGTCTACCTGTGGGTCGAATTTAGATGAAAATGTTAAAGGGCTGAAATAAAAGAAAAAAATAACATATTTAATAGTATTCCCTTAAATAAATATAGTTTATATTATAAAACAAACCTCTATTATTTTATTTTTTAAATACAAATTTAACTGCGAAATGTTAATATCCAGTATACCTCCGTTTTCTTTTGCGTTCCTTTGCTGACTAACAGAAACAAGAGAAAACATGCTCGTATCATATTATTTTTATTTAATTGGTAAGCGTCATCAGTGATGACTCATCACACACATTAAAATACACTTACTAGAAATTTTCTAATTTGTATTGGTCGTCATTAGAGATGAGCGATCCGGTGATTTTTGAATAACGCTGCTACCAGTGATCGTGATTTTCAAATCACCGTTCTTTTAAACAGTGACCGTGATCACGGGTTTGTAATAGAGATGGGCGATCCGGCGATTTTTCAGTAACATTGCTCTCAGTGAAATCGTGAAATGTTCAAATCGTTGTTCTTTTAAACTGTGATCGTGATCACGGTTTTTTATGGAAAAGACTGCGATTTTCTGATAAATAAACGAAATAATATTTATGGCGAGTTTTTAAGATGTCAGTTAAACTTGGTTTAGTTAAACCGAAAACGAATTTTGTCAGCCATTTCAAAGTTTATTAACAAAAATTTGCCGGAAAAACTTTTTCTCGAATATAATTTATTTCTTTATTGAAATAAAACAAAATAAACCACATTTTAAAAGCAGTATTCCAGTTACAAACTTCGTTAAACTAAGTTTAAAGATAATAAACTTCCTAAAAACTGGGCATTAAAAGAAGAATAGTTGCGACATGATAGAAAGAGACATTTTATTCAGAAGAGTGTGAAAGCAAGTCACTGTTATTGAAAAAAAAACATGTATTACTGTGCACAATGAAGTTTGCAAGAAAGAATAGTACAAAAATATTAAAAGAACGACATTTCGAGTAACTGCGACTTGAAATATTTGATCACTGCCGTTACCAGTGATTTATCAATAACTGTGATTAAATCACCGGTATGAAAATATCGCTCATCTCTAGTCGTCATACTCACAAATACACACTTCACCATCAAGCACCATCAATCACTATACACTAGCGTCCCTATCGTTTTCTTTTGAAAACACAAATATTAAAAAAGTTGCCAATAAATTTATCTATATTAGCTGATAACATTGTCAAAATCATTTATAAAAATAACTAAATATCAGGAGGAAAAATTAGTTCAAGTACAGCAGAAATATGTTTTAGTGGTAACATTGGATAACTAACAACTTTAGCTAAACAACGGATTTAAACGAAAACAACAGGAAAAATTAGTTCAACTGAATTAGAACGCGTTTAACAGACTTTTGTACTAACTTTTTTTTATGAGTGTAATTAAATTAGGTGGGTTATTTTGTAAAACGCAACGCCTTGCGTTGCGTTGATTTGTGTATAAATTGTTATTGTTACAAAAACAATTTGTATGGAAAACAACGCACCGCAAGGCGTTGCGTATTACAAAATAACCCCCTATCTGAACGAATTACAACAAAAACTGAAGTCCATTTTATCACGTCTTTAATCAGCCTGTATAATGCAGGATGACCATGCATTTCTCGATGCGAAAACTTCTAGCATTAGATACAGAAACGGGGTACAGGCTTGCATGAGGTTGTTACTAAGAACATGATTCATGGTCCCTGTGGATCATTAAATATCAATTCACCGTGTATGGTCGACGGCAAATTTTCGAAGCGTTTCCCACGGCCATTAGTAGCAGAAACAATTACCGGAAAGGACGGTTACCCACTGTATCGTCGTCGTTCAACTGCGGACAATGGTAGATCAATAATAGTAAAAGTGAATCAACAGCACATTCAAATTGATAACCTTTGGATTGTTCCGTATTCGCCAATACACTCCAAAACATTCAAAGCACACATCAACGTCGAATCTTGCCATTCGGTGAAATCCATCAAATACATCTTCAAATATGTGACCAAAGGCAGTGACATGGCTGTGATTGGAGTTAGTATGGAGAATGCCAACGATGAAGTCACTCAATTTCAAATGGGCCGCTATGTTAGCAGTAACGAAGCAATTTGGCGCATTTTTTCATTTGCCATTCATGAAAGACGGATGTTATTCATTTCGCCGTACATCTGGAAAATGGTCAAAGAGTGTACTTTACTGAGGAGAATGTATTACAACGAGTTGATCGACCGCCATCTACAACATTAACCAGATTTTTTTAAATGTGCCGGAATGATGAATTTGCCCGAACGCTGCTACGGGCAACGCCAGCCGATGAACTTAATGCAAGTTTGAAGTCGTCCGTTTAGTGGAAACACGTCAAGAAACTCAAATTGACTGTGAATATGCGTGTCGAGCTGCAGAACGATCAATCTGGAGAAGTATTTTGCAAACAATTGCTGGACATTGGCAACGACAAAATCCCGGTTTACATTTCAACCGGCTGTATTCAATTTCCCGTCGCTTTCTGCCAGTTCACCGAATCAAAATCCGAACTCATCCGAAAAGTGTTACGAAACATTGCACAAAATTACAAAAATCATGATTGGTTGAGCGAACGTGCTATATTGGCTGCGAAAAACATTGATGTCGACGAATTGAATTTTAAGATTCAAAGTGAAATTGCTGTCGATATGATGAAGTACAAATCGGCGGTTTCCGTTACTTCCCAAGATGATGTCGTCAACTATTCAACCGAGTTTTTAAACTCGCTGGAATTACCTGGATTACCGCCTCACAATCTCAAACTGAAAGTTTGGTAATCATAAAGGATCGGTAATCATAATGTTACGAAACATAAACCAACCACGTCTTTGTAATGGCACTCGACTTGCGATAAAAAACCTGATGAATAACGTCATCGAAGCAAAAATACTTAAAGGAAAGTACAAAGGAGGAGACGTTTTGATACCACGGATCCCAATGGTTCCCACCGACATGTTATTTGATTTTAAACGCTTGCAGTTTCCGGTACGGCTTGCATTCGCAATGACAATTAATAAATCCCAAGGGCCGTCATTGCGTATTTGCGGCATTACCCTTGAAAATCCATGCTTCTCGCATGGTCAATTGTATGTCTCCTGTTCCCGTGTCGGAACATCATCAGCATTATTTCTTTACGCGCCAGACAACAAAACAAAAAATGTCGTGTATCATAGAGCATTGCAATGATCGAAATTATGATATCACAGCAAAGCAATCCAAAAAAATATTTCTTTATTTTAATTGGTTATCTGAACGTCGATCTTTCAATCAAAATGTAAATAGAACACCATAACATTCATTGTACATATTTTCAAATATAAATCAAACATACCCCAAACCAATATAAATAAAAATTATCATTCAAAAATACGTTTTTTGTTTCTATTTTTTAACATTTCAAACAGCTTTTCACAAATTCACAAATCAAACACAAACATTTTCTAAGTTCGACAGGACAACGTTTGTCGGGTCAGCTAGTTTCAAATATTTATGGATTTTTAAATAAAATTCAGAATTTTTCCTTGTCTGAAAATAATACGATTTTTTTCTTAAAATTTCAATTTGTTTTATATTGAATATTAAATTAAAAATTACATACTTTTAACCAAAAATTTTGGAAATTTTTTTAAGTTTTGGTTATAAAAATAAGCATTTTGTAATGAAGCGTGTAACCTCTTAAGGTAGAATTAGCTATACGTGGATGTAACGTGGCGAGTCTCGTTATGGAAAATCTAATGAGTTAAAAGAGCATAGCTGAGAGTCTATTTCTTTTTTACTCATTATTTTAGATTGAATCAGATGATTCGTCACGTTACGTATGGCTAAATGATCCTTTACTTTTCTATTACCAAAGCTATTATTTTAACAATGGTATGTTATTCTGAATTTACGTGCAAAATGCTGGTTTTACACGACATGTATTTGTCATATGACTTGCCACTTTTTACATTGTAAAATTTTTACATGCGTTGTAAACCCTTTCAAACATTGCATGTGTAAAACCCATATGCAAAAGTCATTTGACAATATTTTAAATAGAGCGCGTTCTATTTTCACCTGACAAACCAAATGTAATCAGCTGTTTTTGGCAAAACAAAAAAGACACTGGTGGCAAAAAAAAAAAAACAAAGTAAAAACTGGAAAAATTTGATAAAATCTGTTAAAAGCAACCAATGTCAGGCGTAATTACACAAGTACGTTTAAACGCAAAAATTATAAACCTTGTGTATTCGCTCATTTTGACAGACATACAGAATTACATATGGGTCCTTAAAGTGACAGGTCACATGACAAATACATGTCGTGTGAAACCATCTTAAGGAGTTTTCAAAAACATTTTGTTTAAAGTTTAATTTTTTAAACCGAATATCAATTTCAAATTCACGGATATTTAACAAAAAATATAATTTCTAAAATTTTCTATAAAAACGAATTATTTATACCAATAAAACATTCAAAAGTATGAATTTCGTATTACAAGTAATGCAAGGGTAAGCGGTTTATATATTACCAGGTAATATGCATAGTAGTACCCATATATTACCAAGGTTTTGCTGGGAAAATTATTTTTGGCCGCCTTCTCTAAAAATTTACCAACGTGCGGCGTAACACTTTATTTTATAAATTTGGGTACTAACTTAAAAAAAGTTAGATCTGGCATCAAAAGTGCTTAAATGGCAAGCCTGTTCAAGGCAGAAAAGAATCAGCAACAAAGAGTAAATTAAACAAAAACAAATAAAATTTACACTAGCCCATTGAGGCTAAAAATAGAATCGCAAGGCATGATAATGTGGCACTACAAAATAAATGCATTAATAAAAAATTCTGATATGAAAACAGAAAAATTTATAAAACCTAGTTAATAAAATTCATCAAAGATAACCATTGTTTGGAAACATGTCGTTGTTAAAAATTCGTTAAATAATTTACTTACTTTTAATTTAATATACATAATTTAGGATCTTTTATGACTGTGTTAAACTTATATATATAAAAATAATAATATGCAATTTAAATTTATTTCCATTTGATTGCAATCATTGTTATTAAAAGAAACACAGATACGTGTTTTTAAAAACGCATTGCACTTAATAATACACAAAAACCACCAACACTTGTTGCTCCTTTTACACTTATTTCTCTTGTAATTACTTTTGTTTTGAATCAATTACACGAGAAAAATAAAATTTTTGTTTCCAAAGAAAAAAAAAAAATAAACACAACCGAAAGCAACAAATGTCAAAAAATAACTGAGAGAAATTTCTAGGGGACGACATAAAGCAGTGATGGGATTTGAAAAGTTTTGTTTTCGACCGAGTACCGAACAAAAATGTCCAACTGGGCATATACGACTAGAGATGGTAGCGTGGCACGAAATGTTCATTAATGACGTGTTTTACGCGTGAAATTTTTGAATGTAAAAATAAAACAATAGGAATTGTAACTAATTATTGACCTAAACTGTTATCGGAAGCACATTCGAGTATTCTGAACAATCGAAGAACTTGTCAAAAATGCAACCAGATCTGTGTGACAAATATATTTCATAAAAAAAGTGTATACTCAAAAAAGTTTGACCGTTACTACATGACAGTTGTTTGTGTAGTAAACAGTAGTTGTTGTTTTTAACAGAAATTGCAGTTGTTTTTCTATAGAAAAATTCAAAACGTCTTTTATGACGGTTATTTAAGAAAACAATTAACGACAAGTACTGTAATTTCGTAAAAGTTGTTTAAAGCAGTTATTTTTAATATCAAAATAAACAACTACCAAAACAGTAATTTTACATCAAACTGTTATTTTTAGTAATTATTAAAAAAATACAAAAAATTTCGTTGAATTTTTTTTAGTTTTAAAATTTCTTGATTAGATTATATTTGTTATTACTGATATATTTCTAGTTTGCAAATAAAAATCAGAAACTTGTATTGTATCTCCAATGCATAACAGCATAATAACTGGAGAACGGTTTGGAATTTTTACTTCGAATTTTAAATAGGTTGAAGTAATAACACATGTTTTTGTAATCGAAAGAAAAAAAAAAAATTTTTTATTAATATATACTTTTATAAATAAAAAGAATTGACTGTAAAAAACAGTAGTTTTCAGCGATTTTGTCAGTTGTTTTGAAATTTTTGTAATAAAAATTTATCAGTTAATTTACGACATTGGTAGTTATTTTTCAACAGTTAAAAATAACAAAATTTTTAGTTATTTTAAACGTAAATACCTTTGTCGCCTTTTTAACTGCATGTACCTTTGTTTTAACTGTCATTTTCAGTAGATTCTACCGAAAAACTTTTGTGAAACATATTTACGGACTCTCCGGCAAGTACGGAATCATGAATCCGGCTTTTACGGCACATAAACGGTCGGAATGCACGTATCCGCCAAAGCTTGTACGTATACGGACCATTAACGGACCGTATAAACGGATTTTCGAACACAATCCATTTTAGCTCCGTTTTGGTGTATCCGTTTCCGCACCATTAAATACGGACTTGACTGCTGGCTTATTTTTAAAATAAAAGTGATTCAGTTGCTAAAAAATATTACTGAGACATAAAATTATTCGGAAAAGCATAAATCCGATCTAACACAAAGAACTTGAAACCAGATACATACATTAGACGGTAAGTTAAATGAAATTTATATGTGTTTTAAATATGGTTTTTTTAAACAAATGTAATAAATATTTAGGGACACATTTAGTTGCTGGCAGCAAAGTGTTCGAACTTGCATTGTGTGCAAAACACCATCGTGAAAACCATCGGTTAAACCTTAACTCATTTATTGTTTCTTTTAATATAGATATTGCATTTTATTATTGGCCACTGTTGTGGATTTATGAACTGGAAGGAGAGTAAACTTCACCAGATGTAAATATAGTGCAAATTTATATAATCAATGATATTATGAATAAATCTACAAAAAAAAACCACAGCTCATAATTAATAAAAGTGGTGAATTTTGGTAGATATATAAGTCCATTTTTGTTTAAAAAACGGTACGGATACGTATCAAAAACGGCAATCTAAAAACGGAGTCAATCCATTATTTACACGACATAACGGTCCGGAAACGGTTCGGCATAGACGTACTGTAAACGGACTTGTCCGTTTTTAACACGACATAACGGTCCGTAAACGGTCCGTCATTGACGGACTTTCAACGGATTCGAATACGATTTCGGAAACCATTTGCCTCCAATGACACCCCCATGTTAAAATAATGTGTTATGCGACCAAAGTGTAAGTAGTTAAAATATTGGGTTTCTTATTCCATTTCCCTTCACCTGGTAATAGAAGGTTTTGCTGGGTAGTCATACGTAAACGTTTTTGGGCTGAAATAGTTGGCAACAGTGCTAGGGGGAATGACAAAATCTAAAAAAACAAAGCCCAAAGTTTCCACAACAGTAAATTTTATAATACGCACAATACATCATTTGATAAATAATAGGTAAATTAAAACTACAAAAATGCCAATCGATGGTAGAGAATTAATAGATGCCATATCCGTGTTGGCAGACGAACAAAATATAAGAGTTACGGTGAAACAATCTGGCAAAGGAGCTGTAATTTGTGGTGCTTGCTGTTTTGCTGGTGGTCTGTTGCTGGGACCAGCTGGCCTAGCCATAGGTGGTGCTGCTGGTGGTGTAGTAGCCTATAAAATGACACAAGGTGAGCTGAAAATAGTATTTTACTGTAACATGGACTTTGAATTACGTGGCGTTAATTGAATGGTTAGTGAAAGTGATTAATACTATTTATGGTTTTCTTATCTCATAGGCTCTTTCCGTCCTTTGGGTGATGTGATTATAAATGATCTTACAGATACACAAAAAGAACAACTCGTTCAGCATGTTACCAAAGCTGTGCAAGATATACATCCTACCGATTTAATAATGTTGCTGCCGCTGATTATGAATAACGCTTCAATACAACAGGCTGTCTTGAAGACAGTTATTAGCTTTGTTTCTAGCGAATTACGTTTACAAATTATTGATTGATGCGAGGTAGAGGGAGATAAGCCTTTTTGATAAATATTTTAGCAGAAAAATTAAGCCATTTAAAGTTTGATAAAGTTGTGTTTTCTTATGAAAGTATGAAGACACGTGATTTTTAAGATTTTAATTTAAAATAATAGGTCTGTTCCACGTCGTTATCGCTGATAATTTTTAAGAATTAATTATAATTTTACATACATAACGTAGGATTTATTTTTTTTTAATTCGAAATATTCTAATTTAGTTAAATATCGTCGCCTTGTTATTGGTGTATGCGATGTACACATACCGATAACCTGGGGTGTTCTAAAAAACGAATCCACATAAAATCATGCAATTTTTAACAACAAATATTTGAAATTTGTATGAAAGCGAATGATTTTATGTGAATTCGTTTTCCAGAACACCTCCGAAAAAGTTAGAAATTGGTTATATATTCATTCAAATCCGTTAACAGTTTTTCAATATACATATCAAATTTGAAACATTTGTTATAGGTAAAAAAAAAAAAATCCGACAAATTAGCCGAAATTCATTCGAAGCACTTGAAATTTTCAAGAAATATGATGTAACCAAAAGCGAATTGCGTCCAGTTTCCTTGTGAGATATGAACGTATGAGAACTGTTTTATGTGCAAAATTTTAACAGCATAACTTCTACACCTTTGAAATTATATATCAGCTTTTCAAATTCTGAGCTTTTTGTGTCAGTTGACCAATTTTCAACAATATTATCCAACGAAAAAAATGTAAAGGAGTACTTCCAAAAGCATGACTGTTTTATCTACATCGGTTAAATACGAAGAATATATTTTCTATGCTCTAAATTTTAATGGCTGCTAAAAAGCATATTGCCGCTAGGTTAACGATTTGAATAAGTAAAAATCTATCGAGTTGTCATCATCGTTATGGTTGAAAACGAATAGGTTTACATTTTTTAATTTTTGTAAGTAAAATGGGCATACACCAAAGTCGATGCTGAGGGGTTACCGCGTAACTCGATTCGAAAAAAAATTTTCGAATTCGTAAATTTTATACCTTTCGTAAAAAGAAAAGTTTTAGCAAAAATCTTAATTTTTGAATTTTTATGTTTAGTGTAAAAGTTTTAGGATAAAAATAAATTAGAAAGTAGAATTTTTATACGGGGGGTAACCGCGTAAGTCGATTCGAAAAAAAATTTTCGAATTCGTAAATCTTGCAAATATTGTTAAAAATATAATTCTGTATAAAAATTATACTTTTTAATTTATTTTTATCCTAAACCTTGTACACTACACATAAA
This sequence comes from Leucophora obtusa, assembly GCA_949987735.1. NCBI lineage: Eukaryota > Metazoa > Arthropoda > Insecta > Diptera > Anthomyiidae > Leucophora > Leucophora obtusa. The sequence continues at coordinate 100,255,556 of OX465297.1, read as the reverse complement.
AATTCAAAATGTAAGATTTTTGCTAAAACTTTTCTTTTTACGTAAAGTACAAAATTTACGAATTCGAAATTTTTTTCGAATCGTGTTACGATTATATTTTTAACAATATTTGCAAGATATTTTTAACAATATTTGCAAGATTTCCGAATTCGAAAATTTTTTTTCGAATCGAGTTACGCGGTTACCCCCTGGTTATCTCAGATATGCTACGAGATACCGAGAAACGGGTTGGGGAGTAAGAAAGAGCATATTTATTATATCTAATTCATCCCTTAATCAATTTTTTCAAAAATGGTTAGTAGGTCAAACTAATAATAAGTTGACGATATGTAAAAAAAAATTTTCTCCAAAGGTGTTGTATAAAAGCAAAAGATGAAGTAAATGAATGATAGTAACTTAAAAATTTTGTTAAATCAGAAATCTATACTAATATAATAAAGAAGTAATGTGTGTATATTTGTTTGTTTGTAGGAGGTAATCTCCGTAACTACTCATCTGATTTCAAAAATATGATGTAACCAAAGAAATATGATGTAACCAAAAGCGAATTGTGCCCATAACTACTCATCTGATTTCAAAAATTTTTTCCAGTATTTAGAACAGTCCTTAGGGATGGAAATAGGCTTTATATCATTCCATTAAAATAATAAAAAAGTTATGCGCAATAATGTAAAAATATCCCAAAAACTAGGCTTAAGGCAAAGCCCGCTATACTATATAAAAAATCTAGCTAACAAGCATGTAATAAAATATAAAGATAAATTAAATAAATTAACAGGATTCATTAAATCCAGACTATAATTTTCTACGATGAATATACAAAAATAAAATAAATGTAAAAACACAGAAACTTGACACACAAGCATAGTTGTCTACTAGGAATTTATTAATTTACAACGGCATCGGTCCCTTTCTATGACACATGTTAATTGGAACCTCCAAATTTGAACTACTTTTTTTTTTGATTTGTTTTTTTTTGGAGCTGTTACATTATTAATGTTCAAACTTTGAATTTATTTTATTAAAAATTTTTATGTTTTTTAATAGTATTCAGGTTAAGATGATATATTTTGATATTCAAATATTTAAAAACGGTTTTATTTTTAGTTGAAAATTTTCTATAGATACTGTTTTAGAACTTTAAAATAAAATTTAGAAAAATTTCGAAAAGTCGAAGTTATCTACGAAAATTCAAATTAAAATTTTTTTATTTAAATTGCAGTATAAATTTCAAAAAACTACGCTTTTTTTAGAAACAGTAACGTAAAATTTGTATTTTTTGTTTTTATAATTTTCAATCCAGAAAATAATTCAAAGCTGTGTTTGAAAATTTTAATTTGATTTTAAAATGTGATGTAAAAGCCAGGAATTTTTGTTGTTTTTTTAAACCACAAATTAGTCCAAAGTTATATTCTTAGGATTTAAATTTGTGAAAGCAATACATTTTTCAAGGAATAATTTATTCTTACTCTAGGCCAGTTATTTCCTTACTATGAAATAACATAAGTACTTTTTCCAAAAACTCAGTTATTTTCCTCTATCAGGATATTCTCCTAACAAATATTTCAACGAACTTTTGCTTTTAAAATACTCTACACCTTTAGGAATGAAAAGTCGATCCTTACGGGGATTTTCCAGTTCCCTATCTTTTTTTTGGAAAATAAAAATTGTACTTAAGGTTCTCAATCTAACCCCAAAATAATTTTGTAAATTTTTACTAAATTATATAAAAATTTATTGAATTAAAAAAAAAAATTAACTTAAAAAATTGTAAGGGAAGTTAGTTGTGTGTTGATGGTCAATAAGTGAAGACGCTTGCTCTGGCTTTGCCTTTGAACTACAAACTTTTAAACAATATTATTTTTTGCTTTATTTATTAAAATACATGAACTGTTTGTTTATAATTAGACATTAAATTATAAAAGTGTTTCAATGACCTATCTTGACAAAATGTAGTTAGTTAAATTTTAATTTAATGTTTTATATTAAATTTTTAAGTTTTAAATTTAAGTGAAATACATATCAAGTGACCCACCCATACTTTAAATGGTTTATCTAAAAAAAAAAAACAATGGACCAACTATAAAACGAAACTTCAATATGCTTATACACAAAAAACTGTCTTATTAAAGGCTAATTGAAGGATTTTTGTTTTGCATGTTATTTTGGTTAACTAAACTGTAATAAAATTAAAAACGTTTTTGTGAATACAAGCATAATTTACAGTCGACTTTATTCTTAATTAATTGTTAATTTTGTGTGAGAAAACGCTATAACAATAATTTTCTGAAAAAACAAACCAATCACAGAACTTAAAAAATTTTAATTTTAAATAAATCTGTTATAATTTTTTTTATAGTAAGGAGGTGAATGTTTAAATTTAAAAATACAATGGAAAGTGTAACTTATCGTCCTCCATGTTTTTTTTAACACAATAGCCACTTGTCTAGTTTTAAGTTTTAATTGTAACAGTCAGTTTGCCAACTTAGGCCCAATTACTGAATGTCCAGTTAGCTACTAACTGGGGCTTTAAATGACACATTGGTTATTGTTTCCCATATAAAATTTATATTTACCTTATTGTCGGATAAATTTTAACTTGATATTCAGAAATCGGGCCTTAATATTTTTTAAAAATAACTTCTAGTTTGGGTTACTAACATATTGAAAAGTACATTTAAAAATTTCTTTTGTTTATAAGGATTCTAAAGATAAACAAAAAAAAAAAATAAAGATAATCATATAGCAATACCTTTTATTATGAATACAGTAAGCGTCGAAATTTTAAGTGTATTTAATGTCTTAAAACTAACAAACCTTAATTAAGAATTCTTAAAAAAACTACTCTATATTTAATTTTTATAATAAATTATATGATAAAAAGAATAATCATATTTAGTAACTTTGGATTTTTTTCTTCTATTATTCTTCCCTTATTATTCCCAATCCACATTAACTTGCTCCCAATCCTCAACAAATGGTTGATCTATTGTATCAATCATTAAACCACAATAGAAACAATCGGCTGCTATAATCTCTTCAATATCTTGTTTAAGTTTTTCACGTTTCTTTTGAAAATCTTTCGAATTTTCACCCATGGCCGCTGATTGGGTTAACATTGTTTCCAATTGTTGTTTTAACATTGTTAATTTACGGCTTCTTTCTGATGTCAGCAATGGCACTACGGACTTTTCCAAACAATCTGCATGAAATTTATGACTACAACCAAAAACAAAGAATGGTTTTACCAAGAGGTAAGTCTCACAAGTATTGCATATTTCATGTGCCTCTATGCATATACAGCGTTCACGAATATTTTGTAAATCATTGCGTACTCTATCTGCTTGTTTACTGCATTCTTCCATATCATGTTGTAGTTCTTGAATTTTATTATTATATTCCTAAGGCGGAGTGGAAGGAAATTTTAAATGGTAGTATTTTTTCAAGTGTGAAATTGTTTAAATACCTTTAAAGCATTACAAATGGGCTCTTTAAAGTCGTCGATTTTTTCAAAGTCGGAGAAGAATGGTAACAAATCTTCAATACGCAACAAATCACATTCTTTTAAAAGATCCAAAGCTTTCTTTACATCATTTGTATCTTTGATTTCATGATAGGCTGAAAATAAATATAAAATAAAAAATTCACTACAGTTTTCTCGAACATATTCGTTTGACTCTAGATCATAAATTAATATCAGTTTCTGTTTAAATTTAAATTTAAACGTTTAAATTTAACGGTTCGTTGTAATTCAAAAATCTGTGGTTATCATACACAGAGTTGAATAGAACCAGCTGAGATACCTTAAGAATTAAGCCCAAATTACTTGAACGTAAATGTAACGCGACGAATCAGCTGATTCCATCTGCTTAATGAGAAACACATAGTGCTGAGTACTAGACGTAAACGAGTCGTAACGTGCCGTTCATTTCTGTTGAAAACAGAATTTTTTCTCCGTTTTTACGTGAGAGAGCAAAACAGCTGTTTTTAGTTGCATATAAGTGATGGAATTTGTGGCACAATTGTACAATGTTTGGCACAATCAAAGTTTGATTAGTACATAGTGGCACATTTTTGTTATTTCCAAATATTCTATAGAAATCCGGTTTACTTAAAAGAGAAATTATTTGGCAAAAACAATAAATTTTTTTTTTAATTTTCATACAAAAACTTTTGTTTAAAAGGAACACATAAAATATTATATTTGAAAAGTTAACAAATTAAGTAAATAAAAACTAATTTAATGATTGAATGAATCAAATGAGCTAAATCGACTACAAATTATTTTCGATTTAAAATGAAATTGAATCCGATTTTCAGGGATAAAATATAATCCACAATGAATTTTTATGAAAGTTCTTGCTTGTTGTTATTTTATAAAAAAGTGCAAGTTTTGGTACTATTTTTAAATTGGTTGGTACTATTCTGAAAATCAAATTTATAAATCCTTAATAGCACGTTACATATTTTGAGTAACTTAGCAAAAATAAAATACCACGTTACGACTCGTTCTCGTTACATTTACGATCTAGTAACGAGACCTTTAAGGTTCAAAGCAAGAAAGAGTAATAATAACAAAGGATAAAAATATCATTAGATTTCGTTGATGTTAATCTAAGTTGAGTTGTTGTTAACAAATTCGATTTGCTTTCATCTTTCACATAAGTAGACGATCATCAATTATTAACCCATTCAAGGCAAACGACACTGATGATGGCTTTGTATCGAAAGCCAAAAATACGTATTCTGTCTTGCTGGCCTTATCGAATTCTTTTAAGTTTTTATTCTTTGTAATTTACTTGTGAAAACTGTATCATCTTTCTTTAATTTGGAAATAATTTAAACAGAAATTGATATTAATTTATGATCTAGAGTCAAACTAGAAAACATTCATTTAACTATTTTTCTTTTAATTAGAAAAAAATGTGTAATTACTAGGGCAAGGAATTCCATGCAAATGCATGTTTTTTCTCGATAGTCCAAAACTAATATAAGACTAAATATTTATCAGAATCATCAAATTTAGAACAAAATGGCATCGATTTGTAGTTGCATATTTTTACATATTTTGTCACAAATCCATGTTTTGCATATTTTGACTTTAAATGCATATTTGGTGCCTTTTTAATGCATACTCGTGCATATCTTTAATTTTTAGTACAATTTTTTATTTTGTAAAAAAATATAAAAAATTGAAACGTTTTCATATTTTGATTCAATCAAAATAAATATTCTTAAAACCTTATTGACCTATGGGAAATGCACAAATATTTACATATATTTAAGTTAGATATATTTGTGCATTATTTTTGTAAAAATAATAGTTTTTAGTGCATATTTCTTATATATTTAATGCATATTTTTCTTTTTTAACCGCATATTTGGGGCTCATATTTTCCATTTTTAAGTGCATGAAATTCCTTGCCCCAGTAATTACTTAAGTCTACTTGGAATTTGAAGTAAAAATTCTAAACGGTTTAACAGTTATTACGTTTTTATGCATTGAGGTAACAACACAAATTTCTGATTTTTATTTGCAAACTGAAAATATATCAATAATAACAAATATAAACTAAACAAGAATTGTGAAAATTCAACGAATTATTTACTGTAAACATACTGTTTTGTTGGTTGTTTATTATTGAATTAAAAATAACTGCTCTACACAACTGCTACGAGTACTTTTCGTTAGTTTTTAATTAACTGTCATAATAATAGAAAAACAACTAAAATTACTGTTAACAACAACAATAACTACTGATTAAGACACAAGCAAATATTATGTAGTTATTTCGAAACTTTCTACATAGTTATTGTGAAACTTTCTACATTTTTATAAATCAAAGTCAGATTCAGGGGTTTAATTATTATTTTTAGATTTACCAAATTTTTGGGCTTTTTAATATCTAACACTTACCAATTTTCAACCATAATTTCCTTTTGACTTCATCATCTTTTGGTTTAAAAGCTGTATTCTTGGCCAACTTCATATCAAAGGTTAAAGCCAAATCAACGGCTGCCGTCCATCTTTCTAGTAAACAATAAATAAAAACACAAGCTACCTGAGCCTGAAAATCTAAACAAATACTTAAAGCATAATTAATATCATAATGAACCAATGTAACATCGTGACCTTCATTTTCTAAATATTTGATAACTTTTAATGGTTGATGTTCGGCATACAATCTCAAAAGAAAATTGTGTATAGCTTGATTAGTTTCACCCAAATTATATATACAATATTCTAAATATTTAGTAATTTCATGAATATGTTCCGTGGAATCGATGGTAATCAAAGTGGGTATTAGTTTGTCCACACGTAATCTACGTCCTTGAGACATTAATACCTCTATGGTCTCTTTAGGTAAACTCTCTATTAATATGGGACAATACTTATAATATAAATCTAGATTCTTTTGTTTTTCCAATATATGAAGAGCATCTAAATATTTGTCTGCACCAATATGTTGTCTAATAACTTCTTCATAATCTTCATTGGCTATGGCAAATTGTGCTAAATTATGCGGGTCAGCGTGTTGTTCTATTATTTCTTGTATTGATGTTCGATTGGCGCGTACACATTTGATAACGGAAAAATTCTGCATAAATTCATCATATTCCCTTTGCCACTTTAATTTTTCGTTGGCAGAACGTCCAGGACAATTAATTTGTGTTAAATAGAGATCTATAAGCCAAGAGACAAGTATGAATATTGGTTCATTATCATCGGGCGATAACATTTCCAAACGTTTCTTGACGTATGTTATTATGGGTCTTTTATCATCCAAATTCATAAATTTCAAACATATTTCTTCAAAGGCTAACTGAGTATCGGCATATATCTGAGCGGCTTCTATATAATTTTTCTCATCCCATGCTGCATTAGCTTTAGTTTCCAATACTTTATTAAGGCTTTTATCATCTACAGCATGAATTTCAGCCATTTCATAAAGACCCATATTTAAATAAATATCACATATATTACGTTGTTCTTCCACAATTTTAAAATTAAATATCATTTTCTCCGTATACACATAAACATTACCCGTAAAAGGATCTCTTAGAATATTTAATAATTTACCCACTTGCTCATGGAAATATTCTTCATAGACAATAGATTGATTGAGTAGACATATACCAGTTATATGATCATGATACATAAGTAAGGCATGGTATGCGGTTAAAACAAATGATTTTGGTACATTCATACGTTTCTCTTCATTAGATAAATGTTTACGTTGTTCCAAATCTTTGTCAAGTGGTATTAAATCATCTCCAAGTAAAAATTTTTCATTTGTTATAAATTCTTGGGCCAACTGAAATTAAAAAAAAAGATGATTGAGTTTTTATTTATTAGGGCCAGTTTTATAGTCAGAGCTAAGATAGATTTTTTGATTAATAGTTCTTAAATCAGAAATTTTAAAAGAAAATTTCTTATTTATTCTTATTATTCCCTTACTTGGCCATGTCTTAAACCTGAACCACATAACCAACCCCATTGTGTGGGATATTTTTCATTCGCTGCTGCATAAAATCTTAATACAGAATAATTTAAATCAGTTTTAGCCACTTCATAACCATGCGATTGTGTACCATTGATGTATGGGTTGAATATATTTTGTAAAGATTTATCTTCTGTGCGAAGTGTTTCTTGAAATGTAAATATACAATCTGGTGCTGTTACCACAACAATGTATTGACTTGTATTGGGAATTTTATAAAATTCTAAATCAGTTATGGGATATTTCGGCCGACCCAAACCTAAGTCGTAGACCTGAAAAGAAAAATAGCAGAACATTTACAAATTGTCATCGACGTTTTTATTAAAAATGGGTGAAAATTAATTAACAAAATGCAGCCTCATTGATCAACATTTGGTTCAATCCTAAAAATTTGTAGACTTAACAGATTTTTTTTCTGTTTTTATATTACTAATATTTAGCAAACAGATTCTGCTGATATCAGAAGTTTTTTGTGCTCTTTGGAAAGGTTTATTTCTATGAGTGTATAAAAATACTTGGGGAAACTATCATATATACAGCTATGGACATAGAAATAGGACACTTCATACAAAATTATCTTCATGCATTTCTCTTAATAATTATAAAGCAATAATTATATTTCTTTTCTATTATAGTAAACTGTAATCAAGTAGTCTTTGATTATATATAAAACTTTGCAATATATAAAACATGCAAATATTTAGAACAAAATTACTTTGTTCATATTTGACTTGGACATAAAAATAGGACACTTGCAATAATTGTCAAAATGTTACTCGATGCACTTAGTAATAATTTTCTTTTCATAATTTGCGTTTGAAATAAGTAAATTCTTTTCTAATTGTATTAATATGGGACGTGGAAAACATTGTAATCCAGAAAAACGAAGACATATCTCAATTCCATAACGAGATGAAATCTCCAACTGAAATTGCTAAAATACTAAAGTGTTCGCGAAATATGGTATACAATCGATTAATCGTGCAAATAATTATTCGGGTTTTTTTTCTTAACCGGTTAATCGAACAAAATTTTAAAATTAATCGATTAATCGAAAGAATTTCTGTAAAATAATATACATACACTTGTTGTGTTTTTAATAATTTTATTTAAAAGACGAACAAAAATAAATTCAGTAACTTTTCTGAAATTCATAAAAATAAAAAAATGTAATAATTGAGATCAGATTTTGTCATTAGTTTTATTTTTTCTGTCCCCTATTTCACATATTAAAAATTTATCCAAACCGGGAGAACCACACCGCAATGAGTTAAAGAATAATATAAGACCCCGTACATTAATTTGTATCTCTTTCGTATGCATCGAATGCATAAAAACGTAAATGTAGGGACGAATTCTGTTGAGAATTGATTTCCTCTCTACGCTTCCGTACCTCCATCCCTTTATTTTATTAATTCAGAGTTCTTACTAAGCAAGCTTTATTACATTGAGCATTAATTATAATTAATAATTCTAATAATCATTAGTTACAATAATTATTAATGCTTTCGTTTAATATCAACGTTTAAAAAGTCGTAAAAAATAATTAAAAATAATTAATAATTTATTATTTATTTATTGTATAAATAGATACTACTTTTCTAGACAAGGCTCAACAACAGATTAGTAATTTGGAAGATGATGAAGCAAACTGTGATAATTTTATGTCGTTTTTGTTTTTTCTTTGCGATTTAAGAAAACATAAAATTCTCATTGAGTTGAAGCTAATAAATATTTCTAGAAATTCTAAACGTTCGTCCCTTAATTATTTTCTTAGGCCAGAATGAAATCCGTATAGGTACAAGCCTACAGCAAATTATTTATCACAATTTTTTAAAAAAGTTTTGAGATTTTAGCACATTTACTTTAATAAAAAATTTATATTTTTTAAACATTTTTGAAATTTTTTACCAATTTCGATTAATCGATTAATCGTATGAAATTATTCGAATTATTCGTTATTCGAAATTTAGAAATTTGAAATTATTCGAACAATTTTTGAGGAAAATTGTTCGATTAATCGAATAACGATTAATTGATTGAATACCCTATATACAATGCTATTCGTCTATGTGCTGCCGACAAGAAATATCATACGCAAAATAAAGAACGTAAGCCATTCCGTCGTAAAACTACAACTTATATGGACAGGACTATAGTACGCAAAAGCAAACTCAACCCTTTTATGTCCTCCCGTCAAATAAATAATGAAATCAGGGAAAAATTCAACGTTCAAGTGTCAGTTTGGTAAGAATAATCTATGGACTTAAGTGGTTCTGGTCATAGTATAATATAGTAGCTTTACTCATTTTCTGTCATTTGAAAAAATGAAGTAGTGTTTGTAATTTTACTTGTACATGTGGTTCTTAATACCACTACAAATACATGAGATAGGGACAAGCTACTATGGTTCTGGTAAATTATTATAAAATCGTGCTACCCTTACATAAAATGAGCGTCCCAAAAGGGACGCTCTTATTTTATTTTTAAAGATTTGGGAAACTCTGACTATTTAACATAGGCAATATATGTATCAAATTTTTTATATTTGAGAGTACATTCCTGTTATGTAAAAATATGTTTTAAATTAGCGGGCGCAGGTTAGAATTTAGCGGCCTTAAAGGTTAGAATGAAATTTCTTTTATATAAAATAAAACAAAATATTTGTTGCCAAGGTAAAATAATTGTTAAGGTAAATTTATTATAGATAAGTCGTATTCGTGGTTGATGGGGGAGGCGCAGCCCCCCCTGATTTTCTTAAAATTTGCTTTTTTTAAATACAGTTTTTTATAATAAAAACCTTCACTCACCCAGCCACCACAAATAAATAATTCTGACACAACAATAATTCTTGACAATATACGTGTGTATGTCAAGATAATTTGGTAAAGTGCGCACATAGGTAGATGGACCCGTAAATAGTTTTGTTCATTTGTGTTTTGAATGAAAATAAAAAACCATTTAAAGCAGGGTTGGTAAGCGATTTATAATATTAAAGATAGCGGGGGAAGCCTGCTACATTGTTAGCGTGCCTTAAAGTTTAGAATTAAATTTCTTTTATATAAAATAAAACACATTATTTGTTATTAAGATAAAATAATTGTTAAGGTAAATTTATTGTAATGTTTAAATACAAACACTATTTTTTGCCTCTTCATTTTTATATAAATAAATCATTTAGTATACCAACACGTGAGCATGTAACAACTAATTGTCTATTGTTCAAGCCATCAGCGTAGATAGGTCGTATTCGTGGTTGGGTGGGTAAATTCGCTTTGTTTATTTAAAGTACAGTTTTTATAATAAAAGCCTTCAGCCAGCCACCACAAATAAATAATTCTTACACAACAATGGGTTTAAAATAAATAAATATTTGATCACTTTTTCTCATGACAGTGGATTGTTATTAATGAATCCATTACAAATTGCAATATACTTGTGTATGTCAAGATAATTTGGTAAAGTGCGAACTTAGGTAGATAGACCCGTAAGTAGTTTTATTCATTTGTGGTTTGAATGAAAATAAATAATGTAAAGCAGGGTTGGCAAGCGATTTATAATATTAAAGATAGCGGGCAAAGCTACGTATCTACGCTGTTAACGTGCATTGAAGTTTTTTTTTTTAATTCCAGTTTATGTAACGGTAGACCTGGCAATTCAAGTAAATTCACAAATTCAGTTGGAAAATTTACTGCGTCGGTTTTTTCCACCGGTGCTTCGTTACCTGCAGTTTAAATACCAGAATATATAAGTTCCATTCTTTTTCTAAGGCAGTTTGAGTCAATCAAATTCCATTCCATTTTGTTTAACAATTTCAGTGTTCCAATGCAACTCCTTCCAAGATTCCATTTCGTTCACCATTCCATTGCATTTCGTTCCCATTATCTGTTATTCCAATTCCACTCGTTCCCCGTTTCATTCCATTTCGTTCCTATTGTCTTGTGTATCGATATTGATATCAGTCGCTTCTCTTTCCATTCCATTTCTTTGCACTTGCTCCGTTCCATTCCTCTTTTAACTGCAGTGTTTCAATTCCACTCGTTCCCCATTCTATGCCATCTCGCTCCTCATCCCATTTCGTTCTATAGTCCATTCCTTTTCGTTCCCTCTTCCAATCCATTTCCATTGTCTATAATTTCAATTCCACTCGTTCAACGTTTATATCCATTTCGTTCCACTTGTGTAGTGTTTCAATTCCACTCGTTTCCTATTTAGTTTCTTAATTTTAGTGTTCCATATACACTCGTTGTTTAAATTTTAGGTTTCTAGCTAAAGACGCAGATGTTCAGGGGGGGGGGTGCAATTTTCCCCTTTTGAGCCACCATTTTTACCACGTTCCTGTCCAAAGTCCAAGGAAAACATATTATAGATGACGGGTTTCTAACCGAAGGGTTCGGTTAGGCCATCAAGGTGGAGAATTATTCTGTTTTTACCCCTCCCGGTAGGAATTTCCAAAAATTCCGAGAACGTCTGCGTTGGAGGAGGAACCTACTACATACATAATTTTAGGTCTCTATATCCAGCAGTTTGCCCAACTCGGTAAGGGGGAAGTTTTTTCCCTTTTTAACCCTCCCGGTATGAATTTCCAAAAATACCGTCTTAGGGGACGTCTACGTTGGAGAAAGAACCCAAATAACGAGTTTAAGCCCCCTAGTTCCAGCAGTTTGGCAAGGCCGTTAAGGGGGAGACTTTTCCTGTTTTTGACCCTACCTGTGGAAATTTTCAAAAATGTCATCTTAGCGGATATCTACAATAGAGGAGGAACTTTAACACCAAATTTCAACTTCCTACCTCCAGCGGTTTGGGCAGGCCTTTATGCGGCACTTTTCGCTTCATTAATCCCCATCTTTGCAATGTCCCTGTTCAAAATTCCAAAAAGCACCTTCCCGATAAGTGAGCCCATACTTCAAGGAACATATGTTTTACATTTCAGGTTTCTAGCCAACTTTTACTATTTTCCCTTTAGGAATTTACAAAAATTCGATCTTCGCGGCTGTCTGCGATGGATGAGGAACATTCATACCAAATTTCAACTTCATTGCCTCAGCGGTTTGGGCAGGCCGTTATTGGGGACATTTTTCCCTTTCAACCCACATTTTTACTATGTTTCTGTTCCAAAATAGAAAAATTTCGTTGCCGGTGAGTTAGTCCTACTCCAGGGAATACATATTTAAAATTTTAGGTTGGCCAGAAGGGATTGGGCAGGCCGTCAAGGAGAATACTTTTCCCATTATCTCCCTCCCGATAGGAATTTCAAAAATTCCGTCTAAGAGGACGCCTACACAGAAGGAGGAACTCACATACCGAATTTCGGCTACATAGTTTCAGCAGTTTGGGCAGGCCGTCAAGGGGGAAACATCCCGCTTTTGGGATATCCTGTAGGGAATTCAAAAAATACAAACTTAGTCGATGTCTTCTACAGTGGAGGAACCTTTATGCCAAATTTCAACTTCTTATCTCCAGTGGTTTGGGCAAGCAGTTAAGGGGGACACTGTTCCAATTTGTGAGACCGTCTATGGGGACGTCTATGCCGAATATATTTCCGAAAATCCCGTCTTAGCGAACGTCTATGCCGAATATCAAGAAACCTTGTCCTTTTTTTGGGAAAAGGTCCTTTTTTGGAAAATTATTTTTTTGGAAAAAGGTATTTTTTTGGAAAAGGTATTTTTTTGGAAAAAGGTATTTTTTTGGAAAAAGGTACTTTTTTGGATAAGGTACTTTTTTTTGGAAAAAGGTAAATTTTTTTAGAAAAAGGTACTTTTTTTTTGGAAAAAGGTACTTTTTTGGAAAAAGGTACTTTTTTTTAGAAAAAGGTACTTTTTTTGGAAATGGTACTTTTTTTGGAAAAAGATACTTCTTGTGGAAAAAGGTACTTTTTTTGGAAATGGTACTTTTTTTGGAAAAAGATACTTCTTGTGGAAAAAGGTACTTTTTTTGGAAAAAGGTACTTTTTTTGGAAAAAGGTATATTTTTTTGGAAAAAGGTACTTTTTGTGGAAAAAGGTACTGTTTTTGGAAAAAGGTACTTTTTTTGGAAAAAGGTACTTGTTTTGGAAAAAGGTACTTTTTTTTTGGAAAAAGGTACTTTTTTTGGAAAAAGGTACTTTTTTTTTGAAAAAGGTACTTTTTTTGGTAAAAGGTACTTTTTTGGAAAAAGGTACTTTTTTGGAAAAAGGTACTTTTTTTGGAAAAAGGTCCTTTTTTGGAAATGGTACTTTTTTTGGAAAAAAGGTACTTTTTTTGGAAAAAAGGTACTTTTTTTGGAAAAAGGTAAATTTTTTTGGAAAAAGGTACTTTTTGTGGAAAGGTACTTTTTGTGGAAAAAGGTACTTTTTTTTGGAAAAATGTACTTTTTTGGAAAAAGGTACTTTTTTGGAAAAAGGTACTTTTTTTGGAAGAAGGTACTTTTTTTTGGAAAAAGGTACTTTTTTGGAAAAAGGTACTTTTTTGGAAAAAGGTACTTTTTTGGAAAAAGGTACTTTTTTGTCCCCTTTTTGCCCCTCCCGATAAGAATTTCCAAAAATTCCGTTTCAACGGACGTCTACACCGGTCGAGGAACCACATACCAAATTTCAACTTCATAGCTCCAGCAGTTTGAGCAGGCTGTCAAGGGGAAACTTTATCCCCTTTTTGCCCCTCCCTGTAAAAATTTCAAAAAAATTCGGTCTTGGTGGATGTCTACGATAGTGGAGGACCCTTTATACCAAATTTTAACTTCCTACCTCCAGCGGTTTGGGCAGGCCGTCAAGGGGGGCTTTTTCCCCTTTTTAACCCCCATTTTTACAACGACCCTGTCCAAAATTCTCGAAAGTACTTTTCAGAAAAGTTAGCCCCTACTCCAAGGAACACATATCTAAAATTTCAGCTTTCTAGCCAAAGGGGTTTTGGCAGGCCGCCAAGGGGGAGACTTTTCCCCTTTTTGCCCGTTCCGGTAGGAATTTCCAAAAATCCCGTCTTAGCGGACGTCTACGCCGAAAGACGAACCTACATACCAAATTTCAACTTCCTAGCTTCAGCGGTTTGGGCTGGGCGATGTTGAGTCAGTCAGTCAGTCAGTCAGTCAATCAGTCAGTCAGTCAGCTAGTGTCTTGACATGCAATAAAATGATAGCAAGCAATTGTCAAAATGCTCTCATCTCAAGTGAAGACACTCAATTTCAATTTTATTGCAATATCATGATATCGCTGACATGCCATCGGATCTTGCAATGATGGCAGAGATCAAATGTCACTTTCAGTTTTCATTTTAATTTTGTAATAGAAAAACAACAAAAAATTTGGTAAAAAGGAATGGAAAAGTGTTTAGTTTTTTATTATTTGTCGGTAAACATTAATGTTTCATAAAATTTGGTGTTTTTCGAAGAAAAATCTATGATATTTCTTATCCATTTTGACGTTTCGCTGTAATGGTTTTGCCATTTCATATCATATAATCTATTGCATTTGAAGACACCGGGTCACGTTATTCTTTTATATATAGAGATATAATAAATTTCAGACATGTGGCCATGTGGTATAAAAAATGGAGTTGATCCCAAATATCTTTTTTGGTTGTTATACAACATGCCGTGTCTTTCTGCATTATTGGGGTACATTCCTTGTAAGTGCATTTAAAAGATTTGTTAGTTTTGAGAAATTTTAAAATATTGTTAATTTTGTAAAATAAAAACTTACTATAAAAATAAATTTAAAAAAATACGTAAGATTTTCGTTAGTTTCGAAAAATGTATTAAATGATTGCCTAAATTACGTAGAATATGCAAAAGATTCGTATATATCATCCCTAAAACGTTGCATGGATTATTTTCAGTACAATATCCAGGATTACCGAGCCTTATTTTAACCCTAACTATCCCAGCATCATCATATGACGACACAAATTCAAGAACCGATATTTTCAGAACGGTAAAAAGCACAAACGTGCGTTTACATTTGCATTGAAATTTCGATTTTCGATTAAAAAACAATAAAAGAAGGTACACAGAAAAAAGTATCACAAAATTTTAAGTAATTAAAAAAAATTGTTGGCTTTTTACTTAGATATCTAACAATTTCTTTATTAAATGTTTGTAAATTGTATCAAAAATATCAAAAAATAGCCTTAGAATTTTTTGAAACAAAAAAAAAACCAATCATTTATTTTTTGTTTTCAATTGCTCAAATGTTTGTAAATTGTAACAAAAATTTCAAAAAAGTAGTCTTACTTTATTTTTTTTTGTCAATACGACAACATAAAGCGAAAAATTTTTTTAATATAACAAACTCGTTGTTGAATTTTCTTTTTTTATTTTTAACAAATACAAACAAGTTACAAAAAAATATTATTGTATTTACAAAACACATTGTTAAAAAAAAATTGATTTTATTTTTAACAAATTACAAAAAAGTTACAAAAAGGGATTTGTATATACAAATTCCATTGTTGGTGCCTTTTTAAAAAATTTTTTGTTTGTTTATGCAAAAAAGGTGTTTAACATTACACAGAAAAAAGTATCACAAAATTTTAAGTAATTAAAAAAATTGTTGGTTTTTTACTTAGATATCTAACAATTTTTTTATTAAATGTTTGTAAATTGTATCAAAAATATCAAAAAAAATAGCCTTAGAATTTTTTGAAACAAAAAAAAACAAATCATTTATTTTTTGTTTTCAATTGCTCAAATGTTTGTAAATTGTAACAAAAATTTCAAAAAAGTATTTTTTTTTTGTCAATACGACAACATAAAGCGAATAATTGTTTTAATATAACAAACTCGTTGTTGAATTTTATTTTTTTATTTTTAACAAATACAAACAAGTTACAAAAAAAAAATTATTGTATTTACAAAACACATTGTTAAAAAAAATTGATTTTATTTTTAACAAATTACAAAAAAGTTGCAAAAAGGGATTTGTATATACAAATTCCATTGTTGGTGCCTTTTTAAAAAATTTTTTGTTTGTTTATGCAAAAAAGGTGTTTAACATTACAAACAGAATTTTGTAAATTTTTTCTGTGTACAAACAGAATTTTGCAAATTTTTTCTGTGTATGTATATAAATGTTCAATTTTAAATAAAGCAAACATAGTTGGCTCTAATTAATGCATTCTCTACAAATTTAACGTCTATAAGCTTTTTTTCATTGTTTTTTTTCCACAGTTCTGGATATAGAAATCTCGAGATTTCAATGCAAGTGTAAACGCAACTTAAGATAGTATAAAAGTTTGGCTATAAAGCAAAGAAAGTTGTTTCGATTTCATGTGAAAAAACTGTTATACTCCATATAACATTATTGGTTAATACTGTTTCTATTAATATATCAGCATTAAAATCTCCGGCTATAATAAGGATTTAAAAAATTGCATTAAATTGTAATCAATTAATTTTTATCTGTAGTTAACGAATTATTTTAACTTTTATTTTATTTTGTTAATAAAAACAATATAAATCTTGCTTTATATTCAAATAATTCGGTTTCGGCCGAAGTTTGTAATTTTGGCCGAAGTTTGGCTTTAATTCGGCCTTTAAAAAATGAGTTCAGTCGGATACTAATATTTGGTCTAAATATGTATATTGTTCTTTCTGTATATTGTTCTTTCAAATTCAAGATCAAAATAAAGTTGAATTTGAGTTTTTCCAAATACAAGATTATTACAAAAATTAGGCTCAATTGTGAAGGATTTTATATAACAATTTAGGACAAGATTAATTTCAATTGTGGGTTTTTTGAGAACAAATTCATATTCAATCGAAGACTTTTAATAAATCAAAATCAGGATCAACTGTGGCTCTTTTAGGCCGAATTTTTGGGATGTCAGTTAAACTTGGTTTAGTTAAACCGAAAAGGAATTATGTCACACATTCCCAATTTTATTAATAAAAATTTGCCGGAATAATTTTTTCTTGCTTGGAATTTTGGTTCTTTTAGTAGCGGTATTCCAGGTACAAACTGTGTTAAACTGAGTTTAAAGATAATCTACATCCTAAAAACTGGGCCTTAGTACATTAAATTGAAAATTAAAATAAAGTCCAATTATGGAATTTTTTTTGAACAAAGTCAGAGTTTATGGTAGATTTTTAACAAATCAAAGTGATGATAAAAATTGTGTTAAAACTTGGGTAATTTAAAATACCAAATTTGGATCAACATAAATTATTAGTTAAAGATCAAAGACATTATCAAAACCAGACTTAATTGTAGGTATTTTTATACAACAGTTCAATTGTTATTCAAAATAACCTAGAATTTAGCAGTTAATATTAAAAATAGATTAATAACAATTTAATAAATTAGAATAAACCGTGTGGCTTTTGACGTATCAACATAGGATTCAATCACAAATTTAGCTCAGACAAAAATTGGATTTAACTATAAATCTTTCAATATATCAAAATGCGATTCATTAAATAATCTTTTAATAAACAAAATCCGATTTAATCATATATTTTTAAATAAAAACAAAAATATATAAAATGTGTAAAATCATACATTTTCCAATAGATTAAAATGATTTTTTTTTCATAAATTTTTATTAGATCAAACGGCAGTTTAGCCATAAACTCGATTAATTTTTTAAACATACATTTTAGAGTTTCACATTCAAAAAACATTTTTAATGTTGAGATTTTGTGTAGATTTTTTGCTTTTTTTGTCTTAAGCACCGTAAGTTGTTCCGATTTATATAAAAAAATAATTTTTCACGATAATCAGTTTCACGTGGAAAGTGTGTAGATTTTGTTTTTACGCAAATTTAATGTATTAAGCACCGTAAGTTGTTTGCGTTTCATGTGAAAAAACTGTTATACTCCATATAAAAAAAATTATTTTTCACGACAATCAGTTTCATGTGAAAATTGTGTAGACTTTGTTTTCACGCAAATTTAATATACAAGACTATTATTTTGCTGGTGAAAAATTGATATTTTGTGTATATTGTGATTGTGTCTTTGTTATAAAATTAAAAAAATTGTTAATTTTTATAATTTAAATTGCAGTATGAAGCCGTTAAAGTTCGAATGAAATTTTTCCACGTGAAAAACAACTTACGGTGCTTAAGACTATTATTTTTCTGTTGAAAGGTGAAATTTTGTTATAAAATTAAAAAAAATTTCGTTTTTATAATTTAAATTGCAGTTTGAAGCCTTTAAAGTTCGAGTGAAATTTTCCGTGCTTTTCAAGAAAAAATCTGTTTTGTTCAGGAAACCTGACAGAGATAATTCTCGAAAGTTTTTTACGATGAGCTTGTTTTTATAGAATTATTATTTAACTATTAACCATTCTCCTACAATTGAAAAAATTTTTTGAGGCATTTTACTCAAAAATTAATATTTAGGGACAGTTTTATTGTCAGAACAAAGATCGATCTTAAACGAAATTACTTAAGAAATATTTAAGAAAACAATTATTGCATATAGTCTATATGACGCGTTTGAAAAAACAACACTTTACTAAAAAAATAAAAATGCCCTGCTGGCAGGCCGTCTCCGATATACACAAATTGCCTGTACTTGTACGTAAAAACCATACGTCAGTGTTGCAACATTTGTGAAAAGGGTGACAAAGAGGAGATAAGAAGATAAACAAAAAATCTAAAGTAGAATGTTTGTATCTTCTGAGAGTAAATTATCATATAGAGACAATCTGACAATAAAATGTAAACAATAATGCAATTTAATGGAAAATCACTGATGAAGCCTGTCCATAAAAGAAACTAGATCTAGTCTGATTTGCAAATTAATAATGTGTCTATAACTTTGAAAAAATGTTTATTCTTCTTAACCTCAAACCTACTTAATTAAAATTAATAAAAATGCATATTAATTACAATATTAATTGTATTTGGTCTATATGACGCGTTTGAAAAAACAGCACTTTACTTTAATCGTGCTCAGGATTGACTTTAGAACTGGTCCTTATATTTTAAAGTTAGAACAAGTTTTTACCGTAGAAAAATTTAACATTTAAAAAAATTTGTTAATTCTAAGACATTAAACAATATCAGAGTCATATTTACATAAAAAAAACACACATCTAAGCAAAAATTACCCCTCTTCTTTTTCGTATTATTTCAAAGAAATTGTAGACAAATTGAATATCACTGCAAATTTTCTAGTGTTTTAAGTTTTTTTTATTTGAAAATAACTTTTAGTTTCTGATTAAAAATTTGTATTGAATTTAATAAGTAAATACAAGTAGTTTTTAAAAACTACTATTTTTTGGTTAACTGTAAATATAGTATTAAAAATATGTTAACTTTAATTTAATACACAAATAAAAAATATTTAAATTGAAAAAAACTCATTACTTGTAACCTGCACTGCGAGAATTATCTGCAGCATATTAATGAGTTTTTGCATAAAACCAATGAAATTTCACTGGAATTGGTCCATTGAAACTTTTCATTGAATTAATGGAATTTTTCATAAAATGTTGTGAAAAATTTAATTTTATTTATTAAAAGTATCGTACACTCAATGAAAAAGTTTCCTAAAATATATGAAGCTTTTTCATTAATTCTAAGAAATTTTTAATTTATTTTGTGAAGAATGAAAAAATCTTATTAAAATTCGTTGAGCAAAATTCTCTCTGTGTAGAGGTAATGAGTGTTTTTTTAGGAAGTTATCGCGATTGACATGATACAAAAGTAAAAGTAATACTTAGTAGAAGGTTTTGTTGGGATCTGGATTTATGGCGAGTTTTGCCGCAGAGCTCTACTACATATAAAATATCAAAATTTCATTAAGATCGGAAGGAACCCATCGGGATAGTTTCCTAGTTAAAAACAACTAAAACTTTAAATATTTTTTCAATATCTTCGTATTGAAAAGCATTCAAATTTTAGACATTCTTCTTGTCGAAATATTTTTTGTTTATTTAATTAGGGCCAGTTTTATAGTCAGAACAAAGATTGGTTTTTTCTTATATATTTTGTTCTCAAGTATATTTTTTCCTAAATAAGAAATTTTCAAAGATTCTAGTTCTGACCTATATTAAAACTATTATATTAGGAAACATTGTTGTGTTCAAAAAACTCTTTGATACTGAAACATTTTTATACCCTACACCACTATGTGGTCAGGGTATTATAAGTTTGTGCTGATGTTTGTAACACCAAAAACTATTGGTCGTAGACCCACCTTATAGTATACCGATCGGCTCAGAATATTTTTTTATTTCGATTTAACGATGTCCGTCTGTCCGTCCGTCCGACTGTCTGTCCATGCAATCTTGTGCGCACTCTACAGGTCGCAAATATTAAGATATTTTGATGAAATTTGGTACGCAGACCTATGTTGGCCCAAGGACGAACAAGTTTGATTTTGGTGAACATCGGTCCATGTTTAGACCTAGTGCCCATATAAGGGTCCTACCAAAATTATATTGTTAAGATATTTTGACGAAATTTGGTACACAGACCTATGTTAGCCCAATAACGTAGCCTATTGATTTTGGTGAATATCGGTCCATGTTTAGACCTAGTGCCCATATAAGGGTCCTACCAAAATTATACTGTTTATACGCTGCAGGTCGTAAATATTAAGATATTTTAATGAAATTTGGTACACAGATCTATATTGGCCCAATAACGCAGCCTATTGATTTTGGTGAACGTCGGTCCATGTTTAGACCTAGTGCCCATATAAGGGTCCTACCAAAATTATACAGTTTATCGCTGCAGGTCGTAAATATTAAGATATTTTGATGAAATTTGGTACACAGACCTATGTTGGCCCAATAACGCAGCCTATTGATTTTGGTGAACATCGGTCCATGTTTAGAACTAGTGCCCATATAAGGGTCCCCCCAAAATTGGCTTGGTTACAAACTGCAGGTCGCAAATATTAAGATATTTTAATGAAATTTGGTGCGCTGACTCACATTATAGAAAATTTTGACACAAGCCCCATTTTAACCCATTCGAATTTCGGATCCAAACAATACACCAGACTGGTGTAGGGTATTGTATAGTCGGCATGCCCGACTTTAACCTTTTTACTCGTTTATATTCTAGGTTTGATATGAAAGTTGTAGGATTTGGAATATTTTTTCTTATAAAACTATCACAGACACTGCAAAAAATTTTACAATTTAAGGCACATTCCTACACCGAAAAGATTATATAGTACCATATTTAACAAAATCTATAGTTAATTTCCAATTTTTATAATTTATAATTATAATTTTTATAATCATAATCAATAACAACTACAGACAATAATAATTTTAGATTTACCCTGTGTTATCAAATTTGAAAAGTTTTTAAATATTTAATTATCAGTAGAAAAAATTATAATAAAAAAATTATTGAAAACATAAAGATTTTATATAGAGGTAATGAGATCAAGAAGTAAAAAATATTTATGGTAAGTTTAAAATTAATTGCTTCCAATTAATTACTTAATTTTTTTCAACAATTTGTTTATTTAATGAGACCATTTTCATGTTAATTTTTTATATACAACTCAAAGACAAGAAAATTTTAAATCAGTTTGCGAAACATAAAGGAGTATCAATAGCATCATAAAACATGTAAAATTTAATCGTTAGACGAACTTGTTTTTTTCAATTGCGGTTTATATTGATGTATTGCAACATAAATAAATTATTAATTAAAATGTAAAGTTTTTGAAGAATAATTGCATTTGATGGTTTTATTTATTTGCAATGAAGGAACAACTATTTAACGTATGTAAGTAGTTAATATCCACCATAGTCATATAATATTTAATTTTAACTAACAAATCGATACCATTAACTACATACATAGTTGAGTTGTTGGTATTTATTAAATTACTTAAAATCAATTAAATCAATTCAACTATATATTAGTTAGGGGTATTTCAACTATGAGATAGTTGAAATGTTCGTTACAATCAACTAAGGAATTTTTTGGGTGTATTATCATATTCTGAGAAATTTTTTCATATCAGAATCTCCATTGCGTTTTCTATGAAAATATTATTTAATTTTTAAATGCTTTATACAAAATAGAACACTAAAATCTTGTGATTATTTTAGTAGAAAAGTTTGTGAATTAAGAAATATTTTCCCTTATAAAGTGTTCGGATTCTGTGCTGCGATCTCTTAATTCATTAAAGACAAAATTTACAATAGAAAATTCTTCTAAGTGCATGTTAAGAATTTTTTGGTTTTTGGCGTACATTTTCAAAACAACTAAAACTCAAATTAATTATGTCAGTGCTTCTTATAAAAAATTACAGAAAACGATTTACGTTTACTTAACCGACAGTTGTCTTAAGTTAGCTATATTGATAAAATCGGTAACGAACACCGATTTTTAAAAAAACTAACTAAACATTCAAAATATGTTGAAATGCGGTTGAGCAGATTATCCCGAACCGTTTTTTTGGTACTTTTTACAACAACTATAAAAATTAAAAAAAATGTTACACAGAACGAATTTACAAAATTTTAATTAAATTTTTAAACACCTTTCTCATACCAAATTTACAAAATACAAAAAAAAAACTTTTTAAAAAGGCACCAACAAAGAAATTTGTAAATCCAAAAAAAAAATTCTTTTATTTTTTGTTACTTTGAATTTTTATTTTTAAACAATTTTTATATGAAAGATAACAATTTGCAAACGAGTTACAAAAATTTCAAACAAAAAAATTGTTGGGAATAAAATTTCAATTTAAAAGAAAATGTGATTGCTTTTACAAATTCCCATTGTTGGTGCCTACTGTTTTTTCTGTGTACACAGAAAAAAGTATCACAAAATTTTAAGTAATTAAAAAAAATTGTTGGCTTTTTACTTAGATATCTAACAATTTTTTTATTAAATGTTTGTAAATTGTATCAAAAATATCAAAAAATAGCCTTAGAATTTTTTGAAACAAAAAAAAAACAAAGCATTTATTTCTTGTTTTCAATTGCTCAAATGTTTGTAAATTGTAACAAAAATTTCAAAAAAGTATTTTTTTTTTGTCAATACGACAACATAAAGCGAATAATTGTTTTAATATAACAAACTCGTTGTTGAATTTTATTTTTTTATTTTTAACAAATACAAACAAGTTACAAAAAAAAATTATTGTATTTACAAAACACATTGTTAAAAAAAAATTGATTTTATTTTTAACAAATTACAAAAAAGTTACAAAAAGGGATTTGTATATACAAATTCTATTGTTGGTGCCTGTAAATACAATAATTTTTTTTGTAACTTGTTTGTATTTGTTAAAAATAAAAAAATAAAATTCAACAACGAGTTTGTTATATTAAAACAATTATTCGCTTTATGTTGTCGTATTGACAAAAAAAAAAAAAATAAAAAAATGATACAATTTACAAACATTTAATAAAAAAATTGTTAGATATCTAAGTAAAAAGCCAACAATTTTTTTTAATTACTTAAAATTTTGTGATACTTTTTTCTGTGTATAATTAAGTAAAAAAGATTATCATCGTTGACGCAATTGTCCTGTCCAATGTGCGATCCGATAGCGATTGGGACTCCTAGTCGTATACCCTTCTTGCATCTAGTTCATAAAATATCTATAGATAGGACTACCATGTAAGTTACAAACATTTTTAGCCCCCCCCCCATCTTGAGCGAATCCTGGATCCGCGCCTGGCCATAAACCTTTCAATGGTTATAAATACGCATTGATTATTTGCAAATTGGTTTATATGGTGCCTTATAAAATTATATATAAATTATATATGGTCCAATATATAATTATATATGCCTTATATAATTATATATATTTATGTATAGTACTCTATAAATATTTTTTTATTCGATTTTCAATAACTGTATTGAAAAAATTTAAACTTAAGTATTGAAAAATGACACAGGATGTCAAAATCATAAAAAAATTCTTTAAAGAGTTAAGGACAATTCACACGTACACTATCCCTATCTACTATTACCCAGTATTGGGGATATGAATTGTCAAATTTTTGTGAAATCTTTCGAAAATGACATTTCTTATCCTCAATACAGGGTAATAATAGATATGGATGGACACAGATGGATAGCGTGGTAATCAAGATTTCTGGTCATCGGTTTCACAAATCAATAATTTTATTATGTGAGTGAAATTATAAATTTTCATCAAGATCTGAGAGTGCATGTACTAAAACCAGAGATGGGCGAAAATCATTACCATTACATTTTCATTTCCATTACTTTATTTAATGGTAATGAAATTTGATTTTCATTTATTCGCAATCACACTGTCAGTTTTTAGAGCTGGGTTATGTAACTTTATGATAAAACAATAAAAGTGCCAGTGCTCGTATGGCTTATGCGAATTAATTTAAAGGCACGAATAATTAAGACTTAAACTTTACTTTAGGGCGTTTTAAAAATGTCTATATATCAGGTTTTTGTGTTATGAAGTCTCAAAAATTACCACGAACACTATTCTTGTTCATTTTTAAAATGAAAATTGACATGATGAAACATTTTGGAGACTATCTTTGGATTAAGTCGTAAATTTTTTTGTTATTGTTCTAAAATTTTTGGCACATTTAATAAAAATGAAAAAATATTTGTGAACTACAGAAAATTGTTTAAAAACATAAATTATTTAATTGGAAAAATACTATATAAAAAAGAAAAAAAAAAAGTAGGTAAAATATATAGGGGTCAATTTATATAAAATTATATAAATTTATATATAATTATATATAATTATATAAAACTATATATACCCATTTTTCGGATATAATTATATCAATTTATATATAATTATATATAAGTTTATATAATTATATATAATTATATATGACCCCATATATAATTTTATATGGCCCCATATATAATTTTATATGGCCCCATATCAATTTTTTTAATCGGGCATTCAATAATATTTCAATAGAACAAACTGTGATTGAATCGTGAAAATTCAATCAAATAGGTTAAAATTTCCGTTAAGTTATAGCTAGTGTTTCCAATTCGGTTAATCGATTAACCGATTCCCCGATTAATCGCCTCTATTTCGGTTAATTTCGAAACAAATAATTCAAAACTTAAATATGGAATTTATTCCTTATTTTTTTCCCCAAAACTTCGTAATTTTCTTAACTTTGGCTAAAAAATTACAAGAAACATAAACACAAATATATTTGTATTTAAGAAAATTCTATATGTTTTTTAAATTTGTCCAAATACATTTCAAAATTATTCACTTGTATTTAAAAATTTTAAATCTGTATTTCACAATTGTAAAATTGCATTTAAAATACTTCCATTTGTATTTAAAAATTCAAATGTATTTTAGAAATTTCCAAATGTATTTAAAAAGACTATTTTATTTGTATTCCAAAATTTTCCAAATGTATTTAATAAAATTCTAATTGCATTTAAAATTTTTCGAAATGTATTTTAGAAACTTCTATTTTTATTTTAAAAAGGTTAAGAATACAAGGAATCCCGTAACCGTTTCACTGAAATTAAATTTTTATTCGCTAACGAAATAACACAAAGTTAACACAAACTGATGGCTAAAAAATTCAAATTTAAATGGAATTTGACATTTGTAACTGAGAAGAAATGTCTACATTCTATTTATGAATTTTTACATTGATTCAATGAAGTTTCGCTGAAGTTCGTCCATTGAAAATTTTCATTAAATTGATAAATTTTATGAAAAATATTCATAATTTTTATTAATTTTGTTAAGAAAACTTCATTAGTTTAGTGGAAATTTTCATTAAAACTGAAATAATAAAGATCCTTGTACGTATGTTAGCTCAAACTTTGGATAATTTTGTTTATTGTCAATGGCCCTTAAAAACGGAAAAAAGACTGAGAAATTTAACATTGTTTATGATATTCTTTAGTCTACTAACTCTACTATTCCGAAATTTTTTTTTGCAAATTTTTGTAAAGTAAATTGATATTTTCAATTAACTAATATTTTACTCAAATGGAACTAAATTTTTTTTTATTTCTTCAGAGGAGGAGGAATAACTTAGAATAATATTTTTTTTAAATGCAATATTATATTTATATTGTAGTATCGATTAAATTTGCATTCAAAGAAATTTTGTATCCAAAGTTTTACATATTAAAAAAAAATTTGTAAAGAAATAGAAAATCTACCTTGAATTATGCTGTTTTTAACTTACTAATTTTTTGAAAAAAATCTTCTAGTTTCAGCAGTTTTTTTGCCATTTCTAACTAATTTTTAATAGCTTCAGCTATATTTTTAAATAAATTTTTCCATTAGTATAGGAAATGTTTCAATTTAGATAATCTCAGGTTCCAGAACTTTCAACCTTAAGGTTCATTAAACTGCTAGAGATGGAGCAAAAAACACTACAAAATAGCTAAACTCATTCAAAATATTAGAAATTAGAAAAATTAGAGGTGCTTTTTTAATTAAAAAATTTTTGAAATACATCGTGTTCATATGTTATGTTGATATTTAACAAAAACAGGAAGCTGTTAGTGTCTTTGTTGATAAAAAGGTAAGGAAATACATTAATTTTGCTTTAAACGATTAATCGCCAATTTTCTCGAATAACCGACCCGAATAACCGGTTAATCAGTTTTAGTGATTTTTCGAATAATGCAATAACCGGTTAACCGCCTATGTCGAATAATTGGAAACAGTAGTTATAGCATTTTAAATATCACTTCAGTGGAGGATATAAAAAGTTGTAAATAAATGAATTATTGATAAGTAGAAATTAAAGTGATTTTTTTCTAAATAAATATCAAATTTCATTAAGACTTTGTTAGTAGGAAAACTATTTCTTTTCTTAAGATTATTTTAAATATATAAACAAAACAGAAAGGGAGTGAACAATTGAGTCACTATTACTTTCCATTTTCAAGCTAATTACCTATAATTAGAAGTTGCCCCAAAATGTTAAAAATTATAATAGTCATAATTGCAAATCCAATGCAAACGTCTTAAACAAATTTTTGCTTAAGTTGAAAAAGTAAAGAAAAAAATTGTATAACAAATGAGGAAACTTTCGCTATATAAAATAACCAAAGGTAAATTTTATTTATTAAGTGTCATATGCATAATCACTTTTTAAATTTATAAATAGATTATAAAACGAATTCTCCATACAAAATTCATTTTATAAAGGTATTATAAGGTTTTCAAATTATTATGCATAAGCACTTAAAAGTTTTATACCTGTTTCCTATACGAAGGTTTTTCAGCTTCCAAAGTAAGTTCTGTTTCAAATATCAAACCTTTACTGGTACCCAATAATATGGGTCCGGTTGAAGATTCTGTGCCACATTCCTTGTTAAAAGCAACAGCAGTAATTTCATGGTCTTTAAATTTTTCGATACGTCTAACTTTTGGGCCATTTCCATGTATATACAAGAAATCTGCAGATAATCCAGGCGATTTTGGAATTAAACTAATGAGTATATGATGTCCCGTAGGATCCAAGAAAAGTTTGCTAATTTTATAACCTGCCAAATATTTTTCCAAAGGAATTTCTGTAATAAGAAATAATTTATGAATAAATACAGTGATGGTTGCTTGGTATACACAAACCTCCTGGTGGCAGAGCACGGGGCAAAAAGAATCGGAACAGTGTAACTTGTGACGATGGTTGTGGCGCGTGTAATAGACATACTAGCCAATTTTTACATACAGTTAAATGCATATAATCTCCGGTATATTGTTGTGGTATACGTAGTACCATTTTTCGTTTGCTAAAAATGGGCGTTTCATCATCATTAATATCCGTTCCTATGGCTCCCGCATTTGCAATCGGCTGCAGAAATTTGGGTTGAGCTAAAGGAAAGTCTATATCTTCAGCATCATAAAATGATGCCATTTTATATTTATTTTTAATTTTCACAAATTTATTCTTCTGGATTTTTCAATTAATTGGTCACTGTGTGTATGTCATGATGACATACATTCTTTGTTTTGTGATTTGACAGAAGGGACAGCTGTTTTATTGCCTAGAATTAAGGGCGGATTATGGGACCGTAAACGTATATGTGATGTAACTGTACCGTGCCGTAGCTAAAAAGTACACTTATAGATTATCGTAAACGACATTACTATTTAGCATCTATTTCATGTGGTTTTATATTTTATTCTAAATTTTTCCATTTATTTGTTAATTTTTATTCCTTATTTGTTGTTTGAATCATTTTTCTTTATTCATTTCATATTTTTTCCGACTAAAATCAGTCAGCTGTTTCGATGCCGGATAGAAAATTCTGATTTCAACAGAATGATCCGGCAAATTCGTTTACATTTTCGTGTTGGTAACCATTCGTATACATTTCTTCTTGTGGTATCGAAACAGCTGATTCGTTACAGATACGTTTACGGTTGGGTAAGTCAGCCTTTAAACACAAGTGCGTCGACAGACGACAGCAAAACTCGTTGCGATTAAGAGTTTATCACAATTAGGACGATTGTCGACCGACGACAGCAAATGTTGTCGCGGTTAATTTAAAATCAGCGACAATCGACCGTCGACCTATTTTGATGTTTACTTTGGATTTTTTTTACACGCTGTTCAGAGTACCGATTCTGAATAGTTTGCAAGCGGTGAAGTGATAAAAACTGTCATTTCTTATCATTGTTTTTAAATGCGTGAAAAATATTTTTCACCGCTTCACAGCTTCAAAAATCATTCGGAATCGGTACTCAGAATACGATTCTTGAACATGTTTATGTAAAAGTTAAACATATCAATTCACACATAAAATTGAATTGTTTAAGTAAAACGTCTCGAACAGCTGTTAAAAGCCCTTAAAAACTGTAAAAAAAAATTTAACAAAATTTCCCAAAAGGTTATCACAACTGGGTCGAACCAAAAATCATTGGTAGCATTCAGCAGAGAAAGTTTAAGCGGAGAATACACGAAGGAACATTCATGAAAGAATTCCCATTTTTTGTATCATTTGCAAAACTTCATTGTGGATACCATTAGTTTAAGCTAAAGCAGAGCTTTGAAGAATTAATTCCTTTTTGAATGAATTCACTACCAATCGAATTCAATTTTCTCTTCAATTGAATGAATTACTTTTCTTAAGTAATTCACTGAATTCGTTCAACTGAATGCGTTCATCAAACAACAAATTCAAAGAATTAATTCAATTGCAATAGTTCTTTTTATTAAATCAAATGAATTAATTCACCGGTGAACGCGTTCAATTTTATAAATCGAACGGAAAAAAAGTGAATTAATTCTTTACTGAATTAATTCACTACTGAATTCGTTCAATTTCATTTTCGTTCAGTGAATTAAAAAAATATAAAATTACGTTCAGTGAATTAAAAAAAAATAATAAGTTCACTGAATTGAAAATAAAATAAAATAAGTTCACTGAATTAAAAAAAAATAAAATAAGTTCACTGAATTCAAAGCCTGTTTTCTGCCGTTCAGTAGAAGAAAACAATAATGTACAAATAAAATTTTTAAATAAGCAATTTTACAGCGTGTGCTAGTAAAAATGAACAAATTAGAAACCGGATGCTGTTTATCAACCTACATGATTCAAAAATAAAGCCTTTTACTATTAAAAATAAAATTCGAATGGGTTAAAATGGGACTTGTGTCAAAATTTTCTATAATGTGAGTCAGCGAACCAAATTTCATTAAAATATCTTAATATTTGCGACCTGCAGTTTGTAACCAAGCCAATTTTGGGGGGACCCTTATATGGGCACTAGGTCTAAACATGGACGGGTGTTAACCAAAATCAATAGACTTCGTCCTTGGGCCAACATAGGTCTGTGTACCAAATTTCATCAAAATATGTTAATATTTGCGACCTGCAGCGTATAAAAAATATAATTTTGGGGGGACCCTTATATGGGCACTAGGTCTAAAAATGGACCGGTGTTAACCGAAATCAATAGGCTTCGTCCTTGGGCTGACATAGGTCGGTGTACCAAATTTCATCAAAATATCTTAATATTTGCGACCTGCAGCGTATAAACCATATAATTTTGGTAGGACCCTTATATGGGCACTAGGTCTAAACATGCACCGATGTTCACCAAAATCAAAAGGCTTCTTCATTGGGCCAACATAGGCCTGCGTACCAAATTTCATCAAAATATATTAATATTTGCGATCTGCAGCGTATAAACAATATAATTTTGGGGGACCCTGATATGGGCACTAGGTCTAAACATGCACCGATTTTAACCGAAATCAATAGGCTTCGTCCTTGGGTCGACATAAGTCGGTGTACCAAGTTTCATCAAAATATCTTAATATTTGCGACCTGCAGCGTATAAATAATATAATTTTGGGGGGACCCTTATATGGGCACTAGGTCTAAACATGGACCGGTGTTAACCAAAATCAATAGGCTACGTCCTTGGGCTGCCATAGGTCGGTGTACCAAATTTCATCAAAATATCTTAATATTTGCGACCTGCAGCGTATAAACCATATTATTTTGGTAGGACCCTTATATGGGCACTAGGTCTAAACATGGGCCGATGTTCACCAAAATCAAAAGGCTTCGTCCTTGGGCCAACATAGGCCTGCGTACCAAATTTCATCAAAATATATTAATATTTGCGACCTGTAGCGTGTAAATAATATAATTTTGTGGGGACCCTTATATGGGCACTAGGTCTAAACATGGACCGGTGTTAACCAAAATCAATAGGCTACGTCCTTGGGCTGCCATAGGTCGGTGTACCAAATTTCATCAAAATATCTTAATATTTGCGACCTGCAGCGTATAAACCATATAATTTTAGTAGGACCCTTATATGGGCACTAGGTCTAAACATGGACCCATGTTCACCAAAATCAATAGGCTTCGTCCTTGGGCCGACATAAGTCGGTGTACCAAATTTCATCAAAATATCTTAATATTAGCGACCTGTAGAGTGCGCACAAGAATGCATGGACAGACAGACAGACGGACGGACGGACGGACAGACAGACGGACATCGTTAAATCGAAATAAAAAAATTTTGAGCCGATCGGTATACTATAAGGTCATCAGCACAAACTTATAATACCCTGACCACATAGTGGTGTAGGGTATAAATATAACTATATAACTAGTTTGAAAAATTAATAGTCAAATGTGAATGCCTGATCTTTGTTTTTTCACACAACAGAATAAGCAAGAGGAATAATGCCATTGTTGAGGTATTTAATTGTGTTTTATAAATGTGATCCAAAATATATAATATTAAATTAAAATATTAATAAAAATATAATTTCCAATAAAACAGGAGTCATTTTATTTATAAAAATAAATAGTTTATTGAACCTGGAAAAAAGATGTAAATTTTGTCAACAAATATAGACGTTTCAACGAATATTTGTTTTTGGACATCTTCCACAGACATTTTCATGTCAGCAGAAATTGATTCATACGCTTTTATTTTTAAATCATTTCGTCAATACAGCGAAATATTCATATTACATAGAACTTCATGGCTTCTATATAGATTTATGAATTGCAACTAGGGTTGCCACATCGCAAAAGTCTAATAACTTGACACTTCGCAAAAAATAACTTGATTTAAAAAAAAAACTTGACAATAAAAAAAAATTGAATATGTGTGCAGTTCTTAATACAAAAATTTATAATTTTTGAATACACTCGCCATTTTATTAAGATTCATAAAAAAAATTTCGGTTTTTTTTTTGAATTTTCGCCGACAAACTCGATAGTGCTACCAGCCTTTGAAGTTTGGACATATGGGTTAAATTGACCAAATAAATAAAAAAATACGTAAAATTACAAAACTGAAGAAATTGATTAATGTTTTATTTTTTTTTTTGTAGCATTTATTCCTGTATAATAAGAAGAAAAAGATGAAGTCTGCAAGAAGTCGTTGACATTTTCAAACTTTAGGCCAAAAAAAATTTTGATAATATATCATCAATTTAATACATTTATGAAAAAAAGTTGTTTTTTACGTTTCAGAAAAGAAAATATGCTAAAATTTTAAAATGGCATTGCGAGAATTATGAAAAATTTATATATTTTTTTTGGCCTAAAGTTTGAAAATTTCAACGACTTCTTGCAGATTTCATCTTTCTTTTCTTATTGTCTAGAAATACATGCTACTCAAACAAATTAAAACACTAATAAATTTCATCAGTTTTGTAATTTTACATGTTTTTTTAACTACTAATACGACAAAAATTCAATTTAACTTGACAAAATAAATTTGACCTTGGCACTTGACAAGGCTTAAATTAACTTGATAATCAAGGCCATTCAAGGCCATGTGGCAACCCTAATTGCAACACATCAATTTTTTTGATAGTTTTATCCATCATGTTTTATATTGCGGCACAATATGTGTGTTCCCGTACGTTACCGCGGGTACCCGCGGGAACCCAAAACAGCCCAAACAACAACAATTTACACGCAATTTTGAGTACGGGAACGCCTTTGGGCTAGTTTGGGTAACTTCGGTAAAGTACTGGAACAGACATAATATTTGTAAAAAGAAAAATAAATTTACAAGAAATTGATCAGCTGTTTAAAACTTGACCGTCAAGTTTTCTGAAAACTTGAAAGCAAAAATTGATATCAAGTTGCTGTTCAATTTTTAAAATATGAGTGTGTTAGTAAAAAAATGTGAGTGTATTGAAACTTGAAAGCCAAAAATTAATCGTGTAACCCCTATGTAAAACTTGACCGTCAAGTTTTCTCAAAACTTGAAAGCAAAAATTGATATCAAGTTGCTGTTCAATTTTTAAAATGTGAGTGTGTTAGTAATTCTATAAGTTATATTCTTAACTTTTGTAGTTGTATAGTATACAATCAACTTAGGCAACTTATACGCTTATTTTAGATGAAAATACTATAGTTTTTCTTTGCGTGTACAGGGTAACAGAAAATGAAATTTATTTGATTAAAACAATAGTTGATAGCAATTAACTCAGTTAATTTTAAATTTTTCAGTTTTACTGAGGAATTCATTAACTGAGCAACTGCGAAATTTTATCGGTGCGGAAGAAAATCAGATTAATTAATTTGTTAATTTTTATATGCTGCAGTTTTTTTAGTATTATTTTTTAGATATCACATTTAATGTCCCATAATTCTCGCAAATATATTCATTTATAAAATTAATCCAGTTTTCATTATTTATAATTGTCATTTTCAATTTCTTTAAATGCGTAATTTCAAAAGGACCTCACAGCATGACTGCTCTCAATGAACTAACACAGAAAAAACAGTAACATCGACACACACGATGGAAGATTGAGTTTGGAACCGCAAAATATCAAAAAATTTTGATAACACGAATGTCAACACGATACATTGACTTACACGAAGGACCATTCTTCAAAAAATGGGCATTTTGTGAAGAACGTTCCTTTGTGTGTAGGCAGTTTTACGCTACCAAAATATGACAGCGCTACCTGAGCGCTCAGACTAAGCGGTTAGTGATCAGGTTGTTCAGCTGATAGTTGTACAACTGTTGACTATCAAAGTATGAAATTGGTATTATAGTGTGCGTTCATCAGATACAATTTAATAGTCAACAGTTCTACAACAGTTGTACAACTATCTGCTGAATGACCTGATCAGGAACCGCTCAGGTAAAGGTAAGGTAGTGTAAAAAATGTTTGCTACTTTTGATCAATAAGTGATAAATTTGTTGTTGTTCATTTACAATAAAACTTGTTTTGTAAGAATGACAAATGAAAACATACAAATTTAATTCGAAATCAAAAATTAAAAAAAATAAAAGGAAACTATAGAAAAATGTATTTAAAAACGAGTAAAAAGGTTAAAGTTGGACATGCCGACTATACAATACCCTACACCAGTCTGGGTAAAAGCCAACTAATGTTTGGATCCGAAATTCGAATGGGTTAAAATGGGGCTTGTGTCAAAATTTTCTATAATGTGAGTCAGCGCATCAAATTTCATTAAAATATCTTAATATTTGCGATCTGCAGTTTGTAACCAAGCCAATTTTGGGGGGACCCTTATATGGGTACTAGGTCTAAACATGGACCGATGTTCACCAAAATCAATAGGCTTCGTCCTTGGGCCAAAATAGGTCTGTGTACCAAATTTCATCAAAATATCTTAATATTTGCGACCTGCAGGGTATAAACAATATAATTTTGGGGGGACCCTTATATGGGCACTAGGTCTAAACATGGACCGATTTTAACCAAAATCAATAGGCGTCGTCCTTGGGCCGACATAAGTCGGTGTTCCAAGTTTCATGCATGGACAGACAGACAGACGGACGGACGGACATCGTTAAATCGAAACAAAAAAAAATTCTGAGCCGATCGGTATACTAGGTCTAGGACTAATATTTTTTGGTGTTACAAACATCAGCACAAACTTATAATACCCTGACCACATAGTGGTGTAGGGTATAAAAATACAAATAATATAAGGTACTTATGGATAATCAATAATAAAGAATTTCGATTACTGAAATAAAATTTAAAGATTTTTTTAAAATGCGCTGCATTGCTGATTGTTTGTAGGGTATGTGGTAATGTGTTCCAAAGACCAATTGCCTTTATATAAAATAGATGTTCTGAGACAACAGAATGATGCGTCGGAGGTATTAATCTTTTACCCCTTTCAAATCTTTCAAACCGAATTTTATAAAAAAGATATTTTGGATTCTCTGTAAAAGTTATCCTATGAAGAAACAAAAGAACTCGTATCTTCATTAAATTTTCGAAGGACACGCCGAAGATACTATTTGAAAATGGTATACATATCTCACAATGTTGTTGTATGCAACATTAAGACGACGTGTGCTATTAGCGTCACATTTCGCAAATAGTTCGCAACCATATAATAGACCTGGGATAACGTAAGTCTTTGCAAGGAGCAATCTTACCTTCAACGGTTTAAGGCAAATACTACGGATATACTGGCCAAATTGGATTTCAAATGAAGACCTCTGGCAAAGGACAAATTGCAGGCCAATTGAAATTCGTAGACGCAAATGGACATGGATCGGTCATATCCTTAGACGACCAGCTACGGAAATCGCTAGAGCTGCGCTCGATTGGAATCCTCAAGGCCAACAAAAGCAAGGACGGCCACGTAACACGTGGACACGTTGCATAAAAATGGAACTTGAATCAGCTCGAAAATCAAGGAGACAAATCAAAATACTTGCAGAAGATAGAATCAGATGGAGAGAATTCGTTAACGCCCTATGTTCTACGTGAATCTTTTATTTAAATGTATTATATTTAGATAAATAAAGGACATATATTCACACAAAAAATTATGACGGTAAAATTAACTAAAATACAATTTAAAACGAATAAAATTTCAGTTAAAAACCGGTCTACTCACATTTTCATTTAATTTAACAATTTCTTTATTTGTTTTTGACTATCAATAATTGACTATAAGAAACCGGAAAATCAACTTAAAAGTTTATTTATTTTTACTATAAAAATAACAAACAAAACGGTGCGAAGAACTAAATTTATATTTGATTTTACTAAAAAATTAAAAATAAAAACAATTCAAATAATTGTATTGGTGTTTTTTTATTTCAAACAACTTTTACTACAAAATACCTTTTTATGGTTAATTTTTTTAGTTTTACTTTAAAACAATAAAAATTGACTAGAAAATTTGACTGTTACGAAATATCCGTATTTTCATTTAGTTAAATTTTTAAATAACTTGTGAAAAAAGTTAAAAATTATTTTTCTTCTACGGACAACTGTTATTACTTTAAAAATAACTCAACGGAAAAACCTCAGAAACAACTAAAAAAAAGTGACTGTGTTTATTTTTTTTATAAATACATTTGTCGCCTTTTTAACTGCATATACCTTTGTTTTAACTGTCATTTTCAGTAGATTCTACCGACAAACTTTTGTGAGTGTACGATACTAACCTTAGTAAAAAATGTATTTATTGCCATAATTTTTGCAAATGGAAACTTATTTGCTTGAAATTTTGCAACAACAATTTTTAGAGGTGACCCCGTATTATACTAAAAGTTGGACTTTGGGAACATCTTGGAAAGCTATGCTGCCACACAAAATTTTTGAAAAATCCCGATTTTAACGTATAGGCCGCTATAGATGATTTTGCTTTCAGCGATTAAATTGGCTAAAACCTTAAAAAACCGTAAAAATCCATCTAAAACGCGAACAGTGGTTTTAATATCAAGTTTTATGCATCAAATTTTAAGCCTAAATATGAATGCAGGTCCTGTGCCTACATTTCACCACAAAAAA
The DNA here is from genome assembly GCA_949987735.1 of Leucophora obtusa. Taxonomy (NCBI): domain Eukaryota; kingdom Metazoa; phylum Arthropoda; class Insecta; order Diptera; family Anthomyiidae; genus Leucophora; species Leucophora obtusa. The sequence continues at coordinate 100,218,914 of OX465297.1, read as the reverse complement.
TTTATTTTGATTGCATTTGAAAATTTTTGTATATAAAAAACTAAATGGAAAACCGCCAAACTTTAAAGACATTTAGCGAAAAATCTGTACCATTGATCGAAAAATAAAGTACGCCATTGTAATCAGCATGTCCGAAATAAGTATATAATAAATAATAAATATATATATTTTTTTCTCATATTGTTTTATTTGCAATCTATTTTACAAAAAATAATAAGCAAAATATATAATAATTAAAAATAACTTAATATACCGAGTTCCACTGAACTCAATAAAAATAATAATAATACAATTGTGTATTAATGTTTAAAAGATAAAAATAAATTAAAAAAAAACTAATATGCAAGTGCTTCTGCAAATTTAAATGTTACTGACACTTTAGAAAACATTGTTTTCTATTGGTGTTTATACATGAATGGATGTCACTACATTGCTAGATCTGTCAAAATAACAGAGTAGTATATTAGAAGATGACAAAGCAAAATGTGGTAAATTCTTTGTTGTTGTTTTTTCTTTGATATTTTGAATGTTTAATAACGCTCCTATATGAGAACAAGAAATTCTCATTGAGTTTGTAATTTAACTTAACAAATATTTCCAGAAATTCTAAAAACATCGTCCCCTGACGATTTCCTTAGGCAAGAATGAAATCCGGATAGGGGCATGCCTCCAACAGATTATTTTTCACAATTTGTAAAATGCATTTGGGATTTTAGCACATTTAATTCCTTGAATGCAATCAAAAGTCTGTATTTGCGAAATTAATAATGGGATAAGAAAAATATATGTACACACTAGGCTGGGTCGATTTGTGGGGAGGCAAAAAAATCGCCCATGGCTCAGGGAAAATCGTATTCTAGGGATCAAAATAAGAAACTTTGCCGAAGGAACCATACCTCTAAAACGAATTCTACTACCCCTAACTGTTGACTTTTGTCCCGTAGGGTCAAGTTTTGAAAAATCCCACTTTGACCCATTTAGAGTGCCCCAATCGAGTCCAAATGTATGACCGACCCCCACTAACTTTGGAGGGCCGATCCACCCATGCCAGTGGTACACCCCCTGGAACTCCCCTGGGGGGTTCCCCATACAAACATTTTAAAAAATCACCATTTTTGGCACTTTATTTTATTATTTTTTATTTATTTTATTTATTTTTATTACTTTATTTATTTTTTCTCCTTAGAAATTTATTTAGTCAGAACATATGTAAATGAAAAAATTAATTTAACTTAGTAATAGAAAAGAAAAAATGCCCAGACTTGAAAGCAAAAAAGACTTCAAACAGTAATTTTTTTTATTTTCTTTTCTATTACTAAGTTAAATTAATTTTTTCATTTACATATGTTCTGACTAAATAAATTTCTAAAGAGAAAAAATAAATAAAATAATAAAAATAAATAAAATAAATAAAAAATAATAAAATAAAGTGCCAAAAATGGTGATTTTTTAAAATGTTTGTATGGGGAACCCCCCAGGGGAGTTCCAGGGGGTGTGCCACTGGTATGGGTGGATCGGCCCTCCAAAGTTAGTGGGGTTCGGTCATACATTTGGACTCGATTGGGGCACTCTAAATGGGTCAAAGTGGGATTTTTCAAAACTTGACCCTACGGGACAAAAGTCAACAGTTGGGGGTAGTAGAATTCGTTTTAGAGGTATGGTTCCTTCGGCAAAGTTTCTTATTTTGATCCCTAGAATACGATTTTCACTGAGGCATGGGCGATTATTAAATCGACCCGCCCTAGTACACACTGAGAGAATTATCATCACTTCAGCAATGAATTTCTCCATAGTTTCAATGAAAATTGTCACTGGAACTCGTCCATTGAAACTTTTCATAGAATCTATGAAACATGTTTCGTTAAAATCAATGTTTATGAAAAGTTCATAAAATAAATGAAATGCTTCACAAAACGAAGAGACCAATGAATAAATCATTCAGCCAATGAAGAGCTTCATAAAATCTATGAAGCAACTTTACTATTATTTATTATAGTTGGTTGTGTCGTTGCTATGCTGGAGTGGATAAATAAAAATATTTAGCAAATCCAAAAAGCGTAATATAATTGTAGCATATTTTACGGATGTACAAAATATATCTAATGAAAGAATTCATTAAAACGTTTCATAAATTTTTATAATAAGCTTAATTCAATTAATGAAATTCCTTATTAATGTTTCGAAAAAATTTATATTATTTATAAAAAAAATTTCATAGTCCAAAATTAATAATAAAAAATTATAAAAGATAATTCTCTCAGTATGGAAATTAATGCACATTACTAAAACTCGGCCTTATGGTTACATAAAACTATTGTCTTTGAGAATTAAATGTTTAATATCGTTAGCTGAAATGCAAAACCACGTAACTAACAAAAAATTCAAAATCGGTTTTTTGATCGATTATGATGCATATCAACGAGGTCCACGTCTTCTCCAATTTTTACTGTCATATAATAAAAATTAGACATATTATTAGCGAAAATCGAAAGCACGTAACTACATACTTGTAGAGTTGTGAAATTTCGGTATTTTTTGAGTACTCAATACTACTCAATACTTTTCAATTGAGTACTCGATACTACTCAATACTTTTAACGGTTTTTTTAATTTAAAAATAAAAATGTTATGAATTCGTATTTATTAGGAAAAATTATCACAATTCACATACACGTGTTAAATAACTATTGTTATTTACATTTTAATTAATTTAAAACATTTTAAATAAATTAATTAAATAATTTTTCACAAAAATTCGTTACAAATTTCTTTGCTTCACAAATAGAGTTGTATTTTCAAAGCTGTATTTTTAGAGTACTATTTTTAGAGTTGTATTTTTATACGAAAAATACACATTTCTACGGAAAATTGCATCTTTAAAAGTATTGAGTAGTACCGTTTTAGTATTGAGTACTCAAAAAAACAGTCAGTATTGAGTACTCAGTACCGGAATACTCAATACTTTTACAACTCTACATACTTGTTGCTTGAAAATTGTAACTAACACATATTTATTTCTATTGAATTTTATTTATTCATAGTAGGATTTGAATTTTTATATTTCACTAGCGGATAGTGCTACTACGCTCCCCTCTCCTAGTAGTCCTATTTTCTCATAATTATAGTGATTATAGTTTGAAATTTTTACTTTGTTAATTATAATAAATTTTTTTTTTGGAGATCCCACAGTCAATATGATTCGTGTATTAGCGTATAATCCCTCTGGAGTAATTTATTTTAAATTAAGTGCAACAGATGAGTTTAAGGAATTTCCACAAAGAATTGGAAACAAATTAAAAGCCTTTGAAACCTTGAAGTTGCATTTACAAAGAATAAAAATTTCAAGCAAAAAATGGCAACATCTTCAGGACCTTAAACCATTTCTTCCACCCGATTGTCATTATTATTACAATGAAATTCCATTTGAGAAGTAAAGGTTTAATTTTTTCCTTTATTTGTATTGAAGTTATTGTTGTTAATTATCTTTTGCTTTTGTAAATAATTTTTTATTTTCATATTTAAAAAAAAATAATAAATATATAAAGCGATATATTAAATAACAAGAGAACAACTTCTTTTATTCTACATTTTATGAATGCAAAACAAAATTTTCCTTGAAACTTAAAAAAAATTCATTGTAGTTACTAGAGATGAGCGATCCGGTGATTTTTGAATAACGCTGCTACCAGTGATCGTGATTTTCAAATAACCGATCTTTTAAACAGTGACCGTGATCACGGGTTTGTAATAGAGATGGGCGATCCGGCGATTTTTCAGTAACATTGTTCTCAGTGAAATCGTGAAATGTTCAAATCGTTCTTTAAACTGTGATCGTGATCACGGTTTTTCTATGGAAAATATTGCGATTTTCTGATAAATAAACGAAATAATATTTATGGCGAGTTTTTAAGATATCAGTTAAACTTGGTTTAGTTGAACCGAAAACGAATTTTGTCAGCCATTTCAAAGTTTATTAACAAAAATTAGCAGGAAAAACCTTTTCTCGAGTAGAATTTATTTCTTTATTGAAATAAAACAAAATAAACCACATTTTAAAAGCAGTATTCCAGTTACAAACTGCGTTAAACTAAGTTTAAAGATAATCCACTTCCTAAAAACTGGGCCTTAAAAGAAGAATAGTTGCGACTGGTAACAAAGATAGAAGGAGACATTTTATTCAGAAGAGTGTGAAAGCAAGTCACTGTTATTGAAAAAAAAACATGTATTACTGTGCACAATGAAGTTTGCAAATAAGAATAGTACAAAAATATTAAAAGAACGACATTCCGAGTAACTGCGACTTGAAATATTTGATCACTGCCGTTACCAGTGATTTATCAATAACTGTGATTAAATCACCGGTATGAAAATATCGCTCATCTCTACTAGTCAAGCCTAGAGATGAGCGATCCGGTGATTTTTGAATAACGCTGCTACCAGTGATCGTGATTTTCAAATCACCGTTCTTTTAAACAGTGACCGTGATCACAGGTTTGTAATAGAGATGGGCGATACGGCGATTTTTCAGTAACATTGTTCTCAGTGAATGTGATTTGCAAATCGTTGTACTTTTAAACTGTGATCGTAATCACGGTTTTTCTATGGAAAAGACTGCAATTTTCTGATAAATAAACGAAATATTATTTATGGCGAGTTTTTAAGATGTCAGTTAAAATTGGTTTAGTTAAACCGAAAACGAATTTTGTCAGCCATTTCAAAGTTTATTAACAAAAATTTGCCGGAAAAACTTTTTCTTGAGTATAATTTATTTCTTTATTGAAATAAAACAAAATAAACCACATTTTAAAAGCAGTATTCCAGTTACAAACTGCGTTAAACTAAGTTTAAAGATAATCCAATTCCTAAAAACTGGGCCTTAAAAGAAGAATAGTTGCGACCGGTAACAAAGACATGATAGAAGGAGACATTTTATTCAGAAGAGTGTGAAAGCAAGTCACTGTTATGGAAAAAAACATGTATTACTGTGTACAATGAAGTTTGCAAGAAAGAATAGTACAAAAATATTAAAAGAACGACATTCCGAGTAACTGCGACTTGAAATATTTTATCACTGCCGTTAGCAGTGATTTATCAATAACTGTGATTAAATCACCGGTATGAAAATATCGCTCATCTCTAGTAGTTACGTGTTTTTGTTTAAGAAAATACGAGTTCAAAAGCGCATAACTAACTTAACTCTTTGCAACATTAATAAATTATTACTTTTATTCCAGAAATGAATTAATCAGTCTATATTTAGAAAATCTGCGATATTTGATTACCAAAACTCCATTTATTTTTCAATATATAACATTTTTTGTTTCTCCTGTAAAATAGTAAAAATGTTAGTTACGTGGTTTTGCATTTCAGCTAACGATATAAAATTCTAATTGCATGAAAATTTTTAAAAATTAATGAATTGACGATATTTTATGAAAAAATTAAAAAAAGTAAATACTATTCAACAATTTCATATATATAAAGAACATTTTCATTAAATTTATGAAGATCTAATTTATGAAATTCAATCAATTTTTTTAATGAAGTTATGAAATTTTATGAAAGAAAAGTTATAAAAAATTGCATAATATTAATTAAATATTATATACATAATGAAATTCTCCATTGATTCTACGAAAACAATTCTATGAAATTATATCATTAATATCATGAAGGATAATTCTTTCAGTGCATGTTGTTGAAAAGGTAATATAACGGGGGTGTTCTGAAAAACGAAACCACATAAAATTATATCGTCGGCTTGCCTGCAAGTAGATTTTCAAGAGAGCGAAAAAACTGTTAAAAAAATAGCCTTTTAAGATATTTTATTGGCATCATATGCCTTAATGATTCATTTACTAAAATCATCATTAGGCCATATGATGTCAATAAAATATTTTAAAAGGATATTTTTTAACAATTTTTTCGCTCTCTTGAAATGCCAATAAAAAAGACATAGCACTACTTGCAGGCAAGCCGAAGATATGTTGTTGTTGAACAAAAACGAATAATTATATGTGGTTTCGTTTTTCAGAACACCCCCGTAAATGTCTTTTAAATAATGTATGACATGTATAAGCTTAGCAATCCTTTGGAAAAAATACTCTTATCTAACACTTTTACAAAAGTTGTTTTGTTGGTATTAAAAGTAGGATTAAACGAGTAAAAAGGTTAAAGTCGGGCATGCCGACTACACAATACCCTACACCAGTCTGGGTAAAAGCCATCCGAAATTTGGATCCGAAATTGGAATGGGTTAAAATGGGACTTGTGTCAAAATTTTCTATAATGTGAATCAGCGAACCAAATTTCATTAAAATATCTTAATATTTGCTATCTGCAGTTTGTAACCAAGCCAATTTTGGGGGGACCCTTATATGGGCACTAGGTCTAAACATGGACCGATGTTCACCAAAATCAACAGGCTTCGTTATTGGGCCAACATAGGTCTGTGTACCAAATTTCATCAAAATATCTTAATATTTACGACCTGCAGCGTATAAACAATATAATTTTGGTAGGACCCTTATATGGGCACTTGGTCTAAACATGGACCGATGTTCACCAAAATCAATAGGCTGTGTTACTGGGCCAACATAGGTCTGTGTACCAAATTTTTTCAAAATATCTTAATATTTACGACTTGCAGCATATAAACAATATAATTTTGGTAGGACCCTTATATGGGCACTAGGTCTAAACATGGACCGATTTCAACCAAAATCGTCCTTGGGCCGACATAAGTCGGTGTACCAAGTTTCATCAAAATATCTTAATATTTGCGACCTGTAGAGTGTGCACAAGAATGCATGGACAGACAGACAGACGAACGGACGGACGGACGAAATAAAAAAAAATTATGAGCCGATCGGTATACTATAAGGTGGGTCTAGGACCAATATTTGTTGGTGTTACAAACATCAGCACAAACTTATAATACCCTGACCACATAGTGGTGTAGGGTATAAAAAATAAGAATATTGCCAAAATCATATGTAGAAATATTACACAAAAAATTTTCGCTCTGGAAGAACTTAAATTCAGAACATTAACGAAATTATTATATATTTTCATATCTAACTATATATTTTAAATACTATTAACTTAAAACATAATTTGCAGATGCTGTTGACACAAAATCGTTTAATCTTCTTAAGATCTGTAAAAAAATATTTATAAGTAAATCAAATTAAGTTAAAAAAAGTAAAAAAAATATTTTTTTTTTGTGCCCGAGCTGGGATTCGATAATAGTACCTCAGTCACATATATAATTATATGTATGCACAGCGCATGCTACGGGGACATTTTTTCGATCCGAGTTTAGTCTGGATACATATGGTTAGTTTGAGGTCTGTCCTCTAACTCTTCATAAGTCTAGCACATAGTATCAAGTAGGGATGCCGAACGGGATTGGTTTTTACAAATCCCGGGATTCGGGATTTTGAAAATTGAAATCCCGGGATCCCGGGATTTTTCGGGGTTTCGGGATTTTCCTGTTTCATTATATTTTTAATTTTAAAAATAAATAGCTGAAATAAACCCTACACCGAAAAAATTCCTCAGTGGCTCAGTTACGAAAAACCTCAGTTGAAATTAAAATATATTAAAATAAATTAAATAATTATCATTAACTATTCCTTGAGTTAAAAAGAATACTTTTTTGTTAGTTGATTTATTAATAACTAATAATTTTATAGTAATAGGTGTCAATATAAAAAATATTGTAAATAAAAATAAATTTGAACAAATTTTTGTGCCTCAAACTCAAACAAAAACAACATTTGGATCACGTTCAGGTCTTTGAACAGGAAGATTTACAACCGCTGCTGATTGAAAAATCCTGGAATATTTTGCAAAGAAATACGCGATAATAAAAATATTATAATGTAAGAATTATTTATGATCTAATTTGTATTTTTCTTTTTTTTTATTATAAATAAAAAGTGACAACCAAAAACAAATCTTTGCTGTTCCTATTAGCGGTTTCTAATTGATTATTAGCTACTAAAATAAAATATGTTTCATTTTAGTTAACAATTTGTTGTCGGTAACTGAAACTTCCGTTAGTAAAATATCGGAAACAAAATTAGTTAAATTTAATTAAATCAATCAACTGAAGCTCAGTAAGGGGTATTTCACCTGAGACTCAGTTGAAAGTTTAGTAGCCAGCAACTGAGAAATTTTTTCGGTGTACAAATTAAAATAATTCATTACAAATCTACTTATTTATTTCTTGTAGTATAAAAAAATAAACAAATTAATCCGGATTCACAATGCTGGAGTGTTCAACGCCGCAGAGTGGAGTAGACTTAGAGATTAATCAGAACTGGGTCGACAACGACAACGAGAGTTGCTTTTTCATATATTTTGTATGGGAAGCAAAATGTCGCCATGTCGTCCGGCGATTTGTCGTCGGAATAGAATCTATTCTATTTTCGTGACGACACACTAATACACACTTAAAATATTTGTCAAATTGTTGCCATATTTTTAACTAATTAAAGATTGCCATTAGAACAGAGATGTTAGAAAATCGTATTAGAGCTGCAAAAATTCGTACTTTGTTTACAAAAAATTTATTTTTTTGACAGAAATAATATAATTGAAATTTAAAATACATAATTTACGACAAAAAAGCAAAATTAAATACAATAAAATATAAAACAAGAATTAGTGAAAGACCAATTGAATTGGTGAAGATTTGTGGTGAAACAAATACAACAACAATATTCTTGTTTTTTCCTTTTTTTCTAAACGTCAACAAATGTCGATGGTCGATTGTCGCTGAATTTAAATTAATCGTGACGACTTTTGCTGTCGTCGGTCGACAATCGACCCAGTTGTGATTAACCTCTAAAGTACAGATGGCATGATACAAAAAATATAGATGTGCGAAAAAGAAAGAAACAAAATCAGCTCAGAGTGGAGTACTACAGCATTGTGAATCAGGCTTTAAACGAAAGTACACCCATAGAAATAAGTACGTAAAAATAGCAGAAAAAGTTACTAGTAATTAGCAAAAAAGTTTCGCCATAAAAACTACCGAAATCAGCAGAACGTGTTTGCTAAATACTTGTTAAATTTCCGAAATATAAGTAATATACTTATAAGGTTAATTCAATTAATTACAAATTACAATTTATCTCTGAAACTTCTGAGAAAAAACTTTTTAATTAAAAGTAGCAAAAAACACTGCTATGTCTACAAATTTTTAGTTATATTTATCTAAAATTAATTGAATGCCCATACAAACCTCTCTGCTGAAATCATAAAAAATATTAAGTGATATATTGGATTCTTTAAGTGTACTAATATAAAATATTGAGCACATATCTCTGCTGATTTCAGAAAGGTAGATGATTAGGTTTTACTAAATACTTTAACAAAAATTTTCTGTTTTTGGTACACTAATATTTGGCAAAATTATTTTGCATGAAGTTAAGATTTCAGTAAATCATCAATAAAATTAATAAAAATATGTCCGTTAAAAGATTGAATAAATCCGATTTACGGTTTTTAATAGTTTTAAAGCTGAATAAAATTTTTTAAATTATTTAGGTTTATATTTAGATCTATTTAATGTGCGACAAGGTTTTCTAGAATCCGATTATGAAAAAAATAAATTTTTGGAAGTTATAAGACCTCAAATGTACCCAAAAACGTGTTTTTGCACTTCTAGGTCAGATTCGGATCCAGCACGTCTACAGCCGTCGGAAAAGTAAGTCTCATTCTTGGTTAGAAAATTTCATCAAATTTTGTCGGCCTGTGTTATTTACGAATAGTAGAAATTAGTTTTTTTTAATAAAATTTAATAAGATATTAGATTTTTAAGTGATTTAGGTCGAATATAACAATAAAAATAAATACAAAAAGTGATAAAATATGCCAAACAATGAAATCGGAAATCCCGGGATTTTTTCAAGAACAATCCCGGGATTTCGGGATTCGTAAATCCCGAAAAACCCGGGATTTTCGGGATCGTGATTTCGGGATCGGTATCCCTGGTATCAAGACATTTTTGACTAATATACAGCATAGTTTGGGCACATGTTTGGCAATGTCCCCAAACCATATATATGTATGTATTGCGCATGGTTCGGGGACATAGCCAAAAATGTGCCCAAACTATGCTGTATATACAGTGAGGAGCAAAAATCTAACAGGGTACACATTGTTCAGTTATTGCGCTTTATATTTTAAACTACGAAACCAAATCAAATAATTTTTTTATAAATTTATTTGTTTGTTAACCTGTTCTAATTAGTAATCAGTAACAATATTTAAAGTATTGTAATTAACGAAGAAGATGAAGACATTTTTCTATATTATGACAAATGTTACACTTTTGCACCCTGTTAAGTTTTGATAAATTTCCTAAGAAATTTTTAATATTAACTTAAAAAATCATAACATTTTTGGGGTTTTTATATGTAGTTGGTGAAATATTCCATTTATCTGATAAAAAAGTGAATATTAAGTATTATTTCCCTATTGTTCAGGTCGCAAGCTCTTTTTAAGGGCTGGCTATGTTTATCATGCTGAAAATTTTCTTAAATCCAAAAGTATTAAATATATTTCATCGCGGGCAATAGCACGGACTATTTTTCATTGTTCTGTTTGGGTTGTTTTTCCTACTAAAAATTTTTTTTGATGAATTTTAAATTTTTTAATTTGGGCACAGTTCTACACATTTAACAAAAAATGTGATAGTTTTCTATGATAGCCAGTAAGTTCGGTTATTAAATTTTGTAACATTCACTTTCCTTTGTTATACCGTTAATATAGAACGTCAGATGAAACCCATTTTACTAGGTAGCCCCATATCCTGAAATAGATTGCTACAAGTTTCTATGTTTGAAGCCGTCTTTTGGGGGAAACGTCAAACGTCGATAAACGAATTAAAAGCATATTATTTTTATATATTTTATATAAAAATGTGGCAGTAAATAATTTTGCATACAAAACTGGTTCATATTACTAGTCTGATTACACTATGCGACAGTCAAAATCGGGATGGGATGAAACCAACGGGAAATGTTATATCGGTAAAAAACAAGTTATACGTGTCCCGGCGTTTCGCTGGGTCACCCCTAGGAATCGAGATATATCTTTTTTTTGACATAACTCGAGAACCACTAGTCCGATTTTGCTCAAACAATTTTAAAAAAATTAAAAATTACAATTCCTTTAATCTGTTCATATAACGTTTTCCTATATACTCAACAGTTTTGCCGGTAAAAATAAATGTTTGTTACCGCTACCATAAAAATCAATAACCTTTTGTTTATTACTTTTTTTTAATATTTTAGGCAAAAAATATTTTTTTCTTCATACATTTATTTTTACCGGCAAAACTGTTGAGTATATAGAAAAACGTTATATGAACAGATTAAAGGAATTGTAATTTTTAATTTGTTTGAACTCTTCCCGATCACTGAACCCTACCATTTGTCTCACAGTGTTATTAATTCTGATAACACTACCATATATGTAGGTACACTCTAATTAAATTCTGTTGAAATTTACCCAACTTATAGTAGGAAACTGAACTCCTACTATAAATTGGGTAAATTTACTCTATGTGCGTAATTGAAAAAAAATACGCACATTGTGTATAAGTTGGTGCACAAATAATTTGTAATTTTACATTGAAAGTGCGTAAATATTAAATGAAATTTTGAAATTAGTGTGTTAATTTACTAAACTTGTGTGTAAAAAAGCACGTTTCACGTGTAAATGTACGCATAAAATGCGTAAAAATCCACAAAAAATGCGCAAAAATCTACAGAAAGTGCGTAAAAATAAAATATAATGCGTACATTTACAACAGGTGTGCTAACTTTAAGCACCACCCAAAAATTTTTTTAAATAAAATAACAAATTAATTTTTAGTACGTATTTTATTAATAATAATATCCGAGTCATTTTCTCATAATCGTTTATGTCCAAATTAGTCGTTTTGGGATCTTAAAGCAGTTGTATAAAATTCATATAAAAATTTGTTATAACTATTGAATGGGTGCGATGACTCCTGCTCAACAAAATGCCTTCTTTGAAAGGGGGGCAGTAACCGTCAACAATAATGGGAGAAAACGCCTTAAGAGAGATATGGCCTACGCAGGAACAACTGAGTGCAATGACTCCTGCTCAACAAAGTCAGTATTCATTGAGTACTGCCTAACTTGCAAAGAAAGCATTTTGTTGAGCAGGAGTCATTGCACTCAGTTGCTCCTGCGTAGGCCATATCTCTCTTAAGGCGTTTTCTCCCGTTATTGTTGACGGTTACTGCCTCCCTTTCAAAGAAGGCATTTTGTTGAGCAGGAGTCATCGCACCCAGTTGTTTTACCTAGGCCGTATATCTCTTACGGCGTTTTCTTCCGTTATTGTTGACGGTTGTTGGTTGACTGCCTCCCTTGCAAAGAAGGCATTTTGTTGAGCAGGAGCTATTGCACCCAGTAGTTCCTGCGGATGCCGTGTCTCTCTTACGGCGTTTTCAATTTTGAAATGAGGTTTAGACTACCACATGCGTTAATAATAATTACCAAAAACAATTTCATGCTTATGTTGCTATTTCCAGACTCTAATGTGTTTGTGGAAATGTTGTAATTCACAAAAAATAATCCGTTTTCGCTTTTTCTTTTTATTATTTATAATTTTTTTTAAATTTTTTCCAATTTGAAATGTCAGAGTATTTATTACTATTATTGGATAGTATATTTACCAACTTTGTGCGTAAAAATTTTATTTAACAAAACAATAGTAATTTTAGGCACAATGTGTTTATTTATAAGCACATAATGTCTAAAAATACTTTGTGTGTGTATTATTGCGTATGAAAGTGTGTACAAAAAGAGTTTACGCATTTTTTGTTTATATTTACCGAATTTTCGTAAAATTAAACAAAATTTTACCCATTTTATATTAGTAAATTTACAAACATATTTTAGAGTGTAGCCCCAAAATATAAATTTACAATTTTAGGCGCCCTAATGAAAATGGGCATTATCTGATGTTTTAAACTGACAGTATATTGAAGAAAAATTAATAGCTTAGAATTAGAGGATTGATTTTACTAGCTACCATAGAAAAATAAGGCATTTTTTTTGCCAAAAATGTAGAATTTCGGCCTAACTTGCAATATACATACACTCTAAAAAATGTTTGTAAATTTACTACTATAAAATGGGTAAAATTTTGTTTAATTTTACGAAAATTCGGTAAATATAAACAAAAAAATGCGTAAACTTTTTTTATACACACTTTCATACGCAATAATACACACACAAAGTATTTTTAGACATTATGTGCTTATAAATAAACACATTGTGCCTAAAATTACTATTGTTTTGTTAAATAAAATTTTTACGCACAAAGTTGGTAAATATACTATCCAATAGTAGTAATAAATACTCTGACATTTCAAATTGGAAAAAAAAAAATTATAAATAATAAAAAGAAAAAGTGAAAACGGATTATTTTTTGTGAATTACAACATTTCCACAAACACATTAGAGTCTGGAAATAGCAACATAAGCATGAAATTGTTTTTGGTAATTATTATTAACGCATGTGGTAGTCTAAACCTCATTTCAAAATTGAAAACGCCGTAAGAGAGACACGGCCTACGCAGGAACTACTGGGTGCAATAACTCCTGCTCAACAAAATGCCTTCTTTGCAAGGGAGGCAGTCAACCAACAACCGTCAACAATAACTGGAGAAAACGCCGTAAGAGAGATACGGCCTAGATAAAACAACTGGGTGCGATGACTCCTGCTCAACAAAACGCCTTCTTTGAAAGGGAGGCAGTAACCGTCAACAATAACGGGAGAAAACGCCTTAAGAGAGATATGGCCTACGCAGGAACAACTGAGTGCAATGACTCCTGCTCAACAAAATGCTTTCTTTGCAAGTTAGGCAGTACTCAATGAATACTGACTTTGTTGAGCAGGAGTCATTGCACTCAGTTGTTCCTGCGTAGGCCATATCTCTCTTAAGGCGTTTTCTCCCATTATTGTTGACGGTTACTGCCCCCCTTTCAAAGAAGGCATTTTGTTGAGCAGGAGTCATCGCACCCATTCAACAGTTATAACAAATTTTTATATGAATTTTATACAAATGCCTTAAGATCCTAAAACGACTAATTTGGACATAAACGATTATGAGATAATGATTTGGATATTATTAATAAAATACGTACTAAAAATTAATTTGTTATTTTATTAAAAAAAATTTTTGGGTGGTGCTTAAAGTTAGCACACCTGTTGTAAATGTACGCATTATATTTTATTTTTACGCACTTTCTGTGGATTTTTGCGCATTTTTTGTGGATTTTTACGCATTTTATGCGTAGATTTACACGTGAAACGTGCTTTTTTACACACAAATTTAGTAAATTAACATACTAATTTCAAAATTTCATTTAATTTTTACGCACTTTCAATGTAAAATTACAAATTATTTGTGCACCAACTTAAACACAATGTGCGTATTTTTTTTCAATACGCACATTGTGTTTTTTCAATACGCACATTGTGTTTATAGTAGGAGTTAAGTTTCCTACTATAAGTTGGGTAAATTTCAACAGAATTTAATTAGAGTGTAGTCTTCAAAAACAATTTATTTAATAGGGAAAGTAACCCAATCGAAAATTTTTTGAATGCCAAATAGTCCATTCTATTGTCCCGTTAAATAGTTTTGGCTTTACTAAAAAAATCAACATGGTTAATATTGCCATACCCCAAGATGGGCTTGCGACCTGAACAATAAGGAAAATTTTATTTGACACCTAATTTTTGAAGAGATAAATGCAATATTTTGCAACAATTCACCCAAATGCATAGAAAAACAGCAAAAATTTCACGATTTTTAAATTTATATTTAAAATTTATAGAGAAAATTATCAAAAATTAACTGGGTGCAAAAGTGAAACATTTTTCTTTAAAGAGAAAAATGTAATTTTTTCCCCAGTTAAATAAAATAGTTAAATTTTTTTTCTTATTTTTTAATTAGAACAAGTTAATAAATAAATAACGCTAGAAATAATTATTGGATTTTCTTTCATACACCGATAAAATTTCTCAGTTGCTCAGTTAAAGAATTCCCCAGTTAAAACGCAGAAAAAATAATTTAACTGAAATAATTGCTATCAACTAATATTTCTGTTAAATAAAATTATTTTTTCTGTTGCCCTGTAAATACAAATAAACAAATTTGAAATTGTCAAGAATTTTTATAATTATATTTTTAAATTTGAAGAGAAACCAAAATTTTAAATACATTTTTATAATTATATTTTTAAATTTGAAGAGAAACCAAAATTTTAAATACATTTCCAGCATAGATTTCCAGTTTCTTTAATTTGTTCAGTCCACGGTGAGATAATTTGTTAAATATTTTCTGGAATTTAGTAAAACGTATACGTTATTGTTTAGATCGAGATTGTGGTCCATAAATTCGTGCACGTGCAACTATCTGGAGGTTTTTTTTATCAAAGATTAAATAATATGAGAGTGAATATGTGCCAGTATGATAGAAGAACGCAGCATCCAATTAATCACAACAAAAAATAAACTTGTATTTTGTATGAATGTGTAAACAAATTATAAAGTCAAAATATAAAAACAAAGTATTGCAAAATATTAAAATTTAGATGAAAACATGATGTTAAATTTCTATTAAATCCTTAAGTCGGTTAATGTTAACTAAATTCCATGGATATTTCAAAATAATTAATACGTTCGTTGTTTTTAACTGAGCTATTATTTTTATTTATTTTTAAAAAATATTAGTTATTTTCAATTAATTTTAATAACTGAGCTTCAGTTAGGGGTATTTCACCTGAGACTCAGTTGAAAATTTACTAGCCAGTAACTGAGAAATTTTTTCGGTGTAGTTAAAAATTTTAAACAAAATATCTGAACCATGTTGACCCTGTTACAATTTTGCTCCTCACTGTAAGTCAAAAATGGCTTCATACTATGCGTAATTCGGTTGCAGCAACCGAATCAATTCGGTTGGCAAAAAAAAAAACGGAATTGTTCTGAGAGTGTAGGCACAGTTTGAGGACAGTCCCCAAACTAACCAAATGTCTTCATACTAAACTGTGGATCGAAAAATGTCCCCATATTAAAATATTATTAATCCCAAGTTGCAGTAAACATAACTTTCACACACAGAAAATAAATTGGTTGGAATTCTATCGGAACCAACGAAAGTTTTTTGTTATTCAATAATTTTAATTGGGGTTAATTATAATTCATCATCAGAAAAGTTAAATTTAACTCTGAACAGAAAATATATACGATTAACCAAAACACAGTCACATTATCCAAAATATTGGTTTTTCTAATCAATATTGAAAAAATACTAACTTCTACATTACCTTTAATAGCAACAACCAACAATTTATCGAAGATTTAGTCATTTGAATAAAATATCGGCAGCAAAAATCTAGTATCAGTTGTGTTTCAATAAAATCGATCACCCTATCCAAAGTATTAGTTTTTCCAACCAATTTAAAATTTGTTTTGTCAACTTTAGTTGCATCAACCGTTAATTTCCATTATATTGGTAATTATAATAATATATTGATACTAGGAACAGAAATTTTATTTGGCATAGTAAAATTTTGGAATGTATCATATCTTTTCGTTTCATACATACTTCTGCGTATTTAAATTAAAAATTAGACAATAACAAAATGTAAGTGTCTGTGGTGCAGGGGGTAGACACACAGCCTAATAGTCTGAGAAATCTGAGTTCAAACCTAAGCCAAGGCGTTGTAGTTTTTTTTTTTTATTATTTTTAAATAAATGTTTTTATTGATTCACATTGAAAGCCACAATTGATTTTCTGTTGTTGATATAATTTTATTCAAAATACAAAGAAACAAAATATTTAAAATTTTCAACCTGAAAAAATTCAAATTTTATATAAGACTAAAAAAATTTAAATCAAATTTGGCCTAAAGGAAAAGCAATGGGCTGACAAACGGAAGGTCGCCGGTTCTATGACTATGTATAAATTTTTTTGATCGATCGTGTCAATTTTTTGAACTAAGTGCCAGCTGGTGATAACGATGTCGTTATAATTTATTTTTTTGGTGATGCCATACGCCTGGCACAAACACCGAATAACGAATCATTTCGATCAACAATAAAGTTTTCATATACCACATACATAAAAGTTTATCAAAAAAAATTAACTTTATGGGAAAATATTTAAAGAAATTTGTTATTGGACCAATAAATTTAAAAGTCATATGACTAAGATTTTTATTACTTTTGAATGTATACAATGCAGTATTAGTAATTAAGAAAATAATTTGTTTGGTCGGTAAATAAAACAAATTCCCGAGTAAAAATGGTTATATAGGAAATTATATAATATAATATGGACTAATATGTTTATATATAGTTAAGTGTGACACTATATCTTTGTGGATATAATTATGTATAGCTTCGAGTTTTTAAAAAATTTCTTATATGATGTCATATATAGATCAGTATAAATATATATGTCCCCATATACACAGACTCACAAAAGTTTACATACGGGAAACAAATTTCTGTTTTCATGCAAAAAATATGATTTTACTTTTTTATTTAAAGTAAAACAAAAAGCATTTTCATCACATTCTAGAAAACTTTTGTTGTTGTTGTTAATAAATAACTATAAAAAACATATAATTTGTCATTTTTTACAGTTACATAAGTATACATACCCCCCTAAAAAAATTATATACCGTTACAAGTGCCGCTACAAATTACATGATGATCTCAGTGTAGAAAATCATTACCAGATATGTGGTTATGTAACTACATACTTGGTAATGGTAACTACTTACTTTTGTTATTACATTTCTTATTACCTTGATATGGCGATGTCGCGAAAAATAATGAGTTGTCGTTACACACCAGCATACGAAAAATCAAAAAATATATCGTTACCTATGTGCTTACCAGTACTGACAAAAATAATGAGTCTAAAAATAGATTTTCAAAAAAATTAATTATATAAAAAAAAATATTTTTTATTGTATTTTTTTTTTAAATAAAATTTGCTGGTGCGGGAATCGAATCTGGGTCTACAGATTGCCAGTCAACAGCTATATCGATATGTAATATTTAATAGATAAAAACATAATTGACCTGCTGCACACAAGTAAGCTTACTCGCCAACATACAAAAAATCAAAAAATATGTGGTTACATATATCCTTACCAGTTTTTAAAAAATATTGAGTCTAAAAATAGATTTAAAAAAATTTTCAAAAAATTAAAAAATTATTTCCTATTTGAAATAATAATAAAAATAAGTCTTTATCAGTAACTCATTATTATATGTTTTAAAATAATGCAGAATAATATGTCATTACCGTTTCTACACGGGGATATGGAACGAATCATTAGTAAAGTTTGTACTTTCACAAAAAGTGATCATATTTGGAAAATAAAAATCATAACGTGTAAGTAGTAAAGCAAAATGGGCAAAGGCAAGGAAATTTCTGAACCAATTCGAAAAACCGTCATTAAATTGCGGAATGATGGTAAATCTATTAATGAAATGGGAAATTTATTAAATTTAAAAAAGGCCACAGTACAAACGATAATAAAAATTTCAAAGAAAATGGAAATTATGAAAGTAAGGCATATTCTGGACGCCCTCGTATTCTCGGCAACCGAACAGAACGGGCCGTTATTCGTTCCGTCCAAGAAAATCCTAAGTAAACTGCAAACGAACTTAATCGAAAATTAGAAACCGATCTAGAAATTTCTGTTTCCGGCCAGACAGTTCAGAACCATCAACAGAAATGAGTACAATAGCCTAGTTGCTAGAAAAGAACAACTACTTCCCAGCAAAAACATGGTAATGACGGGTCACTACCATAAGGATTACCAAGTAATGGCTGGTCGTTACCATTTGCAATACTTTAAAATACAAAATAATGGCATACTGATAATAAGTTATAGAAGTACTTATATATTCCTGCAAAGTAATCACTTACTGGTAATTGATTAAATAAGTACTGATTTAGTCTTTTTTATATTAATATTTTATTTATTAAATTGTTTTGAACATTTTTCCAACTGAATAGAAAATATTCCGAGGTAAAAAGTTTTTTTCCCAATATGACCAACTATTTCACAGTGTATGGTAACCACTTATTTCCTATTTATTACTCGGTAATGTCTGTTTTTGCTGGGTTAGATCTGTGAACATTCAGAAACTTTTGGAGTACGCCCAAAAGTATGAAAATGTTCACGTAAATGATCCAACATTTTGGAAAAGGGTAATATTCACCGCTGAATGTAAAATTATGGTTTTTGGATGGTCATGCCAAAGTTTGGCGGAAGCCGAATACGGAGTTATTACCACAGAATGTTAATTCCACAGTGAAACATGGGGGAGGGTCGGTCATGGTCTGGGGATGTATGGCTGCAAATGGGGTTGGTAAACTCAGATTCATCGATGCCACAATGGATAACGCCATGTGCATAGATAATTTGAAGGATAGCTACCTCCCTAGCGTTAAAATGTTGGATCTGGAGGGAAATTCTATATTTCTTCAGGATAACGATCCGAAGCATTCTTCGAATACTGTAGAAGAATGGCTTCTCATTATTCACATTTATGGGACATTTTAAATCGAGTTCTGAAAAAACGTCAAATAACATCAATTCCAGCTCTCAAGGAAGCGTTGATGAAGGAGTGGCACAGAATTACACTTGAAACAACCAAGAAATTGGCTTTGTCCATGTCATCTCAGCTATTTTCTGTAATAAAAACCAAAGGAGGTCATACAAGATACTAATAAACTTTTTTTTAAAGTATTATATATTGACCGTATGTAAATAAACTTATGTAAATTTTGGTAAACTAAAAATAGAATGTTTTTTGAAATTTATTTTTATCGGGTTATACATTAATTGCATTAAAGGAATTAAATGTGCTAAAATCCCTAACGTATTTTACAAATTGTGAAAAATAATCTGTTGGAGGCATGTCCCTATCCGGATTTCATTCTTGCCTAAGGAAATCGTCATTGATTTTATGTTATTTAATATACATATACGATATACGTATGAAATTGCATTATTTTTAAGTTTCTTTTTTCCAATAAAATCGGATACAAAATAACAAAACGCGCTGAAGCATTTCCCATTAATAATTTATGTAATAAACTTAAATATATCAGGGGTATGTAAACTTTTGTGAGCCTGTGTATATTAATATGTACCATATTTAGTTACATATGCTATGACAATTTTAATACAGCGTCATATATAATTAAAAATGGCTTTATCGGTAAACATATAAAGTTTTATATAGCTCAATGTTAAATTTTTGTTCTAAGTTGTTTTTGATATATTTAAGTATAGCGCAATGTAAAAAATTCTATGTTTTTTCAGATATATTTATTAGAGTTCGTTAGAAATATATATATAAAATTTCTTTGATTTTGGGATATCATCATTTTTTTACGTCTTTGCTTAAAAAAAAAGAATGGCGTTTTTTTATTTTTTTATTTCAACTCCTTCCACTGGCGCAAGTAGGCCAAAAACGCTTCTTTGGAGACCCATTTTCTGCAGAGCAAAAACGGCTGCATTTCTGGGAAATCTGACTTTACCATTCGATTCCACAGTAAAAATTAATATAAAAAACATTTTTTTTGCGTAGTTACATATGCCTCATATAATTATGTATAATTGTATCGAATTATATACCACTATATCTAGTTGGATATGATTATATTATATTTGATACAGTTGGATGAGGACAAAATCCGGATAAAATTGTATCAAACCATATCTTATTCCATCAAATTAGATCTAATTGTGTCAAATTAGAGCTAATATGATCATAATACGATCTAATTTGATACACTTAGATGTTCTCATTTTTCGGATATATATAATATCAAAAGACATATAATTTTTTTTAGTAGGGTAATCAAATATGTTTAATAAAAAAATCTTTGTAATAAACA
The DNA here is from genome assembly GCA_949987735.1 of Leucophora obtusa. Taxonomy (NCBI): domain Eukaryota; kingdom Metazoa; phylum Arthropoda; class Insecta; order Diptera; family Anthomyiidae; genus Leucophora; species Leucophora obtusa. Next base: position 100,197,925 of record OX465297.1, on the reverse strand, counting down.
TTACAAAAATTACAGTTATTTTGTCTTTACTAAAAAACAAACTTATAATGCGGCAGCGAGTACTGAAAGCTGCATTTTAAGTAGCTCAAATACTTTTTCATTGAATTAAAAAAATACAAATTTCATTAGCTAATAACTTTTTAACGGTTCGCGGTATATCCAAAATTTTTGTACACATGTACTCAGCCGGAAATACATTTTCATTGTGTGTAATAAGAAAGTAACTTTTTAGAAGTTTTTGAAAAAAGTGAATTTTCAAACCACTCTAATGGCTATCTGGTGTATTTTGAAAATGCAAAAAAAAAGTTTTTTTATATTAAATTTTGTTGTTGAATCGAATGGTAAAGTCAGATTTCCTATAAATGCAGCTGTTTTTGCTCTGGAGGTAAAGGGTCTTAAATCAACGTTTTTGGCCGACTTGCGCCAGTGAAAAGAGTTGAAATAAAGAAAAAAACCCATTCTTTTTTTCTATGCATTAACTTAAAAAAAAATATGATATCCGAAAATCAAATTTTTGTGACGAACTCTAATATTTATGTATGACTTCAAAATATAAAAGGTGAACTTATTATCAAGGGTATGGCATCACCAAAAAATTAAGTTATCACTAGATGGCACTTTGTTCAAAAAATTGACAATTTTCTTTTTTTATGTAAATTTAAATAATAACAAACAACAAAGCAAAAAAAACAAACGGATATTTCAAATTTTATTATTTGAATATATTCCGCGCTTGTTTTTTCCTTATTTTGTGCAGTTTTTAGCAGTTTTTGACTTTTTAAATATAGGCTCAACTGATATTAAACTGGTACTAAATAGTTGCTCAGGTAATAATAAATTTCAGCGCCCTCTATTGGTGAGTAGTGTAAGTTTTGATTTCCTATCTCTATAATTAATAGTCTCTGCTTTTTATAACTCGTAAATTTCTTGTAAACCTCGTATAAAAACAGCTATATTTTTTATGTATGGAATTTCATATTAACACCAGAGATACAAGCCAGCCGACTTTAGCCGGTCAGTCGCCGCCAGCCGACACCTTTGTCAAGCCGATTCAGCCGCCGTCAATAATTGGCTGAGCCGATTTTCGGCTAAAGCCGACTGCAAAATGCAAAGATATTTATTTTTTTGAAAATTTATAAAATTTGTTTAAATTTAATTATCTGAAAAGAAAATTTTTCTTGTTTATGCGACATCTTAGATTTTAAAAATATTTTTGCATCAAACTAGCGGTTGCACAACTAAGCGGTTTTTGTTGATACCATAATCTTACACTAAAAAAAAGTCAGTATAGTCAGCAAAAAATGTTGCTGTGTCAACAAATTTTTAGTCAGGAGCGTGCTTGCCGAAAAGTTGGTAATTTCAGCAAAAGGTGTTTGCTGAAAATCAGCAAACTGATTTTTACCAAAAAAATAATAATCTCAGTAAAAGTTTTGCTAACATTTAGTCGATTGCAAATGAAAAAAATCCTTGCTAGAATCACTACACTTTTTGCTGAATATTAGTAGACTGAAAAAAACTTAAAATATTTGTAGAGCAATTTTACTTTAGTTAATTTATTTGCTGAAAATTTAAATATAGAAATTGTGTAGTTCTTTTTCTACTAACTTATTTTTTTGAGTGTACGCACTGTACATCGTAGAAGGAGCAAGTTAACGCTTAGTAACCAGAACACTGTACATCGCAGAAGGGTTATGCCCTTATTATATTAATATTTTTGAGAAAGTTAACGTTTAGTAACCAGAGCTTCAAATAATTAATTCCTTTAATTTAATTTGTGAGTTCTGAATAGGAAATTTAATTAGTTTATTCATAAACACTACCCAGTGTAGAAAATCATTACCAGATGTGTGGTAATGTAATTACATGCCTGGTAATGGTAACTAGTTACTTTTATTATTACATTTCTTATTATCTTTGTAAGGGCGATGCCGCGAAAAATAATGAGTTACACACCAGCATACGAAAAATCAAAAAATATGTCTTTTCATATGTGCTTACCATTACTGACTAAAATAATGGGCAGGTTTACCAGAGAAACCCGCTACCGCTACAATTGATATGTAGCGCTTTATGATTACCTTAATCTGGTGAACGATGCTGCTTTTGTTTTTGTTTTAAAATAAAAATATTTGTAGATGTTTCATTGATTTTTTTGAAATTTTTTATTCCTTTATAATCATATTTGTATTGTTTATTATTCTTTAAAAAAATACACAAAAAAACAAACGACAGCTGAAGTATCATTAACTGCTCACAAGAAGCGCAAAATTTTTCCACGACCAAAACAAGGTAGCTCTACCACAACATGTTGACTTAGCGGTAGCTAATCAAATCGTTCACCAGATTGTTGAGTAGCGGATAAGCAACAGTTGAGCGGCTGATAAACGCACTCAATGATTCTAAAAATTGATTTTCAAAAAAATAAGTTTTGTAAAAAAAAAAGTTTTTAATGTAAATTTCTTCATGTATAAATTTCACAACGGCATTGTGAAATGTAAACTCAATTTTTATAAATCCGGAGAACTACCTATACAAAACATAAAAAGTTGACCGATATTCTGCCAGTAGGTTTTTTTTGCATGTATGTAATTCTTGGAAAATTTTCCTTTTAGCCGACGTTAGCCGATTAGCCGCCGCCGATGCGTTTGCGGCTCAACTCTAAAAATCAATCGCCGCCGATCATTTTACCCATCAGCAGCCGCCAGCCGACAGAATGGACCGGCTTGTATCTCTGATTAACACTCTAATGCCCAAGGCCGTTAAAAGCGGTCTTCATATATTAAATAGTTTTTTGCTAAATAACATTTTTTTATTAAACAAGCTATGTTATATCAATAGAAAACATAATTACCTACTTTTTTGCCTGCAAACTTGTTTTGTATAAGGAATGATTTTCAAGCGAGAAGGATGTAAAGTGAAAATTTTGTAAATTTGAAAAAATTAACTTTTTAAAACCGTAAACAGTATTTGAAAAATCGTCAAAAATACATTTACGATCTGGCATACATTATCGACAATACCGAAGATAGCTTAGAGTCTCTACTTATAAAATCAGTTAAAGATTTTGCTCCACGACTCACAGGATAACGTCAGGATACATCTTACCAATATCTCTCTAACTCAAAAACTAGCTGAAATTAAACACAGATTACATACTCAGAGCTAGTAGTAAAGGTACATGTACACGCGAGAGAAAATTACTAGATATAAGATATCATTACATATGACATCATATTATTTTTTTTTACTCGGGTTTATAACTTTTGAGAATAACAGTTTTGAACTAAATATCTGTAAAACAAATCACATAATAATAAGGTTAATAAAAATTCGATACAATAAATAAATATTTACAACTGGGTTAAAATTCGCTTAAATTGCACGTATTTTAAAATAAACAAAAAAACTCAATGCAAAACAAGTGTGGGATTTCGGTTTGGCAAGATCGAAAAATTCAATACCCTGCACATCCACAATAGCATACCTCCAAAACCGGTTACATTTTTTAAGTGAACCAATTTTAGGGATATAAACACTGGCCAGCCGAAGTTATGACCAATTATGTTGCAAAATTATCTTAACCCATTTTTTACTAACGTCTATTTTAAAGAGCCTATAACTTTTGATAGGAAGCCGATAAAATAACGCTTTAAAAAGTATGTTATGCATTACGATCTTGGCTACAAATACCTTTTACAAAATTATAAAAATTGTAATTGCAGGTTGCGATATAATGCTTTGAATAGAACTATTTATGACAAAAAATGTTCTGATCGAATCAATACACTCAAAATAATATGTCTATTGGCTCAACAGAAAAAAATTGTCAATTAATCAAAATTTATTCCTGTTTTTTGGCGCAAAATAAAATTTGTTAATTTCAACAAATTTTTTGTTATATTTAACAAATATAAATTTAAGTAAAAAATTAGTAAAACTCCAATTTTATTTCCAATTTGTACTAAGTCGTAAAATTTGTTCAAATTATTGGTCTCCCCGGAACTGCTCCAAAGGAGCAAACGTTTTGCACTATCTCGCTTTGTTTTTGAGATACGGGATATTTTATGAAATGTAATTTTTTTATTAAAAATTTTCAAGGGTCCAAGGCCCTACTAACATCCATTTTTGGATAGAGAAAATTTTTACTGCGGTTTTTCAGGGTGGTCGAAATTTTCAACCATTTTGCGCTATATCTCTTGTTTCTTAGACATGGCTCATTTTAAAAGATCGGTAGGCGAAGAAATAGCGCCATCTTTAAAATTTCGTATACACTGATGGCGCCATTTAGCTACCTATTCTTCTTCCATGTTATTTAGAAAAATTAGCACGAAATCCATGCTTCCTAAGAAATGGGCTAAAGTAAGTATACTCAAAATAATATGTCTGTTGACTAAACAAAAAAATGGTCCTGCCGTGATTTGAACCCAGGCCATCAGATTGGCAGACGATTGCTCTACCCACTGAGCTAACGAGATATATAATACTTGATGGTAGTAGTAGTAGTAGAAATTCTTTATTTAAAAAATGTTGTTTTTGAATAAACCCAGCAAGCATGGCAATACGAAGAAGATTCCCCGATCATATTGCCAGGAAGAAAACATTTATTGCCGGCAATATCAATTTCGTATTGCGGAAGTTTCTTCCGTCGGGAATAACTGTTACCCGAAAGGAATACTTTCAGGAAATACGAAAGCAATACCCCAGGAAGATAAATCGGCGATATCGCTAAGTTATCATCTGGAAGATAAAAAGGTGATATCGCCAAATAAACTCCCCGGTACAATATAAAGGTTTTAATTTTTAATAATTAAATTTAAGCCTGAAAAAAAACATCTGCATACATAATCCATTGACCAAAATTGTGCGTTTTTTATATTTCAAATGCAAATTTAATGTGAAGAGATGGCAATCCTCCATACTTGATTCAAGCAAAAGGGCGTAATTTGGTGTAAATTTTGGCAATTTCAGTATCCGTTTTATGAAAAATCGTTGTAAGTTGTCTACTTCTTCAAAATACTTGATGGCTAAACACGTAAATGAGTGATAATAGCTGGACAACTACTGGCTGTGCTAAAATGCTAGCACTGGAAAACAGTTTTTTGGAACTAATACGCAAAAAGTCATATGTAAAGCCCGGCCAACCTGCCAAATCAACGCCGAATAACCATGGCGCCAAGGTAATGCTCTGTATTTGGTGGGATCAGAAGGGTGTTTTGTATTATGAGCTCTTGAAATCGGGTCAGACGAACACAGGGGACCTGTACCGAACACAATTGATTGAATATGCGACCAAACATGAGTCAATAATCTTCCATCATGACAACGCTCGGTCCCATTTTGAAATACCGGTCAAAACCTATTTGGAAAACAGTGGATGGGAAGTTTTGGCTCACCCGCTTTATAGCCAAGACCTTGCCCCTTCTGACTACCATTTGTTTCGATCGATGCAGAATGCCCTTACTGGAATACGCTTCACTTCAGAACAGGGTTTCAGAAATTGGCTTGATTCATTCGTTACCTCAAAACCGGAGCACCACAAAGATGGGAAAAAGTAGTGGCTAACGATGGACAATACTTTGAATAATGTATCAATTCATTTTGTTGTTATAATAAATGCATTTTTCAAGCAAAAAAAAAATCGACATTATTAAATTGTGTACCCAATATATAAAGGTTGTTCATAAGGGGTGTGCTATTTTTTTGTATCGTCCTAACAAAAAACAGAGTTGTTAAAATTTAAATTGCAAAAATACAACATTAGAGAATAGGAGGATACAACATTTTTGCGTATGTTTAGTGTCCTATATTTGAGTGTGCTAACAGATAGAAAACCCAATAGAAAATCGTTGTTAAAGTCAAATAAAAATTCTAACAACTCTGTTTTTTGTTAGGACGATACAATGATACAACAGATAGCACACCCCTTGTAAACAACCTAATAGTTTCATAAAGGTTTTATTAAAATAAATCAAAATGTACTTAAATGTTTTTGTTTTTATTTTGTCAAAAAATATTTTGACTTCTGCCCACATATCATTCGTGCAGACTTATGGAAAACCATAAACGATATAAAGCTAAAAAATAACAAAAAAGGTACTAAAAATTAGTTAAAATCTACCTTGCAGAAAAAACTGTTAAAAGCAGCTGAAAGGTTTTTCTAAATATTAGTAAAATAAAAATACCAAAATATACTAATTTTTAGTTCGATTTCCGTTGATTGCATGCAAATGAGTTTGGTTGTTGGCTCATTTTTATTTTTCAACATTATCCCTTTTAGCTCAATACACTTAGTCCAATGATTCTACAATTTTTTTATTCCTTCCAAAAAATAGGATTTCTCGAGGTTCTCAAATCTCTTTCCACTTAGCCCAATTCATGCAATTTTGCCGTTGAGACTACATAGTCTTGATGAAAAATAACTTTTTTCTCGGCCAAATGGGGTCGTTTTTTATAAATCGTCGTTGAATCGGTCCAATAAGTTGGCATAATATTCGCCGTTTATTGTTTTTCCCTTTTGAAGGCAACACAGGCCGACAAGGTTTTCTAACCAAGAATCAGACTGTAACACATCACCTGAAAAGTCCGTAGGATAAGTAAAGGGTGAACATACCAAAACTGCGACACTTAGAAAATAATACCAGAAAAAAAACTGGATGGCTTTGAAATAAATTTTTTTTTATTCGAATACTTTGAAGTTTAGAGGTAAGAAAAATAATAAAATATTAGTTATTATTTGTTCCATTTGCAACTGATCGGACTTTTCGTCGCACACGCGCCATTATCTTTTGCACGAGTGCATCATCGACTTTTCGCGACGCCGACAACCACTTGAGGCTGCTTTGACAACGACAGGAGCAAATGGCTTGCCAAATCATGTATTTTTTGGAAACTTGGACTTCATTTTCAATTTCATACCTTCTCTGTAGCGATTTAAAACCCTGGAAACTGTCGAGTGGTGCACTTTTACATTTTTCGCAATTTTACGCGCACTCAGAAGCGGATTTTTTATATATTCGTGCAAAATAATTTGCCTCGTTTCTAACCCGGTGGTAATTTTTGACGAAAATAAAAGTCAAATTCGAATGAAATTTCTCATACATGAAATTTAAGTAATGGTCTAGTCAGGGTATTTGAGTTTCAAAATATATAAAATTTTTTGAGTAAGTTATAAGTTTTCCAAAGTGTTGCAATTTTGGTGTGTTCACCCTTTAATAAAACAAGAATTTTTTTTGGTAAAATTCGACTTTATTCACCAAAATAGTTTTCTTCAAGAGCGATACAATCACTCCAACGCCTTTCTAACATTTCGAAACTTTTTTAAGAGAGTGATTTTTCTTTGGCCTCAAAATAGGTCTCTGTTTCGGCAAGCACCTCTTCATTCGAACCAAGTGACTTTCCAGCGAGAATTTTTTTGAAGTCTGAAAACATGTGAAAATCGCTGGGAACCAAATCTGGCGAATACAGTGGATGCGGTGCAATTTGGCCATGATAGCCAATGACTGGTGATATGGCGCGTTGTCTTGGTGAAAGAGCACATTTTTCTAATTAATATGGGGCCGTGTTTTTGCGATTTCCTCCTTCAAACGCATTAGTTGGACCATGTAGCGATCGCTATTGATGGTTTGGCCTTTTTCAAGATAAACAATGTACAAAAAATCCAGCCGCATCCCAAAATACTGATGCCATAACTTTACCAGCTGATTGTTGCGTCTTGAGCTTCTTCGGGCGAGGTTTGCCCGTTGCTGCCCACTCAGCTGACTGCTGATTCAATTATGGAGTAAAGTGGCAGATCCAAGTTTCGTCCATTGTTACATACCGACGCAAAAATTCCTTTTTATCTCGTCGAAACATCTCCCAGAATCATCGACACGTTGTTGTTTTTGGTGCACTGTGAGCAAACGCGGAACCCAATTCGAAAACAGATTCCTTATGAACAAATGTTCATGCAATATAAAGCCGACACGTTCCTTCGATATCCTTAAGGCATCTGCTATTTCCTGCAACTTCACTTTACGGTCTGCCAAAACGATTTTGTGAACTTTTTTAATGTTTTCCGGTATCACCGAGGTGGTGCAACCAGAGCGTTCGACGTCATCGGTGTTTGCACGACCAAGTTTAAAGTCAGCAAACCATTTTCTACCATTTGTCTCGATGGAGCAGTGTCCGAATAACACTTATCAAGCCAAGCTTTGGCTTAAACGGTGTTTTCCCCATTAAAAAGCAGTGATAAATCAACACACGAAATTGCTTTGAATCCATTGTTTTCAAAATCGCAAAAGTAACGTCACTAAAATTGTTGTAACTTGTTCACTAATGAACGAATTGTCATTCAATTTTGACAGGTATCATCTGAAGGTTGGTGTTCCAAAAAATCATATGGATTTTTCATTAGTAATGAATGCCACCTTTGTGTCATCCTATTGATTTTTCAGCCGATGTGTTACTTTCACGAAAATTTTAGACGTGCTGAATCCGAATCTGACCTCAGAATCCGAATCTGACCTATCACGTCAGGTTTTCGAGATATTCTAACCTAAAAGTACAAAAAACACGTTTTTTGGGTACATTTGAGGTCCTGTAACTTGAAGAATTATCTTAAAGTGCTACTTCTACCCTACAAAATCCATTTTGAATTTTTTGTCAATGAGAAGTCGTCTGTTGAACTTACTGAGTTTAGAAAATTCGTCGAAACTCTGCAAATGAGGAGTATCAGATAAAATTACGAGAATAGTAAAGAATATAAATACAAACACCGAAATTTCAAGATTGTCGGTATTCCTGAACAGGAATTTGAGGTCAGAATTACAAAGTCCAAAATGGCAGATCCTACATGGCGGACGATACTTTAAAATTTGATTGAATTTGTTTGATTCTTGTTACTCGGAGGTTTTTGCAGTTCCTGATTATGAGTTCGATATTAATTTTCAAAAATTCACAATGGCGAATTCAATATGGCTGTTTGTTATTTTAAACTAATCACATTTGCTTAAAAATTGTTACCTCGAAGTGTTAATAACTGTGTATCACCACTTCTTAGTGACAAATGATATATTAGAATTTGGACTTGAGCTAGAACTAAATATATGAAAATATCGATAGTCCGAGAAAACAATTTTTGTATTTTTTAATGCAAAAATTGAAATAATTGTTGAACAAAAGCACAAAACGGCTAAGTCTCATTCAAAATATTTATTTTGTTTGGGATAAATCTCGTTGTTTTTACAAATGTTATTGACAACGAACACACACACATACATATAAATAGTACCCAAAGGGTACTTTTATGTAATTGCTGCTTTCAAAAAATTTTGATTTATTAATACAAAAGTACAATGCCTCGGTTTGTATGTTTCGGTCATCATTTTCTTATTGCGGACAACTGAAGAGTTGGGGTGATGCCCAACTTGGACTTCCATGTCAAGGAGAGCATGGGGCCGACTTTTCTCTGCGCGGACCAACACGCTTATACGAGGGGTAAATCTGTTGAGACTGCGCTTCACTCGGTTGTCTCACAGATCGAAAAAGCCGTACATTGTGGTGAATTTGCCTTGGGAGTCTTCCTTAACATTGCCGGCGCTTTCAATAACGTATCTACGGGTGCAATATTAGAGAGTGTGGCAAGAACGGGAGCTGCCGTGCAGGCTGTGAATTGGATAAGTAGCCTTCTAAGCTGCAGGATAATATCTGCGGAATGGGGCAATGCAATGCAAGGATTTGTAAGGTGGCGCACAGGGGAACTCCCCAGGGAGGAGTTCTGTCTCCACTACTATGGACACTTGTTGTGAACGGGCTTCTCGGAGAACTTAGGGGAGGCAGATGATGTGACCGTTATCGTCACTGGTAAGTACCTGGGTACCATTAGTTCTGTGATGGAGGCCACACTGGGGGTTATCAACCGGTTGGCGGCCGGAGCAGGACTGGACGTTAATCCTGGGAAGACTAACTTGGTGCTCTTCACTAACAAGACCAAGTTGGAGCCCTGGATCACGCCAAGGTTAGGTGGTACCAACCTTACTCTGAAACACTATACAAAGTACTTGGGGGTGATATTGGACAGCAAGCTGACGTGGAGGCTCAACGTTAAAGAGAGGGTCAAAAAGACCGCAAATGCGCTCTATGCATAAAGGAAAATGCTAGGCAAAACTTGGGTTCGGTCACCTAATCTCACACATTGGATCTATACGGCAGTTGCTAGACCAATTCTACTCTATGGGGTACTTTTTTGGTGGACCGCATTGGGGAAGAGGGTCTACTGCAGGCGCCTGGAGAGTGTGCAGATACTTGCTGAACTTTGCTTCACTGGTGCACTTCGTAGCACGCCTACTGCAGCGCTAGATGTAATCTTGGACTTAAAACCAATTAATCTGGTAGCGGAGGGGGTTGCGAGGAAATCTGCTGTTCGCTTGGGGATTACGGGGCAATTTGGGTATGTGCCTTATGGTCACGGAAGCATCATTGAGGGGATGAATTTTAGCAGCGACTATATTATCCCCAGAATGGGTTTCAAGGGAGAGCTTCGCGTCACTATAGGGGAATATGGATGGTTGGCAGATCTCCGCCTTGAACAGAACCTTTAATTTCTTCACGGATGGTTCTAAGATGGGTATCGAGGAGTCATATAAACTCCCCAATTACTGCAGTATCTTTCAGGCCGAAGTGTTGGCAGTCAAAATGGCTGCTGATTTTGCAAATTCCGCTTAAACTTTTGGCTCTTACGTTAACTTCTACATCGAAAGCCAGGCGGCGACTAAAGCAATCTCCGCCAATCTGGTGTACTCATTGATTGTCCAGGAGTGTAGGGACTCTTTAGGTAGACTCTGTGCGAATAGAAGAGTACACATCTACTGGGTTCGGGGTCACCGGGGCATAGATGGAAATGAGATTGCGGACAGTTTGGCGAAACGGGGGTCCACTTGCCTGAGGAAAGGGCTTTGGATATTCGTGTGCCACTTCGGTTCTTGAAACGGGATGTAGACTCCACTATAATGGGCAGATCTGAGGTGGTTTGGCGAAGCACCGAAACGTGTAGAGTGTCGAAAATTATGTGGAGATCATATAATCATAAGGCGACGAAACTTCTACTCTCCCTAACCAGAAGCGACTGTAAACTTCTGATGGGAATACTGACTGGTCACTGCTGGACTGCGGTTCTTGCCAAGAGAGCAGGAAAGCTTGCGAGTGATGATTGTAGGTTTTGTGGGGTACCAGGAGATAGGGAGACGGTGGAGCATATCGTGTGCCACTGTCCGGCTCTTGCGAGCTCCAGGGTAAGATGCTTTGGAGACCATCTATTCTGTAATCTGGAGGAAATCTCTGGAATCGGAATCTTGAAAATCCTGGCTTTTGCAAAGAGAGTGTGGGGTACTCTAGGTACCATCACTAATGTTTGAGTATACGCGGGGGTTATCATTTCTTATCTGGTAACGCTAGGGACCTAGTGGTCTATGCGGGGTCTTTTTGACCAACCAGTCTAACCTAACCTGGGGTGATGCCCACGAAACCATTGTATTGTCTATGACAATATCATATTAGAATTTGGACTTGAGGTAGAACAACATTATAACTAAATACATATATGAAAATATAGAAAGTCCGAAAAAACAATTTTTGTATTTTTAAATGCAAAAATTAAAATAATTGTTGAATAAGATTTACGTGCCTATTCCTACTTATGACTTATTATGACTGTCATAAGACTATTTTTAAGACTGAGGGCCATTAACAATAAATAAATTAACCTAAAGTTTTAGCTAACTTTGAGTTTCACATGTCAAATTCCACAAAACTTTAGGTTATTTGTTTATTATTAATGCAGGTCATAACTTTTCATACAAAACTACAATAAAATTCAAATTTTATTTGTCAATGTTATGATTGTGTCGATACCAGGTCTAAATTTTTTTGAAGTTTTCAAACAAAAATTTTAATAAATAAAGGTATTCATTTAAAGTATTTACGCCTCGTATACTGTGTATATATTGTAAGTTTACTCGATTAATGTCAAAACTAGTTTACGAGCCCTGGTAAATATACGCTTACATTTTTAAACTTTTTCGTATTTATACATACATTTGAATATTGTCAAAACTAAAATTATTTTGAATTTTTTGTATATTGTTTTTTATTTTCTGTTTTATTTGTTTTTAAACAACACAAATTTAAAAAATTCTGTGATTAATTTATGAAAAGATCGAAAAAATGGCTAAATGCAAAATTAAGATGTGAATAGTTTTAAAAGGTGCGTTCATTCAAATAAACAGGTAAAGTTATAAATATACGCGATTGCAAAAATACACGGATTACGAGGGCATAAATCCAGTTAGATGAATACCACTAATATTATTTATTGAGACTTTGCAACAACAAATACATGGGAAATACAGTCACAGTCACAATAATTTTAATTGGTATTTTGTAGGGTTGGGAGGCAATACCGCTAAAATGCCGTTATCGATTCAAAACCCTTTCAACTGACTACCGTTAGCCCTAACATACCTTTACCAAAATAAGCAAAATACCGTTATCCTTAAGATAGCGTTACCGAAATAACTTAAATAACGTTATCCTTAAGATAACACAATTAAATGAAATATCAATAACCTTAAAATACAGTTACCGATATTTTTTATTTTCTGCTTTTGGTAATTGCACGTGGTTGTTTAGTATTTTTCGTACATTAAGTTGATAAATTGGTTCTGTTTTTTATCTCGCTTGGTTTTTGTAAAAAAATTGCGGGATGCGTCGACATAAGCGACTACCGTTATCCCTAAAATACCGTTACCGAAATAATCGAAAAACGGTTATCCTTAAAAAACCATTGCCGGAATAACTGAAAAATCGTTATCCTTAAAATGTCGATCCCTAAATAAATGAAATAGCGTTACTCTTAAAATACCGTTACCAAAATAATCTAAAATAGCGTTAGCCTTACCGATAACCCCATAGTTTCGGTTACAATCAATGGTATTTTGTTAATTCAAATATTTAAGTGCTTGTGCATATTATTTTGAAAACCTTACAACACTTTTATAAAATTAATTTTGTATGAAAAATTTTTTTATAAGTCATTTATAAATTTGAAAAGTGATTATGCATATGACCCTTAACGTATATACATCAGCTGTTATATACGAATATTCCCGTAGCTTTATTATGCCATTACCAAAATACTAAAATATTTGGGAACTGGGACTTTCATCAGAGATGCACGTAGTGCGGAAAGTTTCTGACTGTCATTCACTTGGGAGTGACCAGAAATGATTAATTTGTATGACTGTTCAAGCAGCTCACTACTTCCGGTCCTAGACCAAGTATTTCCCGTGCAATGGCTTTCCAGCACCCGCTGGAAGCTAGCTAGAGTGAGAAGGCGCACAGTCAACCTGAATGGCCACGGACAACTTTGCGTCTCCCGAAAGTAGGTAAATGATGAATGAACGTTTGCTGAAGTATGACTGCAACGTGGGATTGGACACAGGGATACACCCAAAAAAATAAGTTAGTAGAAAAATTAGTAAAACGTCTTGTATATCAAGTGTACTAGTTTTCAGCAATTTTTTTGCTGAAATTCCGTTTTCAGCAAAAATTTTAGTTTTATTTTTTTAGCACTAAACTAATTTTGAACTATTGTTTTACTAATTTATTTTGCTACAAAAATTGTGCTGATAACTGCATTCATAGCGTGGGCGACAACCAGATAGACAAGATGTAGATGTCGCAGCTTGTCTGGAAACGGAAATGACAAAAAAAGAAAAAAAAACTCTACACATATTCTATATTTAAATTTTCAGCAAATAAATTAACTAAAGTAAAATTTCTCTACAAGTTTTTTGAGTTTTTTTCGGTCTACTAATATTCAGCAAAAAGTTTAGTGATTTTAGCAAGGATTTTTTTCATTTGCAGTCGACTAAGTGTTAGCAAACCTTTTGCTGAAATTACCAACTTTTTTGCAAGCCCGCTCCTGACTAAAAATTTGCTGACACAGCAACATTTTTTGCTGACTTTACTGACTTTTTTTTTTTGAGTGTAGCAGCCTTATCACCAATCTAGGAAAGGAGGGCTAGCAACCCTATTTTCTGAACTTACTCTGCTAACGAATCGCTAAGGCGCCCTATGCTCCAGTGGGAGGTAGAGGAATATATATAAACTCGTAAATTCCTTGTAAAATTTCGTAAATTCCTTGTAAAATTTCATAAACACTTACTATTTAATAATTCTATGTGATTTAAAGCAGTTTGGCTATTGCGGAAAGTGGCCAAGACAGCATTCTCACTTTTGCGACATCCAGAAACTTTTTAACTGGCTTTATCGCGCGACATATAATAAATTTTTTAAATAATTCCATTTTGACGACAAAAATTCACGAATACATAATTAAAAAAAGACAACACCGCTCGCTACGGAGTTCGAACGGATTTAACGTATTTAACGGTGCGGAAACGGATACACCAAAACGGATGCAAAACGTATTGTATTCGAAAATCCGAAAGTATCGTCCGTTATTGTTCCGTGTACGTACAAAATTTGACGGATACGTGTTTTACGGACAGTTAACGTGCCGTAAAAGCCGGATTGATGATTCCGTTCATGCCGGAGAGTCCGTAAAAATGTTTCTTGTGTATATATATTAGAGCGACTCACCTTATATGGATAGAAAAAAGTGCCCCTTCAAAATAAACCTTGGTTTGTTTTATGATGATTCCAAAAATATTTCGGGTCTAGCAATGAGATCTCACGAGCTGGAACATTTTTAAAAAAGATATTTGTTTTTAGTTTTTGTAAGAATTTTGCTTTTTAGCTGAATACAACATACTCAATATGGGTATCATATGAAAAGTTTTTTTGAGACGCGCGCAGCACTATATATATCATGTTCAAGCATATTCCGACATGCCTATTTTCAAGGAAATTCTATGAAAAAAAACTAATTTTTGACTCTTTTGTATGGAAATGTTTGTGATTGAAATGTCAAAATTACATATTATAATCTAGTCAATTTAAGTGAACACGTGTTTCAAATTTTTTTGAAATTCGCGATTTTCTGCGTTTATTCAGAAATTCAATGTGGTGCAAACAATATGTTCTAAATAGGGCAATATGGATACCAAAAATTTTCTTTTGACAAGTAAATCATCGCTAAGTGGATACAGTTTGGAATTTTGCAAATTTCATACATTTTGCATGGTGCTCTGGACCAAATTTTGATAAAATTTTTTAATTACCCCAATTAGATGAAAAAAAAATTTATGAAATTTTTTGTAGGTTTATTATTAAATAAAATATTTTATTGAAATTGGGGTGTCTGTAATTTTTTTAAGAAAAATCTAAATATAGGCTGACCCTAAATAAAATTTGATAATAATATTTTTTCGCGAAAAAATATATTCCACCAAAAAAAAAGCGCGTATTGGGTTTTTTCTGTTAAATTGCATTTTTATTCTTACTTCTACTAGAAAGTAACTCAAAAATTTTATCAAAATTTGGTCCAGAGCACCGTGCAAAATGTATGAAATTTGCAAAATTCCAAACTATATAAACGTAGCGATGATTTACTTGTCAAAAGAAAAGTTTTGGTATATATATTGCCCTATTTAGAACATATTGGTTCCACCACATTGAAGTTCTGATAAAACGCGAAAAATCGTGAATTTCAAAAAATCTGAAACATGTGTTCACTTAAATCGTCTATAGATTATGATATGTAAGTTTGACATTTCAATCACAAACATCTCCGTACAAAAGAGTCAAAAATTTGTTTTTGTATAGAATATCCTTGAAAATAGGACATGTCTGGATATGGATGGAAGCTTGAACATTAGACCGTATCTCTTAAAAAAGTTCGCCTTACACCCTCCAATATAGAGTATTTTTGCAAGGCAATTTAAAAAAAAATTTTTTTTTGCCCTTTTCAATTTTTCGTTCTAGCTTCGGCATTTAAAGTTGGATTTTAAAGTGTGATATATCGATTTTTTTGCCTCGAGGAGACCAGTGTTTTGCTATAAAGGAAAAATCCAATGAAAAAAAATTTAAAAAGGTGTAGGGGTCACCTTTTTAAATTTGGTTCGGCAACCAATATATAAAAAAATTTCTACTGGGTTTATCGAAAAACTTCCTTAGCAAAAGTTTAATAATTTTTTCCGAGCTTTAATTTTCTGACATTAGGGTGGTAGCAACTGAGATCTGGTGGGTAACTACTAGAACGGGATACTTGAGGTCAATGGCCCTTAGAGCAAAACACTGGCCTCCTCGAGAGAAAAACATCGATGTATCATACTTTAAGATCCGACTGTAAATGCCAAAGATATAACGAACAATGTAAAATAGCGACCCCTACGTTCGGGAAAAATTTTTTTTTTGAAACCTCCTTGCAAAAATACTTCACATTGGTGGGTGTAGGCGCACTTTTTTTTGATACCCGTATTGAGTATGTTGTCTTCAGATAAAATGTAAAATTCTTACAAATGAGCGGAATTAAGCCCTAGTGATACATCCCCAGTTGGAAATATTATCAAGATGTCTTCAAGACGGCTTAGTGACATGTCGCTGTCACGCTGACTTGCTGATCCGGTCCCATACAAAAACCTTAAGACACCTGATGACATTTTCATACAAATGTAAAAATGTCATCACGACAAATCATCAAGTGGTCTTTACGCGGATTAAATGATGACATATCCTTAAGGCGTCTGGAGGAATTGTTTTCACAAAAAGCGGATGGCACCTCATGACTATTCAGCAGTCCGTCACAAGTAGTGACTTATATCTCACTAAGGCGTCTTTAAGATATTTGCTTTAAACGTCTGCTTGACATGGCAACATTTTGTCGTAAAAAATACAAAAATCCCAAAAATATTCCTTAGTAAAAAAATTTATAATTTTTAATAATTTATTGAAATAAAAAAATTAGTACTATTGCTGACAATTGCTTAATGACATACTTTAGCAGTCCGATGCTAACAAGTCTGCAGTTAGTCAGCATTTTTAAAAACAGAATAAAAAATGCTGACATGTGTTTAAGACGTCTTAAGTAAAATGACTTTAGCTGATGACTTGTATGTAATAAGTCGCTGATGACATTGTCTTTAAGACAAAATTTCCAGCTGGGTCATTTTTAATTAACTAACCCATCAAAAACATGGTAATGACCTGTCATTTATTTATTATTTATTAATTTGTTTTGAACATTTTTTCAACTGAATAGAACAATTTCCGAGGTAAAATGTTATTTTGTCAATATGATCAACTATTTCACAATGTAGGGTAACCACTTATTTCCTAACTTCTGAGTAACCACTTATTATTATTCTCACTTGTTCTGTAAGCGAGATGGTAATGACAACCCATGTATTTTGGGACATCGTGAACAAAAGTAATTTAGCGAGTAAAACTAGTAACTGGTAACTAGTGAAAGCCTTTGTGTGATACTTATTGGCTTAATTACTTGGTACTGTCTGTTTTTGCTGGGATTTGAAATCATTTATGTTAAATATGCAGTATAGGGTGTACAAAAACATGTATTGTTTTACATACTAAAACAACGACAAAAAAAAAAACAATATAAAACTTTTCGAGAAAAATAAATTTTTATAATTTGTTAAAACTTTTATCACATAATTACCTTTAGTTTGCAATAAACTTGCAACGCACCAAGTGCTACGAAAACTGTGTTTATAAACAAAATTTAACAAAAACAAATACCAGGTATATCATTTATTTAACCGCGTATAACGTAAACTAAACTAAATAATGAAACCTATGTCACTAAATAATGGGGTGAGACGTTTTGTAAAATAGAAAATCAAAATTAAATATTTGAAAAAAACTCTAGCCAGAACAAGAAATAAAAACCTTCATTACCGGTTAATACAAGTGTGTATTTTTTTCTAATGGTTTTATTAGCCAGAGAAAATAATAGCAAATACTGGGAAATTTTTATTACGAAAAACCAGTATTACTAACATTCCCTCCTTTTCCTCCGAAAAACCCTAAAGCAAGAAAACTAAAAACCTTTTTAAGAGTTATAACAGAATTTTGTGTGTTCGTTTTAATTTTGGGAATAAAAATTATTATAAATACGTAGAGCAAGCCTCTCCAACTTTCATTCTCTCGTAGTGGTTAAAGTGTCATGATAGTGAGTAGATTGCTGTACTGTAGCAAGTCATGTATCAGCATGTCCTTCCAAACACAACAAATATTTTTAGAAATGGTAAGTTTAAATGAATTATAAAAAATAACAATCACAAAAATTAATAATAAATATTAAAAACAAAAATATTTTCAAGATACAAATTAAATAAAAAATAGAATTTTTTAATATAAAACAACAAGTAGTTTTAAAAAAGTGTTTAAATATTGCAAATACGAGTAATATGTTTGACAAACAAAAAAATAACTGTTAAATATGGGTGCGGATTAACAGATACACTTTTTCATATAAATTTTATTTGTGTGTGTTTTTTAAACATCATTAATATTTATATTAAAGTTAAATATACAAATCGATTTTTCGCTATAAATTAATAAAAGAAATTTAACTTTGTACATATTAAGTGGGAATTTAAGCAAGTGTTTGTTTATTAGTTATTAAAATAAATATTTTTTTAAAATATTTATTGTGTATATATTAAATTACAACGTAGTATGCATGGTTGGCAAACACAAAATCTAAAATGCAATTAACGATTTAAAACCCTTTCAAATGACTACCGGTAACCTTAAAATATCATTAACTTAAAATACCGTTAACCCTAAAATATTCTAACAAAATTATTTAAAATGCCGTTAACCCTAAAATGTCCTAATGTAATAATTTTAAATCCTGTTTTTTCCTAAAATATCCTAACAAAATAATTTAAAATTTTTAATTATTTCCCTCAAAAGATTATACGTGAAATATTTACTTTCAGTTTTCATTGGACAGCTATTGCTGTAATGCTCCGTAAAGTTGTCAAAAATATCAAAAAATGACTACCTTTAACCTTAAAATACCACTAACAAAATAACTTAAAATACCGTTAACCCTAAAACAGCTTAAGGAAATAATTTAAAATATCGATAACTTTAAATACCCGAACGAAATAATTTTGAAATAATGTATGAATTATTTGCCAACCCTGGTAGCAAGTTTGTTAAAAGGCTTAAAGTTGTAATACGAAAAAACAATGGCCCTTATTATAAAATAGTACATATTTAAATTTAAAGTCGACTTTATTTTTAAACGTATTAGGTTGGTTGAAAATAAATTAACCAATTCAAACAATACTACGAACAAAAATATTAACTAAAGTCGACTTACAAAAAAAAAATATATATTGTGAACATTTATTTAGTAAGGCTGAATGATTTCAGAATTTCAAATTAAAAAAATATATCGTTCATTCTATCACAGAGCATTAAAGAATTAACATTTTTAAACTCATGTCATCTGACTTCCTTCATATTGTGAACTGGGCGAATATACTAAGGGTCATATGCATAATCGCTTTTAAAATTTATAAGTGACTTATAAAACAAATTTTCCGTACAAAATTTATTTTATAAACGTATTATAAGGTTTTAAAATTACTATGCATAAGTACCTTACGGGAAATTTTAACAAACTGTCACCGAACTGGCCCCTTTACATGAAATAGACTAGTCACTTTTACATGGCGTTGTCATAGGAGGGGGAAATTGACCCCTTGTGACATGTCACAAGACACATACTAGGACAGGTTACAGAACTCTCATAAAAACAAAGTTCAGGGACCTGTCCTGGGATTTGTCTTGTGACATGTCACAAGGGGTCAATTTCCCCCTCCTATGACAACGCCATGTAAAAGTGACCAGTCTATTTCATGTAAAGGGGCCAGTTCGGTGGCAGTTTGTTAAAATTTCCCGTAGGGTAGTTACTTAAGAGAATTATCTGCATGATATTAATGAATTTTTTCATAAAACCAATAAAGTTTCACTGTAGCTCTTCCATTGAAAATTTTCATTGAATTAATGAAATTTCTTATAAAATGTTGGGAAGAATTTCATTTTATTTATTAGAAGTTTCATATACTCAATGAAAACGTTTCGTTAAAACTAGATTCATAAAATATATGAAGTTTTACGAACGGTTCCCAACCACATCAATTCTGCAACATCCCAGCAACAAATTTTCAAAATAGAGAATCGAGTTAGGAATCTGGTATTTTTGGTAGAATCACTTCCCAACTTTATTACTAATTCAATTCTTTTAATAAGGCGGTAGACTAAAAGTAACGGATACTTTGGAATTTACATTCTTTTTTCTGATTTTAAGAATCCCAGCAAAATATTGGTAATGACACCTCATTACTATCTGCATTACCAAAAATGATACATCATTACCTTTTGCATTATTTTATAATATAAAATAATGAGTTCCTAATAACGGCCTATTGTATCCATTGTTTTTAATATAAAATAATGACTTACTCGCAATAGTTTAAATAAGTACTTTTTACAAAGTTAAATTTTATACATTTTTATTTATTATATGTAAATATGTTTTATGTTCAAATTTTTATGACGAGTCCTAAAATTACACACCAGAGAAAACATCAATTTTTATGAATGTATTTCCTTAAGCTAAGAGTATTTGCATAACTCCTTATTTTTAAGAATCAAGTAAGCAATCGGATAACCACTTATAATTAAACTTTTTGTAAGCATGCGTGTAACCACTTATTATTCAAAATCTCATAACTAGTTATTTCTCAATTTTTCGTAAGTGAGCAAGTAAGCGTGACTACTTATAAAAACGACCACGCCAAACAAAAATAATGAGTTTAGACGCCAAAAAATAAGTTGTGCGGATCTATGAATTTCTATTATATAACCACTTATTTGGTAATGAAAGATTTTGCTGGGATTGATTAAAATACACTCACAATATTTTTTCCTTAAAATCTACCGAATATGTCATTAAAATAATTGAAAATAAGGTAGAAAAAGGACTACCCACATTTCGTTTAAAACAATTTTATTTAGAGTTGATTTATAGGAAGAAGAAGAAAACATTTTTATTGAAAAATTTAACAGACACAAGGGAACCACCATACTGCCGCAGTTTCGTCTCACCCTGATTACAAAACATACATTGCATACGCTGTGGTTGAAAAAACTTCAATTAGCCACACTCAGCGCTATGCCGACCGTGGTGTAACTTGTTAAGAGGTGATGCTACGAGTCATAGCCTGTGCAGAGGGCTGCCGGTTCAATCCCCGGTCATGGCAATACACAAAAAGTTTTTAATAATATTATAGAGACAAATTAACAATTAAAAAAATTACTTTGATCAGTTGACACATAAACTAACCACTGACGTGTCTTTGGGTGAGACGAAACTGCGGCAGTCTGGTGATTCCCTTGTGTCTGTTAAATTTTTCAATAAAAATGTTTTCTTCTTCTTCTTCCTATAAATCAACTCTAAAAAAATTCTTTAGTAATTAACTCTAATATTAATTACGATTGTCCTATGCGACGGTTACAAACACTTAACTAAAAAACTATTTTATTATGTTGTTTATTTTTAATTGTTAATTAATAAACTTTCAAAGTCGGTAAAAATAATCGGCCTGATTACGAGTAAAATGATTTTGTATATAATGGAAATTATAAAGAAATGAAACTCTGATACTAGATTTTTTTAAATCTGAGTGTTATATATGCTAAATCCAATTGAAAAATTGTTCAAAAGTTGTGTTTTTAGCAAAATTTCAGCAAATTCGACTTAGTTTCGACTACAACTACGACACTCGTAATAAGGCCGAATAGCTCTTATAATTATTTATAAGAGCTGATTGTTTTAAACAGAAGATTTTGATTGAATATATTAACTTTTACCGAAAGTCAGTATTTTGTGTAAATTGTTTATTGAATGACTGACAGAAAAATTTAAAAATATATTTCTTAGCAATTTAACTACCCTGCGGGAAATGAAGGGTCGATTGATCCAAAGTGACAAATCTATGATAGGTGAATAGGGGACATGTTACAAAACTTATGCAAACCAAAATTTCGGTGTATCAAAAAGTGGTAATTGCAGCAAAATATTCAACCTCGGGACTATTGAAATGGAAGCAAAACATTCAAAAAAAATTCACAACACATTTATTTTATGTGTGTTTTTTTTCCTAAAATTGAAAAACAAAGCAAAACACAAGAGGCAGCTAACGGTGATCTTTTTTATGAAAATAATGTAAAACTGTCAAAAATGTGAGGCAGTTATCTTAAATGTGCAGGTACAAAATGTGCACTTCAAGAAGACAATTGCGTACATAATTTTGTAAAATAGAAACGAAACCAAAATTTTGTGCAGTTATAGCAAATGTGCACTTAAGAAAAAGGCAGTTAAATCAAAACTACTGTATCATATAACTGGAGAAAAAGTATCATAACATCAAATTGACAAAAGTAACTAGTACTGTTACAGTTGAAGTAGTGATATAACACAGAATAGGTGCAGTATAATTAGATGTATATGAAAAAATGCCAATCGGCGCAGTTAAACACTGTCCCGTGACTGTTATAAAGTTCACATAATACTTAACTTTGTGGCCATAAAAATGATGACATAAATACTAAACTATGAGTATTTCAAAAATACTGATTACGGAACTGTTCGGTACAAGAAACTTAAATCACTAATTGACCCCTTAGTGATTCTACCAAAATAGGTACAGCACATCTGTATTTGCAAAAATTAATTAAGAGAAGATTAAATTTATGTGTTTTTTTAATATATTAATGGAACAGTTTTTTTTAAATATTATATTCTCAATTTTATAAAAATAATTAAAACTACCTCAAAAAGCCAGGTTAGTGCTGAATACAGGAATGGGCTTTGTAAATATCATACATATTTTTTATATGTCAACTTAAGAGGGTTTTACTTAAAACCTCTGCCCAGATTCTATAACACGATAGACGATTATCGTACACTTTTTTGAGTTTAATAACTAGCATATTACATACAATTTTTAAAATATTATGAAAAATTTTGTAAAAGACGGCAATTTTGCATTACATATTTCAACATTTTTGTAATGTCTTTAAAATGTTAGAAATTTAACATCGAAAATCTGAAGATAATCGTCAGTTTTTCATAGAATGTTTGCAAAAAAGGTCACGTCGGTTAAGGAAAAAACTACTCAACCCATTTCCAAATGTTGTTTTTTCAAATCGTAATTAAAATTGAAACTTAACAACTTTTTACTTTTATAAGACAGACACAATCCAAGCAAACAAAATGTCAAATTTCAACAAAGTCGGAATTCTTACTGATGTGAAAGAGTTTTGCCTTCAACATTAGCCACACTAATCGATATGCCGACCGTGGTGTATCTCATTAAGAGGTGATGCTACTGGTCGTAGCCTGTGTAGAGGGTTGTCGGTTTGATTCCCGGTCATTGCATACACAAAAAGTTTTTCATATATAGAAAATTTAATAATTAAAAATACTTTGATCAATTGACAGATCAATTCTTTCTGTAAATGAATTGTTAAAATTGTTCAGAATTTATGCAGAAATCCTCAAAAGAAACTTGATCATTTTAGGAACCTCTAAACGTCATTCCATTTTGCTGAAATTTGGTTCAAAGGTTGCTGTATTCTACCCATATGTATATATTTACCACTTGTTGCTTTTATATATTTGTTAGAATATTGTTGTACCTCAAGTCCAAATCCTAATATGATATTCTGAAACAACAAATAAATCTAATATGACACTAAGTATCATATTAGAATTTGAACTTAAGGTAGAATAATGTTGTAACTAAATATGTGAAAATATAGAAAGTACAAAATAAATTCAACAAAATTTTCTAAACAAACAAGAGCTGCATTCAAACAAAGTTAACACCTTAATCCCAATTCAGATACTCATAGATTTCTCGAAATTTAAGAAACAAATTTGATAGCACTGGTTTAGTTCACTGGCACTGTGAGTATCTGGATTGGGCTTAGTGGTGCACATTTTTAAGAAACAAATTAAAGTTTTTCTTTAAAGAATTTAAAGCAACAAAGAGTATGAAAATCAAACTGTGATTGTGTATGAAAAACCCTCCATTCAAATAAGTGATGGCCCAGAATAACAGCGGGGAGGATAAGAAAAACCACGCCAAAATATTAAAATTTAGTAAAAAAAAAGTTCAACAAACTCATAAAATTTATGAATTAAAATAAAGAAGAAGCAGGAGAATCATATATTGTCTATGTTAACTTTATTTAGTCTTTGGTATAAATAATGTAGTGAACACCATCAAAAAAAAGCAAAAAGTGTGGCAACATTGGTGAGAGTATGAGAAACAAAAAATGAGAGAAAATAAAAGGCCGGCATTTAAATAAAATAAATTCTATCTCACGACTACACCGCTTGTCAGCTTTTAAGTTTTATAAAACCCCCCCCCCCCCCCCTTATTCTGGGCCGACACTGATATCGCCCCAAAAAGTAGTATAGAAAATAAATTACATTTACAATGACAGCATGGAATACAAAGATAAGCGAAAAAAAGCCGCACGTTATTTTTTTATTTTCGGAAAATTTCTTTTCTCAAATAACTTTAATCCAAAATAAAAGGAATATACTTAATAATAGTATTTTCTTTGTAAATTTCCCCCAGAAATGGAGCATGCTCAGAGAGAGAGAGAGAGAAAAAGAAAGAAAGAGAGGAAAACAAAAAGAACAGGAAAATTTATTAGCGGGAAAATATAACAACATTTTGTAGAGAATATGGGAAATCTTACTACTTAGCAAAACAAATTTGTGTACAGTAAAACAAATATTGCGTGGGTTGTGGAGCACTAAAAGCATAAGTTCCAGCAAACGTTTATGTATTTATGTTCAGTAAGGTAATGATGTAAAAGTATGTCTTCAAAAGTTTATATTCTTTAAATGTAGGGTACTATAGCTTATGCAATGTTTTTATAGACTTTCACCGCTATTGTTGCTTTTTTTGTTCAACTAAATAAGAAAACAGCTGTTGTTCTGTTTTTCTGGTGTAAAAAGACGAGCCTTCTATATGTACTACATATGATGGAATGAGATAACAATTTTAAGGAGATTTTCGAGGGTGACAGCTTTCAGAAATTGACTTTGTAAAGTCTTAAAGGAAATATACTTTACAATTATAAATTTAATAAAACGACATTGAGTCTATAACCTTTAAAATTCTTGAGAATAAAACTAGAATTTATTAGACTATAGGTACTAGTATTTTATATACATACACTCAAAATATTATGTAAGCAGATAAAAGCATATAGTAAAACACAAACAAAAATATTAAGGTAATTCACAATTTGTACTTAGTGTTGTATGTGTAGTACTGCTGTAAAAAAATCCTACATAAAATGCGTTATTATTTTGACGATGGTTTTTGGTATGTGACTATTAGATATGTTTTGATCACATACGAGGGGTACTATTTATATTTCGGGAACTGGCAACACTAATGTCAATAGCTAAAATCTGGCAACACCATAATAAAATTTAACATTTTTTAGCATAAACGTACTCACAATGTTTTGATGTACAAGTGCTATTTGTTTTGTTTACTCAATTTGGCCAAAAAATGGAAATTTTAAGGGAAGGTTTTCATTGGATTATTTTTCACAACTTTCGACGTTAACTGATAATGCAAGATCGTCATGAGACATATCGTGAGATAGAGGCATCCTTGCACATTAGTTCCACTTCAATACATTCGATTTTGCATGAACATTTAGTTGTAAAAAAATTTCGTCTCGATGGATACCCCATAATTTATCAATCGCTCAAAAAAGGCTCGCGTCGATTTGTGTAAGGAAATGATTAAAAAGTTCGACCGTGGTGCTTCAAAAGACGTGTATAAAATCGTGACAGGTGACGAATCATGGATATATGCGTATGAGCGGAAACAAAACAGGGTATTCCAAGACGAGCGAAATCCAACAAAAGTTGTTAGTGGAAGAAGCGAAGCAAATGGTCGCCTGTTTCTTCGGCCGAATGGGTCATGTGGCCACTGATCCACTTGAGCAACGTATGGCGGTCAATTATGAGTGGTACACGACCCTTTGTTTGCCGGAAGTCTTCGGAGAAATTCGTAGACGAATCATACTCCATCATGACAATGCGAGCTCTCACATATCTCGTCAAACTGGTGAATTTTTGAGCAGTCTAAATATCGAATTGATGACTCATCCTCCGTACAGTCCTGCTTGGCACCCAATGACTACTTCTTTTTGTTCCCGAATATCAAAGGTAAACTGCGTGGTCAACGATTTACGAGCGCCGAAGAAGCAGTTGAAGCGTTCAAAAACCATGTTTTGGAGGTTTCTCAAGAGGAATGGAAAAAAAGCTATGACAAATGGTTTGAACGAATTCAAAAGTATATTCATCATCAAGGGGAATATTTTGAAAAACAATAAAGCCATTTTTATTTCAAAATGTTTGTTATTATTTGCTATTCCCGAAATATAAATAGTAGCCTTCGTATCTAAAAAAGTATTTACTTGTTTCAAACTAAATGATGATGTGGTGGACCAAAATTACACTTCAAATAATACGTCAGTAGAAAAATCTGTCCAAAGGGTTTCAAATCGATTTGACTAATTTTTAACAAATTTTTAGTTGAAGCACTGATTTAACTAAATATTTTAGTTATCTTCCATTAACACTATACTAAAAATCCTCAGTACTTGTTAAAATATAACATTATCATGATTCTGTTATTAACCGATAGATGGCGCTATCAATGTATCAATTCCCTCCCGATTATTTTAAATGGCCCGTATCTCGAAAACTAAGAGAGCTAGAGCAAAATTGATACATATTTCGACTACCCCTAACCGTATAATACATCAACGAAAGGGGTTATGTCGATCCAAAAATGGACCATGATGGGGCCTTGGACCCTCGGAAATTTTTAATAAAAATTTTTCACTTCATAAAATGGTCCATATCTCGAAAACTAAGCGAGATAGAGCAAAACGGACAAAATGTTTGCTTCTTTGGAGTGTCCTTACATGCCCTTAGATAATATGGACTGGGAGGGTCCCGAGACCCTAAATTTGAACAAAATTTACGACTCAGTATAATTACAAATAAAAGTGTAGTTTTAGTAATTTCTTACTTAAATTTAGATTTGTTAAATTTAACAAAAGAATTTGTTAAAATCAACAAATTTTATTTTAAGCCAAAAGACAGGAATACATTTTTTCTGCTCAGCCAACAAACTTATTATTTTGAGTGTACTCTATGAAATTTTTAAAATAATAATATGCTTAGCATTGCCAAACTTCTGAGCCATATTTTGTCCAAAAAATAAATGACAAACCTAAGTTTTTAAGATGTCTCTCAAGCTTATCTTCTTTGTGTTTCCTGAGTAAATCTTTAAGCTCCTTTTTTAATTTGTTGAGAATGATATTATCTTGGGGAGAGCTAGAAATTTTCCATTTCCTTCATAGTTTTCTTTTTAATTTAATATTTTCTTTAATATATGCTAAAATGCTGTACTTGTTTATTTTCTGTTTGAGTATGTACACTCATAAAAAAAGCCCGTACAAATAGTTCAAACTTCTGCTAAAATAACTTCATTATTCCCAAAGCATATTCTCTTCTTGCATTTATTCGACGCAATTTGGATAAATGTTTTGATCATTTTACAAAAAAGGTTGTTTATACATCTTTTGTTAGATCTAGATTAGAATATGCTTATTTTATATGGAGTCCCAATGCTGCTTTTCATATAGCCCGTATTGAGAAAATTCAAAGGAAGTTTATTAAATTTGCGCTCCCATTTTTAAATAATCATAATTCTTTTGATATTCCGTCTTTTTTAATTCCATCTTACGAGGATAAATGTGAATTTATTTCTTTGCGAACTCTTGAAACTCGTCGGAAAATTGCGGCCTTAACATTTTTGCATGGTATTATTTGTGGTATTATTGATTCCCCTGAATTGTTAGATTTAATTTCAATATATGTTCCTCCAATATCATTTAGAAATATACGAGTAAGTAAGTTTTTCCACATTGATATACACGCTACTCAATATGCTCTGAATGAACCACTTAGTAAATCTATGAAGTTATTTAATATGTGTTGTAATCATTTAGATATAAGTGTTTCTCAATCTGATTTTAAAACCTTATTAAATAATATATTTTAAATTAAATTAAAAATAATAGGAGATAGTACCTGTATTTGCGCCAGTAGTAGTACCTGAAGTTGAGAATTATGGTCTGCTGAATTTAGGTAAGCTAACTTTTACACACTGCTAAATACACAGACAATTTTAGTTAACTTAGCTAAGAAATTCGAGCTAAATTCAACAGATTCATTTTGCTCTATCTCGATTAGATTCCGAGATATAAACCATTTTATGATTATATAACAAAAGTTATGAAAATATAGCGCCATTGCTAGCGATATTGCTAGCAGAGATACCAAAATATAATTATTTGGAAAAAATTGTGATTTAACTTACAAGGGAAGTACTTCAGCCTAAACACTCCGATTTTGATGAAATTTGGATATGTGATAGAGAAAAAAAATCTAAGATCGATCTGTCTCAGCCTATCGGCCACCTCGGAATTTTAAGGGTCCAAAAAGGTTTGAACCCCTTTTGGGTCCTTTTTAGGTTTTTTAGCTTTTTAAGATATTTCGACCAAAGGAACCATGTGTTTTTTTTTAAGTTTAAG
The DNA here is from genome assembly GCA_949987735.1 of Leucophora obtusa. Lineage (NCBI taxonomy): Eukaryota > Metazoa > Arthropoda > Insecta > Diptera > Anthomyiidae > Leucophora > Leucophora obtusa. The sequence continues at coordinate 100,169,236 of OX465297.1, read as the reverse complement.
CCACACCCAGAAAACAGATTCGGTGCTCCCAACCGCATTTGTAGCCAATCGAATGGCTCGGTTGTGGTAGCCAAGATTTTGAGTGTGTGGTATTGTTGGAAAGGAATTTTTGAGGGCTTTTCACTGGTACCTTTTTTTTTGGTAGTTTTTTACTCTTTCGAATTTGCTGTTTTAAAATTTTCAAAAATTTTGGGTACTTTATATGGAAAAGTATACTGCTATGGCTGCTGAATTCATATATATTATTCTCTATTAAATTTAAGCGGACACGTGTTTTTGCGTTTTTCGATATTCGCACTACATAACGTTTGGCAAAATTTTTCCTGAAAGATCTTTTTTGGTACATTTTTAAAGAATTTAGGCCGCTTTCTGTGCTAAACATAGGAAATATGTACATCAAACTTAATATTTTGATGGATATATTAATCCTGTGATATACTCTTTTTTAATTTTGTAAATTTGAAATGTGCTCCCATATATATATATATATATCCATATATATCGACGATTATATATATATATATATATATATATATATATATATATAATCGTCGTTAAACAAAATAAGGGAATAAAGGCATTTAAGTAATACTCTCTTACAAAAAAGTACCAAATAGTACTTTTTATCGACGTACACATGTTTGTTTGCAATGGTATGATCATTTCCTTTGCAGAGCGTATACTATATGCACATAATATTATATAAAAAATTAATTTTTTTTTGGAATGGAAAGATTAAAAACTTAATTAATTTTTTAGTGCCAGAGGGACCGTTTATATGGAACGAAGGTATAAATATTAGCTTTTCTTTTAGCCAATTATGACAAAATCGACAAACAGAAATATTAGAGTTTGCTGTTCGGTTTTATTCGAAACCGAAACGGTGGTTTTTCAAGCCTTAAAAACGAAAACCGACAAAAGTCGGTTTTTAATAAATACTTTAACGACTCAAAATAATTAATTAAATTGCATTACAGTGTATAATTAGCATCCGAAAAGACTCATAACAGACCTTATTAAATCATAGCTACATGACGGTGTATTTCTTCACTGATGAATCGTCTTTCCGAGCGCACATTTATGTCTCAAAAAAGACTCCGAATTATGAGCATTATTGGAAAATTTTAAATTTTCTGAGCCATTATGAGTCATTTATGAATTATTTTTGAGTCATTTGTGAGCAATGAAAACATTTTTGAAACATTTTGAATACACCCAAAGTTTCAGCACCCTGAAATTGATCATATTTTAGAGTCTTTTTTCAGTCATAATTTCTGAGCTTTCAGAAAAACGTTAGCTGAGATATTATTGAATTTCGAAAATGGCTCAGCTCCTATTTTACAAAATTCCATTTTCTACATTAAATATTACTTTACAGAATTTTTTTTATTATTACGGATAACAAAAACTGAGTCTTATAATTTTAGAAAAAAATACACCAAAAAGTCAAGTGGTTTGAGATGTTGACTTTTATATATTCAATTCAGATTTTCACAGCGTATTTTTCAAAGCGTAGTCCACAAAATTTTTAAAATTTTACCTTTATGTTTTTTCAACCAAATTGCTAAAATTTAAACTCTTGAAAAATACAGCTTTAGTTGCCTACAAAAGATTACAAAAATTTAATTTATAACGAGCTACCGCGTCTTTTTTTTTTCTTCTCCCACAAAGGTCTTGAAATGACGTTATTGCCTTTATTCGAGTGAGAAATTTAATCGAACTTTAATAAATATCTTGAACGAGTTAATATACGTATTTAATTTTTATTCATATTTAATTATTTTAAAACAACCCAGCAAACAAAGATGATCATTAATGACTCAGAAATGAGCTCCAAAAACATAAACTTTTTACACTTTTTCCTATGAAAGTGGTTCGTCCAAAAGAGCCCCCTGTGTACTCAGAAATGACTCAGAAAAAAGAACGTATAAAATCGAAATTTTCTTCATAAATTTAAATAATTTTGGAATCTTCTTTGAGTCCGAAAAATGAACCCTCGTTTTGAGACAGCTTTTTAGATTGTAGAGACAACTTTTTGGATTGTTTTCTTAGGGTTCGTATTTGCTACCAAAAAAGAGTGTTTTCAAAAAATCAATAATCATTTCTATGAGCCATTTAAAAATCTTATTTATGAGCGCTCCGAAATTGCTGGCTGGGAATTCCATTAATGCCACAAGAAAACCGAAAAATAACCGAAACCGCGGTATTCATCATTTTTAAAAACCAAAACCGCGGTTTTTAAATTTTTCGGTTTTTAGCAAACTCTAAGAAATATGGATAGATTTAACTAAATGAATTCAGAAAGTTAATATGACCCAATTCAAAAAAATTTAGTTCTTTATATCTCTAAGAAAAAAGGCAAAGAAAAGCATTTAAGAAAAACTATGACCTTCCAATTTATTTTACGCCATACAGTTACACGATGTACCAAGAAATGGGCGGAAATCAGGGTAAAAATGGTAAAAGTCTCCCCCTTGACGGCCTGTAGAAACCGCTTTCAATTTTAAATATGTATTCAATGGAGTATGTGCTAATCCACCTAAATATAAGACGCCTTTTGAAATTTTCGTCAGGAACGTGGCAAAAATGGGGTTACAAAAGGGGAAAAGCCCCTCCCTTGACGCCCTGCCCAAACCTCTTAGTCCAGAAACCTGAAATTTAATTGGAACGCTAAAATTGGGAAACGCAACGGAGTGGGCCGGCAAATGAGTGGAATTAAAACGCTAAGCAATAGAAACTAAATAACGAATAAAAAATAATTATATAAGACACCATATTAAAATTTTTTACCGGTTATTTATCGATTTGAACATGTTTTTGATTTTAGCAATTCTTCCCAATTTTTAGGTTTTTTTAAATAAATTTAAAACCATTTTCAATTTAAACCGCCAAAAAAATATTAAACACCTAAAAAATACAACATATCAAAGTTACATTAAGAGCTGCTGGTAGTAATTCACAGTTTAAGTGCTAAGCTTAGCATGTTGCAAAATAGCATGATTTTTGAAGTTTAAGCCACACCCAGAAAATAGATTCGGTGCTCCCAACCGCATTTGTAGCCAATCGAATGGTTCAGTTGTGGTAGCCGAGATTTTAAGTTGTGACAACAGAAAACTAATTGAGAGAGGATTACTTTGACTGTGAGAATGGAATTTGAGTTATGTCAAGAATAATTCGGTAGTCGCTACCGAAAAATCCTTTCTATGCAACTGAACAAATTGAGTTGTCAGCACCGAATCTGTTTTCTGGGTGCATAGAAAGTTGCCAAATTTACTAAAAATGCTAATCTAATACTAAAATAGTACGAACTGTGAATTCCATCATTATTAAATTATTGCCAAAATATTGTGGGATAATAAACTTTATGCAAGTTTGCAAAAGCTTATTAATACTCCCGAAAGTACTGTGTCACTGTTTTTTACTTTTTCACCTTCACGATTCCCTCTATATGTATACGTATGTTAATTTTAATTGGCAAGTAAACTTCTAACACAATTTAAATTTAGTTCATTTTTGTCATCACGTATTTATGAAAACTTTTATTAACACCAGAGGGAGAAATGTGTGTCGTATTTGCTACTAATAACTAATAAAAGCCTATTTTGTATAGATTTCATATGACCTTTAATTGTCATTTTACTGAAAATAGTAGAGCAAAATAACGCAAAAACATTAAATGAATGCATGATAATTGGGTAAATTGATATATCATATAGAAAATTATTAATAAATTAAAAGTAACGTGACCAATTATATTTTTATTTGACAAATAAAAAAAAAAATACATTCAACGATCAATGAAAATAGGTGGTAATATTTACACTTATGTATATTTAAAATTCAGAAAGATTTTTTATACAATTTTATTTGAAAAAGATCCAACAAATTATAAACAGTTTTTCTTTAGTTACAAATTTTAATTTGCAATCTGCTACTGAAAACATACACATTATCCTAAACTCAGAGAATTATGTCAGTCACTTTAACTATAATTGCAATTAAAAAAGTGTACACTTTAATTTCATTTAAAATAACTAATATTGCAGTTATTTTTAATGGTTCGTTTAATTAAAATAACTTAAAATAACAGGAAAAATTATCATTTGCAATTAAATAAAACAATGTTGAAATTTTGTAAAATTAACAGATTTTCTCTTGCTGTTTTTAACTTACCAATTTATTGCAAGCAGATTCTCTTGCTTTTAGCAGTTTTTTTTGCAGTAAACATTTTTTCTTCTATTAAAGTAACTAAAATGCAGCAATTTTTGTACGTTGTTTAAAAAAACAACTGTTAAAAACTATTATAATTTTTGCCTAAATAAAACAATTGTAATTGCAGCTAACATAACTACAACCTTTTTACTACGCATATAGTAACTGCCGAGATTTTTTGAGTGTAGATATGTGCAAATTTAAAAAAACATATTCTTGACATGTCTAGTTAGAATAATTTCCTTGTGAATGCATCTATTCATGATAACCTTGAAATTATACTAAAAAAATATTAAAGTTATTGGAAACAAAACCTTAATTTGTATTATTTAGTCCTTCATGCCATTATTGGGGCAGGGGATTCCATTTAAATTAATATTTTATATTTTGGGTGTATGCACACAAAAAGTAAAAAGTGCATAATTGCCATAGTACTTTGGTAAAATACAACTTCAAAAGTTTTCTGCTAAGTTACACAATTCTTTAATTAAAATATAATATTTTCTAAGATATTTTACAAAAGAAAAAACTTAGGTAACTTAACATATTTTGAAGCGAGTGAATATGGAATAGGTCAGAAACTAAGGTAAGTTGAAAAAAACCAAAAATTAATAAATGTACATGTATTTTTTTACTAACTTGCAAAAAATACTTTTGAAGTTGTATTTTACCTTATTTTACTTTGATAATTATACACTTTTTATTTTTTCAGTGTGCGAATAGGCTAAATTTAAACATTTGCAAAAAAGTTGACACGGAAGATAAATTTAGATAAAAATCTAAAAATACGAGTAGAATGTTTGTATGTGTCTGTGTTGATCACTTCTGATAAGGAAATACTCCCAACGCGGACCGGCAGATCTTAATGAGCTTCGGTTATGTAAAAATAATTTTAAATTTCCTAAATTTCTGAGATGTCGCCATACAAAAAATCTTTCTCCTTCAACATATGGTTTCTCTTAATCGGTGCGCTAAGAAATTATTGTGAATAACCTTTATTCTAACAAGCTGCTAAAATACATTCTAGATAAAACTTTTGATTATGAATACGGATGTTAATTTTTTTTAATTGTGAACTAAGTTGAGGTGCAATTCAACTGGTGGACAAAAAACTAAAATTTTTGAAAATTGCAATCACCTAGAAATCAAATTACACTTGAAATATGGATTTTAGTTTAGAACTTAGAAAATGTGTTAAAAATTATATTTTCTTTTGTGGTTATTAGCCATTCTTAATTGTAATATCTAAAAACTTTCAAAAACCTTTTACCTTTTTGTGCTCTTACATATATTTTTATAAATTTTTCTGCCCCTGACTATTTTATTAAAACATTTTTATATTGAAATTTTGCTTTTTTCTTTATCAGTATCAGGCAATTAATAAAAGAAATTCGCGTTTTAATTTTTCTGCTGAATTATCACATAAAAGATCTGTTCCTTTATGTTACCGCAGGAACCATTCTTACCAAAAAGCGTTCCCGTATTCGAAAACTGGGTAAATGAAGCGCCCCAAAATAATGTATTTGTGTTTTTTTTTTGCTATTAACTTCGGAAAATTGTAAAAGGGACAGCTGTTGCAATGATAAACAAATAACAACATTATGAAAAAAATTTTAATTAAGCAAAGAAATATACAAAATAAAACTTCTGTATATAAAAATTAACTGAACAAAGTATTCACCCTTATTCTAGTTGTCGACGTCGACACAAATCGACGTCGTATTTTGTCGTCTTTTTAAAATTGGTATTCCACTTGTCGTTATCGATATGTATCGATGACTTTTGACTAATATTTGGTATTCTCTAAGAAAATTTAACGAAGATATTGTATTGAGACGACTCTGATTTTGTCGTCGCCATTTTTGGTAACGACATTTGAAAGTAAAGTGATTATTTTTTTCTAATTTTCGATAAACAGTCGTCGTCGTTACAAAATTTTTACGGAATACCACATTGGTGTCGATGTCGAAAGAAAGTGATATTGACTTAAAAACGACAACGACGTCGACGTCGACAACTAGAATAAGTGTGATTGTAAAAAAATCTTTAAGTGCAAAAAGTATTTGTATGTGTGCGATTTTTCAGACTAAAACTATACGCATTTTAATTTTTTTCTTTTAAATAAAGTTTTGGGATAGAAAAGTGATTTTCTGCGTTCCAGTACTTTTGGGCAATTTTATCATTTAGAGAGAGGATTTTGTGCTTACTCTCATTTCGCCGAACTTTACACTTAAATTTTTTTCCTGTGTATGTACATTAGGGTAATGACTCATTTTCAACAATCACCGAGTGATAGGTAATACTAAATTAATAATAAAAATCGTGTTTGCAAATCATTCCGGCAAAAAAAACCTTCCGCACCAAATGCAATTTCTAAAAATAATTTTTGCTCGGGAATTTGGTTTAATTTACATAACGAATTATTACAAAAATTATTGTAAACAACAAAAAATGTATCCCAAAGTCCCTCCACAAAGGTTTCGTAATTTTTACCGTAAATAGCTTTTAATAAGCTTCGTTTGAGTCTCATTTGTTTAAAACTTCGGAGAAATATTTTAATTAAATTAAAACGATATAGACCAAATTTCTACCCTTTTGCGTTTCTTAATATTTTTGTATGGCTTTTTTGGCTAGGACATGTAAAATTTGATATTTGGAAGAAATATCAAAAAGCCATAACCCTAATGTACATAGTTTTATAAGCTTCCCCGGACATGTTTTTATTTATTGATGATTTACTGAAATCATAACTTCATGCAAAATAATTTTGCCGAATATTAGTGTACCAAAAACAGCAAATTTTTGCTGAAGTATTTAGTAAAATCTAACAATCAACCTTTCTGAAATTAGCAGAGATATGTGCTCAATATTTTGTATTAGTAGACTTAAAAAATCTAACATAATAACAAAATATTTCTGATGATTTCAGCAGTGTAGTTTGTATTTGCATTCAATTAATTTCAGCCAAATATAACTAAAAATTTGTAGATATAGCAGTGTTTTTTGCTACTTTTAGTTAAAAAGTTGTTTTCTCAGAAGTTTCAGAGATAAATTGTAATTTAGAATTTACTTAAATTTAACTCATAATTATACAGTAAAACTCGCTTAAGACGAACTCCGGGGGACTAGATAAATTAGTTCGTTGTAAGCGAGGTTCGTAATAATAGGGGGAAATTTATTTAAAATGTTCTAATTATCCACAAAATATTTAAATTTTCTTGAAACAACTTTAAAAATTTTACAATTTTTCCATTTGGTTTCCTAAATATATTTTGTAAAGTTCGTATTAAAAGTGGAAAATTATATAGATATTTGTTTGTGGGACCATCAAAAACAGTTCGTTTTAACCGAGTGTTCGTCTTAAGCGAGTTCGTATTAGCCGATGTTTTTTACATTGAAATTGTTGCCAAAACTTCGGAACTTCTAAATTATGGTAGTTCGTATTAACCGAGAACTCGTCTTATCCGAGTTCGTATTAAAGTAGTTATACTGTATTACTTATATTTTGGAAATTTAACAATTATTTAGCAAACAAGTTCTTCTGATTTCGGTAGTTTTTATCGCGAAACTTTTTTTGCTAATTACTAGTAGTTTTTTCTGCTATTTTTACATATTTATTTCTATGAGTGTATTTTTCGTTTAAAGCTAGCTTCACAATGCTATAGTACTCCAATCTGAGCGGATTTTATTCCTTTCTTTTTCGCACTTACATACTATTCCCGGGATTTGTAAAAACCAGCCCCGTTCGGCATCCCTACTGCACACGTTGTTAAACACGATAAGTTTGATATCAGTTGGGGTTGAATGACAAGTTTGAAGCAGAAGAAGACAACAAGAAAAATAAAAAATTAAAATTTAATAAAATAAACTACCCAGGAAAATTTTCTGTTCCAAAGAATCGGTTGTACAATAGCTACTTTTCATTCACAACCCCTTCTACTGTCGATTCTAACACCGATTCTTTTTGTTTGAAATTGTCCCAAAAGCAACCCCTTCTGTAGCTCCAAAGTGGAACCGGTTGCTCTAGAATCACTTCTTGAACCAGTTATGGAATTGATTCTACGTCACCCACACCTTCCATATAGGATCCCAGGAACTGGTTCCGAAACCAGTTCCATGGAATCGGTTGTAGTGGAACCAGTTGTAGAATGGATGTGGTTGGCTACCGATTGTAAAAAATTTTCCTGGGTAACTTTAAATAAAAACCAATTAAAATGTGTTTTTTTCTTAATAAAGTGATAGACGACCAAAACAATTAATTAAATATTTCTTCCGGTGAACGAAAAATCCAAAAATAGCCATGAAGTTGTCCCTTAACTAAAAATTGAAAAATCTTGTTTCCGACTGGGGCTGATAATGTTATTTCACTTTTTAAAGCAATTATAAAGTTGGATAATGCCAAAAATTGTTAATTCTTGCTTCCGGCCAAAGAAAAAATAACTTTTTGGGAAATTTTTTAAAATTTTTGTTTTTTTTTTAAATTGTTAAGGAACAGCTGTTCGAGATGTTTAACTTAAACACTTCATTTTTATGTGTGAACTGATATGTTTAACTTTTCTATAAACATCCCAGGAAAATTTTCTGTTCCAAAGAATCGGTTGTACAATAGCTACCCAGGAAAATTTTCTGTTCCAAAGAATCGGTTGTACAATAGCTACTTTTCATTCACAACCCCTTCTACTGTCGATTCTAACACCGATTCTTTTTGTTTGAAATTGTCCCAAAAGCAACCCCTTCTATGGCTCCAAAGTGGAACCGGTTGCACTAGAATCAGTTCTGGAACTAGTTATGGAACTGATTCTACGTCACCCACACCTTCCATATAGGATCCCAGGAACTGGTTCCGGAACCAATTCCAGGGATCCTATATGGAAGCTATGACTGACGTAGAATCAATTCTAGAAATAGTTCCAAAACTGATTCTAGGGCAACCTAGCTATAGAAGTGGTTGCTTTTGCGACAATTTTAAACAAAAATAATCGGTTTTAGAATCGACAGTAGAAGGGATTGTAAAGGAAAAGTAGCTATTCTACAACCTATTCTTTGGAACAGAAAATTTTCCTGGGATGTAAAGTGAAATTTTATAAAATTTGAAAAAATTAACTTTTTAAAACAGAAAAAATATTTGAAAAATTGCCAAAAATACATTTACGATCTGGCGTACATAACTGATAATAAAAAAGCTAGTTTTCTCCAGGACACACAGGATAACACCAGGATACTTTTGACAGTACCTCCCTAACTCAAATACTAGCCAACAGATTTTCTTGAAATTAAACACAGATTATATACTCAGAGGTAGTAGTAAGCAGGGCTAATTTCGTTAAAAAATATATTGATGTTTAGTGCCAAATTCGCCAAATTTCATAATTTTCAAAAAGTGAAAATCGCCATAACTTTTGAAATAACAACAATTGATCAACAATTTTCGGTACGTAATTTTATTTTACTGATAGTGTTATTTATTATTGGACTACTGGGTTCCAATATACGTCTTCTACCTTTGTTGTGCTATATCGCCTAAATAAAGCTATAAATTAAAATTTTAATATTTGTTCCATAGTAGATTTTCAACGCCAAATATATGGTTTAAATATTATTGTAATCAGAAGAACGAGCATTAGAGGGTTAAACAATATCAGACTCCACGTTCGCATTTTAAATACAATATCTACAAAGTCAGCTAATTTATAATGTGCTGGCGGTGGTTTAATAATTTTCCAGTTGAATAGTAGTGAATGACAAACAATATACAAATTAACGGCGCTACGATCTAAATGTAAAACTACTTGTATAACCAATAAAATGCAACGTCAGTTGAATAGAACACAAAAATAATTTACATTTACGGTTAAGAATATCATTATGGTGATAACGATAATGATGAAACTAGATACTATATGGGGGGATAGTGTTACTCCGAGTATTTTAGAGTGGGCCGAAATTGAAAAATCTCGATTCTAATGATGTAGTACTATTGCAGAAAATTTGTGGAATAATATTTAAGATTGGAAAAAAATTAAATTTGGAAAATCGGTTCAGGTTGTGTCCCTGCCCGATCAAGGAAGTTCCGCTATTGGGAGGTAATTTTACCACGAGATTTTGAATTTGGGCACTTTCGCACCATAATTTAAATATACGATTGCAATGTGGAAGCGCCGATTTTCGAAATTTTAGTTTTCCTCGATTTGAAATATTTATTCACAACTTTTTTGATATGGCAGAACTTAAGAATCACAATTTTTGCAATTTCTGCGAACTCTAGCGTAAATACATATTGATGATGATGACTAGAGAACTTTGTTAAAAGAATGCGGCAGTAAACATAAGCAATTATTAGAATGATGAAATAAAATGGAAAATAGTAAAATGAAATTTAAAGAAAACTTATTCAACACTAGGTGCAGAGTTTAAACATTTTACAAAATTGTGTGAAATATATATGGGTTAATTACATTTTAACCTGACTCTTTTATACAAGTTTTTAAAAAAATAAGAACATTTTTATTTGACCAACTTTAAAACGATTACATTGTGTGTTTGGGGTTAGTTCAACAACTTTACTACAAACTTTTTATATATGAATGAATTGCTTTGAATATGGAGCTAATATACTAATATACTTTGGTGTTCCCCTATAAGCACTTAACCCCACCAAAGTAATATAATTTAACAGGGTTGTGAATTGAAAGCTCCAACAAGTTTGCCAACTCTTTATCAAATGTTATAAAATGTAGCATCTCGGGCAATTATAGAGTTGCCCTATTTGTAGCCCTCCTTCTTTCACCACCTTTCATCTCTTACTTTTCCAAAGAAAGCAATACATTAATTATTAGGATGAATTCCTTGAGTGTCTCTTCTCTTAAAAAAAACAACAACAACAAATGTGATATTGATAGTGGGACAAAGTAATAACAAAACTTAGAGACCTTTTTTTTTGAACCTTTCTTAATTACACTATGCGACAGTCAAAATCGGGTTGGGATGAAACCAACGGGAAATGTTATATCGGTCAAAAACAAGTTATACGTGTCCCGGCGTTTCGCTGGGTCACCCCTAGGAATCGAGATATATCTTTTTTTGACATAACTCGAGAACCACTAGTCCGATTTTGCTCAAACAATTTTAAAAAAATTAAAAATTACAATTCCTTTAATCTGTTCATATAACGTTTTTCTATATACTCAACAGTTTTGCCGGTAAAAATAAATGTTTGTTACCGCTACCATAAAAATCAATAACCTTTTGTTTATTACTTTTTTTTAATATTTTAGGCAAAAAATATTTTTTTCTTCATACATTTATTTTTACCGGCAAAACTGTTGAGTATATAGAAAAACGTTATATGAACAGATTAAAGGAATTGTAATTTTTAATTTTTTTAAAATTGTTTGAGCAAAATCGGACTAGTGGTTCTCGAGTTATGTCAAAAAAAAAACCACCAAAGGTCAAATCGATATATCTCGATTCCTAGAGGTGACCCAGCGAAACGCCGGGACACATATAACTTCTTTTTTACCGATATAACTTTCCCCGGTAGTTTGAACCCTTCCCGATCACTGACCCCTAACATTTGTCTCACAGTGTTATTAACTATTATACGGAACTGATTGGCAAATACAGATATAAAAGTATGTAATTAAACTTGTGTCTAATGTAATGAAGCTTGGAATATAAACAATAAGAAAATATGTATTTTTCTATAAAAAAAGTTAAGACAATAATTTTCATAATTAGCGCATTTTTTAAACACCTGGATTTTGAATTTTTCATACAAAAAGTGGAATTATTAAATCCAAAAAAGAAATTGGATTTATTTATCTGCTTTTACACATAGCAATAAAAATGCAAATATATGAAACAGCCTATTAATTTAATGTCAGACAAAAAAAAAAAATACGAATGAAAATTAAAAGAGAAACAAAAAAATGGAAAACTAGCAAATAATAGGTTTTTCTTAAAATTTTTTGTATCACCAAATACATATTTTAATTGTGAAAAAATATAAATTGAAGTGATAAAACTGAAAAGGCAGACTGTTTATCGCTGTGTTATATACGGTGGGTCTCATACTGCAGGCTTAAACTTTAGTTAATAGTTAACCCAAAAATTTGTTGTTGTTTTGTGTACATTTTTTTGACATTTTCTTTTGTTTATAGTTAAGTTAAAGTTAAACCTACAGTATGAGACTCACTGATAAAATATAATTAAAAATTAAAAGTTAAAGTATAATCCTTCATCATTGAGGTCGGTTTTAAAAATTAGGGTGAAAGAAGTTTCGGATAGAAAATTCTTTTTAAAATAGGGAGAATCTAACCCCATCTGTTGAGTACTTTTTCAACTTCTTTTTGGATTTATTAAATCCAAGTGATTAAAAACAGCCGTTAATGTTTAGCTAAAAAATGAAAGAACGTAATCGAAAAGAGTGTCTTAAAACTTAAAATTGGTAAAATATTTTATTTTTTTGTGAGCACTACACAGATAAAAATATCACCAAATTTTAAGTGACAAAAATAATTTTTAAAATTTAATTTCCATTTCAACAACATTTTTAATTGGATCAATTAAATGTTTTGTTGATATGACAAGTTTCCAAGTTTTTTTTTCAATTAAACTTGTTTGTTAAAAATCAACAAACGTATTTGTTGAAACTCAATAGGTTCTTTACTGACTCAGTAACAATTATAATAAATCGTCAATTCGAGCCGGCGAACTCGTTGGTTCAAATCGTTCTTTTTAATTTCAAACAAAAATATTATTATTTTCTAAAAAACCATTTCAATATCAAATAGTTTATTGGAAATAGATACAAACAATTGTTGCAAGATCGAACTTTGATAATCAGTTCATTTCATTAATATAGTGAATCGTTCAATTCAACTAGTTCGTTCATGAACTACACAACTCTATTATTATACACACGCGTAAATTAAATAAAAATAATTTTCTTGATAAAAAATTCGAGTGGTTTATTACTTTACAATGGCGAATAATCAAAGATAAGTTCACAAAGAAATTATGGAAACTATTCAAATCGATTGTGGACTCGTACAAAAATTGAAAAATAAGTACGCGTGATCGGGAAAGGTGTTTCCAGAGTGGTCAAAAAGTTCGACAAGTACCAATTAAAAGAAATTCTGGAATTTGTAAAACAAAAGGACCTAGAAAAAACCAAAGCCAAAAAGGTGGAGATGGTATTGAGGGCAATTCTAAGCATTTCTGGCCGCGAAGTGGCACGGTGCGTTGAATTTTCGGAAACCTTTGTGCGCAGAGTAAAAGCTAAAGTTGGACTTAATACATCAAAAGTTCCAGACATAAATGTTAAGCAGAACGTTGATACCAAAAAAAGAGCATAACACACAAAAAAATATTGTTAAACTTTTTCAATTAAAAGGATTTATTAAATTATTTCATAATGTGTCAATTAAAAATTAATCCAATAGATTAAATAATTGCTCAAAACTGCAATTTGCTTGCCATTTTTTTTATTCTATCGCTCAAAAGCATTTCATAAAAAAAGAGAAAAACATCAGCATATTGTTGTTTTTCGTTTGTTTTATTTATGTGGTTACTTTTATAAATGTTTATGTATTAGTAACAGATATTTTAAATTAATTTTTATAAAATTTTATAAATTCTCGTTAAGTTTATTATTTTATTTAATTAAATATTTTAATTTTGCCATATTAAATATAAATATTCATTTATTCTAGAACATTATTTAAAACAATAATGTAATTCTTGAAATTTTGTTTAAAAAATTAAAAATTTTTTTTAACAAAAAATCACAAAAAATAAATTAAAAGTTATTCTAAATAAAATAAATTTTGTTAGTTTTCAAAAAAATTTTTTACAGAGTCATCTTGCTTCAGAAAAAAGAAGAAAAGTAATTTCTGCGACAGAATTTTTCACATAAGTATAAATAAATCTATCAACTGAATGAAAATTGCATGCAAGTTTTATTTTAATAAAATTCAATGTTATGAAATTCAAGCTAAACATAAATAAATATATTTTTTTTATAGTTGGCATGACAACTACCACTTTATCCAGCCGATTAGAGTCTTATTTAGAATTTATACAATATTGATTAATTTTTAATCCAATGGATTAATTTTAAATCCAATGAATTAATTTTTAATCAAATGCGTATAAAAAAAAACAATAAAAATCCTTATCAAATGTATCACTATTTTATTGAAACTTTAAGAGCTACAAATTTTTAATTGAATAGACAATTTTTGTGATTGGAGGAATTTCAACTATAAAATTTATTGAATAGGCAGTTTTCATGATTGAAATTAGTTTTTATTTTTTTGTGTGTACTGCCATACTCCAGTTTGGACCTACCCTACGGGAAATTTTAACAAACTGTCACCGAACTGGCCCCTTTATATGAAATAGACTGGTCACTTTTACATGGCGTTGTCATAGGAGGTGGAAATTGACCCCTTGTGACATGTCACAAGACAAATCCCAGGACAGGTCCCTGAAATTGAGAGTTCAGTAACCTGTCCTAGGATTTGTCTTGTGACATGTCACAAGGGGTCAATTTCCACCTCCTATGACAACGCCATGTAAAAGTGACCAGTCTATTTCATATAACGGGGCCAGTTCGGTGACAGTTTGTTAAAATTTCCCGTAGGGTAACTAAAAAAGTATAAACTAACTTAAGAGTAAACACATCAGAAAAATGCCGACAGTTCCTCTTAATAAAAGCTAGTAAAGAATACGCCTTCGGAACAATAGAATCTGTATAATTAACAACTGCAAATTGAGAATCAAAGATAACTCCGAAGTCAGTTACTTTGTCAACCACGCTCAAAGACACATTATTTATTGCATACGAATTAAAAACAGGGGTTCTAGATTTATAGAAACAAACATAATTGCATTTTGAAATATTGATTTCCAAACGACTTTTAAAACATCAATTTACAATAGCATCTAAATCCTTCTGTAAATGAGAAGAATCAAATTGTGGGTTAAACCTCAAAAATATTTTCAGATCATCAGCATCAGACCAATTCATTACCGATGTTATATCATTAATAAATAATATAAAAAACAAAGGTCCTAAAATACTACCCTGGGAAACTCCACAGGTAGCTAGATAGGAAAACTATATAACCGAATCAACAGAAACAAAACAAATTCGATTTAATAAATATGAGCTAATCCAATCGAAAAGAGTCGAATGAAAACCTAACAATTCAAGCTTTTGTACAAGAATCCTATGTGATACTTTTTCAACGGCTTAGACATATCAGTATAGATTCAATCTATCTGAAAACCACGTTCAATGTTCGATAAGCAATACTGAGAAAAAGTCACTAAATTAGTAACTATGTTGTTCAGATGAAATTCTACTTTTGATAGAAAAATAAATTTTCTAAATAAAATTTTTTTTTTTTTAAAGAAAAGCAACACCCAGGAAATTCTTCCTATTAATTAACGTATTGCTTTATTTGGAAATGGGATAGAGAAGAAGTGAAAGATGGCGAAAGATGAAGGGATTCAAACAAAAATGCCATTCTTCAAATGTCCCACTTTTCTCATCAGACATATAAATTTCATCAACATAAGGGTGATTATAATGGGGTACTTTCCTTATTACTTATTAGGAATTTGACTTAAATTTTACTTATGTACGTAAGAGACTTTCCAACAGAATTTCCTACTTAAGTGAAATTTTATTAAAAAAACAGCACTTACACAGAGAAAACAGATTAATTGCGACAACCGAATTTCTAGCCAACTGAATGGTTTTGTTGCAGCAACTGAATTATTTCGTTGTCGCAATCGAATGCATTCACGGGACAACTAAAATATGTATATTGTTCCATCCGAAATTATGTTGTCTCAGATTTTAAAAATGTTCATATACCATTCCGTTAAACAATTCGTAAAGAATTCATTCATAAGCTTCATTCCCAAAGCTTTGATAAGAATTGAATGAATGCCGAAATTGAATCATTTAAATCGCATATTCATTTAACATTTTACTAATTGAATGAATACACTTTATTATCATTCCCTTAGTGCAGTGTAGTTTGAAACTAACAGATAATCAAAACTAAACCACACAAGCTGGTAACTAGTGAAACCCTTTGTGTACTACTTACTCGCTTAATTACTCGGTAATGTCTGTTTTTACTGGGGTACTATTTATTTATGTTAGGTGAATTTTATTATGCTAATATTTCAGCAACTACATGCAAATTTTAATTTTTCATTTGACTAAATGAATGAAAACAAAGGATTTTTCATTCACCTTTTTACTAAATGAATTCAGGTAAATTTGGTTTCATTCAATAGAATTCAATCAAAATAGAATGAATTCATTCATATATTTTAAAGCTTTTGGGAATTAAGCTATCGAATTAATTCCATAAGAATGCTATTACGGAATGAAATTTAACCCAAATTTTACTAATTTCTAAATAAAGGGTTCTTCAACAAGGACGCTACAAAAGTAGAAAGACAGGGACAGCAAACGACGCCATATTTCTTGCCGCTCTTTTGACATTTCTCTTCAGTAAGGTTTGCCATTTCATGATGGAAAGATATACGAACCAACAACGAGTCGAAATTATTAAAATTTACTACCGACATTCGGAGTCAGTGGCCTCAACGTTAAGAGCCTTACGTCCAATTTATGGTCGTCATAATGAATGGTTTCGTCAATAAACAAAATATGCGTTATTGGTCAGACAGCCATCCACACGTACTCCATGAGTCATCATTGCATCCCGAAAAAATTACGGTTTGGTGCGGTTTATGGGCCGGCGGCGTCATTGGGCCGTACTTCTTCCGTGATGATCAAGACCGGCACGTTACTGTGAATGGGAATCGCTACCGTTCAATGATAACCGAATATTTTTGGGCGCAATTGGATGATATGGACTTGGAGGACATGTGGTTCCAACAGGACGGCGCCACAAGCCACACAGCGAATGTCACAATCAATTTATTGCAAACCAAGTTTGGAGAACGTGTTATCTCACGAAATGGTCCAGTTGATTGGCCGCCTCGGTCGTGCGATTTGACGCCGTTGGACTATTTCCTGTGGAGCTACGTCAAATCTATGGTCTATGCCAACAAGCCAGCGACGATTGATGAACTTCGTACGAATATCGGCCGATTTATGCTTGAAAACCGTCGAAAATTGGGTTCAGCGTCTGCAAGCGTGCCCGTGGTGGCCATGCAAAAGAGATCGATTTCCATACATAATGGCATCGAACGTACTTTCACAGGAATAAAAAATTTCATTGATATCCGAAACCGTTTTTGTTTTATTTAAAAAAATTTTGTAGCGCTCTTATTGAAAAACCCTTTAGTGAATGAAAGAATTAAGCCTTTTGAACCTTTGTTTCAACTAAAGCATTCGGTTGGAAAAAATTAGATTTTCACAATGAATCTGTTTTCTCTGTGTAGAAGGAATTTTTAATAAATATACTGACGGGTGAAACCATGTCAACTCAACACACCTTTAAGAATTACCATATCTGATTTGAATGAAATTCACCATAACTATCGTACACTACAAGAGTTCAACGATGCATAAATTTCAGAACCAAGATCCTTTCGGTTTCCGAAATACGACGTCATGAAAATTTGAGAAAACTTTAAAATTAGATAAAGTATCGCAACAAAACTGCTCATAAATTTTTAACGATGCAAGATATATTTTGGAATAATTTCACTGCATGTTTCACTGCAGTTCTATATACAATAGGGTGCGGCTAAAGTAACTATATGATGTAAAAAAATTGTAACTTCTTTGCTTGTGAATATTTCATATTTTTTTTCTATTTCCGGAATTAAACTTGGGAGAATGTAAAAATTGAACGCTATCATGAAATTTTTTGTTTTTTTTGAACGCTATCATTCAATTTTTTGTTTTTTCATTCCATTGAATATTTATTTAAAAACAAATCATACACTCACAAAATAAATACAGTCACTTTTTGTTAGTTGTTTCTGAAGTTTTTCCGTTGAGTTGTTTTTAAAAACAATAACAGTTGTTCGTAGAAGAAAAGTAATTTTTAACTTTTCTCACAAGTTATTTAAAAATTTAACTAAAAGAAAATACGGATATTTCGTTATAGACAAAATTTCTAGTCAATTTTTATTGTTTTAAAGTAAAACTAAAAAAATGAACCAAAAAAGGTATTTTGTAGTAAAAGTTGTTTGAAATAAAAAAACCACAATACAATTATTTGAATTGTTTTTATTTTAAATTTTTTAGTATAAATATAAATTTAGTTCTTCGCACCATTTTGCTTGTTATTTTTATAGTAAAAATAAATTAACTTTAAGTTGATTTTACGGTTTCTTATAGTCAATTATTGATAGTCAAAAACAAATAAAAAAATTGTTTAATTAAATGAAAATGTCAGTAGACCGGGTTTTAACTGAATTTTGTTCGTTTAAAATTGTATTTTTAGTTAATTTTACCTTCAAAATAATATCATATCAAACCTAGAATATAAAAAATGTTCCAGTGTCAAAGAGTTTTTCGAACACAACTATGTTTCCTAATCTTAAAGGTTTAATATAGAAGAAGTGCTTACGGGGCAGTTTTATATGAGGACAAAATTTCTTACTTTAAAATATTCGTATATACTTAAGAAAAAATCAATCTTTTTTCTGACTATAAAACTGTCCTTAATTATTTCAACTTTTAAATAAGAAAATAATTTTACAAGAAGAATGTCCTAAAATTTTAAAGATTTTCAATACGAAAATTTAGAAAAAAAACTTTAAATTTAAAAAAAATAAACAACTAACGAGTAAACTATCTCAATGTGTTCCTTTCGATGTTAATGAAATTCTGATATATGTGAACAAATTAATGAAAAAGCTTCATATGTTTTATGAAACTTTTTCATTGAGTGTATGATATTTTTAATAAATAAAATGAAAAATTCCATTAATTTAATGAAGTTTCAATGGATGAAATGAATGAAATTTCATTAATATCCTGCATACAATTCTCCCAGTGTAGGTTAAAAGTAATGATTTCTTTTGTTAGGTGTGCGATCTTTTTTTTATAAAAATATGACTTCAAATCTGATCATTTTTTAGTGTATTAAGGTGCTTTCACAATGGTAGAGTGACTCTACTCTGCAGCACAGATTAAAATGTTAACTGTTCGAAATGCAGAGTAGAGTTACTTCAAAACTTATTTGACATTTTAGTACTTACTTCATATTTTCACCATTTTTTTGCCAGAATTTTTACCGTTTTTAATTTAAATATTTTTTTTATTTTAAATCATACCGAAAACACCATAAATTTTATATTTATTTAATATATTTTGTTATTATTTTTTTAATTTGTTGACACTTAGATATGTGAACAAATTAGAGATGTGGTTTTTTTTTGGTATATTTGTCATGTTAAACAGTTAACAGACCAATGTTAATTCCAGAGTGTAGCAAATCTGTACTCCAGAGTCAAACAAGTTTTACTCTGGAGTGGAATAACAAGAGATAGCACAATACAAAAATGTGTAAAACTTGTTTGACTCTGGAGTATTTCAAATGATTATTTCTGAATTTCAGTTGATGTTTTCTGAATTTCAAATGACGGTTCCTGAATTTCAATTGATATTTTCTGAATTTCAAATGATGATTTCTGAATTTCAATTGATATTTTCTGAATTTCAATTGATATTTTCTGAATTTCAATTGATGTTTTCTGAATAATAATTGATATTTTCTGAATTTCAAATGATATTTTCGGAATTTCAAATGATATTTTCTGAATTTCAATTGATATTTTCTGAATTTCAAATGATATTTTCTGAATTTCGATTGATATTTTCTGAATTTGCAATGGAAAATCTGAATTTTAATTGATTTTTTCTGAATTTCAAATGGAAATTCTGAATTTCAATTGATATTTTCTGAATTTCAATTAATATTTTCTGAATTACAATTGCTAAAGGTGTAATACTGACGCCGAATTATAAATAGTAAAAATGTTTAGTTTTATTATATAACAACTTCTTTGATAATGAAAGATTTTGCTGGGTACTTACGGTTATGATGGACATCCTAAGACCATTAAAATTAAAAAAATTAATTAAGAAATTTACTTAAGAGGTTCTAATAGCAGCGCACATAAGTTAAAAAAACT
Organism: Leucophora obtusa; assembly: GCA_949987735.1. Lineage (NCBI taxonomy): Eukaryota > Metazoa > Arthropoda > Insecta > Diptera > Anthomyiidae > Leucophora > Leucophora obtusa. The sequence goes on along the minus strand of OX465297.1, from coordinate 100,148,878 downwards.
TTAGCCCTTACATTAAATTTAAGGGCCAGTTTTATAGTCAGAACTAAGCAGGATTGTTTTCTTAAATATTTCTTAAGTAAGTAATTTCGAAATTCTGAATTTCAATTGATATTTTCTGAATTTCAATTGATATTTTCTGAATTTCAATTAATATTTTCTGAATTACAATTGCAAAAGGTGTAATACTGACGCCGAATTATAAATAGTAAAAATGTTTAGTTTTATTATATAACAACTTCTTTGATAATGAAAGATTTTGCTGGGTACTTACGGTTATGATGGACATCCTAAGACCATTAAAATTAAAAAAATTAATTAAGAAATTTACTTAAGAGGTTCTAATAGCAGCGCACATAAGTTAAAAAAACTTTAGCCCTTACATTAAATTTAAGGGCCAGTTTTATAGTCAGAACTAAGCAGGATTGTTTTCTTAAATATTTCTTAAGTAAGTAATTTTGTTTGAAATCTATCTTACTTTTCACAATAAATAAAACTGGTAAAATGCCTCAAAACATTTGTTCAATTGCAATAAAATGATTAATAGTTTCATATTAAATCTATAAAAAAAAAATTTTAAAATTATCTCTTGAAAAAATGTAAACTCTGTCAGGTTTCCTGAACAAAACAAATTCTTGATTTCAAGAATCTACACAAAATCTCAAAATGAGAAATGATTGTTAAATGTGAAATCTAAAATGTGTTTAAAAATTAATCATGTTTTCTATTATAGCATTATTTGTAAAAAAAAATTTTTGGGTTTATGAGCATAATTTTAGTAGCAAAATAAATTAATAAAACATTAGTTGAAACTTAGATTAGTGCTAAAAAATAGAACTAAAACTTTTGCTGAAAATACAATTTCAGCAAAAAAAATTGCTGAAAACTAGTATACTTGATATACAAGACGTTTTACTAATTTTTCTACTAACTTATTTTTTTGAGTGTACATAATATAATATATATCTATATTATTATTATATTTTTGTATTTTTATCTATATAAATAAAATCTATAAATAAATAAAATCTATATAAATAAAAATGCGATGAAGCTTTCTATTGATGAAGCGGTGGAAGAAACCGCTAACAACGCAGCGCTAAAAACGTAGCTAACAATGTAGCGGCGGTGGAAAAAAACCGCCAAACTTTAATTAATATTTTTATTCCAAATGATATTTTTTAGAATCATCCGAAGTTTTGTGCTGTTACTTTGATGATCTTCATTTGTATTAGCTTTGTACTAGGTTGCGTATGATTAATATTTCGCCTAAATAGTACTCATACGTTCAAAGAACACTTTAGAAAAACTTATTACTCAAAATTCAAACAAATTAAAAATTTCTTTGAACATGGAAAAAAGTCTTTAAATATAAAAAATTTCTTTTCAAATCAAAGAAAGATGATACAATTTTTACAAGTAAATTACAAAGAATAAAAATATATTTGAAAAAATTCGATAAGACCAGCAATACAGAATACGTATTTTCGGCTTTCGCTACAAAGCCATCATCAGTGTATTTCGTCTTGTGTGGGCTAATATTTTAATGTTCGTCTACTTATGTGACCGCTGAAAGAAAATCGAATTTCGTATCAACAACTCAACTTAGACTAACATCAACGAAATTTAACAATGCCATTTTATCCTTTTGTTATTATTACTCTATTTTGCTTTGAACCTTAATTCTTAAGATATCTCAGCTGATTCTATTCAACTCTGTGTATGATAACCACAGATTTTTGAATTACAACGAACCGTTAAATTTAAATTTAAATGTATATTATTTAAATTATATTTTTGCACCGTGTCAATGTGTTTTAAGATGAATAGGGGAATACGTATTCTGTATTGCTGGTCTTATCGAATTCTTTCAAATATATTTTTATTCTTTGTAATTTACTTGTAAAAATTGTATCATCTTTCTTTGATTTGAAAATAATTTAAACAGAAAGTGATATTAATTTATGATCTAGAGTCAAACTAAAAAAGATCATTCATTTACTTAAAAATAAGAGATCAACTAAATATTCCCCCATTCATCATAAAAAATTTCTTTTAGAAAAATGTCTATTACAGAGTAGAAAAAACTGTTGGAAAAAACAAATTCTCGTAACTTGTTTTAAAATTGCTTCCACTATTTTCCTTAAAGAAAATTCTTATGTTACCATTTTTAATGCAAATTTACGTAGTCATGTCAAGTATTTTTACAACCAAATTTGATTTTCATTCATTAAAACTGAGTCTTTCTTTTGTGTTTGCATATTTTTTCTATTCATTTGCATATATTTGAGTATAAAATTTCATGAAATATTAATTATTCGTTTGTTGTCAAACAAAACCATTAATGAAGAATAGTTTTTTCTTCCAAACCAAACACGTACAAACACGAAATTTATGTAGGAGCTCAGAAATGCATAGATAGAACTTGATGTAAATATTTGGTGCATGCTATGTACATTCATACATACTGTATACTATATTATACACTAACAGAAACACTTAAATACCCACACACATCAATTTATACATGGGAACAAGTGAGCAAAGTACAAAAAGTATACCTAAAGTATTTTAAAAAAATAATTTAAAAAGACAACAATAACCTGTGTCACTAAAATATGTAGTTGAACGACTTTTAATTCTTACATATTTCCTGTTATATACCTTGGACGTTTTCAAGAACCGAAAAATTCAATATTTTATTACTTTTACTAGTAGTTTTTTATTTAACAATATCACGGACAAACAGCCGGTACCAGCAACTTTGAAAATTTATGTGTTTTTAAAGAGAAGCAACACTTAGGAAATTCTTCCTATTAATTAACGTGTTGCTTTCTTTAGAAAGGGGATAGTGGAGAAGTGAAAGGTGGTGAAAGATGAAGGGATTGAAATATGGCAACACTGTAATTGCTAGAGTTGTTGAATCCTAGAACAGTAGTTGCGCGCCATCTGCTGAATAGTTGGCGAACTTTTTTGAAGCTTTTTAGTTCATAGCCCAGTTAATTATTTTCCATCGGTGGGGTTAAGTGCTATTGAAACACCGAAGGAGGGCGCTGCGATAGGAATGAGGGATAGAAAAAACTCATGCATTTTATTATTTTTTATAAATTGATGTTGCCTTGGGGATCGAACCCGCAACCTTATGTGTAACAGTCCAACGCGCTAACCATTACACCACAAAATAATAATTTAAAAAATTAAAAATTCTTTTGATGGAAAAAAGTCCTATAACACTTTAAGACAATACCTCGCCTAGCGATTTATAATTTTTATTTCTTAATAAATTTACGTGTATTTTTGTTTGTTTCCCCTAAAAAATAAAAAAAAAATTCCTCATACTTTATTGCCATAATTTATTGCGCTTAAAGCTACAAAAATAAGAACCATATACCATTTATATGTGTTAATAAAAATCTACAATGTATGATATAAAAATATATGTATGTAAATGACAATAATAACCATACTTGGGAGATTTTTATTACCGTTAGTAGAAACTAATGCAAAAGAAAAAAATTTCGTTACGTTACCATTTGAGTGAAATATTGTGCATTGGAAAAAATATCATTAATGGTAATGAAATCACGACTGGAAAATGTTCCAATTGATCCATGAATAAATTTGATTGCGACAATCAAAATGTTCGGTTGCTGAAACCAAACTATTCAGTTAGCATATACATAAATGCACCAGTTTACCATTAATTTTATAAAAATTATGACACTTTGTTAAAAAGGGTTTGTAGTCAGGAGATTTCGAGTCCAAGTCAGGTTGAACGCACAACATTTATTTATTGATTATTTTTTTAATTTTGTAATATTTTTTTTTTTTTATAAAATTGATATTTTTTGTGGAAAATCTTCTTTTAGACAAACTTTTTGTTTTGTTTTCGCAACATTGGCAAGTTAGTTCAAAGAAACTTCATACCAGCGCTTGCTAAAAGACAGTTGTTTGTGTAGTAATCAGTAGTTGCTGTTTTTAAATGTAATTACAGTTATTTTTCTATAGAAATATACAAAACAACTATTATGACAGCTATTTAAAAAATAACTTACGAAAACTACTGTATTTCGTTACATTTTTTTAAAGCTATTATTTTTAATATTATAATAAACAAATAATAAAACAGTAGTTTTACAGTAAATAGTTAATTTTGTTAGAAGAAAAAAATTCGATAAATAAAAAATTTAGTTGAAAGTTCTTGTTTAGTTCATATTTGTTATTGCTGATATATTCTTAGTTTGCAAATAAAAATCACATAATTTTGTTGTATCTACAATACATATAGACCTAATAACTGGAGAACAGTTTGGGATATTTAATTCAAATTTCCAGTAGGCTGAAGTAATTACACATTTTTATTGTAATCAGAAAAAAGAAATTGTTTTCTTTTATTAAAGTATACTTTTATGATTTCAAAAAAATAACTTTAAAAAACAGTCGTTTTCTTTTTTTTTTTTACCAATTGTGTCAGTTGTTTTAAAGTTTTTGTAGTAAAAAATTATCAGTTAGTTTTAGAATATTTTTAGTTATTATACGCTACACCACTACGTGGACAGGCTATAATAAGTTTGTGCTGATGTTTGTCAAACCAAAAAATATTGGACCTAGACTCACCTTTTAGTATAGCCATCGACTCAGAATCACTTTTTATCGATTTAATGTTGTCCGCTTGTCCATCCGTACGTCCGTCTGTCTGTCTGTCCATGCATTCTTGTGCGCACTCTACAGGTCGCAAATATTAAGATATTTTGATTTGGTACACCGACCTATATCAGCCTATGTCGGACGGAGTCTATTGATTTTGGTTAAAATCGGTCCATGTTTAGACCTAGTGCCCACATAAATAAAGGTCCCCCCAAAATTGGTTTGTTTACAAGCTGCAGTTCGCAAATACGAAGAGAATTCAATGAAATTGTGTTCGATGACTCACATGGTCCCGAGGACAAAGCGCCTATTGATTGTAGATAGGATCGGTCCGTATTTGGACCAATCATCCATATGGGTTATATTTCCGATTTTGGCTGCTTTTATTATTTTATAGATTATTATAATTTTTTATGACACAAGTCCATTTTAACCCATTCGAATTTCGGATCCAAACATTAGTTGGCTTTTAACCAGACTGGTGTAGGGTATTATGTAGTCGGCATGACCGACTTTAACTTTTTTACATATTTTAAATGCATTTTTTTAGTTATTTTTCAACTGTTAAACTAGATCTGTTGCTAGATCTGTCTAAACAACAGAGTAGTATATTGGAAGATGACAAAGCAAATTGTGGTAAACAAATTTTTTTATGTTCTTTTTTCTTTGATATTTTAAATGTTTAATAACGCTCCTAGACGAGAACAAGAAATTCTCATTGAGTTTGTAATTTAACTTAACAAATATTTCCAGAAATTCTAAAAATGCCGTTCCCTGACGATTTCCTTAGGCAAGAATGAAATCCGGATAGGGACATGCCTACAACGGATTATTTTTCACAATTTGTTAAATACGTTTGGGATTTTAGCACATTTAATTCCTTTAATGCAATTAATGTATATTCCGATGAAAATAAATTTAAAAATACAGTTTTAGTTGTTGTAAAATTAAATATCTTCGTTATCTTTTTACTGGATATACCTTTGTTTTAACTGTAATTTTTAGTAGATTCCTCCAACAAACTTTTTTGAGTACAACTGTTATTGTTTGTTTACATTTTTAGTTATCAAGTATTAAAGGTCTGTAAACTTAGCTGGAGGAGCTCTCATTTGCCGATCTGAATGCTTGGGTTCAAATCACGGCAGGACCAAAAAAGTACATATCAATTATTTTTTAATTTTATTTTGGAAAAATCTATTTCAAGACCACCTGATTTTTGTTCTTGCCAGTGTTATGACAACGCTGAATATTTTTTTCCCATGCTTTTCCTCTTGTATAACGATGTTATTATTTTGAGACAGGGAAATCTCACTCAACAAAGTTTGATAGTTACTATATTACAGTTGTTTATGTAGTAAACAGGAGTTGTTGTTTTAGCTGTAATGACAGTTGTTTCTCTATGAAAAAAATACAAATAAACTCTTATGACAGTTATTTAGGAAATCGTTTGAGTTCAGAAGACGAAGATGAAAGTGCATTTAACTTAGCTGTTTTAAAATAAGTAGACGTTTTATCGGAAAGTGAAGAAAAAGTAGATCTTAAATAAACAAAACAAACAAACTTCACGCAATTTATATGTTTCTAAGAGAAAATGGCAGGCCTCCAATCGTACAAAGGAAAAATTCATGAAAAAGAATTCACCTTGGCAAAAAGAATTCGTAATATTTGAAAACTTAGAAAAAGCCCATACGTCTACTGCACGAAGCAGAGGAAGACCAATAAAATCTATAGAGGGGTGTTCGTCATACACAAGAAAACGGAAGCTTCAGGAGTCTACAGAAGCGATATCTACGAAACATCTGTCGACCACAAGCCCAGTGCGAGTGCGCATGATAAAAGATAGTATTCCGGCGCCACCAAATGTTTTAATGTTTGGGATTATTAAAGGAAAAATATTCTATTTTACAAAGCTCCTTAAAGAATCGTAATGTTAATATTCTTCCTGGATACAAAAAAGTTACATCTGCCGAAAAGCAAGCAGTGTCGCCTCAAGACTTGACTGATCACTGCGAGAATCCTTATTCAAAGTTTGACTGAACGGGAGGCAGAATTACTTCCAGAAGGACTCAAATTGATCAATAAATGGAGTTGTGATAGATTATCCGGTCAATGTGCTTATAAACAAATCATTGCTATAGCTACAAATAACACAACTATTACAGATGTAAATATATTTATCGATTCTGTAGTTTCTTTACGGCTGAAAAGTGAAATCTCTCAGCATTGGAAAAATCCTCGCCTATCATCAGTTCATTTTTGCAGTCCGAAATTATTGCAATAGGTAAAGAAGTCTTCAAAAATAATCAAAGCTACAGTTACCGATATAAAAGATCAAATTGATAACCTTGAAGCCTTCTGTTATTGAAATGAAGAATAGAAAAACTGTTGTTATTAAATATGAATTTCTTTTCTTACAATGATTGATGGCAAAGTCTTAAATGATAATGCAAAATAACTCATCAACTTTGAAATGTGTAATTTTTAAAAAAGCTCAGAAAGACTTTAAGAATTTTGTTGATTCAAGTGATGAACATAACTATGAATATGGAATTTCTCCATTGCCTGCTAGAATTAGGTGCATGGAGTTCATTTTGAAGCTAGCTTATACAATTTCGCGAGAGAAAGAAATTTTTGACAAGAATACACCGCCAAACGAAAAACAAAATATTCGAAAAACAAAAATATAAAAGACGAATTTTTCAAAAAACTTAGACTGAAAGTAGACTACCTAAAGCACGAATACGGAAATACGAATGATGGTAATACGTCCAGGACATTTTTTGAAAATAATGAAGTGACAGCCCGCATTACTGGTGGGGATTAATATTATAAAAAGGTTAGCTGTTATCCTTAATGCTATAAATAGTAAATAAATAGTTAATTGCTCAAAATTTGGTGAGTGTGCATCAAAAACTGTCCAACTTTTGGCTCAAATATGGCCTGAGAAGAAACTTACTCTCACTGTTCGTACGATTTTGGTACATAGAAAAAATTTAATTGAGTATCAATGCTTACCTATTGAAGAGTTGTCTGAAGAAGCCCAGGAATGCAAAAGCAAAGATAACAAAAAATTTAGATACACGAAGACTTGCAATATTTTTCGGATTATCCCTCATTCATACTGAACCCAAAACTAGTAGTTTTCACATTTATTTTGTTTTCGATGGTCAAATTCCATTCAAATTTTGGGTACAGTATGAATGAGGTTTTAGACAGAATGAAAACTTTTTCAGTATGTTGGCGGCCTCTTCAGTTCCACTTATTTTATTAATTTCAGACACGCAAGATTACGAAAGGATTTGGAAGAACATAGTTATCGTTCCGAAATGTTAAGTTTTTTAGATATCGCTCCCAATGTTAATGTCTATTTTGATGAGAATTAACTAATAAAGACTACTTATACTAATAACACTTATGTTAGTTCCAATTATGTGATATAAGTAAATTTAAAAAAATTAGTTGAAAATTTAATAAGGGAATTTTAAGAAATATATTTTCGGTAAGAATTAGAATTAGCAAATTGAAAACAATTTACAAATTTTTCTACTAACATTTTTTTCTGAGTGTACAATTGAAAAGTAATTGAAACTCCCCAATTTTTACCAATTTACATGATTACACAAATGAACACATTCTGATAGACAAATATCCTAGCCTGTATTGTTAATAATGTTACCGGCGGGTAAAGCTAATTCCAGTTAGGTTAGCTCTTAAGAAAAATATATTTCTATTTGAAAATTATAGTTCCAAGCACACCGAAAAATGCGATTTTCTAACTTCTTGAACTTTTCTTTGGAGATTTTTAAGTTGTCCTCACATTTTCAATCCCAACTTTTGAACCGCCAGACCGATTTTGATTACTGGTTACTAGGGAATGCATCCTGCGATTTCCCGTCCCGGGATTCCCGGAAAATTAGGAATTTTTCAGTTCCCGCATTCCCGGGAATTCGGACCAGAAATCCCGGGATTTCAAAAAATGCAGTTTAGAATAATAAAGTTAATTATTTCAAATTTACTTATGCAAAATTTTCAAACGTTTTGAAAATAGTAAAAATCTTACATTAGGCTTGCTCATTTGCTTACAAAATTGTAGTAAAAGTAGTAAGATTTTCGAGTAAACGAACACACTGATTAATTTGTGTACTTGATTGACCTTTTTAAGTTCCTTTTTTTTAACAGACACTAAAAGGAATTTAAAAAATATATTTTTTAAGAAAACCACTCAACTAAATAGTGTTTGTATAAAAAATTTTGAATCGCTCTTATTCTGTACAGAATTAAAGACAAATTTGTACATTGATTTTTCAAAATTTTCAAGTATGCTAGAATTTGTTCCCATAATTTTTAAAAATTTTTCCAATTTTCTAAAATTACTTTCTATATTAATTTTTTTTATTTATTTTTTTTACGGACAAGTGTTTTAGTCTAAATATTAGTTTTATTTTATTCAGTTTTCAAAAATACATATGTATACTGGAATTCAAGTTGAAAACAAGTTCAATTCCAGCCCTGTTTTCCAGTTTCAAGGCTTGAATACAACTTTAATTACATTTTATTTCAATAGCATACTCCAGCAAAAGGGAAACAAAAATTCAAGTTTGAAATATTTTTGCTAAATATACAAATGCTAGAATTTGAAATATACTTTACTTCAAGTAAAATTTAAAGCACTTGAATTTTTAAAATCTATGTGCTTATTGGGTATAGACTTATATAATTTATAATAGCTGTGTTTTCGACTTAACTATATCCGTTAATTTTTAAAAAAATTCAAAGTGCATAAAAATGTTTTTTAGACGAAAACTAACATATTACTTTTCGTATGCACGTTAACTTACAACGTGGATAATTATCAACGTTGAAAACTCAACATTTATACATTTTCCCACCTAGCGTAACTTTTTCGCGGTACCACCTAAAAAGTTTTGCTGACGTATGTTCGATTATAACGGAACAATTATAAATATAACCCGTTTAAAATTTTTTTATATTACGATCGGTTTAACGTAGATTTGCTTTAAATACTTAACGTTGATAGGCATGAGCCAAAATACAGCTAATATAAAATTAATTCTTTCCCACTACGAAAATTCAAAGAATTTTGAGGTCTTTAAGACATTTTATTCATAAAAAATTTTAAAGTACTGTAAAATATTTCCTAATTTATGTCCCTTGCGGGATCCCGGGATCCCGGGAATTCGAGATAAATTTTCCACTTTCCCGGGAAAAAGTGCGGGATTTTGCCTTCCCTACTGGTAACACAAAGCTGCTTGCGAAAGTAACAAATTACTTAACTAAAAATTAATAATAAATAAAATAAAAAGTCGTTGGGGTCTTTGGAGCCATAATTTTCAAATTCAAATATCTCTTTTTTAAGAGCTAACCTGGAAAAACGGCTAGTACCACTGAATTCAATGTACCCGAATTAGTTTTACCCACTAGGTGCTCCGCTTGTCGAAAAAATGTAATCAATGAAATAAAATCCTTAAATCATTATTATCAATTAAATAAATCGTAATGGAAATATTTTCATTGCCATTGATGTTAATGCAAATGGTAATGAAATTATTAATGAATTAGTTCCATGTATGATAATAACTTGCTGAAACATTTGTTAGAGAAATGGGATTTTTTTATACGACAACAGAGATGGTTGTTTGTTACTTTACTACCTCAACCTTATAAGCATTCTCAACATTTTAATAATTTTTATAAACACTGGTGTTTATGTGTCATATCAAGGACATTGACTAAGGCGCAGACTCTTAAACCAAACTATATAAAACGAATACCGGACTAGGACGTTAAATATTAGGAATGAGTATAATCTACCAGTCAGGTTCTACCTCATTTTGTATTTGACTATATTAAAAAAAAAAGAACTAACGAACTAACGGCCGGCATTTTGGTCCCAAAACAGAAAAATATATTTTGAAATAAAAACACAATTTTAGCGAAATGTTAATATTTACAAGTTAACATTTATACACACATTCACAGATATGTGTTGTCGACATCATGATTTTGGTCACGTAAATTATACACACATACAAACATTCATTGTCAAAATAACAGGCAATCAGCATTTGTAGCAAAACAAATACCAAGGCAATTTGTACATAATTGTAACTATGTATGTGTGTGAGAATATACATACCAATTTGATGGGAAGACGAGTTTAACTAAAATTTAACTATGCTCCTTGTATTCTTCTTTTTTTGTTGTATTTATTATTGTCCTTTGGCGTTTTACGTCAAATATTTTTTATGCTTTAATATAAAATAACTTAAACATTTTGGTTAACACGTGTAACATTTTTTGTAGATTTTTTATATTTTAAATTAACTTTTTTTCTTTGCAAATCATAATTTACAGGACGAGGCTTTTTCACACGCTTATTTTTCGTTAGTTAGACAAACTGTATGAATTTTGATCAATTTTCATTAGAAAATTAAATTTCGTATCTCCGTACTGTTAAATGAGAAGTGTGCCATTAAACAGTGGTGCACAAATTTGTCTTCATAACGTTTTCTACTTTCAATAAAAAATATTTTTCTTGATCAGAAAAAATCAAATTTAAAACCAATGGAGAATCAAAGACAAGTGTCTAATAAAATGATTCAAAATAATTAATTTTTGACTTTGACTAACCTTGAGTGTAAAATATTTGAAGTTCAGAAAGTTGGGGATAGAAATGTAAAGAAAAACTTTGATACAAAAAAGAAAAAAGCCACAAAAAGAATTTTTTTAAAACATCGATTATTGTGAAGTGGATGCCGAAACTTACATTTTAACAGCATCTGATCTTAACTGATCAAGAATTTTATGAAGCGGATAGTAGAGGCAGTAGAGTATCGACAAAATATCCCAAAAATATCATAGTTGTATATTAGGGCGGGTCGATTTAATAATCGCCCATGGCTCAGTGAAAATCGTATTCTAGGGATCAAAATAAGAAACTTTGCCGAAGGAACCATACCTCTAAAACGAATTCTACTACCCCCCAACTGTTGACTTTTGTCCCATAGGGTCAAGTTTTGAAAAATCCCACTTTGACCCATTTAGAGTGCCCCAATCGAGTCCAAATGTATGACCGACCCCCACTAACTTTGGAGGGCCGATCCACCCATGCCAGTGGCACACCCCCTGGAGCTCCCGTGGGGGGTTCCCCATACAAACATTTTAAAAAATCACCATTTTTGGCACTTTATTTTATTATTTTTTATTTATTTTATTTATTTTTATTATTTTATTTATTTTTTCTCCTTAGAAATTTATTTAGTCAGAACATATGTAAATGAAAAAATTAATTTAACTTAGTAATAGAAAAGAAAATAAAAAAAATTACTGTTTGAAGTCTTTTTTGCTTTCAAGTCTGGGCAATTTCGCACGGCTCTCTAATGTCGTCACCATAACAGCCTCTACATTTTCCGGTATAACTCGTTTGGAAACGCTAGCTAGCAATTGAACGTGTCGTTCTGTTGCAGGTCGTAAAATAGGTTGTGTGGGTTTTTTAAGCCACCACAAGACACAGCTGCATGTCGTAAACTTACTTAAGCTAAATCGGTTACAGGTAGAATTGAGTAGAATTAAGTACTTTATGGGCAGTTTTGACAACAAAATCGGTTACAGGTAGAATTGAGCATAAAATTATCATAAAGGATTTTCCAGAAGTAATAAAAGGCGCACTTGCTTAGCAGAATTTGTAGTCAGATTAACGTTTAATTTACATGTAAGTACTTTATGGGCAGTTTTGACAACAAAATCGGTTACAGGTAGAATTGAAATTACCATTTCATTCTTATTACCTCGTCTCCTAGACCATATATAACGCAACAGTTTTTGTGAATGCATTAAGTCGTTGTGAAGAACTCGAAGTGTGAAGTGCTAATTTGAGATAAAAAAATATTTAAAAAAAAATCATTCCAAATCAAGAAGTTTACAATGAATCCACCATCCTCTACACCTCAAGATGAAGCAATAACAACATCAACAACTATCGAAAACCCAATGAGTCATATACCCAGGCATGATGTTACTGTTTTTGGTGTGTCTACTGATTTGACTGATCTTAATTTACCAACCCATCTGGATATCTTGAGATATTATTTTTACTTGAGCGAACAAAAAAAGTTGTCCTATAAAGCATTCACTATTCAAGTACAAGATAAGTTGATTGGAATTTGGGAAAAACTTGGTATGGAAATAATGCTGAAAAAAAGTGTATGTAATAAATTGAATAGATTGCTTGACAAATATCAAGAGCAAATCAAGAGAAGAAACAAACCCCAACAATTTACAGAGTATGTAAAATCTCTGGAAACAATTTTTTTCATTGGAACATGTAAATGCGATTTGAAGGCAGCTCCATGTGCATGCGGTTTGGTTCCCGAACGCCTCAAAGAGTTTATGCACGATCAACATAATCAGAGAAGTCTAACAATGGATGGATTTGCGATGGAAATTGAAGAGCAAGGAGCAAAATCTATGTCATCAATGCCAACATACCAAGATCCCGATTATTCAACATACGCACCGCCACCGGTTCAAGAAGATTTGGATATAAGCACAAGTTCACAATACACACAGAGATACGATTGTTTTAACTTTGCCTTGGTATGTGACAGATTTGGCGTGCCTGATAGAGTAGCATCAGCAATGGGAACAGCTCTTTTCCAAGATTTTAAAATGAAAGATATCCATGGCAAACCTCTCATCATGGATAAATCGAAAGTTCGCCGAGAAAAAGAGAAATGCAGACAAGAAGTGCTTCGCAAACGGTTAGATGATACCAATTTGTTAGCATTTTCATTCGATGGCAGAAAAGATGATACTTTAACGAGAGATACAATTGATGAGAAGTATCATACTAGAATGGTAAAAGAACCTCATCTTGTTATTTTGAGAGAACCGAATTCTGAATTGATTGGTTACGTAAGACTGGAACATGAAACCGCTGAATACAAAACAACCAAATTAAATGATTTTTTCAACGATAAAAATATATCACTGGATGCATTAATTGGCATATGCACTGACGGTGAGCCAACAAACACTGGCCCAAACGGTGGAATTATACGACGATTCGAATTGCTGTTAAAAAGACCATTGCATTGGTTCGTTTGCCTTCTACACTTCAACGAACTTCCGTTTCGGCATTTGTTTGAAGCTTTGGATAAATCAACCAGCACTGGACCAAGATCGGCAACCGGAAAATTGAGCCGTCAAATCGAAACTTGTGAAACTCTTCCGGTAAGTTATTGCTATCACTCATTTATTATAATTGTCAACCGTTTTTAATTGTTTTATTTTTATATATTTTCAGGTGGTGGACGGCTTTCAGAAAATTGAGTTGAAAAATATGCCCCCTGCTCCAGAAAAAATTGAATTTTCCACCGATTCCAAGTACTTATACGACATGGCCCATGCAATTTCTAGCGGCGTGGTTTCAGTGGATCTGGCAAACATCAAACCAGGGAAAATTGTACATTCTATGTGGCTCACCAAGGCCGCTAGACTATTACGATTATATGTGACAACGGAAAATCCAGATGCAAATTTAAGAATACTGGTTGAATTTATAATTACATGTTATGTGCCAATGTACTTCAATATCAAGTATTACAGCTCTGTCGTGTACGGTAGTAGATTATTTTTCAAATTCATTAGTTGGTCAAGATTTCTAGAACCTCGTTTACGCAAAATTGTCAATAAAGTAATTACAGATAATTCATATTATGCGCATTCGGAAAATATCTTGTTATCAATGTTGTTTGATGATAGCAAAGAAAAGCGCGACTGTGCTATCAAGATAATTCTACGCTATCGAACCGATGTTGACGACCCAACGGGACTTAGAGCTTATAAAAAACCAGATATAAACTTTTATTGCACAAGTTACACGGAAATGATCAATATGAATGACATAAATGACGTATTTGAACCACCATTCACGCGAAGCATTCCATACGATACTTTGAAAGAATATTTAAATCAAGATGATCCACCGTTTAATGATCCAAAAATTCCATCACACATACAAGAAACAGAACGACACGTTCAATTGCTAGCTAGCGTTTCCAAACGAGTTATACCGGAAAATGTAGAGGCTGTTATGGCGACGACATTAGAGAGCCGTGCGAAATTGCCCAGACTTGAAAGCAAAAAAGACTTCAAACAGTAATTTTTTATTTTTTCTTTTCTATTACTAAGTTAAATTAATTTTTTCATTTACATATGTTCTGACTAAATAAATTTCTAAGGAGAAAAAATAAATAAAATAATAAAAATAAATAAAATAAATAAAAAATAATAAAATAAAGTGCCAAAAATGGTGATTTTTTAAAATGTTTGTATGGGGAACCCCCCACGGGAGCTCCAGGGGGTGTGCCACTGGCATGGGTGGATCGGCCCTCCAAAGTTAGTGGGGGTCGGTCATACATTTGGACTCGATTGGGGCACTCTAAATGGGTCAAAGTGTGATTTTTCAAAACTTGACCCTACGGGACAAAAGTCAACAGTTGGGGGGTAGTAGAATTCGTTTTAGAGGTATGGTTCCTTCGGCAAAGTTTCTTATTTTGATCCCTAGAATACGATTTTCCCTGAGCCATGGGCCTCATGCCTCCCCACAAATCGACCCGGCCTATTGTATATGCTATTTGTAGCTGCGGCAAAGGCGAGACTTTATTGTTGGATTGATAGCACAACGTTAATAAATTTTTTTGTCCACATTTGCAATAAAACTACTGCAGTAGAAGCACATAGAGTGGTACAATAAAAATAATGTTATTTTTGTACCAAAAGAGTCTAATCCACCAAACTATCTAGAACTGTGGCCAATTGAAAGATATTGGACTCTGTTCAACAGAGAACTTAATAAGACCACATCAGTTCCCAAAACCATTTTCCATACAAATACACAGTTGGTATCAAAACAGTTACTAAAAAGAATGTAAAACTGTTTATAAATGATAGAGTAGAATAACAGAATGTTTATGGACGGCAAGCGTTAATTCTAATCATTAATATCCAATACTTTTCTTCCAGAATAAGGAGAGCACAAAAAACAATTTGTTTTTAATTTTAAAGCAAATCTAATTCAATTTACTTTGCTTTTTCATTATTAACATATTTAATTAAAGTTTGTTTGCCTAGGCGTATACTTTATGCGGAATTTTATGGTGATATAACATATCACTCATACGTATTAAAATTTTGTGTGTACATTAGAGTGGCAATGAAAATTGAACTTTGGATTTTCGCTGACACCCGGGCGAAAATTCGAACCAAATCGGATAACTCCAAGAGGTGCATCTTTGAGGTAATAATTTCGGAATTTTGTATCAAATCCAGAGAAATAAAATTTAATTATTTTTAGGCCCGTTAACTTATCTCAATTTATGCCCTGGTTAAGACCTCTACTAGTCTTAACCACTAGTAAAAATATTTTTTGAATAACTTATCTAAATTTTAACCAAGTATTTCTTCTAACCAATGCTAAAAATTAACTATAGAAATTTCTGTGGTTAAGAAACTTAACCAAGGCTATTTTAGAACAATTCACCCTACATAATATATTTTAATAAATTAAACTTGTAATGATGATTATTAAAAAAATCTAAAGCGCAGCTTTAAACAAACTTTGACTAAGAATCGTTTATGATACCTATAAGTATTTTCGATGTGCATTTCTCCACTTTACCAAAACTTACAAAAATTGCTTCAGTACTTAAAATCGTGCATAAATTTTAATTTAGGATTTAGGTTTCTGCGATAGCTTACGGAAATTGGCCGCATGTAAGAAAATATTAAAAATTTATCTTTTTATGGGTTCAAGGAGCCAAAATTTGTCTTTAGTAATTAAAACCAAAAATGGTGACCAATATTAGAACAATTTGACACGAGTTACACACCTCTACAAAATTAAAAGTCGCTGCTGCTAGAAGCTTGATACATACTTTTAGTATTTTACTTGCTGATTCCAAATCTCTATTCCGAATTCGTCTCCCACCTCTCAAATTTTCAAAAATCGTGATTAAAAACACGGAAAATAGCTTTTTTTTTATCTATTTTGAAATACTACACAAAACGCATCCTTAACGCTTAAGACTTTTTGTTACGACAAACATTTAATTTGTGTAACGTTATAGGAAAACATTCTTTTGAAAACCACTCTCAGAAAAACAATTATTCCATCAATTTTGGGTAACTTTCTTAAGGATTTAAATTCAAAATGTAAGACTACTGAATTTAATTCTTAAATATAAAAAAGCGCATAGAAATCACTCGCGAATTAACGAAATGTGAACCAATCATATTTTAATTATTGTAAAAGTATGTGGGGAACCCGTGGACAACCCACAGTTTTGACTCGCAATTACAAAAAAGATACAAACATGCACAGCGATTATTTTTCTACTCTGATGTGCTGATCACATAAATTCTTAATTTAATAATCTATCACAAAATTTCCAGTTTTTTTTTTTTTGTAATTTTATGAGCGAATCTTTCCGCCATTGTCTCGATCAGCACAAAATACTAATTAATAGTTCAAATAATCCACTTTTATTTTCTAGACTTAGCAAATGGATTTAATTAAATCACCTCGCGTAGTATGCAAAAAGACACAATCATTTTATAGTATTTAGCGACCACGAATCTTGAAAAAAACGACGTGGCCAGGTGTATTATTTTTTATGACCAGAAAGACACAAAAAAACCGGGAGAAAAACTTTTAATTTTCCCGTATTGAAAAAAAATTTTTGTTATTATTTATTTTTTCATTTTCTAACATTTTATACTAAGGTTAACTACCCAGAGTTAAAATGTTGATAAGTTATTATGGTTAAATTTTCCTAGGGATAAATATTTAGTATTGGTTAGTTACCCATGGTTAAGTTAAAGTTAACTGCTCGAAATAAGTTAATGGGCCTTAGTGACATATTTATACCATACGCCACTACTTATATTATGTCCTATGGTTTCATTAGGAACAAAGGGCCACAACGAACTCTCTCCATTCGGTTCAGTTTGATGAGAAATGTTTCCTCTGTTTTCTTGAGTAACATTTCGTACAATAACATCAAGAACGATGTTGAAGAGAAGAGGGGATAGAATGCATCCCTGGCGGACACCGGTAACAACGACGGGGTGTAATAAGTTTGTGCTGATGTTTGTAACACCAAAAAATATTGGACCTAGACCTTTTAGTATACCGATCGACTCAGAATAACTTTTTGCTTCGATTTAATGATGTCCGTCTGTCCACCCGTCCGTCCATCTGTCTGTCTATGCATTTTTGTGCGCTTTCTACAGGTCGCAAATATTAAGATATTTTGATGAAATTTGGTACAGCCCAAGGACTAAGCCTATTGATTTTGGTTAAAATAGGTCCATGTTTCGACCTAATGCCCATATAAAGGTCCCCTCAAAATTGGCATGTTTACACGCTGTATGTCGCCCATATATTTCCGATTTTTCTTCTTTTATCATTTTTTAAAAAATTTTGACACAAGTCCATTTTAACCTGTTCGAATTTGGGATCCAAAGTTTAGTTGGGTTTTAACCAGACAGGTGTAGGATATTATACAGTCGGCATGCCCGAGTTTAACTTTTTCGCTCGTTTTCTAATAAAATTTTGTATGCTGAACACGACCATAAAATACATTTTTGAAATCGATCAAAAGATTTTTGAGCGAAAGTTTTATAAATGTCACCTGCTTTAAATGTCGGTACTAGAGCCAATTAATTATAGAGATAAGACATCAGAACTCGCACTACCGAACGGTAGTGGTCGCTAAAATTTAATATTACCTGAGCAACTATTTAGTAGTGTCCGACCGAACAGTTTGGCCAAAAAGCGACACTTGTTCGGTTTTTTTGTATTTAGAGGAATTCTTGAGAAATTTTGATGGTGGGAATATGTTTATTGAGCCGATTTAATGGGATTTTGAATGTTAAATTTAAGGAAAAGCCCGTAGTTTAGCTGTAAAGTTAACTGTCCGGCCGCCGAACTTTTTCCAATTTGGCCAAACTTTCGGCGGCCGAACAGTGAATTCATTGCTTAACTTCAGGCCTTTCCTTAAACTTTACACCCAAAATGGATTCCAATTGGCCCAACAAACATTTTTCCATAAGCAAAATTTGTCTATAATGCTTCAACATACCGCATATCATGCAAATACATTTTGTGGCCGAACTGTTCGGTCGGACTCTACTATTTAGTATCACTTTAGTATCCGCTAAAAAATGTACAGAATGAAAAAAACAAGCGCTATAACAAACTTTTAGATATTGAGGGCTTATATTCAATAGGAGCCATCTGATATTTTGAAGAAAATGAGTTTTTGATGGCAAACGTTTCAGTTCTACAGCTATTATCTATGATATTAATTTTGGACAGGAAGAATAATTCTAGAATCACTTTTTTCTCATTTTAGATAGAAAATCATTTTAGATACTAAATTATAATTTTTTTTCTTAAAGTTTTTGCGAATCAAAATTATCGAGTTATCTAAACGTATATGAACAAAACAGAAATATATTCATTTTAGTAACATTTTAAAGAAAATATACTAATTATAAAAGGGCTATCTACAAATTTTTTTTATCAACATAAAAAATATCCGATGGCACTTAGGGCTATTTACAATAAAATCGCGAAAAACATGAAACTTTAACAAAAAATGTATGGGTAAGGATTGATCGACATTTTTCATAAATAATTTAGAAGATTAAGTAAGAAAAATAATCATAAAACGTGAACTAAACAGTTTTTTTAGCTTTCTTGGAAAATTATATAATTGTAGATATCCTGTATTGAATATAAGCCCTCGATATGCTTTTGTTTTTTGTTAGATCTTTTGCTTGTTTTAATTTAAATAAAAAAGAAAAGTCCCAGGGGTATGTCATCAACAAAATATGAGTAATAACGAAATCGTTATCACTAGGTGGCACTTTGTTCAGTAAACTGACACTTTTATTTTTCATTTAAATTTACATAATAACAAACAAAAGAGTAAAAAAAAAAAAACAAAAGCATATATAAAATTTTTGTATTCAAACATATATTGTGATTTTTTTTCTCATTTTGCACAGTTTTCAATAATTTTTAAGTTTTCAAATATAAGTTAAGCTGATCTGATACTAATTAAATAATTGCTTTGGTACGAGTATTACTAAATTTTAGTCAGAGACTATTAATTATAGAGATAGGAAATCAGAATTTACACTACTGGCCGGCAGTGTGCGCTGAAGGTTAGTATTACCTGGGCAACTTTTTACTACATATCAGCTGAGCCTTTATTTCGGAACACACAAAATTATAAAAAACAAGAGCTAAATACCCAACAAACAATTCGTTCCGTTTACGCACCGTTTTCGGTCCGTCATAAACGGAATCCAACTCCGTATACGTACCGTTTTCTGGATCCGTATACGGACCAGAAAACGGAACATAAGGAACATCGAAACTGATTCGAATCCGTTGAAAATCCGTCAATGACGGACCGTTTACGGACCGGTATGTCGTGTTAAAAACGGACTAGTCCGTTTAAAGTCCGTCAATGACGGACCATTTACGGACCGTTATGTCATGTAAAAAACGGACTAGTCCGCTGAAAGTCCGTCAATGCCGGACCGTTTCCGGACCGTTATGTCGTGTAATAACGGAGTATTTCCTTGTCCATATCCTACCGATTTTTTCAAAAAATAGACCATATGTTTATTATTTTCAATACAAAGTACTTTTTTTTCTTTTTTATAAATTAATTAATAATTATTATTTATAATTACAATATTTAGCACATCCAGCTCGGTCTATCTATCTATCCAGCGCTTAGCGACCCGGAGTAAAATCCAACATCTATATGGAAAAGAGACAATAAATTAGTTATGGTTTAATTGACTGTGTACACGATGCAAATTCTCATATGTTATACACAAAACATTGTGAAACATTAAGTTTCATAAATCTTTCCTTGTTACTTGATGTTGTTTGATTAATGGTGTGATAGAAAGAATTCCCTCTATTGGATATTGTCCATATATTCCCGTTATAATAATATTTTCACCGACTTAACAAAAATTTTTTATTTTGTAAACAAACCGATGAAATCCGTATTTAAAGGTACGGAAACGGATACACCAATACGGAGTTAAAACGTATTGTGTTCGAAAATCCATTTATACGGTCCGTTAATGTGCCTTATACGTACAAGCATTGACGGATACGTACATTACGGACAGTTAACGTGCCGTAAAAGCCGGATTCATGAATCCGTACGTGCCGGAGAGTCCGTAAAAATGTTTCTTGGGTATGTTCGAAAAGTAAATTTTAAGGCTTGTAATCAAAAAAAAATGTTTTGAATTTTATTACAGTTTAATAAAACAAATTAACATGCAAAACAACAACAAAAATCGTTCAATTAGCCTCTAATAAGACAAAAAGTTTTTTGTGAATAACCATGTAAATATTATTTTGCTTTTTTAACTTTTTTTGTTTGTTTTTATTTAACCCTTAAATGCATGATCTCTTCAATTTTAACCATATTTTATATATGATTTTTAAAGGCGTGTAAATTTCACGAAAAATACCAAAAAAAAATTTAAAAAAAGATGATTTTTATACAAAAATATGTTTTTTTTTGCCAAATAGCTAAATTGTGAATATTTTAACGTGTATGAAAAAAAAAACAAAAAAAAAATATATATAACTATGAATTATACATTTCTTGTAGCCAAAATTAATTTTATTGCGAGAATACCACTTTAAATATTTAAATAAACATTTTTGAATATTACAATTTTTGTAAAAAAACGCGTCTTTTAGATTTTTTACAAACATATGAAGCAAAACCAAGATTTTTTCTATAACTGTTAAAAAAATCTGCGGTAAACATAAGGACACTTTGTACAGAAGGGCCCCCATGCCCAAAAATGAAGGTTTGTGCATCAAGTGGGTTTTATTATTAAAAAACTGTTACGTTGCCAATTGGCTACACCATGCATATAAGGGTTAAAATTTGAATAAAAAAGAAACATGTCAGTTAACTGAACAAAGTGCCATTTAGTGATAACGATATCATTATTACTTATTTTTTGTTTGTGATGGCATATCCCCGATTTTGGTACCCACTGCCCATAAATACTGCAAGTCCTGATGTCTGAAGTATCCCTATAATTAATAGTCTCTGATGTCACCTTGAGATAACGATGACTTTATAAATTATTATTTTTTTTTGTCTGGTGATGCCATACCCTAGTCGGTATGCTTTAATGCTTATATGCTTACATTTTAGGGGGTGACAACTAGGGATGCCAATCGGGATTGATATTTGAAAATCCCGGTATTCGGGAATTTGCATGAAATCCCTACGGAACTTTTCGGGTTCCCGGGATTTTACGGGATTTCGGAATTTTTTAATTATTTAATAGTTGTTAATTAATAATGTGGTACATTTTATGAATATTGAAACATCTCAGTCAGAAATTGACAGTGGTACGAAAAATCAAGTATGTACTTGCATACAACTGGGTAACCGCGATGTTAAAAATAAATGACTGGCAGAACACTCATTTGGGACGCTTTGCCAGCGTTTGCAAACATCGTTTTGCCAGTATTTGTTTTACAAAACATCACGGCAGGGCAAAAAAAGATACATATGAACTTTTTTTAAATTTTATTTTGGAAAATATAATTCCAAACCACCTATTTATTGGTTTTGGCAGCGTTTTACCAAAGTTAAAAATTTTGTTTCTCCAGTACTTTTCCGGCGCTTTTTGAACTGCCGGTCCTTTTGTCTATTGACGTTATCATATTGGAAATGGGAAAGCAATTTTTGTCAGTACTTGTACAACATATTAAAATACCTTGCCATCGCTTTCCCGTTTGTATTTTTCTGGCTGGGATAATACATAAAGGCCTGTAGTGTACTTAATACACTTGCGCCCAGTATTTTGTAAGCAGATTTTAAAACAGATTCGTTGCGATAACCTTGCCCACTAAATCGTGTAATTACAGCAACAAAGTTATTTGGTTATCGTTATCAAATGTTTTCATGGAAGAATTCAAACTTACAGTCCCAGCCAAAACTTACAGTCCCAGTATCAGAAATCGAATTTCGCTTGGAAGAATAAATCGGTAAAATAACAAACTTGATTTTTCGTATGTATTACTCAAAAACTTAATATTGTTTACCAAAATTTCAAATAATTCTGCAAAGTCTTTGCATAGTTTACTCGAATAATCTACTTAATTTATAATTTTACCAATATCTTGGCATCAATTTCTTGTCAATATGAGAAAATTCAAGAAAAAACGTAGGTAATCTAAAATTGCTAACTTTGTTTATTTGCGTTTATATTAATATTAAAAAATAAGAAAATCCCGGGATTTTTGAGAAATAATCCCGGGATTCGGGATTTCCCGTTTGGCATCCCTAGTGACAACCCTTCAAAGGTAAAAAGATTTACTGATCTAATAATTTAATTGTCACTATGCTTTAGAAGTCGTAAAATTAAACTAAATAATTCAATAAGTGTCCAAAATTATATTATTTTTGCAATTTAAAAAATACATTTCAAAGAACAAGAAGGATAATATAAGAATTTAAGTATCCGAGTAAAAAAATGTATCTAGTGTATTATATAATCATATCCAATTCGATATTTTTTAATATCTGCTGTAATATCTAGCTGATCCAATTAGATCTCAAAATTGGGTGTATCCAATGATAACGTTTTAGATTCTATTGCATACATTGGTAGGAACTAAGTTCAACTTATATATCAAAATTGGGAGGTACCTATAATGATATTTAAGTTTATCCTTAGATCCAATTTGATCCGAAAAATGGCAGATCGAATTAGATCTAGCAATATATTTGGGGGTTTAGTTAGATCTAAATTGATACGAAAAATGGCCGACCGAATTGTATCAGATTGGATCCAACAATATATTATGTTTAATATAATTTATAAAACAAATAGAGGGCGACCGCAAAAGTAACTGGCCTGGCACATTTTCTGTTTTACTAGCAACTTTTTTTTTTTTTTTTTTTAAAGCAATCTTTTATAAGCCATCTGGCAAAATTTCCGAAATATTTAACGATTATTTTCTTTGTTACAGGTGATTGAAGTAATGTAATTTTTGAAAAATGGAAAATAAAGAGTTTCGTGCGGTAATTAAACACTTTTATATGAAAGGTTATACGCCACAATTAATCAAAGATGAATTGGATTCTGTTCATGGTGATAATGCACCATCATACTCCACCGTAAAATCCTGGGTTCAACACTTTAAAAGGGGTTGTTCAAGTACGGAAGATGAACAACGCTCTGGAAGACCGAAAACTGCTACTACTATTGAAAACATTATAAAAATATTTAATGAAGTGACTAAAGATAGACGAATAAAGCTCAGAGAACTTGCTGATATTGTTAAAATACACGAAAAACAAGTTTGGAGTATTTTACATGATGAACTCCACATGAAAAAGCTATCTGCAAGATGGGTGCCGCGTTTGTTAACTTTGCCCCTTTATGCTCCTTCACACACTGCATTTTTAACTCAACAAAAACTGGCCGAATTACGATTTGAAATTGCTTCGCATCCACCATATAGTCCAGATTTAGCTCCTTCTGATTATTTCTTGTTTCCGAATTTAAAAAAATTTCTCGGTGGCAAAAAATTTTCGTCCAATAGCGAGGTTATTGCTGAAACTGAGGCATATTTTCAAGGTCTTGAAAAATCTTATTTTTCGGATGGAATTAAAAAACTTGAAAAACGTTTGATGAAGTGTATTGAGTTGGAAGGAGATTATGTTGAAAAATAAATAATAATAATTCCAAAACAACGGTTCTTTTTATGTTAGGCCAGTTACTTTTGCGGTAGCCCTCTTATACATAAAAATAAAAATTATTTTAATTTTTGCATTAAAAAATACAAAAGTTTTTTCGGACTTTCTATATTTTTGTATATTTAGTTAGAATATTATTCTACCTCAAGTCCAAATTCTAATATTATATTGTCATATTAGATTTTATTTGTTGTTTCGAAAAGGTTGACCACTTTTATGATAGACAACACAATTGTTTCGTGGGCATCACCCTAACTCTTCAGTTGTCCCCAATAAGAAAATGATGATTGGAAGACACTAACCGAGACATTATATAAGGTACAAAACGGGACGAAAATTTTGTACTTTTGTATATGAGCTGTCTGATTTGGTAAAACCAGTCATAAATCAAATTTGCGCAATCCCCATGTAATTCCCCTGCCGTTATGGAGGGTCCAAATTTTTAAAAATTTTGGGTACTTTATATGGAGAAGTATACTGCTACGGCTGCTAAATTCATATATATTATTCCTTGTTAAATTTAAGCGGACACGTGTTTTTCGTTTTTCGATATTCGCACTACATAAGGTTTGGCAAAATTTTTCCTGAAAAACTCTTTTTTCGGTACATTTTCAAAGAATTTAGGCCATTTTCTGTGCTAAAGGTGGGAAATACGTACATCAAATTTCATATATTGAAGGATGCATTAATTCTGTGATATACTCTTTTTTAATTTCGTAAATGTAAAATGTGCTCCCATACAAAATGTTAAAAAATTATATTTTTTACATAATCCGTCTTTTTTATATGAAATGTTATTCTTATTTCTACATTGGATCATGTAGTTTTTATAAGCTTTCCAGAACGAAGCCGCGGCTAAGCCGCCGCCGACCATTTTCAGGTACTCGAGCCGCCGCCGACTTGTGCGGCTAATTTCGGCTATAAAATATTAACCGACTGTATCAGCTAAGGCCGGCTAACTTATCTAAACATAAACTGAGTTAAGTGCTTAACCATAGTTATTAATGTTAAATTTATATGGAAATATCTGTGGTTAAGTTTTAACCTTGGTTATGTTGGAAAAAAGTTATTCGCCCTAAGTCGTTAGAAATGAGATTTTTTTTTTATCTTTCCTATACAATTAATTAATTCTGATTACAAAAAAATTCTTGAACTCATAGGATTTTCAATACAACTTTTTTTAACTGTGGTATTGTTAAAATTATACGAATTTTTTCACAAATCGTCGGCTTTAGTCGAATTTTAGTCGCCGCCGAGTTTTTTATCGTTTAGATTTTTCGGCTTTAATCGACTTTTAGCCGTCGCCGACTATATTTTTTTTAGCCGCTGCCGGCCGCAATTTAATATCGGCTTCATTCTCTGTTGATGATCGCCATTCCACAGATTGCTCCACAATAACACGGATACTGTTTATTTGGTTGATAGTGGATGAATCCCGCCTCTTCTTGTCTTAATACTGGTGTCACCCTAGCGGAGTTTCTTTTGGCGATTATTTGAGCGATGACCTTGTTGACAGTGCAGAGCATAGTAATGAACATATTTGGGATGTTTATTACTATGCTTTCTATCTACTCATCAGGTAGACTTTCATTTTTCCAGAAGGTGCGCTTGAGTGGGTGGCTTATTTTGGCGCTTGTATGAGAATCTGCCTTTAATAATTCAGCAGATATTCCATCTACACCTACTTATTTATTGGATTTAAGGCTATTGCTTGAGTTTGTGATCTCATCTACGGTGGGACAGTCAGAAGATATATTTGGATCGTCTGCATGTGATTCACATTCACAGCTGATGCGAGCACTGTGCCCATTTGAGGATAGCACGTCACTGTAGAAATCTGCTCAAACATTGATTTGTTCCTCGGAATATGTTGCAAGTTCTCCATTCCGTTTTCTTAAGGGCTTTTGTGCCGTCACATGTTCATTGGTAAATTTTCTTAAACACCTGTACATATCACTGGTACGATGCGTTTCCGCTGCCACTTGTGCTTTCTTGCCGATTTCGTCGATTTAGTTCTTATAAGTTTTTTTGGCTATTGAGAAAAAATATGCATTTGCATGGAATTGCTTGCCCTAGACATTAGTGAAAGTAAAATCCGTCTAATTTTGTAATCCATTGATTTATATTTAAATTTTCAGAAAAAATCATCATTGCAGGAATTCAAAGTGCTAACGTGGTATCGTTGTAAAATACCATGATTCCTAGAAAATTGTCAAATTTGGTAAAAATACTAATTTAATACTGAAAATGGTACGAACTGTTAATTCTATCATTGAATATGATACATTGGAAATATTCAGTAAAAAATATTTCTTTTATTCTATATAAAGCGGGCCATACATTTGCAATATTATGGTACAACTTTCCAAGTGGTGCAAGCATATTGACCGTGTATGTATTAAATTGAAGGTTGAGCTATATTATGTAGTGAATCAAAAAACTTTTGATTTTTATTGGACAACTTGAAATATTGCATAATCTATTTACAACACTGTGCAATTTTAATTTTGCGCTGTTTATGTTTGTGTGCAATTTGAGGTTATGTTGAATTTATATATTGCATAAAATATTGTGGCGATCTTTTGTAACATATATGTTGCAATTTATTGTATGGTGTGTGGCAAAACGAGAAAAATACTGTGCCATTATATTGGACATAATATTGGAAATGTATGGTGGGCTTAATGCATATTAGGGACACCTAAACGTATAATTAATACATTAAGTATACGTAAAGAGGTCCCAGCAAAAACAGACATTACCGAGTAATTAAGCGAGTAAGTAGCACACAAAGTGTTTCACTACTTACCACACTCTCAAAACAATTCCGTTGTGTCAACGGAATTTTTTGCCAACCGAATCAATTCCAACAACCGAATTCAGTTGTGGCAACCGAATTCCATTTCAATTCGGTTGCCACAACTGAATTCGGTTGGGACCGAATTTTTTCCAACCGAATTGGCTCGGTTGCTGCAACCTCGTAATTCGGTTGGAAAAAATTCGGTTGTCACAAAGGAGTTGTTCTGAGAGTGCAGGCTATTTACTCGCAACATTACTTTGTACCCTCTCGCTTACAAAAAAAGTGCGAATAACGAGTTACCCATAGTGAAAGAATAAGTGGTTACTCACAAAGATAGAATAAGTGGTTACTTAGAAGTTAGGAAATAAGTGGTTACCCCACATTGCGAAATAGTTGGTCATATTGGAAATATCCCTATAAACAATTTCACTGGAATTCAAGTTGAAAACAAGTTCAATTCCAGCCCTGTTTTCCAGATTCAAGGCTTGAATACAACTTTAATCACATTTTATTTCAATAGCATACTCCAGCAAAAGGGAAACAAAAATTCAAGTTTCAAATATTTTTGTTAAATATACAAATGCTAGAATTTGAAATGTACTTTACTTCAAGCAAAATTTAAAGCACTTGAATTTTTAAAACCTATGTGCTTATTGGGATAACTTTTTATCTCGGAAAATATTCTATTCAATTGGAAAAATGTTCGAAAATTATTTTGTAATTTAAAGTAATGCAAAAGGTAATGGCCTATAATTACTTGGTAATCCGTATGGTATTGACCTGTCATTACCATGTTTTTGCTGGGGTGCTATCTGCTTATAGAATAACTGTGTTATTCAAAAACTTTTAAAATAGCCTAATTACAGATTTTTAAGCTAATTTGGTAAAAAGAATATTCAGAAATCATTAATAAAGAAAAGTTTATTAAACGCTTAAAGTAGGATATAGCCTTAAATATCTGTTTGATAAAGTTTCGAAAAAGAAAACCACTGTAAAAAAATAAAAAATTGTTTAAGATTCATCCACCCAAGAATAAATGGAATACAACATTTTGTATCCAACCGAAACAAAAAAACTACAAAAATTCCAAGACAATCGTAAATCTTTTTTCGAAAATTTTTCAATTACCTGATGAAAAAATGTGTCATTGCACTAATTTTGCACTCTAGTATAACAAAAAGAAATAGTTTTTTTGTTAATATTATTTGATGTTTATTATTGAATTTTTGAAATGCTAATACACCATGTCTTTTCATTAGGGTGGCCAAAGGGCAATTATTTAACTTTTTGACGAAAAAACTCAGTATTTAAGTTGACAAGTGTCTTTAATAAACCGGCAACTGTAGTTTTTGCTTAAAACTTCACTATAGGTCTAACATTTTTAATTTTAATATTTTGAACTACATATACAAAATTGTATTTTGAATAAGGAATAACTTCAATTAAGTTGTTCACAAGGGGTGTACTATCTGTTGTATCGTTGTATCGTCCTAATAAAAACCAGAAAGGGTTTTCACAAGGGGTGTGCTATTTGTTGTATCGTTGTATCGTCCTAACAAAAAACAGAGTTGCT
Organism: Leucophora obtusa; assembly: GCA_949987735.1. Lineage (NCBI taxonomy): Eukaryota > Metazoa > Arthropoda > Insecta > Diptera > Anthomyiidae > Leucophora > Leucophora obtusa. The sequence goes on along the minus strand of OX465297.1, from coordinate 100,120,005 downwards.
AAAAATTAAATTGAAAAAATACAACATTTGAGAATAGCACGATACAACATTTTAACATATGTTTAGTGTCCTATGTTTGACGATACAACAGATAGCACACCACTTATGAACAACCTTAGAGTTGTTAAAATTTTAATTTTACTTTAACAGCGATTTTCTGCTGACTTTTCTCTCTGTTGGCGCACTTAAACATAGGACACTAAACATAAGTAAAAATGTTGTAATGTGCTATTGTCAAATGTTGTAAGTAATTATGACAGAAGAAATAAGAGATTTTAAATCTTTTAGCGCCCGAACATTTTAAAAAATGTTTAAGAATCTGTGAGTTATTCTGATTATGAGAAATGGAGAAATTTTCTTTAAGCAAATACTTTAGAATATTCAGTATAAGAAGATTATAAGAACTTGAAAATATTTATGCTAAGGAAAAGTTGGATTTTTTTATGAGAATTATCTCAAAATTTAATATTTTTGTTAAAAAGAATATTGGCGAAGAAAACAAAAACATTTCTATAGAAAAAAATTAATGCAATGAAATCAATAGTATACATGGTCACTAGACCGTACCTTAAAAAAAAGTTCGCCGTATACCCTCCAATATGAAGTATTTTTCCATGGCAATTTCAAAAAAAAATTTTTTTTTTGCCGAAGGGCGGGGACCCCTTTTTCAATTTTTCCTTATAGCTTCGGCATTTAAAGTCGGATTTTAAAGTGTGATATATCGATTATTTTGCCTCGAGGAGACCAGTGTTTTACTATAAAGGAAAAACCCAATGAAAAAAAAAAATTAAAAAGGCGACCCCTACGTTCGGCAACCAATACATATATATAAAAAATTTCTACTGGGTTTATCGAAAAACTTCCTTTGCAAAAGTTTAATGATTTTTTGCGAGCTTTACATTAAGGTGGTACATTAGGGTTTTAGCAACTGAGATCTGGTGGGTAACTACTAGAACGGGATACTTGACGTCAATGGCCCTTAGAGCAAAACACTGGTCTCCTCGAGAGAAAAACATCGATATATCATACTTTAAGATCCGAATGTAAATGCCAAAGATATAACGAAAAATGTAAAATGACAAGCCCTACGTTCGGCAAACGAAAAAAAAAATTTTTTTTTGAAACCTCCCTGCAAAAATACTTCATATTGGGGGCTGTACGGCGCACTTTTTTCCCCCCTGTAAGTTGGTACGCTCTAATGGTCACTCTACTTGTGATGCCAATCCCAATTTAAGAGAGCAATAGAGTGTGATGTGGAGGAAAATCTTAACATTAATTATATTTTTCTATTATACAGAAAAAAAGTGTACAAAATACATACTATGAGTAATAATCACGAGGATTGACGCTTTTCATGATTTTGATGTTGTTTAAGACAAGAAAAATATATATAAAAAATAAATTAATATATATACGATGTACGTATATGTATTTTTCATTTTTTGTAGTAAATTATACTGATAATCTTAATACATATTTAAAGATAAATAATGTATTTTAAATATATTTTGCTCAGTTGTTTTTATTTGTTTTGGCAAAATGCCAACAAATTATTTTCTTTTATTTTAATTTTATAAATTATTTATTTCAACGAATAAAATATAATAATAATATTCTTCTTGCTGATGTTTTTTAATACAATATTTTCTATTGTTAAACAAAAATTAATAAAAAAAAAATATTTAATTGAGACCATATACAGGGAAAACTTGCACTAAAGGACACAGGCTACACATATTCTTAAAACAATTCAGTTGTGACGACTTAATTTTTTTCAACCGAACTGATTCGGTTGCTGCAACCACGAATTTGGTTGTCCCAACCGAATTCAATTGTGGCAACCTGATAATTCGTTTGTCGCAACCAAATTGCAATCGAATTAGAGCGTTAAACTGTTAATTATTATTTTTAGGTAAATTTTTTGATTAACTTTTACTAAAATCTCCACATATTAAATAATTTCAAAATGTTTATTAATATTCTAAATTTCAACCAGTAAATAAATGATTAAAAAAATATTCAATCCATAAATGGAAACCTTTTTATGAGTAATAAATTTTCGCCAATCGCCGATGTCTGTTTTAGGAGGTTTCCCTGTATACCCAAAATTTTCAGTACAAGTTTCCTTAATGTAGTTGCCGACTGCATATTGTGTTTTATGTTGGTTTTCTATTTAAAATTAGGTACAAGACAATTCTAATAAGTTTCGTTGTTTTGTTATTATAATTATAATCAGTGTTGCCAAAACTTATTTACGAAAAAATGCTAGATTTTTGTGATAAGAATGCTAAAAATTGCTAAGATAAAAAAATATGCTAGAAAAAATATGCTAAAAAAATTTTATAAGAAATGTTTCAATTGGTTAAAAAAAAAAGTATTTTAGTGACTTTTTACAATTGCATTGAAAGTAAGTGACCTACAGTTATGCCTTCAGTTAATTTTGTTAACTAAAATTATATAAAAGAAGGTAAAAACAACTCAAAAGTTTTTGTAATAAAATTCAAAAAGCCATTAATATAAGTTTAAAAAATTAATTTTTTACGAGGAAGTGCTGGTAATGTGAAACACACATTTTGATTTTTCAGTTTTCTGTCAAAGTAAAAATGGTGAATTTGTGCAGTCCACATTAATCTCCTTATTATTCGATTTCCCAACTGCGCCACAGGAAGTATTTTGTCTCATAAAGTTGCACGCGGATAAACTCAAGTAACTCAAATGTGTTATTTTGAAAAAGGGAGGTACTGTGGAATCCTTCGGCGGGTAATATGAATTTCCCATCCGCATTAATTTAACTACACTCAGATAAAAAGTTAGTAAAAAAAATTTGTAAACAGTTTTCAATCGCACTTAACTATTTCTGTATTGATTTTTAGTACAATTTTTTTGACTAATAATTTTTGTTATTCTCTTACTACAAATTAAGAATTTTTTTTACTAATTTTCGTTGCTGATTTCAGCAAAACGTTTTACTAATTTTTCAAAACCGAGTGCTAAACTTAGCAAAATAAATATACTAATGTAATAATGTCATCCATTGATTTCTAGAATTCTTGTTTAGTTTATATTAGTTATTATTGATATATTCTTAGTTTGCAATTTTATTGTATCTGCAATGAATAAAAACGTAATAACTGGAGAACCGTTTGCAATTTTTACTTCAAATTTCGAGTATGAAGAAGTAATTATACATTTTTTACAAGCGAAAGAAAAAATATTTTTTTTTACTAAACTTGATTTTATTTTTTTTTAGACTTTACAGTTTGTTAATTTTTTTCTACACGTTTTTGCTAATTTCAGCAGATTAATTTTAAACTGCAGTTTGCAACAATTTACTGAAATTTAGTAGCGTCTACTAATTATTTATACTTATTTCATTGTACTTCAATTATTGATATTTAGTAAATTTTTTAACTGATTTTAACAAATAGATTTTGAATTGCAGTACTACAAATCAGTGAGACGTATGTTGCTAAAATTAGCAAAAGATACCGCTGCGCTCAAAACAGTTAAATTTCCCATAATAACAGCAAAATTTTCAGTAGCCATTACAGACTTTTTTGGTTGAGTGTACTTGAAATTAATTTTATGATTTATGAGTAGGGAATGCAAAATCCCGCACTTTTTGATTTCCCGGGAAAGCGGGAAATTTATCTTGAATTCCCGGGATCCCGCAAGGGACATAAATTCGAAAATATTTTATAGTAATTTAAAAATTTTTATTAAGCAAATGTCTTAAAGACCTCAAATTTTCATCATCGTGAAAAAGCTCAGGTGGTTTTTCTTGGAATATTCGTAGTGGAAAAATAATTTTATATTAGAAATTATATAAGTCTAATTATATATATAATTTTAAAAACTGAATAAACTAAAACTAATTTTTAGACTAAAACAGTTGTCCGTAAAAAAAATAAATAAAAAAAAATTAATATAGAAAAAAATTTTAGAAAATTGGAAAAAATTTTAAAAATTATGGGAACAAATTCTAACTTTGAAAATTTTTAAAAATCAATGGTCAAATTTGTCTTTAATTCTGTACAAACACTATTTAGTTGAGTGGTTTTCTTAAAAAATATATTTTTTAAGTTCCTTTTAGTGCCTGTTAAAAAAAAGAACTTGAAAAGTTCGATTAAGTACACAAATTAATCAGTGTGTTCGTTTACTCGAAAATCTTACTACTTTTACTACAATTTTGTAAGTAAATGAGCAAGCCTAATGTAAGATTTTTACTATTTTCAAAACGTTGGAAACTTTTGCATAAGTAAATTTGAAATAATTAACTTTATTATTTTAAACTGCATTTTTTGAAATCCCGGAATTCCCGTTCCAAATTCCCGGGAATGCGGGAACTGAAAAATGCCTAATTTTCCGGGAATCCTATTTATAAGGCATGCTCTGTTTCACGTTTTAAAATTTCTGAATCTTTGGGCTTATCTGAATGAAATAATTTAAAAAAATAATTTTGCGGCCTTTGTTGGTGTTGGTTTACATTTAGAGTATTCACAGTTAAAGTGCTAATGTGCCATCGTTGTAAAATAGCATTATTTTTGAAGTTTAAAATTTACGACAAATTCTAATTTAGTACTTAATAATGTACGAACTGTGAATTCTGTCATTGTAAGATTTTTGGTATGATTTAATGAAAAAGTGTACAGGTGGTACACTTAAAAAAATTAATATACACTGCAATTAGTAATTAATTTTTTGTCGACCTTTTTGTTGTAATTTATTAACAAATAGTCAAGCTCGAGGTTAGTTTTAAATAAGATTATTCCTTTATTTTTATCCAGAATATTTCGCTATCCTCTGAACAGCGTCCTCTGGACAGATAGCGAAATATCGAAGATGAAAATAAAGGAATAATCTTATTTAAAATTGACCTCAAGCTTGACTATTTATTAATAAAAATAGTCAAAAGTAATATTTTTTTTAGCAAAACTCCAAATTAATTCAAAATATTCTCAAAACACAAAAAAAAGTAAAAAATGCTAAAAATATGCCAAATTTTTTTGGAAAAATGTTATATGCTAGACGCATTTTTTTCATGCTAAATGATTTAAAAAAATGCTAAATCTAGCATTAAATATGCCAAATTGGCAACACTGATTATAATACATACATATATAAATAATTTTTACACATTATATTTAAAAGTTCGTTTATTTGAACTTTTTTAGGTCTGAGTACACTAGAGCACTTATCTTTTATACTGCATTTAGACTGAGGGAAAACTACTTGGTTTTTGGCTCTTGCTAGTTTTTAATTGTCAAAACGCATATATAGAAAATAAGCTAAAACTAGTTTTGTACAAAAACCAGGTAGTTTTTGCTCAGTCTAAATTCAGTATTGAAAATTTATTTCATATATTTGGGGGTTTCTGAAATAAAATTAGAAATGGTGTATACACTAGCTAAGATTTTACATATATCTGCACAATTAAAAGGAAACCGTATCAATGTCAAACTTCCAGGATTTGTTATCCTGTATGATACGATTTAAATATAGAACAACTTTTTTAATTCGGCGAAGTAGGCGTGATTAAATATTGACAATTTGGGATTTATTTTTAACATATTATTTATTATAATTTAATGAAATTTGAGAAATGCTGTAAATTTGATTATATCAGTAGGGTTTTGTATGGGCAATTTAAATTAATCAACTTATTTAAAAATGGAAAAACAATATTTCATATTTTTTACTTCTGAAAAAAGATAGGATGTTTTCTTATCGACTCTGAAAGTTTCAGCGTTATTTAATAAAAATTTAACTGTGTTATTCAAAAACTTTTAAAATAGCCTAACTACAGATTTTTAAGCTAATTTGGCAAAAAGAATATTCACAAATGATTAATAAAGAAAAATGTATTAAACGCTTAAAGCAGGGTATAGCCTCAAATATCTGTTTGATAAAGTTTGGAAAACGAAAAACACTGTAAATAACTAAAAAATGTGAATTTACAAGTGTAAATTTTAAGTGTCATCCAGCCAAAAATAGTTGGAATACAACATTTTGTATCCAACCAAAACAAAAAAACGGCAAAAATTCCCAAAAGTATTGCGGTATCAGCTGAGCCGCACGTTTGTTTTTTCTTCGCTCGCACAACTAAATAAATAAAGTTAAAAAAAAATTATTTAATTTACCATGAATGGTAAACGTAAAAAAAATTGGGGAAACAATCCCAAATTTAAAGAACAGAGAACTCAAAGGAATTCCTTTGACAACCGCTTTAAATTGTTAGAAGATGACGATGTTGATACAAGTGACAAGGAAGGTGAAATTATTCCTCCTAATGAAAGAGTCCCTCCAATTATTGTAGATTCTGTGCATAGTTTTGCACTAGTTCTGGGTTTAATTGGTAAACAATATAAATATAAAAGGATGTCTATTGGAACAAAAATAATATCCGAAACAATATCTTTATATAAAGATGCCATTAAACTGCTAAAAATTATAAGTTTCAGTTCTATACTCATCAATTTAGAGACAAGAAAAAGTTCAAACTGGTTTTATTCGGCCTCCCATATCTTGATTCAAAAACGATTTTAAAGACACTCATAATATAACACCATTAAATGTAAAAGAAATTAAAACAAAGAGATCTAGCGCTGACGATGCGCTAGATCTGTTGTTGAGTTTAGCCGTGAACAAATCACAAAACGAGAAATTATGAAAATTCGATATTTTTATGGAATATCCGTTTATTGGAGAAACCCTCTTAAGGGTAACAAGGGGCCAACTCAGTGCTGGAAGTGTTCAATGTATGGTCATGGTGAAAATCATTGTCAAAGAAATAATATCCGTCCAGCATGCGCTGGCAATCATGATTATACCGTTTGCACATTAAACAAAACCGAAATAGAAGGCCCTGTTATATACAAGTGTCATAATTGTTCTAATAAAAAATTAAAAACTATAAATCACAGAGCTGATGATCCACGTTGTCCTTGTAGAAAGGAATACTTGGAAATTCGCCAAAGAGCAACTTCTCATAGAAGTTTGTGCCACAAAGACATGTGAATAATGCTCCAAATATTAATTTAACAGCTAATAGTTTTCCAGAACTAGCCAACAACAACAATTTGCCCTAAACGTCAAAAACTTTTGATTATTTCTCAAGAAGCAAAAAATTTTCAGATTTTACTAAAACAAAACATCACAACAAAAACAATGGCGAAGAAGACGACCTTTGAAATGAAAAACTCTTAGAGATTTATTTTGATGCTATTGATGGCCTTCAACAATGTCAAACTAAGTATGACAAATTAAGAGTTCTTGGTATGATGCTAAAATATGCATTGTAAATCTGTTAAAAATAGTCTTCGTGTTATGCATTGGAATGCTCAGAGCATAACAACAGTATCATCTGTTTTACAACTGGAACTTTTTGTACGCAGAGAAAAACTTGATATAATATTATTAAATGAAATATTTTTAAAACCAAAACACAAATTCAGAATTGGTAAATAAAAAGTCTACAGAGAAGACCGCAAAACTCACGGTGGTGGTGTTTTGATTGTAATATTAGAATCTATTGAGCATGAACTTCTTCCAAAATATAAAACATCTGATACTGAAAACATCAATATCCATACAGATTAATGGTCATTCTATTATTATAACATCAGCATATAATCCCCACTATAACAATAAATTTAAAAACGATATCGAAATAATTACAAATACACCATTAGATTTTTTTATTTTTGGGGATTTAAATGCCCATCATACGAGCTGGAAATGTCATGACATAAACCCTTCAGACAATGTATTGTATAATTATCAAATGCAATCTAACTTCTATGTCTATTTTCCTTCCAGTTACACTAGATTTGGTCAAAATCTAAGAGCTATTCAACCATCTACAGTAGATATCTTGTTTTCTAACTCATCTTTATCATTTTCTACACCTCAGACATATCCTCTTGAACTAAATTCCGACCACGTTGCGGTAATTTGCAACATCTATGGAAATATTCATTGTACTTAAATCAAGGTCCCGTTATATCATCAAACTGATTGGTCTCCCTTAAAATCATGGGTCAATAATAAATTGACAATTCAACACCTTATGACGCAAGAAATTAATCTGGGTAACGTCAATTCGGTTTTAGAAATTCTTACTAATATTATCCAAAATGCCTTTGAAAAAATAAATAAATAATTAAATAATTTAATTAGCTTTCACCTTAATAATCCTGTCTTTATTAAGGTGAAAGCTTAAAATGGTCGAAATTTATTTCCAATCTTCCAACTGGGTCAAAAAAATTCTGGAAAATCTCAAAAGCTATAAAAGGAAATCGCGCTCCTCTTGCTAATTTAACTATAAATGGAGAAATTTTAAAAACTAATGATTCTAACGTAAATGCAATAGCAGATGTGTTTGAAAAATCTCATACCCTAACATTGAACTACACCTCACCATTGGATGGGGGAGTAAATAGCTACACTCAAAATCTAAATGCCAATAATGATTTCAATGTGGAACAAAATACATTAACAGATATTGAAGAGATAAAAGCGTATATAATTGCTCTTAAAAATAATAAAGCCCCAGGTTTGGATGGCACTAATAGCATCATTTTGAAAAACATGCCCGATTTAATTTTTGAAGTTCTTGCAAATGTTTTTAATTGCTGTCTTCGTCATGGCTACTTTCCCTCAATATTTAAAAAAGCTAAAGTTATTCCTGTACTAAAGAAGGACAAGGATCCACATCTACCAACTAGCTATCGTCCAATCAGTATTTTAAATTTATTGGACAAAATTTTCGAAAAAATTGTTCACAATCGTTTGCTACTCTTTACAGATTCTAATAACATCATCAACAAAGAACAATTTGGATTTCGTCAACAACACCTGACCGTACATCAACTGCGAAGAGTAGTAAAAATTATAGATTCAAACAAAAGAAATCGTAAGAGTACAGGCATGGTACAGGCATTGTTTTCCTTGACATCGAAAACACCTTCGATTCTATTTGGCACGACGGGCTAATATATAAATTAAATAATTTTGGTTACCCTATTTATCTACAAAAACTTATCAAAAGCTTTTTATCTGAACGTAAATTCGTGGTTAGTGTGGATAATTGTCATTCTTCTACTAGAAATATTCCTGCAGGTCTTCCTCAAGGCTCCGTGTTATCCCCTTCACTGTACTCAATATTTACTGCAGAGTTTGGTGTCCTTCAAAACCAAAATGCTGCTTTTTATGCCGACGACAGTCATAGGCCTACCTAGACCATTTTTCTGGGGTGGACAAGGGCCCCTTTATGTCCCTATGTTTTTATAGAAAATTCTGAAAAATGCATCCATTTTTCTCACGAAAACTTCGGGCAGGAAATTTACTATCAGAATAGTATGAAATTTGGATATTTGATAGAGAAAAGAAATCTAAGATTAACCTGTCTCATATTTTCTTTCACCTCTGACGAACCCATTCTAACCCCATATTTTGACCACTTAAATTACCGAGGTGATCAAAAACTGTGGGATGTTCATCTTAGCAATTTTGTTTCTACAACATATTGAAATTTCATTAAAATAGTAGTGTTTAGTTTGCAGTAACTCCCTTGTAATACGTAACTAATTATTCCTTAAAAAAACTATTATATCTAAGACATTTAACTCACCAAAAAATATTCTGCTATATTTTCCTATTAAAAATGCTTTTCCATTTTCGAATCAAATGCCTTCAGTTGCTTAATGAATACCTCTGTGATTCAAATAATTTTTCTTAAACAAAACCCCTTAGAGCCAGTTTTATAATCAGAACTTAGATCGATTTGTTTCTTAAAAATTTTTACTTAAGAAGTTTTCAAATAACATTTTTATTTAGGAAATATTTAATACAAAAATCGATCTTAGTTCTGACCATAAAACTGACCTTTTGATTCCAACAAATTATCTTCCTAGGAAACCAGTAGACATATTAAAAAAACATTATATTGTGATAACTTTTACTATCAAAATCATAGATGCAAGAATTATACTTAGGTAAATTTTTTAAAATTCTGGGCTGGGCAAAAAGAAGTCTAGGGTGGGCTTTGCCCGCCCCAGACCGGCCTAAGTCCGCCAATGACGACAGTGCACTTATATCATATGAGTCATATGCCATGGAAAAGTCTCAAATGCTATAATAAAAAAGTTACAGAACTCTGCTCAAAAATTCTTTGATAAATAAAAATTAAGTTGAACCAAGGAAAAACAAAAGCTATTATATTTCCCTTCAAAAAATCTCCTAAGCGAATTTCTACATTTCCACTTGTATTCCAAGGCAACATTATCCATATAAGATGATGATATTACATATCTGGGATTAATATTAGGAAAAAAATTAACGTTTGGAAAGCAATTTAATACAATTTGTGAAAAAGCCATTAGATGCGGAAGAGCATTATTTCCTTTACTCAACAGAAAATCCACTTTAAATAGACAAAACAAGACCATACTCTACAAAATGTGTATTCTACCCATTTATGCCTGTCAAGTATGGTTCAATAGAACTGCTAGATCTCATACTAAAAAGCTTCAAATTATTCAAAACAAAAACCTGAAAATCATCCACAATCTGAGACCGAGATATTCTACGTCACGCCTTCATAATCGTTTTGGCCATAAAACTGTTAACAACTTCATACAGGGTTTGGACATGTCATTTAATGAACGATGCATGATGTCCGTCCGTCCGTCCGTCTGTCTGCCTGTCCATGCATTCTTGTGCGCACTTTACAGGTCGCAACTATTAAGACATTTTGATGAAACTTGGTACACCGACTTATGTCGGCCCAAGGACGACGCCTATTGATTTTGGTTAAAATCGGTCCATGTTTAGACCTAGTGCCCGTATAATGGTCCCCCCAAAATTATATTGTTTATACGCTGCAGATCGCAAATATTAAGATATTTTGATGAAATTTGGTACACAGACCTATGTTGCCGCAGGGACAAAGCCTATTGATTTTGGTTAACACCGGTCTATGTTTAGACCTTGTGGCCATATAAGGGTCCCCCCAAAATTATATTTTTTATACGCTGCTGGTCGCAAATATTAAGATATTTTAATGAAATTTGGTACACCGACCTATATCAGCCGGTCTATGTTTAGACCTAGTGCCCATATAAGGGCCCCCCCAAAATTATATTTTTTATACGCTGCATGTCGCAAATATATTTTGATGAAATTTGGTGCACAGACCTATTTTGGGCCAAGGACGAAGCCTATTGATTTTTGTGAACATCGGTCCATGTTTAGACCTGGTGCCCATAGGGTCCCCCCAAAATTGACTTGGTTACAAACTGCAGATCGCAAATATTCAGATATTTTAATGAAATTTGGTGCGCTGACTCACATTATAGAAAATTTTGACACAGGCCCCATTTTAACCTATTCGAATTTCGGATCCAAACATTAGTTGCCTTTTACCCAGACTCGTGTAGGGTATTGTATAGTAGGCATGCCCGACTTTAACCTTTTTACTCGTTTAAAATCGAAAGTGGCCAAATTTTAGAAAAATGCATTCTTTTCTGACATTAAAAAAATGTATTTCGCAATGTAGAAGTAGAGGTGTGTACCATCCGATACAATTTAAATATATGTATGTATTTTTCAAATTTTCAAAATAGCTTTGAAAATTAATAACTAATTTTTAATTCAAATTGAGATTTTAGTTAAATATTTTGCTACTCTGAATTGATATAATCCAAAACTATTGGTTTCGGTTAAACAAACAATCGATTTATGCTGCGTTCACATCTGTTTTTAAATCCCGAGATTTCAATGGAAATCTTGTCAGAAATCTTGACCGTTCAGATTTGCACTTTATGACAGTAGCGAAATTCCGATTGGACAACCGCATTTTGTTTTTTTGTAAAAAAAAGTACCATTAAAAATAACCTCAAATTGAAAATATTTCTAAAAACTATATTATTCATTTGTGGAGTAGAATTTACATTATTTTATGCAAAGATCTGACACTAATTATTTTCGCAAATTTGTTTTTCTGTAAAGACGACGAGCTAGAGGCAAGAATTTTCAACATTTTGATGGAAGGTAGACATGCACTTCCCAATACTTTCTTCATAGTTAGGCTTTGCGGGAAGCAAAAATTAGAACCACGAAACACTTCTTATAATCATTAGTACATATTAGGGTATTCAATTAATCGGCTTTTTATTTTAATCGATTAATCGTGCAAATAATTATTCGGGTTTTTTTTCTTAACCGGTTAATCGAACAAAATTTTAAAATTAGTCGATTAATCGAAAAAATTTTCTGTAAAATAATATACATACACTTGTTGGATTTTTATTAATTTTATTTAAAAAAGGAACAAAAATAAATTCAGTAACTCTTCTGAAATTCATAAAAATTAAAAAAAAAATAATAATTGAGATCAGATTTCGTCAATATTTTTTTTTCTGTCTCCTTTTTCACATATTAAAATTTTATCCAAATCAGAGAGAACCAACCGCAATGAGTTAAAGAAGAATATAAGGCCCCGTACATTAATTTGAATCTCTTTTGTATTCATTAATTGCATAAAAACGTAAATCTAGATAGGAATTCTGTTGAGAATTGATTTTCCCTCTACGTTTCCGTACCTCCATCCCTTTATTTTATTAAATTTTTTAATTCAGAGTGCTCACTAAACAAGCTTTAATACATTGAGAATTAATTATAATTAATAATTCTAATAATCATTGATTACAATAATTATTAATGCTTTCGTTTAATATCAACGTTTAAAAAGTCGCAAAAAATAATTAAAAATTTATTGTACGTAAATAGATTCCACTACTTTACTAGATAAGTCACAACAGAGTAGTAATTTGGAAGATGACAAAGCAAACTGTGATAATTTTATGTTGCTTTTGTTTTTTCTTTCGGATTTAACGATCCTACTTGAAAACATGAAATTCTCATTGAGTTGAAGCTAACAAATATTTCTAGAAATTCTAAAAGGTCATCCGTTAATTATTTTTTTAGGCCAGAATGAAATCCGGATAGGTGCAAGTCTACAGGAAATTATTTATCACAATCTTTTAAAAAAGTTTTGAGATTTTAGCACATTTACTTTAATAAAAAATTTATATTTTTTTAAACATTTTTGTAATTTTCTACCAATTTCGATTAATCGTATGAAATTATTCGAATTATTCGTTATTCGAAATTTGGAAATTTTAAATTATTCGAACAATTTTTCTCAAACGATTAATCGATTGAATACCCTAGTACATATCCGTTGGGTATAAATTTATCTTCGTTATATTTTTAAAATTTCTTTTATTTCATTATTTTGTGTTATTTTGCTGGTAAGCTGTGACCAGCGTTGCCACTTTTTATGCAAAAAATCTACAAATTAAGCGAAACGCAGTGTTGTATTCTGTAAAATTCTCCATATTTGTGAGATTTTTATGGGATTTCTTACAAATCTCGCGAATTTTCGAGATTTTATTTGAATGGGGAACCTCGGTATTTCACATGAGATTTTAAATGAATCTAAAGATAGATTTTGAAAATACTACATATTAAATCCATTAAATTAAAAAAACCCCATTTTGGATCCGTCATTTTCAATTAAAAAATTTCAACTTGAAATTCTAAAAACCCATCAGTGAAAAATGTTAAAAGTATTCGATCACTTTTAAAAAAAATTGGCCCTTATATTGAGTTAAAAAAGAAAACGCCAATCGCAATTGACAAGTAAAATTTTTTAAATGATGTTTAACATAAAAATCGATATTTTAAACTTGCACCAATTTCTGAGAGAAGGGTGGGCCAGCTGACAAAGAATACCTTATAAAAAAACATTTCAGTTCAATAAAAGTTAAGTAAAATTCAATACGAAGTGCAAAATTTTTATTAAGGAATTTAAAATTAGCGGGTTTTCATAAAAATATGAATTTCATAAAATAAGTTGTTGATCATAGTTGAATTTCATAAAACCAACTATCACACTTTAAGAATTAAAGTTCAAAACAAAAAAAAGTAATAATAGAGGATAAAAATGGCATTGTGAGAATTTCGTTGTTAATTTGTTTCACATTCAATATAAATAGATCATCATCAATTACTAACCCATAAAGGCATGGATACTGATGATGGGTTTGTAGAGAAATCCGAAAATAAATATTCTGTCCTGTTGGCCTTGTCGTTTTTTTTTAATTTTTATTCTTAATAAATTACTTGCAAATTTTATTAACTTTCTTTCATTTGAAAATAATTTGAAAGAAAAGCTGATAACTTTTCTTAACTTTTTTTTAATTGATATTTCGTATCCCCCATACTGGGCAATGTTAGATATCGGTGGACAGCGTTGGTTAAAATTTGTATCAAATTACATTTTAAGTAGTTTTACATAAGTAATATTTTAAGTGTACTCCATATTCAAAGAACACAAAGAACTGTTGATAAGCGAAATTAAATCGCAGATCACAAAAATAAACAAAACTGAAGTCGCTTCGGCCTAAGCGGTATGGTCGTATAAGGGCATTTGTATTTGCCAAACGAAATAAGGAGCAAGGAGAATGTCTATAGATTTTTTAGACGATTACGAGTTGATCTAGCGGAACTAGTAAGTTTTGAGGTTACTATTCCAGACTTATTCAGCAACGGTAAACAAATTCGGTGCAGTTAAATCAGTATTCGGTTGCAAAATTTTATTTCATTGCTTTGTAATGATATTATTCTATAATCTTTAAGTCAGCTATTGACCAATGTTATCACTTTTTTTTAGATATTTGAATAGAAAATTTTGGGATTTGAAGATAAATTCAATCGCAATGATTATAAATTAGACATTGGAGATGGGTATAGGGTCTACTAGGACCGTGAATGTGACCAGAGGATGTCCTCAGGGCGGTGTACTGTCGCCTTTACTATGGACACTAGTCATTGATGAGTTGCTTGCGGGTCTGAACGACCTGGGCTTCAGGACCTATGGCTACGCCGATGATCTTGTCATCTCCGTTGTCGGCTGCGATGACAGGACCATCTTTGATCGTATGCAGCAGGCTCTGAACTTTACTCACTCATGGTGTCGGGAAAAAGGGTTGACTATCAACCCGACGAAGACGTTACCGTTCACCGAAGACGTTACCGTTCACAAGGAGAAGAAGGGTCAACCTGACCGAACCTGTTGTTGGGGAAAAAACGATAGGCTTCTCGGATAGTGTGATAGGGGTGACCCTGGATAAATCCCTTACGTGGAATGATCATCTCAACTCCGTGACCAAGAAGATCACCAGGGCATATTATGCCTGTCAGAGGCTCTTTGGGAAAACATGGGGCCTAATCTAAGACTACACATGGTCTACTGGTCATTCGAAATCATTGTGAAACCTATGATCACGTATGCTGATTTAGCATGGTGGCCAAAGGTTGAGCAGTCAACGGCAAGGGATACTCTAAAGAAGCTGTATCGGCTTGTGTGTACTGGCATTAGGGGGCCGGGAGAACGTGCCCGACGGATGCCATTGGGGTAAGGCTGGGTATTCCACCATTGCATATTTCCGAGAAGGAGGCTGCAAGCATAGGCTCCCTTCGTATCAGGGACGCCGGGAACATGAGGAGCGGGGACCTAAAGGGTCATATGAGGATCGCCGAGATCTTTATGGACGATCCGTCAGGCATTTTGACATTATGTCATTTGACAGGGATCCTGGAAGCCCGAAGAGGGGGCTCGGATATGGTTCACTGATGGCTCGAAACAGGCTAATTAATGGTGACACGGTGGCAGGTGTCTTTGAACCCAGATTCCAACGTGCTCTACCAATGGGCAAGTACCCCTCCATCTTTCAGGCGGAGATTTTCGCCATCTGCGTATGTGTGAGAGAGTGCCTGCGGAAAAGCATGTTAGATCCCGCAACTACATTCTTTCTGACAGCCAGGCTGTGTTAAAGGCTCTAGGAACTTACGAGGTATCATTTGGTCTGGTCATGGAGTGTGTGGGAATTCTCAATGAACTCGGTAGGAACAACTCCCTTCTGGGAAGGATTCCTGGTCATGAAGGGCACGAGGGTAACGAAAGGGCTGATTGTCTAACGAATTCTACATCGGCCCAGAACCATTCTTTGGGATACCCAGGGGGTACGCTAGCGAAAAACTCAGGCTGTGGAGAGAGACTGAGTTTGCTAGACATTGGGAAACTTCTACTGGCCAAAGACAGGCCAAAAGATTTATTTCCTTGTCCAGCGGAATATCAAGGCGACTATTGTTTGCAGATTTTGTGAGCTGGAAAGTGAGACATCGGAGCATATTCTTTGCGAATGTCCGAGTCTATGTGACAGGACACTCAGATTTCTGGGTCACCGTTCGTGTCATCTTCGGACGTTTGGAGAAATTCTCCTTTATTGGTAGCCTGAATCTCTAGGCAGCACAAAAGATCTATATTGGTCGCGGTGCGTAGTGCCTTCGTATCTAATCTAAACCGCAGTATATATAGGATAAAATTAGAAGATATTTTTATTAAAAATTTATATTACAATAGGGGTTTTCATTTAAACTCGTAAATTCCTTGTAAACCTTGTGTAAAATCAAACCATATTTTTTATGTATGGAGTTTGACATTAAACTCATAAACATACCAGGTTTACACAGTTTACGAGTAGAATACGAGCTTAAATGAAAAGCCCTAATATAAATAAATTTCCATATAATAATATATGTATTTTTCAGTTTGTTGTCATTGATAAAATCATTTAAAAAGTTATTGTGAATCCTTACAAAAAATAAAGACATAAAGGCGCCTTTGTAAAGAATAAAATCTGTCTATAAATATAACAAGGTTCAATGAGTAACGAATTTATTTAGTTATATTTTCTATATAAAAAACTATAAATTAAAAAACAAATGGCAAACAATAAGACTCCAAAACACTTGAAGTTATATCAACTGAAGTTTGGGGTCCCTTAGACAGCAAAAATGTCTCAAGGAGTCTATGAAGCAAAAATTAGAGAGAAAAGATGCTTTTACTTAGAATATTATGTAGGTAAAGACCGCTGCAAATGTATTTAAAAACAAATTAAATTTCAGTTAAAAACAGGATCATTAAAATTTCATTAAATTAAACTTTTAGTTTTATTTATTTTTAAGTATTAATAAAATAAACTACAAAATAAATCAAGACAAATGTTTTATTTATTCTTTTGCTTTTACTTACAAGGATAACTTACGAGATATTAAATCTGGCTCTACTTACACTTATTTTCACAAAAAATAAGAGAAAATCGGAAATATAGCCCATATGGGCGATAGGTCAAAATTTGGACCGATCCAATCTAGAATCAATAGATCCTAGTGAGTTAGCGAGCCAAATTTCATTGACATATCTTCGTATTTGCAATCTGCAGCGTGCCATTTTTGGGGCTACCTTTATATGGACACTAGGTCTAAAGATGGATCAATTTTAACCAATACCTAGGCTTCGTCCTTGGACGGACCTAGGTTGGTGTACCAAATTTAATCAAAATATCTTAATATCTGCGACCTGTAGAGTGCGTAGATGTAGGGTATAAAAAATCATTGAAATTAAAAAAAAAAAAAAAATTTTAAAAATGTTAATATTAAAAAACATCAAAATAAAAAAAGTTGCCAATATTTAAATAATCGCTAGAGTGGTCATAGATGGACAAGATTGAAAAATATCGCCAAAATAAAACGAATAAAAGTTAAAGTCGGGCATCCCGACTATATAATACCCTATACAAGTCTGGTTAAAAGCCAACTAATGTTTCACTTAGAAAATAAACACAGTCACTTTTTTTTTAGTTGTTTCTGAAGTTTTTCCGTTCAGTTATTTTTAAAGTAATAACAGTTGTTTGTAGAAGAAAAATATTTTTTAATTTTTTTCACAAGTTATTTAAAAATTTAACTAAATGAAAATACGGATATTTCGTAACAGTCAAATTTTCTAGTCAATTTTTATTGTTTTAAAGTAAAACTTAAAAAAAATGAACCAAAAAAAGTTATTTTGTAGTAAAAGTTGTTTGAAATAAAAAGAAAACACAAATAAAATTATTTGAATTGTTTTTATTTTAAAATTTTTAGTAAAATCAAATATAAATTTAGTTCTTCGCACCGTTTTGTTTGTTATTTTTATAGTAAAAATAAATAAACTTTAAGTTGATTTTACGGTTTTTTATAGTCAATTATTGGTAGTCAAAAACAAATAAAGAAATTGTTAAATTAAATGAAAATGTGAGTAGACCGGTTTTTAACTGAAATTTTATTCGTTTTAAATTGTATTTTAGTTAATTTTACCGTCATAATTTTATGTGTGTTGTATCCGAAATTCGAATGGGTTAAAATGGGACTTGTATCGCAATTTTCTATAAAATGATAAAAGAAGAGAAAATCAGAAATATAGCCCATATGGGCGATAGGTCCAATATGGATCGATCCTATCTAGAATCAATAGGCTTTTGGTTCCTTGAGACCATGTGAGTCTGGGAACCAAATTTCATTGAAATATCTTCGTATTTGCGACCTGCAGCATGCAACTAAATCTATTTTGGGGGGCCCTTATATGAGCACTAGGGCAAAACATGGACCAATTTTAACCAAAATTAATAGGCTTCGTCCTTGGGCCGATATACGTTGGTGTACCAAATTTCATTAAAATATCTTAATATTTGCGACCTGCAGCGTGTAACCAAACCAATTTTGCGGGGACCCTTATATGGGCAGTAGGTCTAAACATGGACTGACTTTAACCAAAATCAATAGGCTTCGCCTATTGGAATGCCTTTGACTAACACAGATCGGTGCGCACAAGAATGCATGGACAGACAGACGGACGCACATTGTTAAATCGAAATAAAAAGTGATTCTGAGTCGATCGGTATACTATAAGGTGGGGCTAGGTCCAATATTTTTGGTGTTACAAAAAACAGCACAAACTTATTATACCCTCTCCACGTAATGGTATAGGGCATAAAAATCGATAAATTAAAACAAAAAATACCAAAACTTGAAAATTTAAAAAAATTAAAAAAACTCAATACTCAAAAAATCGCGAAAATTTAAAATATAAAAAATGACGAATCAATTTAAAAAATCGCCAATTTAGAAATTTAAAAAATTAAAAAAAAATCGAAAAATTTAAAAATCGTCACAAACTGAAATCGAAAAACTTGCGAAAACTTTGTCAATTCAACTCAGTTGAAAAAAATGCCAAAATTTTAAAAAATCGCTAAAGCTGTGGTACAAATAACATCGTGCGTATCTCGAAAACTAAATGAAAACAGACAACGGTGTTGTCCCAAGAAGTCTTAATGAAAAAAATAAATACAAAAATCGCCTAAAGAAAGTTATAATCAGCCGTATTCCGAAAACTTGAAGAGCTAGAGGAAAAATGTTTGCACCAGAGGACAAACCATACTCCCTATATTATTATTTATTTATTCAGCCTATGGATACAATGAATCCTTACAGCCTAGTAGCTTAAAATTAAATTACAACAATTTATTTATCCAAGTTTTAAACTTTTTACTAGAAATACTTAAGTCTAACTTTGTACAAAGACTATTAAATAATCTCATAGATTTGGTTAGAGGATCATTACGGTCATAATCAGTTCTTTGAAAATCAAAATGTATTAAATTATATGTATTGTCTCAACGAAAATTGCGGAACCAATATTTTAATTAATTTTAAAAGATCAGGGCAAACATATAAGCCACAAATAATACCATGAAAAAATATTAAAGAAGAAATATTTCTTT
Organism: Leucophora obtusa; assembly: GCA_949987735.1. Lineage (NCBI taxonomy): Eukaryota > Metazoa > Arthropoda > Insecta > Diptera > Anthomyiidae > Leucophora > Leucophora obtusa. The sequence continues at coordinate 100,100,281 of OX465297.1, read as the reverse complement.
CGGTATTCTAAAGACTTCATTGAAATCCAAATATATCTGTGTTCATAAGATGTAAGAGGGGTTGAAAAGTTTATAGAAGAAGTTGTATTAATTTGAATTCTGTCCGCGCGGTTTATAAGGATATTAGCATTAGTACTCAAAATAAATGAAGCATATTCCAATATGTGAAAAAATAAATTAAAAAAATCGCTAAAGAAAATTTTAATAATCCATATCTGAAAACTAAAAGAGATAGAGGAAAAATGTTTGCACCAGAGATTAAAACTCATCGCCAATAGATTTTAAGATCGCTTTTTTCTCAAAAACTGAGCATCTTAGAGAGAAAATGAATATTATTTGTAATATCGACCGCTTCTCGAAATTTATATGAATGAATGAATGGCTCAAGGAAGTAATAATACGCCATCTGTAAAAAAATATAAAAAAATGCTTATGTAAAATTTTTTTTAGCATATTTTTGATTTCAAAATTCTGATGATTTTATTCAATTGTGGAAATTTTCTACAATTTTGTCGATTTCCTTCAATTTTAGCGCTTTTCTTTTAATTCTGGCGATTTTTTATAATTATGTATGTATGTCAATTTCTGTAAATTTAGGGTTTTTTGAGTTTTAACATTTATAAATTTTGGGATTTTAGCACATTTAATTCCTTTAATGTTTATCCCGATAAAAATAAATATGAAATAGCGAAATGAGGAATTCCACACCAAATGTCCAGCTAGTAAAACATATATCGTATTAATATCAAACTTTCGGTATGTATAGCTCTGAGTAGCACCAAAAAGAATCCGTACTTGTTTTTTTTAGTTTTGTACAAAGTAGGCGAGGTGGCCGTGGTCCAATATTGAAGAACACAGTTTGTAAAATAGTAAACAATTTGTTATAATTTTTCTTAAATATGCCAAGAGCATAAAACTAAACACAATCTGTAGAGATTTTCATGTCCTATTTTCTGAAGGAAAAAAAATTAAAATTTTTAGACCAAGTTCTGGATTTTGTTTTTTTTTTTGTGTTTTTATGAAAAACTCAATTTATCAAAAAACACTCTACTTTTTATTATTTTTTAAATATTTTTAAAAAAATACCCAGATAATTTTCTATTGGTAAGAAGAAAAAAATTGGAGATGTGTTCGGCTTAGTTTTCGAAAAAATTTACATTGAATATGGTACAATGTAGTTGTACCGTATTTTAGAAAATTTGTGAATGGTTGCGTATGAGTAATGTGGTGTAATGTTAGCGATAATAAATGTAATTTTTTTCGAAAATTAAGTCATTTATTTAATTTATTTCGCTAATGGTATTTTTAGGGTATCGATATTTCATTTATTTCGGTATCGGTATTTTAAGGATAACGGTTATTTCGTTAACGGTATTTTAAAGTTAACGGTAGTTGATAGGTTTTGAATCGATAACGGTATTTTAATGTTGTTGAATATTTTTTTTCTTCTACAAATAAATGCTTTTGCTCTTGAAAAAAACAATGAAATACAACTCAATCAACTACCAAATATTCAATGTAGAAGTTCTCTGAGTGTAACATGTTACTAGCATTTCTTTCGGAGAAAATCTTATATTCAAAGAATATTGTACGAGTATTTCTGTTTTTATTTTTTGTATACCGATGTGTATGATTAACGCACAATTTTAATATTATATTGTACATTTATAATATATTTACACAATTTTTTATTTATCACTTATTTATATTACATGAACTTGACATTGTCCACGACATATCTATTCATATTAAAACAAGTGAAAAGTTAAAGTCGGGCATGCCGACTATAAAATACCGTACACCAGTCTGGTTAAAAGCCAACTAATGTTTGGATCCGAAATTCCAATGGTTTAAAACGGACTTGTGTCAAAATTTTCTATAAAATGATAAAAGAAGAGAAAATCGAAAATTAAGCCCATATGGGCGATAGGTCCATATATGGACCGATCCGATCTAGATTCAATAGGCTTTGTCTTTGGTACCATATGAGTCAGCTATATTCATTGCAATATCTTCCTATTTGCGACCTGCAGAGTGTAAACAAGCCAATTTTGGGGGGACCCTTATATGGGCACTAGATCTAAACATGGACCTATTTTAACTAAAATCAATACGCCTTGTCCTTGGGCCGACGTAAGTCAGTGCACCAAATTTCATCAAAATATCTTAATATTTGCGACCTGTAGAGCGCGCACAAGAATGCATGGACAGACAGACAGATGGACGGGCAGACGGACATTGTTAAATCGAAATAAGAAGTGATCCTGGGTCGATTGGTATATTGTAAAGTGGGTCTAGGTCCAATATTTTTTGGTGTAACAAACATCAGCACAAACTTATTATACCCTCTCCACGTAGTGGTGTAGGGTATAGTCAACAATATGATGGGTATTGAAGGCTACTATTTTGTTGAGTTTTTGATATTTTTAGTTGAACATATAATTACCCAGCAAAACCTTCTATTACCAGGTAAAGGGAAATGTAATAAGAAATCAAAAATTGTAACTACTTACACTTTGGTCGCATAACACATTATTTTAACATGGGGGTGTCATTGGGGGTAAATGGTTGCCTAAATCGTACCAGTATAGGATAAAATAAGTGATTACGAAGGAAGTACTGAAATAAGTTGTTACTTGTAATATTAAATTCACTATTTAGCTAAAATAAGTACATACTTTTATAGAGTGAAGTAAGCCATTACACATTAGTACATATTTCATTGGTTACATATAGGGAATAAAATAAGACTTTGTTTAAAAGTACACCGATCCGAGCAATGTAATTAGATTCTAAATTTTTATTAAATCGTACTTTCGCATAATAAGTAGTTATATTATGCAATACCAATAACTTATTATTTTTACCCTTAATAATAAGTTATTATAAAACACAATATCGGTAATATATTATTTTAAAGGCCCCATATAATCAGTGACATATCTCCATATCGGTAACTCATTATTTCATACCTCCCACATAAGTATTGATGTATCACAATATTAGTAACGTATTACCTTAGGTTTCTAAGTAAAACCAAGGGTAAAGGGGTACCCATTGCCAGGCAATGCGTGAAAAAGGTCAAACCCATTACCAAGGTTTTGCTGGGTAGCTTGTTATGTGTTATGTTGACCTAAAAACAGAGCTGTTAAATCAGGAAGATACATCATTTGTATCTATGTTTAGTGAGCTATGTTCTAGCGTGATAACTAGGTCTCGGAAGTTCATGTAAATAAAAATTTGTTGTCGTTAATAGGAGAACAAAGTTAGCCAAATATTGGGTTGTTCGACAACCAATGTCGCCTCCTTCTCATCCATACAGAAAACAGATTTGTAGTTCCAAGCGAATTTTTTGCCAACCGAATTTTTGTAGTTCCAGGTATAATCGTTTTTATTCATTTTTATTACTGTTATAATTACGGAAATTTATTTACAATTTTGGAATTTTTGTTGTATTAATTGATTACTTTAATGATTGTGGATTATAAATTCTATAAATAGAGCAATACGTTCCACATAATTTATTTAAAAATTAAAAATTTTGTATGTCGCGAACTGGTATAGAACCGGCGACCTTCCGCTTGTTAGCCCATTGCTTTTTGTAAATATTGGTTTATTTTGGCTATTTTCTTTAAAAATTAAGTTTATTTTAGCTTTTTTATGCGAAAATAGAGCATAATTTTGCTTTTTTTTTTTAAATAAAATCAGTAATCTTAAACATTATTTTAAGTCGACATAAATTTTTTTATTTAAAATTAGTTTTTAAAATTAAAAAATATCTTTTGTTAAAATAAACTTTTTATTTTGCCAATCTGAATTGTAATAGTACAAATATGACAATGACGATTTTCTTAGGCAAGAATGAAATCCATTGTTTAATAAATTTTGGGATTTTAGCACATTTAATTCCTTTAATGCAATTAATTTATTTTCCGAAGAAAATAAATTTAAGAATGTCACAACTTTGATTCCTGAAGTTCTAAGGAATGTAGCAATGTATTAAATAAAAAAATTAAATTTTGATGATGATTCTAATGAAGAAATAATGAGGTTTAAGGGCTTATGTTTGCATTTTAACTGCTGAATTTACTGTTTTTCGAACTTTCTTAAGAGCTTAAAACACTGCTTTTAGAGCCTTTTTAGTTGCCCTAGTTATAACTATTGAACTAATACCTCATTCATACTAAGCTCGAAAACATGTAAAATAAGTTTTCGTTCCAAAATACAATTAAATGCGTTTTCATACATATGTTTTCACAAATAAACCCGTGTAAATCGAGTTTATATAAAAATATATTTTTAGTATTTTCAAATATGTTTATGTGTGGCTAAATATAGACAATAAGGTTATTCACAAGGGGTGTGCAATCTGTTGTATCGTCCTAATAAAAAACAGAGTTGTTAAATTTTTTATTTGGCTTTAACAACGATTTTCTTTTGGGTTTTCTAACTGTTAGCACTTTCAAACATAGGACACTAAACATACGTAAAAATGTTGTATCGTGCTATTCTCAAATGTTGTATTTTTTCATTTTAAATTCTAACAACTCTGTTTTTTGTTACTACGATATGACGATACAACAAATAGCACACCCCTTGTGAACAACCTTAAAATAAATCAGTATTTAACCATATTTTATTATAATATGGCAAAACTTAATCTTATTTTATCCTTTTTTTTGATTAAATTTCATTTTAAATACTTTTTTTCTTAGTTTTTTTTACTCGGGTATGGTAACGAAAATACCAAAGTTATGTGTTTTCGACGAAAACATATTCCAAAACGTTTAAATTTTTTAACACTACACTTTTTTACAACTCTGATTGATATGAATGAGGGGGAATGGAATAACGTCAAAAACAAAAATGAATTGTTTTAAATTCAAACTTTTATAAAATTTAAAATATAGTTCTTTTTTATTGAAAAGTGTATTATTTAAAGATTTTTTTTGACAAATTAAGTGAAAACATATTAAACGTCAACATCCGTCAGTGTGAATTGGTGAGTTTTTAAAGTAGTTTTCACTGACGAAAACTGCTTAAATTCGTCATTGAGAACGTACACTTAAAATAATACGTCAGAAGAAAAATCTGTCAACCCGGTTTCAAAACGATTTGACTAAATTTTAACAAATTTTTAGTTGAAACATGATTTAAGCAAAGATTTTAGTTATCTTCATTTCACACAATACTAAAAATCCTCAGTAATTTAACTAATTTTGAGTGTTAATTTTCAAAATATTTAAAACTAATTTTCAAGAACTCATTCGTTAAATTTAACAAAATTGATTGTTAAAATATAATAGTTTCATGTTACTGTTATTACCCGGTAGATGGCGCGAGCAATGTATCCGAAAGGGGTTATCTCTATCCAGAAATGAACCTTGGCGGGGCCTTGGACCCTCGGAAATTTTTAATAAAAATTTTCCACTTCATAAAATGGCCCACATCTCGCAAACTTAGCGAGATAGAGCAAAACGGACAAAATGTTTGCTCCACTAAAGTGCCCTTACATGCCTCTACGACTCAGTATAATTACAGATAAAACTGTAGTTTTACAAGTTTCTTACTTAAATTTAGATTTGTTAAATTTAACAAAAGAATTTGTTAAAATCAACAAATTTTATTTTAAGCCAAAAAAAACAGGAATTCAATTCAATTCATTTATTTATTTCTACCAAATAATATTTACATTTTCATCTTAAAAATTATATACAAATAGTTAAAATTTTTCCACTTTTTCTTAATAATTAATAGTTATTTACAAAATTTTATACATACATATATACATTAAAATTTTTTATTGGAGGCAAAATTTTAAAAAACCTATTTGAAAATTTTTATTTTTTTAATAAAACCACTTACAAATCTACCTACTAGCTAGTTAAGCTGATGTTAACTCATTGATATGGGGATATTCAGACCCAGAACATCTGGAATAAAAGTTCGTAGTCAGTTTAATTAACCTAGAATTAACAAGTTCTATATTTGAAATAGTATGAAGTCTGGAAGTCGAAAAGAACCAAGGGAGATTGTATATGAGTTTTAACAATTTGTTTTGAGCAATCTGAAGTTTTTTAATATGACAAGCTGCACTTTTTGTCCACATAGGAGCTGCATAAAAAATTACAGCATGAAAGATTAATTTAAAAATTAGTATTTTGTTTTCAATACTTAGACCTGAGTTCCGGTTTATGAAAGGGTACAGTATACGGGTGAGAATATTCACTTTGTTTACTATGTATTGTATATGCTCTTTCAATTTCATTTTTGGATCCAGTATTACTCCTAAATATTTTACATTTTGTTCCCATTGTACTTCTGTATTTAAAAAAATTATATGGCTTTGAGGAATATAGCAAGATTTTCGTTTTCTTGTAAAATATATTGCCTGGGTTTTGTCAGCATTTAATGTTATTCTCCACTTTTTGTAATAATTAGCTAATTTTTCCAAAGCCATTTGTAAATTTAAAATAACATTAGCAGATAGTTTATCTGAGCATAATATTGCTGTGTCGTCAGCGTAAATAGACATGGTACATTTTTCCAGTTGGGGTAAGTCAGAGGTATAGAGGTTATACAAAATGGGAGACAGACAGGATCCCTGGGGGCACCCTGCTGGTATATCTAAAGTTTCAGAACATGATGATCCAATGTGAACTTTAAATGAGCGCATACAAAGGAAGCTTTCGATTATTTTAATTAAATAGTTGGGGACCCCAAAACGAATCATTTTATATATTAGGCCGTCGTGCCAAACAGAATCGAAGGCGGCTTTGACGTCTAGTAATACCATACCACTTGATTTTTGAAGTTCAAAGTTTTTGGTTACCAAATTTCTAATACGAACCAAGGACTGTACCGTATTATGTTCTCTACGGAAGCCATATTGATGGCGAGGAAAGATGCATCTTGATTCAATAAAAAATATCAATTTTTGATTTATAATTTTCTCAAGAATCTTACCAATAGAGGATAGGAGACTTATTGGTCGATACGATGATGGACTATATGGAGGTTTATTTGGTTTTCGAATCGGGATTACTTTCGCAATCCTGAATTCGCGAGGAATTTCTTAGTTTTTCCAATTCCTCTCCTATTTCCCTACTGAGAGTTTTCATCTCGTAAAAATCGGACAAATTGTGATATCGTTGCCAATTTCGCCGATAAGCATTTCTTCTCTGTATATGTATTTTCACATAATTAGGAAAACATGAATAAATTTTGTTAAAGTATCAAATTTTGCTAACCAGCCAACAGACGTATTATTTTGAGTGTACTATAAGAGCAATTTTGAAAAGAGGTTTATACTACAACATGCGTCAACAATGGCTGCATTCGGCAGATACACTTTAATTGTCAACAGTTCTACAACAGTTGTACAACAGTTGTACAACTGTCTGCTGAACGATCTGATCACTAACCGCTCAGTCTGAGTGCTCAGGTAGCGCTGTCATATTTTGGTAGCGTAAAAAAAGTTTGCTACTTTTGATCAATTAGTGATACATTTGTTGTTGTTGATTTTAAAAATATTTTTTTTTTTCGTAAGCATGACAAATAAAAACATACAAATATAATTCAAAAACAAAAATTTAAAGAAAATAAAGGAAAATATAAAAAAAATTATATTTAAAAACAAAACAAAGAAAACATCGTTGGGCAGAGTTACTAATCACAAAGCGCTACAGGTCACCGGTATCAGTTTAAGGTTTCTCTGCTGAATGCTACCAATATTTACCAAAAACAATTTCATTCTTATGTTGATATTTCCAAATATGTAGTACTTGAGGAAAAATAATTAGTTTTATACTGCATTTAGACTGAGAAAAAAGTAGCTAGTTTTTTGCTTTTCTTAATATTTAAAATTTTTTTAATTTTTTTTTAGATTTAAAAATGTCAGACTATTTATTACTATTTGAAGTTAGTATATTATACCAAAAGAATACTAATTTTAGGCACAATGTGTTTATTTGTAAACACATTAGGGGTTTTCATATCGTGACCTAAAATGCAAAAGGGCGTATTTTTTTACACTAGAGCCAAAAAAAAAAAGTTGTAGAATTAAAGATATTCTATATTTTCTTATCTTGTTTAAAACACGACTATAGACTTATTTCGACATATAAGTTTAAAATTTTGTAGAGAAATGTAATTTAGTCTAGTGCATCATAATCAATCAGAAAATCGGCTTAAATTTTTTTGTTGTTACGCTCTTTTGCATTTTAGGTGACGATATAAACTCGTAAATTTTATATGTATTGAGTTTGACATTATTTTTTCCCAAATTGACGTTCGTATGAAATATTACCTACACGTTCACATCCATAACTCAAAAACTATCGATCGGGTTTAATCGCCAGTAGGCGCGTTGGAAAGGTGAGCTCATTTTGATCAATTTACAAAAAAAAATCTCCAACATTGGTCCAACGGTTCAAAAGTTACGGGCATTTTTGTCCAAATTTTGGAGCATTTTTCCATAAGGGACATAAGAAATAACTTTTTCCTATAACACTGTTTCTATAATGATGTAACCAGCACCATCTAGACACTTCTGGCAACACTACTTAATTGTGTTTACTTTAATAAATTTTGTGTTTGAATAAAGTTAAAGTAAATCAATTTCAAGGACTTATTATTTTAACAATATTTTAACAGCGATTATAAAAGGATAATCGTAACAATATTTAATTCTTTTAGTGACGGTTTAAAAAATGGATTCAGAGCCTGGTTCATCGCAAAATCCAACAGATACCCAACGCAGTAGTTTGCAACATTTGGTCTCTCATGATGTTTTTTCTTTTGGCGTGGCCTGTGAATTACCTGATAATAATCTGTCAACTAAACGAGATATATTGAAGTTCTATTTTTTCTTGGCCGAACGTTCAAAAGCCCAAAGCAAAATGTTTTCGTATAAAAGATTTACTCCCCAAGTAGCAGACAGATTGTTAGAAATTTGGAATCAACTTAATATTGAACTTATACTCAAAGGTAGCATCATTAGAAAATTGAATAATATGCTTGATTCATATAGTAATGCAGATAAACAACGAGTAAAACGCGCAACAGAATTCAGAAAATTCGTAGAATCAACAAACCAATTATTCAACATTGGAAAATGTAAATGCAACTTGAAAGAAAACGACTGCTCATGTGGATCTATCCCAGAAAACTTAAAAGATTTCATGCGCGATCAATATAATGACAGAATACAAACGATACCGGAACACGATAATTTCTATTTTTTAGCTTTTATGTTTTCTTTTCAGGAAATCGCTTTGGAAAATATGCCTCCTGGTGATTTAAATCCAGAAGAATTATCTACTGATTCGAGGTACTTGATGTTAATGGCCAATGCAATTTCTAATGGTGTGGTTCCTGCGGATTTGTCTCACATAAAACCAGGGCCAATTGCACATTCTCGTTGGCTCACCAAAGCCAATAGATTATTACGGTTGTATGTGACAACTAATAATCCAACTGAAAATTTAAAAATTCTGGCTAACTATATAATAAAAGTATACACGCCAATGTATTTCAATGTTAAGTATTATAGCTCTGCCGCATACGGTAGTACATTACTTTTTAAATTTATTACTTGGACACGATTTTTACCACCGAATTTACTTGGAGTTGTAAATACAGTAATTCAAGATAATCCATATTTTGCACACTCAGAAAATATCTTGCTATCTATGTTATTTGATGATAGAATGGAAAAACGAAACATTGCTATAAAGAAGATTTTACATTACCGAAGAGATATTGTCGACCCAACGGAACTTAGAGTTTATAAAAAATCTCTTATAAACTTTAATTGTACGGAATATACAAATATGATTGATTTAAATGACGATACCATTTTATTCGAACCACCGTTTACGCAAAGTTATTCGTATAAACATTTGGAGGGATATTTAAATTACGAAGTGCCACCGTTCGATGATCCACAAATTCCTTTACACATTCAAGGAACGGAAAGACATGTCCAATTGCTGGCTGCCACTGCTAAACGAGTTGCAGGAAAGAATGTAGAAGGCGCTATGGCGACGACATTAGAGAGCCGTACGAAAACACCCAGACTTGAAAGCAAACAAGACTTTCAGAAAAAATAATGGTTTTTTTTTCACATTTTGTCTTTTACTACACTCAAACTGAATATTTTTTTTGATAATAGGTTGATAGATACTTTATTATCTCTTAATTTGAATTTTTGTACAAAAAAAAAAATAAAAAGGGAAAAAAAAACAAAAATTTGGTTTTATGTGTTATTTTGTTTTAGCAATATCGCATGAATTAATCAACCGAATTCGATAAATTTGGGCTTAAACTCTTCGTTTTGAATTGTAAATTGAATAAAATAATGGATTGAGCCAAAAAAATGGCCATTAAAGTAATATTCTTGGACAAAATCATGAAAAAAATGGAAAAATGCTCCAAAATTTGGACAAAAATGCCCGTAACTTTTGAACCGTGAAGGTAAAAAGTTACCTACTATAAATAGGGTAAAGTTAAACGAAAATTTATTAGAGTGTATCTTATGGCCGGGCTTGACTGACTTTGTGGTTTTTTAATTGTCTGCCATATTTTTTGACAAAATTATTATGATGTCTCTTGAGAATAGATTTATCGTAAATTTCAAGTATGTCATTTGTTGTATTTTTATGAAATATGGGGCGATTCTAATCAATTTCAATAGAGTTCGTTCTTGAGCCAAGGGAATCTCATGTGGCAAATTCCATATAAATATCTTTATATTTACGATCTGTGGTTTGATGTCAAAGTTTACATGGACAAATGGCCATCGCTAAATCGACTCAGAAACTGATTTTTTTAGTCGATTGGTATTTTATAAGGTGCGTCTAGGACCAGTATTTTTGATATCACAGAGTGGTGTAGGGTACAAACATATTTTTGAATGGTGTTGACAAATCTAATTGTTCTTAATTAATTTTATTAAACTCGTGTCGAAAATGAATTTAAGAATAAAACAATTTATGCACAAATATTTTGAATATAATACAATTAAAAAATGTCTGAAAAACTATCAAATAAAACATGCAAACAAAAAATCTCAATTCAAGTTCAATGACTTAAAATTGATTGATATTTTTCCGAAAACAACTCGTCCAATAAAAATTATAACCCAACCCTTCATAAACCAATCCACAATTCTGTATGTAGGCACATATTTTCTTAAGTAATCATGCAACAATATGTGTGTATAACAACCTAATTTTTACCCGATATATATTTTTTATTAAAAGTGAAAACAAAATGTGTTGACAAGCGTCATGCAATACATTAAAAAAAAAAAAAAAAATGAAGATACAAATTGGCAACCGCGTGACTCAAAATAGCGCTAGGACGTCATTTTATTCGAAATACAGGGCGTTTCATAGCTATAACGTCAGCTATGTTAACTTATTTTGTCTTAAACAACTGATCCGATAGCTTCGGGATCTTTGGTAGAGTATTTTATTCGATTAATCGAACAATTCTGTTAATAATTGTACGAATAGTTTTAAATGTCCAAATTTCAAATAACAAATAATTCCAAACCCTTAATACGATTAATCGAAATTGGAAAAAAATTACAAAAGTTTGTAAGACTTTTTTAAGATTTTTAAAATGATTGTAAAAACCAAAACATTAATAACAGCACGACTACACTAAATCCATTGGTGTGCTTGCTAGCTCTTAAGAAATAATTTTGAATTTTAAAATTATGATTTTCATGTGAAATTCAGAAACTATCATTTTAAATTTAGAAAATATGAATTCAAATTCAGAAAATATCAATTGAAGTTAAGAAAATATCAATTATATTTTGGAAATCGTCAATTGAAATTAAAAAAAAATCAATTGTAATTCAGACAACATCAATTTAAATTCGGAATGTATCAATAGTAATTCAGACAATATAAGTTGAAATAAATTGAATTCAGAATAAATCAGTTGATATTCAGGAAACATCATCAAATTAAGACAATTTCAATTGAAATTCAAAAATATCATTTGAAATTTAGAAAATATCAATTGAAATTTAGAAAGCTTTCAATTAAAATTAAAAAGAAAAAATATATATAAACAAGATGGTTTATGCATAATAATTTGAAAACCATATATCACGTTTATAAAATGAATTTTGTATGAAAAATTTGTTTTATAAGCCAATTACAAATTTAAAAAGTGATTATGCATATGACCCAAGATATTTAAAAGAATCACAGGCTTCTTAGATAATGTTATCCCCTAAAAAATGTACGTAGGTTTTCTCAAAATACGGTTGAATTGATTGATGCGTGATTCCATCAATGGGACTAAAATATATATTACTCACGCAAGTACGAATTATTCAAAAAAATTGTGTACTTGAATGGTTTCGTGTAGACTAACTTCTAGAGTCCGAGCGCACAGTTCGGCCACAAAATGTATTTGCACGATTATCGGTCCGTTGAAGCATTATGGACAAATTTTGCTTATGCAAAAATATTTGTTGGGCTGATTGGAATCCATTTTGGATGTAAAATTTAGGGAAAAGTCCGAAGTTAAGCACTGAATTCACTGTTCGGGCGTCAAATTGGAAAAAGTTCGGTTACAGCTAAATTACGGGGTTTTCCTTATGCATTCAAAATAGCATTAAACCGGTTCAATAAACATTTTCCCAGTATCAATATTTCTCAGGAATGCCTCTAAATACCAAAAATCCGAACAAATGTCGCTTTTTGGCCGAAATGTTCGGTCGGACACTACTAATTTCTGTCTTATAACACCAAAATTAAAAATGAATACGCATTTTTTTAATTTTTTTTCTCAAGCATTATTTTGTGATTTTTTTAAGCTTTTTAAAAAAAATTTGACATTAGAATTTTAAAGTTAATTAATACAGAAATTAAAAATTGCATACCCAGCAAACAAAGATGATCATTAATGACTCAGAAATGAGCTCCAAAAACATAAACATTTTTTCACTTTTTCCTATGAAAGTGGTCCGTCCAAAAGAGCCCCCTGTGTAATCAGAAATGACTCAGAAAAAAGAACGTATAAAATCGAAAATTTCCTCATAAATTTAAATAATTTTGGAATCTTTTTTGAGTCCGAAAAGTATGTACGTACACTTAGAATATTTTTACAGTAACTACATATGAGTATAGGTCATTTGTGTAGCCAACACAGTTTTTTGCTATTTCAGCGACTTTAGTCGCCGAATGTACAATCGACCTCAATAAATGTAATGCCTTAGTAAGGACGCAATTAAAAGGAAAATATTTCAATAAAAAAAAAGTATTCATCTATAGCGGCCTATACGTTTAAATCGCGACTTTTCAAAAATTTTATATGGCAGCATAGCTTTCCAAGATGTCCCCAAAGTCCAACTTTTAGGATAATATGGGGTCACCTCTAAAAACTGTTGTTGCAAAATTTCAAGCAAAAAAGTTTCCAAAAAGTTTCGCTTGAAATTTCGCAATAACAGTTTTTAGAGGTGACCCCATAATATACTAAAAGTTGGACTTTGGGGACAACTTGAAAAGCTATGCTGCCATAGAAAATTTTTGAAAAATCGCGATTTTAATGTATAGGCCGCTATAGATGAATACAGTTTTTTATTGAAATATTTTTCTTTTAATTGCTTCTTTACTAAGCCATATCATTTATTAAGGTGTATTTTGCTTTCAGTGATTCAATTGGCTAAAAGCTTAAAAAACCATAAAAATCCATCTAAAACGCGAACAGTGGTTTTAATATCAAGTTTTATGCATCAAATTTTAAGCCTAAATATGAATACAGGTCCTGTGCCTACATTACACTACAAAAATTTATTTTGATTGCATTTCAAAATTTTTGTATTTAAATAAAAAACTAAATGGAAAACCCCTAAACTTAAAAGACCCCAGCAAAAACAGCCATTACCGAGTAATTAAGGGAGTAAGTAGCACACAAAGGGTTTCACTACTTACCAGGCTATTTTCTCGCAACATTACTTTTGTTCGCGATGTCCAAAAATTCATGGGTGGTCATTACCCTCTCGCTTACAAAAAAAGTGCGAATAATACCCATAGTGAAAGAATAAGTAGTTACTCACAAGGATAGAATAAGTGGTTACTCAGAAGGAAATAAGTGGTTATCCTACATTGTAAAATAGTTGGTCATATTGGCAAAAAAAAAACTTTTTACCTTGGAAAATTTCCTATTTAGTTTAAAACAAATTTATAAATAAAATATTAATATAAAAAATACTTAATCAGTACTTATTTAATCAATTACCAGTAAGTGATTACTTTGTACGAATATATAAGTATTTCTATAACTTATTATCGGTAAGTCATTATTTTGTATTTTAAAGTAATGCAAAAGGTAATGACATGTCATTACTTGGTAATCCGTATGGTAATGACCTGTCATTACCATGTTTTTGCTGGGACATTTAGCGAAAAATCTGTACCATTGATCGAAAAATAAAGTACGACATTGTAATCAGCATGTCCGAAATATATAGAATTGATGGTCAGAGCTCTATTAATTTTTAAAAGTCAAGATTTTATCATGCAGTGTTATTGATTTTTAGTAAGTCTTTTAACTGATTTTAGCAAATCGATTTTGAATTGCAGTTTACAACAATTTTGCTAAAAGTTAGTAGCGACTACTAATTTTTTCTACTAATTTTGTTGTACTACAGATCAGCAGACATGTGTTGCTAAAATTAGCAAAAAATACCGCTGGGCTCAAAACAGTTAAATTTCCCGTAATAATAGCAAAATTTTCAGTAGATATTACAGACTTTTTTGGTTGAGTTTACGGTAGAGTTAATTGTTGTTAGTTAATTTTTTATTTTTTCAGATTTAGCATAAGTTGATCATCATCAATGATTAACCCGTCAAGGCAAACGACACTGATGATGGCTTTGTAGCGAACGCCGAAAATACGTATCCTGTCTTTCTGGCCTTATCGAATTCTTTCAAAATTTTTTATTCTTTGTAATTTACTTGTGAAAATTGTATCATCTTTCTTTAATTTGAAAAATAATTTAAACAGAAAGTGATATTAATTTATGATCTCAAATCGAACTAAAAACATTTATTTTAAAAATAAATATTTTTAAAAGTTGCTATTGTATTGTCACCCATTGTATTATATATATTTTTTTCGTTAATTTGAAAATCTTGACAATCTCAGCTTTAACTTCTCTTACTATCTATTTGCAAAATAATTAACTTAAATTTTTTTTGTAAAAATAATTGCATTCGGTGCATATTTTTTATGTTTTTAATGCCGTTTTGTAGGTTAATTTGTTCGATTTTCGATACATGAAATTCCTTACCCTAATAATAACAAATATAAATTAAACAAGAATTTAAATAAAATAATAAAATTTTGTATTTTTAAATAATTAACAAATTATAATTGCAATCACTTAAATTCTTTCACACCGATTTTGGATTTTTATGCCGTGAGAGAAAGGTAATTTAGTCTAGTTAACGATTCTATTGACATTTTCCACATATATTATAATAAAATATGTATTAAATTGAAAGTTTTAGAGATTTTGTGGTCCATATAATAATAATTTTATAGAAATTAACATACACAGAAAAAACAGTGGGCACCAACAATGGGAATTTGTAAAAGGAATCACATTTTCTTTTAAATTGAAATTTTATTCCCAACAATATTTTGTTTGAAATATTTGTAACTCATTTGTAAATTGTTATCTTTCACAGAGACATATAATATAGAGATGCAACATCGATAATTTTGTAAACAAACTGTAATGTGGGAAATTTTCTGCATGTGGGAAATTTTCTCAAGGCAGGATTTTTTTATGTCAAATGAGGTATTACAGAGTTGTTAGGTAAGGGGATTTGGGCCCAAATTAGGGATTTCGACTTCGTTTTGGGGACAGATTAAAAAATTTGTAAATTTTAAAAGATTTAGTTTTAGGCCCAAAATAAGAAGAATTTTGGTATAAATTATATGCGTATTATTTCAAATCAAATTAGGTCTGTCAAAGAATTTAAAAATTTCTACAAAATATTTGAAGTAGTGAAGAAATGTTCTCCAAATATTTATAAATCTTGAAATAACGAAAAGCAACCAAGCTCAATAATTAATCAAAAAAATTTCTATTTTCCAAATACTGAAATTGTTACATGCAAAGGACTCAGAAAAAATAAATTTTGTGTGGGCTCAAAAAGTACCAGGGGTTTTAATATAACCTCTTATGTACCTTCTGAATCGTGTAAACTCGACTTATGCAAACTTAATGTTCAAAAGAGTTTACGAGCCCTAGAACTTACACCTTACTAGATTTACAAATTTTAGAAATAAAAAGACTTTTCACCATAATGAAGTTTGTGTGAAAATTGTGTAGAATTTTTCTCTCGAAAATTTTATATACGATTTTTATTTTGAAACGGTGACATTTCAGCTTAATTGTGATTTGTCTTTCGTATAATAAAATTTTTTTAGTTTCACAATTTTAACAAAGATTTGAGGCCTTTAAAGTTCGAGTGAAAACGTAAATATTTCTTCGTAAAATATTCAATTTTATTTAATTTGCTCACTCATTTTTTAATAATTTTCTGAACTTAAGAGCGATGCTAACTTAGCTCCTTTTTTTCTGAGTTTTTGTTTAAATTAAAATGAATTGGGTATAACATTGGGGATTTAAAAATTTAAAATGGGAATAAGTTAAAAGATTTTGGGCAACACTGCACTGAAACAGTATTGCCAGAAAAAATAGAACAGCAGTCAGCGCCATCTTTTGCATTAAAAACCGTGTTGCCATTCATCAGGAGCATGGGAGACCCCTGATCTTTCATATAAAAATTGTTTAAAAATAAAAATTCAAAGTTACAAAAACAAAAATTTTTTTTTGGATTTGCAAATTTTTTTGTTGGTGCCTTTTGAAAAAGTTTTTTTTTTGTATATACAAATTTGGCATGAGAAAGGTGTTTAAAAATTTAATTAGAATTTTGTAAATTCTTTCTGTGTACTGTCTATTTTTTAAATTAAGCACCGTACGTTGTTTTTCACGTGGAAAAATTTCACTCGAACTTTAAAGACCTCAAATTGCAATTTAGATTTTAAAAATGATATTTTTTTAATTTTGTATCAAAGACACAACTACAATAAACACAAAATTTCACTTTTTCCCAAGAAAAATAATAGTCTTGTACATTAAATTCGCGTCAAAACAAACTTACACAGTTTTCACATGAAATTCATTGTCGTGAAAAATCATTTTTTTTTTTATATGTAGTGTAGCAGTTTTTTCACGTGAAACCGAAACAACTTACGGTGCTTTAAAATCAAAATTACGATCGCTATTTTCTACGCAGCAGGCCAATTTTCAGATAATTAGGTTGGAAAAAACTTAGTGAAATTTGAAAAACACTTACTAAAGCTTTTGAGTCAAACTTGCTACCATTTTGAAACTACTTGCAATTTTATTCTGAAATTTTAGTATATTTTTGAATTACTTTGTTGGTGGGAATTACTTTTTGATAGTTAATTTTAATTATTTAGTTATACATATGTATAAGAAAATGTATTCAATTTATTTTCGTTAAAGCTCAAAATAAAACTAAAGAAATTAAAAAAATAGCAGTTTACTGTAAAAACATTGTTTTGTTAGCTGTTTATTATATAATATTAAAAGTAACTTCTTTATTCAACTGTTACGAAATTACAGAACTTTTCGTTAGTTGCTTTTTAAATAATGGGTATGGCCGCATTGTAATGGCCCACAAGCCAATATGCTTCGTAAGTATACACAAGTATAGTGACATGTAAGTTAGACAAAATTTTTGGAAAATTTTAAATATTTTAAGTTTTATATACAATTGTTATACACAAGTATCCCATATTTGTGGGCGCTGTGGTGTAATGGTTAGCGCGTTGGACTGTTACACGTGAGGTTGCGGGTTCGAGCCCCAACCAATACAACATCAATTTATGAAAAATAGTAATATGTATGAGTTTTTTCTATCCCTCATACATATCGCAGCGTCGTCCTTCGGTGTTCCCATAGCACTTAACCCCACCGAATTAAAATAATATAACAGGGCTATGAACTAAAAAGCTTCAACAAAGTTCGCCAACTCACCATCAGATGGGGCGCAACAACTGTTCTAAAAATTCAACATCTCGCGCAATTACAGTGTTGCCATATTTGAAACCCTTCATCTTTCACCACCTTTCACTTCTTCTCTATCCCCTTTCCAAAGGAAGCAACACGTTAATTAATAGGAAGAATTTCCTGAGTGTTGCTTCTCTATATAAAAAAAAAAAAAAAAAAAAAAAAATATTGTAAGTACACATAATGTGAAGTACACGAAATCGATTACATTTGTTGATTTTCAGAAACAGTTGATTTATGACTGGATTTATGACTGGATTTATCAAATCAGACAGTTCATATAAAAAAGTACAAAATTGTCGTCCCGTTGAATTTATGTAAGTTATGTAATGTCTCGGTTTGTGTGTTCCAACCATCAATTTCTTCTTGCGGACAACTGATAAGATGGGGTGATGCCCACGAAACAATTGTGTATCCCGAAAATGGTCAACCTTTTTGAAACAACAAATAAAATCTAATATGGCAATATCATAATAGAATTTAGACTTGAGGTAGAACAATATTCTAACCCCTAAATTCATAAACGCTTTGTGAAATTATACGAGGTTTATTGAACAAATTTTGTATGAAAATGACGTTTTGTAAACCTGCTATAACTTTACAAAGCATTTATGAATTGAGGGGTAACTAAATATATGTATAAAAATACAACAAGTCCGGAAAACAATTTTGGATTTTCCGATAAGAATATACAGCTATGGACATATAATTGGCAAATTTATTTCGTTTAATTCCCTAGGAATTGAAACTTAATTCAGGGAATTAAACGAAAAAAATTTAATTCCTAGGGAATTAAACGAAAAAGAATTTAATTCCTTAGGGAATTAAACGTAATAAATTTAATTCCTTGACTAAAAGTTGAATTAACTAGAATTGAATGAATTCCTTGACTAAAAGTTGAATTAACTAGAATTTAATGAATTCCTTGACCAAAAGTTGAACTTGAATGAATTCCTTGACCAAAAGTTGATTTAACTAGAATTGAATGAATTCCTTGACCAAAAGTTGAATTAACTAGAATTTAATGAATTCCTTGATCAAAAGTTGAATTAAGTGCACAGTTGAATGAATTCCTTAACCAAAAGTTGAATTAACTAGAATTGAATGAATTCCTTGACTTCCAATTGAATTAAATAGTGTTGAATGAATTCTTTAGTGAATGAATTATTTAATTTTAATTCTTTACGCTTTGGTCAGGGAATTCATTCTATAAATTTGAATTCTTTGAATTCATTCATAGGAATTAATTCTTGCATATATGTATCTTACTGATGAATTCATTCCTTGAATTAAAGAATTGAGTTAAATTTTTGGGAATTCATTCCACAAAGGAATTAATTCTTTAAAGCTCTGATTATGATAGAACGATATTCAAAAATTCTATATATTTTTATATATTTAGAAAATGATTCTGTATGCATTTTTTTAAAGAATGTCATTAAAATTTATATATATGCGCAATTTATTTTTCTAACAATACAAAATAAAAATGAAACCAAAATGAATGAAAGGCTTAAATGAAAATTTATGGACCTCTTAAGTAACTTGAGTGGAAAAAATAATTAAAATTTACGAGTACATTTCAATTGTTGTATATTTGTATTGCTGCGACCATGTACATAATAATTTGTTTATAACACATTTATAATATGAATTTTTTATGGAAATTTGTTTATAAACCAAATTGTTTTAATAAACGATTATGCATACAGGCTTTCAAGTATAATTTAAGACGATTATTTACTTGACATTGACATTGTATGAGTAGTATCCGGAAAAAGTTGCATACTTAAGCAAAAAAGTAATTTGCATCATTGAAATTTTTAAAACGTAGATTTTTCTTAAAAAGATTTTAATAATGATATCGTCTAATTGTGTGTACAGCGTTTAAATAAAAAAAAAACTGAAAACAATTGAATTGAATTTGTACTAAATTATTTTGTAGCGATTTTTATTATCACATCATATTAAAGAACAAACTAAACATTAAGCGCATATACATTTCAATTAAAATTTCTGTTTAGATTCATTATGACAAGCCATTTAATTCGTTTATCTGTTCATTTACTTAAACCTCCGGACCAAAATAAAAAACCGTTGGCGTATTGTCAAATTTGAAAGAAATGAAATGTGAAAAAATAAACAATTTGAAGTACGTCGCGTACGATTTTTCTCTATTTACACCAGGCGCCATTGCTGCCAGTTGAGGGGATCTTTTTTCATTTATGGGGGAAGAATTTTGTTAGGGGATTCTCTGGAGGTTTCTATAGATTTTTCACAAAAGTATCTTAAAAAATTGATAAATATGTTACATATAATAAAAAAAAATTTATCTTATTTGTGTGGAATAACGGTGTAATTTAACCCATTAACACCCACAGAACCTATATGAGGTCAACTTGATTTTTACGATATTCTCTGGTACTATTCATCTCATAATTTATTTATAATAATTTATTAATATAATTCATAATTTATTTTAAGTAATAAATAAGCATTTTTCGTGAATTTGACGATTTTGTATGGGTTAAACTGTGAATAAGTGAATACAAGTAGTTTTAAAAAAAATAGGAGTTTAGTAAGTGTACATTAGAGCACCCATGAAATATATGGAATTTGCAAAAGTGTTATTTTTTCACCTCCCCACGCATTTTCCAGTAGATTGGGCGTAAAAAATAATATCCCCGCAAAAATTGGTCCTCTCGTATTAAAACAGGCCAGTCACCCGCGGCTTTTAGACCTAAAAATGGACTAAAATTAAATCAAAGCTTCTTTGCGCTATAACTCTTAAAGTAAAGGTTTTACTGAAAAATACTGAATAAGCATATCTACAGGAAATAATATGCCTAGCATTTTCTTCATACACATTTTTGATGTATCGATGACGCATCATGGTGATTTAGGTGGTTAAAGCCTAATTTGTGTTTAACCATATAAATAACTTTGATTTTAACCTCATAAATCACCATGATGCGTCATCGATACGTCAAAAATATGTATGAGAAAAATGCTAGCCACATTATTGCCTGTAGAAATGCTTATATTGTATTTTTCTATAAAACCTTTACTTTAAGAGTTATGCGCAAATATACTTTGAAGTAATTTTAGTCCATTTTTAGGGCTAAAAGCCGCGGGTGACTGGCCTTTTTTAATTCGAGAGGATCAATTTTCGCGGGGATATTATTTTTACACCCAATCTACCAGGAAGTGCGTGGGGAGGTGAGAAAATATCACTTTTGCACATATGGGTGCTCTTTTGAGCGCCTTCAGATTGGCACGAAATTAACTCTTAAACATATTTTAAGCTCTGACTTATTTCTGGCATTGAACCTAAATTTTAAACTTTGATGTCTTCAGAGACTCATAGTAGAATTTTATGACAAATATTTTTGCGGAACATTTTAACCCTCTAACTCTTCAACTTACGTGTCGTTTGTGGCCCTTTTGAAAAGGGTCAAAAAGTACCTTTAATTGAGGAGTTAAAGGGTTAAAATATTCCACAAAAATATTTCTCTTGAAATTCTACTGTAAGTTTCTGAATACATCAAGGTTGAAAATTTAAATTCAATACCAGAAATAAGTCAAAACTTAAAATGTGTTTAAGGGTTAATTTCGTACTTATACACAATTGCTGCTCAAATGCCCACAAACCTAAATTTTAGGAGGAACACATGTGACTCTTCTATTTCATGTAAAGGACTATGTTGAACATTTCTGTGGAACATTTTAACCCTCTAACTCTTCAGCTTACAGGTCTTTTTGTCCCTTTTAAAAACGGGGCCAAAAAAATCACTTTAATTGAAGAGTTAGAGGGTTAAATAGTTCCACAAAACTGTACCTAGTAGTGTTTTACATAAGTTCGCTGAACACATCCTATACCCAAAATGGAAGATTCTCATGGCTTCCTAGTGCACATATGTAAAAAATCTATAACTCATCAGTTTTTAGACTGTCTGTCATGGAATGTACGAAATATTTAAAAAAAAAACTTATTTTGCTTTTAATCTACGCTAAATTTTCTATTAGATGAAGAGTATACGTATTTACAAGTCTCCAAAATTAAATAAGAGACATTCAAAGCTTAGTTTTGACAAAAAACACCACTAACGGTCATGGGAGGGTTAAAAGTTTGTATAATGAAAATGTTTGCCTTTTCATTGTGTAAACAACAACTATATAACTTAATCGCCAGAAACTTCTAGTTTAAGAGTTATATATGGATAAATCCATGAACCTTTTTTAGGGTAATTTTGAGGACATAAATGTAAACGACCTGGCCGGTTTACATCGCAGAAACCCAATTTTTGCACATATCTTATTTTTTACTCTCATCCTATCCGAAAATGGGTGGGGAACTGCAAAAATAACACTTTTGCACATATGTAGTGTACATAAAATATAAAAAACATCTTAAAACTTTTTCAAAAAAGTTAAACATATTTCATCGGTCTCATGGGAAATGAACCATATTTTGTGAATTTTAGATTTTCAAAACAACAACCAAATTTGTTTGTTATTTTTGGATGTATTTCGAATACATAAAAAAAAGAAAGCAATAAATATTTATTTACATACGAGTACATATACATAAAACATTTACCCACGCATTTAGTTAATAAATTATTTGTTAATTAACCAGCTTCATGCTGAGTTGTTATTATTAAATAAAATGAAAGAAAGTTCTTATTTTATGGATTAAACAAGAAATTTAAAGTATTTTTTAACACGTCAATGTTAAAAAACTGATCTAATAAAATTAAACCCAAACACATAATTACAAGGTTTTAATAAAACTTATGAGTAAATAATATTGGAGCCATATGGGATAGAAAAATAAAATATGAACAAATTTTGAAATAAAAAGTCATATTATTAATAAGATAACCAAGAATTGATCCGACGAGTTTACTTGTTTCCCAGTAAAAACAGATTTCGCTAGAATTTAGGACTGGGTCGAAAAGCAAAAATACCGTTTCGTTAATTTTGGTGCCTCAATCGGATATTATAATTTCAGATATAGATTTTTACTAGCATTATTTTTATACAAATGTAAATATTTTACTTTTTTCTTGTTCTTAGATTTGAATTTTTTGTATGTCGATTTCTCGTTGGTTTTCGTCAACGAAACTGTTCATCAAATTAATTAAACTTTTCGCTATTTGTTTTAAACTTTTCTTCATATACAATTATATATGATATCACATTAACCACACCTGATTAGATAAAATGATATCAAATTATACAGTATTTTATTCAAATATTTTTTATTTTTTTTGTTTATTCACCATTTTGTAATTTGAAATAAATACAATATTCCACTCACTTAAGATAATCTTAATTTAGAATTTATAAAACCCTGATAAAAAATATGTTTATTTGCTACTCTAAAAAATATTATAATTATTGTTTTTGATAACCCAATTTAAACGAGAAAGAAAGAACTATTGTCATTATGAACTATGTTGTAATAAAAATTATCAGAAAGATAAGAAAATTGTAAGTATTGAAAATTATTCAAAAGCCTCCCTTTATAAGTATGATCAGTACAATTGAAATGCCTTAAGGACGCTGGTAGTGCATTAAATACGCCTTTGAAAAGGTCGACTTAATAGGGAATATTTTATTATATGAAATTTTACACACAGAATATGCTAAATATTTATCATAACAAACAATAAAATTTTTTTATTTATTTTGAATACCAAATGTAAATCAAATAAACGCAATGTATATATAATTGAAAAAAGCAGAATGCGTGAAAATTTCCCACATATAAATAGTGAATATTTGTATTTTTATATGTCCAATCGTGTAGTTACACATAATATTTGTCATAATAGGTTTGTTCCGCGTAATTCTGGGTAAAGTCTGGTAAAATGAGAGTAAACAAATAATTATCTCAAAAAATGGTAAAATTGTTCACAATACCGGGAACGCACAAAACCATATTTTAAGCCCAAAAATTAACGTCAAAGTTATTCACATAAACAAAAGCTATTTTTAAGAATAAAATATTGAAGGGAATAAAGCAAAAATGTTAAAACGTGGTATTTGTTAACGATATTAATTATTGTTTACAAGGTTTGTTAATATTTAAATTATTTTTACAAATTTCAAACAGCTGATTTATAAACAACTAGTGATTGGACAGTTTTACCATTTTACCCCATAATAAAGTACGGGTAACTTCTGGTAAAAAGAGAAACAAATTATTCTTTCATCAACGCTCTTATTTACCCAATTTTTAACAATAGAAACGCTTTTTGGTAAGATTGGGTTCCCGCGGGCATCCGCGGTAACGTAAGTGGAACAAACCTATAAATGACGTATTCTTGTGAAAAACTCATAAAAACCTAACAAAATCAAAATTCAACAGGGGGTGTGTTCATGATTTCATCCTTTAAAGCATTGAAAATAAATTATTTGAAAATTGTTAACATTTTCATTAAAGGAACCGAATGTGCTAAAATCGAAAATCTTATTTAACAAATTTGTGAAAAATAATCTAGTGAAGGCATATTAGTTAGGTTTAAGCACAAACTCAATGAGAATTTCTTTCTCTCGTCAAGGAGCGTTATTCAACATTTAAAGTAACAAAGTAAAAACAAAACTTTTACCACAATTTGCTTTGTCATCTTCAAAAATAATAATCTGCGGTTTTGATAGACCTACACTCATAGAAAAAATCTGTAAAAATAGCAAAAAAAAAAGTTACTAAAAATTTGTTAAAAATGATACTGCAGAAATTAGCAATTTTTTTGCTAAATACTAGTAAAATAAGAACAGAAAAATTAAAACTGTTAAATTTACAGAATTTTAGTTATATTTAAGTTAACTTTTAGTTAATTGAAAACAACAAATTTTGCTATAAAATCTGCAGAAAACTTTGCAAAATATTAGTAGACTAAAAATAGCAAAAATTAACTGTTATATCTACAAACATTTTTTTTATCTACGGATACAATTATACATAATTATATGAGGCATATGTAACTATATATAAGTCTATATATAATTGGATATTGTAATATGTTGCACTATATATTGTGCAATATATAACAAGATATAGTTATATATTTAGGATATAATTTCGTAAAATTTTATATAATTATATCTTGGTATATATGTTCCAATTTATAATTATACAAAATTTTATATGATAATATATGACTATATCAAAATTTTTTCTTGGGCATATGTTTTGCATAAGTATCAGTTACATTAAAATGTGCACAAGCATTTGCATATTCGTTATTCCAAATTTAATTTGATCGGGATAAACATTAATGCATTAAAAGAATTAAATGTGCTAAAATCCCAAAAAAAAAAAATTTAACAAATTATGAAAAATAATCTGTTTTTATTTATTTTAATTTTGCTATACAGCACGAGCTTGAAGATATATTCAATTAATTTCAGATTCAACGTGAATATCCGTATTAAAATATTTCCCATATCTTTTTTGAACCTGTTTAATATAAAACATATGACGTGGTCTCAGTAAGAATTTGTCATATTATTTATGAAATATAAATAAGTTTCTACATCATTATTTGTTTTGTTCCATTATTTAAAGAGCATACATGATATTTATTTTAATAATTGTAATTCTCCGTTTTATAAATAATGCAATATGCAGCCTTCCCTTGTAAGACCCGGTTAATTCATTCCACAAAAACATCACGACATAAGAATTTTGTTGTATTTACTTCAAAACAGACCTTAAGAGAATATAATAATAAAATAAATAATTTTCAAAGAAATTTTAAACCCTTTTGTCAATTTATATTTAGTTTAGAAATTATTTAGCCACCTCGCACAGGGCCTAAATACTAATTTTTTTGATTGGCGTAAACTATCTTTTTATTTTTTGATTCGCTAATTAAAATTGTTTTTTTATGATTTGAGAAATAATTTTAGTTTACACTGGGGTCCCAAGCCATTGTTTTTGGCAAAAATTAAAAAAGAAAATAAGAAAAAAAGTTGTATTTGAGCATGATCTTGCATAAAGTATTCTCCAAGGAGAGTATTATACATAAGTGCGAGGGAATTTAGATATCTCCAGCATATTGTAGCAATCTCTCATAATTGGAATTTTATTTTAGCACAATTTTTGATTACCTGTACTGAAATTCTTTAGTTTTGGCAAACAAACGGACGCAATGATGTAGGTACCAGCAGATTGAGAACTTCGAGGAATCCATCAATCTTAATATCAAACAAATAAATCGATTCTAGGCTGAAATGGTGTAGTGATAACGATTTTGTTATAACTTCCCAGTCAAAAATCGCCAGTGGTACAAAAAATCAAGCACTGGCATACCACTGGGTAACCACGGTGTTAAAAATAAATGACTGGCATAACACTCATTTAGGACGCTTTGCCAGCGTTTGCGAAAAGCGTTTTACCAGTATTTGTTTTACAAAAATTTCGGTGGTTTATAAAACAAAACCACTGGTAAAGAATTGGCTTAGAGTGATATGCCAAGGTTTGCAACCAGTGGTTATCCAGTGCTACCTAGCCAATGCTACCAAGCGTACAAAAATCAATTCACTGGTAGACCAATGATTATAAAAAATTGCTGACGCTTCGTTAAAAAAGGTTTGTAGTCAGAAGCTTCCGAGTTCAAATCCGGTTGCAAGTAAAAATTTTTTTTTGGATTTTTTTAATTTAATTTTTTTTTGTTTTATAAAATCAATTTTTTTGTTTGTGGGAAAACTCCTTCAAGACCATCTTTTTTTTGCCCTCCCAACACTGGCATACTAGTTAAAAAAAATTGTTTGCCAGTACTAGCATTTTGGCACAGCCAGTAGTTGTCTAGCTATCATCACTCATTTATGTGTTTAGCCATCAAATATTATATGTCTCGTTAGCTCAGTGGGTAGAGCAATCGTCTGCCAATCTGACGGCCTAGGTTCAAATCACGGCAGGACCAAAAAAAAATACATATGAACTTTTTTTAAATTTTATTTTGGAAAATATATTTCCAGACCACCAGGTTTTGCCAACGTTTAAAAATTTTATTCCTCCAGTGCTTTTCCGGTCCTTTTGTCTAATGATGTTATCATTTTGGGAATGGGAAAGCACTTTGTGCCAGTACTTGTACCACCTGTTAAAGTGCTTTGCCACCGCTTTCCCGTTTGTATTTTTCTAACTGGGTTATTTTTTTGTGATGCCATACCCCTGATAAGAACTGAATGAATTCCCAACTTGAGTCATTTAGTCAACATATTACTAATTGAATGAATAAATTTTATTATCATTCACTTAGTGCAGTGTAGTTTGAAACTAACACATAATCAAACCAAAGCACACAATAACAAAGCATAAAATACTATTTATTTGCTTTAGATTAATTTTGAATTTTTTTAATTTGTATTAAATATGCTAATGATTCAGCATGTAATTGCAAATTTAAAATTTTCATTTGAATAAATGAACGAAAAAAATAATTTTTCATTCACCTTTTCACTAATTGAATTCAGCTAGATTTGGCTTCATGCATTTAACACCGTTATCGCTAAAATACCTTTTCAAATTGAATACCGTTACCGTTATCGATACCTCTAAAAATAATTCCAAATACCGTTATCGTTACCGATACCGTTATTTTTATGGGTAGTTACCGGTATTTTACCGGTATTTATTATTTTATATAAAAATTACAATTTTTTTATTTTATAATCTTAAGTGTTTTTTTACAAAAAAAATTTATAGATAATAATATTACTTATTAAAACTACCAGTACTGAATTTATAGCTTAAAATCTGTATTTTCAGTACTAAAAATTAAAAATATGCCATGTTTTTACTTGTTTCTATATGTTTTAACATAATTTTTAATACCGGTACGTACCGATATACCGTTACCGAAACAGTCTTAAATACCGTTACTACCGTTACCCTTACCGTTATTCGTTTCGGTAACCAACCTTGTTTAGAATTCAATCAAAATAGAATTAATTCATATAATTTAAATCTTTTGGACATTAGCTGGCGAATTAAATCCATAATAATTCTAACATATTACGGAATGAAATTTTATCCAAACTACATTAATTTGACACTTGTTTTACTTCTATATTCGTTGTAAAAGGATATATAGAAAATTAGTTATAAATGACACCGGGTGTAACAAAAATGCACATTTCAGATATGTTTACTTGGTTTTTGTCAAAAACCAGACATAATCTGTTTTTTAGTTTTTATGAAAATTGTGTTGAAAACCTAAATTAATTTTGTTGTTTTCAAAAAAATAAAATTTTCATACAAACTGAAAATCAGATATCTGAAATATGCATTTTTTATACATCCGGTATTATTTATAATTAATTTTTGATACACCCTTTTACAACGAATACAAAAGCAAAGCAAAGTGATTTGAAAATGTTTGTATATAAAAACCAAATGGAAAACCGCTAAATTTTAAAGATATTTCGCGGAAAATCTGTACCAAAAAATAAAGTACGAAATATGTAGAATTAATTTTTCAAAGTTAAGATTTTATCATCCTGTGTAACTCACGAAAAATGTCCAAAGTGATAATTGTTTTCAGACGTAATATAAATATTTTGATTTTAATTTTATTAAATCTCGTTTAATGGGGGTTATCTCTATTATTAATTCATTATTTCTATCTTTTAGTATTAGTGACCAATACTATTGGAAAATATAATAAGTAGGCACACCATTCGGATAAAAATAATTGTTTATTTACTTCTGATTAAGATGACAGCTAATAAAATAAAAATCAAGTTCGAAAATTTCAGTTGGACCGACTATATGATACCTACTATAAGGTACCTATCCCCTTCTTTTTCTTATTTGCTCACGGACCCACAACTTTAAGAATTTTGTATATAAACAAATTTTAAACCGATGAATTTGAGAAAAAACATTTAACATAGAAAAACGTTTTTATTCCAGAAATATCAACAGAATTTGGAAGATTTACAAGAGAAAAAATTTATTATAAATTTTGATGGGTTTTAATCGAAAGACTTAAAAAATTAAGATTTTAAGTGTTTTCCTGTAAAAAAAAAAAAAACTTGTGAGAATTTGTGATTTTCGTACAGGAAATTATTTTTTATTTTATTTTTTATTTCATCACATAAAGGTTTTCCTTGTGGATGGTAACCGAAACAAATGCGGTTCTCGTTAGGGTAACGTTATTTTAGATTATTTTGGTAACGGTATTTTAAGGGCAACAACATTTTATTTATTTATTTCGGTAGTGGTATTTTAAAGATAACGATATTTCGGTTATTGTGGTAACGGTATTTTAAGGTTCAAATGTATTTCAGTTATATCGGTACCGATATTTTCAGGGTAACGGTCGTCAGTTGTTTGCTGCATACCGATATGTCATTTATTTCGGTAACGGTTTTTAAGGGTATCATTATTTTATTTATTTTGGTATGGGTATTTTAAGAATAACGGTATTTCTAATGTCAGTAAGTTGAAAGGATTTTGAACTGATAAAGGTATTTTAGAGGTACTGCGTGCCAACCCATTATTATTTGTTGCAATATGTAGTTGACAAGATCTCAAAATATGTAAATGTAATGGAAATATAACTTGTAAATAAAGGATTAATAAATATGTAAAAAACGCTTGTACAGTTCCAGGGGTATGGCATCACTAAAAAATAAGTTATAAAAATATCGTTATCACTAGATGGCACTTTTTCAAAAAAAATGACAATTTTCTTTTTTATTTAAACTTAAATAATAACAAACGATAAAGCAAAAAAACAAACGGATATCTCAAATTTTATTATTTGAATATATTCCGCATTTGTTTTTCCCTTATTTTGAGCAGTTTTCAGCAGTTTTGAGTTTTTAAATATAGGCTTAGATAGTAAACTGATACTATATAGTTGCTAAGGTAATACTAAATTTCAGCGCCCTCTATCGGTGAGTAGTATAAGTTTTGATTTCCTATATCTATAATTAATAGTCTCTGGTTAAAGCACTGCAACTGTTGAATAGGGAGTTGTTCTTTTTCGGGGTTTTCACTGCTGAGTTTAACATTGGCTTGTCATAAGAAGGAAGTTGTTCTTTTTAAAAACAAATCATGTATACTTGAACCACCCTACGGGGAAAGGGACCGGTCCAAAGTGACTCGCAGGATAGGTCCCAAGGGGGCAGGGACCGGTTTCGACACTTTGTGACAGTAAGGTGGTATGTCTAAAAATAGCTTTTCAAATAAACTAATAAAAAATTAAGAATTAAAAATATTCTACTTGGCGTCGAAGTAGGGCTCAATAACACAACCTTCTGCTTGTAAAACAAACGCTCTACCGTATGAGCTAATGTTGCTTATGCATGATGGCTGGCTGATGGTTAAGTTATACATTTTTCGTTTCTGTTCAAATAAAAAAGAAAAAGAAAAAACAAACACTACAAGCAAATAAAAAAAATGGAAAAGAAAACAACATTAACACACACACAAATATTGTGGAAGTGCCTTCAATATGCCACCGATTGACCGGTCATGGGATAGGTCCTTTAATGGCATTATCCACTTTCGGCTTTATGCTTGCGATTTTTTCATACAAAAAAAAAGACTTAAAAATAACTCCCTCCCTTTTTATAAAATTTTCAAATGTTTTTTATAGAAAACTCTATAAAATGCATCCTTTTTTACGCTCAGAATAGTATAAAATTTTGATATTTGATGGAGAAAAGAAATCTAAGATCAACCTATTTTAATAATATTTTGACCACTTAAATTACCGAGGTGATCAAAAACTGACATTTTCTTCGTAGAATTTTTGTTTCTACAACATATTGAAATTTCCTCAAAATAGTACACTCATAGAAATAAATCTGTAAAAATAGCAGAAAAAGTAACTAAAAATTAGTTAAAAATGATGCTGCAGAAGAAACTATTAAATTAGCAGATTTTTTTTTTTTGCTAAATACAAGTCAAATAAGAACAGCAAAAATAAACCTTTTAAATTTAGAGTTTTACAATTTTTTATTGTAAATATTTCTGCTAATTTAACATTATAGACTGCTATCTGCATTCAACTAAATTTAGCTTAAAAAAAATAACAAAAAATTATAGACGTAACAGTTTGTTAATTAGAAATTTATTAATTTAGTTCGAGGCCAATTTCCTTATTATGAATTAACATAATAAGTACTTTTTTCAAAAACTGCTATTTTTCTTCATCAGGATACTCTCCTGAAAAATACTTCACAGAGTTTTTGCTTTCAAAAACCTCTATACTTTCAGGAATGAAAAGACGATCGTTTCGGGGATTTTCCAGGTCCCCTTCATCAGTTTTCTTTAGAAAGTGGTGGCAGTAGTGCAATGCAATTTGAAGCATCAAACATTTTCATTTAATATTAGATTTTGATGCTTCAAATTGCGTTGCTCTACTGCCACCACTTAAAATTATATATATATATAGACAGATTTTCGGTTACCATCCATGGATAAAAACAAATTTAATATTTTTCGAGAGTATTTCGTGAGCGAAATGTGGCAACTAGAGGTAAAAGTATATAAGTAAAATTATCCGATTTTCATAAGTAATACCTTTCTGAAAAGGTTGTAATGTTATATTGGGTCATATGAATAAAACTTAGTAATTACTTCGAAGTAATTACTTTTGGCTTAGGAATGACTTTTAATACCAAATTTATCCATAGACTTGTAGAACGGCATAAAATATAAACGAAAATGGAAAAATAAAATTTTTAGTCTACTCGCAAGTAGACTTAAATTGTGAAGTAATTGCTTAAAAAACCCAATATTTCCCCTTATTAGTAATATCTATTTTTTATTCATATGAGCCATTGTTTACAACTTTATTAGTTGTTTCAAAAAGCCACCTCAAGATGGCGCTAATCTAGCATTTATTAGAAAATTGCAAAAAAATTTAAATTTGGGAGCCTCGAAAATGATTTTTTTGATATGTCGTAGTGGAACTTTTTTTCCCCATGCTAAAAGCTTTCGAAAAATCGAATACGCAATATCGATTGCTAAATCGACCCACCCTACCATACATGGATACATAAATCTCCATACATGTTTCATATATGACCATACGTGTGCATTAACGAAATTTACATGTGTGTACATGCATAAACATACTTGAGCAGGCATGAACATGCGTGATCATACATGTAGATATTACCTCAAATTTCGTTAATGCACACGTATGGTCATATATGATTCATGTATGAAGATTTATGTAACCATGTATGGTCATAAATGCATGTTTTTGGCCATGTATGAACATACATTTAACCTGCGTGGACGCATATATGTCGATTTTTAGCTGGGTATATGAAAAAAAAATGTTCCAAAACTGTTCACTTTAACTTATGTAGTTTAAAAATACTCAAACATAATTCGCAAAAAGCTGAGTTTGCAATCTTTTCTTGTGGAACTGGTTTTGGAATTGATGAAGTGGAGTTTATTTTTCTTCCACCCGCACCATACATTTAAAAGTTTTTAGTTTTTATAGTAAACTTAATTGAATCAAGTTGTGTATTGAACATTGAAGTCGACCATAACCATATTTGTGGATTTTGAAATATTATTGTTTTGATTAACATCACAAATAGCAGTATAGAATTTAAAAGCTTAAGGTACTACACGTATCTTGGACATCAGGACAGTCAGCGGTTTAAACTTTTGAGTGAGTGTATTAATTAGTTTTCTTAGGGACACCATGTACTTTAGACCGCACCGCAAAAAAAAAGTTCGCCGTACACCTGCCAAAATAAAGTATTTTTGCAAGGTAATTTAAAAAAAATTTTTTTTGCCGAACGTGGGGCAATTTTTCGTTATAGCTTCGGCATTTAAAGTCGGATTTTAAAGTGTGATATATCGATTTTTTGTCTCGAAGAGGGGTCTATGAAGAAAAAATCCAATGAAAAAAAATTTAAAAAGGCGACCCCTACGTTCGGCAACTAAAATATAAAAAAAAACTTCTGCTGGGTTTATCGAAAAACTTCCTTAGCAAAAGTTTAATGAATTTTTGCGAGCTTTAATTTTCCGACATTAGGGTGTAACATTAGGGTTGTAGCAACTGAGATCTGGTTTGTAAATACTAGAACGGGATACTTGAGGTCAATGGCCCTTAGAGCAAAACACTGGTCCCCTCGAGAGAAAAACATCGATGTATCATACTTTAAGATCCGACTGTAAATGCCAAAGATATAGCGAAAAATGTAAAATGGCGTCCCCTACGTTTGGCAAAAAAAAAATTTTTTTTTGAAACCTTGCAAAAATACTTCATATTGGAGGGTGTAAGGCGCACTTTTTTTGCTTGTAAGGTGGTACGCTCTAATGTACGTATATCAAATGCCCAATTTTGTGCGATATGTTTTAAATATAATCGATTAATTC
The DNA here is from genome assembly GCA_949987735.1 of Leucophora obtusa. Classification (NCBI taxonomy): domain Eukaryota; kingdom Metazoa; phylum Arthropoda; class Insecta; order Diptera; family Anthomyiidae; genus Leucophora; species Leucophora obtusa. The sequence goes on along the minus strand of OX465297.1, from coordinate 100,066,772 downwards.
TCAACCGGTTTAAAATGCCCATTAATTTTGACCCCAAATTAATATCATTGAGCCGACCAAACAGTTTTGAAAATTTTTTTTAAATCAATGTGATTGCTAACTTCTTGTAATTTACTTTAAATGAAAATATATTGAATATAAACAAAAAATAAATATTTGTTCAATTGATCAGCAACTACAAATATTATCACTATAAACAATTAACTCAATTAATGACAGAATATAAAAAAAACGACTCAGCATCTCAACAATTTATAGTGTTTGCATTGAGCGAAACAATGGTTAAGGCAATTCAATCAACAAAACAAAAAGAATCTTAACGAAAATAAAAAGATATAATAAAAAACTGAAATAAGTAATAATAAAATAATGTACTCGTGCAAAATTCTGAACGAACAAAAAAAGAAATTTCTTCAGTATTTCAAGCAATTATTTTAAATTAACACATTCAGTTGATGAAAAGAAACTGAACAGAAACAAGTGCTGCTCGGACCGAGATATAAAGTGTTGTATGAGCAAATAAAACTTAAATTGAAAAATTGAAATTATTAAAAAAGATATAAAATTAGAGCAAATTTATTAAATTAAATTTATAACAAATGACACCAATATTAAAAGAATTTTAAAAGATGTAGACTTTTTTTATAGAAAAACAAAAAACTAAAACCAAGTGTTTTTAAATAAATAATATAAATCTTAAACAGTTTACTAGCAAATTTTCTTGATAGACTTTGTAAAAAAAACAATATGGAATGTGTTAAAATATTAAATTTTTATTCGAAAAAAACTGAGATCAAAAATTATGAAAAACATTAATCATTAAAGAAATATTTAAAAGCACGCGCTTTTTAGACAAACAAAAAAAATATATATTTAAAAGCAATTAAAAAATTTTAAAATTTATTGTGAGAGATTAAAAATTGTGGTGGCAAAAGGAAAACAATTGAGAGAGTGAATAAAAAATTTCCCAGTTTTCTTAATTTTTTTTTATACATTTGGCTGTTTATTTCAACATCATTTTAACCATCTCCCCACACTTCAGTTTGGAACGCCTACAGTAGATAAACAAAAAATATAATCTGGTAGCGCCACAAATAACGTCATTGTCGTCACCAGTAAATTACACGTTCTTGTGAAAAGGCCAAGTTTTTCCTCTAAATACACAAAAAGAAAATTTCGTTGTCTGGTTGGTAATAGAGACAATTTTCTCAGAGTACAGAATATTAAAAAACCACTATTTTGCTCCCCTTTGGACTCTTTTTTCATTATCCTAAAATACTTGGAAAACATTTTTGTATATTTGACTTTGAAGTATATTGTGTGAAAATTAGAAAAACAGTTTGTTAAAATCCGTCAAAGACATCGTTTGTTCGTTCGCCTGATAGTGAATATTTGCGGCGAAATAATTTGTTTAATTTGTAATCCGTCCATGCCATGCGCGATAAAATATCCCAACTATTTTGCTTGCAAAAAAACGCATGCAAAAATAATTCAACAGATAATAGAGGAGGTGTGTGTAGTTTTTTTTTTTGTCCGAAAAATTATATTAAAAACAAAAATAATTTAAAAAATATGTATATAAATAAACTATTTATAATAATAAAATTAAATTAGTAAATGAAAACGAAAGTGTTAAAAATCTTATTATCAATAAAATAATAATAAAAAGAAAAATCAATAGTTTATCATAAAAGATAACAAAATTAACTCCCTAAAATATTTTTATAATTTATTAAAATTCTATACAAAAAATCATTAAAAATTGTTTCGATAAAAATTAAAACAACAACTATTAATTCTTAATAAATTAAAAATAGTAGTTCAAAAATAATTAAAAGTTATAAAAATAAAAAAAAATGTAATTTTGCAATTTTACAAATATTTGTTTTAAAATAAATAATTTAGAAGAAACATTTAAGATAAATGACCATTAAAATGTGTTTTTTTTTTTAGTTTTAAAAGTTTAGTTCCTTTGAGAAAAATTTTTAGTTAATTTAAAAGTTAATAATTTATGTTTAAAATAAAACTAACATTTTTTGTATAAGCAAATAAATAATATTGAAATTTAAAGCAAATAATCATCTAACAAAATTTTTTTAATTTTCTTTCATAGACTTAAAAAGTGCAAATTTTAATTAATATAAAAGTGAAATAAATTAAAGAATCCCTAAATTAAAATTGAAATAAGTAAACTTAAAGAATGTAAAAAATCAATTAATCATTTTAAAAAATTTTAAGTAATTTAAAAAAAATTTTAACAAAAAAAAATCATGTGTATTATATTATTATAAAAAGTAGAAAAACAAAAATAATAAAAACTCAATAAAACCAATCAAGAACTTTGTAGCAGAACAAGTACCACACAGTAAAAAGGAAAAATCCAAAACACTGGTTGCAGAACGCCTTATGCTGCATTAGCATAGGTTCTAATTTTTGTTCTACAACTGCCCTACGGGAAATTTTAACAAACTGTCACCGTTTATAAGAAATGGAGTGGTCACTTTTACATGGCGTTGTCATAGGAGGGGGAAATTGACCCCTTGTGACATGTCACAAGACAAATCCCAGGACAGATCCCCGAACATTGTTTTTTTATGAGAGTTCAGTAACTTGTCCTAGGATTTGTCTTGTAACATGTCACAAGGGGTCAATTTCCCCCTCTTATTACAACGTCATGTAAAAGTGATCACTCTATTTCATATAAAGGGGCCAGTTCGGTGACAGTTTGTTAAAATTTCCCGTAGGGTGGTTCTTTTTATATAGAGTGTGACCAACTAGCAGTAGGTTATTTTCCGCCAAACTAGAACAGTAGGGCAATTCTGTAACCTTTTAACGACAAAATTCGATAGTTAAGTTGTCAAGTTTTCATAGTAAACTGACAACTTAACTACCAAACTTTGTCGTTAAAAAGTTAGAGAATCCCACTACAGGTTGCTTTAGAACGGGTTCTAGAACTAGTAGGTTCTAGGTTCTGAGGCAGAGAAACCTTACATTTTGACTTTTAGGAATCAGTTATAGAACCGGTTGCATGGAACCGGTAGTAAAAGAATCTGATCTGCAATAGATTCAGAGGTAACCGGTTCTATAAAATTTTATTGGGCATATATTGGAAATTGTCCTAAAGTTTTCTTTTAAATTAATTTATTTACTCTTTGTACCCCATTTACACAACAAAAATTCATTTAAACATACACAGAGAAAACAGATTCCTTGCGGCAACCGAATGTCTTGCCAACTGAATAGTTTTTTTTTGCAGTTACCTAATTATTTGGTTGTTGCAATCAAATTAATTCCCGACACAACTAAAATATACAGTTCCAACAGAAATTTTGTTGTCTTTACCGAATTTCTGTTGGTACATCAAATATATCGGTGGTTCCAACCAAACCATTCGGTTGTCAAAAAATTCGATTGTCACAGTGGATGTGTTTTCTCTTTGCCACCTTTAGACGGGGTTTATAAAATTTACCAAAAATGGATAAAATGTGTATTTAATAATCTGAAACTAGAGATAGTGCCAAAACTGAAAATTCATAAAATTGAGAAAAAAGAAATAAAAACTTAAACGAAAATAAAAGTTAAATTAAAGTCTGGTTGAAAGTCAACTAATGTTTGGTTTAGAAATTTTAATGGGTTGAAATGAACTAGTGTAAAAAATTGTCTATAAAATGGTAAAAAAATTAGAAAATAAGTAAGGCTGCTTTACACATGCATTGAAATACCGTGTATAAAGTTTTCTTCATGGCTTTTTCAGAATGGTGAATATCGAAATCTCGGCATTTCGAAGCCTAAGAAATTTTGGTTGTGGCTAATATTAGGTGTATTTAAGACAAAGTCGGATATATAGTCCATATGGCCGCTAGGTTTAAAGATGGGCCGATTATTTCCGACAACAATAGGCTTTGTCTTTGGGCCCATGTGAATCTGTTTACCAAATTCCATTAAAATATCTTAATATTTGCGACCAGTAGCGTGCGCATTAGATTGTACTACCTTCCAGTTAAAAAAAGGTGCGCCGTACACCCTCCAATATGAAGTATTTTTTCAAAGAGGTTTAAAAAAAATTTTTTTTGCCGAACGTAGGGGTCGCCATTTTACATTTTTCGTTATATCTTTGGCATTTACAGTCGGATGTTAAAGTATGATACATCGATGTTTTTCTCTCGAAGAGATCAGTGTTTTGCTCTAAGGGCCATTGACCTCAAGTATCCCGTTCTAGTAGTTACCCACCAGATCTCAGATGCTACCACCTTAACTTACCACCCTAATGTCAGAAAATTAAAGCTCGCAAAAAATCATTAAACTTTTGCTACGGAAGCTTTTCGATAAACCTAGTAGAAAATGTTTTTATTTTTTGGTTGCCAAACGAATTTAAAAATTTTTTTTCATTGGATTTTACCTTTATAGCAAAACATTGGTCTCCTCGAGGCAAAAACAGTGATATATCACACTTTAAAATCTGACTTTAAATGCAGAAGCTATAGCAAAAAATTAAAAAAGGCGACCCCTACGGTCGGCAAAAAAAAAAATTTTTTTCCAATTGCCTTGTAAAAATACTTCATATTGGAGGGTGTACGGCGAACTTTTTTTTTGCGATACGGTATAATGTACATTAGAGCGTACCACCTTACAGGCAAACAAAAAAAAGTTCGCCGTACACCCTCCAATATGAAGTATTTTTGCAAGGAGGTTTTTTTTTTTAACATTTTTTAAATTTTAACAAAAATTTTTATTTTTTTTTTGCCGAATGTAGGGGTCGCCATTTTACATTTTTCGTTATATCTTTGGCATTTACAGTCGGATCTTAAAGTATGATACATCGATGTTTTTCTCTCGAGGAGACCAGGGTCATTGACCTCAAGTATCCCGTTCTAGTAGTTAACTACCAGAACTCAGTTGCTACCACCCTAATGTACGACCCTAATGTAAGAAAATTAAAGCTTGCAAAAAATTATTAAACTTTTGCCACGGAAGTTTTTCGATAAACGCAGTAGAACTTTTTTTTATATATTGGTTGCCGAACGTAGGGGTCGCCTTTTTAAATTTTTTTTAACTGGATTTTTTCTTTATAGCGAAAGACTGGTCTCCTCGAGGCAAAAAAATCGATATATCACACTTTAAAATCCGATTTTAAGTGCCGAAGCTATAACGAAAAATGGAAAAAGGCGAACCCTACCTTCGGGCAAAAAAAAAAGTGAAAATTTTGAAATTGCCTTGCAAAAATACTTCATATTGGAGGGTGTACCTACGGCGAACTTTTTTTTGAGGTACGGTCTAATGTACATACTTGATAATTATGTAAAATTACTTGGCAGAATTGCTTGGTACTTGTTAAGTTCCACGCTAAGTACTATGGGTACTTGCTAAGTTCTATGGTAGTTGTTAAGTACTATAGGTAGGTCCTATAGTACTTGCTAGTACCATGTGTAATTTCAGCAAATGTATTTGTTGGCTATTTAACTGAAATAAATTTAACAATTAAGTAACAAACATGTTGTTTGTATTTACAAAGTCAATTTCAGACTCAATTTCAATTAAAATTTTAATTGCATTTACAAAAAGTTTAATTGTATTTACAAACTATTTTTATCTGTGCATCTGCCGGTATACTTGCATGTCCCAACATGTCCAACTTTTTTCTTATTTAATTCTTTTTATTTCGCATGACAAAATCTTGACTTTTAAAAACTAATAGAGCTCTGACCATCAATTCTATATATTTCGGACATGCTGATTACAATGGCGTACTTTATTTTTCGATCAATGGTACAGAATTTTCGCTAAATGTCTTTAAAGTTTGGCGGTTGTCCATGCAGTTTTTTATACAAAAAATTTTTCAAATTCAATTAATAGGAATATTTTTGTGTTAAAATGCAAGCACAGGACCTGTTGCCATATTTACGATATAAATGCGATGTGCTAATCTTGATATTTAAACCACTACTTAGCGTTTTATATAGGTTTTTATGGTTTTTTGCTATTTCAGCAACTTTAGTCGCCGAATGTACAATCGACTTCAATAAATGTAATGCCTTAGTAAGAAATCATTAAAAGGAAAAGATTTCAATAAAAAAAAATGTATTCACCTATAGCGACCTATACGTTAAAATCGCGATTTTTAAAAAATTTTGTATGGCAGCATAGCTCTCCAAGATGACCCCAAAGTCCAACTTTTAGTATAATATGGGGTCACCTCTAAAAACTGTTCTTGCAAAATTTCAAGCAAAACAGTTTCCATTTGCAAAAGTTATGACAATAAATACATTTTTTACTGAGGTTAGTATCTTCCCAGCAAAAAAAATTTGTATTTTGGAAGCAGTAAAAATACGAAGCGCTTAAAAAAGCGCTACAAATTGATATAAAGTACGCCATTGTAATTATTGATGGTCGGAGCTCCATTAATTTTTTGAGTGTCATGCAGTGTAATTAGGGTGCTTCAAATTGCAAGACGTCCAGCTCCTCAAGGCCCCATCAATGTGACTAACATTTAGAAGTCTATGCAATAAAAAAAAAAGTTAAGAAAGTTTTCATCTTAAGGTCCCAAAATGGAGTGAACAAAAATGTAAAATTTTCAAATATAGAAAAAAAAAATCAAATTTAATACCATAAAACGCGATACATCAAATCTATTTCACTGGAAAATTTTTATTATCGGGATAAACATTAATTGCATTAATAAATGTGCTAAAATCGTAAAATTTATTTCACAAATTGTGAAAAATAGTCTGTTTAAGGCAACGGTTTCCAAATAGGGGTCCGTAGCAGAATTCCAGGGGGTCCGCGAAGATATCCGCCAAAAAACGTAAAACAAGTAATTTAAAAAAAAAAATTTGTAATTTTTAAATTATTTAACAAAATATTGATTTGAAAAATGTTTTTTTTTTCCTTAATCCTGCTTAAAATTGGCCGTCATTTAAAATAAGCAGGTGCTTTTTTTAATTTTGCCCCATAATTTATAAAGTACCTCGCGCTCAACACTGGTTTGGGGGTCCGTGAAGCAAAACTTGGTGGGAACCGCTGGTTTAAGGCATATACCTATACGGACTTCATTCTTACGTTTTTATAATTTCCAGAAAGATTTGTTAGGGTAGAACTTAGGTTAATTTTTTTTCTTCAATATGTTTTAAGTAAGAAATATTCAAACAATAATTTTTATTTAGAAATTTTAAAAAATTCATCTTAGTTCTGACTATAAAACTGGCCCCAAGTTACGTAACCACAATAAGATCGTAGTTACCATATGGTAACAAAAAACTTTTAAAATATGTTCCCACAAAAACTAAAGGGCGGATTACTGGGCCGTAACTGTAACGTGCCGCAGCTATAAAGTACACTTATAGAATCCAATAAACGACATTACTATTAACATCTATTTCATGTGGTTTTTTATTTTATTCTAAAATTTTCCATTTATTTGTTAATTTTTATTTCTTATTTGTTGCTTGAATCTATTTTCTTTATTAATTTTATACATTTTCCGACTAAAATCATTCAGCTGTTTCGATGACGGGTAGAAAATTCTGATTTCAACAAAATGATCCGGCAAGTATGTTTACATTTTCGTGTTAATAACCATTTGTATACACTTCTTCTTGTGGTGTCGAAACAGCTGATTCGCTACAGTTACGTTTACGGTTGGGTAACTCACCCTTAAGTTTTGAAGTTTGGAAACACGTTCCTGAAGTTTTTATTATTTACGATAACATCCAGTCATACAGTCGACTGCAGTCTATTGTATGACTGGTTGTTATCGTTGCTGTATCTTGTTCCATCTATAGCTGGATAATATATAAGATATCCTCTTTTAAAACCAATGTGTATGAAATTCTCTTACCCCATATTAACAGATTGCAAGAAGGAAACGGGATATTTTAAGGACAACCAAAAATGAATTGATAAATTGTATGCTTAAATTATAATATATAAGGCGAAATCTATCAGTAACAACATTAAAAAGTATCAGTTCATTATTAAAAATGCTCGAAAAAATTTCAATTTCCTATTTGCATCCACATTTTATATATTTTGTCTCACTAACTGAGAGCATTGCATACTCTTTATTTTATAAACTCTTTGTTAAAACTTATTGTAAGAAAAAATACTGTAGGCCGAACCATGTAAAAATAAAAATTAAATTAATTTCAAAATCGGCAACATCATGTTTTGTTTTTCGAAAGAAAGAATAGTTGAGATGTTTTTATATTATTTTTAAAGAAAATACTCTTTCGGTTTAGCATTACCCTAAGATTGCTCTTAAACTTTGTAATTAAAATTAAAACTCCTAGCAATACTGTTAAATTCCATAAAAAAACGAATGCTTACAACCGGAGGCGTATGGTGAATTTTTTAGTAAATAATTTATATCACTCATACGTAACGTGACCAACTGTTTTTTGTTTTATCAAAAAGTGGTATAAAATAAACGAAAAACGAGATAAAAATACAAATTAAAAAATTTAATTAAATAAATACAGTAATAAACAAAACTTAAAAAAATTTAAATGCAATATAAATAATATAAAAAATAAATAAAATAAACTAAAATACAATCAAAATAACGAAAAAATTATGATAAAGTATTAATTTTTGTGTTTTAAAATAAATAAAAAATATTTGTTAAAGTGATAAAAATATTAACCAAGTGTATGTCTTTTTCTCTCTCTTTTCATATAAAAAATTCGATAACTATCAATAATAATTCGAACAAAACTTATGATCGAAATCTTAAACCATTTTCTAAATTACGGTATTAGGACAACATGTGCCAAATAAAGCAACGCTCAACGGGTCAACGAGTGCCAACGGTTCTATTGGGCCAGAAGGGCCCGAAACGACAGAGACCGACTCATCAGGGACCGGGGGGATGCGGAAGTCGTTGGAGAGGAAGGGCTCAACGCCGAACGACGCTGTTCACCTCCAGAGACGGGTGGGACTCCTCAGTGGGGTGGCTTTAATTGTCGGGACAATGATAGGTAAGTACAATTTAAACAATATCTTTATAATTCCAATTGGAAATCTTTTTAATTTAATTTGTCATGTTTTATTTGTTTCGCCATAATTAAAAAATTAAAACCAAAAATAAGCAAAACAAAAATATGATTTGCCTTTCAACGTCAAGATCTGCCAACAAAATTGTGGTTAATTTTAGAGAAACAACCTGCATATAAATGTTTTTAAATAATACACAGAAATGTTTATGATTCAAAGTTGTCCTTTTTTTTACATTGCAGTGAATTGCATAGTGAATTAGAAATAAAAAGCTCGATATAAATTGTTTGTCACATTCTTGTATCTAGATTAGGGATGTGCGATTAATCGATTAATCAAACAGTATGATTAATCAGAACTTTGATTAATCAATTAATTGATTAATTGAAAATTTGATTAATCAGAATTATGATTAATCGATTAATTTGAATTTTGGTTAATCAAAACTTGAATAATTTCAATTAATATTGATAAAAAAAATTTTAAATAGAAAAATACGGAAATTTTATTCTTGTTTTGTGGCGATACTTTATATAGCTCCAAATAAAGAGAATAACAAAGGTTGTTTGCTCACTGGTCAGACTTGACAAACTCCATTCCTAAATTTAAAGTCTTTATATTAAACTGGCGTTAAAAAGCGTCGTCAATGGAGAAAAACAAGACATTATTCAATTATTCATAAATTTGATTAATCAAAATCATGATTAATCAATTAATCATTATTTTGAATAATCGAAATAACTGATTAATCGATTAATTATGTTTTTGATTAATCAAAATTATTGAATAATCGATTAATTGATTAATCAGAATTTTGATTAATCAGGAAGTTTGATTAATCGATTAATCGCACATCCCTAATCTAGATCATTTTCAACCAAGTTCTTTTAAAGGACTATACTTTGTTTATTAAATAAAGATAATTCAGTATTTATAAAAACCGTAAAATAATAGAAAAGGTATATAAAGGGTTCTTCAACAGGGACGCTACAAAAGTAGAAAGACAGGGACAGCAAACGACGCCATATTTCTTGCCGCTCTTTTGCATTTCTCTTCAGTAAGGTTTGCCATTTCATGATGGAAAGATATACGAGCCAACAACGAGTCGAAATTATTAAAATTTACTACCGAAATTCGGAGTCAGTGGCCTCAACGTTGAGAGCCCTACGTCCAATTTATGGTCGTCATAATGAATGGCTTCGTCAATAAACAAAATATGCGTTATTGGTCAGACAGCAATCCACACGTACTCCATGAGTCATCATTGCATCCCGAAAAAATTACGGCTTGGTGCGGTTTATGGGCCGGCGTCATCATTGGGCCGTACTACTTCCGTGATGATCAAGACCGGCACGTTACTGTGAATGGAAATCGCTACCGTTCAATGATAACCGAATATTTTTGGCCCCAATTGGATGATATGGAATTGGAGGACATGTGGTTCCAACAGGACGGCGCCACAAGCAACACAGCGAATGTCACAATCAATTTATTGCAAACCAAGTTTGGAGAACGTGTTATCTCACGAAATGGTCCAGTCGATTGGCTGCCTCGGTCGTGCGATTTGACGCCGTTGGACTATTTCCTGTGGGGCTACGTCAAATCTATGGTCTATGCCAACAAGCCAGCGACGATTGATGAACTTCGTACGAATATCGGCCGATTTATGCTTGAAAACCGTCGAAAATTGGGTTCAGCGTCTGGACTTCTGCAAGTGTGCCCGTGGTGGCCATGCAAAAGAGATCGATTTCCATACATAATGGCATCGAACGTACTTTCACAGGAATAAAGAATTTCATTGACATCCAAAACCGTTTTTGTTTTATTTAAAAAAAACTTTTGTAGCGTCCCTGTTGAAGAACCCTTTATAAGGTATTATACCTTGACTGAAATCTTAAATGAAAAAAAATTAAAGTCAGACATATCGACTATGTGATTCCCTTAAACACAGTTGAATTAAAGGCCTCCACAAGCACATTCGTTTTTTGTCCAATGTGAGCATAGATTAATGTGAGTTAGTTTTGTATATAATTTCTCGCTACAGTTGTGCCAGACATTTTTCGTCAAAAATCGTTAAAAATGTCAAAATAAATCGTCAAAATCATCAGCAATTTTATGAAAATTTGTCAGGAAATCGTTATCAGTTAAATATCATAAAAACACTAGTTTCATTTTAACCCATTTTTCGTAGACCGGTGATTATAATCACCAGCACTTTTATTATTCATAACTTGCTAATAAAATGTTTTCTTATTTAATTTATTTTTTGTATCAATTATTATGGGTGCTGTTTCTTTTATGATATCCTCAGTATAAAAACGCTTTTTATTTACACTTCAAAAATATATACAATCTACACTAATTTTTCTGAAAGCTGAAAAATTCACTGACTTAAAAATTTAGAATTTTCATAATTAGGCCCAGAATAGCTTTGATATAAATTTTAATCAAAATCTGTCGACTGGAACTGGTAGCGGCGAAAAATAGGTTAAGATAATTCACAGCTTTTATAATTTCGAATTATATATAACTGGACGTTATTTTTTACTTTATCTGTATAAAAGTGGTATTTATGCTACGAATAGTTACAGATAAAACACCTCATCATGCGTTATGCGGTTTAAATTCTTATAAATTATTTATATAGGGTCATATGCATAATCACTTTTAAAATTTATAAGTGACTTATAAAACAAATTTTCCGTACAAAATTTATTTTATAAACTTGTTATAAGGTTTTCAAATTATTATGCATAAGCACTATAGACTTTAAGCTCGTGATTTCGAACTCTGTTTTTAATATTTTCAGTCACGTCGTAATAGTTCTGTAATTTATAAATAAGCCAACCACAGCATATTTCGGCATTTTTAACTGCGATTTTCTAAAATATGTGACGTGTTTGAGACATTTGAAAAACAGATTTAGAATCAGCTTGTCTGAATCTATAAAAATGTTGTACCAAAGTTTAAATTCCTGCAAAAACTTCATTTTGTAAAGCTGTGTAAACTAAAAATTAACCTAGTTCCAAATTTGATTTGTTAATTGTTTTCAACCACGAACATATTTTTCCATTCAGACCCGACGAGTAGAGTTTGCTGTTCGGTTTTAATCGAAACCGAAACCGCGGTTTTTCAAGCCTCAAAACCGAAACCGAAAACCGACAAAAATAAGTCGGTTTTTAACATATACTTTAACCAATTAAAATAATTAATTAAATTTCATATTATTGAATCTTGAATTTCGAAAAGACTCAGCTTCTATTTTACAAAATATTGTATTTAATTGTAATGACCATTTTATATATTAAAAACTGCTTTAAAGAATTTTTTGTTTTTGTTATTACGGATAACATAAACTGAAGCTTATAACACTATGCGACAGTCAAAATCGGGATGGGATGAAACCAACGGGAAATGTTATATCGGTCAAAAACAAGTTATACGTGTCCCGGCGTTTCGCTGGGTCACCCCTAGGAATTGAGATATATCTTTTTTTTGACATAACTCGAGAACCACTAGTCCGATTCTGCTCAAACAATTTTAAAAAAATTAAAAATTACAATTCCTTTAATCTGTTTATATAACGTTTTTCTATATACTCAACAGTTTTGCCGGTAAAAATAAATGTTTGTTACCGCTACCATAAAAATCAATAACCTTTTGTTTATTACTTTTTTTTAATATTTTAGGCAAAAAATATTTTTTTCTTCATACATTTATTTTTACCGGCAAAACTGTTGAGTATATAGAAAAACGTACTATGATCAGATTAAAGGAATTGTAATTTTTAATTTTTTTAAAATTGTTTGAGCAAAATCGGACTAGTGGTTCTCGAGTTATGTCAAAAAAAAAGACCACCAAAGGTCAAATCGATATATCTCGATTCCTAGGGGTGACCAAGCGAAACGCCGGGACACGTATAACTTCTTTTTTACCGATATAACTTTCCCCGGTAGTTTGAACCCTTCTCGATCACTGACCCCTACCATTTGTCTCACAGTGTAATTTAAGTAACAAATTGCACCAATTAAATTATTTTCAACTAATCCAAATGTTTGGAAATATGTATATTTTTGTAGGGTTTTCATACACAAAATGAACAAAACCGTAGGGTTCTATAAGTCGACTTTCGACTAATCGATTAATCGACTTTTTGCGAAAATTTTCGACTTTTTGAAAATCGACTTTCTTGTGATGCAAAAGTCGAAAAGTCGACTTTTGCTTTCGACTTTTCGACTTTTTTACTTATTACCAAATGGCTAAGAAGTAAATTTTGTTTTTGCTGATATAACACAATAGAAAAAATTAAGCAAGTATTGCTAAACTATTGGAAAACAAAACAGTGAAATATGACATACAAAACTCTAAAATGTCTACGATACACAGTGGTTTTAAACTGAGAGAAGTGGTAATACATACACAACTTCTAAACTAATCGTCCGATTTGGACAAAGTTTATAGAATATTGTAGAGTAGGAATAAGGCTTTTGGTAAACCTGTTTTATTAATAGGGCATTTATTTAGCACCAGCGTGCAAAGTAGACCACCTCGAGTGATAACAAGCTTTCGGAACCCTTGGCTTCTTAATTGTCGGTCGAATTCAATGAATTTAGACTTTTTGAATTATACTTAGGGCAAGTAACTTTTTTCCAATGTAACCATGGTTAAACGTTAAACCCAGATATTTTCATATAAATTTGAGATTCAAAACTATGGTTAAGCACTAAACTCAGTTTATTTTGGGATAAGTTAGCAGGTATTAATTAACAATTTTTCAACAAAACTTTTCGTTAATTTCAGCAGGATAGAATATTATTGGCATTTAACTAAGTTTAACTTTTAACAAAAAGTTTATAGAAATAACATTTTTTTCATTGTGTTTTGTCTACTATTGAGATAATTGTTTTGCTAATATGAGAAGGGTAGTTTTATCTAACTAAAATTTACTAAACAGATTCGGCAGTTATTTTCTGCACGGCCATTTTTATCCATATTATCTGCTATTTGCACAGATTTATTTCTATCAGTGTATTAGTATTAAGCATTGACTTGATTTCACTTAAATTTTGGTAGCGCTTATTGGCTAAAGCTTAAAGCAGAACTTGTCAGAATAGGTATCTGCCGATAGCACTGATGATCATAATGAAAACCAAAAATTTAAAAGGCTATATCCCCCCTAGAAAAATGGTCTACCTACGCCGGTGTATGCAATCTACGCTCACCATTTGTTGAAAGCAAGAAAATTTTTGAACTTAATTTTAAGTTTTCACAGGTGCGTAAAATATAGCTCCCCAACTTTTTTAGACAGAGAAATTATTGTAAATACTTGATTACAATTAATCCAACCTTTTAACCTACATCGTTTAAACCTGCTTTTTTTGTCAGTTAAAAAATTAACTGGACAGTTAAAAGTTTAACTCTGCCAGTTTAAAATACCAAAGTGATGCTCAAAAAACTAAAAGAACACTGTCTATAGAAGGGGCTCCAAAGCCCAAAAATGCAGTTTTATGCATCAAGTGGGGTTTTTTATTAAAAAAAAACTGGTATGTCGCCATATGGCTACACCATGCATTTAAATGTATAAGAATAATATAAGAATAAGGGGGTAATTTTCTAAAACACTTCGGTGAAGTGTTGCGTTATTTCTATAGAAATTGTTTTTGTTACAAAAACAATTTACATTGAAAGTTCCCTTCACTTCACCCAAGTGTTTTACGAAATTTGGTAGTTAAATAAGCCTTAATGTATATAAGTTTTGTGCTAAATTTTATGTTTAAAACCACTGTGCGATGATAAAAAACGAGGAAAAATTTTATTTTATATGCATAAAAGTCGAATTTATGCTCATTACCAACAAGGTGCAATTCTACGTTTCGAATCTAGTTAACTGACCCCCAAATAAGCTAAAAAAATATGATTTTTTGCTATTTAGAAAATTTCATATAAAAAGTCGATTAATCGACTTTTACCTATAAAAAGTCGGAAAGTCGAAAAGTCGACTTTTCAAAATTTTAAAAAAGTCAAAAAGTCGATTAATCGACTTTTACCTATAAAAAGTCGGAAAGTCGAAAAGTCGACTTTTCAAAATTTGAAAAAAGTCAAAAAGTCGAAAAGTCGAATTTTTGTTGCAACTATATAAACCTACAAAACCGTATGATTAAAAATAAAGTCGACTTTAAATTTAAAATACTCTTTTATAGTAAGGACCGATTTTTCGAAAAGCCTTATTTCGTATTCCGCGAAATTTATAATTTATTGTTTTAAACGAATTGCTAAAATTTAAACTATAATTAATTGCCGAAAAAAGAAAAAAAAATTATTTATAACGGGTTTCCGCGTTTATTTCTTCTCCCGAAAAGGTTTCGAAATGGCATTATTGCCTTTAAATATTCGAGTGAGAAATTCAATCGAATTCTAAAAGATATCTTAGATGTATTAAAGTGTTTAATTTTTCTGCATATTTAATTATCATATATTTAGTTAGAATATTAAGGGTTTTCACAAGGGGTGTACTATTTGTTGTATCGTTGTATCGTCCTAACAAAAAACAGAGTTGTTAAAAATTAAATTGAAAAAACACAACATTTGAGAATAGCACTATACAACATTTTTACGTATGTTTAGTGTCCTATGTTTGAGTGTGCTAACCGATAGAAAACTGAATAGAAAATCGTTGTTAAACACAAATAAAAATTTTAACAACTCTGTTTTTTGTTAGGACGATACAACGATACAACAGATAGCACACCCCTTATGAACAACCTAATTGTTATATTTAATTATTTTAAAACAGTTCTATTAACATCACAAGATAACCGAAAAATAACCGAAACCGCGGTTTTTATAAGTTTGAAAAACCGAAACGGCGGTTTCCAAATTTTTCGGTTTTTAGCAAACTCTGCCGACGAGTATTGCGAATTCGAAAAACACGTTTCGAAAAAGAACAATTTACGGGTTTTTTAAACGCTTTTCTTTATAGTTTTACCTAAAATTCGTTGAAAAAAAGTCAATAGTTTTCCTAAAGCGTCAAAACATATGGAGTTTTTATTAAGGTTGGTTACCGAAACGAATAACGGTAAGGATAACGGTATCCAATTTTATTTTTTTCGGTAACGGTAAAGGTAACGGTATTTAAGACTGATTCTGACTAAACAAAAATACCGGTACGTACCGGTATTAAAAATTAGGTTAAAAACATAAAAAACAAGTAAAAACTTAGCATATTCTTATTTTGAAGTCTTTTAAATATAGATTATAGACTTGTCATTAAAATAATGCTATAAAATTCAATAAAAACTCAATGTTTGTAAATAATTTTTGGAAAAAATTTAGAAAAAAAACGATATTTTTTTTAATATATAATTAAATTCCTGATTTTTTTTAATCATACTAATATACGGCGAATACACTTTAAGAGCCGTTTACATTATAGGATTGAGTAATATGATTTTAAGTAAAAGAAATCATAACACTGGAAATATAATCCAAATTAAAATCTTAAAGACTTTAAATGTGAGAGAGTTAACTTAACGGAGATGACTTTGTGTGTGCAAATCCTATTGAAAAAAGTCTAAAAATGAGAAATCCGATAAGAAATTTTATGACTGCCAAAATAATCGTATGACTGCCAAAAAAAAAAAATCTTAAGCACATGGTTTTTTGACAGATCCTAGCACTCAATCCTATAATGTAAACTACTCTTTAGCCGTTCAACGGTAAATTCCTTCATTATTTTTGTTAAAAACATTCAGAAAAACATTTAAATCAACTATTATACTTTAAAATTTTTGGAATAAGCGTGCCGTTTTGCCTGCCAAATTTCAACTTTTTTTGTGCCATTTTAAACTTGCCCTGATTATAACCTATAAATTCAATGCTGGTAGTTTTAATAATTAAAATTATTGTCTAAAAATTTTTTTGTAAAAATAACTCAAGATTATAAAATAAAAAAATTAGAAAAATTGGCATTTTTTACATAAATTAATAAATACCGGTAAAATACCGGTAACTACCCATAAAAATAACGGTATCGGTAACGATAACGGTAATTGTAAATTTTTTTAGAGGTATTGGTAACGGTAACGGTATTCAATTTGAAACGGTATTTTAGCGATAACGGTATTATAACGATAACGGTAACCAACCTTGATAAAAACTCAATAAAACCAATCAAGAACTTTGTAGCAGAACAAGTACCACACAGTAAAAAGGAAAAATCAAAAACACTGGTTGCATTAGCATAGGTTCTAATTTTTATACCCTACACCACTATGTGGTCAGGGTATTATAAGTTTGTGCTGATGTTTGTAACACCAAAAAATATTGGTCGTAGACCCACCTTATAGTATACCGATCGGTTCAGAATTTTTTTTTATTTCGATTTAACGATGTCCGTCTGTCCGTCCGTCCGTCCGTCTGTCTGTCTGTCCATGCAATCTTGTGCGCACTCTACACGTCGCAACTATTAAGATATTTTGATGAAATTTGGTACGCAGACCTATGTTGGCCCAAGGACGAACAAGTTTGATTTTTTTGAACATCGGTCCATGTTTAGACCTAGTGCCCATATAAGGGTCCTACCAAAATTATACTGTTTATACGCTGCAGGTCGTAAATATTAAGATATTTTGACGAAATTTGGTACACAGACCTACATTGGGCCAATAACGCAGCCTATTGATTTTGGTGAACATCGGTCCATGTTTAGACCTAGTGCCCATATAAGGGTCCTACCAAAATTATAATGTTTATACGCTGCAGGTCGCAAATATTAAGATATTTTGATGAAATTTGATACACAGACCTATATTGTCCCAATAACGCAGCCTATTGATTTTGGTGAACATCGGTCCATGTTTAGACCTAGTGCCCATATAAGGGTCCTATCAAAATTATACTGTTTATACGCTGCAGGTCGTAAATATTAAGATATTTTAATGAAATTTGGTGCGCTGACTCACATTATAGAAAATTTTGACATAAGCCCCATTTTAACCCATTCGAATTTCGGATCCAAACAATACACCAGACTGGTGTAGGGTATTGTATAGTCGGCATGCCCGACTTTAACCTTTTTACTCGTTTTGTTCTACAACTGTTCTACGGGAAATTTTAACAAACTGTCACCGAACTGGCCCCTTTGTATGAAATAGAATGATCACTTTTACATGGCGTTGTCATAGGAGGGGGAAATTGACCCCTTGTGACATGTCACAAGACAAATCCCAGGACAGATCCCTGAACTTTGTTTTTTTATGAGAGTTCAGTAACCTGTCGTAGGATTTGTTTTGTAACATGTCACAAGGGGTCAGTTTCCCCCTCCTATTACAACGTCATGTAAAAGTGATCATTCTATTTCATATAAAGGGGCCAGTTCGGTGAGAGATTGTTAAAATTTCCTGTAGGGTGGTTCTTTTTATATAGAGTATGACCAACTAGCAGTAGGTTATTTTCCGCCAAACTAGAACAGTAGGGCAATGCTGTAACCTTTTAACGACAAAATTCGATAGTTAAGTTGTCAAGTTTTCATAGTAAACTGACAACTTAACTACCAAACTTTGTCGTTTTTAATGGTATTGGTAACGGTATTCAATTTGAAACGGTATTTTAGCGATAACGGAAATATAACGATAACGATAACCAACCTTGGTTTTTATTCAAAAATCGTCAATCGTCATTTGTAAAATTTTGACTAAATTTTATATTGCCGATCTTCTTATTAAATTTCAGAAACTTTGAAGTTTTTAATAAAAAATAAAGTCATCATCTTAGGTCACTTTCTATTTTGCGCGTCACATATATAAAATGTTGAAATGTTAATTTAAACCCGAAGAAATTTCTTTTAACTAGAATCCTGTTGAATTTAATATAATTCATTATTAATTTAAAAATTATTGCAAAATAATAAGATGTTAATTCAGAAAGATGTTAGTCAATATAATTTTACTATGAATTTGTTTCTGTGTAATTTCTTGGAATTTGAGGATTTTGCTGTAGAAAATATTTCCTCAATCTCCAATAGTATTTCGACAGCAAAAAATTCTTAGCTTTGCAGCATAATTCTCCTTAAAATCAAATGGATCAAACATTAACACAAATTAGTGATAATTACCCAGTCAGAAATCGCCAGTGGTACAAAAAATCAAGCACTGGCATACCACTGGGTAACCATGGTATTAAAAATTAATGACTGGCAGAACATTTGGAACGCTTTGCCAGCGTTTGCGAAAAGCGTTTTACAAGTATTTTTTTTACAAAAATTTCGGTGGTTTATAAAAAAAACCACTGGCAAAGAATTGGCTTAGAGTGATATGCCAAGGTTTGCAACCAGTGGTTATCCAGTGCTACCAGGCGTACAAAAATCAATTCACCAAAATCAATGATTTTATAAAAATGCTGACGCTTCGTTAAAAAATGTTTGTAGTCGGAAGGTTCCGAGTTCAAATCCGGTTGCAAGCAAAAAAATTTTTTGGGATTTTTTTTTAATTTAAAATTTGTTTTGTTTTATAAAATCAATTTTTTTGTTTGTAGGAAAGCTCCTTCAAGACCAACTTTTTTTTGCCCTCCAAACACTGGCATACTAGCTACTAAAAATTCTTTGCCAGTACTAGCATTTTGGCACAGCCAGTAGTTGTCTAGCTATTATCACTCATTTATGTGTTTAGCCATTAAATATTATATGTCTCGTTAGCTCAGTGGGTAGAGCAATCGTCTGCCAATCTGACGGCCTGGGTTCAAATCACGGCAGGGTCAAAAAAATACATATGAACTTTTTTTTTAATTTTATTTTGGAAAATATTATCCCAGACCACCTATTTATTGGTTTTGCCAGCGTTTTGCCAACGTTTAAAAATTTTGTTCCTCCAGTGCTTTTCCGGCGCTTTTTGAACAGCCCGTCCTTTTGTCTAATGATGTTATCATTTTGGGAATGGGAAAGCACTTTTTGCCAATACTTGTACCACCTGTTAAAGTGCTTTGCCACCGCTTTCCCGTTTGTATTTTTCTGACTGGGTACTTGTGAAAAAGGAGAAAAAACTATAGAATAAAAGAGAGGAAACATTCTAATAGAAAAAAAAAATTGCTCAAGTATCAGTTAATCCTGGCTCTGCTGATTACAAAACATACATTGTGTAGGCTGTGATTGAAAAAACTTCAAGTAGCTACACTCACCGCTATGCCGACGAGGTATAGCCTGTGCAAAGGGCTGCCGATTCGGTCCCCGGCCATGGCAATATACAAAAAGGTTTTCATATAGAGACAAATTAACAATTAAAAATTACTTTGGTCAATTGACACATAAACTAACCACTAACGAGTCTTTGGGTGAGATGAAACTGCGGCAATCTTATAATTCCCTTGTGTCTGTTAAAATCTTTCAATAAAAATGTTTTCTTCTTCTTCCTACAAATCAGCTTTAGAAAAAATTTTTTAGTAATTAATTCTAATATTAATTACAATTGTCCTATGCGACGGTTACAAATACTTAACTAAAAAATTAAAACAAATTGTTGCTTATTTGTAGTAATAAAATTCCAGTTTTTGGTCAAAAATAGTTGATCACGTTATCCATAACCCAAAAGTATTCACTTTAAAGCAATTGAAAACTTTTATTCCCATGGCTAATTAATACTGATCCGAAAAGTATTAGTTTTCAAATTTCTGTCGTTTTCGATTGTCAAATACCATACCAATTTCAAATCGAAAACTTAAAAAAAAACCAAAACTTCTAGTTTTTGGGTTCAGTGTGAATGAGGCTTAAGAACCATTATTTAAAAAAATTTCGTTTTCGGTTTTGTTTTTAAAGTCTACTTTTAGTCTGACTCTAATAACATTGTTAAGTAATTTTCTGACTTAAAGACATTCTTTGTTCGAAGTTGATGATCGAAAATTCATACAGCGGACGAAAAAGGGTTAAATGTTGTATCATTAATCTAAGTTTTAGTTAGTATATTTATCCTGTAAAATTAATTATAGAGGAGTGGTTTGTTTACAAAGGATAACATATAAAGGAAAATTTGTATATGAACAAATGACAACATATGTAATTATACTCTTTGCACACATTACGAAGAATTAAATGTCAAAAGTGAAAAAAATTTAATTAAAATTAGCAACAGTTTCACAATATTCCGTTAGTTCTAAACTGTGACTTTAACTGGCAGATTTATTGTTTCTTCCCATTTACAATTCCATAAAACTGTTTGTCAAATTTTAACGGGACATTCGGTAATTGAGTATTAGAAAATATAAATTGTAATAACAGTTTACAAACTGACCAAAAGCAGAACATAAAGAAAAGCGAATCTATACGAGTATTTGTATATGGATGGCCATAAATTGATAGCCCCAAAATGCCACTTTTTCTAATTTTAAATCCTACAGCAGTTAAAAGTTATCCGTTTTGCTTTATCTTGCCTAGTTTTCGAGATATGGGCTATTTTATAAAATGGAATTTTTTATTAAAAATTCCCCAGGTTCCAAGGCCCCACCAAGATATATTTATGGAAAGAGATAAGCTTTTTGCGGGGGTATTATATAATTATCTATCTCTCTTAGTTTTCGAGATATGGGTCATTTTAAGATAATATTTTGACATAACATTTAAAAAATGGGTTCCTAAAAATTAGTTATAAATAATTTTGAAAATTAACACTCAAAATTAGTTAAGGTCCAACATATTTTTAATATCTTGTTAAAATCTTTGTTTAAATTAGTGCTTGAAACAAAAATTTGTCATATCGATTTTAAGTGTAGTGGGTATGGAAAAGTAACTGTTCGATACTTTCAGAATTGCATTTTGAAGAGAAAAAGATACAAAAATGCAACTCCACTAAAATATTTTGCAAAAGAATATAAAGGGTTCTTCAATAAGAGCGCTAAAAGTTTTTTTAAATAAAACAAAAACGGTTTTGGATATTAATGAAATTCTTTATTCCTGTGAAAGTACGTTCGATGCCATTATGTATGGAAATCGATCTCTTTTGCATGGCCACCACGGGCCAGCTTGTAGAAGTCCAGACGCTGAACCCAATTTTCGACGGTTTTCAAGCATAAATCGGCCAATATTCGTACGAAGTTCATCAATCGTCGCTGGCTTGTTGGCATAGACCATAGATTTGACGTAGCCCCACAGGAAATAGTCCAACGGCGTCAAATCGCACGACCGAGGCAGCCAATCGACTGGACCATTTCGTGAGATAACACGTTCTCCAAACTTGGTTTGCAATAAATTGATTGTGACATTCGCTGTGTTGCTTGTGGCGCCGTCCTGTTGGAACCACATGTCCTCCAATTCCATATCATCCAATTGGGGCCAAAAATATTCGGTTATCATTGAACGGTAGCGATTCCCATTCACAGTAACGTGCCGGTCTTGATCATCACCGAAGAAGTACGGCCCAATGACGCCGCCGGCCCATAAACCGCACCAAACCGAATGTTTTAGTAACCGCTACTAATTTTTTTTAGTAACCCCTACAAAATTTTAGTAAAATTGTTTTAATCTGTAATTTAAAATTTATTTGCTAAATATTAGTATCGCTCAAAGGAAAAGCTTCAATTATACTCGTACTTAAGAAGAATAATCACCGATTCCTACGCAAATAATGCTAAGCACTTATCGTCGACCGGCCTTCAAAATGTCACATGTGTTTTTTAATATATTTTCAGTGAGCTGTTACTGTTACAAAATCTACTTTTAAGATATTTTATTGGCATCATATGCCTTAATGATGATTTTACTAAATGAGGTCATGAAGGTTGTTAAAAATTTGTAAACTGCTTTTTGAAATCAGCAACGAAAATTAGTTAAAAATTCAATAGTTTGTAAATGAGAATGTCAAAAATGTTTACTAAAGTATAAATTTTCCCTAAAAATTAGTATAAAATAGTAACGTGAAATTGAAAACCGTTCACAAATTTTTCTCCTAACATTTTTTCTGAGTGCATTTACGTCGCAATTATACAACCCGTAAAAATTTTAAAATAATTTTAATAAATAATTATTATTAATTTCAGATTTGAAAACCGTTACAAATATCATTAAGATAGATTATAGAGTATTGAGTTTCCCAATTAAAAATTTCGAGTACTGAAAAGTAAAAGAATTTACCACCACTATTTGACAATCTAGTTAAGGGTCATACAAGTATTATAGAAAACATAAATCACAAATTAATACACAGATGTGTTACCAATGACAGGTGTCAAAAAAGTATTCTCGAACCGTATGGTTTTGTTTACATTGAAATCATGTCAAGAGGGAAATACCAATATAAAATCTCCATACATTTTGTATTGCGCATTTTTTGTATATATCTGCCTCTTTTTAGACTATTGTGCTTTCTCTTTTGTGCCTTTCTTAAATTTTTTCATTTCATTTTGGTCGGCCATATTGACCAAATCAGCTGATTCCTATCTGTGTATAATCTGTGGCATAAATAATGCGAATCTTGGTAGCTGAGAAAACATATGTCGTCAGGTGAAATAGAAAATTTTAATATAAAATTATATAAATCGCGTTTTTCTTGTTGCCCTGTTAAAATGTCACATGTGTTTTTTAATAGATTTTCAGGAGAGCAAAAAAAAAACTGTTACAAAATCTAAATGAGGTCGTGAATCATTAAGGCATATGATGCCAATAAAATATCTTAAAAGTAGATTTTGTAACAGTTTTTTCGCTCTCCTGAAAATCTATTAAAAAACACATGTGACATTTTGCAGGCCGGTCGACGATTTGTCATTACTTTTCCTTCGATTGTAGGCCAAGTCTTGAAGAGATTGGCGGCAAAAGGCAGATTCTGAATGACACACTCAATCGAGACCTTTCTACAATCTCTGAGTGGGGTCATGCGAATATGGCCGATTTTATTTTGAAAAATCATTGTTTTTTCATGTTTATTACTAGTTTAGAGAAGGCGGCCAAAAATCATTTTTTTTTGTAACCGATTTTAAAACCAATTAGCCCATTGTAAAATAGACACCTTAGGACCTATGGAGCCAAAAAAACGAGGTTAAAGTTTTACTATTTCATAGTGAAATGGTAATCCAAAATACCCTTTTTCTGTTTTTTCGTAAAGTTATAAATTTTTTTTAGATTTTCCCACAGTTCAAGTGTTCATATTTTTTTGTTTTCAGAGATATTAACTTCGGATAAATTTTGTTTACTTATCCGTTAAATATATTCTTAGCAGGTATACATTTTTTTATTCTACTATACTCAATAGTTTTTTTATAATTGTTAAATTAGGATATGTTTTTAGCGAAAACTTTCGTCTTTATTGGAGTATAACTAACGTTGATCAAATTACAATTACATGTAATTGTAATTGAAAAAAAAAAACTCATCTATAATTAAATATTATTTGTAATTGCAATTCAAAAAAGAACAATTACAAGTAATTGAAAAATTTTTTTTATTTAAAAAAATAATTTTTGTATGTATATTGTTAGATATTGTCCTATATAATAAGATAAAAAGTATAAGGTTAATATTTAGATATAATTGTATCAAACTATGTCTACTTTTATAACATTTTATATAATTTTATACAAAAAGATATAATTTGATGTAATTGGATGAGGACAAAATTCGGATACAATTGTATCGAATTGCATAAAATTGTATCAAATTGTACCAAATTGTATACAATTGTATACAATTCGATACAATATGATACATACGTTCTCATTTTTCGGATATAATTATATCTAATTACATAAAAGATAATATATAATTAAATATAACTTCATATGGCTCCATATCATTTTTTTTACTTGGGAGCCCATAGTTTTTCAAAAATTTGAGTGTTGCACTAAAATTTAGCAAAAACAGATGTTATATAGTTTAACCCGTAATATATAATTTTAATTAACTGCATTAAAATACCTCAACTCCTTCAAAGGTTATGGATTTTTGACCGCCTTCTCTGAAAATGTACCACAGTGCACTGGTGCTCTCCACACATACACTAAATGTACACACACAGATATGCAAAGAAAATGTGAATGTATGTATAAAAACAACCGTTACCGCAACCGCAGTCATTTAATTTGTTTTTTTCTCACCGCAGCGGAATCCGCAGCCGCAAGGTTGTATCTCTACTCTTATTTGGCTCATTTTTTTTTTTTTGTTCATGTTTATTTATTTAATTTTTTTTATAAAAACTATTTTTGACACCAATGAAAGAATACAAAAAATGGCGACGTTAATATTTACTATTCTTCTTCTTTTTAGAGAATTTTATTTTTTTTTTGCCATTGTCTTTTTAATGTGTTTTTTATTTTAATTTATTTAAAATTCTATTTATCTCTTATATCTTTCAAATTTATTTTAAGATTATTTTGCGTGCATGTATATTATGGTGTCCCTTAAATTTTGAATTTGGATTTGTTTCATTTAGTCCGAAGTTGATGAATTTGATATTTTTTTGGAAAAATATTAACCGGTGCCAAATTTCAGCCAAAATGAGCATATTTATAAAAAAATTTAAAGTTCTCAATTTTATTTTATTTTTCTTTGTTTCTGCACTAACAATGATCAAGATAATACAGAAAACATATATTTTTACGTCGTTAGATATAATTAACTCACTATAAACTGGTACCGGAAATAACCCATAAATTTGACTGAAATGCAAATAACTGTTTTTTCTAATTATTTACTCAATTTTTTTTTTTAATCTAAAATAAAGTTTATTAGTACAAGAGTGGTTATACTGAAAAAGACGATTAAGCCACCACCGATATTTTGGGTCGACTTGGATATCTAGTGTGGGCAGAGCTTTGAAGAATTAATTCCTTAATTCAATTTTTCAATTCTGAATTAAAAATTCGATGAATTAATTCACTAAGTACCATATATTGAATGGAATTAATTCATATTTGCTTTCGTTCGATTTATTTTGTTCCGAATTAATTCAATTGCAATAGTTCTTTTTATTAAATCAAATGAATTAATTCACTGGTGAACACGTTCAATTTTATAAATCGAACGGAAAAAAAGTGAATTAATTCCTTACAGAATTAATTCACTACTGAATTCGTTCAATTTCATTTTCGTTCAGTGAATTAAAAAAAAAATAAAATTACGTTCAGTGAATTAAGAAAAAATAGAATTACGTTCAGTGAATTAAAAAAAAAAATAAAATAAGTTCACTGAATTGAAAAAAAATAAAATAAGTTCACTCAATTCAGAGCCTGTTTTCTGCCGTTCAGTAGAAGAAAACAATAATATACAAATAACATTTTTAAATAAGCAATTTTACAGCGTGTGCTAGTAAAAATAAGCAAATTAGAAACCGGATGCTGTTTATCAACCTACATGATTCAAAAATAAAGCCTTTTACTATTAAAAATAAAAACTTTACAGATATAGATATATTTGGAAAAAAATATAACTATATAACTGGTTTGAAAAATTAATAGTTATATTTTTTTCCAAATTTATCTATACCTGTAAAGTTTTTATTTTTAATAGTAAAAGGCTTTATTTTTGAATCATGTAGGTTGATAAACAGCATCCGGTCTCTAATTTGTTTATTTTTACTAGCACACGCTGCAAAATTGCTTATTTAAAAATTGTATTTGTACGTTATTGTTTCCTTCTACTGAACGGCAGAAAACAAGCTTTGAATTCAGTGAACTTATTTTATTTTTTTTCAATTCAGTGAACTTATTTTATTTTTTTTTCAATTCAGTGAACTTATTTTTTTTTTTTTTTAATTCACTGAACGTAATTTTATTTTTTTTAATTCACTGAACGAAAATGAAATTGAACGAATTCAGTAGTGAATTAATTCAGTAAGGAATTAATTCACTTTTTTTCCGTTCGATTTATAAAATTGAACGCGTTCACCGGTGAATTAATTCATTTGATTTAATAAAAAGAACTATTGCAATTGAATTAATTCTTTGAATTTGTTGTTTGATGAACGCGTTCATTTGAACGAATTCAGTGAATTACTTAAGAAAAGGAATTCATTCAATTCTAGAGAAAATTGAATTCGATTGGTAGTGAATTCATTCAAAAAGGAATTAATTCTTCAAAGCTCTGAGTGTGGGGACACTCATTTCAACGATATTTTAGAAAAACTGGTTATTTTGTCGAAAATTGTAAAGATTGTTTCTATTTTCATCAAATTTTACAAATTTTTTGAAAAATATCGATTTAATTTTTTGTTGTTTTTATTTTTTTTTTTTAATCTTTAACCCTTAGATATTTATTAGTTATGTTTTCTCCATCATATATACAAATTTAATAAAAATTTGAGAGCTAACCTAAGAGAAGATTTCTTGTAAGTTCCCCAATAACTGTTTCGGTCTTTTTGTTAACATTTCGAAATATTAATCCCATGTGTATCAGACTGAATACTTGTTTCGAGAAATTTAAAAATTTTTGAAATTTGTAGTCACATTTTTATTTAGCCTTCGTGGGTCTATTTTTATCAATTTGATTGGAACCAACTTGATTGGAAGCAAATGAAAGAAAAGTGGGAACGTTAGCATTGAATTTCGACAATTCGTTATTTAAGGGACATCTTAATGTATATAATTTAATTATTTTTTTATTTAGCATATGTATGCGAAAATATTCGAAATTTTTTTCGTTAAATAGGAATTTTTCCAAATATTGTTTTTAATATGTATTTCAGCCTATAAATTTTAACATTTATTCATATTAGCAGTATTTGTTTGTGCAAAACTTTTTAACAAGTGTTAATCATTTTATAATTTGTATTTAAAATAAATGGGTTACATATTGGTCATTAAGGGTTTTCACAAGGGGTGTACTATTTGTTGTATCGTTGTATCGTCCTAACAAAAAACAGAGTTGTTAAAAATTAAATTGAAAAAATACAACATTTGAGAATAGCACGATACAACATTTTTACGTATGTTTAGTGTCCTATGTTTGAGTGTGCTAACCGATAGAAAACTGAATAGAAAATCGTTGTTAAACACAAATAAAAATTTTAACAACTCTGTTTTTTGTTAGGACGATACAACGATACAACAGATAGCACACCCCTTATGAACAACCTAATTGTGTTAATCAAATGAGAGTGCACAGTGGGCCCACTGATGTAAACTATTTAAAAAATTTCAATATCAGACCAAAAAATCTCTACAAAACCACTAGTGATTTTTTCGCTAAATTATTAAAAAAAAATGTTCTTAAAGCCACCGACACAAGTTCTTTTTTTTCAAAAATATACTAAATATGTTAATAAAAAGTGTTATAAATTTTTAAATAATAAGGGTGTAATTCATAAACTTTTATAACGCTCTAATTGTAGAGTTTTAAGCTAATTTGAAAAACAGTATTCATATTTGCTTGTAACGAAAAAACTAATAAGGGTCTATAGTTGAGGACCTCACTTACTTTAAACTAGTGTTTCCAATTCGGTTAATCGATTATCCGATTCCTCGATTAATCGCCTCTATTTCGGTTAATGTCGAAACAAATAATTTAAAACTCAAATAATTATTCGATCCGAATAATCGGTTAAAACAGTTCGATTAACCGGTTACAATTTTAATATATAATTTTTTCCTTATTTTTTTCCCCAAAACTTCATAATTTTCTTAACTTTGGCTAAAAAATTACAAGAAAAGCTTAGAATAAACATAAAATTACTAAAATACCATCAAATTCTTTTAAAATTGAGTGAAGAAGGTCGTTAAGCCTTTAGATAGCTTTTTTAATCAAAATAAAGGTGTTTCTAAAACTACCCAAAATGCACGAAATGTCTGGCTGGATCAGCGTCGAAGTGCTCTATAGGCTTTAATCAATACAGTAGGCGATTTTTGATTCTGTTCTTTGAAAAATTAAAACTAATGTAAATTATATTTCCATGTCCTTCAAGGCAAGGTTTAATTTTTTTTTCAAATATGTGTCGCACAACTGTCAACTGGCATCTTAATTCTGTAGAAACTTTACCTTTTCTCACATCTCCAAAGAAAGTGTGTATAATCGATTCAAAACCACATCAATTCTACAACATGTCCAACTACACCATTTTCAGTTTTATTTCAAAATTGTTTAAAAATGGTTTAAAATTATCCAAATATATTTTAAAATTGTCTAAAAAGGTTTCAAAATTGTCTAAAATGTTTCAAAATTTTCCAGAAATTTTTTAAATTCTTCCATAAATGTTTTAAAATTGTCCAAAAATCACTCAAAATTGTTCAAAAATGTTTTAGATTTATCCAAAAATCTTCCAAAATTGTCCAAATATTGTTTTAAATTGTCTAAAAAACTTTGATATTTGTCCATCATTTCAAAATTGCCCAAATGTATTTTAAAATTTTCAAAATATATTTCAAAATTATACAAATTTATTTAAAAATATTACAAATATATTTTAATATATTTTATAGTATATTTAGACTGGGCAAAAACTAGTAGTTTTTGGTAATTTTTAGGTTTTGAGCCGAAAACTATAAAATTAATTTAGTTTTTCCATACAATTTTTATACAAACTGAAAACCAGATTCTACCTGGTTTTTGCCAAAAACCAAGTAAAAATATCTGAAATTTGTATTTTTGATACACCCGATTTCTTTTATAACTAATTTTCGATACACCCTGTTAGAACGAATATAGAATTAAAGCAAGTGTCAAAAATATATTTTTTAATTTTTTTTAAATATTTCAGTTTTAGTTTAAAATTGTGTGTTGTTATATATTTTTAAATGCGTTAATAATTTTTTTAATTTAATTTAACCATAAAAATATAGAGAAAAGTGCTTAATAAAAAAGTGATGTGACAAAGAAAAACTAAAAATTCAGTGTAAATGAATTGGCTTTTGTAATTTAGTTTTGTACAAAAACCATCTGGTTTTTACTCAGTCTAAATTCAGTATTATTTGTATTTAATAGTGTATTTAGACTGGGCAAAAACTAGTAGTTTTTGGCGATTTTTAGTTTTCGAGCCGAAAACTACAAAATTAATATAGTTTTTCCATACAATTTTCATACAAACTGAAAACCAGATTCCACCTGGTTTTTGCCAAAAACCAAGTAAAAATATCTGAAATATGCATTTTTGATACACCCGGTATCATTTATAATTAATTTTCGATACACCATGTTACAACGAATATAGGAGTAAAGCAAGTGTCAAAAAAATATTTTTTAATTTTTTAAAAATATTTCTAGTTTAGTTTGAAATTGTGTGTTGTTATTCTTTTTTAAATGTATTAAAAATTTTTTTACATTAATTTAACAATAAAAAAAGAAAGAAAATTGTGTAGTAAAAAAGTATTGTGACAAAGAAAAATAAAAAAAAATCAGTGTAAATGACTTGGCTTTCGTCATTTAGTTTTGTAAAAAAACCAGCTGGTTTTTGCTTGGTCTAAATTCAGTATAAGAAAATTCTATTTCACATACATTTCAAAATTTTTCACTTACACTTAAAAATTTTAAATCTGTGTATTAGAATTGTGAAATTGCATTCAAAATAATTCCAGTTGTATTTCAAAATTCTCCAAATGTATTTCAGAAATTTCCAAATGTATTTAAAAATACTCTATTTGTATTCCAAAATTTTCCAAATGTATTTGATAAAATTCCAATTGCATTTCAAATTTTTCCAAATGTATTTTAGAAATTTCTACTTTTATTTTAAAAGCATTTTTACAAACATACATGTCTTCTCTTTCATAATGAAAATTTAATAGGAATTATAAGACTTAAGAGAAAGAGAAAGCATGTATGGTTGAAAAAATGCTCTTAAAATAAAAATAGAAATTTCTGAAATACATTTGGAAAAATTTGAAGTTCAATTAGAATTTTATTAAATACATAAATACACAAGGGAATGTTAACTAAAACTTTGGATAATTTTGTTTATTGTCAATGGCCCCTAAAGACGGAAAAAATAATGAGAATTTTAACAATTGTTCATGATATTCTTTAGTCTACTAACTCTACTATTCAGAAAATTTTTTTGTAAATTTTTGTAGAGTAAATTGGTATTTTCATTTAACTTATATTTTACTCAAATGGAACTTCTTCAACGGAGGAGGAAGAACTTTGGATAATAATTTTTTTAAATGCAATATTATATTTATTGTAGTATTGATTAAATTTGCATTCAAAGAAATTTTGTATCCAAAGTTTTACTTACTAATATTTAGCAAAAATCTCCTAGTTTCAGCAGTTTTTCTTTTGCCATTTTTAACTAATTTTTAATAGCTTCAGCTATATTTTACATACATTTTTCTATTAGTATAAGAAATGTTTCAATTTAGATTATCTCAGATTCCGAAACTTTTCAACCTTAAGGTACATTTACACGCGAGAGAAAACTGCTAGAGATGGACCAAAAACACTCCAAAATAGCTAAACTCATTCAAAATAGAGCTAATTAGAGGTAATTTTTGTTTTATCTCTAGCATTTTCTCTCTAGTGTAGATGTGCTTTTTTAATTTGAATTTTTTTTAAATACATCGTGTTCATGTGTCATGTTGATATTTATCAAAAACAGTAAGCTGTTAGTGTTTTTGTTGATAAAAAGTTAAGGAAATACCCCAGGAAAATTTTCTGTTCCAAAGAATCGGTTGTAGAATAGCTACTTTTCATTCACAACCCCTTCTACTGTCGATTCTAACACCGATTCTTTTTGTTTGAAATTGTCCCAAAAGCAACCCCTTCTATAGCTCCAAAGTGGAACCGGTTGCTCTATAATCAGTTCTGGAACTAGTTCTGGAACTGATTCTACGTCACCCACACCTTCCATATAGGATCCCAGGAACTGGTTCCGGAACCAGTTTCATGGAATCGGTTGCAGTGGAACCAGTTGTAGTATGGGTGTGGTTGGCTACCGATTGTAAAAAATTTTCCTGGGACATTAATTTTGTTTTAAACGATTAATCGATTAATCGCCAATTTTCTCGAATAACCGACCCGAATAACCGGTTAATCATTTTTAGTGATTTTTCGAATAATGCAATAACCGGTTAACCGCCTATGTCGAATAATTGGAAACAGTACTTTAAACCTTTTATAAAGTTTGGAGTGAAGAAGTCACAATTTAGTTGATAATTATTGCATTTTCAGGCATTAAAGAATTTACTAAAGCCAGCCTTTCTCAAGGATGCGTGGAATCCAACAACTTACATCCATTAAACTGAAAAAGCAAAAACAATTGCATAGCTAACGACCTTTATCGAAAATTTTTTCGAAAAGATATAAAAACAAAATTTAAAAGGAAAACAACAAAATAGTGACGTATATACGAGCAAAACATTATTCGATATTTGAATACTTTTTGTATGCTTCGAATAATATGTGCTAAAAATTGCTTTTTTATTTTCTTTATAAATAAAAAACAAATTCTTAATCGCTTTTCAATTTATTTTCTAAGTTTCTAATTAAAAAAATAAATATTTACTCTCGAGTGAGCGAATCATTTGCTAAATTTGTATATCACTTACAGTGTTGCCACTTTTTGAATAACTATTCAAAAACGGGACTGTTTACACATTCGTTGGATAATTTTTGAATACTGACAATTTTGTGTAGTTTTTGTGTAATTTCACTTTTAACAGAAATTTACGCAAATTTTTAAAAGTTAATAAAAATTAGTCGATAGTTGACGAAACGAATTTGTCTTGTGAAACATTTACCACAAATCTCCAATTTTTGGTGAATTACTTTTGTAAATTTTTTCAACACTAAACCCAATTTAAAAGAAATAAAAAATTATGATATTTATTCTTTTTTTGTTTTGTTTAAAACACCGTCTTTTGTTTATTTTTTGCGAAAATAATTGTCAAGCTTCGTTTAAAAATTCTCTTGGTTTGCAAGACCATTTAAAAATGCAGCGAAAGAGTGGGAAAATTTGAGTTTGTTATGATTGTTACTTTCTTTTCTCTGATATTTTTTTTTTGCTGTAGTTAACATGATACTGGGCTTTGACCAGACAAAAATTTTATTAACGCAGCAAGTTGGAACAGAATCAAAATATTTTAGAATTCTGTAAATCCAACATGTTCCAGATTTCAACAGAATAGTATGAAATTAAAAAAAAAATGTATCGGAAATTTTTTGTGAAAATTTTATATTTTTGTTTTCCAAAAGAAAATTTGTGGATGTACATACTGCAAAGAAATGTCATGCCTTGCTATCAGTAATTTAAAAATTAAAGAAAACAAGCTAAATTTTACAAACATGGAATTTTTACAATTTTTGCTGTCTTGCCGACATTTAAAGCTAGGAGTGAACAGGACTTATGCCATCACATTAGGAACGCCTTGGACAATCTACTCCAGCTTTTTGTTAAAATCTGAGGGGTATGGGAGAGAATAATTATCTAGTAGGTAATATTTTTGCAACGCATCTGAATGAAGTAGCTTTTCTGAAAAACAAAAATACTACAATTTTTTTTAAATATTCAAATTTAAAAGCACGCCATTTTAAGCTTTAAAAAAGTTATTCCATTAAAATTCCCTTTAGTTAATAGAATAATTTGTTATAATATTTTTCAGAAAAATTGGCCTGGATTTGCTTTTGTAGAAGACAAAAACCCGGACCAAGTTATTGCAAAAACGCAACTGTGTTCATACACTGTTAGCATTTTTGAATCGAAAAAATAGTAATGTAGTGTCTACAAATGAAATAAGTAAAATACGCAGTAAAATTTTTAAATAATTTAGTGTCTCCACCACACATTAGGTTTAATATATTTTTATCAATTAACTTCAAAATCAATTGCAGAGAAAATTATTTTACGTGGAGAGTATATAATTCATACACAAAAAATTCCTGTAGGGAAAATGATGAATGGATTTTATCAAGTTTTTTATAAATTATGTACTTCATTGTGTTAATGATGTTGTGTTAGAAGTTGACAACACTCATTTCAAAGAAGAATAATGAAAAAGGAAATTTTACGTCATCACATTTTTCTCCTCACAATACTCACAGCATCTTTTGTGTGCGCAAACTGTTTTCACCCGGTTTTTATTTGCTCGCCCGAGTTCGCTAAAAATATAAGAGAGTCATAGGAAGGATCGTCTCTCGCTATATGTATACTCTTTGGTTAAACTTCAAAAATCATGCTATTTTACAATTGAATTCCTTCAATGAAGGTTATTCGTTATAAATATTATTAATTAATATCAATGGGCAGGTTTACCAGAGAAACCCGCTACAATTGATATGTAGCGCTTTATGATTACCTTAATCTGGTGAACGATGCTACTTTTGTTTATTATTCTTTAAAAAAAAATATACAAAAAAACAAATGACAGCTGATGTATCATTAACTGCTCACAAGTAGCGTATTTAAAAAAATTGATTACAAATATTTTTTATTAAATATATAACCGTGGTTACGCTGGGATTCGAACGTGAGATTCCTGCTTGTTAGCCGAGAACTCTACCCCCTGAGCTAAAGACACATATAGCATTTGATTGCTTTAAAAGTAAATGAATTGTTGTGCTTCGTATTTTCGTTCATAATGTCAAAAATTATACGCCTTACCCCCATGCTTACAAAAAACACAAAGTAATGTGTCTTAAAAATAGATTTTCAAAAATGTTTTAATCATTACTTTGCGTTTATAAATCATACGTAAATACGTAATCAGTGATAGCGAAGTCATTACTTTTTGTTTTAAAATAATACAGATGGTAACGAGTTCTCATTACAAGGTAATGCGTGAGTATATCACACCCATTACCGAAGTTTTTCTGGGTGTTTAGGGATGTTTTATATACCGGGAAATAGGGCTCTGAAATACCTTTCGTTTGACACGAAATTTTCTTATAGTTACTTTGGAACAAATATAAAAAACTGAAAATTGGGCCATTTTTTACCCCATTTTCTGAGATTGGGCAGCTAAGAAAAAAATACGTGTGCTCTAAATTTTTCTCCTCTACGACATACCCAAAGCTCATTAAGATCTGCCGGCCCGCGTTGGGAGTCTTTCCTTGCTACGAGTAGTTACAAATAGCTTCAAATTTCTTCCCGAGTAAAAAAGTTCATATATAACAATATATTTTTTAATACAAAAATACACATTAACATATAGTAATATAAAATGGTTTTGCATTAATATGTATTCATATATTATAATATCTTTCAAATATTTCCCGAAATTTTCTTATGTATCATATAAAATCATATACCAAAAAAATGTGTTAATGTTAATGATACACATAACTATATATAATCAGATATGCTTGATCCCATAATTTGAGGTTTAATATACAATAAGATATAACCCAATACATAATCACATACACTCAAAATAGTTTGTAGTTTAAATTAACTGAAAATGTAATTTAAAATAAATGAAAAATCACTAGAAAACCGGTCTACTGACTTTTCATTTATTTTTAAATTTTAATAAATAAACAACAAAATCCTTAAAAAATAATGATTTTTCATTTATTTCGTTATTTTAAATTTCAAAAATTTGACTACACAATCCGTAAGACTAAACGATATTTAGATTATTTCATTTTTTTAACTGACCTAGAAATCGAAAAGGAATTCTTTTTTTAACAAAACATTTTAAATGAAAATATTAACTGTAACAGAAAATCCGTATTTATATGTAATTTATTTTTTAAATAAACGACAAAAATAGTTAAAAAATATTTTCAAAACTCAACATATTTTGGGTATAAATCTAGAAATCCAATTGTATTAAATAGTATATAACTATAACAGATTAGATATAATACGATTCAATTAGATGTGCCCAATTTTGGGATGCAATTGCATCAGAGTATATGCAATTGTATAATATTAGATTGAATTGTATCTAAAATTGTATATAGACCCATTTTGCGGATCAGATTATATAAACACTTATATGATTATTTTATATTCTTATATATAAGATATATAAACTTTTTTACTCGGGTTAGCTGAATTTTAACAGTAATGTCGCCACAAATGTATCAAAACTTGTCAGGATAATTTTTGTACTTTCTTGAGATTATTTAAGAATCACTGAACTCGGAAAACAGAAAACTCAATTATACTCTTAAAATAATAAATACTCTAAAAACCAAACCTGATCAAATCAAAGTAAATATGGTTTTAGGTTTTATGGTAGGTAGGTAATTAAAAATTAGTAAGCACATTTCTTGTTAGAAAATTTTGTTGACCAGTGTATTAGGCGCTGCATGCAGTCAACGTATTCGTCAAATATATGTAACATCAGTTTTGAAGTTGCCCAACCTAATTCATGTAAAAGGTCCTAATTGCACTCAAACAATACATATTAACAATCTGATAACAGATTACAAACATACGAAAAAACAACCCTACGGGAAATTTTAACAAACTGTCACCGAACTGGCCCCTTTATATGAAATAGACTGGTCACTTTTACATGGCGTTGTCATAGGAGGGGGAAATTGACCCCTTGTGACACGTCACAAGACAAATCCTAGGACAGGTTACTAAACTCTCATAAAAAACAAAGTTCAGGGACCTGTCCTGGGATTTGTCTTGGGACATGTCAAAAGGGGTCAATTTCCCCCTCCTATGACAACGTCATATAAAAGTGACCAGTCTATTTCATATAAACAGTGACAGTTTGTTAAAATTTCCCGTACGGAAATTTAAGATGTATTTTAAGTTGATAGTATACCAAACTACCATAATCTACAATTATATAGTTCATCTTCGTATTTAATAAAAACATATTAAAAAGGTTTCCAAAACAGGAACAAGTATTAAATGAACTTAAACATTTTATAAATTTGCATATTTTCCATTTTAGGGTCTGGAATATTTGTGTCACCTTCTGGTCTACTAGTTAGAACTGGTTCCGTTGGTGTTAGCTTTATCATATGGCTGGCCTGTGGTTTGCTCTCATTGTTGGGTAAGTTAAAAAAAATTTACTTGAAGAAATTAAAAAATAAAATAATCTAGTGTATAAAATCAACAGGTACGTATTTAGTGAATTTTTGTTAGAACTCAAAATATGTACATAGATAAAAACCCCCATTGGAGGTCATGTCAAAAAATGTATATCGTGCGAGTATTAATGTACTAAATATAAAAACGCTTTTAAATATTTTTGTTTGTCCGCTGTAGTAATAAAAGAAAAGAAACCAAACAACAATAGAACTCCTTGACAAGCGCCTTGTAAACACGCCTTTTGTAACCTGTTGCACATGACGATGGCGATGTTGATAAACGCCACATTTTTGTATATGATATATAAATCTGTTTTTGGCTAAAGGCCAATTAGTTTCATTTTACATACATAGCACAGTGGGACAGATTGAAACAAATGGCAGAAATTATTCCGATAGGAAAAATGCTATTGAGTGTAACACTCACAATTTTTTTATTTTTTTTTTCCTTTTTCTTAAAACCTACTGAATATAGGGTAGAGGGGGATCCTTCCCCAGTGCGGCACATATACTAATCCCATTTTTCTCCGATACTAAGAGAGACAACAAGTTGGAAAAAAATATATTTTGTGCATTTTTCAATTACCTTTCCTTGACATCCACTTTTACGAATTAACATCACATGTGGTAGCAGGCAGACGTGTTTTTGTGTTTTTTGGGGTGCCAAAAAAATAATACGAAGCAACTACATTTTCAAATATCTTCATCAAATCATGTGATAAAAAAAAAAATTTTTCATTTAGGTAGTTCAAAAGGGGTGTGCTATCTGTTGTATCGTTGTATCGTCCTAACAAAAAACAGAGTTGTTAAAATTTTTATTTGACTTTAACAACGATTTTCTATT
Organism: Leucophora obtusa; assembly: GCA_949987735.1. Lineage (NCBI taxonomy): Eukaryota > Metazoa > Arthropoda > Insecta > Diptera > Anthomyiidae > Leucophora > Leucophora obtusa. Next base: position 100,029,054 of record OX465297.1, on the reverse strand, counting down.
GGGTTTTCTATCTATTAGCACACTCAAACATAGGACAATAAACATACGTAAAAATCTTGGATCGTGCTATTCTCAAATGTTGTATTTTTTCAATTTAAATTCTAACAACTCTGTTTTTTGTTAGGACGATACAACAAATAGCACACCCCTTGTGAACTACCTAATTATGTTAGTTCTATGACTTTAAGCTTTCGAATGATAATAATTTGATTTTAATAAATGCTTAAAAATTGTGAAAAAATATTAATTTTATCTTAGCGGCTGGCTCTGGGGCACAATCTCCAGATGGCCGCTGGAACTACAAAGAGTTGATGCATCACGGCTTTAAATGCTCTATACGACTCCTCTATATACATAAAAACAGTAAACAACAGTAAGGACAATCGTATTCATTTTTAAATTTGTATTAATATTTACGATTTTTGTAATTTTGAAGAGTCATTTTATTACCTATAGTTTTAAATTATTTTTTTTTATATAGTGGAGATTTATTGATTAAAAAGAATCACATATCTTAAAAAACTTACTCTAAATTATTTATTTCAATCATTAAAATCCCGACTTTGCTGTATTAACATTTTTTTTGTTGAAATTATATCTAGCTCTTTTGGCGAATGTCCACCAAGTTTAGGGCAGTTTCACCGGTTTGGGTTACTTTGAAAATCATTAAAAAAATAATAGAAGTTATGCAAATAATTAGAATAAGATTCATAAAAATTAAAGCTATATAAAGATATGTAGATCTTCAATTGAAAAGCAATTTTTTAAAAATGACATTGTTTTAAAAAAAGTGGCGAAGGATCCCCCCTTTACCCTAGTTATAAATTTTTAATTTTTAAATACAGTATATTAATGGAGAATATTTTACAGGAAGCATAACGTTATCCTAACAACTTTAAACCCTTTGAGGACCATACATTTTCTGCCGAAGCGATTTTAAAGTTTTCGCGATTTTCATGATCTCTGACCTAATAATAGTTATGCCAAGAAAAATTGGCTCCGTATAACCCCTCCTTACCCCTTATTTCGCTTGCTAAAAATATTTTCCATTTGACTACCCTGCCCTTTCGGACAAAGCAGTTTTAATTATTATTTTATTTTGGTGATCTGCAACTAGATTATATATATTTTACAAAAAATTGGAATCATAGATCCCTTGCTTGCCCTTCATTTCGCTTGTCAAAAAGTCTGATTTTTACCCCTTAAATGAAGAATTCTAGTTAACCAACTTTGATTGCTCGCAAGGGGAAAGCGGGACCAGGTAGGGATTTATCACCTACTACATTTTTGTTGCCAAAACCCCCCTTTATAAATCACCTTTGAATATATTTACTCTATCTTTTGTCTGGGCAATTCTAAGTGCGAAAAACCCTTTGGCAAGCATACTTGCCTGTGGTCGTCAAAGGTTTAAAATAATGGTAAACTTTTTTAATTCAAAATTTTATTAAAAACTGGAGTTCATATAGATAACTGTTTTTGGGAGAATAAAAGTTCCGCAGTGAAATAGTTCCATGATACTGGAAGCTAAACTGAAAAAATTTGGGAAAAAAAATATTTCTATTGGAAAATATTTAATCAGCGATATCGCGATAACTGTTTCTCTATTTAAAATTTAAACTACTACTGAAACAGTAGCTTTTACTTATTTTTTTAGTTGTTGTAAAATTTTTGTAGTAAAAATTTATCAGTTAATTTTACGATGTTGTTAGTTACAACATTTTTTGTTAATTCAAAGGTAAAACCTTTGTCGGCTTTTTCACTGCATATATATATGTACCTTTGTTTAACTGTCATTTTTATTAGTTGCTACCGACAAACTTTTTTGATTCATACAAAATGTTATATCAAAGAATAAAAAACCACCAAAAAGAAATTAAATTTTCGTAATTTTTGTAACTATTTGGCCTACAAAGCGCTGTAAAAAAACTAGGAAGAACAGATAGGAACTTTCTATAGCTACATTAGGGCGGGTCGATTTAATAATCGCCCATGGCTCAGTGAAAATCGTATTCTAGGGATCAAAATAAGAAACTTTGCCGAAGGAACCATACCTCTAAGACGAATTCTACTACCCCCAACTGTTGACTTTTGTCCCGTAGGGTCAAGTTTTGAAAAATCCCACTTTGACCCATTTAGAGTGCCCCAAACGAGTCCAAATGTATGACCGACCCCCACTAACTTTGGAGGGCCGATCCACCCATGCCAGTGGCACACCCCCTGGAACTCCCCTGGGGGGTTCCAGGGGGTGTACCACTGGCATGGGTGGATCGGCCCTCCAAAGTTAGTGGGGGTCGGTCATACATTTGGACTCGATTGGGGCACTCTAAATGGGTCAAAGTGGGATTTTTCAAAACTTGACCCTACGGGACAAAAGTCAACAGTTAGGGGTAGTAGAATTCGTTTTAGAGGTATGGTTCCTTCGGCAAAGTTTCTTATTTTGATCCCTAGAATACGATTTTCCCTGAGCCATGGGCGATTTTTTTGCCTCCCCACAAATCGACCCAGCCTAAGCTACATGGATCGATTTTTAATAATTTTCAACAGAGTTTGTCCTTGGACTAATACAAACTTATATACCTACCAAATTTCTGCAGTTATCTGTGGAATTGGTACCTGTGGTTTGTAGATTCAAACATCAAAACAAACTCAAAATACACTCAAAATAGTTTGTAGTTTAAATTAACTAAAAATGTAATAAAATAAATGAAAAATCACTTGAAAACAGGTCTACTGACTTTTCAATTAAATCAAAAGAACTTTTCATTTATTTTTAAATGTTAATAAATAAACTACAAAATCCTTAAAAAATAATGGTTTTTCATTTATTTAGTTTTTTTATATTTCAAAAAATTAACTACAAAATCCGTAAGAATAAACGATATTTAGTTTATTTCATTTTTTTAACTGACCTAGAAATCGAAAAGGAATTCTTTTTTTTAACAAAACATTTTAAATAAAAATATTAACTGTAACAGAAAATCCGTATTTATATGTAATTTATTTTTTAAATAAACGACAAAAACGGTTAAAAACATATTTCTTTGTTTTTTAATTGAATAATCATTTAAAAATAAATGTACGGATAACTTTTTAAATAAACTACAGTCAGTTACTGTAATAATATTTTCAGTGTACCCTATTCCACAGAGGGGTGTGAGGGTTAAAGTCTTTAGAATGTGAGGGTTAAAGTCTTTAGAATGGCTACGTGACATTTTTATTTGTTTTTCGTTATTTTATTGAAATTCTTTTAGTGAATTGAATAAAACACAAAACTGCATTCACATTTCTCAATGAGAAATTGAAAACTGATCAGAAAAGATATAAAAAAAAAGAAAATTATGTTGAGGCTTCTTTCATGTGGGAGAGTTTTAAATTAGAAATATTTTAATAGAGATTTAATGAGAAATTTCTTTTCAATTTTCACGTGGTTTTCAATTATTTTTTATGTCTTCTTCTTAACGTAATTTTTTTTAATCACGTAGTATTGTAATGTTCATTTATTTGTAAAACAGATGCATTTTATTAGTGGGTTTGTTGCCAAGTTTAAAGTTATGCATTTTTATCGAATGTAAACAGAATAATACTAAAGAAAAAAATGAGTAGACATTGGAAAAAAAAGTTAAGAAAGTTATCAAGATAAAATTTAGCAAAGAAAATATATTAATCAACATAACAATACAAAATAAAAAATCATGTGGCACAGTGTTGTGTCGTTGGCCAAAAATAGTACAATAAAATGCAACAATATAAACTGAAAAACCTCGATATGTTGTAGAGGGCATAAAATTAATTATGAGTACTCGAAAAAACTGTCCGTATAGAGTACTTAATTCCCAAATACTCAATGCTCCCCGCTAAATCTTTCATTACCAAATAATGAAACTAAAATGTATTACTACTTATAACTCGGCCTCAGTTTTAATTATATTTGTTTGACGAAGCTTGGCTTTTACCAAGAAGGGTATAATACTAAGATTTTGGATTTTTTCCGATAATTAAAATAGGTCAGGTCCAGGGGAGATCCCAATTGATTTCATTTTTTTGTAAACAAATGCTTGTTTTGCTCAATTGTAATTAGTTTTTCAGGCATTAGTGCGATTTAATTAGTATTACAAATTCTAATGCCAGAAAATTTCAGTAGCATTAAATGGTAATCAAATTTTTTGGCATTAGCATTAGTCAACTAATGATAATGAAATTACAATGCTTGTAAGTATGCTTGTAACTACTCACTTATTTTGGTAACAACTTATTTTTTTATATTTTTGTAACGCAGCGGGTAAGCAGGTGAAAAAATGTTAGAGTTTTTTCATGCAGCAAATATGGACAACTACAAAACCGACCTTGTCGAATAAAAATAATGACTTATCACACTGGACTACAGTAGTAGTCCCTAATTCTACGGATTATTATTTAGATATTAGTAATGAGCACCTTTTACTGAGATTTTGCTGGGCTTTTACCAAGAAGGGTATAATACTAAGAGTCGAAATCTCTGTCGGACCGCAGAACATACCAAACAAAGGTCAGAATATTAGGCCGTTATCAAACAGCCCAACGAAAAATGAGCAAAGAGTGGAAGTAAATTCACAGAAACTAAAACTGACAATAAACATTTTGAATAATTATTGAAATTAAGAGAAAAGATAATAAAAAAATATGAATACATACATCAAAAAAAAATGAATTAAATAAACAATTAGCGTTTTTTAAATCACCTGGATTTAGAATTTATCATACAAAAAGGGGATTTATTAAATCCAAAAACAGCTGGATTTAATAAATCCAGAAAAAAGCACAAATATATGAAACAGAAAAAACACAAATGAATATTAAGAGAGAAACAAAAAAATTGAAAAACTAACAAATAAATGGTTTTTATTAATTTTTTTTTATTAAATATGTTTAGAAACAAAACTACACCTCACCAAATATATATTTTCCATCTTGGACATGGAGAAATAGCTCAAATAGAAATGGCAATTTTTCACTCTACTGTAAGTAATTTAATTAAATCCAATTAGTGAATATTAAATATTGCAATCGCTGTTTTATATAAAATATAATTAAAAGTTAAAATAAAATCCATCATCATCGAATTCGGTATTAAAAATTAGGGTGAAAGAAGTGTCGGACAGAAAATTCTTTTTAAAATAGGGAAAATCTAACCCCATCTGTTAAGCACTTTTAGAACTATTTTGTGGATTTATTAAATCCAAGTGATTAGAAAATATGGCTAATATCACACGACCAATATAATTGATTTCCATTTTATTGACATTTTTACATACACTTTTAATGTTATTAGGAAAATATAAATCAAATTAACATTGATCAATATTTTCCTTTCTATAAGTAAAATGTAAAATTTAGCAGATTTTAAAATAAAACACGTTCACAGTCATTACTATTTTTTTATTTTGCAATAATTTATATTCGTTTTTAATTTTATTTATTTTTCAACAACAAAAAACAAAATTAAAAAAACACTAATATTTCAATATTGTCCACACACACGTTCAATATTATTGATAAATTTTTTTAAAATCAACCAATCAGAACAACAGTCTGAGCAAAAGCCAGATGGTTTTTGTACAAAACTAAATTACAAAAGCCAAGTCATTTACATTGGTTATTTAGTTTTTCCTTGTCACATCACTTTTTTATTAAACACTTTTCTTTACGTTTCTATGGTAAAATTAAATTTAAAACGAGTAAAAAGGTTAAAGTCGGGCATGCCGACTATACAATACCCTACACCACTCTGGTGTATTGTTTGGATCCGAAATTCGAATGGGTTAAAATGGGGCTCGTGTCAAAATTTTCTATAATGTGAGTCAGCGCACCAAATTTCATTAAAATATCTTAATATTTGCGACCTGCAGTTTGTAACCAAGCCAATTTTGGGGGGACCTTATATGGGCACTAGTTCTAAACATGGACCGATGTTCACCAAAATCAATAGGCTTCGTCCTTGGGCCAACATAGGTCTATGTACCAAATTTCATCAAAATATCTTAATATTTTCGACCTGCAGCGTATAAACAATATAATTTTGATGGGACCCTTATATGGGCACTAGGTCTAAAGATGGATCGATGTTCACCAAAATGAATAGGCTGCGTTATTGGGCCAACATAGGTCTGTGTACCAAATTTCATCAAAATATCTTAATATTTACGACCTGCAGCGTATAAACAGTATAATTTTGGTAGGACCCTTATATGGGCACTAGGTCTAAACATGGACCGATGTTCACCAAAATCAATAGGCTGCGTTATTGGCCCAATGTAGGTCTGTGTACCAAATTTCATCAAAATATCTTAATATTTACGACCTGCAGCATATAAACATTATAATTTTGGTAGGACCCTTATATGGGCACTAAGTCTAAACATGGACCGATGTTCACCAAAATCAATAGGCTGCGTTATTGGCCCAATATAGGTCTGTGTACCAAATTTCATCAAAATATCTTAGTATTTACGACCTGCAGCATATAAACAGTATAATTTTGGTAGGACCCTTATATGGGCACTAGGTCTAAACATGGACCGATGTTCACCAAAATCAATAGGCTGCATTATTGGGCCAATATAGGTCTGTGTACCAAATTTCGTCAAAATATCTTAATATTTACGACCTGCAGCGTATAAACAATATAATTTTGGTAGGACCCTTATATGGGCACTAGGTCTAAACATGGACCGATGTTCAAAAAAATCAAACTTGTTCGTCCTTGGGCCAACATAGGTCTGCGTACCAAATTTCATCAAAATATCTTAATAGCTGCGACCTGTAGAGTGCGCACAAGATTGCATGGACAGACAGACAGACGGACGGACAGACGGACATCGTTAAATCGAAATAAAAAAAAATTCTGAACCGATCGGTATACTATAAGGTGGGTCTACGACCAATATTTTTTGGTGTTACAAACATCAGCACAAACTTATAATACCCTGACCACATAGTGGTGTAGGGTATAAAAATGTTAAAACATTTAAAAATATATAACAACACACAGTTTTTAACTAAAACTGAAAGATTTAAAAAAAAAAATTAAAAAATATATTTTTGACACTTGCTTTAATTCTATATTCGTTGTAATAGGGTGTATCGAAAATTGTTTATAAAAGAAACCGGGTGCATCAAAAATGCAAATTTCGGATATTTTTATATATATTACAAGACATCTTAAAAATTGTTACTAATTAAAGAAATTGTATATGACAGCAATTGTAAATGGTCTAAAAATTACATTTCGTAGACTTATACAGAGCTGCATTTTCATAAAGTCTCGCGAGTTTTCTATCCCGTGTAGATGTGCCTTAATAGAGAATAATTTCTCTGTGTATTCTCTATTATGACAAATAAAACTTTTAATTTTTTTATTCATTTAAAAACATTTTCATGATCTTGAACGAATAAGATCTCAAAAAAACGTAATTTTCATATTTGAATACGAAAATCACGAATTCAATAAAAAGATTATTTAATTTCATGTGATGACGATTTTTGAAGTTTTTTTATTGAATTTTTTATTGATTTTTTAGTAAAATTCAATAAATTTGTTTATCATCTTAATAAAATGTTAATTGGAACATCGTTTTAAATATTATGTTAAAACAATTGTTCGATCAAAACAAATATCCCGCAAAATGCAAACTTGGTCTAATTATAAACTAATTATAGTTGCTGCTGCAGCAGCCTTCAGTGTTTGACATCTCGTTGGCACACGGTGGGCGAATTGCCAATAATCGATTGAGGTGTTATAATAGGTTGCAGTACAGGCTATCGCCATATTTTAATTTAATAGATTTATTTAGAATTGAAAAAATACTATTTACTACGAAAAGTAAAAGATTTCTTTGATTTTGGGATATCATAATTATTTAAAGACTTTTTGTATCAAAAAAGGAATGCCGTAATTTTTTTAATCCATATCGGTTTTTGGCAAATGAAAAAACAAATGCCTTTGCATGCAATTCCTTACCCTGTTTATTACCGAACCAAAGCGATTTCAACCAATTTCTTACACGGAGCCTACATAATTTTATTCATGAATATTGAATAATTTTATTCAGATATTGCACATTCCGGGGAAACCGTATCCAACGTGAGGGCAATAAGATAAAAAAATTATAGAAATTTTATTGCTCTTTCTTTGTTTTTTTTCGTTCTTTTGTATAAAACTTTTGAACGAATAGTACCCATTTCGGGAGTAGAACTCGAGGCCTAAGTTATATTTGAAGGGTAAAATTCCAAGACCCCAAAAAATATAAAAATTATCGACGATATTAACGCAACGTACTAATTCGTAAACTAGAATGTCTAATCTACCAGACATCATACAATCCGGATCTCCATTAGGGATTAGAAATTTTTTAACTCTTTACAGAATTATACTCAAATCGTATTGTTGTATAGGGTTTATATATTCGACATGCCCCACTATTATGTTTTTACTTGTTTTTTCGATTGAGCTGATAGTAGTTCCAAATCTGGCATTTCCATCAAAGAATTTAACATGTGCTTGTAATAGGAAAGATCTGATGCCGTTAAAATTAACAACTTTTCAGCAAAAAAAGTACGCGTGTGCGTTAAATGTTGCTGTGTTGTTGTAGTTCTATTCTCTTATTGAATGAAGGGGAAAAAGTAATACTTTGAAAAGTGGATGTTCCTTTTTTTACAGAGAAATTAACATCAAACCTTGTTTTTTTATACTTTCTTTACAGGCGCTCTGGCATATGCTGAATTGGGTACAATGAATACATCGTCAGGTGCTGAATGGGCATATTTTATGGACGCATTTGGACCAGCACCGGCGTTCCTTTTTTCATGGGTATCAACATTAGTTTTAAAGCCATCGCAAATGGCAATAATTTGTCTTTCATTTGCACAGTATGCAGTGGAAGCATTTGTCTCTGAGTGTGATCCACCAATGGCGGTTGTTAAAATGGTTGCATTAGTAGCAATAGGTAAAATTGTTAACTCATGTCTACTATCAATTCAAGCAATAATCGATTTTCTTATTTAACCTTATTCCTTCCTGTACCCCATTGTTCTTCCCTTCCCATAGTGATGATTTTATTTGTTAACTGTTATAGTGTTAATTTGGGCATGGCAGTTCAAAATATATTTACAGCAGCCAAATTGGTAGCTGTTCTAATTGTTATATGTGGTGGTGCCTGGAAATTGTTCCAAGGTAATACACAACATCTATCAAATGCATTTAGTGGACCAACACCCACGATGGGAGCTATAGCCACGGCCTTCTATACGGGTCTGTGGGCTTATGATGGCTGGAATAACTTGAACTATGTTACGGAGGAGATTAAAAATCCCAGCAAGAATTTACCACGCTCCATTGTAATTGGCATACCCTTGGTTACTTTGTGTTATGCTTTGATTAATATTTCCTATTTAGCGGCCATGTCACCCACCGAAATGATTGAATCTGAGGCGGTAGCCGTAACCTTTGGTAATCGTATCTTGGGAGCCATGGCCTGGTTAATGCCATTGAGTGTGACGATCAGTACATTTGGCAGTGCGAATGGTACATTGTTTGCCGCGGGAAGGTGAGTAGAAAAACAAAAGGAAATCATTTAAAATCTTAAACATAAAATTTCCATTCCAGATTATGTTTTGCTGCTTCACGTGAGGGTCACTTATTGGATATTTTATCTTATGTACACGTACGCCGTCTTACACCAGCTCCTGGTCTTATTTTCCATGTATGTTTAAGTTTGAAGTGCTTTTCAAAGTATTTTGTACTGATTTCCATTTTCTTTTTCAGTCTCTTATTGCCTCTGCTATGGTTTTGTATGGCACCATAGATTCTCTGATTGACTTCTTCAGTTTCACTGCTTGGATTTTCTATGGCGGCTCTATGTTTGCTCTCATTGTGATGCGCTTCACCAAACCCAACTATCCAAGGCCATACAAAGTGCCTATTATCATTCCCGTTGTGGTTCTGGTGATTTCAATTTATCTGGTGGTGGCTCCCATTATTGACCAACCACGCATTGAATATTTGTACGCATTACTCTTCATATTTGCCGGTTTGATATTCTATGTGCCATTTGTTAAATTGGGAATGACACCGAGATTTATGAGTAAGTACGAGTATTTGAAAAAGAAGTTTTGCAATATGACAGTTATTTTTGTAGTAAAAGATAGTGGTTATCTTACTCTTTTTATTATAAATAACTCTTCTGACAGTTATTTTTAACTAACTATGTGGCATTTTAGCATATCGATTGCCTAGAAACAACATTTCATATCTACAAAACTACAATTATACAGGAAAGCAAAAAAACTGTTTCAATAGCTAATAATTTTTTTAAGTCAATCTATCTTCCAGAATACTACGTTTGTTTTTTTTCGAATTTTATATCTATAACTATTATTATTATTTTTTGTAAACGAATAAAATTTTAAAATTTGGGGTCACCTTTGTACAAAAGCTGTTTTCTGCAAAGGCTTCGCCGGAACGCGAAATGGACCAATTATCTTTTATGCCCTGCTCTACCTTTACTAACAAACGCATAACTCATTTGTTAGCTTTTGTTGTTTTTAATATTTTATGAAATAAAAATACTAAAATTTCAAATATTTTTATGTAAATTATTTTTGTTTACATTTGAAAGAGAAAAGCCAAGAATTTTAAGGACTTGGTAGCATTTTTATAATTAATTTTTAATTTAAGAAGCTAAATTTATATCCACTTAAAAATGTTATAAATGTTTAAATTTGTATGGAATATTTATACCAAATTCGCAAAAAACAAGCCTATTATTTCAAAACAACAACAACCTATATATAAATATTTTGAAACTATTTGCGTTATTTATATTTCACCCATATAATGTAGATATGGGTGAAATCAAAAAATGAGATAAGTTTTTGGGCCAAATTTGTGAGAAACAAAAAGTGTTAATATTTCGTTTTTTTAGTGGAATCAGTAAGTTTAGTCATTATAAACCAAATTGCAAAAAATCTCTTCTACATGTTGTCGCAATAACTTTTTTTGCACAATTTAAATTTTTTTTATGGTAACGGAGTTTACAATTTCACAAGCAAAAGATATAACAAAAAAATTGCGTACGAATTTTCTTCAATTTATTAGTTTTTCGTATTTGGATTTTCAACTTGCTTTCCAATGATATATAATTTGTGTTTATCAAATTGGCGGTTTCGCGAATAAAAATACAATTCATTGCGCGAAAAAAATTTTTATATTTTTTTAATTTTGTATTTTTGCTCTTTTTAAATGATTTTCAAATATATAAAAATTTTTAAAATCCAATCAGCGGTTGCGAAGTTAAAACTGATAACTTTTTTTGATTTGACGCAAAATTATTAGTTGAATCGTCTTTTGACGCAGTTGAATCACCTCTGTTTATGGTTATTTTACAATATTTTAAACATTTACCTACATTTCTTCAATGCAATCTGATGCAAACAATTTTGGTGACGGAGTTTATAGTAACGGAGTTTACATTTGGTTACTTTTTTCGTTTTCTTTCAGAAACGCTTTGTCAGAATTTTCTTTCCGAAACAAAATCGTATGATGCCTACAAGGTGTATCTAAATATGACATTGTTTTTCTTACTCGTTAAATAGTTTGGTGTAAAAGTTAGGAACGTAGGTTACAACATTTTTTCAAATCTTATTATAATCATCCTTTTTCATCTCGAGAATGTTACATGCATCAGAAAAATTTCAAGTCTGTTATACTAGGTGATTATTTATAGTCCAACGATCATTTGATATTTATAAATAATATTATACTTTTCGCAATTTAATTAATAGATAACTCCAAAATTCTGGTGTATGCATTTTTATCAAAAATTATGACGAAAAATCTTTACAGAGTTGAAACACGACTTCATATATAGCATAGATATACAAAGAAGTTTGTAAAATGTATTAATTTTTTTTTAAATCGTTACTTTTCCTCTTCATAAAAATTCTTACAGTTAGTGGGTTATTTTGTAAAACGCAACGCCTTGTGTCACGTCACGATCCTTCGTTATCAGCTTTTGCAGAGCATCAATGTTTTCTCCCACAACAATTGATTTTGGACGAACTTCTCGGAGTTCGTCCTGGAGCGAAGGACGTTCGCGATTAAACCAGCCTTTCACAATTGCAAAGAATGGAAATTCATCACCAAAAGTTGAATTTGATTTGTCTATGCACTCCTGTCTTGATAATCCACATCGAAAATCGTAATAAATCATTGCCCGAAAATTTTAACGTGTTAATTAAATTTTTTTGCTGACACACAACTTTTTTTGTAAATAATACACTTAAAATAATACGTCAGTAGAAAAATCTGTCAAACTGGTTTCAAATTCATTTGACTAATTTTTAACAAATTTTTAGTTGAAACACTGATTTAAGCAAAGATTTTAGTTATCTTCATTTAACACAATACTAAAAATCCTCATTACTTTTACTAATTTTGAGCGTTAATTTTCAAAATTATTTAAAACTAATTTTTAAGAACCCATTCGGTAAATTTTACAAAATTTATTGTTAAAATATAATATTTTCATGTTACTGTTATTACCCGGTAGATGGCGCCACCAATGTATCCAAAGTTGTAAAGATGGCGCTATTTCTTTCCCGCCCGATTTTTTAAAATGGCCTATATCTCGAAAACTGAGAGAGATGAAAATGTCGACTACCCCTAACCGTATAATACCCCAGCGAAAGTGGTTATCTCCATCCAAAAATGGACCTTAGACCCTCAGAAATTTCTAATAAAAATTTTCCACTTCATAAATTGGTCCATATTTCGAAAACTAAGCGCGATGAGCAAATCGGACATATGTCTGCCCCGTAGGAGTGTCCCGAGACCCTAAATTTGGATAAATTCTACGACTCAGTATAATTACAGATAAAACTGTAGTTTTACAAATTTTTTACTTATATTTAGATTTGTTAAATTTAACAAAAAAGTGTTAAAATCAACAAATTTTATTTTAAGGCAAAAAAACAGGAATAAATTTTTTAAAGGAATTAAATATGCTAAAATCCCAGACGTATTTAACAAATTGTGAAAAATAATCCGTTGTAGGCATGTCCCCATCCGGATTTCATTCTTGCCTAAGGAAATCGTCAGGGGACGACGTTTTTAGAATTTCTGGAAATATTTGTTAAGTTAAATTACAAATTCAATGATAATTTCTTGTTCTCGTCTAGGAGCGTTATTAAACATTTAACATATCAAAGAAAAAATAAAAACAACAACAACAAAAATTTTGACAAAGCAAATTGTGGAAAATGTTCTGTTGTTGTTTTTCTTGTTTCTTTGATATTTTAAATGTTCTTTTATTTGCACTTTAAAAACGTGATTTTTTAACAATTTCGAACGCTTACGACAACGGGAATTTGGCTCCAGGGCTTAGATTTGTTAAATTTATAAAAAGAATTTGTTAAAATCAACTAATTTTATTTTAGGCCAAAAAAACAGGAACAAATTTTGTTAAAGTAACAAATTTTTCTGTTCAGCCAACAGAATTATATTTTGATGGTAGTTTTAAAAACTTTTAGTTTTTGATTCAAAGTTTTTATGGAATTTGACACGTAAATAGAAGTAGGTCTCAAAAACTACTAGTTATTATAAAATAAAATATTCATTTGGGGCATTTATGGTCAATTTCATAAAAGGGTTAAATATTCATTTATTTACTATTTACTATTTAATATTTCACTTTTTATTATATTAAATAGCATCATTAGGGGAATAATTTTAACACAAAATATAGTGTCTCTAAATTCGAATGTAGTGTCACTATTACTGTCTATCAGTGCAATAGACAGACAATAGTTAGTAGTCACATTACACTACTTATAAGAATTTTGTGTTAAAAATATTTCCCTGATGATGCTATTCAACGTAATGAGGGAATATTGATAAATAAATTAATATTGAATAGAAATCCACATGACCTGCAGCTCAAATCTTTAATTTATAATAATAATCAAAAAGGTCGAATAAAAAAGTAATAATTATATTTTTTTTATTATTTTCCAGATAAAGTAACATTATTTTTACAATTATTATTGGAAGTTGTGCCCACCTCTGCTATGGCCATGTTTGAATAAAATCGTCATAAAAATATTGAATGAATATGCTCAACCAAATTAATAAAAGAGTCTAAAATACGAGGAGTTATACACGTTGGATATACATTGTTGGAAAGCTATAAAATAGTTTTTGACACAAATATTCTAAAGAAATCAAAACAATAGAACTATTGAAAACCAAACATTCATATTAAAAGAATTACAAATAATTAATATAAAATATATACATTATAATACTATTATATATTTTTTAGTTTTTAAGAAATATATATATCACACTGAAAAATATTAAAAAATTGTTGTTACAAAACATATATATATGATATATGAATGTATCTTTTAGAATTTAAAGGTTTTGTTTATTTTTTATAAATTTTATTTTATATATTTTATAGAACATAAATTAAAAACAATTTGAAATTTTTTTCAATTGTTTAAAACCTGTAACGAAATTATAGCAAAATATGACAGAGAACAACCATAATTGTTTAATTGTTGTGAACAAAATTTTGTAGGACTGCTAGTAGGCATTAAATAAACTATCAAGTAAATGTATTAAAAAAAATATTTGAAAATATTATATAACTTATAAATGTTGTTAAAAAAAAGAAACCAACAGAAAATCATATAATATTTTAACCTATATAATAATTGCTTTTTCTAGAAAACAGAAACTAGTAAAAGAAGTTGTTATATAGAATTAAATAAGCTGCTTAAGCAATATTATTATTTACGATGATTAATTTAAGTTATTTATAATGAAATTAAATTTATAAAAAAAGACAAAATACTAAATAAAAGTTAAACTTTTCGGTTATTTGCATTTTATTTTTTAAAATATTAATGATTTTTCTTTTTCATACAAAGTTTTTATTTAAAAAAATAGTTTATTAAGTATTTTGTTACTAAATTATTCTTTTTGAATACAATTAATTTTAGTTTTAAGACTTAAATTTAATATTTATTATTAATGGGAATTTTTTTCTTTAATAAAGTTTTACAAAAACTTAAATTTTTTTGTTTTGTGTAGATTTTTTTTAAAGGTATGATAGTAGGTCTTACCCCCATCCCAAAATCAAATAGAGTCTTTTACGCCCAGCAAAAACATGGTAATGACCTTTTGCACAATTTTAAAATACAAAATAATGACTTACTGATAATAAGTGACATAAGTACTTACATGTATATTCTTGCAAAGTAATCACTTACTGGTAATTGATTAAATAAGTACCGATTTAGTCTTTTTTATATTAACATTTTATTTATTAATTTGTTTTGAACTAAATAGGAAATCTTCCAAGGTAAAAAGTTATTTTGCCAATATGACTAACTATTTCACAATGTAGAACAACCACTTATGTATATCCTAGCTTCTGAGTAACTACTTCCCAGCAAAAATATGTGTAAGTCATTCAAAACAAACAACTTTTGAATTGGTTACACTGCAGCGATAAGTGCTCTTTTTCTGCTTCGAATGTATGTGCTTTAAAACAACTTTCAAAAATGTATATATATAATGTTGTTTTTTCTTTGTAAATGCATTTGTTTGTAAATTACGAATTTGTTAGAGATTCCATTTTTTATCTCTAAAAAAACAAACTAGTTAATTTTATTAACGTACTTTATTAATTTACAATTATTTACATATTTTTTAATTATTCGTACATATTTTAAAAAATACTTCAATTACAGTTCCCATTGAAAAAGGGAAGGAAATAAAGAATTGGATCCCATTGAACCTCCTGGACTATGACCCAAATATGAATTCTTCTTTTCACTAAATGCAAATATATAAAAGTTAACAATTAAAATGTATTGTTAAGGCTCTATGAAGTCGCTCGCGAGCTTTTGCACCGTGCAACAAAGAAATATGTTAATAAAATTTGTTGCAATGTTAACATATTTCATCGTTTAAAATATACCAATCAAGAGGTTCGTTAACAGAGGTTGGTCCCTTACCTTTGCTTATACATTAAAAGTTCTATAAATGTCACCTGCTTTAAATGTCGATATGCTTTAATTGCTATTACACCTTAAAAGTCGTAAAATCAAGCTAAATAAATAATTCTATAGTGACAAAAAATATATTATTTCTTCAACTTAAAAATAGATTTAAAAAAATAACTGCCGTCAACTTTAAAATGTACATTAGAGTTCCAAATTTTAATTAAAGTAAAAATTTTGCTAAATGAAATTCTTCAACATAAAAATTTAACTAATCACGATTGCAAATTATAGCATTGGAACTTAATGCGTCGTTTGATGAAAATGTTGATTTTAAGCTAACGATGGTTGACTTGCAAAATTCAAATGACGACATGGTATTCGCCTTCGAAATATGTCTGGGGAAAACTGTCCTCCAACGGTTATCGGATTCTTTAATGAACTTAAAGCTAAAATTTCAATCATAGATCTGCGGATTCAGCAAATTTATAATAATGGCCTCATTACTGTAGAGTTGTAAAATGAAAAAATAATTTCCTAGTACGCTTTAATATTCTGAAAATTCCTTGAGTAATGTTTTAAAAAAAATAATCAGAGGGTTACAAATAATTTTTAGGCCCAGCTTTTAGGATGTAGATTATCTTTAAACTTAGTTTAACGCAGTTTATGACTGGAATACTGCTTCTAAAATCTATTTTATTTTTCGTTTTTGGTTTAACTAAACCAAGTTTAACTGACATCCCAAAAACTCGGTCTTAATGTATTAATCTTATTTAATCCAATATCGTATCTTTTTCGAATTTAAAGACTGAGGTAAACATGTTACAAACTTATTAAAAAAACTGTTGAACAAAAATTAAAAAAAAAATTGGTTTTGTCTGATTTGACTTAATCGAATTGATTCAGATGCAAAAGAAGTGTTTCCTTAATATTGCCCTAAAAATAATAATAAATTTTGTTACACATAGGTTCAGAAATGGGCTCTGTAAAGGCTAAACATTAAAATTGCCTCTAAAATATGCTATTTCAGACATTATAAAAATCACATTTAAATCACTTTTAAAAATGTATTATATTATATATTATAAAGAGTACTTCTTAATCACTCTAAAAATGCAAACAAAATGTACTCGTATTGATGTGATGAAAATGTATACCTAAAAAACCATACTTTATTAACATTATGTATGTACTTTTAAATTACTAACAAAATGCTCAAGTTAAACTACTGACAACAAGGGGCACCACGTGTAAAATAAATCAGTGTTAGAGCTAAATTGTAACTACTCCACAATCAGTTGATGCTATTCGGAGTGCTTTTAAAATAACTTTTTTGTAATGACTTTTTTTGCTGGGTTGTTCTATCTTTGTGAATAACTACTTATTCTTTTACTATGGGTAACTCATTATTCTCACTTTTTTGTAAGCGAGACTACTTACGCGCTTAATTACTTGGTAATGTCTGTTTTTGCTGAGCGTGGCGGCTAATTTTATGAGTCCGAAACAATAACCAAACCATACAAAATAAAACAATTATTTTTCTTTAGCTATCAGGGATGGAAAAGCTGACACTGTTTTACTTATTTGATCACAGGAAAATTTTTTACAATCGATTTTTTACAACTTTGCCTGAGAGACTAAATCAAAAGTCCGAACGGTTTGCAAGATATGAGCCTGAGAAAATAATCACTTTTTTGCAAAAAGGACACCGAGGCCCCAAATCTTTGGGGGCCCATAAAAAAAGTGCATGACTTGGGGCAAAATTGGGAGACACGGGTTTTTTTTATCTTTTATCACGTAGTGGTGTCCGTATATGGTTATATTTTTTCGTGTTGCACTGTGTTATTGACGAACATTTTCTCTCGAAAATGCGTTGTCCTTTTATAATTAAAGGAACAAGGAACAAAATACTCATCAAATTTTAGTATGTCAGTCAACATATTAAATTCAAACATTCTTATATACACATACATATATGACTTAAAATATATAAAACAACCCATGTGAAAATCGAAATATATATGTATGAACATACATAATCATACATTGACTAGTATATGATCATGCATAGGCATACATGATCATATACGTCAATGCATGGTTCAATGTATGACCATACATGATCTCATATATTTCCATATATCTTCGGATCCGAAATTTGAGGGTATATTGAAGTATATGGCCATATATGAGCATACATGAATCATATGTGAGCATATATGGCCATATACCCTCAAATTTCGGATCGGAAGATATATGAAAATATATGAGATAATGTATGGTCATGCATTGAACTATGCATGGACGTATACGATCATGTATGTCCATGCATGATCATATGCTAGTCCATGTATGATCATTTACGTTCATACCCGAGTAGAAAAAATAATATGATGTCATATGTAATGACATCTAATTTAATATAATTGGAGATATGCTATGATCCGAGAAATGGTGGATAAAATTATATCGGATAAGATCTAAATATATTAAATCATATAGAATCTTATCCGGATTTTGACCCGATATAATCATATCTAATTTGATGTAGAAATACGTAGTTATATAACGCATTATATTTCAGGATCAAAACAAAAACTATTAAAAAGTACTAAAAAATAGCACCCTTAAGTTAAGAATTCAAAATTTAAATAAAACTTTAATGTGTAAATTCATAAATGTTTTATAAAATGTTGGTTTTTAATTTTTATTTAAAAATTAAAAATTGTTTTTTTTTCGACCTTTTTAATTGATTAATTAGAAATTATGTTAACTCATAATAAGGAAATTGGCCTCGAACTGAATTAATAAATTTCTAATTAAGGTTTTATAAAATTATAGGAGGTGATAAAACAAATTTTCCATGCAGAATTTGTTTCATAAGCCTTCTATAACTTTATAAAGCATTTATGAATTAAGTATTTAGAAGTAGTTGTACATAATTGTAACCAAGCATTTTAAGCCTTCTCATATAAACTTGTATTCAACCCGTAAACTGTGTAAACCTGGTATGTTTATGAGTTTATTGTCAAATTCCATACATAAAAATATGGCTTGTATTCAGTGTTGCCAATTTAGCATATTTAATGCTAGATTTAGCATTTTTTTAATTCATTTAGCATGAAAAAAATGCCTCTAGCATACGGCATTTTTTTCAGCATTTTTCCAACAAAATTTAGCATATTTTTAGCATTTTTTACAGTTTTATTTTCTGTTTTTTTTTTTAGAATATTCTACATTAATTTGATTTTAAATGTAATATGAAAAAGAAATATTTTTTTTACTTTTAGAGTAAGTACTAGGAACTATTTTTATACGTACACGTTAATTACACTGTGCAGTCGCAAATTTTAACAAGTTTTGAACCGTACTGGTAAAGCTAATTCGAGTACGCTGAATTCAATGGTGATAGCAGTTTTTCAAATTTAGCACTCGTATTCGCGATATTCGCAGTTAAAAATTTTGACGGGTACTAAAAAAATTTTATTTTTATATTTCTGGGATCATTTTTAATTATATATTTATCAAATTTGATTGAATATGTATAACATTAAGGAAGCTGTCATTTTTTTCACTAAATTTTTTTATAGATTTTTTTTCGCAAAAATTTCGCAAAAGCATTTTTTTCTGCAAATAAAAAGGATGTGTTATGTTATTTTGTGTAAATTCAATAGGGTTTAGAAAAATATTTAATAGAGTTAAGAAAAAAAAATTCTTTCGAAAAAAAACAAAAATCGGGAAAAAAATGTTTTTGGGGAAAAAATAGCGAAAAATTGTATTTAACAGGGTTGGATTGATTGAAATTCAAAAATGATCCCAAAAGTATAAAAAATATTGCTTTATGGTACTTTAATATTAAAATTTTAAATCGGCATGCCCGGCTTTAACTTTTTTACTCGTTTTACTTTTTGTTGTTGTTATGGTGAAGGAGTGATTTTGCACAAAATACTCCAATTTTTGGTAAAAAAAAAATAATAATAATTTAAAGAATAGAGTTTAAAATAGAATTAATAGAATTGCAAAATGTTGATAAGGTTCGTTTTTAACAAGGTTGGTTACCGAAACGAATAACGGTAAGGGTAATGGTAACGGTATCGGATTTCGTTTGTTTAGGTAACGGTAAAGGTAACGGTATTTAGGACTGTTTCGGTAACGGTATACCGTTACCGAAACAGCAATACCGGTACATACCGGTATTAAAAATTATGTTAAAAACATATAGAAACAAGTAAAAACATGGCATATTTTTAATTTTTAGTACTGAAAATACAAATTTTAAGCTATAAATTCAATACTGGTAGTTTTAATAAGTAATATTATTATCTATAAATTTTTTTTGTAAAAAAAACACTCAAGATTATAAAATAAAAAAATTGTAATTTTTATATAAAATAATAAATACCGGTAAAATACCGGTAACTACCCATAAAAATAACGGTATCGGTAACGATAACGGTATTTGGAATTTTTTTAGAGGTATCGATAACGGTAACGGTATTTAATTTGAAACGGTATTTTAGCGATAACGGTATTATAACGATAACGGTAACCAACCTTGGTTTTTAATCTTTGCAATTTTTATTGATACATAGTGCTCCTATATTTTAGCGCAGAATTTTTAAACAGTTAGAGTAAAAATCTTGGTTTTGCTCTGTATATTTGTGAAAAATCTAAAACACGCGTTTTTTTACAAAAAGTGTAATATTCAAAATTATTTTTTTAAATATTTAAAGTGGTATTCTCGCAATAAAATTCAGTTTATTGACAATAAATGTATAAATTACAGTTTATAGACTTTTTTTTGTTTTTTTTTCATACACGTTAAAATAATCACAATTTAGAAATTTGGCAAAAAACCATATTTCTCAATAAAAATCACCTTTTTTTTAAAATAATTTTTTTTTTGGTATTTTTCTTGAAATGTACACGCCTTTAGAAATCGTATATGAAAAAATGGTTAAAATCGAAGAGATCATGCGTTTAAGGGTTAAAGGATTTTTGAACTTTTTATAAGAATTAACTTTTGAGTTGTTTCTAATTTTTCTTTTATATAATTTTAGTTAATAAAATGAACTGAATTTATAATTAGAGATGACTTATTTTCAGTCTAATTGTAAAAAGTCACTAAAATATTATTTTTTTAAACAAATTGAAACATTTTTTTATAAAACTTTTTTAGCATATTTTTTCTAGCATATTTTTTTAGTTTTTAGCATTTTTTAGCATTTTTATGCAAAAAATCTAGCATTTTTTCTTAAATAAGTTTTGGCAACACTGCTTGTATTTATACAAGGTTTACAAGGAATTTACGAGTTATTATGAGTACGCCTTATATATTTTGAAATCATACATACTTAAATATATCTCAGAAAAACATAGAATTTTTTTTTTACATTGAGCTATACTTAAGCATATCTAAAACAACTTAAAAAAAATTTAACATTGAGCTATATAAGACTTTATATGTTTAGCGACAAAGCCATTTTTAATTATATATGACGCTGTATTAAAATTGTCATAGCATATGTAACTAAATATGGTATATATTAATATATATGGGGGCATATATATTTATACTGATCTATATATGACATCATATAAGACATTTTTGGAAAACTCAAAGCTATACATAATTATATCCACAAAGATATAGTGTCACATTTGACTATATATAAACATATTAGTCCATATTAAATTATATAATTTCCTATATAACTATTTTTACTCGGGTATATATTTCGATTTTTACATGGGAAGATAAAATATGATCATTAATCGGAAAACATATGTCATAAACTTACATGTATGATACCACATATTCACAAATATGGGTCTCTTTTTTTCATGCGTAGATACATATATGCTTCCATATATGTCACATATATTCATATATGATTCATGTACGTGCATATATGAATACACATTAAACCATATATGACAATACATCAACATATATTTTTATTTTTAACAGGGAATGTGAAAATCAATTAACATAATTTTTGGTAATTTTTAACCAAAAATTAGGTATATTTAAGGATTTATTAATGAAATAGGTAAAGTGTTTTTGCCAAAATTTATACTTTTTTTCTAAATAATATTATCTTAATTTTTCGAAAAAAATTATACCATTTTATTAAAACCCTATTAAAAAAAATTAATATGGAGCTTTATATGGTAATATATAACATAATGTGATCCATATACCATTTCATCCGAAAAATGGCCCGATATAATTATGTCAGTTGGTTATCACATTTTATCTAATTGTATCAGTTTAGATCTTAACTGATTAGATTATATATTAAGCAGATGAAATTTTATCTGATTTTTGACCTGATACAATTTTATGGGTTTATGTCGCATGGTATTAGTTTAGATCCAAATAGATACATTACTATACAAACTTATATAGTTATATCTGAATTTTGACCTGATGCAATTATATCTGCTTTAAAACTTTGATACAATTATATAAGGCAAATGTCGGATACAAATATATTTTATTTATATAAAATTGTACCAACTACGATCCAAACAGATACCATTAGATATAAACCGGTAAAATTGTATCAGGTCAAAAATTGGATATAATTTCATCTGAATAATGTATAATTTCATTAGTTGAGATCTAAACTAATACAATTATATAAAAACTGATAAACAACTGATACAATTACATCGGGCCATTTTTCGGATGAAAGAGTATATTTATACAGATATAACTTCATCGCATTTTATACGACTATATGTAACTGTTTTTACTCGGGAATTTAAGAAAGTTGCAAACTTTTTCCTAACCCATAAAAGATGAAATTACAAAAATACATATTTTGACACTTGGGAAAATTTTTTTTTTGTAGTTAAATTATTCTTTATTTTTTCTTATATAAAAGAGCATTACAAAAAATTTTAAAATCAATTAACATAATTTTTTTTAAAGTTCCATTTAACTTTTGATATTTTTAGGCTCCCAGGAAAAATATTGTAAAAATTCAAAGATTAATTTGATATGTTAATTGTAGATTTTTTTACAATTTTATTATCTTTTATTGATTTGAATATATTCAAATATTTAAAAAAAGAAAAATTTTAAAGATACATTTAAAAATGAATTTTGACCAATGTTTTTGTAAGATCCCAAAATCCCCCCCCCCCCCTCCCTCAGCGAAATCGAAAAAGAAAACAAAAAGGAAAAAGAGGGAAAAAGGAGAGAGAAAAAAGGAAAAGGAGAGAAAAAAGGATAAAGTGAAAGAATTACAAATTTGTTATGAATAATAATATGAAATATAAAATTTTTTCCTTATTTTCATTTAACCAGTCGTCATTTAAAAAATCTCAATAGATATTTTAACAAATTCATTAAAAAACTGATAAGTTTGTGGAGAAATGTAGTTAAAAGATCTAAATTTCAAATTAGATTTTCAACATTGTATGTAGATCAATTTCGTTTGAAATTTTTCTAATTTCAAATGACAAAAAGAAATTTCATTTTAAAATTTCGCATTTTTTAATACAAAATTCCAATTTTAATTGAAAATTTTTTAAATAAAAATAAACGCCCTTACTATTTAAATTTTCCAAATGTATATTTTTGTTGACTTTAGTTAAAATTTTGGGTGGCAGCATGCTTGGACCTAGTTTATTTTTGGAGCATTCTGATTGGTTAATTTATTTCAACCAATTAAAATATTTGAAAATGTAAATATTTCTTTAGGATTTTCATACACAAAATGAACAAAGCCGTTTAAATATAAAGTCGACTTTAAAAGTAAAATACTGTTTGATAGTAAAGCACCGTAAGTTGTTCGGATTTCACGTGAAAAAATTGTTATACTCCTCCATATAAAAAAATTATACTTTTCCACGACAATGAATTTCACGTGAAAACTGAGTAGAGATTGTTTTCACGCAAATTTAATGTACAATACTATTATTTTTCTTGGGGAAAAATCACATTTTTTGTATATTGTGATTGTGTCTTTGATATAAAATTGAAAAATTGTTAATTTTTTATTATTTAAATTAAAATTTGAGTAAAATTAAAGTTCGTGTAAAATTTTTCTACGTGAAAAACCACTTACGGTGCTTTTGGGAAAATGACTAAATTGTATTTTGAATTTTTTTCATTAAAATTGCAGAACTGAACTTCTAATGAAATTTTCTAAATTTGAAGTGGTAAATGCTACTATATTTTAGAATTTTCTCATTTCGATATAAAAAATCGAAATTTCTCTTAAAATTTTCTCAATATTGTAAGAAAACAATTAATTACCGATTTAAGATCAAATTTGACAAATTCCAATCAGAATTCACAATTAATTTCACTTGAAATTCTCCAAATTTCATTCGGAAAGATATGGTGGAGTTCTTGTTTAGGTATTTCCAAAGGATCGTATTGAACTTATTCCAGTCTGTCTTTCGGAAATCCTGAGTATACATGTTGATATCGTGGAGTACATTGTTATGTTCCTGAAATAATTTCTTTTGAAATAGTCAATTTTTGATTGCCTGCGAGTAATTGACTAGCGTTAGATCCCACACTTCCTCCCAACCTGCAAAGTGTTTTAACTTTAAAATACGGAATGTTGGTGTAGCGTCAAAGCAAAATTGGCCAGTAATTCGTTTTGTTAATAACAACATCTGACTCCCACAGCTACACCAAAACCGATATGAAAATTTAATTTTACGCAGTTTTCCAAATGTTGATCACGAACCCCTGAGCGTCCCTAATCGCATCCTAGGAGGTCTGCGAAACATTCCGAAAAAATAATTAAAAAACAAGAATTTTTTAAATATTAGAAGTTTTTAGTTAAAATTTATAACTGAAGTATAAAAAATCAGCTTCTAATAAATAAAGTGAATATAAAAATAATGAAAATAATTTCAAAACTTTTCAGGAAATATTAACTTTTTGTATTGCTGTTAAAAAGTAATCTCTGAGTTAAATCCTTGTAATCATCTCAATCAAATTTTGAGGACTTTTCAGACTCCGGCGACGTTTTTTGTAAAATTTTCAAAGCTTAATTTAATAAAATCCGCGATTTAAATCGTCATATGTATATCGAAAAATGGATTCTTTAGAATTTCTGAAAAAATATATGCGGTGTGTTCGATTAGTCGAAATTCTTACTACTTTTACTACAATTGGAAAGTTTTGTTTACTTTTTATATTGAAATTTTGCAGCTGTAGTAAAAGTAGTAACTTGTAGTAAGTAAACGAACACGCTTATGTTGTTCCTCATTACTTTATTTTTGCCTTTACGAAATCTTATACTGGCACTCTTATTGGGTCTTTTTCATACAAATGCTGAAAAATCGAACTGTTTTTTTTATTTAATACTATACTATAACTCAGGAACCAAAAGGAGTACCAAACTGATATTTGACAGTGTCATTGATAAAAAACTCAGAACTAATACAAAAATATTAAAAGGCTACGATAAAGTATTCCGAACCGCGTATTAAGATAAAATAGCTTTAGACCTTTGATAACGATAAATGGTTAAAGTTCATTTCAAAATAGTAACTATTCACGTGGCTCAATCATGGCTTCAATTATAAAAGGATAGAAACAATTAATTAATTGTAGAAAAATTCTCAAAAATTAAAATTTTTTTTAATAAATCAGAAATTATCAAATTAAAGAATGAGTTGCAGACCAACTTCAGGCACGCTTTCAGAAGCTTTAAAGTGATATATCAACCATTCACATAGCTAAAATAATACAAAAGTTATGTACGGAAATTCTATAGCAAATTTGATAATTTTCCCCAAATTAAACACCAATTTTAGCTATACAAAGTATTCCAAGTTATAGCAAGTTTCATACAATTCAAATAGAGAGCGGAAATTTCAATTGGTGATTTTATATGTTGTTGGATGTCAAATACGTATCAAATATTAAAGTTTTTGATGAAAAATATAACTTTGAATTTTTCGTTGGACTTTATATTGTCCTTTATACCTAAAGCGTCGCTCATAAAATCGTCAACCTTGCGCTGCGGAGTCCAAAAACGTCCAACAAGTAGTGTATGGCCAAATCAAAAGGGGTTAAAAAATATTTTTAGTGAAAATTAAAAAAAAAATTTTTTTTTCCAAAATTCCCCCCCCCCCCCAGAGACTTGAGCTGGAGCCGCCACTGGTAAAATCGACCCTATTTGCAAGACCCCACTCAGAGATTATCAAAGTCTACGAAATAAATATCTCTGATAAAGTGTGTCATTTTGCTTCCAACCTTTAGAAGGCTCCACCTACCATCAAAAGACAATGAACGATAAGTGCCCAGGTAGGAAATTACAAAGGGGCCAGCACCGTAATGGGTGATATGAGTGCTTGTTAAAAGTGCTTTCCCAAGGCCCAAATTATAACACCGTTCCATAGTGGTGTCAATGCTTTACAAAGCCATGGGAAAACTCCCAGAAACATAAAAATAAAATAATTTCCCAACGCCCAAATAAAACGAGTAAAAAGGTTAAAGTCGGGCATGCCGACTATACAATACCCTACACCAGTCTGGTGTATTGTTTGGATCCGAAATTCGAATGGGTTAAAATGGGGCTCGTGTCAAAATTTTCTATAATGTGAGTCAGCGCACCAAATTTCATTAAAATATCTTAATATTTGCGACCTGCAGTTTGTAACCAAGCCAATTTTGGGGGAACCCTTATATGGGCACTAGTTCTAAACATGGACCGATGTTCACCAAAATCAATAGGCTTCGTCCTTGTGCCAACATAGGTCTATGTACCAAATTTCATCAAAATATCTTAATATTTGCGACCTGCAGCGTATAAACAGTATAATTTTGGTAGGACCCTTATATGGGCACTAGGTCTAAACATGGACCGATGTTCACCAAAATCAATAGGCTGTGTTATTGGGCTAACATAGGTCTGTGTACCAAATTTCGTCAAAATATCTTAATATTTACGACCTGCAGCGTATAAACAATATAATTTTGGTAGGACCCTTATATGGGCACTAGGTCTAAACATGGACCGATGTTCACCAAAATCAAACTTGTTCGTCCTTGGGCCAACATAGGTCTGCGTGCCAAATTTCATCAAAATATCTTAATATTTGCGACCTGTAGAGTGCGCACAAGATTGCATGGACAGACAGACAGACGGACGGACGGACAGACGGACATCGTTTAATCGAAATAAAAAAAAATTCTGAACCGATCGGTATACTATAAGGTGGGTCTACGACCAATATTTTTTGGTGTTACAAACATCAGCACAAACTTATAATACCCTGACCACACAGTGGTGTAGGGTATAAAAATTAAAGTGCTTTCCTGACACCCAAATGATAGCACCGATCTATTTAATGCTTTGAAAAGTATTGAGATAGAAATACAAAATGTTTTCCCTGCCCCCTGACCCCTCATCACTGAAGAATTTTAAATTGCTGTAAAAATAGATAATTCTTGGAGTTATTGTATTGTGGAGTCAAACATTATTTAAATATCCACCCTTTTTTGGAGCTGCTTTTTCAACAGTGTCCAAATTTAGTGGTTTAACAGTACTTCTTTCTGTAAGACCTAGGTCTACTTTGTTACCACACATAATTTCTACCTGGCTACCTTTATACAAATATAAAAATATTCACATTTCTGAGTCGTTCACTCTTCCAGATATTCACGTTTATTTTTCGAGTTCACGTATGTAAAACAAAAACAATTTCCTGTCAAATCACTGATGGCGATCATATTTATTATCTATTATCTACTATTATCTATTTATTATTTATTATCATATTAATACTCAATAATTATGAAAAATTTCAGCAGATGATTCAAAATAAAAAAGATCATTTATAGAGAAAAGTAAACAAAATCTGCCTGCACTATTGAAAAATATCTTTAGAGCAATAAAACTATTTTGTTTTCTTTTTTAAGTGATTTACAAAACACAAAACTAAATACATACATAAGAACAATGTATTTTTACTGGAACTAAAATAATTTGTATATGTTTTTATAATTTTCCTTATACACACTCATTTTCCTTTATACACTCAAAATAATAAGTCTGTTGGCTGAACAGAAAAGGTTGTTACTTTAACAAAATTTATTCCTGGTTTTTGGCATAAAATAAAATTGTTGATTTTAACACTTTTTTTTGTTAAATTTAACAAATCTAAATTTAAGTAAAAAATTTGTAAAACAACAGTTTTATCTGTAATTATACTGAGTAGGCATTCCAACGGAGCAAACATTTTGTCCGTTTTGCACTAGCTCGCTTAGTTTTCGAGATATGGCACATTTTATGAAGTGGAAAATTTATATTTTTTTTTTGAGTATCCTGAAGAAGAAAAATATCTGTTTTTGAAAAAAGTACTTATTATGTTAATTCATAATAAGGAATTGGTCTAGAACTAAATTAATAAATTTCTAATTATTCAATTAAAAAGGTCAAGAAAAAAAAACAGTTTTTATTTTTTGGATAAAAATTTAAAACCAACATTTTAACCCCTTTCGCTGGGATTTTATACGGTTATGGGTAGTCGAAATTTTCATGAATTTTGCTCTATATCTCTTAGTTTTCGAGATATGGGCCACAATTGGTTCTTAAAATTTAGTTTTAAATAATTTTGAAAATTAACTCTCAAAATTAGTTAAAGTACTGAGAATTTTTAGTATTGTGTTAAATGAAGATAACTAAAATCTTTGCTTAAGTCAGTGTTTCAACAAAAAATTTGTTAAAGATTAGTCAAATCGATTTGAAACCGGTTTGACAGATTTTTCTACTGACGTATTATTTTAAGTGTAGATGAAATAATTCATACTGATAGCCTGTTCAAATTTCGAAATATTTGTACTTGTTGTGAAATAAATAAAAATAACAGATTCGAATCTTTAACTTGATTGTGGAAAATTTGTTATGCATTTAACAATTTGTTTTTACAGCTACAAAAAAAAAATTTTAAATGAAGAAATTAAGATATACAGTTCCTTAAAATGTTATTAAGGTTTTATTAAAAAAATTGATTAAAACTATTTTAGTTTTTTGTTTTTGGTTTTATCTTAAAACTATCTCAAATTAAATTTTTCGTAACCGATATCTGTGGCATATGATGTGCGATATTTACTTCTAAATGTTTAATTTCGATAATCGCAGAATCCGGCAGCAAATCTAATTCCAATCTGTGCAGGATTGATTTATAAACAGTATTTATAAATAGATAAGTATCTTCACCCAGATGATGATCCGCAAAATTAGTTTGTAATGATTGAGTGTAGCTGACAAAAATATCGTTTTCATCACAAAGAGCAATATCGACAATTAGTTCAAAATATAATTTTAATTTATCGTGTTGCTTTAAAGAATCTTCGATAATATCAAAAAAAGTTGTTGTTAAACGTTTAAGGAAAACTTCCACATTAATATTATACTTTCGGTCATTACGCAGCAATACAGTTCTAAATATGTTCAAATCATCATCCAAAACACAAATATCGTCAATCAAACTCTGAGAAAGAGGATTGTATATTGTAGAACTTTGTTGAGAAGAGGAAGTGTTCTCGGATTGATCACAGAGCTGAGGGGGATTTCCATTCATTATTTGTGATTCTCTAGGCACATCATCGGCTTCATCAATTTCGTCTTCATTTACTAATTGTGAAAATATCAAAAACTCTTTACTCCTAACTGATTCTTGGTCTTTTATATCCTTCTCAGATAATTGTATTATAGATTGCGATGGGACATTGTTTGATTGATGTTTTATTATTGATAATCTGAATCTTTTACTATTATGTGGTTCTTCATTTCTAACATTGGTTTCAATGCCTTCATTCTCGCTTTGCACAGAAGTAGTTTTTCCTAAATTACTTTCTTGACTAACAGATACTTTGTTTGGAATTGATAATGTCCGATTACAAATAATGTTATCTTCTGAAATTTCACTGGGTGGGTTTTCAGCTTTATAATAGTCTTGTGATCTCTCACTTTCTTCGGTTAAAGATACCATTGTTATTTCACTGTTTTGAATTTCATCTTGTGAATATTCTTGTATTCTCTCGTTTTCCACAATTGTAGGAACTTTATATTCTTGTGTTAAGTTAGTCACTTGAGTAACTGGATAATGTTGATTTATTTCATTCACTGGAATTATGTCTTTTTGAGTCTCTTGTATTTGACTAAACGATCTTTTATTTAGTTGACTAAGATTGTTTTGATTAAGATCTACTTGTTGCATCGTATCTGATCTCTCATTTAATTGACCTACTGCTATTTCTGATCTCTGGGTGGCATTCAGATTGGAAAATACTGGTCGATTTCTATCGATGATCAGTACAAGCAAGTTTCCATCGTCATTTTTATTTTCCAGGACCCTATTGATTTCCTGATGTTCATTTCTTTTTGTTAGAATTTCAGCATCTGGAAATATTTCACCTCTTTCCGGTGCTAGACCCAACAAATGATCAGGTCCACGTACTTGTATTAAACGTATAGCTACATCGGGATTACAATTATAGGCATGCCGTTGTCGCACATGATTTTCTAAATTTCGTTTACAATTAAAATATCGCTGGCAATGCATACACTGCCATGGTTCTCCTACACTACAGTCAAATGACATACGCAAGTGTCGTGTTAAGTTTCCTCTTTTTTTATACTTTTTGCAACAATTTGGACATTCAAATTCGGTAAACATTTGTCGATGTTTAAGATTGAGAGTATGTTAAATTTATTTTTAAACCTCACTTTAAAATCTCCCGTAACACGACGTTGACTCACTCTTTGTTTTTAAAATACTGTTTACAAAACTTGTATTTTTTTCTTTTTTGACCGATCGCTTAAGTATCGCATAAGTACAAATATCTCAATATGGTTATCTAGAGGTATATACATATGTACATATATATACATATTAGGGTGGGTCGAAACTAGGGTTTTTCTTTTCCCGGACTTTTTAATTTCCCGGGACAGCGGGATTTTTTTATGAATTTCCCGTGATCCCGGGATTTCCCGCTCGTTAGAAAATAAATAAATCCGACATATGTTGTACTTCTATTAAAACACCGTCCGACAAAGTTCATCTTTTGGTTGTACCCATGATAAAATATATTTAATATATTCTGAAAGGACGGCTAAATATAAAATATGCATGACTTCAACTTTTTGTAGATCAATTCGTTTAACAGTTTAAATCCATATAATAAATTTATATGGAAAGCCGCCTTAATTTTAAAATGAAATATATTAACTAAATATTAATTCGCGGTTGGAATGGTTAAACGAATTGATATAGAGAAAGTGAAAGACACAGGTATTTTAATTTCTTCCCTTCTTTCACGATATATTGGGATTGTTAATGGGCGCAAAATAGTGTCGGACCAGTTTTAGATAGATTTAGATTTTTTGCTTAACCCTCTAACCGGCAAGCCCGCCTCCAGGCGGGGTATATTAAATTGACCAGAAATGCGCCAAAGGAGTATTTTATAATAAGAAATTATGCTTTTTCAACAGAAAACAAAATTTATTAAATTTTTTGTGAAGAATTTTTTTGTATACAAGGCACGGTTTGTAAGCAAGAAAGTGTCAAAGACAAAATTTCGTAAAATTTCAAAAATTAAATATTTTAAAACAACCAAAATTTTCAAAAATCTTAAAAACATATTTAAATTGACTAAAACAATTGATAGTGACCATGAAGTAAGATTGGAGCTTAAGCTATTCAAAAAGGTCCTTACTTTGGTCCAAGGACGCACAGGATTCCATAAGGATACCTTTAAAGGACATCGCCTTAACTTCAAAACGAATGAACGGATTTTTCTGAAATTTGGCAAAAATAATATATTTGGTATAGGTATCAAAGTTTATAAGTTTGAATAATACATATTGAAGTTTTGGTGCGTTTTCGCTCAATTTCGCGTTTTTCGAAAAACGAAAATCGCTACATCCTCTTAAGTAACAGCACAAAAAATGTACTTTTTTTTATTGCAATTACATCTTGGTAAGATAAGTAATTTGTGCCTAAACCTAGTAATTTTTATGCGCTAGATTTCGTGATTCACCCTTAAACTATTTTGGCCCATATCGCCTAAAGTAGGCAACGAAAAAAAATTTTGTAAAAGAACTTATCGTTAATTTTTCGTGAGGAACACATGGTATAAATTTCATTGCAAAAAAGCTTAGGCCGGTTAGAGGGTTAAGTATTTCTTAAATATGGAATCTAAAAATTTTTATTTCTAAAGATTTTGTTTCTATGTAGATTTTCAGAAGTATTCGTATAGAATTATTTTATAAAAAAGTTTAATAGTAGTACTCTTTACACAAATTATTAGGCGAATTCTCTTAAAGATTTTTATAAAAATCGTCTCTAGAATCTTAATAATCATCTTAATACACTAGATATAGTGAAAAATATAATTTAATACGTATGCCTAATTGTTTACTATCAACATGGGTTTATGTTGTAGGTTAAAAAATAATTAGAATGTGCATTTAAAATTAACGGTTCGTTGTTGTTCATAAACCTGTGGTTCATAAGTACCCAGCAAAATCTCAGAAATGGGTGATCATTACTAATATCTAAATAATAAGCAGTAGAATTAGGGTCGTCTTTGTAAGTAGTTGTCCATATTCGATGCATGAAAAAATGCACAAAATTTGTGCACCCGCTTACCCGCTGTATTACAAAAGTATATAAAGTAAGTAGTTACCAAAATAAGTAGTTATTCGTGTGCTTATACGCAGTTGAAAGATAAGTGGTTACAAGTTGTTAAATAATACGACTTATTTATTTACTTACTAGTGGTTTAAAAATAAGTAGTTACCAAATTCACATTATCTTTATAAATAAATAAGTAGTCGTGCATAAGCTAGACTGCTTATAAAAACGGCTTCGCCTAACAAAAATAACTAGTACTGACGCCGAATTATAAGTAGTAAAAAATTATAGTTTCAATATATAACCACTTATTTGGTAATGAAAGATTTTGCTGGGTAGTCGATCAGAGTTGAATTCCATAGGAAGCAGCTGGATAAAAATAACATTTTTAGAATTTCGTTGATGTTAGTCTAATTCAGTTGTTTCAATTCAATATGAATAGATCATCTTCAATTATTAACCCATTAAAGCGTAGAATATTGAGGATGGGTTTGTAGCAGGACCCGAAAATACCTATTCTATCCTGTTGGCCTTAATTTTATTCTATGTAATTTACTTGTAAAAATTTTATCATCTCTCTTTTAATTTGAAAATAATTTAAAGGAAAATGTGATAATATTTGATCTCAAATTGAACGAAAAACATTCATTAAATAGTTTTTTAACTTTAATTGGTATCTTTTAAATAGAAATGTTTTATGCCACAACTATTTAAAAAGAAATTATTTAATTTGCATAGTTGCATTTTCAATTAACATATGAAGTAATCCAAAATAATTTGAAAAAGCATCTGCATAATATTTAGAAAATACAATTGAAATAAAGGAATGGCAGTTGAAATTTAAATAAAATTATTTGAAGTGAAAAAACCTCAAAATACTCAATTAAAAAAAAACCCAAAAAATATTACTAAATTTGTAATGCCTAGTTTTTTGGAGGTATTTGGAACTGAGATACGGATGTTGAAGTGTTGTAAATATTGCTTTATTGAACAAAGATCACCATTTTAAAGAAAACAAAATGTCTGAAGTTCGAGTATTTGTTTTCGGTTTAACTTAACCGAATTCAACTGACATCCAAAAAACAATTTGGCCTAAATAATATTTTTTATACCATTTCAGTTCATTAAATTTTAAATCGCATTTTTTAATTTCAAATACTTCTTATTCAAATTAATTTCAAATCAATGCTTTAAATTTAAATTTATTTAGGTTCCAAAATTGCAATATATAATAGCTAAAACTTCTGTAAAAGCATAACAAAATCCCGGGAAATCCCGCTTGATTATAATCAACTAAGGAATAATAACTAAGTTTTTCTATATAAAAAAAATTAAATTAACTGCTTCATATTAAAAAATGGATAATGGGCACTATAGATATCATATTTTGTTTTTGTTTCCAACACTTAGTTGTAACCGAATTTTTAGCCAACCGAATTTTTGTAGTTCCAGGTCAATCATATTTATTCATTCTTAATACTGTTGTAGAATGTCCAAAAAACCGGCCATTTTAGAAAACCGATTTTCGGTTTGTTCGAAAATTACAATTTTAAAAAAACCGATTTCGGTTACGGATTTCTTTAAAAAATCGGTTAAAACCGGTTTCGTTTTTTTTTGTTATAAAAATATATTTGTACATATAGCAGAAAAAGCTAATAAAAATTAGTTAAAATCGCCCTGCAGAAACAACTACTAAAATCAGCTGAATCTGTTTTCTAAAGCGGGATTTAAATTATCTGATTTTACGTATGTTAAATCAAACAAAAAATCCGATGAGATAGAATCTAGAACAAATCTTTTAGAAAATCTATTTGCGTTTACGTCAACAGATGAAGTGATGCCAACCTTTTAAGAACAAAACTCGCAGGCAGGTCCAAAAAAGCGCTAAGTTATAAATGTGGTCAAAATAGGTAGTTTTCAACTAATTTATGCGACCAAACATTTAAAAAACGCTAAAAATCATTATTATGTTAAAAAAACATTTAAATTAGATGAAACTGTATCAAAATAAAGGTTTCACCATAAAGCGCTAAATAAAAAATAGAAAAACGTCAAACTAGCACCTTTCTATAAAAAGCACTAACCGAAAATAATGCGATGTAATTATACAAAAATTTAAATTTTAGTTAATTGCAAAGAACATTTTACACTGCTGAAAACAGAAAAAATGCCCAAAATTAGTAAATTAATAACATCACAGAAAAATAATTACATTTCCAAAATTTAACTTATATTTTTTTGATGGGAAGATAATATACTTTTCTAAAAACAGCATTTTCGCTATTTTAAATGGAACCAATTAATTACGCAGAAAAAAAGTAATTGATTGCTTTTACACATAAGGATTATAAATTCTGTAAATAGAATATCACGCTGCACAAAACTTATTTAAAAATTAAAAATTTTTCATGCCGCGAACTGGGATAGAACTTAGTGAGTGGGATAAACTTAGTGGGTTATTTTGTAAAACGCAACGACGTGCGTTGCGTTGATTTGTGTGTAAATTGTTATTCCCGTGTAAAAAAGATCAGATCTGGCCAGATCTCAGTATATCTTAAGATCTAATTAGATCTTAAAATTGGGGACAAATTTGAGATCTAATTAGATCTGATCAGACCTAGGCATATCTGGCCAGATCTTAGTATATCTTACCAGATCTAATTAGATCTTACCAGATCTAATTAGATCTTAAAATTGGGGACAAATTTGAGATCTAATTAGATCTGATCAGATCTAGTCATATCTGGCGCAATGGTCCAGATCACTTTAGATTTGAACAGATTTGGCCCTAGGTCTGATCAGATCTTGCCATAAAGTATGATCACATATGCCATATCTGATCATATTTGATGAGATCTGGTATAGGATCTAATTAGATTCAATCATATCTATTTAGATCCAAAAAGATCTGATCAGATCTAAACTTTTTTACACGGGTTGTTACCAGTGTTGTCAGATAAGGGGATTTCGCCCCAAATTGGGGATTTCAACTTCGGTTTGTGGTCAGATTTTCGTGGGGAGGCATTTGGGGATTTCACAAAATTTTCGGGATTTTACCCATGTTCTTAAGTATTTTTGGGGATTTCTGTTTTAGTCTTTTGTTTTGTATATTGTGTATTACATCTTCATTTAAAATATATATTTTTCTGATGTACATTGGCTTATATGAATAAAAAATAGATATTACTAATAGGGGGAAATACAGGGTTTTTTAAGCAATTACTTCACAAATCTAGTCTGCTTGGGAGTAGACTAGAAATTTAATTTTTTAATTTTCGTTTACATTTCATGCTATTCTACCAGCCAATTGGTAAATTTGGGGTTAAAAGCCATTCCTAAGCCCAAAGTAGGTAATTACTTCGAAGTAATTGCTAAGTTTTATTCATATGACCCATTATTTTGTTAAACTACTTCTTAAAGTTGGCAATAATAGAAATTTTAAAGAAATGACAGCCATATTATAACCTCCCGACTAAAAAAGTTTTCATATAATCTTATATGATTTGATATAAATTTAAATGTTTATATGCGTGGCTTTATATAACCATATACATTTATATTAACACTTTGGTTTTATAAATATGTTTGATATAACGTTATATATAATCATATGCGATTTGGTCTCCAGCCATATATTAAGAGATCTGCAAATATAGTTCATACATAATTATATATAATGGCATATAAGCTTTTATAAACCATATTATATCAAAATATATAACAAAGTTAATAGAAAGTTGTATTAATTTTATATATAATTATATCTGACATGATATCTAATTATACAAAATTTTATAAAGTTTAATTGCAATTTTTAAATTTAAAAATAAAAATTAGAAAAACATATGTTGAAATAAATATGGTTTAAGTTCAGTTATTTTTTCCGTGAAAAAAAAATTAATTCTGAAAGTTATTTTTTTTATTTTATAAGATAGTTGTTCCGACAAATTTTTGTAATGTTTTATTTTGTCAGCTATTTCCAATTTTATTAACAAAAATTTTTCTAAACATTAAGCATTAGTATTTAATATGAATGAAAATAAGTGATCTCAACAATATTTACTAAAATTTTATTTGAAAATCTTCATCAAATTATATGTATTAATATATAATTTGATGAAGTTAGATAGACCCATTTTTCGGATCAAATTGTATCAGGTTAGATAACATGCTTATCTCGCTTGATATAATTATATATTCCAATATTCGGATCAAATTAGATATGGACGTATATATGGGTTTATATATGGTGATATATGATTATATAATATCTTTTTTAGTCGGGCTGCCTAATTTCAATAACTGAACAGTTATTAAGGGGGTAATCGACTCTAGGAAAAATTCAGTTTTCGAATTTTTTTATATATTATTTGGATTGGATATTCTCTATACCTATGCTCCGAAAATTTCAATAAAAATTTCGAAAAAATTAAATTTCCATATGTTTTTTTTGTAAAATATGTTTTAGTCCCAAAGTAATACTCTATGCGGTAAATTTGTGTGTTACACTTTTTGTTTGCATTTTTATTAACTTGTTTTTATTAGAAATAAAATACGTATAAATACGAAATTAATTAAAAACTGTACAAAATTATAGCATTTTTACAAAATAATATGAGTAGCATTATGTATAATTATATATCTACCATCGTTTTTAAGACTATTAGGTTTAATATATCCAATACCCATTAACCGATTCGTCCCAAATTTGGTGGACATGTAGTAAGCTAGGAGATATAACTTTTCTTCATTTACAATTATTTGAAATTTTGATGTTTTTTTTTCAACAAAAAACTGTAGTCCTTATCGTGGCCCTTTTTTTGATTTTCAGTCAAATAAATTTTATATTCCCAAGTAAAATTGTTTTTTCTTGCCTTTTTTTGGAATTTTCAAGTTTGTGTGGCAACTTTGTTAAAAAAAATTTTTTTAAATAAAAATCGGGACTAGAGAATTTATATGGTAATATATATTTTAAATAAAAAAATAATATAGGAAAAATATTGTTATTTGAATTTTTAAAAACCATTTAAATATGCCACTTAAAATTCTGTTGTTACAGTATTTAACCCCCTTAAATATTTTCTTACATGTCTTTATCGAAATCAACATATCACTTTTATTACGCCGCTCTTCCTTTAACAATATTTTTAAATATTTTTTGAAAAAAGTACTTTGAAAAAAGTCAAAAATTGTTTTTTCAAATCATTATATAGCAACCCTGGAAGTCAAATTTTTGTATATTTTAAATATAATTTATAGTGAAGGCCTCAAAGTATATCACATGGTTTCTAGGCCTTTGTAATATCGCGTTCATATCAAAAGTTATAGGCTCTTAAAAGTAGATGTGACTTTAAAGTCACATTGGTAAGAAATGGATTAAAGGCTTTGCTACTAATACCAAATATATACTTTTTGCCAAATTTCATACCTTATATTGTGGTCATTATTAACGGTTTTTAGCCGACTTAAATATGTTTTTAAGGGTTTTGAAAATTGTGTTTGTTTCAAAAAATTTTTTTTTTTTTAATTTTACGAATTTTAATTTAGACACTTCCTCGCTTTCAAACCGAAACACGAAAAATTTTGTATATTTTTTTTTATCGAAATAGCTTAATTTCTTATTACAAAATACTCATTTGGCGCATTTGTGATCAAATTAGAGGGTTAAGGCTACTCAGTACTCAAAAATAATTACTCAATTCTTTACGGTTGTACTTTTCCATTAAATTGTGTAAATTTTCCATGAAAATTACATAAAAATGCAACTCAGTTTATAAGGAAACAAAATTTGAATGTAAATATTTGTATAAAGAAAATAAATTATTAAGTAGCATCGAGTTCTCAATTAAAAAGTATCGAGTAGTGTTAAGTAGTCAAAAGTAACCATATCAACGGCCTCTAGCACGTCTCTAGTAGCTACTAGATATAAGTGTTTCATTCTTTTTAAGGTTCGTCCCACTCTAATGTATCTATAGCTAGAAACTAATAAATGATAAGGAAATAAAAAAGTGTAAGAGATGAAAATATTGTATTAAGAGAACAAATGTTTAGCGACTGACAAAAATAGAAATTTAGATACAGTTTTACTACATAATAATGGATGGAAAATTCCGTAGTATTTTGGGTTTTTTAACTCTTTCACTACCCTTTTACACTACAGTGTACACATTTTTAAAAGAATATATAAAATTTGATAATGCAGAAAAACCTTATATTTTTTTTAAATATGGTTTATTAGACTCTTGGACTTAATGAAGTCAAATTTTTTTTAAGATATCATAATGTCCGAGAAAAGAGGGTTTTAGTGTTTCTCATATACTAATGAAGATATATAATTGAAATTTTGGCACAAACACTCGCAAAAGTTTGTCGGTAGAATCTACTGAAAATGACAGTTAAAACAAAGATACATGCAGTTAAAAAGGCGACAAAGGTATTTACCTTTAAAATAACTAAAACTTTTGTTATTTTTAACTGTTGAAAAATAACTAACAAATGCATTAAAAATAACTAGCAATCTCTTAAAAATAACTGATCAATTTTTACTACAAAAATTTCAAAACAGCTGACAAAATCGGTAAAAACTACTGTTTTTTGTTTATAAAAGTATATTTTAATAAAAAAAACATTTTTTTTTTCAATTATAAAAATATGTATTATTACTTCAGCCTATTTAAAATTCGAAGTAAAAATTCCAAACCGTTCTCCAGTTATTATGCTTTGGAGATACAATTCAAGTTTCTGATTTTTATTTGCAAACTAGAAATATATCAATAATAACAAATATAAACTAAACAAGAATTTTTAAAATTCAAAAAAATTCAACGAAATTTTTAATTTTTAAATAACTGTAAAAATACTGTTCTGGTAGTTGTTTATTATGATA
Source organism: Leucophora obtusa (assembly GCA_949987735.1). Classification (NCBI taxonomy): domain Eukaryota; kingdom Metazoa; phylum Arthropoda; class Insecta; order Diptera; family Anthomyiidae; genus Leucophora; species Leucophora obtusa. The sequence continues at coordinate 99,989,501 of OX465297.1, read as the reverse complement.
TTAGAAAAAACTGATTTAAACAACTGTTACGAAATTACAGTACCTTTCGTTAGTTGTTTTCTTAAATAACCGTCATAAAAGTTGTTTTGCTTTTTTTCTATAGAAAACAACAGTAATTACTGTTAAAAACAACAACTACTGATTACTGCACAAACAACTGTCATGTTGTACCTAACTGTCAAACTTTTTTGAGTGCAGTTTGGTTTTATGTCGATAAGAAAACTAACCAAAGGATTTTTGTCTATTCGAATGTTTAAGGGGTAAAACGGGGATGAGAAGTTTAAAAAAATCAATTTTCGAACGTCATTTTTGGTGGATAGGAAGGGGCAAACATGTAAATATATTTTTTTTTTTATTTGAGAACCCTTAACAAGAATCTGAAGTCAAAATAACGATATATCCGTATACAAAAAGTGGGTAGTGAAAGGGTTAAGTACTTTTACACTCCCACAAATAGCGCACTATAGTGTTTAAGCACTTTTTATAATGTACACTCACAAAAAAAAGTCAGTAAAATCAGCAAAAAATGTTGCTGTGTCAGCAAATTTTTAGTCAGGAGCGTGCTTGCAAAAAAGTTTGTAATTTCAGCAAAATGTTTGCTGAAACTTTTGTTAGTAATCTCAGCAAAAGTTTTGCTAACACTTAGTCGATTGCAAATGAAAAAAATCCTTGCTAAATCACTAAACTTTTTGCTGAATATTAGTAGACTGAAAAAAACTTGTAGCGAAATTTTACTTTAGTTAATTTATTTGCTGAAAATTTAAATATAGAAATTGTGTAGAGTTGTTTTTTTAATTATCATTTCCGTTGTCTGTACTACATCCAGACAAGCTTCCATATCTACATCTTGTCTATCTGGTTGTCGTCCACGCTATAATTGCGGTTATCAGCACAATTTTTGTAGCAAAATAAATTAGTAAAACATTAGTTTAGTGCTAAAAAAAATATAACTGGGGTTTGTTATGATTGTGACTTTCTAATGACTGAATAGAAACCTGTAATTTTCAAAGTCATTTCCTAACAATTTAAAGTAAATTTAGCACGATTTTTTTTGCTATGGCTAACATGATAGGGTTTTCGTCTGATAAAAATTTTGTAAATATAGAACAGTGTGGCAGAATGAAAATATATTAGAATAATTAATTATTAATTTATAAAATCAAAAACATTTTACATATGAATAAAAAGCCCTTAATTCCTAATTATAAAAATTTTATGTTTTTGAAATCGGTCCAGAAATAAAAAATGGCAAGCTTTTAAATTTTCGACATGTCAGAGTTGTCCTACTCTGGAGTCGAACGCCACAGTTCCCAACTAATCTGTGGGCTCGCCCGTTATAAATTATGCTCGGAATTTATCTCCGACAGTGTGAAATGTCGTAGTAATCCAACCAGACGGTAAGAAATGAAAATACAAAGCACCCATATCTAGCTTAAGTCAGTTTTAGAAAAGTTTCATCTCTATTATTGTAATTTGGTTAATTTTCAATCGAAACTCATCGTACCCAACTTAATCGATTTAAAAACATTTAAAAAAAACAAATATTTGTTATTCCCCCAGTCAGCTTTGGGTTAAAAATGATCAGAATCGGTGCAGCGGTTCAAAATGTGAAAATGTGAGGACACTTCGAAATTTTCCATACAAAATTGTACATTTTATTGCTTCGTTAAATGTACTGAAATTTGTATAGAAGTGAAAAATTTGCATAAAGGTTTTTATGGTGTCCTCACATTTTCAATCACAACTTTTGAACCGCAAGACCGATTTTGATTATTTTTAACACAAAGCTTCTGGGTAGAGTAACAAACAACTTAATGTTACAATTATAGTCACCACTTTGAATAACGACGTAAATATTAATAGGCATATCTAAAACACAGGCGCTGTTACAAGAGGGGGGGGCTATAGCTATAGGACCAAAAAAATTTTTTTTTCCAAATAATGCTATAATGGACAACATGATTCATTTTTTAAGATACGCTTCGAATTTCACATTAAACAAACATTTTCAATTTCGAGATTTTGTGTAGATTCTTGTATTCAGGAATTTGTTACGTTCAGGAAAATATTTTTCAATAAATACTTGTAATCCCCAAAAATTTTTTTATTATGTTTTTTTATAGAATTATTGTGAAATCATTAACCATTTTTTTACAATTGAACAAATGTTTTGAGGCATTTAACTTAAAAATTATTATTTAAGATCAGTTTTATTGTCAGAACTAAGACCGTTTCCAATAGAAATTTCTTACTTAAGAAGTATTTAAGAAAACCCTTATGTTCTAAAGTTAAATTAACTTCTTTAACAATTGTTTGAATTTAATAGTCTTGGGATGTCCATCTCATTTCATTTTATTTAATATCGGCCCTCAGATTTTTTGATATGAAAATTCTCAAATTCTAAAAAACTTTTGCGGAAGAAATTCCTCATATTTTTTTACATTTTATCGTAGAAAAATTTTACATTAAAAAAAAAAAGAATTCTAAAACCTAAACCAGATAAACGCAGTGTCGACCGCAGTACGACGTTTTCTCGGTAAAGCAGTTTTTTGTATCTTCCCTTTTTGTCACTGCCGAGAAATTATAAAAGTTTCTAAATATACACCCAGAAAACAGATTCAGTTCTGATAACCGCATTTGTAGCCAATTGCATGGTTCGGTTGTGGTAGCCGAATTTTTCAGTTGTGGCAACAGAAAACCAATTGAGACAGGACTGATTTGAATATGGCAACAGAATTTCAATTGTATCAAGAATAATTCGGTAGCCACAACCGAAAAATTCATTTGATGCAACTGAACCATTCGATTGGCAACAAAAGGGGTTGTCAGCTCCGAATCTGTTTTCTGGGTGTACAAGAGCTGTTTTTAAACAAAACGCAATAAGAAATTCTTAAAAATATTAAACCGTTTTCGCGAAATTCAGGAACAAAGTTTGACAGCAATGCCACTGTCCACTGGCACTTTCACTATGTGGTTTAGGCTTAAGGCATTTAAAAAATATTAGAGGGGCAATTCTATAACTTTTTAACGACAAAATTCGGTAGTTATCAGAATTTTTTGGACTACCAGTAATGACACCGCATTACTTTCTGCATTATTTTAAAAGATATAATAATGAATTACTAATAAATACTTACATTTTTCATTATTTCAAAATAAAAAATAATGCATTACCAATAATGACTTATTTTTATCATTATTTCAAACATAATGTAATGTTATAGATTTTTTTGTAAATTTTTTTAAAATCTATTTTTAGACTCAATATTTTTTCAACAGTGGTAATGATATATGTATGTAGCCACATATTTTTTAATTTTTTGTATGTTGACGAGTAAGCTGACTTGTGCGCAGCAAGTCAATTATGTTTTTATCTATCAAATATTACATGTCGAGATAGCTCTGATGGTACAGCTATAGACTGGCAGTCTGGAGTCCCAGTTTCGATTCCTGCACGAAAAATCTATTTTTAGAATCATTATTTTAGTCAATACTGGTAAGCACATAGGTAACGACATATTTTTTGATTTTACGTATGCTGGTGTGTAATCATAACTCATTATTTTTCGCGACGCCAAACAAAGGTAATAAGAAATGTAATAATAAAAGTAGCTAGTTACCATTACCAGGTATGTAGTTACATAACCACATATCTGGTAATGATTTTCTACACTGGGAAACTGACAACTACGGAATTTTGTTGTTAAAAACTTAGAGAATCCCACTACAGTTTCGGGGTCATATTTTTATAAAAAAAAAATCAGATATCTAAATAAAAATTACCCCATTTAAAATATTTTTATGTGCAAATTCATAAATGCTTTTTAAAGCTATAGGAGGCTTATCAAATAAAATATGTATGGAAAATTTGTTTTGTAAACCTCCTATAACTTTATAAAGCATTTATGAATTTACACATAAGTGTTTTTTCGTATTTTTTAAAAAAATTGTAGACAAATTAAATATCATTGTATATTTTCCAGTGTTTTTAATTTTTTTTATTCGAATGAAACTGGCGTTTATAATGACGTTTACGGTGGGTCTCATACTGAAGGTTTAACTTTAACTTAACTATTAAACAAAAGAAAATGTCAAAAAAATTTATACAAAACAACAACACATTTTTGGGTTAACTATTAGTTAGAGCTTAAACCTGCAGTATGAGACCCACCGTTAGTTATTGATTAAAAATTTGTATTAAAATTTACATGTAAATACAAGCATTTTTCAAAAACTACTAAATAGTTTTTGACTAATTTTTAACAAATTTTTAGCTGAAACACTGATTTAAGCAAAGATTTTAGTAATTTTCATTTAACACTATACTAAAAATCCGCAGTACTTTAACTAATTTTGAGTGTTAATTTTCAAAATTATTTAAAACTAATTCGTTAAATTTTATAAAATTTATTGTTAAAATATAATATTTTCATGTCACTATTATTACCCGTTAGATGACGCCACCAATGTATCCGAAGTTTTAAAGATGGCGCCATTTCTTTCAGTCCCGATTTTTTTAAAATGCCCCATATCTCGAAAACTAAGAGAGATAGAGCAAAATTAATGTAAATTTCGACTACCTCTAACCATGTAATACCCCAGAGAAAGGGGCTATCTCTATCAAAAAATGGACTTTGGTGGGGCCTTGGCCATCGGAAATTTTAAATAAAAATTTTTTACTTCATAAATGGCCCATATCTCGAAAACTAAGCGAGATGAAGCAAAGCGGACAAAATGTTTGCTCCATTGGAGTGCCCTTATAATCCCTCACATGATATGGATTAGCCCCGGGGAGAGTCCCGAGACCCTAAATTTGAATAAATTCTACGCCTCAGTATAATTGCAGATAAAACTAAAGTTTTACAATTTTTTTACTTAAATTTAGATTTGTTAAATTTAACAAAAAAAGTGTTAAAATCAACTAATTTTATTTTAAGCCAAAAACAGGAATAAATTTTGTTAAAGTAAAAAATTTTTCGGTTCAGCCAACAGACTTATTATTTTAAGTGTAGTTTTCCAAATTTATAAAAATTGAGTTTATATTTCACAATGTCTATAAAATTATACATACTCGTACATCTGTTAAATTTTACACAATTTATTGTTAAAATATAAGATTTTTAACTCTCTGCCATCACCTATTAGATGGCCCCATCAGCATATCCGATGTTTTAAAGATATCCCTATTTCTTTCCCTTCCGGTTTTTTAAAATGGTACATATCTACTAAACTAAGAGAAGTAGACCAAAATGAAAATGAAATACGACTATTCCTAGCTTTACCTCACCCAGAGCTTTGAAAAATTAATTCTTTAATTCAGTTTTTGAATTCTGAATTTAAAATTCAATGAATTAATTCACAAAAGGCAAAAGGGAATTAATTCATATTTTTTTTCGTTCGATTTATTTTGCTACGAATTAATTAACAGAGCTTTGAAGAGTTAATTCGTTAATTCTGGGCTTCGTTAAAAAGAAACTAAGGTAACAAAAAAAGTCGCCAACGATGTCAAAGATTTCCGAGGAAAGTGGTATTTAGCAGCTGGAAAGGTATTTAATAATACCATAAAAACGTTGATGGAAAGGCATCAGAAAAATTAAAAAAATTTTGTAAAATAAAAATAATAAAAATTTGTATATACTACCTCTGTTCAGAAAAAAAAGTTAACATTTCTATTGATTTTTTTTTTTTGTTAACATTTTACTAAGCAAAGTGTTTTTATTCAAATAAAAGAAAATAAATTAAAATAACAGTTCATGTGCCACTATTGTGGCAGAAAAAATAATATTGTGTTGTAATAAATTAATGAACAATATTTTGACGAGCTGTTGCTAATGTCTCTTCGCTGCATTTAATAGAAACCAGTAAAATTTTTAATTATTACCATCTTAGTTAATCATTATAGATTCTAAACATGTTTGTAATGTCAAAAATATGTTTTCTAATTTATCTGAATTCTGTTAATTTTTTCACACAAAATCATTATTATTTTGATTCTAATTTTCAACTTTGACATCAAATTAAAAAAAATTAAAAAAAAAAATTGGAAAGCTATCTATAAATTCAGAATCACTGATATGTCCTAACAACTATCAAAAAAAAATAGTTTTTTTAAAAAGCTCCATAATCCCAGCAAAAATATAGAAATGTTAACCTCATTTCGGAACGGAGGTAGTAGTTTTATAATAATCTTAAAAATTACGGTTATAAAATAGCTTTTATAACCGTAATTGATGCAAAACATTTTAAAAATCAACGATATCTAAAAACAAGAAAATTCAACTTTTCAAATAATTATGTATATTTAAACAACTTTTATAAATTAAAATAAAATAAATATTTTTGCATTTTTCTACCGGCTTTAGCCGAAAATTGGCTTAGCCGATTATTGTCGGCGGCTGAATCGGCTTGGCAAAGGTGTCGGCTGGCGGCTGCTAACCGGCTGAAGTCGGCTGGCTTGTATCTCTGATGTGCACCCCCCTATATTTTTACAGTTGACCTAAAAAGCATATGGTGAAAATTTGAGCCAAATTGGACAATTTTAAACCGCGGCACACAGAATTCAAAGGTCAAATTTCGGGAAATTTCACTTTTTTTACAAAAACTTAATTCTAAAAGTGATAATTGCCCGAATAATTTAATGAAAATTTGCAATTGAGTTCTTTTACGTTCATTTTTCTTATTATGATAATTTTTCTTGCAAAAATTACCCAATTTATACAATTTCGATAAATAATCATACAAAAAGGCCTAATTTAAATAATTTTTTTCTCATAATTGGACAATGAGTTTTACTAAATATAAACAATATATCTACGGTCATAAATTGAGATCCCATAAGATTTTAAATTTTCAGTTAACTAAGTTATGTGTAATTAATAAATTTCTTCGGGTACTTAATACAAACTAAAGGAAATAGCAATTAAGTGGTACCCATTTATGAATTTCGACACTTTGGTAATTTTTTAAACAGTAGCCCTTAATCCGACAACTTAGGTCCTCTCTTTAACACCCATGTGAACAGATGACGGTGATGACCCACCTCACGACACTATGGGCCAACCAACAACATGGAGTCTAACGAGCATTAAAATAAACCCTGTTTACACGACCAACTTAGAAATTTTCATCAGGTCCTGATCGGGTATGAAATTCATAGTCTGCCTTTAATCCCCAACCTCTACAAGGCTTATGATAGAATAAATAAGAGTGACAATTGTTGCTGCCATCTGCGAAAGTATAGTAGACAGGATTGGAAGCTTGACAAAGAAAGACAAGCAAAGGAGAAAAAACGGAACCTTGCGGTACCCCTCCATTTAACTCAAACTCATTGGATGAGATCCCATCTATAACAACTCTTATAGTGCAGTTCCTCAGCAAACTCGGTATGAATCGAAAGAAGATATTGGCAATTTGGAGAGCAAGGTTCGATTTATGGCACGAGCAAATTTTATAAAAAAGAAAAAATTAACAATAAATTTTAAATTAAATGTTTAAATTTCGTTATTGTCGAATTTGGGCAAATTATTTGAAAAAGTAATTCACGATAAAATGGATTTGAATATGGAAAATAGTTATATTCCAAACTATCAGTTTGGGTTCAAGAATGGTCATTCTGCAACACATGCTCTACTTAAATTTGAAGATGATATTATCCGTAATCTCAGACAAAGAAAATGCACTGTTGCTGTCTCACTAGATAAAGAAAAAGCATTTGATCATTCTTATCACATAGAGCCTTATTTAAAATGATAAATTTGGGATTTGACCCTTCTCAAAAGTTATTTTGAAAATAGGCAATTTTATGTTCAAATGGATAATATGATCTCGGATTCTGGATGAATTGTGGCGTTCCTTAGGGCTCAATATTAGCTCCTCATCTATATAACATATTTATTAACTACTTCCCTCATATAGTTGGGGAATCGACAGGAATTTTATTTGATAATGATACTTTATTATATGCTAGTGATGAATCCCCTCCAAGGGCTTTAGAAAAGGTTTCTTTACATCTTTCTGTGGTGAGTAATTTTTATAACGATTGGGGAATAAGAATTAACTCTTCTAAAAGTGAGGCGATATGTATAAGAAATGCATCAGAGAAATGTAGAAGGGTTGTTGTTCCTGAGAGTAAACGGTTAAAACTTTCCTGAATGATAGGGAGATAGTTTTAAATATTTGGGTGTCAATTTTAATAAATTAGTAAATTTCAATGAACATGCGAGAAATGTTCATTGAATTTTATTTTTGAGTAGATATTCAAATTATTTTCGAGTAGATATTTACCAGTAGCAACAAAGATGCTAATTTATAAGGTCAGTATCAGGTCGGTTTTGGCTTATGCATTTCCTATTTGGTTCTCAATTCCTCCTACGATAATGAAACAATTTAAAATTCTGGAGCGCAAAATTCTTCGTTTATGTGTGGAAAAGCATTTTAAGGGCTATAGCAAACGTTTTTCAAATCGTTATATTTATAATGAGTCCCATGTAACTCTATGCGAAATGTATACTTTAAATCTTATGAGACGGTTTTTGGATAAATTAAACTTACAGAAGAACGAGATTTTAAGAGAAATTGTATTTGGGCAACGAGATATAAGTTGGTCTAATACGAATTACCTCTCTCATTTTGGGTTACTACATGAGCGTAGTAATTCAATTACTGAATCGGAATCGTCGCTGCTTCATAGTTTCTTTGTCAGCATTACTCCCGGTACAGACAGATGCTAGTCCTTAACAATGTTTGTATATTTTTTTACACTTAGTTTTTAAGTTAGTTTTAAGGTATCTTTGAGTTAGTTTTAAGTATAATTTTTTTCTTTTCTTCTCTTACAAAATTACAAAGTAAAGTGCCGGGAGCAAGTACGAAAACACTCACAATTTTCTAAACCAACATTTCGTTTTAATAGTTAAGTACGTACTGAATACAATAATGTTAAATTATGTACATATTGTTAGAAATCACATTTACGTTTTTAAAACAAACTTGAATGCAATTAAACAGAGATGCACCAAATGGTCAGATTAAGGGTTAACGTTTAAAAAAATTTTCATAGTGTCGAAAATTGTAAAGGGATACCAATTAATTGCCATTTTCTTCAGTTTATGTTAAGTACCCGAAAAAACTTAGTAATTACACATAATTTAACTTAGTAATTACAGTAATTTAGTAATTATCTGAAAATTAAAAATCACTCTTATGTGGTATCAATTTATGACCCTAGATATATTGTTTATAATTAGTAAAACTCATTGTCCAATTCTGAAAAAAAAGTATGCTTTTTTGTATGATTATTTATCGAAACTGTATAAATTGGGTAATTTTTGACCCCTGGGCAATAAGAGGGTTAATTCTTTTACAACAAAAATTATTGTAACAAGAAAAATGAACATAAAAGAACTCAATTACAAATTTTCATTAAATTATTCGGGAAAATATCACTTTTAGAATTAATTTTTTGTAACAAAAGTGAAATTTCCCGAAATTTGACCTTTGACCTCTATATTCCGCGGTTTAAAATTGTCCATTTTGGCTCAAATTTTCACCATATGCCTCTTAGATCAACTGTAAAATAATAGGGTGTGCACATCTCGAAATTCAACATTTTGTAAAATACCTGCCACCCTAATGCTCATGCGTCTAGATATTACCTCAAATTTTGTTAATGCACACGTATGGTTATATATGTTTCATGTACGGAGATTTATGTATCCATGTATGGTCATTAGAACGTACCACCTTACAGGCAAAAAAAAAAAGTGCGCCGTACACCCTCCAATATGAAGTATTTTTGCAAGGAGGTTTAAAAAAAAATTTTTATTTTTTTTTGCCGAACGTAGGGGTCGCCATTTTACATTTTTCGTTATATCTTTGGTATTTACAGTCGGATCTTAAAGTATGATATATCGATGTTTTTCTCTCGAGGAGACCAGTGTTTTGCTCTAAGGACATTTTGACCTCAAATATCCGGTTCTAGTAGTTACCCACCAGATCTCAGTTGCTTCCACCCTAATGTACCACCCTAATATCAGAAAATTAAAGCTCGCAAAAAATCATTAAATTTTTGCTAAGGAAGTTTTTCGCTAAACCCAGTAGAAATTTTTTTTATATATTGGTTGCCGAACGTAGGGGTCGCCTTTTTAAATTTTTTTTAATTGGATTTTTACTATATAGCAAAATACTGGTCTCCTCGAGGCAAAAAATTGATATATCACACTTTAAAATCCGATTTTAAATGCCAAAGCTATAACAAACGAGTAAAAAGGTTAAAGTCGGGCATGCCGACTATTCAATACCCTACACCAGTCTGGTTAAAAGCCAACTAATGTTTGGATCCGAAATTCGAATGGGTTAAAATGGGGCTTGTGTCAAAATTTTCTATAATGTGATTAAGCGCACCAAATTTCATTAAAATATATTAATATTTGCGACCTGCAGTTTGTAACCAAGCCAATTTTGGGGGGACCCTTATATGGGCACTAGGTCTAAACATAGACCGATGTTCACCAATCAATAGGCTTCGTCCTTGGGCCAACATAGGTCTGTGTACCAAATTTCATCAAAATATCTTAATATTTGCGACCTGCAGCGTATAAACAATATAATTTTGGGGGGACCCTTATATGGGCACTAGGTCTAAACATGGACCAAAATCAATAGGCTTCATCCTTGGGCTGACATAGGTCGGTGTACCAAATTTCATCAAAATATCTTAATATTTGCGACCTGCAGCGTATAAACAGTATAATTTTGGTAGGACCCTTATATGGGCACTAGGTCTAAACATGGACCGATGTTTACCAAAATCAATAGGCTGCGTTATTGGGCCAATATAGTTCTGTGTACCAAATTTCATCAAAATATCTTAATATTTGCGACCTGCAGCGTATAAACAGTATAATTTTGGTAGGACCCTTATAAGGACACTAGGTCTAAACATGAACCGATGTTTACCAAAATCAATAGGCTGCGTTATTGGGCCAATATAGGTCTGTGTACCAAATTTCATCAAAATATCTTAATATTTGCGACCTGCAGCGTATAAACAGTATAATTTTGGTAGGACCCTTATATGGGCACTAGGTCTAAACATGGACCGATGTTCACCAAAATTAATAGGCTTCGTACTGGGCTGACATAAGTAGGTGTACCAAATTTCATCAAAATATCTTAATATTTGCGACCTGCAGCGTATAAACCATATAATTTTAGTAGAACCCTTATATGGGCACTAGGTCTAAACATGGACCGATGTTCACAAAAATCAATAGGCTTCGTCGTTGGGCCGACAAAAGTCGGTGTACCATATTTTATCAAAATATCTTAATATTTGCGACCTGCAGCGTATAAACAATATAATTTTGGTAGGACCCTTATATGGGCACTAGGTCTAAACATGGACCGATGTTTACCAAAATCAATAGGCGTCGTCCTTGGACCGACATAAGTCGGTGTACCAAGTTTCATCAAAATATCTTAATATTTGCGACCTGTAGAGTGCGCACAAGAATGCATGGACAGACAGACAGACGGACGGACGGACAGACGGACATCGTTAAAACGAAATAAAAAAAATTCTAAGCCGATCGGTATACTATAAGGTGGGTCTAGGACCAATATTTTTTGGTGTTACAAACAAGAGCACAAACTTATAATACCCTGACCACATAGTGGTGTAGGGTATAATGACCACATAGTGGTGTAGGGTATAAAAATTAAAATAGACGACCCCTACGGACGGCAAAAAAATTAAAAAATTTTTTTTTTTGAAATTGCCTTCCAAAAATACATCATATTGGAGGGTGTACGGCGATTTTTTAATTTTTAAAAATATGTATATATAAAAAAATGATGAGAAATTGCTTTTTATGCACCTGTAAAAATAGTACTGAAAACAATATTCAATTGGAATGCACCTTTTACACTTGTTTAATAAGTACTTTTATTGAAGAGAATAAGAAACAATGGCTCATATAAATAAAAAATAGATATTACTAATAGAGGGAAATACAAAGTTTTTTAAGCTATTACTTAACAAATCTAGTCTGCTTGGGACTAGACTAGAAATTTAATTTTTTAATTTTCGTTTACATTTCATGCTATTTTACCAGCCAATTGGTAATTTGGAGTTAAAAGCCATACCTAAGCCCAAAGTAATTACTTCGAAGTAATTGCTAAGTTTTATTCATATGACCCAATATCTCACAGTAACAAAGTGGTGTTTTTATGCCAGTCAACTTTCATATCGAAGAATAGATCAGCGATAGACTGGCAATCGTGAGGTCGCAAGTTCGATACCCCGTGGAGGCAATAAAAAATCTTTTGTAAAATAAAAAAATATTTTTTTTTTCGTTTGGATGTTTTATTGGTATAAATAATTCGTTTTTCTAAAAAAATTTAGAAATTCTATTTTTTGTTAAAAACCTGTAAATTTAAAATTGATATTCTGTTTAAAAAATTAAAATTTAAACAAATTGTTTTTAAAAACTCCTTACCTGTAAGTTCAGAATAACATGTTACTAGGTAAGGAGTTACATCGATGGATATGCCCTTGTTTAAATAATAGGTCTAGTAAAAGAAAAGTAAGAGCTTACCCCCTTGGTCTACATTAAACATATTAAATTAGGAAACATTGTTCTATTCGAAAAACAGTTTGACACTGGAACATTTTTCATATTCTAGATTTGTATGAAAGTTGTAGGAATTGGAGTATATTTTCTTATAAAAGAATCACAGACTGCAAAAAATGTTCCAATTTAAGGCATATTCCTATTATCATATTCTGAGAATTATTTATATCAGGATTTCCATTGTTTCCTATGAAAATATAATTATACCCTACACCACTATGTGGTCAGGGTATTATAAGTTTGTGCTGATGTTTGTAACACCAAAAAATATTGGTCGTAGACCCACCTTATAGTATACCGATCGGTTCAGAATTTTTTTTTATTTCGATTTAACGATGTCCGTCTGTTCGTCCGTCAGTCCGTCTGTCTGTCTGTCTGTCCATGCAATCTTGTGCGCACTCTACAGGTCGCAAATATTAAGATATTTTGATGAAATTTGGTACGCAGACCTATGTTGTACGAACATAGGTTTGATTTTGGTGAACATCGGTCCATGTTTAGACCTAGTGCCCATATAAGGGTCCTACCAAAATTATATTGTTTATACGCTGCAGGTCATAAATATTAAGATATTTTGATGAAATTTGGTACACAGACCTATATTGGCCCAATAACGCAGCCTATTGATTTTGGTGAACATGGGTCCATGTTTAGACCTAGTGCCCATATAAGGGTCCTACCAAAATTATATTGTTTATACGCTGCAGGTCGTAAATATTAAGATATTTTGATGAAATTTGGTACACAGACCTACATTGGCCCAATAACGTAGCCTATTGATTTTGGTGAACATCGGTCTATGTTTAGACCTAGTGCCCATATAAGGGTCCTACCAAAATTATACTGTTTATACGCTGCAGGTCGCATAAATTAAGATATTTTGATGAAATTTGGTACACAGACCTATGTTGGCCCAAGGACGAAGCCTATTGATTTTGGTGCACATCGGTCCATGTTTAGAACTAGTGCCCATATAAGGGTCCCCCCAAAATTGGCTTGGTTACAAACTGCAGGTCGCAAATATTAAGATATTTTAATGAAATTTGGTACACAGACCTACATTCGCCCAATAACGCAGCCTATTGATTTTGGTGAACATCGGTCCATGTTTAGACCTAGTGCCCATATAAGGGTCCCCCCAAAATTGGCTTGGTTACAAACTGCAGGTCGCAAATATTAAGATATTTTGATGAAATTTGGTACATAGACCTATGTTGGCCCAAGGACGAAGCCTATTGATTTTGGTGCACATCGGTCCATGTTTAGAACTAGTGCCCATATAAGGGTCCCCCCAAAATTGGCTTGGTTACAAACTGCAGGTCGCAAATATTAAGATATTTTAATGAAATTTGGTGCGCTGACTCACATTATAGAACATTTTGACACAAGCCTCATTTTAACCCATTCGAATTTCGGATCCAAACATTAGTTGGCTTTTAACCAGACTGGTGTAGGGTATTGTATAGTCGGCATGCCCGACTTTAACCTTTTTACTCGTTTAATTATTAAATACTTTTTACACGTATTAAGTTTGCCAATTTAGGTATATTTTCTCTTAAAAAGTGTTCGGATTCTGTACTGCTATTTCTTAACTTATTTATGACAAAATTCGATAGCTAACGAACAAATTTGTTGAATATCCCAGCCAACAAACAAGCCCAAAAATGAATCAAAAAAAGCTCAAAAAATATTATTAAGAATTCAAATTTTTGTATGAAAGTGGTTCATCCAATTGAGCCTTCTTTTTTGATTCAAAACTGACTAAAAAAAAATATTTTAAAATTCATAAGTCTCACAAATTAATCATTTTTTTGAGCCTTTTTTGAATTGTTCACAAAATATTAAAATTTGTTTACATATCTGAGTTATTTCTGAATCATCTTTTGGATTTAATAACTTGGCTCAAATTTTTGTATCTTTTTTGAGAAAAAATTTGAAAATTTCAAAAAAATATTTTTTATTTGAGTAAGTTTTGACTCATAGAATAAGAACCCTCAAAAAAGTATCCAGATTTTGCTGGCTGGGATAAAATAATATATCTTTACGGTGGGTCTCATACTGTAGGTTTAAACTTAGGTTAATAGTTAACCCAAAAATTTGTTGTTGTTTTGTGTAAATATTTTTGCCATTTTATTTTGTTTTTAGTTAAGTTAAAGTTAAAGCTGCAGTATAAGACCCACCGTTAATTTATTACAATAGATTATTCTTCTAACTTTATGTTGACAATTTTTTGGTTAACTCTTACATTTTCAAAACTAAAACTCAATATAAAGGTGCGTTTACAATGATGGAGTAGCAAATTTTGTTTTTTTTTTTCTTTCATACTAACACATTTTTGTTATTCCACTCCAGAGTAAAACTTGTTTGACTCTGGAGTACAGATTTGCTACACTCTAGAGTTAACATTGGTCTGTTAACTGTTTAACATGACAAATATACTCAAAAAACACATCTCTAATTTGTTCACATATCTAAGTGTCAATAAATATAAAATTTGTGGTGTTTTCGGTATGATTTAAAATAAAAAATATTTAAATTAAAAACGGTAAAATTCTGGCAAAAAAGTTGCGAAAATATGAAGTAAGTACTAAAATGTCAAATAAGTTTTGAAGTAACTCTACTCTGCATTTCGAACAGTTAACATTTTAATCTGTGCTGCAGAGTAGAGTCACTCTATCATTGTGAAAGCACCTTCAGGTTCAGGTCAGGTTCAGGTTGAATGGGAGCCCGCCAGAACGGCGAGTTCACTCGGAGGCCATAGGGCCCATTGTGATTCCCTTAGTTTCCCCCGCATGGAAAGAAATACCACGACCCGAGAAATCTAAAACCATCCCGATCCCCTTAAGAAGTTCGCAAGACCAGACAGAGAAACATTGCGTAGACTGTCCAGGTCGTCGAAGAACCTGCACCCCAGATATCTGAGTCGCCGTTCCTTCAGTCCCGGACATTCACAAAGCAGATGGTGTACTGTCTCCTCCTCCTCCTCGTCCCCACAGCCCCTGCAGTAGTCCGCCTGGGCGTAACCCCAACGCGCAGCCATTCGGCCTATCGCGCAGTGTCCCGTTAGAACCCCTACAAGCATCCCGACCGTCCGCTTGCCAAATCCAAGAAGAATCTTTGTCCTCCCCGGATCTGGCAGTGGCCATAGGGTCCGAGATATCCTACAATTGGTCAAGGTTGTCCACCTTGTCCTCGTCTCCCTATCCGATATATCCCCTATCACACCGAATAGCTCCACCAAAGGAACCAGGACCTCCGTCTGTATAGGGTCCTCAACCGACTCGGAGCCATTCCTCGCACACTCGTCAGCCCGCTCGTTCCCCGCAATCCCAGCGTGTCCAGGGACCCACGCCAGCCTTACCGAGTGTCGACGAATACGGTCGAGGGATTCAATACAGTGCCGCACACATCCCGATCTGACAGTATCGGATTCCAGGGCTTTCAAAGCAGCAAGACTGTCCGCAAAGATGCTAATGGACGATGGATCCAAATCCCGTTCCATTATCATCCGTGCGGCCACGTCAATTGCATACACTTCCGCCTGGAACACGCTACAATCGTCCGAGAGTCGTATGGAGATTCGAAGGTCCAGTTCGCCGGAGTAAACTCCCGACCCTGTCCCCATGTCCGTCTTCGAACCGTCCGTGAACACTGAGATATCACCACTCCGAATAACGGAGTCGGCTGCCCAGTCTTCCCTGGTCGGTACAATCACCTCAAAAGTCCTCTGGAAATTCGTGACCGGTACAATAGAGTCCGTTTCACGATCCAGTAGTGCACCACCAATCCCATGCAGAATGGTACTGTGCCCTTGCCGCCGTGCCCCTGATATAAATATCCAGTGGTGGGATGCCAAGCATCACCTCCAAACTTGCCTGGGGTGTAGAACGAGCCGCCCCCGTAATACCCAGACAAGCCAGTCGTTGCACCTTTGCGAGAGTGGAGAGATATGAACCCGTGTCCACCGCCCTCCACCACACCAGTGCCCCGTAGGTCAAGATTGGTCTGATAATCGCCGCATACATCCAGTGAATGATATACGGCTGTAGACCCCATCTCTTCCCAAAGGTCCTTCTACAGGTGTAAAAAGCACATAAGGCTTTTCTCATTCTCTCCTCGGTATTCCTCTTCCAGGAAAGTTTAGAGTCAAGAATGACACCCAGATACTTTGCCTCCCCCGAGAGTTGAAGAGTAACTCCGTCCAATCTAGGGAGATCAAATCTCTCCGGTTTGTACTTCCTTGTGAACAAAACAAGTTCGGTTTTAGATGGATTGACTCCCAGACCGTTCTCCCTTGCCCACCTGGATAGCATCGTAAGCGCCGACTCCATGAGATCACTGACCGTCTGGAGAAATTTCCCCCTGATCAGTAGCACAACGTCATCGGCGTATGCCACAACCTTCGTCCCCGTTCTCCCCAATGAGTCAAGGATTCCATTGATCACTAGATTCCACAGAAGAGGAGAAATGACCCCCCCTTGTGGAGTACCCCTTGTGACCACCTTCCGCGCCCCATCACCGCCTATGTCCGAGTTTATAGCCCTACTCCTGAGCATATTGCCCGTCCACAGGGTTATCTGCGGGTCCGTGCCAATACCCTCCAAGGCACTAGTGATCGATGATATACTCACGTTGTTGAAAGCCCCTTCTACATCCAGGAAGGACGCCAACACATACTCACGGTCGTGAAGAGCATCCTCAATTGTGCCGACAACCTCACTGAGAGCCGTTTCCACCGACCTTCCCTTGAGGTATGCGTGTTGGGCTCTGCTGAAATTGTCTGCAGAGAGGATGCTCCTCACACGAACGTCCACCAGTCTCTCCAGCGTTTTCAATAAAAACGACGAGAGACTAATCGGCCTGTAGTCCCTGGCGGTGCTGTGGTTTATCCTCCCCGCTTTCGGGATGAAGACCACCCTGACCTCTCTCCACCCAGAGGGTATATACCCCGATGCCAGGCTGCCAGTAAAAATACGCAGCAGCCATGGCATGATAATGTCCAGGGACTCCCGCAAAAGTGCCGGGAAAATACCATCCGGCCCTGCTGATTTATAGGGCTTAAAAGACCGTATCGCCCAAGCAATTTTGCGTTCGTCTACCATTGACCAGATGTGCTCACCTATCTGAATTGCAGTCGATGAGAGTGCGTCCAACGGGACATTGGACATCACATCCTCTCCGCAACCCGGAAAGTGAGTCTCCATCAGGAGCTCAATGGTTTCCCTATTACCCTCCGTGAAAGTACCATCAGGCCTCATAAGGGATCCTGGTGCACTGGGTGCCTTAGAAAGAACCTTACGAAGCCTCGCTGCCTCCGTAGTGCCCTCCACTTCCCCACAGAATTTAGACCACGATTCCCTTTTCGCCCTTCGAGTCGCCTTCTTAAAGGCATTAAAACTGAGACGGTACCGCTCCCAGTCCTCAGGTCTGTTCTCCTTCTTCGCCTTATTGAAGAGTTTTCTGCTCTCCGTCCTAAGTTTCTTAAGCTCCGGAGTCCACCATGGTTGGTGAATTTTTCTCGGTGGCAAGCGCTCAGGACACGAGTTCAGAAATGCTTCCCTAAGATTATCCGTCAATAGACGAACTGAACCTTCCACGTCTCGCACACTGACCGGGGTGTCCCGTTCTGGGCCCGGTATCGTCTGAACAAGACTACGAAATCTGGCCCAGTTTGTCTTCATAGGATTCCTATATGGAATCATTTCCCTAACAGAAAGATCAACGCTGAAGAGAATCCTATAATGATCAGAGAATGAACATTCTTGTGAAACTCTCCAGTCTTGGACTTCAACAGAGTCGGTATTCGATACCATGGTTATATCAATAACCTCTTCCCTAATCCTATTATAGAATGTTGGCCTATTGCCCCTATTACATATAATCAGATTAGTGGACATTAGGTAATCAAACAGTGACTCACCTCGGTCATTAATGTCAGTGCTGCCCCATAAAGAGTGATGAGCATTGGCATCACCCCCCATCACCAGATCATGGCCCTTGGTTATGCCCACCTCGACCAGATTACGGACTGCCTGTGATGGAGGGTTGTCTTCCTCATACGGGAGATACATCGAGGCAAGGAGCAGAGTGGGCATGCCCCTGCGCTCAAGTGCCGCCACCGTTAGGTCCCCATTGCTGTAATGAGACATAAGAAAAAGATTAATGCCCTTCCTATACAATATACAGCTTCTGATCCTACCTTCACACAGCGGAGAGAGAAGCATGAAGTTGCGTGATCCAAGTCCCCGAACCCTGTTGCCAGAAAGCCAAGGTTCCTGGATCAGGGCTACGTCCATCCTCTCCGTCTCCATGAAACGCAGCAATTCATCGGTCGCTGCCTCGCAGTGATGCAGGTTTATCTGCACCACCTTGATGCATCTAGGACGCATTGCTGGTATCCTCCTTGGGTAGAATCATCTTAAGATGGTTCAACCCAAACTTCACCGATCCGTTGGAGAGGCGCAGGAGGCGCAAAGACTCCGAGCCGACTTTTAGCCAGAGGTCCTTTCCGTCTCCTTTGTCCCTCGCTCGTCCCCTGATGATTCTCCAATCATCTGAACCAAGTCCTTTGTTCTGACGTTTCAGTAGTGTCAGAATGGCTTCATCCTCTATTACTGGAGGAGGAACCCACACCTTCACGGTCGTCTGAAAAGGGACCTGATCAATGGGAACGATATCGACATTCATACCCGGCCAAAGCTCGTCAAGATCCTGGATTGTGCTTTTGAGAAAGTTCAACGCTTTCTCATTGCCACAACCCACTATCTTGACACCTTTCTGCCACTTGGCGCCATCGAACGCAGTGAAGGAATCATCCTCACTGTGTGCGAGTGCGTCAACTAGTGCCCTCAGTATTCGTTCCTCCAACACCAGCCATCTGTCCGCTGCCATCCTACCTTCAGGATGACTCCGGTCCACAATGGCCACCTGTAGCTCAGGTGCAGATGGAAAGCTAGCCGATGGTTTCAACCGCTTACCCTCTGACACCTGCGTCTCACCTGACCTCTGTCGCTTTCCACCGGGCCTGAAGGCTTTGTCCTTGGAGATAGCCGTACTTCCTTTTGATGAGGACGGTACGGCCCGCACTTCGGATTTTCCGCCGTCAGGTCCGGCTTTGTCGCCAGGATCACCGCCAAACTTCGTACCCCCAACATTGCCACGTGAGGTGGACGGTCGCGTTGAGGGTGCTTCGGTTTGGTTGGTCGAACGCTTCCCGGACTCCGCAGGAACCTTGGAGTCCGTTCGCACCTTAATTTTATTGTTTTTTCTTATAAAAAAAAAAATACCGAATAGGCTTTACGCTGACTTATCTTGAGTTAAGCGGTGTTTATATTATCTGATTTTTCATTTGATTTCACGTCTGACAAATCAAATTAAAAATCGTACGAAATGATGTGATAGTCAAAAAAAGCTTGCATAAGTGTTTACACCATCAAATACAATCAGATGAAAACAATGTATTACCAATGTATTTATTATTGGTAATACATTATTTTTTATTTTGAAATAATGAAAAAGTAAGTATTTATTAGTAACTCAATATATATTTTAAAATAATGCAGAAAGTAAGTACGCGTCATTACTGGAAGTCCACAAAATAACAAGGTTGGCTACCGTTATCGTTATAATACCGTTATCGCTAAAATACCGTTTCAAATTGAATACCATTACCGTTACCTCTAAAAAAGTTTCCAAATACCGTTATCGTTACCGATACCGTTATTTTTATGGGTAGTTACCGGTATTTTACCGGTATTTATTAATTTATATAAAAAATGCTAAATTTTCAAGTTTTTTATAATAATCTTGAGTTTTTTTTATCAAAAAAATTTATAGATAATAATTTCACATATTGAAACTACGAGCATTGAATTTAAGCTTATAATCTGGGATTCTAATGCTTAAAATGAAAAATATGCTAAGTTTTTAATTGTTTTTATACGTTTATAACGCAATTTATAATACCGGTACGTACCGGTATTGCTGTTTCGATAACGGTATACCGTTACCGAAACAGTCCTAAATATCGTTACCGTAATAAACAAAATTCGATACCTTTACCGTTACCCTTACCGTTATTCGTTTCTGTAACCAACCTTGCAAAATAATGATATGTCATTACCGTTTTTACACTGGGCATACATACAAATCTGAGAAATTAGTGTTGCGAGTTAACAATTTTTAAAAAACGTCTAAAAATACCAATTTTTTTTAAGTTCTTTAAAATATTGCAAAAGAAATAATTTAAATTTCTGCAATTTTTTCATAGAAATTTGTATTATCAAAATACAAAAATTTTTTTTTTAATAAATTTTAACCATTTACGTGCGTATAGAGCCAGAGCGTCGAAGAACTTAATTCAATTTAAACCACGAAAAATTGAATTCAGAATTTAAAAGTGTTCATATACCATTCCATTTAACCATTCGTAAAGAATTCATTCATAAGCTTCATTCCCAAAGATTTAATAAGTATTGAATGAATTCCCAACTTGAATCATCAAAATCGCATGTTCATTCACAATTGTACTAATTGAATGAAGAAATTGTATTATCATTCACTTAGTGCAGTGTAGTTTGAAACTATTATTTTTATTCATATGAGCCATTGGTAGATATTACTAATAGGGGGAAATACAGGGTTTTTTAAACAATTACTTCACAAATCTAGTCTGCTTGGGAGTAGATTAAAAATTTAATTTTTTAATTTTCGTTTACATTTCATGCTATTCTACCAGCCAATTGGTAAATTTGGAGTTAAAAGCCATTCCTAAGCCCAAAGTAATTACTTCGAAGTAATTGCTAAGTTTTATTCATATGACCAAATGTCAAATTAAAATTTTTCATTGGACTAAGTGAATGAAAAAAAAATAATTTTTCATTCGCCTTTTTAACTAAATGAATTCAGGTTAATTTGGTTTCATTGAATTAGAATTCAAAATCAGGGTTGGCAGGCAATACCGCTAAAATACCGTTATTGATTCAAAACCCTTTCAACTGACTACCGTTACCCCTAAAATACCATTACCGAAATAACCAAAATACCGCTATCTTTAAAATACCGTTACCCAAATAATTGAAATACCGTTACCCTTAAAATACCGATACCGAAATAAATTAAATATCGATACCCTTAAAATACCCTTACCGATATAAATGAAATACCGTTACTCCTAAAATACCGTTACCGATATTTTTAATTTTCTGTTTTTTGCAATTGCACTGGATTATTGAGTTTTTTCGTACATTAAGTTGGTAAATTGGTTCTGTTCTTAATCTCTAAAAACTGACTACCGTTATCCTTAAAATACCGTTACCGAAATAACCGAAATACCGCTAACCTTAAAATACCGTTATCGAAATAATCAAAAAAACCGTTATCCTCAAAATACCGTTATCGAAATAACTAAAAACCCGTTATCCTTAAAATACCGTTAGCGAAATAACTAAAAAACCGTTACCCTTAAAATACCGTTACCGAAATAATCTAAAATAGCGTTACCCTTACCGATAACCGCAACGTTTCGGTTACCATCCATGATAATTAATTCATATAATTAAAAGCTATCAGGAATTATTATATAATTTATTCGGAAATAAAATTAACAATATTTACGTAAATTTACAATTATTTTTTATTTTAATTTGAAGAAGAGTTATATTGTAATTTTAGCGGTATGTTTTGCAAATTTCAACAGAACAGAATTTTTTACTGTTACTCCTTTGCAATTAATAAAAATATCTAAAAAAAATTTGTAAGTTCAAAATTAAAAAACATATCTTTATTTAGTTTTTGTTTCTTTAAATTTTATTAAGGAGTTACCGAATTAATGTATATTATAAAAAAACCGTATTATAATTTTTTATTAAAAAATGAGTACAATTAAATAAAACAAAAAAAAATTCAATGAAAAACCCTTGGACGTTTGTCAAAAGTCAAAAAAATTCAGTTTATGGTACTTTTTTGGTAGTGTTGTGTTGTTTTACAGTTGCTATAAAATTGTTTTTTTAATTTTAGGGAACTTTATGCGGATTTTTCCGAAAGTCTATGTTTTCATTATGGTGGCAAGCCTATGGATAGGGCTGATAGGCCCGAATAGCCTGGGATTTAATTAAAGTTTGAAATTGCAGTTATTATTTAAAATACTAATTACACTATGGAACATTTTTGGGATTATTTTCTGGGGGGTGAGAAATTCCAAGTCAGGGTGATGGTACTAGGTCAGTATAGTAAAACCCTCAAAGGGTTTGGCGTTCGTATGTGTCATTTTTCTTTATGACCTTTTAAATTTTTTCCTTATCTTGATGTTTTTTCGCTTAGTTGTAACTCGAGAACCACTTGTCCGATTTTGATGAAACAAATTTAGAAAAATTTAGAATTACAATTTCTTTAATCCGTTCATATAACATTTTTCTTTATAATCAACAGTTTTGCCGGTAAAAATAAATTTGTGGAGAAAAAAAAATATTTTTTTGCCTAAAAATTAAAATTTTTTATGAATTTAAAAACAAAAATACCGTTAGCGAAATAACTAAAAACCCGTTACCCTTAAAATACCGTTACCGAAATAATCTAAAATAGCGTTACCCTTACCGATAACCGCAACGTTTCGGTTACCATCCATGATAATTAATTCATATAATTAAAAGCTATCAGGAATTATTATATAATTTATTCGGAAATAAAATTAACAATATTTACGTAAATTTACAATTATTTTTTATTTTAAATTGAAGAAGAGTTATATTGTAATTTTAGCGGTATGTTTTGCAAATTTCAACAGAACAGAATTTTTTACTGTTACTCCTTTGCAATTAATAAAAATATCTAAAAAAAATTTGTAAGTTCAAAATTAAAAAACATATCTTTATTTAGTTTTTGTTTCTTTAAATTTTATTAAGGAGTTACCGAATTAATGTATATTATAAAAAAACCGTATTATAATTTTTTATTAAAAAATGAGTACAATTAAATAAAACAAAAAAAAATTCAATGAAAAACCCTTGGACGTTTGTCAAAAGTCAAAAAAATTCAGTTTATGGTACTTTTTTGGTAGTGTTGTGTTGTTTTACAGTTGCTATAAAATTGTTTTTTTAATTTTAGGGAACTTTATGCGGATTTTTCCGAAAGTCTATGTTTTCATTATGGTGGCAAGCCTATGGATAGGGCTGATAGGCCCGAATAGCCTGGGATTTAATTAAAGTTTGAAATTGCAGTTATTATTTAAAATACTAATTACACTATGGAACATTTTTGGGATTATTTTCTGGGGGGTGAGAAATTCCAAGTCAGGGTGATGGTACTAGGTCAGTATAGTAAAACCCTCAAAGGGTTTGGCGTTCGTATGTGTCATTTTTCTTTATGACCTTTTAAATTTTTTCCTTATCTTGATGTTTTTTCGCTTAGTTGTAACTCGAGAACCACTTGTCCGATTTTGATGAAACAAATTTAGAAAAATTTAGAATTACAATTTCTTTAATCCGTTCATATAACATTTTTCTTTATAATCAACAGTTTTGCCGGTAAAAATAAATTTGTGGAGAAAAAAAAATATTTTTTTGCCTAAAAATTAAAATTTTTTATGAATTTAAAAACAAAAATCGGACAAGTGGTTCTCGAGTTACAACTAAGCGAAAAAACATCAAGATAAGGAAAAAATTTAAAAGGTCATAAAAAAAAATGACACATACGAACGCCAAACCCTTTGAGGGTTTTACTATACTGACCTAGTACCATCACCCTGACTTGGAATTTCTCACCCCCCAGATTGGCTGTTGTACTGTGTTATTATTCCAAACTAAATGAATTTAATATAAAAATATTGTTTAAAAATTTGTCTATAAATTCTAAAACAGAAAATATTCGAGATGTTTAATTCCGTGTGATTTTACAAATCCACTCTGAAAATCCGAATCTCAGAACAGGGGTGTTTGATTTAATTTCAATTTAATAAAAATTCTGTGAATAAAAACATCATAATTACTTACAACACCCAAATGAAAAAGTTTTTTAAATTTATAGAAAAGTTTACAATTGTTATAGAAAATTTTACTAAGTTTAGGCCATTTTTAATAATTTAATTAATTTTTATCATCCTTTGACTTTTTCTACATATTTCATATTTTAGAAATTTCACCGTAAAAAGTATTTGCCCCAATTATGGAAACAACATTAAAAGTTAAAAAATTTCAAAATCGGCTTTAAAAATTTTTTTAAATATTTTTCTAAAATAAGTTGTAAGTTGTTTCTACAAACTTTTTAATTTGAGCTTACTTGTCTGGAAATATTTATGAATATGTTTAGACAAAAAATTCTTTGATTTTCGGATATCATCACTTTTTTTAAAGTTTTTGCATAGAAAAAAAGAATGGGGGTTTTTTTTTCTTTTTTATTTCAACGCCTTCCACTGGCGCAAGTCGGCCAAAAATGCTGATTTGGAGACCCATTTTCTGCAGAGCAAAAACGGCTGAATTTTTGGGTGATCTGACTTTACCATTCGATTCGACAGCAAAAATTAATATAAAAAACATTTTTTCCCCGTTTTCTGAATTGTCATTAGATTGGTCAAAAAATCCACTTTTTTTCGAAAATTTCAAAAAAGTTACTTTTTTATTACACACAATGAAAATGTATTCCCTGTTGAGAATATTGGTACAAAAATTTTTGATATACCGCAACCCGTTAAAAAGTTATTTAGTAATCAAATATGTTTAGTAAAAAAAAATCATTGTAATAAACATTACAAAACTTACAAATTATTTTGTCATTACTAAAAAATAAATTTATAATGCGGCAGCGAGTATTGAAAGCTGCATTTTAATTAGCTCAAATGCATTTTCATTGAATTAAAAAAAAAAAAATCCAAATTTGATTAGCTAATAACTTTTTAACGGTTTAAACGGATGAACTCTAATGTATATATGTATATTTATTTCTTTTCTTAGAAATATGCAGAAAAATAGTATAAGTCAAAATTTTACCTGAGTTGGAGGAATTGCAAAACTAATATTCAGATTTTATTTAAATACTTATTTATAAAATGTAAATTATATTGGGAATTGATCATATTTGATCCTAAACCGAACAAAAATAACACATTTAAATATTTTTTAATTATTTTTACTTTTTTTTTTTAAATAAAAAATCCGATTTGCTAATTTCAAATTAAAATCTCAAATTTTTTAATTAATTTTTTCTTTTAATTATAATTAATTTAAAACACAA
Organism: Leucophora obtusa; assembly: GCA_949987735.1. NCBI lineage: Eukaryota > Metazoa > Arthropoda > Insecta > Diptera > Anthomyiidae > Leucophora > Leucophora obtusa. The sequence goes on along the minus strand of OX465297.1, from coordinate 99,963,648 downwards.
TTCGAAATATTTTTATAAAAATGACTTTTATAACATAGCGCTTGAAATTTCTTAACGCGTTCGTTAACTTAATATTTTAATTTAACTCATAGGAAAGCTGCAATATTTAACTGTTTCCATGGTTGTATCTTTAAGGATACAGTGCGCATTTAAGGGTTAACAAAAAACTTTATTTACTTATCTGACAATCAAATATTTTAAAAATAAGTTATAAGTAACGGTGTTCCATTGTATTATATTAAATTTACCATCAACAGTATGTATAACTGTTTTCCGTCAATAAAAACAGCTCTCAAATATAATAAAAAGACGCTTGTGTGCATGAAACTGTTCGACATTGCTTTTTTAAAATCCGTTATTTAATTTTGTGTGTGAAAATCAGTTTTACATTAAGTGTGTTTGCGTACCCGAAAATTTGTACAAATTCGTACAAATTTGTACAAGTTTTTACTGGAAGGTGTTTGTTTACACAATTACTCAGTAAGGAGAGAGGAAAAATAGAAGGTAAAGTGACAGTTCAATACCAGAGAACTTACAAGTTTTTACTGGATGAATTTTTGCTAGTAAGAATTTGTAAGAAAAAAAACATATGATTTAAAACATATCATTGAAGAAACAAAACATTTGTCTAAATAATTTTGAAATAATTTTTTGTAAAAATAAAAAAAATATTTAAATATAAGCTTATTTACGATGGAAGGAGTAAGTAAGTGATCATTTTATTAGGTTTTATTTATTAATCCAATAATTTGAATAGGCTTATTTCGCAATCAGCTATTTTAATAAATGTTGCCAATTTAGCTATTTTCTCGGCAAATCTAGCGATACTTCAACTCGTTTAGGGGGATAAAATATAATTTAGCTATTAGCGGGAAAACTAGCGATTTTTCTTTTTAAGACAGTCTTCACATTTTCTTAGCATTTTTTTACATTTATTTCCTTGACAAAATTTTTAAATCATTATTCAGCGATTTATCGGTAAATTTTTATAGAAAACAAAAAAGTTCGAAAAATTTGGCGATGTATCAATAATTTTTTAAGAAAGTTTTAAGAAGTTTGAAAAATATAGCTATTTTTGTGAAATTTTTCAACAGAACCTAAAAAGTTCGTGCAATTTAGGGATTTATCGCTATTTAATTTTTTTTTATAATTTAGATATTTTCTAGTGATTTTTTAGTTTGATTTAGCGATATTTTTACGGAAGAATTTGGCCGCAGTATTTTACTAATTCTTACAATTTTTCTGTTTGCGTACATTTTTAGATATTTTTCTTTTTGAGAGTAAATTTTGCCTTACTCTCTGTAAATTTGTTACTGAGTAATTTTTACTGGACTTTACTGGAAAAGTACCCAAACACACCTATTGTTTTGTTTTTTTAGCTGTGGTTAATAATTTTGTTGCTGATCAGTCTTTCTTCGTTTTATTTTTTAAGCTACTACCCAGTCAGAAAAATACAAACGGGAAAGCGGTGGCAAAGCACTTTAACAGGTGGTACAAGTACTGGTAAAAAGTGCTTTCCCATTCCCAAAATGATAACATCATTGACAAAAGGACCGGCTGTTCAAAAAGCGCCGGAAAAGCACTGGAGGAACATAATTTTTAAACGTTGGCAAATCGCTGGCAAAAATAAATAAATAGGTGGTCTGAAAATATATTTTCCAAAATAAAATTTAAAAAAAGTTCATATGTATTTTTTTTGGTCCTGCCGTGATTTGAACCCAGGCAGTCAGATTGGCAGACGATTGCTCTACCCACTGAGCTAACGAGACATACTAATATTTGATAGCTAAACACATAAATGAGTGATAATAGCTGGACAACTACTGGCTGTGCCAAAATGCTAGTACTGGCAAACAATTTTTTGTAACTAGTATGCCAGTGTTGGGAGGGCAAAAAAAAAGTTGGTCTTGAAGGAGCTTTCCCACAAACAAAAAAATTTATTTTATAAAACAAAAAAAAATTTAAATTAAAAAAAATCCAAAAAAATTTTTTGCTTGCAACCGGATTTGAACTCGGAACCTCCTGACTACAAACATTTTTTAACTAAGCGTCAGCATTTTTATAAAATCATTGGTCTACCAGTGAATTGATTTTTGTACGTCTGGTAGCATTTGCTAGGTAGCACTGGATAACCACTGGTTGCAAACCTTGGCATATCACTCTAAGACAATTCTTTGGCAGTGGTTTTTTTATAAACCACCGAAATTTTTGTAAAACAAATACTGGTAAAACGCTTTTTGCAAACGCTGGCAAAGCGTCCCAAATGAGTGTTCTGCCAGTCATTTATTTTTAACACCGTGGTTACCCAGTGGTATGCCAGTGCTTGATTTTTTGTACCACTGGCGATTTCTGACTGGGTAGTTATACGACAGAAAACGATTTAATTGCTGGTGAATAACTGGTTGTGTGTATAAAAAGCTGTTTGTTTAACTTTTATTTTTTTTCACTTTAGTCTTTATAGCTGTTTGGTAAAACCGGAGGTTTTTACAATAACTCTTTTAGCTCAGTTTTTCTTTTTCAAAAAATAAACTTTTGCTATGCTACTGCTGATGAAATTTGATGGTAGCAGAAGTTTAAGCAATTGTTAAATGTGCAGTTTTGTTTTTTGTTTAGCTGATGAAACAGTTAAAAATAGGTGCTTTTGCTGAAATACCGTTAGCAATTGAAACCCTGACATTAACGTGTTAAAGAATCGTACTGTGAACAGCTTATTAGTTCGATTTTTAAATCTGGGGCCAGATTCCCGTAGTCGTAAGCGTTCGAAATTGTTAAAAAATCACGTCTTTAAAGTGCAAATAAAACAACACGAACAACCATTGTTACAACTTTAACTCATATTTGTAATAAAGGAACTAAATGCTTCACCCCTAACCTGGTTTTAATCTTTGTAATGTTTTACCTAGTGTCTTCAAATGCAATGAAATGTGCAAAGAAATTTGAAAATAACACACAAAACAACAACAACGAAAATAATTTTGTTGTTGCTTTGTGTTGAAGAATGAGAATGAACTCCTTTAATGTTTAACTTTGTTTTGGTTTTTGTTGAAAACAAAATAATTTGTAAATATTGTCGTTCAATTGAAAAATAAAATATTTTTCCAATTCCATGTTTAACTTCAAATCGACTACCATCCAGAGAAACAAGCCGACCAAAATAATCGGCGGCGGCGGCGATTGAGGTTGAGCCGGATAAAAATCGGCGGCGGCGGCGCAACCAAATAATCGGCGGCGGCGGCGGCTTGAGCGGCTGAAAACAACATTTTGTAATGTGATTTGAAAACGTTTAAGTTTTTTTACAAAAGATAGATATATTACTATCACTCTATATGCCTTTACGTTTTTTGCCATTACTCTTACCTGACCATCTCTCAAGGATTTGTGCGAATAATCTTCAAGGTTTACTATTTTTGAAAAGTTATTCATCATCGCTCTTATATCTGAAACATTTGGAATAATTATTGGAGGCGGTTTTTCTTCAGACAGCTCTTTGTTAGCTTTATCGTTAATATAATTATCATCATCATTATTGTCTACATCAAGTGCAGCAAACATGTTGTTGCTAGTAGGTACTTGGTATATCATCATTAGGGCAAGGAATTTCATGCACTTAAAAATGAAAAATATGCGGTTAAAAAAGAAAAATATGCACTAAAAACTATAATTTTTGCAAAAATAATGCACTTTAAAACTTAAAAATTTATTTAAGTTAGTTATTTTGCAAACAGACACAGAACTCGAAGATATCCCATAGGTCAATAAAGTTTTAAAAATGTTTATTTTGATTGAATCAAAATATGAAAACGTATAAATTTTTTATATTTTTTTACAAAATAAAAAATGATACTAAAAATATGCACAAATATGCATTAAAAAGCACAAAATATGCATTAAAAAGCCACCAAATATGCATTTAAAGTCGAAATATGCAAAAACATGCATTTATGTCAAAATATGCAACTACAAATCGATGCCAGTTTGTTCTAAATTTGATGATTCGGATAAATGTTTAGTCCATATTAGTTTTGGACTATCGAGAAATAACATGCATTTGCATGGAATTCCTTGCCCTAATCATCATTGTTGGTAGTTTTTTTTATTTTGATTGCATGCTTAACTAATCCTGGTGATCGATTTTGTCGTCGTTTCGTTGTTTAGTTTTCAGCGACTGTCTACCAGACAATATCGCTTGCTTCAGTAGACTCGCTGCTACTATCCATTTTGCTGTAACAGCAGAGGATTAGTATAGCAGAATATTAATCCCTTTGTTTACTACTGAATAATAAGTAATAATTTGTTGTTGATTTCAATATACAATGCAGTGTTGCCAACAAATTTTGAAAATAAATGGCTAGATCAGACCCAAAAATCGCTAGAAAATCTCTAGATTATAAACAGTGTAAATATTTAGCGATTTTATCGCTAGATTGTTGAAAAATGGTACTTAAAGCAGTTTTTACTCAAAAATTTCTTTAATATGTTAATAAGAAGTGTTATAAAGTTTTAAATAATGAAACATTTTACGATTAAGCTTCAAATAATGAGTCCTGATTTTCATTGAATTAATCTTAGTATTACGAATACACAATAGAGGGCGTTGTACGATGAAAAAGTGCATACCCATATTTGTGAAATGTGTATTTTTAGAGTTTTTTTTTACTAAAATCGTTTAAGATGTTGTGTTTTATAATAAAGGAATATCAATGTGCGAGTTTTATAATATTTTTCAACATAAAACCGAGTTTTAAAAATTATATTACGGCTGATAAAAAAAATCGCTAGATTTTTGGCTAATAGCTACAGGACAATTTTTCCCGCTAGGGGCGAAATAAAATCGCTAGATCTGACGAGAAAATCGCCGTTATGGCAGCACTGATACAATGTATTAAAAAAAGTTTTTTCTTAAAACAATAACAAATGTTATTGCTTTTAATTTTAAATAGAATTATAGAAAAGAGATCACAATTAACGTCTGCACTTTATCACGGTCAGAAAATCACTCACAAAAAAATATATATAAAATCAATTTATATAAGATTTGTTGTTGGTTCACGTGTGATTTGTTTCATGTTCGCGCAGATCCATGGCTAGTCAAGACTCTATCTAACAAATGGACCTAAATATTTAATATAACATACAAGTTTTATTTAATAAATTATAAACATACCCTTTTAGTACCAAGTCCTTTTCGTTGAAACATAACTTGCAAAATATTAATTTTGCCAGCACATTTTTTTGCCAATGTAAAGGGCTCCAAAGTAATCCCAACATTGGGAAATTAATAACCCCCTTGGAACTCAAAACAATTTTTGCCTCTTATAGAATTTTCAGACAATTAAAGCATACTGGGAATCAATTTTTTTTTATTTATTCTTTTTAATTTTAACAAATTAAGGAATAAATAAAGACCATAGAAAAAATACATATCGATTGATTTAAGAAATTTAACTTGTTTGAAGGCTTTTGAATGGAGGCTTTGTGAGAAAGTTTGGGCAGGATGCACACATCTTGTAGGGACCCATATGAATTAGATGCCCAATCAATAATGTCCTTAAATGATGAAATTATGTGATCAATTCGAACATTGGTTTGAGCATTTTATCCGTAAGTGTCCTTTTCTAAATATTATAGAATTTTACAATATCTCTTATCTTTACTTTTTCATTTATTTGTTACAAAATGTCTAATTTATACAAAATATTCAACTGGACCTTTTTTTTTATTAAATCTTCATTTACATAACCGAGCCCTTAGGACCTTATATGGCCAATTAAAGTTACTAAAAACTACATTTTTAAAAATGTATTTTAGAATTGAAAAAATATATATGGGTGATATCAAAAAATGTGATAAAAACCATGTAACCAGCTAATTTCAAATGCATGGATTATATTTGAGTTATATATTTCGATATATATCAGCGCATTGTCACCTGTTTTACAAAATTTATAACAATCTGACCAATTTTTGGTTAATATATAAAATTTGTAACCAATTTTATAGGCCAAATGTAAACTCCGTAACCAGTAACTCGTAAGGTTTTTTAACTTTAATAGCTTATATTTTAATAACCAATGAAGCTAAACACTAACTGTAAGAATTTATATGAAGAGGAGAAGTAACGCTTTTAACAAAAATTAATACATTTTACAAACTTTTTCGTATATCTATGCTAACACGACTTCAACTCTGTAACGATTTTTCGTCATAATTTTTGATAAAAATGCGTACACCAAATACATATATTGAGTTTTAAATGCAAAGTTAAGCAGCTATGTTTTTTTATTAATTGATTTTTTACACATCTGCAAAGAGTTGCATTCTGAGTTATTATAAATATTAACCAATTAAGAAATTTTTTTTTTTAATTTTTTTCACAGTATAAATTTATATAAGCTTTTATAGCTTAAAAAAATTATATTTATAAAAATTTAATATTTAGAAGATTTTACCTTTTTTCTTTTCATATAAAAAAATTGTTTTTAGCTCTGGTTGTTCAAGTTTTATGAATTAGTAAATTCTTTTTAAAAAATATATTTATTTTTAAATTTTTTATATTTGAAAATTGATACTTCCAGCCGAAATGAGCCGAAAAAATCGGCGGCGGCGGCTGAAGCAAAAATGACCGGCGGCGGCGGCTTAAACGGCTCACGGCGGCTGGCTTGTTTCTCTGCTACCATCTATTAACATGTTATGGGCCCTTCCGCGTAAAAGAAAAGGGTGGTGCAAATAATTAGTGACAATTAATTTAAATAGTGTTGTAAATAAATTAAAGAAAAAACAACGAGGTTCAAGATTCAAAATGTCAACAAACAATCAAATCGAAAAACTTCTTGGAAGTCAAAATTTCGAGGATTGGAAATTTACTGTTGAAGCGTATTTTCAAATGAAAGACCTGTGCAATGCTGTCCAAGGAACGGAAGCAAAGGACGAGAAGAAAATACAAGCTAAAGCAGAATTAATTTTGATGGTTGAAAAATCGGTATTTCCACACATTCGTGAGTGTAAGACTGCGAATGAAATTTGGTGCACACTAGCAAGAATTTATGAAGATAGTGGACTCGTGCGAAGAGTCGGTTTAATTCAAAAGTTTTGTTCAACAAAATTAAAGGATTGTTCTAGTGTTGAAGAACATATGAATGACAAACGGCTCACAAATTAAGAGCAGCTGGTCTTAAAGTGGATGAAAAATGGGTAGGTTCTATGATGTTAGCTGGATTACCCGAAGAATATAAGCCAATGATAATGGGCATACAAAGTTCCGGTATAAAAATTACTGCTGATGCCATCAAACTTAAATTTTGCAAAGAAATGGAATCAACGGATGTGGCATTTGCTGGTCATAAGAAAAGTTTTAAAAATAAAGAACCTAAATGTTATAATTTTAATCAATATGGTCACATTGCTTCAAAATGTCCACAGAAATCATCAAAGCTGAATTTTAAGAAAAAAGGGAATGCCATGGTAGGATGTTTTTCTACACGTGAGCTAAATAGAAACGACTGGTTCTTTGATTCTGGCGCAACCGCGCATATGTGTTCCAATTCTGAATTTTTCAATAATAAATTTCAAGAAAAGAATTCAGAAGTGACAATTGCGAACAACTCAACAATGCTAGTAAAAGGTGAAGGCCAAGTAAAAATGATTGCTAAGGTTGGAAAATTCAAAAAAGAAAATGTTACCTTCCGAGATGTTTTGCATATTCCCGATCTTTATATTAATCTGTTATCAGTTTCAAAAATAGTTGAAAGTGGTTTTGATGTCAACTTCAATAAAAGGGGCTGTAAAGTTTTAAACAATAATGGTGATGTAATAATTACTGGCGACCTGGTGAATGGTATGTTTAACATGAATATTGCTAATAATGCACTTATTTCTGAAGTGAGAATTCAAGAATCCAATCTGTGGCACAAACGTGTTGGTCATGTTAATAATGAAATCTTAAAGAACATGAATTCAGGCGCTGTTCTTGGTGTTAATTGTGATATCAACAAGCAAAGCTGTATTACTTGCTTAAAAGGTAAAATGTCAAGATCTTCATTTAATGATCCTGGAATGCGTGCAACTGAATTGCTAGGTGTTGTACTCACTGACGTATGTGGACCGATGGAAGTACCCTCAATAAGTGGTTCCAAATATATGCTAATTTTTGTTGATGACTACAGCAAAAAAGTGTTTGTATATTTCATTAAAAGAAAATTTGAAGTTCCAGAAAAATATTGTGAATTTAAGAAATTTGTAGAAAATCAAACAGGTAAAACAATCAAAGCCTTGAGAAGTAACAACGGCACTGAATATTGTAATAACAAGATGAAGAAGATATTGATTCAAAGTGGAATTGAACATCAACGTACTGTACCGTACACTCCACAACAAAATGGTATGTCCGAAAGAATGAATCGAACAATTATAGAAAAAACAAGATGTCTCTTGATAGAATCTGCTTTATCTAAGAATTTTTGGGCTGAAGCGGCAAATACGGCAGTATATTTAATCAATCGTACTCCTTGCAAAACCTTAAATGACATATCTCCTGAAGAGATTTGGTCTGGCAAGAAGCCCAATTTAAAATATCTAAAAGTTTTTGGATGCAAAGCCGTTATTCATATACCAAAGGAAAAAAGAAAGAAGCTCAATGCTAAAGCCAAAGAAGTTGTGTTTGTGGGTTACTGTGCCCACTCAAGGACCTATCGTTTTTATGATCCCCTTTGCAAAGAAGTTAAGCTAAGTAGAGATGCAAAATTTATGGAAGATAAATTTAATGATAATGAAATGCCTAGAGATGATTCACAATTCTACACCGAAAAAATTCCGTAGTCACATAGTTAAAGAATTCCATAGTTGATTTAAAAAAATATTAAACAACTACGATGATCATAAATAGCCAGGGTTTTAGTTGAGAGCAACAATATTTATTAGTTATTGTGAATACTACTAATGCTTAGAAAATGTCAAATATATTAAAAAAAAAACAATCAAATATTTTATTTTTAAAATTTTTTCAATAAATATTGTGATGAAATTTTCATATTTCTTATTTGCAGATTCTGCAAATAGTGTGTAATAAATCCTGTAGTAATTTAATGGTAAGAATTTCTAATTTAAATGTAAAAAATATATGTAAGTTCGTGATTGTTTTTATTTTCCAGATTTTAGAATAACAAGAAAACCATCTTCATAAAAACCAAAGGAGGAATGTTTTGAAAACAAGAATTGATAGGAAGAGAAAGGCAGCAAATCTTAAATACAAATATTTTATGTGTAAATTAAAAGTGTTAAAATAAAAGTGCTCCGAAAATAATTTACAATTTTTATTTGGTTTTTATGGCTGTTTCCCACCAATTTCAATTTTATTTTGTATTTACTATCATATCGCTGCAAGTACCTATATTCCTAGTTAATTTGCTTATATTCAGAAAACTTAGTTGACAACAACTAAATCAATTCAACTATATATTAGTTAGGGGTATTTCACCTATGAGATAGTTGAAAATTTCGTTATAATCAACTAAGAAATTTTTAGGGTGTATATATTACCCGGATGTTATTCAGTGGGGGATGAAGATGATCCAGAAGATGCTAATTTTGTAAATCTACAATATACTATTGCTACGAATTTGGAAGATGGTTATAACTAGGGCAAGGAATTTCATGCACTTAAAAATGGAAAATATGCGCCTAAAATATGCGGTTAAAAAAGAAAAATATGCATTATAAATATAAGAAATATGCACTAAAAACTATTAATTTTGCAAAAATAATGCACTCTAAAACTTAAAAATGTATTTAAGTTAGTTATTTTGCAAACAGACACAGAACTTGAAGATGTCCCATAGGTCAATAAGGTTTTAAGAATGTTTATTTTGATTGAATCAAAATATGAAAACGTATCAATTTTTTATATTTTTTTACAAAATAAAAAATGCTCCTAAAAATGAAAAATATGCATAAATATGCTTTAAAAAGCACAAAATATGCATTAGAAAGGCACCAAATATGAATTTAAAGTCAAAATATGCAAAAACATGCATTTATGACAAAATATGCAACTACAAATCGATGCCATTTTGTTCTAAATTTGATGATTCGGATAAATATATAGTCCATATTAGTTTTGGACTATCGAGAAAAAACATGCATTTGCATGAAATTCCTTGCCCTAGTGATAACCTAAATGCTGTTGATGTTAGATCGAAAAATACAACATATGACGTACTTAGTGCAGAAAGAGAATCAGAAGAAGAACAATATTTCTCTGATGAAGCAGATGGGGGTATAGCATTTGAAGGGTTTGAAGAAGAATCCGCAAGTTTTCCTACTAGATCATCTAATGCAGGAATCACACCACCGCAAGATAATAGACGTTCATCAAGAGTACCGAAACCAGTGATAAGGTACGGTTATGAATGCAATTTGGCTCATGCAGATGAAGAGCCGAAAACTGTAAAACCAGCACTAGAAGGTGAAAATAAAATACACTGGCAAAGGGCAATGGATGATGAATTAAACGCTTTTATTCTTTATTTTATTGGTACATGGGAAGTTGTTCGTTTGCCCAAAGAAAAGAAACCTATAGATAGCAAGTGGTGTTTCAAAATCAAGAGGGACTCGAAAGGTGATATAGAACGTTTCAAAGCAAGATTGGTTGTAAAAGGCTATTACCAACGTTATGGAATAGATTATGAGGAAACATTTTCCCCGGTTGTTAGATATTCATCAATCCGTCTACTTTTAAGTTTGGCTGTACAATATAATCTGGATATATGTAGATCAAATGGACGTAGTGACTGCATTCCTCCAAAGTGAGTTAGATGAAGAAATCTAAATGAAAATCCCTGAAGGCTTTAATGCAAAGGAAAGTACGGTATGTAAACTTAAAAAATCTTTATATGGTCTGAAACAAGCTAGTAGAGTTTGGAATAAGAAACTAGATAGTACGTTAAAGAATATTAGTCTATTACAATCGAAAACTGAGCCTTGTGTTTATTACAAAGTAAAAAATGTCGAAATTACATACGTTGCAATTTATGCTGATGATATCTTAATATTCACAAATAAAGCTGAAAACAAATTACACATAAAGAATAGTTTGACTAAGAACTTTAAAATGAAAGACATTGGTGAGGCACATTATATATTAGGTATGAAAGTTACCCGAGATCGAACTAAAGGGAAGTTATGGTTAGATCAAGAATTATACATTAACAACGTATTAAAGAAGTTCAATATGACTGATTGCAAACCAGTTGCAATACCATTAGATGTTCACAAGAAAATTTCAAAAGAGATGTCTCCGAAAACAAAAGAAGAAATTGATGAAATGAAAAATATACCGTATCAAGAATCCATTGGCAGTATTTATGTATGCTGCGCAAGTTAGTCGACCAGATATATCATTTGTAGTGGGGGCTTTGCCCAGATACAATAACAATCCTGGTAAAGCGCGTTGGCAAGCAGTTAAGCGTGTCATGAGGTATCTGAAGGGTACAATAAACTACAAGTTAGACTTCTCAAAAGATGAAAAAGAATACTTGGAAGGATTCTCTGATGCAGATTGGGCTGGTGACCTAGATGATAGAAAATCAACTTCTGGCTATGTTTATAAATTTCAAGGAGGTTGTATTTCTTGGAACTCCAAGAAACAACAGACTACTGCTTTATCAACAACAGAGTATATGCACTCAGGGAATTATGTAGGTAAAATCAACTGCAAATGACAGTTAAAATAACTGCATTTGCACCTTAAAAGGTGTAGACTACATTTGCAGTTAAATTAACTGTAATATGAAGTAATTTTTAACTGTTAAAAATCAACTGACAAATGTAGTAAAAACAACTACAAATGCAATTGAAACAACATACATGCAAATTATTGTAAAACTGTACAAACAACTTGCAAATGTAGTTAAAAAAACATAAATAAAATTTTTTTTTTTAATTATTAATTTAATAAAAAAAACAAATTTATGTAAACACTATTAACTTAATTTTATTCTATAATAAATTTAAAATTGAGAAATCAAAATTTACACTTAATGTCACTTTTTTCACTATTAAGATATTGTTGTACATGTCCGTCTGTGAGGGATGAAATATGCTGTTGTTTGGCTTCCTTTTTTTTCTCCAGGTAGAAAGGGATGAGAATATAAAAGAACTGAAAGAAAATAAATACAATATTTTTTTAACATTCCCCGTAAATAAATTTATATTATAAAACTTACCTTATTATTTTAGTAATTTAATAAAAAATATATAACCTTTTCCGTATTACGCGTGCTCACTCTTTGGCGTTGTTTTATGACTAAGACAAGAGAAAACATGTTATACTCATATTCTTGCACTAGAAATTTCTAAACAAGTGATTCATACACATACTTCTGTTTGCTTCGTGTGTGTGCATACTAGTGTTTCCAATTCGGTTAATCGATTAACCGATTCTTCGATTAATCGCCTCTATTTCGGTTAATGTCGAAACAAATAATTTAAAACTCAAATAATTATTCGACCCGAATAATCGGTTAAAATAGGTCGATTAACCGGTTACCTTTTTTATGTGGAATTTTTCCTTTATTTTCCCAAAATTTTATAATTTTTAGCTTAAAAATTGCAAGAAAAGCTCGGAAAAACAAATACTAACGAAAATACCATCAAAATCTTTAAAAATTAAGTGAAAGAGGTCCTTAAGGCTTTAGATACCTTTTCTTGAGCAACGTTTTTTTTTTGCGATTTTCGTAAATTTTTTTTGTTTGTTTACTATTTTTACAATTTTTTTGTTCGTTTACTTTTGAATATTTTGACAACTTTATCAATACTTTTTCTCTATTACTAGTTTTACTAGCAATGTATTCTTACAAACCTTTTGTATCTAAAGTTTTTAAGATTTTTAAAGTTTTTGTAAAGAAATAAAAAATCTACATTAAGTTTTCATTTGTAATAGTTTTAGGTTTGCTTTCCTTAACCTACTAATATTTGACAAAAAAAATTTAATTTTAAGTAGCTTTAGCAGCATTTTTACACAACTTTTTCTACTAGTATCGTATAAGAAATATTTCAATTTAAAAAATCTCAACTTTTCAGCCTACACGCAGAAAAAAAACAGGTGGAACTTTATCTAAGTGCTTTAGGTTTGCTTTCCTTAACCTACTAATATTTGACAAAAAAAATTTAATTTTAAGTAGCTTTAGCAGCATTTTTACACAACTTTTTCTACTAGTATCGTATAAGAAATATTTCAATTTAAAAAATCTCAACTTTTCAGCCTACACGCAGAAAAAAAACAGGTGGAACTTTATCTAAGTGCTATGTAATTATACAACTACATAAGTTCGAAGTAAGTTTTACAAATTTCTAGCAAAATATATATAAATTTTCGGATATTTTCCACTACACATGTATATATTTTGCAAGCATTGTATATAATTTACAAAAAAATGTGGATATTTTATTAGAACTTTGTAAAACTAACTTGAAAATTATGTAGTTGTATAATTACATAGCTCTTAGGTAATATTCCCAATGTTTTTTTCTGTGTGTAGACTATGAAAACTTTTTTAAATACATCGAGTTAATATGCCACGTATATATATATAACAAGAAGAGGCAGCTTTTTGTATTTTTATTTATAAAAATATTAAGGAAATAATTTTTTCAAACGCGTCATATAGACTAACTGCAATTAATATTGTAATTAATATGCATTAAACGATTAATCGATTAATTGCCAATTTTCTCGAATAACCGACCCGAATAACCGGTTAATCAATTTTAGTGATTTTTCGAATAATGATCTAACCGGTTAACCGCCTACGTCGAATAATTGGAAACAGTAGTGCATACAGACTTGAAAATTTAAGTATTTGTAAATAAAATTCAAAATAACTGCATAAAATAAATGTTACTACAATGTAGTAATTTTTGTAGTTTGTTTAAAAAATAACTGTCAAAAACATTGAAAAATTGTTCTAAGTAAATTAACTACAATTGTAGTTAAAATAACTGCAACCGCGTTACTACATAAATAACTGAAATGTAGTAACTGCAGAACTTTTCTGAGTGAGGCTTTATCTGCCGCTAGTCAAGAAGCGTTATGGCTGGAGTCATTGTTCAATGAACTTGGCAGGCCGTCATCCGTCATTATCAAATGTGACAATAAAAGTACTATAAACTTATCACAAAATAGTACATATCATTCCCGTTCTAAACACATCGACATATGGCATCATTTTATAAGAGAGCTCGTTGAAGACAAAAAGATTATCATTGAATATTTAAATACTGAAGAAATGGTGGCTGACGCTCTGACGAAATCCTTAACTGGTTTGAAGCAATTACATTGTTGTGAACTTATGGGTCTAGGAGTTCAATCTAGTGGGGGTGTTGAAGAATGAGAATGAACTCCCTTAATGTTTAACTTTGTTTGTTTTGGTTTTTGTTGAAAACAAAATAATTTGTAAATATTGTCGTTCAATTGAAAAATAAAATATTTTTCCAATTTCATGTTTAACTTCAAATCGACTACCATCTATTAACACTTTGTGTGGTATTTTCAAATATCTTTGAACATTTCATTACATTTGAAGACACTAGGTTAAGTAACAAAATTGCTATCGTATAACACTCGATCACGACTGCGGTAAATAAAGTTGTCAAATTTACGAAAAATGATAATTTACTACTTAAACGAGTTAAAAGGTTAAAGTCGGGCATGCCGACTATATAATACCCTACACCAGTCTGACTTAAACTTGGATCCGAAATTTGAATGGGTTAAAACGGACTTGTGTCAAAATATTCTATAAAATCATAAAAGAGAAAATCGAAAATATAGCCCATGTGGGCGATAGGTCCAAATATGGACCGATCCTATCTAGAATCAATAGGCTTTTTCCTTGGAACCATGTAAGTCAGCGAACCAAATTTCATAGAAATATCTTCGTATTTGCGACCTGCAGCGTGTAACCAAGCCAATTTTGGGGGACCCTTATATGAGCACTAGGTCTAAACATGGACCGATTTTAACCAAAATCAATAGGCTTCGTTCTTAGGCCGACATAGGTCTGTGTACCAAATTTCATTGAAATATCGTCGTATTTGCGACCTGCAGCGTATAAAAAAGACAATTTCGGGGGGTACCCTTATATGGGCACTAGGTCTTAACATGGACTGATTTCAACCAAAATCAATAGGCTCCGTTCTTGGGCCGACATAGGTATGTGTACCAAATTTCATTGAAATATCTTCGTATTTGCGAACTGCAGCGTGTAAAAAAGAAAATTTTGGGGGTACCCTTATATCGGCACTAGGTCTAAACATGGACCGATTTCAATCAAAATCAATAGGCGTCGTCCTTGAGCCGACGTAAGTCGGTGTATCAAATTTCGGTGTATCTTAATATTTGCGACCTGTAGAGTGCGCACAAGAATGCATGGACAGACAGAGAGACGGAGGGACGGACGGACATCATTAAATCGAAATAAAAAATTCTGAGCCGATCGGTATACTATAAGGTGGGTCTAGGACCAATATTTTTTGGTGTTACAAATATCAGCACAAACTTATAATATCCTCTCCACGTAGTGGTGTAGGGTATAAATAGTATGAACTGTGAATACCCTCAATATAATTTTGAATAAATCATATCTCACTATATTCAATTCCAAATCATTCATTTAAGCTGGATTCACAATTCTGGAGTTCTCCACTCTGCAGAGAGCAGTTTGTTCATTTCTTTTCCGTACCCTCCACTCTGCAACATGGAAGTACTCCACCATAGTAAATCCAGCTATAAAGTGATTATGAATTATTCAGATTCAAAGAATAAATACATTTTAATACGACTCTATCCAAAAAAGAATTATTTTTTAAATTCTAATCCATTAGCACTAAGAAAATTAAAAAATTGTTGTAGAATAAAGCACAGTCCAACATTGGTCTTAAAACCAAGGTTGGTTACCGAAACGAATAACGGTAAGGGTAACGGTAACGGTATCAGATTTCGTTTATTTAGGTAACGGTAAAGGTAACGGTATTTAAGACTGTTTCGGTAACGGTATACCGTTATCGAAACAACATGTTCATATATGGTTTATGTATGGACACATATGAACAAATATGGATTTTTTATAAACATATATGGATTTTATATGAACATATATGGAAGTATATGTTATTCCATACATGGAAAAAGATTTCATATACATACATATATGGAGGCATCTGCTATTTCATATATGGAAAAGGCACTCATATATGGACAAATATGGAAGTATATGATATTCAATTTATGCAAAAGTGACTTGTATATGAACAAATTTGCAAGAATACATTTTTCCATATGTGTAAAAAGAAATCATATATGGATAAATATGGAATTATATTTAATGCCATGAATAAAAAAAGGAACATATGTAGCGCCTAATTTGAATGTCATACATAAATTTATATCTATCGTACAACCTTATAATAAAGGACAGCAACGTTCGCATGTATTCGCATATATTTAATAAATGTATATGTTCATATATGAACATATACTGAGGTGTTACCTCATTTTTCGGATCCATACATATATGGTTGAACCATAAATGTTCATATATGGACATTTTTCACCGGGATGGCATATTTTTAATTTTAAGTACTGAAAATACAGATTTTAAGCTATAAATTCAATACTGGTAGTTTTAATAAGTAAAATTATTATCTATAAATTTTTTGTAAAAAAAAACACTCAAGATTATAAAATAAAAAATAAAAAAATTGTATTTTTTATATAAAATAATAAATACCGGTAAAATACCGGTAACTACCCATAAAAATAACGGTATCGGTAACGATAACGGTATTTAGAAATGTTTTTAGAGGTATCGATAACGGTAACGGTATTCAATTTGAAACGGTATTTTAGCGATAACGGTATTATAACGATAACGGTAACCAACCTTGCTTAAAACATGTTTGCTTTACATATATTTTAGAATATGGCTACCACAATGTACATATGTGACATCCCACCTTATGATGTCACAATACATAGAAATGGTAAAGGCAACTCTCAAGACTAATAGTGGAATGTGGAATAAAGTCAGTTTCATAAACGTAACAGTTTTTTGGATTTGTCCATTTGAATGCATAATTTTTGCTGGGTTCAAGTTATGCAAAACTAAAATAATTTTACAAATTGGCATCACTTTTTTAACTGACACTTCCAAACAGAAACATATAACCAAAACAAACTGTAAACTTGTACAACAACAAACGAAATTAAACCTTAATAACTATACGGTAATTAATGAAACAATAATATAATTAAAAATGGAAATTACGTTAGCGATCTTAAAACCTCATGTGGTGCGCAATACAATTGCGCTTCAAGCGTTGAAACGTTTAATAAAAGAAAATTTTCAAATATTGGATTCCAAAGAAATGCACATTACGAAACAATTATCGGAAAATTTCTATGCAGAGCACAAAGGAAAATTCTTTTACAATAGGCTAATAACATTTATGAGCAGGTAACATATAAAGAACACACATATGTAGGATAAAAAAATTATATAAAAATTATTTATTTTACCTGTTTTAGCGGCCCCTGTTATGCTTTTATATTACAATCGAAAGATAGCATCTCAAAATGGAGAACATTAATGGGCCCTACTAAAGTTTATAGGGCGGTATATTCTAATCCAGACTGTATACGAGCTATTTATGGTCTCTCGGATACTCGCAATGCTTGTCATGGTTCAGATAGTGAAGAATCGGCATTAAGGGAAATATCTATAATTTTTCCAGATTTCAATAAAGATAAAGTATCAGCGAACAGCTGATGAGAGCAATATGAGATGATGCGTCACAGTGTTGCCATTTGGGTGCATTTTACTGTGTACCAGGTGATTTTTTATAAAAACCCATTTCTAAACGAGTAAAAAGGTTAAAGTCGGGCAAGCCGACTATACAATACCCTACACCACTCTGGTGTATTGTTTGGATCCGAAATTCGAATGGGTTAAAATGGGGCTTGTGTCAAAATTTTCTATAATGTGAATCAGCGCACCAAATTTCATTCAAATATCTTAATATTTGCGACCTGCAGTTTGTAACCAAGCCAATTTTGGGGGGACCCTTATATGGGCACTAGTTCTAAACATGGAGCGATGTTCACCAAAATCAATAGGCTCCGTCCTTGGGCCAACATAGGTCTATGTACCAAATTTCATCAAAATATCTTAATATTTGCGACCTGCAGCGTATAAACAATATAATTTTGGTGGGACCCTTATATGGGCACTAGGTCTAAACATGGACCGATGTTTACCAAAATCAATAGGCTGCGTTATTGGGTCAGCATAGGTCTGTGTACCAAATTTCATCAAAATATCTTAATATTTGCGACCTGCAGCGTATAAACAGTATAATTTTGGTAGGACCCTTATATGGGCACTAGGTCTAAACATGGACCGATGTTCACCAAAATTAACAGGCTGTGTTATTGGGCCAATATAGGTCTGTGTACCAAATTTCATCAAAATATCTTAACTATTGATGTTAATGATTATTTTATGTTAATATGTTAAGATAAGTTACCACTGGTTACAATTATGTACTGTGTTAAAACTCTGTATTGGGAACTCTGTATGGAATCAAGTTTTGTTTTTGTATTTAGTTTTTCAATACTGACATTTTGTATATTTTTAACTTTCAATAAAACATTTACAATAATAGGTTGTGAGCCCAGGAAGCTCTTGGAAAATAAAGTCAAAATCAAGAAAGAAGAAATCCCAGCGAATAATCAAGATTTTCAAGCAATTATTTCAAGATAATCAAGAGAAAATGGATTTTGCAAAGAATATTAAAGTTCTTCAAGGTGAGATTGACTGGCCTATTTGGAAGCGCAAAATTAGAGATCTGTTGGATTACCATGAAGGTGCATTGGATGCAATTGACAGAAAATTGCATAAGCCATTACCTCTTGATCCATCTGCTTCAACAGAACAAAAACGGCTATTTAAGGAAGAAAGCGGTTTGTATAGAAAGGCAAACAGTTATGCAAAATCAGTGCTGTGCAGTTCCATAAGTGACGATATATATCAGAAAGTTATGGACAAAGAAACTGCAGCAGATGTGTGGGATGCTCTCAAGAATCTTTTTGAAGCTACAGCAAAAGACCAATTGTTCAAAATATGTTCGGATTTTTTCTCATTCAATTGGAATAATAATCAAGATGTTACCATGCATATAGCCAAATTAAAAAGTTTATGGCTAGAATTTAATAGTGGTCTTAAGGCAAAGAATTTGAACGAGTTGCCAGATTTATTGCTAGTGGGTAAGATTCTACACATTTTGCCATCAAGTTTTGAAAATTTCAAATCAAGCTGGATGATGCTAAGTAAAAATGAAGATAAGACATTTGAAGAATTATCTATTCAACTATCGATGTATCAACGTAATTTTGGAAAAGGAAATAGTAATGATGAACAAGAAGCGCTTTTGGTAAAAGGAAAATCTAAGGTGCGAGATTCCAAAAATATTTTCAAAAAGAAGGATGATGTCTGCAACTACTGTAAGAAGAAAGGACATTGGGTACGAGATTGCCGTAAATGGGCAGCCGATGGTAAGCCTAATAGAGAAGTAAATGAGGCAAAAGCTGTGTCTCAAAAGTGTTTGCCATTATTTTGTGAAGAAGCTAATGCGGTTCAAGATGCCGATGCCGCAGGATGGTGGATTGATAATGGAGCAACACGTCATGTGACAAATAATATAAATTTTTTCAAGAATTTTGAATCATTTTCAAACTCGAAATATATAAAAGCTGCTGGTAAGGAAGTTCTACAAGCTGTTGGTAAAGGAACAATAGATATAGAATCAAAATGCCACAATAAAATCGAGATATTAAGTTTAACAGATGTCTGGTATGTACCTAACATATCAAGGAATTTGTTCTCAGTTCTGGCTGCACAGGATAAGCAACGTAATAGTAAATTCATATCCACTACAACAAATTGTAAGCTTATTGTTGATGGTGAAGTACTTTTATGTGGATCAAGGTCAGTATATGGAACATTATATAAAGCAAATATTAGGCCCATAATACAAGATAACAAGGAACAGATAAATGCAGTTCAAGATTCTAATTTACTGCAACTTTATCATGAACGATGGGGTCACCAAGACAAACGACACATTCAGAAGATGCTGAAAATAGAAATGGGTATTGCTACAAGAGATGATAAAACCATTTGTGAGCCGTGTATCTATGGAAAGGCTCATCGATTGCCGTTTGGTCATAGAGTAAAAGCCACAAGTCCAGGTGAACTTATGACTACAGATCTGTGTGGTCCATTTAGTGAATCGTTTGGTAAAATGAAGTACCTGTTGATATTTAAAGATGTCTACACCAAGTACCGTTTTGGGTTTGTTATAAAACAAAAATCTGATGTCAAGGAATGCCTAGAAGAAGTATTAATGACAGCAAAAACCCATGGTTATCCGATTAAGGAATTGTTAAGCGATAACGGTGGTGAGTTCGAAAATAATAATGTTAAGATAATTTTGAAGAAGTATGGCGTTGTACAGAGGTTAACAGCACCATACACCCCACAACAAAATGGTGCCAGTGAAAGAGAAAATCGCACAGTTGTTGAGATGGCTCGTACATTCAAGTACTCCAATGATGAAGCAAAGTTTCCAGATGCGATATGGGCTGAATTAGTAAGAACATCTATATACGTACTAAACAGGACTGGAAAATCATCAGTTGAAGGTAAAACTCCCTATGAATTATGGATTGGAAAGAAACCTAGGATACATCATTTAAGAATAATAGCCAGTGAATGCTATGTCCATATTCCTAGACAAAAGAGAAAGAAAATGGATGCCAAAGCTACAAAAGGCTATCTCATTGGGTATGATAATGATGAACGTTACCGAGTTTACATTAAAGAAAAACGTAACGTTATTCTTTCACGTGATGTTAAATTTGTTGAGAAAACAAAATCGTGCGTGACTAATAGTACTAGTAGTGAAGATGAAAACAGAAACATGAGTGATGAAGACAACAACTTAGAAGAAGAAGTTAAGCTAAAGTTTGAAGATTTTAAGCGACGTATTACAGAAGATGACTGTAGTATACGTGATGATGAACAAAATTCAAGAAATCAAGATGCCGTAGATAATAATAAACAGCCAAGTTCAGAAGAACAAAATCAAGATGCCTTAGAAGATGAATTGTATGAAGAGTCTATTCAAAATGGATCTTCAAATGATTTTCTTGGATTTGAATCAAACAAGCGTGCTAGAGATGAAGATGATAATAGTGATGACTGCGATATGCCATTGGTTAAACGATTAAGAGATCGTACTTTGTTATCAAATTCCAAGTATGATGACTTTGTAATGGAAGTTCAAGATTTCCTAAATAAAATTGAAACTCCTATGACGTATGTGGAAGCAATTAATAGTAAAGAGTCTAAGCAGTGGAAGGTGGCCATGAATTCCGAAATAAATTCTTTGAAGGAGAATGAAACATGGGAGATGGCAGAACTTCCTAAAGGTGGCAAAGCTCTACCGTCAAAGTGGGTATTTCGTGTAAAGATGAATCCTGATGAAACCGTTGATAAGTTTAAAGCCAGGTTAGTCATTAAAGGATTTAAGCAACGAGAAGGCATTGACTACAAAGAAACTTTTAGTCCAGTTGCGAAATTGGGAACGATTCGTGCAGTATTAAGTATAGCAGCTAGTAATAACATGCACTTATCCCAATTTGATATTTCAACAGCTTTCTTGTATGGTGAATTAGAAGAAGAAATATTTATGAAACAACCAGAAGGCTATAGTGATGGTACAAGACGAGTTTGCAAATTGAAAAGAAGTTTGTATGGCTTAAAGCAAGCGCCTCGTTGTTGGAATAAACGTTTAGTAAATTATCTATTAAAAATTGGTTTTAAAGTCAGTAAAGCTGATCCGTGTCTTTTTATAAGAATCAAAGATGAAAAGAAATTAATTTTGGTCTTATATGTAGATGATGGACTTATAGCAGGAACAAATGCAAATGATCTTAAGGTACTGTTAAATGAATTAAGATCTGAGTTTAAAATAGTTGCAAAAGATGCAAATTATTTTTTGGGGCTGGAGATAAAAAAGGAAAAAGGTGCAATCAAAATTTCTCAAGGTGCGTATGTTAGAAAAATTTTGGAGAGGTTCAACTTTCAAGATTGCAGACCTGTGTCTACTCCAATGACCAAGGTGGTGGAAAGCTCTGAAGCAGGGAAAGTAGAGGATGTTTCCAAATTTCCCTATCGACAAGCAGTGGGGGCAATAATGTACTTAATGCTCGGTACTAGACCAGACCTTGCATTCAGTATTGGTTACTTGTCTAGAACTTTAGAAAATCCTACCAAAGAAGATATTGTCAGAGTCAAGAGAGTTTTTCGATACATAGCTGGTACGAAAGACTATGGGATAACATACAAAGCTGGCAATAATTTAAATTTCGAATGCTATAGTGATGCTGATTTCGGAGGTTGTATAAAGACTGGTAGATCAACATCTGGAATCATAATAAAATATGGTGGTGCTGTTATTTCGTGGATGAGTCAAAGGCAACCCATAGTAGCAACATCTACAACAGAAGCAGAAATAGTTGCTGCTACCGAAGCTACAAAAGAAATAATGTGGTTAAAAATGCTCTATTCTGAATTGATTTGTTATAAAGAAATGCCGATGTTACAAGTAGACAACAATGCAGCAATAAGATTAGCTCAGAATCCAGAGTTTCATCGAAGAACAAAGCATATAGCTTTAAAACACTTTTTTGTTCGAGAGAAAGTCTCTGAAAAAGAACTAGATGTTCAACGTATATCAACACAAGATCAACTAGCTGATATAATGACGAAGCCGTTACAACCCTTAAGATTGAAGTATCTTATAAACCAAATAGGACTTTCAAGTGTTAACTAAATTTCTTAACAAGGGAAAGTATTGATGTTAATGATTATTTTATGTTAATATGTTAAGATAAGTTACCACTGGTTACAATTATGTACTGTGTTAAAACTCTGTATTGGGAACTCTGTATGGAATCAAGTTTTGTTTTTGTATTTAGTTTTTCAATACTGACATTTTGTATATTTTTAACTTTCAATAAAACATTTACAATAATATTAACATTTACGACCTGCAGTGTATAAAGAGTATAATTTTGGTAGGACCCTTATATGGGCACTAGGTCTAAACATGTACCGATGGTCATCAAAATCAATAGGCTGCGTTACTGGGCTAACATAGGTCTGTGTACCAAATTTCATCAAAATATCTTAATACTTACGACCTGCAGCGTATAAACAATATAATTTTGGTAGGACCCTTATATGGGCTAGGTCTAAACATGGACCGATGTTCACCAAAATCAAACCTGTTCGTCCCTTGGCCAACATAGGTCTGCGTACCAAATTTCATCAAAATATCTTAATATTTGCGACCTGTAGAGTGCGCACAAGATTGCATGGACAGACAGACAGACGGACGGACAGACGGACATCGTTAAATCGAAATAAAAAAAAATTCTGAACCGATCGGTATACTATAAGGTGGGTCTACGACCAATATTTTTTGGTGTTACAAACATCAGCACAAACTTATAATACCCTGACCACATAGTGGTGTAGGGTATAAAAACGGGTATTAACAGAGCGTAGTATTCACAATGCTGGAATCACAGATTAATACCAGATGTGAAACCAATGACAGGTGTCAAAAAAGTATTCTCGAACCGTATGGTTTTTTTTACATGGAAGTCAAGTCGAGAGGGAGTTAACAATATAAAATCTACACACATTTTGTATTGCGCATTTTTTGTATATATCTGTCTCTTTTTATATTATTGTGCTTTATCTTTTGTGTTTTTCTTAAATTTTTGCGTTTTGTTTTGCTCATTTTCTGTCGGCCATATTGGCCAAATCAGCTGATTCATTTCTGGTATAAATTGTGGAGACCATTTACGACTTCATTCAATTTAAGAATTCAATCAATTGTTCAATCAAAATTGAAAATCGAATGCGACCAAGAATGATTATATAATATTAAGTGGAGAATACACGAAGGAACATTGAGTAGGGAACAAAAAATATCAAAAAATTTTGTAAACACGAATTGCACGATCTCAGCACGCACACACACACATTCACAAAAAAAATGGGAATTTTTTCAAGAATGTTCCCGCGTGTATTCTCCGCTTTATATACGATAATGTTTTGCGTGTAGAGGACCTAACTTTCTATTGGTTCTAGAGTTGTGAAATTTCGATACTTTTTGAGTACTCAATACTACTCAATACTTTTCAATTGAGTACTCGATACTACTCAATACTTTTAGCGTTTTTTTTAATTTAAAAATAAAAATGTTGTGAATTCGTATTTATTACGAAAAATAATAACAATTTATATACACGTGTTAAATAACTATTGTTACTTACATTTTACTTAATTTAAAACGTTTTAAATAAATTAATTAAACATTTTTTTTCCAAAAATCCGTTGCAAATTTCTTTGTTTCACAAATAGAGTTGTATTTTCAGAGTTGTATTTTTAGAGTACTATTTTTAGAGTTGTATTTTCACACGAAAAATACACATTTCTACGGAAAATTTCATCTTTAAAAGTATTGAGTAGTACCGTTTTAGTATTGAGTACTCAAAAAAAAAACAGTCAGTATCGAGTACTCAGTACCGGAATACTCAATACTTTTACAACTCTAATTGGTTCTGTGATTGTAGAATAGTACTACTGATATTTTATATTGATAAAAAGCGCTAAAATGTTAACAATGTTTACGTACAAGCATGAACAACTGTGCTTAGAAAAATTATTAATCTGGCAACTGTTTTGCGACAGCTGCTTTGTATATTGATTTTTTTTTGTCGAATTTCATCAAAACGGAAAAATTTCATCAATTTTCACTTGTAAATAAATATATGCAACATATTTGATAGTTATATTAGTAATTAGATGTAAAATGGTAAGTTAAAAACATAATTATAACATTTGAAATGTTACTTTTACTGATATTAATAAATCTGCCTTAACAGGCATCTTCCAGCACATCAACATTGAGTGTTATAGAAGAAAGGCGCATTTGGGTAGGAAATTTAGATCCCAGACTTAACGAGTAAGTTAAAGATAGATTTGGTTTAAAAATATACAAGCTAATTTTTAAAAATTCTTTCAATTTCCTTTATAAAACTATGGGTTTCAACTTTTGAAAATTGTGCAAAAATGCGGTGCCATTGAAAAATTTGATATGCTCTTTCATAAAGGAGGCCCTTTACAGGGTCAATCAAGGGGTTATGCCTTTGTTACATTCGCTAAGGTAAGTGAAAAAGGTTTTTCTAAAAGCTTATAATATTTATTTCATATTTTAGCCTGATGGAGCTGTAACAGCATTAGACAAACTAAATGGTCATATGGTACTAAATCGTCCCATTGCAGTAAGACTGGCTAAAAATGTTAATTATGTATGTGATTGTTTTTGGAAATTTTGAGGAAAAATATTAATATTGAGGTTTCATTGATTTTAGGATGAACTGGAACGTCCAAAACCAAAAATTGAAATTCCCGCACTAGGAACGGGCAAAAAGGAAGGCAAAATTAGCAAAGAAGAAGCTATACGTGCAATAGAACAAAAACTTAAAATTTTAGAATCTCAAGGTGATGATTTAGAATTCAATCAATCATTGGCTACCCAAGTACCTCTTATACAAAAATATCAATTCAACAAAGATCGCGACGCCAACGCAGCTGCAACCACTTCGCAAAGGCGGACATTTCATAAATCTAATTCTGGACCTTATAGTCGACATCAAAGACCCAAAAGAAGATAGAGTTAAAATAAATACAAGACTGCACTTTTAGTGTTAATTTTTTTTTTAGTTAATTTTATTTTCATCTTTTTCATATTTTAACATTTTTTTATTTCTGTATGTTTGTGTTTTTCTTTTCAATTTCATTTAATTTGTAATAAAACAATAGATTTTAAAGTAATGCAGAATTATTTTGGCGCAAATATATATTTGCCACGCATATGATCTGGTAATTTTACGGTACCCGGACAAGGAACTTGACCGGGAATTTCACAAATACAATGACGATTACAGCCGTAACCAAAGTTAGCAGGATTATCTTTACTTTCGGCCAATCTTGCCTCTGCATCTAATTGTTCTCTGGAAAGAAAATATAGTTTCAAAATAAATAAAATGAAGCTGTTTTCAATAGACAAAATGTGCATTCCCGTACGTTACCGCGGGAACCCAAAACAGCCCAAACAATTTACACGCAATTTTGAGTACGAGAACGCTTTTGGGCTAGATTGGGTAACCGCGGTAAAGTACGGGAACAGACATAAAGACTATAACATATTAATGCTCAATGTCCAGTAAAACTTTTCTTACACGAATTCAAACTCATTTTTTGTATAAATTTAAACTCATCTCGTGAATTAAATCATGCGGTGCAAAAATAATCTTAATTTGAGACCACTTGTATTTCTGATAAAAAATGGCTTATAGATATCATCACCTAAAATGCAAAAGGGCGTAACAACAAAAAAAATTTAAGCCGATTTTCTGATTATGATGCACTAGACTAAATTACATTTCCCTACAAAATTTTAAACTTATATGTCGAAATAAGTCTATAGTCGTGTTTTAAACAAGAGAAGAAAATATAGAATATCTTTAATTCTACACCGTTTTTTTTTGGTTCTAGTGTAAAATATTAAAGTGTTGTTACGCCCTTTTGCATTTTAGGTGACGATATATGAAGTGCACAGTTAAGCCCTGCTTAAAACTACTTCGCTACCAAATTTAGACCCAAAAGGAGCAGACGATTAAACCAAAATTTATAAACCGAAAACCTTATTTTCTTTAACTCACTTGGTCTTTCCAATAACATCCATTAGATGATCCATTATTTCATGTCTATCCTTGCTATCGATATCAATTAACATATCTCTGCCGTCTTCAAAATAGCAACGCACAAAAGGGGAGGGAGTCATATTTTTGAATGTCACCACTTGAACTTCTGGATTTTTATATTGCACTTGCGGTATATTCCAAAACACGAAGTCTCTAATAAAAGAAAAACGATAAACAAATTGTATTTGTTGTGTTACGTATTATCAACCTCACCTGGCACCATCGTGATGATCTCCATAAGTATTGTAATTAACACTAAATATTTTTACCTTATCTTTTAATACCAGCTTTCCAGAACTTAAATACTCTATGGTACGACGTATGGGAGCTCGACCTTTCATGAATGGCATTTTGTTGATTTGAGTTTAGTAGTTTTTAATAAAAAATTGTTAAAAAATTAAAAATACCATAAACCGCTACGGAATTTGTGGAAAATGTGGGAAATATACTCGATCAGCTGTTTTAACATATGTTCTGTTTAGGAAGTGTTTGGAAAATTATATAACAAACACAGACGTGCGCCATATTAGCGTCGCAAACCTAGCGTCGAAAAACGGGAAGTTTTTTTGGGAATTCGGGGAACTATTTTGGGAATACTGAAAACTTTTATCGGAATTTCAGAAAAAAATGCCAATTCCTTACCACAAATTTTTGGATGCACTTTTCGGCTTAAATTAAGACTACAACTATAGTAAATTGAACAGTAAGGCAAGTTAGACAATGTGGGGAACATGTGACAGTCGGTGATACTTACACCTTTGGCCCAAAAACAATTTTTTTTGCATAGTCTTTGTAGGGAAAAGTGGGAAACATCTGGGAGCACGTGATACACCATAAGAATATCCATAAGCTCTAGTTTCCAAAACTGTTTTCGTGCAAAAAATTCCCCCAACAGATTTTCCCAAAACTTGATATATGTGTTAGTACTTATTGTTTTGGGCAAAAAAAAAAAATTTGGAATAGTCTTTCTAGGTGAAAGTGGGAAACATCTGGGAGAACGTGATACGCCATAATAAGGGTCATAAGCTCTAGTTTCCAAAACTGTTTTCGTGTAAAAAATTAACCCGACAGATTTTCCCAAAACTTGACATATGTGTTGGTACTTACTGTTTTGGGCAAAAAAAAGAAAATGTGGGATAAGCTTTCTAGGAAAAAGTGGGAAATATCTGGGAGCACTTGACACACCCACCATAAGAAGGGCCATAAGCTCTAGTTTCCAAAACTGTTTTCGTGCAAAAATTTCCCCAACAGATTTTCCCAAAACTTGATATTTCTGTTAGTACTTACAGTTTTGGGCCAAAAAAAACGAAAATGTGGAATAGGCTTTCTAGGAAAAGGTGGGAAACATCTGGGAGCACGTGATACGCCATAAAAACGGCCATAAGCTCTAGTTTCTAAAACTGTTTTCGTGCAAAAAATTAACCCGACAGATTTTCCCAAAACTTGACATATGTGTTGGTACTTACAGTTTTGGGGGAAAAAAAAATTTGGAATAGTCTTTCTAGGAGAAAGTGGGAAACATCTGGGAGCACGTGAAACAATATAAGAAGGGCCATAAGCTCTAGTTTCCAAATCTGTTTTCGTGCAAAAAATTCCCCTGACAGATTTTCCCAAAACTTGACATGTGGGTTGGTACCTACAGTTTTGGGCCAAAAAAAAGGAAAATGTGGAATAGGCTTTCTTAGAAAAAGTGGGAAACATCTGGGAGAACGTGATACGCCTTAAAAACGGCCATCAGCTCTAGTTTCCAAAACTGTTTTCGTGCAAAAAATTAAACCGACAGATTTTCCCAAAACTTGACACATGTGTTAGTACTTACAGTTTTGGGCCAAAAAAAATTTTGGAATAGCCCCTCTAGGAAAAAGTGGGAAACATCCTGACTAAAAATTTGCTGACACAGCAACAATTTTTGCTGACTTTACTGACTTTTTTTTTGAGTGTATAAGTATTACCCTTTCCCAATATATTGGGTCATTTACGTGAACATTTTCGTACTTTTGGGCGTTCTCAAAGCGTTTCTGGATGTTCACAGATCTAAGATGTGGTTGTTTTCTCGCAACTCGGCTATTGTACCCATTTCTCTTGATGGTTCTGCGAACTGTCTGGTCGCAAACAGAAATTTCCAGATCTGCTTTTAATTTTCGATTCAGTTCGACTACATTTTACTTAGGATTTTCTTGAACGGAACGAATAACGGCCCGTTCTGTTCGGTTGTCGAGAATACGAGGGCGGACAAAACGTGCCTTACTTTCATAATTTCCATTTTTTTTGAAATTTTTTATTATCGTTTGTACTGTGGCCTTTTTTAAATTTAATAAATTTCCAATTTCATTAAGAGACTTACCATAATTCCGCAATTTAATGACGGTTTTTCGAATTGGTTCCGAAAATTTCTTTGCCTTTGCCCATTTTGTTCCACTACTGACACGTTGTGATTTTTATTTTCCAAATATGATCACTATTTGTGAAAGTACAAGCTCTACTAATGAATTGTCCAATATCAGCATAAAATTTGTAGCGGCACTTGTAACGGTACATAATTTTTTATAGGGGGGTATGTATACTTATGTAATTTTAAAAATTGACAAATTATATGTTTTTTGTAGTTATTTGCTAACAAAAACAACAAAAGTTTTCTAGAATATGATAAAAATGGTTTATGTTTTACTTTAAATAAAAAATGCAAGTAAAAAGAAAGTAAAATCATATTTTCTTCAAGAAAACAGAAATCTGTTTCCCGTATGTATACTTTTGTAACTATATAGGTCTGTTTCTTTACTTTTTGGGTAAAGTTCGGTAAAATGAGAGTTAACAAGAAATATTCTCACGAAATGACAAAAATGCACAAAAGCAAGCGACCGCGAAAAACCATATTTAAAGCCCGAAAAACAAACGTCAATAGATTTGTGCATTATAGTTCGATTTGGTGAGCGCTCTTTCTAGTTCTTGTTCAATTTGTTGTAAAAATCTAGATAGCTTTTCTAGTTAAACCCCTTTTTAAATCAAAAATTAAAAAAAATTAAAAAAAAACATCACCGATGGGCTTTTGGAACTATTCAGCTGCCCACACACTAGGGAACATGGTTGACGGAACAAAAAATATCAAAAAATTTTGTAAACACGAATTGCACGCTCTCAACACGCACACACACACAAACGCACTCACACATTCACAAAAAAATGCTCTCTTTTTTAAGAATGTTCCCTAGTGTGTGGGCAGCTTTATACTAATTTTTGTAAATGATAAACATATTTTCTGAATGAAATGAGCGATTGAACTAAAAGAGCTATTAGTTGTGAACTAGGTCTTTGGTTCAAATTAGTGAATAGTTCAATTGAACTAGTTGCACCCAACTGATGATATAACAGCTGATAAAAACAATTTACCCAAATTTACACGAAAAAAAGTCTGGGCTTTTTCGTGCAAGAACAAGAAAATTACTCTCTCATGACAGCTCTCATTTACCCAATTGTGTAGTAAGAAAACGCTTTTTGATAAAATTGGGATCCCGCGGGATCCCAATGTTGAGTACCCGAACACAGCTTATGTCTGTTCCCGTACTTTACCGAAGTTACACAAACTAGCCCAAAGGCGTTCCCGTACTCAAAATTGCGTGTAAATTGTTGTTGTTTGGGCTGTTTTGGGTTCCCGCGGGTACCCGCGGTAACGTACGGGAACGCACATTATGTGTACATTAGGGTTATGACTCATTTTTAACAAAAATTTTACCTATCACCACGTGATTGCCAATACTAAATTAATAATCAAAATAGTGTTTGCGGATCATTTCGGCAAAAAAAACCTTCCGCACCAAATGCAATTTCTAAAAATAATTTTTGCTCGGGGATTTTGTTTAATTTATGCAACGAATTATTACAAAAATTATTGTAAACGACAAAAAATGTATCCAAAAGTCCCTCTAAAAATGTTTCATAAGTTTTACAGTAAATAGCTTTTAATTAGCATAGTTTGAGTCTCATTTGTTTAAAACTTCGGAGAAATATTTTAATTAAACTAAAACCATATAGACCAAATTTCAACCCTTTTGGTGCGGGAACTTTTTTAACAGCAGCGAAAAAGTAAGATTGCGTTTCTTAATATTTTTTTATGACCTTTTTGGCTAGGGCATGTAAAATTCGATATTTGCAAAAATAATCCAAAAGTCATAACCTTAGTGTACATATCAAATGAAAGACAGGGACCAGTTGGTCCATTAAAACTACCGTGCTAAAAAAGCTATAGTCTAGTATAGGAGAAACGCTGGAAGATGAAATTTATGGTCCCAATGGAATAAAAGATGCAGTTTTGAGAGTTGCAAGACGAACTACATATCAAATGAAAGATATTGACCAGTTGGTCAATTAAAACTACCGAGCTAAGAAATTTATAGTCTAGTATAGGAGAAACGCTGGAAGATGAAATTTCTGCTCCCAATGGAATAAAAGATGCAGTTTAAGAGTTGCAAGGCAAACTACATATCAAATGAAAGAAAGGGACCAGTTGGTCCATCAAAACAACCGTGCTAAGAAATCTATCGTCTAATATAGGAGAAACGCTGGAAGATGTAATTTATGGTCTGAATGGAATAAAAAATGCAGTTTTGAGAGTTGCAAGACTAACTACCCTACGGGAAATTTTATTAAACTGTCACCGAACTGGCCCCTTTATATGAAATAGACTGGTCACTTTTACATGGCGTTGTCATAGGAGGGGGAAATTGACCCCTTGTGACATGTCACAACACAAATCCTAGGACTGGTTACTGAACTCTCATAAAAAACAAAGTTCAGGGACCTGTCATAGGATTTGTCTTGTGACATGTCACAAGGGGTCAATTTCCCCCTCCTATGACAACGCCATGTAAAAGTGACCAGTCTATTTCATATAAAGGGGCCAGTTCGGTGACAGTTTGTTAAAATTTCCCGTAGGGTACACTCAGGGAATTATGTAGGTAAAATCAACTGCAAATGACAGTTAAAATAACTGCATTTGTACTTAAAAAGGTGTAGACTACATTTGCAGTTAAATTAACTGCAATATGAAGTTATTTTTAACTGTTAAAAATCAACTGACAAATGTAGTAAAAACAACTACAAATGCAATTGAAACAACATACATGCAAATTATTGTAAAACTGTACAAACAACTGCAAATGTATTTAAAAAACATAAATAAAAATTATTTTAAAAATTATTAATTTAATAAAAAACAATTTTATGTAAACACTCCTAACTTAATTTTATTCTATTTAAAATTGAGAAATCAAAATTTACACTAATGTCACTTTTTTCACTAGTAAGATATTGTTGTAGATGTCCGTCTGTGAGGGATGAAATATGGCGGTGTTTGGCTTCCTTTTTTTCTCCAGGTAGAAAGAGATGAGAATATAAAAGAACTGAAAGAAAATAAATACAATAATTTTTAACAATCCCGCAAATAAATTTATATTTTATATTATAAAACTTACCTTATTATTTTAATAACTTAATAAAAAATATATAAACTTTTCCGTATTACGCGTCCTCACTCTTTGGCGTTGTTTTATGACTAAGACAAGAGAAAACATGTTCTACTCATATTCTTTCACTAGAAATTTCTAAATAAGCGCTTCATACACATGCTCCTGATTGCTTCGTGTGTGTGCACACACACTTGAAAATATAAGTATATATTTGTAAAATATTTCAAAATAACTGCATAAAATAAATGTTACTACAATGTGGTAGTTTTTGTAGTTAGTTTGAAAAAATAACTGTCAAAAACATTGAAATATTTTGCTCTAAGTAAATTAACTACAATTGTAGTTAAAATAACTACAACCGCATTACTACACAAATAACTGTCATGTAGTAACTGCAGAACTTTTCTGAGTGTACATATCAAATGAAACATATGCACCAGTTCATCCATTAGAACTACCGTGCTAAGAAATTTATAGTCTAGTATAGGAGAAAAGCTGGAAGATGAAATTTAGGGCCCCAATGGAATAAAAGATGCAGTTTTGAGAGTTGCAAGACGAACTACATATCAAATCAAATTTTGTAGAATTGCTGAGCATTTTATTAACATACACGTTTTTATTTTGTGCATTTTGTACATTTTTATATATTAAAAAAAAGCTTTTTTTATACTTTTTATACCTTTCAATTAAAATGCTCAATAATATTTTTTTAAATAAAATATGTTTATTATTCTTTTCATAAAACAAATAAAAACAAGATCAAAATAAATACATAGAGAAATTCTTTGACTCTGAGGAATTTTTCGAAAGAAAAACACCAAATTCATAAACGCTTTGTAAAATTATAGGAGGTTTATTGAACAATTTTGTATGAAAACGAGTAAAAAGGTTAAAGTCGGGCATGCCGACTATACAATACCCTACACCAGTCTGGTTAAAAGCCACCTAATGTTTGGATCCGAAATTCGAATGGGTTAAAATGGGGCTTGTGTCAAAATTTTCTATAATGTAAGTCAACGCACCAAATTTCATTAAAATATCTTAATATTTGCGACCTGCAGTTTGTAACCAAGCCAATTTTGGGGGGACCCTTATATGGGCACTAGGTCTAAACATAGACCGATGTTCACCAAAATCAATAGGCTTCGTCCTTGGGCCAACATAGGTATGTGTACCAAATTTCATGAAAATATCTTAATATTTGCGACCTGCAGCGTAAAAACAATATAATTTTGGGGGGACCCTTATATGGGCACTAGGTCTAACCAAAATCAATAGGCTTCATCCTTGGGCTGACATAGGTCGGTGTACCAAATTTCATCAAAATATCTTAATATTTGCGACCTGCAGCGTATAAACAAACAGTATAATTTTGGTAGGACCCTTATATGGGTACTAGGTCTAAACATGGACCGATGTTCACCAAAATCAATAGGCTGCGTTATTGGGCCAACATAGGTCTGTGTACAAAATTTTATCAAAATATCTTAATATTTGCGATCTGCACCGTATAAACAGTATAATTTTGGTAGGACCCTTATATGGGCACTAGGTCTAAACATGGACCGATGTTCACCAAAATCAATGCCTGCGTTATTGGGCCAATATAGGTCTGTGTACCAAATTTCATCAAAATATCTTAATATTTGCGACCTGCAGCGTATAAAAAATATAATTTTGGGGGGACCCTTATATGGGCACTAGGTCTAAACATGGACCGATGTTCACCAAAATCAATAGGCTGCGTTATTGGGCTAATATAGGTCTGCGTACCAAATTTCATCAAAATATCTTAATATTTACGACCTGCAGTTTATAAACAATATAATTTTGGTAGGACCCTTATATGGGCACTAGGTCTAAACATGGACCAATTTTAACCAAAATCAATAGGCGTCGTCCTTGGGCCGACATAAGTCGGTGTACCAAGTTTCATCAAAATATCTTAATATTTGCAACCTGTAGAGTGCGCACAAGAATGCATGGACAGACAGACAGACAGACGGACGGACAGACGGACATCGTTAAATCGAAATAAAAAAAATTCTAAGCCGATCGGTAAACTATAAGGTGGGTCTAGGACCAATGTTTTTTTGTGTTACAAACATCAGCACAAACTTATAATACCCTGACCACGTAGTGGTGTAGAGTATAATGACGTTTTGTAAACCTGCTATAACTTTACAAAGCATTTATGAATTGAGGGGTTAGATTCTAAGGGACTTCTGCTAAGAGAAAAATTATAAAAACTTTTTCTTAAAAAAAATTCATAAATTCTTGAAGAAAAATACTGAGATTTAAAGGATTTTTTCTAATAAAAATATTAACCCGAGTAAAAATAGTTATATAGGAAATTATATAATTTAATATTGACTAATATGTTTATATATTGTCAAGGGTGACAATATATCTTTGCAGATATAATTATGTATAGCTTTGAGGTTTTCAAAAATTTCTTATATGATGTCATATATATTTCAGTATAAATATATATGTCCCCATATATATTAATATGTACCATATCTAGTTACATATGCTATGACAATTTTAATACAGCGTCATATATAATTAAAAATGGTTTTATCGGAAAACATATAAAGTTTTATATAGCTTAATGTTAATTTTTTTTCGGAGTTGTTTTATATATGTTTAAGTATAGCGCAATATTAAAAAAATTCTTATGTTTTTTTGAGATATGTTTATATATGATTTCAAAATATAAAAGACGTACTCTTTATAACTCGTAAATTCCTTGTAAACCTTGTATAAATACAAGCCATATTTTTTTATTTATCGAATTTGATATTAAACTCATAAACATACCAGGTTTACACAGTTTACGGGTTTATATGAGAAGGCTTAAAATGCTTGCCCTAGTAAAAAAGATTTTTATATATTCATATATGATTTTTATACAATCATTTATGATTTTATACAATTATAACTTGTCGAGTATTGTGAAACATATATTTTTATATGATTATATCAAAAGATATTTAATTACATAAAATTATATTAACCAGATCCACCATTTTTCGGATCAAATAATATATTTTTTACATAATTATATTAACCCATACATGATTTGATCCGGAAAATGGTGGATCTGGTTAATATAATTTTATATAATTAAATATCATCTGATATAATCATATAAAAATATATGTTTCACAATACTCGACAAGTTATAAATGTATAAAATCATAAATTATTATATAAAAATCATATCTGATTATACAAAAATCATTTTTACTAGGGTGGTTACAATTATGTACAACGTCTTTTTAAAATTTTTTTATTTAAATTTTGAATTCTTAACTTAGGGGTGTTATTTTTTTAGTACTTCTTAATAGTTGTCTTTCTACATCAAATTAGATATGATTATATCGGGTCAAAATCCGGATAAGATTCTATATGATTCAATATATTTAGATCTTATCCGGTATAATTTTATCCGGATCATAGTATATCTCCAATTATATTAAATAAGATATCATTACATATGGCATCATATTATTTTTTTTACTCGGGAATATACAAGGAACTCTTTCTAATCGATAAATGTTTAGAATGTAAAAGTTTTTTAAAAGATTCGGAGGATTTTTCCTTATTGTAAGTGTAAGGTGTATAGAGTCCAAGAACTTTTCTGTTAGTAAAAATCCTTAGAATCTAAGTATTTTGCTTTAAGAAATGCTCCATCAAATTTAACAATTTTTTTTGAAAGAAGTACTTAGGCCCTAAAAATTTTATAAATTATAAAAGGTGTTTAGAATGTGAGTACTTCTCTTTCAGAAAAAGTTCTTAGAATTTAAGAAATTTTCTTAAAGACCAAGTTATTAGAATCTAAGTATTTTTCTATAATTTCCTTAGCACGGTAGTTTTAACGGACCAACTGGTCCCTGTTTTACATTTCATATGTAGTTCGTCTTGCAACTCTCAAAATTGCATCTTTTATTCCATTCGGACCATAAATTTCATCTTCCAGCGTTTCTCCTATACTAGACGATATTTTTATCAGAACGGTAGTTCTAATGGATGAACTGGTCCATATCTTTCATTTGATATGTAGTTCGTCTTGCAACTCTCAAAACTGCATCTTTTATTCCACTGGGGCCATAAATTTCATCTTCCAGCGTTTCTCCTTACTAGGCTATAAATTTCTTAGCACGGTAATTCTAATGGATGACTGGTCCATATCTTTCATTTGATATGTAGCTCGTCTTGCTCCATTCCATTCGGACCATAAATTTCATCTTCCAGCGTTTCTCCTATACTAGACGATAGATTTTTTAGCACGGTAATTCTAATGGATGAGCTGGTCCATATCTTTGATTTGATGTGTATTTTGTCTTGCAACTCTCAAAACTGCACAACATTTTATTCCATTGGGACCATAAATTTCATCTTCCAGTTTTATAAAGGCACATCTACACGGGATAGAAAACTCGCTAGACTTTCTGAAAATGCAGCTCTGTATAAGTCTACGAAATGTAATCTCTATGGCATTGACAATTGCTGTCATACATAATTTCTTTAATTAGTAACAATTTTTAAGATGTCTTGTAACATTATTGAACATTTCAGTTTATTAAATGCACATTTTGGTATTTGGAGAAAAAATTATTAACAAAAAACAGAGTTGTTAACATTTTTATTTGTATTTAACAAAGATTTTCTATTCAGTTTTCTATCTGTTAGCACACTCAAACATAAGACATTAAACATACGTAAAAATGTCGTATCATGCTATTCTCAAATGTTGTATTTTTTTCAATTCAAATTGAGAAAAGGACATATGCAATTGAGATTTTGTATTTAATATTGGGAAAATAACAAATGAAATTTAGATTTTCCAATTGAAATTGAGAAAAGTAGAAATGATATTGAGATTTTACATTTGAAATTGGGAAAATAACAAATCTTATTGGGATTTTACAATTGAAATTAAGAAAATCAAAAATGAAATTGAGAAAAATACAAATTAAATTAAGAAAATACGATATGTAATTGAGAAATAAGAAAATGAGTTTGGATAAAAGTTTAATTATAAAACAAATTTTATTAAATCACAAAATAATAGACCATAAAAAAACAATAAAAAATACAAAAGCTTACTGGCCTACGGGCATATCCTCCATTTGATGGAATGTGGTAGAAAGCTGTATGGCTCTGCTGCAGTCGCCAGCAGTAACCAATGTTTTGGCTTCATCAATAAGGTTTTCTAGGTATACCAATCTTTGCTCCCCAACATTGGGTGGCGAAACTCTTGGAATGCCCATGGTGGACTTGACATGGGCTTTTATTTTTCCCCATATTACTTCGATAGGGTTGAGCATAGGAGAATATGGGCTCAACCTGAGTAGAGTTGCGGTGGAATTTTGAAATAAAGTTTCCAGTCTGTTGTGATAAGGAGCATTATCAACAACTATCACCAACTCTGCAAAGTCGTTCCCCATAAGCTCCCATCTTACGAGAAGACTTTCAACCCATTCTCTGGCAGCAGGAGCATTAAAAGATCCTCTCTTTTTATTTGAGAACGCCTGATGTTACTATCGCTTCAATCAAATGCACATTTGGGCCCCATGAAGTCGGGACTGTTTGGGTTGCTCGAGTTCCAACTCTTGAATAGCCATGATTACGGCGACAAAACAAATTAAAATTTGTTTCGTCCAGCCACACTATTTGCTTACCGGCTCTGACGTACTCATTCAGACGAGTAACATATTCGGAGTGTTTAGCCTTGTTAGCAGCGTTATTCATAGTAGCTGGCTCAATGTGGACAACTTTCAAAGAATACATCTGGCCTTGTAAGGTATTTGCAACAGTAGATACGGAAACCCTTTTATCGAAATCAGAACTTATTTTTTCAGATATTTCCCGCAGGGTAATTTCGGGCTTTTCTTCAACCCAAGACAGCATGACTTCTACTTCTTCGTTAGTAAGAGAACGTGGTTTCATACCACCTCTTTTTAAAGCTGGTGCATTGATATTTCTAACCCAACGATGAGCACTTTTGTAACAAATATCTAATGAGGCTGCCAACTCTGTCCAGTCGTTTCCGCGATTTGCTGCTTCTATCACACGATTACGGTCTTGCTCGCTATATCGCTTATATGTTTTTCTTTCTGCAATTTCACCATCTAAATATTTGTGAAAAACTTAATAATCATAAACGCATATTTTTAGTTTATGATTACTTACCACTAATCGATCTTCTGCACAATGGACATCTTTAATTCGCTGAGGTCCAAAATTTTTCATGGAATAGATGTCGGCATGGTATCAATCTCCGTACATCTCCTCGTTTCATACTGCATAAACATATAGCACAAATATCTATGAATTCCATTTTTCAAAACAAATTTTTTCTTTGCTTGCGCACAGACGTTTTAATTTTTTATTTTTTACCTCGAGAAAAAAAAAAATTTGATGGCGACAACAAATTTCCAAGCATACTTTTTACAAAAAATGTTGGTCAAAAAATAAGCAAGTGATTTTTAATCCATTCTTTAACCCTACTCTCAAAAAAGGTTGTCGGTAGAATCTACGGAAATTGACAGTTAAAACAAAGGTATATATATATATATATATATATATGTCCTTTATTTATTTAAATTACGTAGTAAAAAAAGAGATTACACATAACACTTAAATAAAAAGTTCACGAAGAACATAGGGCGTCAAAAAAACAAAGGTATAAGCAGTTAAAAAGGCGACAAAGGTATTTACCTTAAAATAAGGAAAAATGGTGTTATTTTTAACTGCTGAAAAATAACTAAAAATTTCGTAAAATTAACTGACAAAGTTTTACTACAAAAATTTTAAACCAACTGATAAAATGGGAAAAAACTACTGTTTTTTTACAGTTAATTCTTTTGGTAATATAAAAGTATATTTTAATATAAAAAAATAATTTTTTTTCTTCCGATTACAAAAATATGTATAACTGCGTCAGCCTATTTAAAATTTGAAGTAGAAATTCCAAACCGTTCTTCAGTTATTATGCTTTTATGCATTGGAGATACAATACAAGTTTGTGATTTTTATTGGCAAACTAGGTATATATTAATAATAACAAATATAAACTAAACAAGAATTTTTGGAGTTCAGCTATATTTTTTTTAAATAACTACCAGAAACAACTTTTGACAGTTACTACATGACGGTTGTTTGTGTAGTAATCAGAATTTGTTGCTTTTACCTGTAATTACAGCTGTTTTTCTATGAAAAAAATACAAAACATCTATTATGACAGTTATTAAAGAGAAGTACTATAATTTCGTAACAGTTGTTTAAAGCAGTTATTTTTAATATCATAATAAACAACGACTACAATACTGCAAAACAGTATAGTTCTTTAAAATAAAAAAAAAATTCGTTGAATATTTAAATTCTCGTTGAATTTTTAAATTCTTGATAAGTTTATATTTTTTATTATTGATATATTCTTAGCTTGTATATAAATACCATATAATATTGTTTTGTATCTCCAATGCAATAAAAAGTAATAACTGATTGGAATTTTAATAAATGTTATTTAAGATGAAAGCGCATTTTCTGTAAGTAAAAGTAAAAATTATTTTTTTTTATTAAAATATGTTTTTATAATAAAAAGAAAAATTTAACTGTATAAAATATGGTTTCTTACTAATTTTGTAAGTTGTTTTAAAATTTTTTGTAGTAAAAATTGATCAGTTATTTTTAGGACATTGATAGTTATTTTTAATGAATTTTTATATTATTTTCAACGGTTAAAAATAACTACACTTACAGTTCCTTTAAAGATAATTACCTTTGTCGGCTTTTTACTGCTTATATCTTTAGTTTTACTGCCATTTTCAGTAGATTTTTTCGATAAAACTTTTTGAGTGCAAGAATTTTATTAAATTTCTTTATTACAATTAAAAATTTCTCAATTTCAATTGTACTTTTCTCAATTTTAATTGTTTTTTTTCTCAATTTTAAATAACAAAATCTAATTTCCATTTGTTTTTTTCTCAATTTCAAATGTAAAATCTCAATATCATTTATCCTTTTCCCAATTTCATTTGTTTTCTTCTTAATTTCATGTGTTCTTTTCTCAATATCAAATTAAAAATCTCGATTTCATGTATGCTTTTCTCAATTTCAATTGTAAAATCTCATTATCATTTATTCGTTTCTCAATTTTAATTGGAAAATCTCAATTTCATTTCGTTTTTTCTCAATATGAAATAGAAAATCTTAATTTCAATTGTTCCTTTCCCATTATCAAATGGAAAATCCCAATTTCAATTGCTCTTTTCTCAATACTAAAATTTCAATTGGAAATGGTGTAGACGATATATTTCTTAGCACGGTAGTTTTAATGGACCAACTGGTCCCTGTCTTTCATTTGATATGTAGTTTGCCTTGCAACTCTCAAAGCTCTATCTTTTATTCCATTGGGAGCATAAATTTCATCTTTCAGCGTTTCTCCTATACTAGACGATAGATTTTTTAGTACGGTAATTCTAATGGATAAACTGGTCCATGTCTTTCATTTGATATGTAGCTCGTATTGCTACTCTCAAAACTGCAACTTTTCCATTCGGACCATAAATTTCATCTTCCAGCGTTTCTCCTATACTAGCCGATAGATTTTTTAGCACGGTAATTCTAGTAGATGAGCTGGTCCATATCTTTCATTTGATAAGTACACTCTAAAAAATAAGTTAGTAGAAAAATTAGTAAAACGTCTTGTATATCAAGTGTACTAGTTTTCAGCAATTTTTTTGCTGAAATTCCGTTTTCAGCAAAAATTTTAGTTATATTTTTTTAGCACTAAACTAATTTTGAACTAATGTTTTACTAATTTATTTTGCTACAAAAATTGTGCTGATAACACCATTCATAGCGTGGACGACAACCAGATAGACTAGATGTAGATGTCGCAGCTTGTCTGGAAACGGAAATGACAAAAAAAGGAAAACAACTCTACACATATTCTAAATTTAAATTTTCAGCAAATAAATTAACTAAAGTAAAATTTCGCTACAAGTTTTTTGAGTTTTTTTCAGTCTACTAATATTCAGCAAAAAGTTTAGTAGTTTTAGCAAGGATTTTTTTCATTTGCAGTCGACTAAGTGTTACCAAAACTTTTGCTGAAGGTTACTATTTTTTTGGTAAAAATTAGCTCGCTGATTTTTAACAAACGTTTTGCTGAAATTACCAACTTTTTTGCAAGCACGCTCCTGACTAAAAATTTGCTGACACAGCAACATTCTTTGCTGACTTCACTGACTTTTTTTTGAGTGTAGTTCGTCTTGCAACTCTCAAAACTGCATCTTTTATTCCATTCGGACCATAAATTTCATCTTTCGGCGTTTCTCCTATACTAGACGATAAATTTCTTAGCACGGCTCGTCTTGGATGTACTTATTATTTGAGACTTATTTCGTTCTGCAACTCTTTCTCGTTTCATATTAGAAGATATTGGAATCTTTCATTGAATTTTATTGATAATTATATTTTTTCTTAATTTATTTATTTTTTAATTCATTTACATTGCAATTCATACTTATTAAATAAATGTGTACAATAGAAATGTTCTAACGATACTTGTAATAGATGTGGGAGGGAATACGGCACTAAAATTTGTTTCGCGTTGCCAACTTTAAACAAATTCGATGCTAAATATTCGATGCTAATGGCACGCACGCATGTCTGAAAGGGTTCACACGGCATGTATAAATTTTACAATGTAAAAAGTGACAAGTCATATGACAAATACATGTCGTGTAAAACCAGCTTAAACTGCAATGCAAATAATAATAAAACTTCGCGATCAAAAAATCATTATATATAGCATATGTAGTCATATCTCATTTGATATAGATCGACATATGATCTTATCCAAGTTCATCTCAAAATTGGGGTATCCAGCAATATCCAATCAGATCCCCCAAATATACAGAGCTTTGAAGAATTAATTCCTTAATTCAATTTTTCAATTCTGAATTAATTCACTAAGCACCATATATTGAATGGAATTAATTCATATTTGCTTTCGTTCGATTTATTTTGTTACGAATTAATTCAATTGCAATAGTTCTTTTTATTAAATCAAATGAATTAATTCACCGGTGAACGCGTTCAATTTTATAAATCGAACGGAAAAAAAGTGAATTAATTCCTTACTGAATTAATTCTCCACTGAATTCATTCAATTTCATTTTCATTCAGTGAATTAAAAAAAAATAAAATTACATTCAGTGAATTAAAAAAAAAATAATAAGTTCACTGAATTGAAAAAAAATTAAAATAAGTTCACTGAATTCAAAGCCTGTTTTCTGCCGTTCAGTAGAAGAAAACAATAATGTACAAATAAAATTTTTAAATAAGCAATTTTACAGTGTGTGCTAGTAAGAAATTAGAAACCGGATGCTGTTTATCAACCTACATGATTCAAAAATAAAGCCTTTTACTATTAAAAATAAAAACTTTACAGATATAGATAAATTTGGAAAAAAAATATAACTATATAACTAGTTTGAAAAATAAATAAATGGCGATGAATAAACTTGTTTGTTTTTATTCAATGTGTGAGCGTATGTAGGTGTGAGTGAGTTGCACGCGTGCATAGAAATGCCGATCTCTGTTCTACACCCTTTTAGGTACCAGAATCCACTCTTAAATCCAAACCCGTTTTTTGACACACTAGGTCCCTTTTCTCGGAGAAGGTCACATATATTTAAAATACTATTAATTGAAAACATAATTTGCAGATGCTGTTGACACAAAATGGTTTAACCTTTTTAAGATCTGTAAAAAAAATATTTATAAGTAAATCAAATTGAGTTAAAAAAGTAAAAAATAAAATTTTTTTTTGTACCCGAGCTGGGATTCGATAGTAGGGATAGTAATATATAATTATCAAGGTTGGTTACCGTTATCGTTATAAAACCGTTATCGCTAAAATACCGTTTCAAATTGAATACCGTTACCGTTATCGATACATCTAAAAAAATTTATAAATACCGTTATCGTTACCGATACCGTTATTTTTATGGGTAGTTACCGGTATTTTACCGGTATTTATTATTTTATATAAAAATTACAATTTTTTTATTTTTTATTTTATAATCTTAAGTGTTTTTTTTTACAAAAAATTTATAGATAATAATTTTACTTATTAAAACTACCAGTATTGAATTTATAGCTTAAAATCTGTATTTTCAGTACTTAAAATTAAAAACATGCGATGTTTTTACTTGTTTTTATATGTTTTTAACATAATTTTTAATACCGGTACGTACCGGTATTGCTGTTTCGATAACGGTATACCGTTACCGAAACAGTCTTAAATACCGTTACCTTTACCGTT
This sequence comes from Leucophora obtusa, assembly GCA_949987735.1. NCBI lineage: Eukaryota > Metazoa > Arthropoda > Insecta > Diptera > Anthomyiidae > Leucophora > Leucophora obtusa. Next base: position 99,919,886 of record OX465297.1, on the reverse strand, counting down.
ACCTAAACAAACGAAATCTGATACCGTTACCCTTACCGTTATTCGTTTCGGTAACCAACCTTGATAATTATATATTAAACACATAGAAAATATTACTGACGTGGCACCATATATAATCATATCTAAAATTATATTGTTATTCTTGCACCATATACGTAATCATATATAATCATATCTTATAGCATTTAATGTAATATATAATCATACATAAAAATATCTTACATCATACACCAAAAAAATTTTTATAAGAGGGCATATATAACTATATCTCAAAATATATGGTTTATATGCCACCATATGTGATCATATATTATGTTATAATTATATATGACAACAGATCATTTATAATTATATATGACAACAGATCTGTCATATCTCATTATGTATAGCATATATGGTTAATATCTAATTTTATAAAAGACAATATATAAAAATATATGGTTATATAAGGTACCACATAAGAAACATATAATTATATATGGCTATTCATGACAACATATATACTCACATATTATAAGATAAAACAAGATATTACTATATACGACTATATATACATTTTTTTGATCGGGTTATTAACTATTTTATTATTATACTATTATATAATAGTTTTATTAACCGAAAAGTTTTAGGTGAACCCATTGATGAAAATGTGGACGATAAATTTGTAAACGCACCGATAGTTGTGTCTTATGTGCAGATAAACCCATATCCGTTTGAGATTGTCCATTAGCCTTACCCAGCGACAATTCCATATGACATTTAAAATAAAATTTTATATTATTTTACATGTTTCTAACTTTTTTCACTTTTGGGTTCTACTTTTCGCCATATTGTTTTATCTTTATTTTTTTAACAATTTTCAATTTTGGCAATTTTAATGCTATTTTTAGGAATTATACACATTGTACAAACATCTGGCAACAAATAAATGAATTGTAAGAATTCCTAAGTTTATTTTGGGTCTCGTACATGAAATGAAATTTTTTATCATTTTCCCATAATGTAACTAAATATTGACAAATTTTAAAATCAGGGGTATGGCATCACCAATAAAATAAGTTATAACAAAATCGTTATCACTAGATGGCACCTTGTTCAAAAAATTGGCAATTTTATTTAAATTTAAATAATAACAAACAACAAAGTCAAAAAACAAACGGATATCTCAAATTTTATTATTTGAATATATTCCGCGCTTGTTTTTTTCCTTATTTTGTGCAGTTTTCAGCAGTTTTTGAGCTTTTAAATATAGGCTCAACTGATACTAAATAGTTGCTCAGGTAATACTAAATTTCAGCGCCCTCTATTGGTGAGTAGTGTAAGTTTTGATTTCCTATCAGTGTTGCATTTTTTTTTACAAATCCCCCTAAGTTGTCCAAAAAACCCCCTAAATTTGCTCTACCGCTAAAAACATCCCCCTAAAATAAATTTTCCCAAAATTCAACAATTTTCTAAGTTTTTATTTTAAATTATTTTTAATAAATGCAAATAATTGATTTTTGTTGTTGTTAAAATAAAAAAAAAACTTTGTTATATTTTAGCTGGTTTCCTTTTCTTTCCTACACGTAAAAAATAAAAAGTGTATAATTATCGAAGTACTTAGATAAAATACAACTTCAAAAGTATATTTTGTAAGTTAGTAAAAAAATACATGTAGATTTATCAAATTTTGCTTTTTGTCAATTTGCCTTAGTTTTTGATCTATTTCATTTTCATGTACTTCAAAATATGTTAAGTTACCTAAGTTTTTTCTTTTATAAATTGTCTTCGAAAATATTATATTATATTTCAATTAAAGAATTGTGTACCTTAGGAGAAAACTTTTGAAGTTGTATTTTTCCGAAGTACTACGGCAATACTTTTTCCCATAAAAAAAAATGTTTTATAAACAATTTTAAGGTTTTCTGAACTTTTTCTATCCAAAAACCCTCTGATTTAGGCACTTTCCCTTTCGAAATTTCCACATAAAAGATTCAGATTTTGTTGCCAAATAAATGTTGCATCAATTGACTTTCTATTCTCGCAATTAAATTTTTTTTGTTTTATTAACAAAACCACAAAAATTTTATTTAAATCACTGAACAGTAAAAAATCAATTCAAATCACTGAAGGTAACGATTTGATTTTAACTGAATGGAAAAATATTTTTTAAATTATTGAACAGTTGAGTAAAATTTTCCGTTCACACTGAATATTTTATAAATTTTAGGAATTCTTTTTTCCATTTATAAAAAACTGCAGCCCGTTTCAGTCTCTAATGCGAGAAATTTACGTATCGTGAAATGCACTGTCGCCCTGTTTTATACAAGGTGGGTCATAGGATGAGAAAGTTCACTAGAATTTTAGTGATTAATCTTTTAGGTTTTGTAAATTTTATAACTGTGGATGCTAGAGGAATAAACTGCATGGAATGCAATATTTGTTTTTAAATAAATTTTATTGCGTGTAAGAAAGTAGGGTTGCATTTTATATGATTTTTGAGAAAACTTTTTCTATGCGAGAATTACAAAAACTGCGTACTGAACTAATTCGTCAGTGATTTAATTTGATTTGATTAAAAGAACAATTACAATTTAATTAATTCTTAAATCATTTTTGCAGTTGAACGCCTTCCATTGAAGAATTCATTTGATTTTGGTTAGAAAAAATTCACTTTGAACCCAGTTTACACTAAAACCAAAAACTAGTAGTTTTAAAAACTTTTAGTTTTTGATTCAAAATTTGTATGTTTTTGATGCAAAATTTGACATGTAAACATATGTAAGTACTTTTCAAAAAATACTATTTTTTGGTTATGTGTAAATGTGGTATTAGACAAAAATTAAAATTCGATTTAACGGGGATTCAGTTGTATTTAAACAAGTGTGATATTATTTTTTATATGTTAAAAATCAGTACAATCAGTACAAATTTTAAAAAAATCAGTACACGATTTTTTCATCAAAATTTTTTTCTTTCCAAATTTATATTTAAAATCGGACTTCGTCTTATATTTAAAATTTATAAAAAACCTTAAACAATTTTGACTTTCAGCGACTATATTTAAGCTTAAATTGTGAAGCGTTTTCTTTCCGGAGCTATAGTTACTAAATTATAAATTTTTTATTGAACAAATCGACTGAAAAATTAAAAAAAATTAAATTTGAACAAACTGGTTGCAGATTCGAAATCAGCACCCACTAATTATCCTAAAACCACTGCAAAGTTGTGCAACTTATAAATATTGTCATATTTTGTAGAGCTGTGTAATCATTTGTTCGTAGTTATATTTGCATATTCACCATGAACTTTTTATGAAATTTAAAATTATTTTTACAGAATAGGAATGTGCTCTCAAAAAGAAAAAGTTTGATACACCCATATTGTCTATATTAGAAACATAGGGTTGCCACCGTAAGATAAAATATAGGGGTTCGGGAAAGACCCGATAAAATGCGAAGTAGCAGGAATATCGAAAAACAAAAAAATACGGGTCCGCTTAAACTTAACAAGGATTAATATATGTGAATTTGACGATCGTACGAATATACATGTCTATTAGACCGTACCGCGCAATTAAAAAAAAATTTTTTTTCCCGAACGTAGGGGTCGCTTTTTTCAATTTTTCGTTATAGCTTCGGCATTTAAAGTCGGAATTTAAAGTGTGATATATCGATTTTTTTGCCTTTAGGAGACCAGTGTTTTGCTATAAAAAATCCAATGAAAAAAAAATTAAAAAGGCGACCCCTACGTTCGGTAACCTATGTATATATAAAAAAAATTCTACTGGGTTTATCGAAAAACTTCCTTAGCAAAAGTTTAATGATTTTTTGCGAGCTTTAATTTTCTGATATTAGGGTTGTACATTAAAGTGGTAGCAACTGAGATCTGGTGTGTAACTACTAGAACGGGATACTTGAGGTCAATGGCCCTTAGAGCAAAACACTGGTCCCCTCGAGAGAAAAACATCGATACTTTAAGATCCGACTGTAAATGCCAAAGATATAACGAAAAATGTAAAATGGCGACCCCTACGTTTGGAAAAAAAATAATTTTTTTTTGAAACCTCCTTGCAAAAATACTTCATATTGGAGGGTGTACGGCAAACTTTTTTTTGCCTGTAAGGTGGTACGCTCTAATGTCCATATAAAGTACCCTTAAATTAACACATTTCTAACAACAACAACCACAAAAAAACAACAACGTTCCAAAGAAAGGTACCAAAAAATGGCCCTTAAAAACCCTTATCCGAAAATATAACATTTTTATATAGTTTCCTTGGATCAAATGTAATTTTTGATTTTGAATTTCATTAAGATCGGAGACTATCACATGAAACACTTTTCTTGTAAAAAATTAACTGCAATTGTAGTTAAAATAACTTCAACTGCATTACTACACAAATAATTGTCATGTAGTAACTGCAGAACTTTTCTGAGTGTAGAAATGTACATTCCTGAAAATGTATTCAATAAGTCGAGTGCCACTAGAACCATCCTTTTGAAAGGTCGGCTTTGATTCAGACCGTTGCTTATCTGTGTGGCAACGGCTATTAAAGCTGTTGCTTTCAAAATCCATGCTAGTGTTGAGCGAGTTGAAAGTGCTGTGTCAAGTCCTTAGTGTCTGCGCGACCGGTGAAAATAGGGAAAATAGGTCTGTATATATGTATGTATGATGCCCGCAACTCAGACAATGCGGCGAATATGTGTATCTATTGGACAGATTCGGGAGAGATTTGACTGCATACCATAGCCTGCCGGCTTCGGTGCTGAGGTTTTGCGATTTCAAATAATCTATTCATTTATTCTGTTTGCAATTGTTTACCAATTTGCTGGTCTCCTGGTTAGGTTGACTGATTCTGGGGTTGGTCGGTGACTCTGGGTATAATACGTTTGTGCTGATGTTTGTAACACCAAAAAATATTGGACCCAGACCTATCTTTTAGTATACCGATCGACTCAGAAACACTTTTTGTTTCGATTTGACGATATTTGTCTGTCCGTCCGTCTATCTGTCTGTCCATGTAATAATATATTTGGTACGCTGACTTATGTTGGCCAAGGACGCCTATTGAATTTGGTTAAAATAGGTCCATGTTTGAACCAAGTGCCCATATAAAGGTCCCCCCAAAATTGGATTTTTCGCCGATACAGTTCGCAAATCCGAAGATATTTTAATGAAATTTGGTACTCTGGATGCTGTAGGATATCGGCGTGCCCGACTTTAACCTTTTTACTCGTTTTCTGCTAGTTTTGTTTTTGAATCTAGTTTAAGTGTTATAAGTATAAGTATTTTTTTATTAATTATTTCTCTTCAAAATAGAATATACTCAAATAGACATATTCGTTGCTGATTTTAAATCAATAAAACCAAGTGATTTTTGTTGCACCGTTGATTTAAAGTCATTGGTCGTTTTCATACCATTCATTTCATTCATATTCGTTCGGATCAACGATGCTTGTTGTGATGAAAAATAAATCAGAAAAAACAAAAATTAACGCATAAGAGTTTTTCATGATTGCAACCAAATAAAAGAAAAATAATTTCATAATTATTTATTTTTTATTTTATAAACCAACTAATACATTGATTTATTCATGTGATCTCAAATGTTCGCGTTCAGCAGCATGATAGTAATTTTATTCAACATTGAGTATTGTTGATTGATTAAATGTGAATAAGAATTTTAGTGTATGATTAAATCAAGAGAAAAGTTCATTTTGCAGTTCTCTGGTAGGTATTGATACTCAATTAAATTTTTGTCATCAGCCAAAATCGTTTGAATCGTGGGAGTTCTTCTCAGGATACATTTGAGCCAAAAGTTGGGCAGTTTTGATGCATACTCACCAAATTTTGAGCCATTAACCATTTCTTTACTGTTTATAAGACCAAGGATAACTACCAACATTTTTATAATATTAAAATTGCCTGGACATATCACCATCATTCGTATCACCATCCATGCTTTGGGTATGGATCAGGTTATCAATTCGATCTTTTGTATCAGTTGCTGTAGCTTTGATTATTTTTAAAAACTCCTTTGCATATTGAAATAATATCGGACGGCGAAAATTAACTGATGACGGGCGAGGATTTTTTCAATGCTCAGGATTTCACTTCTCAGCCGTAAAGGAACTACAGAAGCCATAAACATATTTGCATCTATAATAGTTGTGTCATTTGTAGCTGTTGTTTGTTTGTAAGCACTTCGACAGAATGATCCATCATAACCCCACTTATTAATTAATGTGAGTTTTTCTGGAAGTAATTCTGCCTACCGTTCAGCCAAACTTTGAATAAAGCGTCTCGTATGATCCATCAAGTCTAGTCTACCGATACTTCAGTTACCTTTACATGAGACGGCACTGCTTCCTTTTTGGCAGATTTAAGTTTTTTGTATCCAGGAAGAATATTAACATTATGATGCTTTATAAAATAGAATATATTTGTAAAATAGAATATTTTTCCTTTGATAATTTCAAGTCCACAAAACAAAGCTAAGGCCTCTTATAATAAAAAATTGTTTTTTCGGACTTTCTATATTTTCATATATTTAGTTAGAATATTCTTCCACCTCAAGTCCAAATTCTAATATGATATTGTCATATTAGATTTTTATTTGTTGTTTCAAAAATATGACAATATCATATTAGAATTTGGACTTGAGGTGGAAGAATATTCTAACTAAATATATGAAAACATAGAAAGTCCGAAAAAACAATTTTTGTATTTTTTAATGCAAAAATTAAAATAATTGTTGAAAATAAGCACACCACGGCTAAAATCTCATTCAAATATTTATTTTGTTTTGAGTTTAAAATTAGTTGTTTTTACAAAATGTATTGACAACAGACATACATATAAATAGTACCCAAAGGGTACTTTTATGTAATTGTTGCTTTCAAAATGGAGTTGATTTATAACTGGTTTTACCAAATCAGACAGTTCATATACGAAAGTACAAAATTCTCATCCCGTTGGTTTTTTGTACCTTATGTAATGTCTCGGTTTGAGTAGGAAAGTTATCATTTTCTTATTGCGGACAACTGAATGATGTCTACGAAACAATTGTATTGTCTATCATGAAAATGATCAACCCTTTTTGAAACAACAAATAAAAATCTAATATGTAGAGTTGGGCTTAATCGTTCTTTTTGGTGACTCATTCATATCGTTCAATAAAATTTATTGAACTAGTTCGTTCAAATCGTTCAATCGTTCTTTTTTGTTATCGTTCTTTTTTGTCATGAGCTGTGTCTGAACAGTGATTCGTGAACGGTGTCGTTAATTCGACAATTTATTGGCGCACTACATGTTACATGTTTATATTAATTTTATTGTGCATAGACTAATAGTGTCAGAAAATTACAATTTTATTAAAAATTTGAAATTATTAAGAAAAATATTTAATTATGTAATAAAATTAATAAGAAAGGAATACAAACTTTTTATGACTACAAAAAAGAACGAAATGAACGATGAACGAAAAGAACGAATAATGGTGAACGATGTCATATCGTTCAATGAACTGAACCGTTCAAATAAACTAGTTCGTTCATGAACGACACAACTCTACTAATATGACAATATCATATTAGAATTTGGACTTGAGGTGGAAGAATATTCTAACTAAATATATGAAAATATAGAAAGTCCGAAAAAACAATTTTTGTATTTTTTAATGCAAAAATTAAAATAATTGTTGAAAATAAGCACACCACGGCTAAAATCTCATTCAAATATTTATTTTGTTTTGAGTTTAAAATTAGTTGTTTTTACAAAATGTATTGACAACAGACATACATATAAATAGTACCCAAAGGGTACTTTTATGTAATTGTTGCTTTCAAAAAGGAGTTGATTTATAACTGGTTTTACCAAATCAGACAGTTCATATATGAAAGTACAAAATTCTCATCCCGTTGGTTTTTTGTACCTTATGTAATGTCTCGGTTTGAGTAGGAAAGTTATCATTTTCTTATTGCGGACAACTGAATGATGTCTACGAAACAATTGTATTGTCTATCATGAAAATGATCAACCCTTTTTGAAACAACAAATAAAAATCTAATATGACAATATCATATTAGAATTCTTTTTTATTTGATAATAAAATAAAAATTAAAAATTGACCTAAATTGAATGCCGGAAGTTGCTGGAATATACATATTTACTCACTTTAAATCACTGTTCAATCTTTTATTAACACTAGTTGACATCATCAGGATATTATAGTTGTTGAAGTCATTGGTTCTATGGCTTTTGATTTATATTCTTAATTGTTATTTTTTGATAAAGAAAAAAAAATCACAAAATAACTTTTATTATTTTTGAAAAAATAAAAATCGTGTCTGGATTGATTTTGTTTGAATTAAAAATAAAAATCAAACAGAGCAAATAAACAGAAAATTAAAAATATTCAAACAAGAAATAATTGTAAAACAATCTGTTTTTTGAATAAAAGTTATAACTGTTACGTCCCGGAATTAGATAGATTATTGAATAATAAACCATTTTGAAGTGAAATATTCTGTATCAATGCCAATAAAATCTTTTTTAATTGGCATTGTTCAATTCCTAAAACAAGCAATTATAGTTGACGAAAAAACATTTGTTTTCAAAAAGATTTTGGATTGGTAAAAACAAATTTATCAAAAAGTAAAAAATTCGTGGACTTCTTATCTAAATATTTGCTATTTCAAAGAAAAGTGAGCATACTTTACTAAAATTTTAAATTCTTGTCTTAAATTACCTTTTTTCCAAAACTATTTTTTTTTGTATACAACTCTTTTTTTCTTAAATTATAATTGGTTGCTTTGAGGCATTGGCGTATATTTCATTACCATTGGTTTAATCAGTGCCAATTGAAAAAATTCCATTGGCATTGAATAGTAATGAAATTTGTTGGCATTGACATCTAGTAATGCCAATTAAATTTCAATGCCAATGATTTCCATAATTCTGGTGAGGGCATCCTCAGAATGTGCAGAATGTAGAGTCATCGAACTGTTCCGGCAGGGCTGTCCCTCTCTGATCTTTCCCAAAATTGGAGTGTCAGAGCTCAAGGTCGGCATTAAATTCCCCCATTCAAATGCGATCATCACCTTCAAGGAGGAAACTTATGTCAGGGTGATATCCTGCCGTATATACACATTATACAATTCGATATTGTATAATGACCTGACCTTTCTGCTACACCCTGGTGTTCTTAATATATGTTACTTACTTTTGGGTAGGTGAGATAGTTCTGTAGTGCACGGTGGAGTCAGCAATAAATGCGAGCCCATCTTTTTATGTACGGCTCTTGCGCAGAAGTTTGTAATTATTACAACTCTGAAGTCTACAGTTGTCATTAAGACCATGACTTTGGGGTTATCTCTGTGATCTTACCGTTGCAGTTAAACTGCACTAAGATAATCACTTAAGGTCGAAGAACAGTAACATGTAGTTTTAGATGCGGCAACTGCTCTTGTTGTTGTTCGGACGGGAGATGGGTCAATGTAAGCGGTGATGGCACTACCGACGACACTGGCGACTGCGAGGACGATACGACTGCGTCCACTGATACAGCATGTAAACAATGTAATGTTCATGCCAGTCCCTGTGAGTACTAAGCCCACTGCAGTTTCTACTGCCGATGATACGCCAGCATAGGCTTACCTAGACCAATTTACTGGAGTGGGCAAGGGACCCATTTAAGTTCGGCTGTTTATTTACCCATTCTCAGACTACTTACAATTTTTCGATACAAAAAAAAAACATTTAAAAATGACTTCGTTACTTCTAAAAAAAAAAATAATTCAATAATAGGTTTGTTTCGAATTTCGAATTGTATATCTATATCTATAACTACTTGTAAAAAAACGACTATCCGTACTTACCTGACTTCTCTTTTATTTTTTGTAAACAAATGAAATTTAAACATTCAGACTTCGGCGGAACACGAAATGGAGCAATAATCTTGTGTGCACTGCTCCATCATTGCTAACAAACGCATAATTCATTTGTGAGCTTTTGTTGTTTTTAATATTTTATGAAATAAAAAATACTAAAATTTCAAATATTTTTATGACAAATATTTTTGTTTACATTTGAAAGAAAAAAGCCAAGAATTTTTAAGACTTGGTAGCATTTTTATAACTACTTAATTTTTAAGAAAATAAATTTATACCTACTTAAAAATTTTATAAAAAAAAAAACAAACCTAATATTTTTATAGAAAACTCTGGAAAGTGCACCTGTTTTTTTGAAGAAACCTACAAGGAATATATTTCAAGCTATGTATATTCTCTGATTAGTATGAAATTTGGATATTTGATAGAGAAAAGGAATCTAGAATCAACCTATCTTATTTTTTTCGTCCCATTTCGAACCCATTCTAACCCCATATTTTAAATACTTAATTAACCGAGGTGGTTAAAATCTGATTAGATTTTTTAAAATGCTGGGGTGGGCAAAAAGCAGTCTAGGGTTAAAAATGATCCTGACATACCGAGCAGAACCATGGTCCTAGGTTTTACTCAATAGGAATTGGAGTAAGTTGTCGGATAAATTTTCTCCAATTTAGAAAAAAGAAAAGGTCATATATAGATGATTTGTTGAGTTCCATTATGCGGTCGGGATCCATTGGGCTTCAAGTCGTTCCGGTGCATAGAACCGAGTGCCTAGAGAATGATCGCCGCTGTTCGATTTGGGATTTAGGCCATATACTTTTGAGATGAAATGTAAAAATAGGGTGGATCCCATCTCGTCTTTCGACATTTTGTTAAACAGCTGCCATCCTAATAGAGATGTCCGCTCACTAGAACTTTTTTAAACTAAAATGTTACAAATTTCCAAAACTGTCCACTGTGAAGACATTGTCTGGTATTAAGAACTTTTGCTGTGTACGTAAATGCACACATGTAACCACCTTATTTGATATCATTATAATGATAATACCATATACTTACTTAAATAAAAAATCTCATCCAATCTTCTTTATATGCAAATTGTGAAAACCTCAAAAAAAGAAGAAACAAAAGAAATTGCTTTGGTCATCACAATTCCTTTTTTTTATAAATGATGACTGAATGCATGCAGAACACAAAATGTATTTTTACCACATGTCAAGTGCAGGTCATAATACTAATGGCCAACTTTATTCTACTGTTTGGTTATGACTAAGTATCATTCACTTCTACATACACACTCTTTAAAGAGACAAATACCACTACTTGAGCAATTTGTGTTTGAATTTGAAGACGTACAATTCCTGTATTCGTAGGAACAGAAAACTTAAACCAAAATTACCTTATTCTCTCGAACACATAAAAGTATCTATTTACTTGTTTATATGCAATAAATATCTACACCTAAGGAAAAAATTAGTTGGAATTCGAACAAAGCCATAAATATTTATTTGTTAGGACATTTGTTTCAGAATTATCTACAATCGATTAAAGCAAATTTCTCTAATATCAGTTCATTCGGCATAACTTAAAACTGGTTACAGGAATGTTAGCACGAGGTGTTGCTGTTACTACCTGATTCACTACGACAACATTTAAGGCAATACCAGATACACCAATTGTCAGTTCTAGAATTTTGTTATCACTGCTAGAGTGGACGAAATAAGTGTAAGTTTAGTGATGCTAATGACAGTTTTATTTTTGTTAAATGAAAACAAAACCAACAACCAAAACTTGCCACAATTTGCATTGTCATCTACCAAAATATTACTCTGTTGTTTTGACAGATTTAGCAATGTACACTGAGAGAATTGTCTGCATGATATTAATGAATTTTTGCATAAAAATAACGAAGTTGCACTGGAACTCGTCCACTGAAACTTTTCATTGAATTAATGGAATGTTTCATAAAATGTTGTAAAAAAAATTCATTTCATTTATTAAAACTTCCATACACTCAATGAAAAAGTTTCACTAAAACTAGATTCATAAAATATATGAAGCTTTTTCATTATATTTATGAATTTTTTTTGTGAAGAAAACTTCATTAGGTTACCGAAAAATTTCTTTTAAACTCGTCCAGCTAAATTCTCTCTGTGTAGTGACATCTATTTATCAATCATATTTTCTATAGGTCAGCTACATTCTACGGATCTGCAAGCACTTGCACATCCATTATTTTAAATTTATGTTTATCGGAATAAACATTTATGGCATTAAAGGAATCAAATGTCCTAAAATCCTGAAAAATTCTTAACTCAGGAAGTCGTTATTTTTAGAATTTGTAGAAGTATTTATTAGGTTAAATTATAAACTTAATGAAAATTGCTTGTTCAGCGTTAGAAAGATAGTAATTGTACTTTTATATTCTTCCCCAATAGCAAGAAATACTAGTTTAGAACCACCTAGCAAAAAAAAATTGGAAGTAATGCTTTACAAACTACTTCTTTCACTGCTTCACAAGTATCCGTTAGTGTATTTTTATTGCTTTTTTAGAAGTTATTCTGAACAACTTCAAAAAATCACTTCTTTCATTGCTTCCAAAGTATCCGTTAGTATATTTTTACAGCTTTTTTGGAATTACTTCTGATCAACATCCAAAAAATCACTTAAGTATTGCTTCTAAAGTGTAATTGTTCTAAAAGTGATCGCAAAAAGTGATTTTGGTATCATTTGGCATTTCCAAACAGAGGGTGGGTTCGATTCCCGGCGGGACCAATATTTATATATTTTTTTTTATTTTTATAATAATGTTTATATATAATTTTTTTTTATTCTATTAATTTTTTTTTAATATTTATAATACAGTACAACACTAAAAATCCATCGGGCATGCGACATATAAATTCTGATCGATTTTAGGATGAATATCACGAATGTGAACACCAAATTTCAAAATTAGCTCTAGTTTTTGAAATATTCGCAAACTTTACTTTTAGCAAGAAGATAGTTTTTTTTTGTTAAAACTTCTGATTTATTCATATACCTGAGTAAACCACGGATAATTTTTAACATGGTTTAAAAATATATACTTTGGGCTTTTATAATCATATCAACTTACTTTGATTAGGTAAAGGATCTAGGATATAATTGCAATTAAAGTGAAAACTTCACTTATTTTCCTATTTTGCAAATCTAGTAAAATCCCTTAATCGGATTTGCAAAATCTTTACATATGACGTAAATTCATAGTCCACTAAATTCTTTTTATCAAAAGAATCACAACTTCTGCATCAATATTTGCGGAAAATTCAATCAGAAATACACATTTTACATCTTTCTTATTTCAAATAAATTTTATATGAATTTACTATGGCAAAAGGAAATAAAGTATATTTTTGAACATGCATATTTTCAAATCGTTATTTTTTAGAAATTTGCACTTCAATTATCTAAAACTTCCTTGAAATTGATTAGAAAATATATGTTTTACATTTCTGAATGGTTTTATCTGAGTTTTATAATTTAAGATTTGTTACAGACTCCTTAATTTTTAGGTATTTAAAAAGTCTATCTTTTTCAGTTTTAGTCAATTTTAACTCAAAATTAAAACCGAAAATTCGAAATTTTTTTGATAAATTAAGTAACATGAGATGTTTACTAAAGGTACAAATTCAAATATTGCATATTCCTTTCATCGCAGATTATTTATTAACGAAATTGTGAAAAAAGAGAAATTTCAAATTTAAATACGCGTATAGGGACTATTATCGCAGCTGTCAAAACATGCAATATATCAAATTAAAGGGCATATTGCATAATTTTAAAATGTTGCAAAAAATACCGTTATTACTTTAAATTTTGTATTTTTTGCAAATAGTTTATTAAAAAATTTGATTTTCCTACATAAACATTTTTGCAAATATTTCTTAAACAAAAGCCAACTTTACAATTATATGGCCATATTCGTGATCTGCGTCCCAAAGTCTATTAGAAATGATATATCGTACTTCCGATGCATCAAATTTTTCTTATTTTGTTGTACTGTGTAATTAATTTGTTTGAATTCAATATTTTTTTTAATTTTTTAAAAATATTTATATATAAAAAATGGTGAGAAATTGCTTTTTATGCACCTGTAAAAATAGTACTAAGAACAATATTAAATTGGAGTGCACCTTTTACACTTGTTTAATAAGTACTTTTATTGAAGATAATAAGGAACAATATCTCGCAGTAACAAAGTGGTATTTTTATGCCAGTCAAACTTCATATCAAATAATAGCTCAGCGGTAGAGCGCTAGACTAGCAATCGTGAGGTCGTAATTTCTTTTATAAAATAAAAAAAAATATAATTTTTTTCGCGAATAATATTTTTAAACTTTTAATGGGTGAAAAAGAGCTTCCTTTACACTCGTGACAAAAGTACTGAAAAAATGTTGAAGTGGGAGTGCCCAGCAAAATATTATTATCTGCATTACCAAAAATGATATATCATTACCTTTTGCATTATCTTATAATATAAAATAATGACTTCCTAATAACGGCCTATTGTATTCATTGTTTCTAAATATAAAATAATGACTTACTCGTATTAGTTTAAATACACAGAAAAAACAGTAGGCACCAACAATGGGAATTTGTAAAAGCAATCACATTTTCTTTGAAATTGAAATTTTATTTCCAACAATTTTTTTGTTTGAAATATTTGTAACTCGTTTTTAAATTGTTATCTTTCATATAAAAATTGTTTAAAAATAAAAATTCAAAGTTACAAAAAAAAAAAACAAATTTTTTTTTTGGATTTACAAAATTCTTTGTTGTGCCTTTTTAAAAAGTTTTTTTTTTGTATTTACAAATATGGTATGAGAAAGGTGTTTAAAAATTTAATTAGAATTTTGTAAATTCTTTCTGTGTAAGTAAATATGTTTTATGTTTAAATTTTTATGACGAGTCCTAAAATTACACACTAGAGAAAACTTAAATTTTTCTGAATGTATTTCCTTAGGCTAATAGTATTTGCCTAACTCCTTATTTTTAAGAATCAAGTAAGCAAATCTTTCATTACCAAATAAGTGGTTATATAATAGAAATTCATAGCTCAGCACAACTCATTATTTTTGTTTGGCGTGGTCGTTTTTATAAGTAGTCACGCTTACCCGCTCGTTTACGAAAAAATGAGAAATAAGTAGTTATGAGATTTTGAATAATACGTGGTTACATACATCCTTACAAAAAGTTGAATTATAAGTGGTTATCGGATTGCTTACTTGATTCTTAAAAATAAGGATTTAAGCAAATACTATTAGCTTAAGGAAATACATTCAGAAAAATTTAAGTTTTCTCTTGTGTGTAATTTTAGAACTCGTCATAAAAATTCAAACATAAAACATACACACTGAAAAAAACGGCCTGTCTCAAACATATTTTTGCAGGTAATATATATATATAAATTTGGAGAAATTGTTAAACATATTCGCCGTGTTTGCCTGTAAATATATAAATTTTTGGATGAAATGAAATGACGCTATCGCCAAATATATATATGTTTGGCAGCAAACATATAAAATGTGTGTCATAAACAAATTATGTTTCCATGAAAATACTATATATTAATAATATATTTAGTTATAAAGCAATTATTAATATATGCCAAACAATAGGCTTATTTATTCTACTCCCCAAATTTCTCTATATTTTAATGGAAAAACATAAAAAGCAAAATTAATACATCTACTGTTTGGCGATTATTTAATAACTATATTATAAACCAGGGATGATAAAGTTATTCCTATAGTACTATAGTACTTTTCGTGGTACTATTGGAACCTCAAAAGTACTATGGTACTCCTCTGAATCATTTAGTACTATTTAAACATTTTTCGAATTTTAAATTTTTGGGTTTTTTTAATTTCCAGAGACATTATTGTGTTTATAGCGAACACAGCAAATATCAGAGTTTTAAATAAAAAAACAGTATGTTGAAAATATTTAAAATATTAGATGTTACTATTGAAAACTCAAGTTAAACACATAAAAAATGTTCTTTCGAATTTTTTTATTAAAATACATATGTATAAAAAAAAATTTATTAAAAATTAGGAGAATTAAGAAATCTAGAAATTTTTGTATTTTTTGAAACGAGCAAAATGTTTTTCCCCATCAGAGCTCCTAAAGAATTCACTCATTCGATTTTCATTTCTGAATGATTAAATACTTAAAACCTATTTCAAATGAGTTCTTAATGCACCTAATGCAATCATTAAATTAATTTGATTGTCAACCAATTTGTTCATTCGAAAATATTCTTATTACATTACAAGGTGGAATAGACCTGTAAATACCCTACGGGGTATTTAAAATTTCCCGTAGGGTAACTTTAAAATAATATTCGCTTTAAATCGAAGTCGAATACGATATTCACGGACTTTAGATTCTCAACCCTATACTCACAGAAATAAACCTGTAAAAATAGCAGAAAAAGCTACTGAAAATTAAGCAAAAATGGCCTTACAAAAGAACCTGCTGAGATTAGCAGATTTTTTTCTACATATTTTATACATTTTTATATCTTTTTTATATTTAACTTTTAGTTTATTGAAAATAACAAATTATACTGTAAAACCTGCAGAAAATATTAATATTAGTAGAATAAAAATAACAAAAATAAACTGTTATATCTACAAAATTTCTGTTACTTTTAAATTAAATTTAGTTGAATGAAAATAGCAGTCTATCCCGCTAAAATCAACGGAAATGGTTGCTAAAACTAGTAAACTGCTGATTTAAGAAAACTAGATTTTTATTCTTATTAAAAAAAAAGAAAAAAGCTTTCTAGATTTTAAATTCTTCCTGATTTTTAGTCTACTAATTATTATTTATTACTTATTTTAGCAGGTTAAGTTGTTATTTTCTGTTAACTAAAATTTATTCAAATATAACTTAAATTTTGTATATGTATTTAACAGTTTGGTTTTTGCTCTTCTTATCTTACTAATATTTTACAAAATAATCTGATAGAGTTTTTTTATGCAACGTAATTTTGAACTAATTTTTAATAGTTTTAACTAAAATTTTTACGTTTTCTATTGCTATATGAGTTAGATATACAGAACTCTTTATTTTTTATGAGTTTTTATTTGTTAATTTATAATGATAAAAAAAATTAAATGAAAAAAATATTGGTACTATAGAGGTCGAAAAAGTACTATTTTTTAAGCTGGTTAGTACTATTTTAAAAATCCCATTTATCATCCCTGTTATAAACCACATTGACTTTTACATCTAATACAAATCTTTCATTGAAAAACAATAACTACAATCTCTTCATTTTTTTTTAATTTATTTTTATTAACAAATATTAATTAAAAACTCTTATAATAAGTTAATACTTTAATATACACAATTAAATATTTTTTTTTCTTTTTAACACAATTTTATGTTTTATTTATACTAATTTATTTTATTTTTTCACATCTTTCACAATAAAACTAATAAATAAACGAAAAATATCACTAAATTTTCTGACTAGATGCGGTCTAGCTAAACTAAACGATTATTACCAACTACAAAAGTTATAATGGCTATATACAACTTTATATCTATCAAGAATGGAAATTCGCCATTTTTCCAAATATATGTTAATTGTATTCCACAAATATAATTATTATAAAGTTAAAAATGCAAAAATATGTATTCTTAGATGACAAAATATGACTAATTTACAAACAAACCCACGTTTACCGGGAAATATATGTATAGTAACTATAAAAACAATATAATTGGAAGCATACTCCAAATACATATATGGTAGTTTGTAAATTTACCTCCAAACATATACAAAAACGTCTTTTTCCTCCGTGTATAATAAATAAAAATGTATAAAATTTAACTGTGTAAAAAGTACTTAATTAAACTATTACGAGTAAGTCATTATTTTATATTTAGAAACAATGAATACAATAGGCCGTTATTAAGAAGTCATTATTTTATATTATAAAATAATGCAAAATGTAATGATATATCATTTTTGGTAATGCAGATAGTAATGAGGTGTCATTACCAATATTTTGCTGGGTATGTATTGTAGTGCTTTTTCTACTGCTTCGGCATCTCTTTTTTTGCTGGGTAGCAAAATATTGTATTTATGTAAGGAAATTGCCAAAATGTTCAAAATATGCATTTGTGGTAAAAAATGCAAAAATATGCCTCAAAAAAAATTTATGCCATTTTGTGGCAAATTTGTTGATTTGCAAAGAAATTGACTAACGATGTATCCCAACTGCTGAAAACAAGCATGTATTTACAAGAACTTCCAAGCCCTACCCAGTCAGAAACTTTCAGTGGTACCAGAAATCAAGCAATGGCAAAACATTGCCTTAGAGTGCTATGGAAACATTTGCAAAAAGTGGTTCTCCAGTACTATTGAGTCAGGAATTGCCAACGGTACAAAATTAATGCACTAGTAGAGAATTATTAGTTTTATAAAAACTTTTCTTTTGTAAATTTTATTTTGGAAAATCTATTTTCAGACCATCTATTTATTGGTTACGAACGTTAGAAATTTTGTTTTTCCAGTGCTTCAGGAGATATCTAATCAGCCTTTGATCAATCCTTTTGTCTAATGAGTTTATCATTTTGGGAATGTAAAAGGACTTTCCGCCAGTACTAGTATATATCAGCTGTTATAGTGCCTTGACATCGAGTTTCCATTTGTGTTTTTCTGACTGGGTGGTTTTATATATGAATGCACTGAAAACAGCTTATGGTGTTTAATTAACTAATTTGGAACATATGTATTAAGTTGGTATTTAATTGTTTTTTTGAGTGTAGCTATGTTGCTGTACCTTATAACAAATGGGTTTTGGTTATTCTTATAGGTATAATTTACTACTATCTTTGCACTTGTCGTTATATTTACTACTTAGTATGCATGTTTCTACATGTTTATTAGGGTGTACCTAATTCCTACACTTGTAATTTTCACGGAGGAAGAGCATCCAAACAACGCGTGTTGACGTGCTAATGGCCAAATCTGTAATTATATCCTACACAACTACGTGGACAGGGTATAATAATTTTGTGCTGACCTAGACCCACCTTTAAGTATACCCATCGACTCAGAACAACTTTTTGATTCCATTTAACAATGTCCGTCTGTCCGTCCGTCTGTCTGTTTGTCCATGTATTCTTGTGCGCACGCTACAGGTTGTAACTATTAATATGTTTTGATGAAATTTGCTACACTGATTTATGGTGGCCGAAGGTCGACGCCTATTGATTTTGGTTAAAATCGGTTCCTGTTTGGACCTAGTGCCCATATAAAAGTCCCCCAAAATTGGCTTTTGCGCAGGCTACAGGTCGTAAATACGAAGATATTTTAACGAAATTTGGTACTCTGATCCACATAGGCTCATGAACAAAGTCTATTGATTCTAGATAGGATCGGTCCATATTTGGACCTCACGCCCAAAATTTCTTACCGTTTTTCTATTTTTGTTTTCATTAAAAAAAAAAAACCATTCGAATTTCGGATCAAAGCATTAGTTGGCTTTCTACCAAACTGGTGTAGGGTATCATATAGTCGGCATGCCCGACTTTAACCCTTTTATTCATTTTTATCTTATTTTTTAAACTTAAAATTTAATAGTAAAAATATTATATTATTTTTAAATCCCGCAATTTTTTCTTCTAAATGAAGAAAACAAATTATAATATTTCGAAAAATCGTGTTTTTTGGGGTTCTTGGAAATAAAAGTTTTTTAACTCAAATGTATTTTTTAAGAGCTAACATAGAAGGCCGGCTAACTCCACTGGATTTAGCAAACTCAAATTAGCTAAGGGTGCCCCTTTATCGCATTTTTGAACTAGCACAACGTTATTATTTCATATTAAAATTAACACCTTATTTTTTACGAACATAAAATTAAATATGAAATTTATGGAAGAGCAATTCCATATGAAAGCGATCACCTTTTGGACGACCCCTCTCCGATTCTAAAATAAATAGTCTCAATCGATTGCCCAGCAAAAAATAATGTACCTACATATTTTTTTTTTTTATAGTGACTGGTTTAGTGGTGGTGTACACAACTGTCATCTGACAAAATTGAAGAATTCTTCATAAGGAACCTCATTGAAAGTTGTTTTAAAAAAAAACTACTAAAGCGATCGCAACGAGTGATAGCTCGTTGGAAAGGTATTAAAGGTGGTCTCTTAAATGCTCCTCTCCTGTCCAAACAAGGAGTCGGGGCCCATTTTTTTATTGCTGATTCTTAAAGCAAAAATTATGAGGAATCCAAAAAAAAAAAATTAGCCGGAAAATTTAGGAGCTTCTGTGGAAAATCGGAAAATTTAATTTTCATGGGAAAATTTAATTTTCATGGGAAAAAAGGTAAATTTCTGAGAAAAATTAGGAGAATTTTATTTTTCAATTAAAGCCTGATTCAATACCTTTCCAACGAGCTATCACTCGTTGCGATCGCTTTAGTAGTTTTTTTTAAAACAACTTTCAATGAGGTCCCTTATGAAGAATTCTTCAATTTTGTCACATGACAGTGGTGTACACCACCACTAAACCAGTCACTATAAAAAAAAAAAAAAATATGTAGGTACATTATTTTTTGCTGGGCAATCGATTGAGACTATTTATTTTAAAATCGGAGAGGGGTCGTCCAAAAATTTGCCAATTTTGATCGTTTTCATATGGAATTGCTCGGAAGTAAATATTATTCCAGTTAAAATAAACTTTTATGTATTAAAATTATTATTTTTATATTTTAGATTTTTTTCGCCTTTTAGAAATAAATAGAAACATTTTTAAATTAAAAAGAAAATAAACTTATGAATGCAATGTTCTGAGACATCCCATATACATAAACAAGAAACACATTTCTGATGATCTCACCTTTCAGTTAAACCCAGCAAAAAAAGAGATGCCGAAGCAGTAGAAAAAGCACTACAATTGATGATCTAGATGTACTTCTTTTTAACATAAACACTAATGATTTTAACATTGAGTTGTCATAGGAGAGGAGTACTCCCACTTCAACCCTTTTTCACTACTTTTTGAACGAGTGCAAAGGAAGCTCTTTTTCACCAATTAAAAGTTAAAAAAAATTTTTTCCAAAAAAAAATTATATTTTTTTATTTTACAAAAGTTAATTATTGCCGCCACCGGGTATTGAACTTGCGACCTCACGATTGCTAGTCTAGCGCTCTACCATCTCTCTCTAGCGCATAAAAATACCACTTTGTTACTGCGAGATATTGTTCCTTATTCTCTTCAATAAAAATACTTATTAAACAAGTGTAAAAGGTGCACTCTAATTCAATATTTTTTTCTGTACTATTTTTACAGGTGCATAAAAACAATTTTTTTTTTTATATATATATTAGACCGTACCTCAAAAAAAAAGTTCGCCGTACACCCTCCAATATGAAGTATTTTTGCAAGGCAATTTCAAAAAAAAATTTTTTTTTTTTTGGCCGAACGCCTTTTTTAATTTTTCGTTATAGCTTCGTCATTTAAAATCGGATTTTTAAGTGTGATATATCGATTTTTTGCCTCGAAGAGACCAGTGTTGTGGTATAAAGGAAAAATCCAATGAAACAAAATTTAAAAAGGCGACCCCTACGTTCGGCAACCAATATATAAAAAAAAATTCTACTGGGTTTATCGAAAAACTTCATTAGCAAAAGTTTAATGATTTTTTGCGAGCTTTAATTTTCTTACATTAGGGTGGTACATTAGGGTTGTAGCAACTGAGATCTGGTGGCTAACTACAAGAACAGGATACTTGAGGTCAATTGCCCTCGAGAAAAAAACACTGGTCTCCTCGAGAGAAAACATCGATGTATCATACTTTAAGATCCGACTGTAAATGCCAAAGATATAACGAAAAATGTAAAATGGCGACCCCTACGTTCGGCAAAAAAAAAAAAAAAAAAAATATTTTTTTTTGAAACCTCCTTGCAAAAATACTTCATATTGGAGGGTGTACGGCGAACTTTTTTTTTTTTGCCTGTAAGGTGGTACGCTCTAATATATATATTTTTGAAAATTAAAAAATATTGAATTTAAACGAATTAATTAATAAATATTTAAAAAAAATAATAGAATAAAAAAACAAATTAAAAAAAAATAAAAAAAAATTAAAAAAAAATAAAAAAAATATTGATCCCGCCGGGAATCGAACCCACTACCCTCTGTTTGGAAATGCCAAATGATACCAAAATCACTTTTTACGATCACTTTTAGAGCTACTACTCTTTGGAAGCAATACTTAAGTGATTTTTTGTATGTTGTTCAGAAGTAATTCTAAAAAAGCTGTAAAAACATACTAACGGATACTTTGGAAGCAATTAAAAAAGTGATTTCTTGAAGTTGTTCAGAATAACTTCTAAAAAAGCTGTAAAAATACACTAACGGATACTTGTGAAGCAGTGAAAGAAGTACTTTGTAAAGCATTAGTTCCAATTTTTTTTTACTGGGAACTTTATTCCGATACGTGTTTTTAAAGAATTAAAAAAATTTAAACCGAAAGCCCCCAATTTGGTTAACTTAAGGTTTTGAGATGTATTTATTTATTTATTTATTTATTTTGTTGTTCCACACACAAGACTTAAAGTCTTATATTGCAGTGAAGAACTGATTATTCGTTAAATAAACTTTTTATAATTTAATAACTTAAGAACTAATTATGAAGAAAAAAAATAAAGTAATCAAACATACATATATAAAATATGGTACCTATGCATAATAATTTCAAAACCTTGTAACACGTTTTTTAAATGAAATATTCGATTTATAAGCCATTTATAAGTTCAAAAAGTTGTCTATGTTTATAATAGCAAAGGCACAAATAATAATAATAATAATAATAAAAAAAAATAAAAATAAAATAATAATTTTTTTTTTGTTTTTTGACTTACAATTAAAAACTAACAATTTGAAAAATTATAAACATAATACAAAAGAAAATAATTTAATTTAATCAAATACGTTTGAAAAATAGGTAATTATGGTTTTTTTGAACCGCAGTGCGTTACTTAAGATTTGATAACAATAAGGAATTGAGTTCCAGAGATGGATGGCATTGATATAGAATTGCCAAGTTGATATAAGGCTTTTATATTTAAATGCTTTCAGTCTTTTACCCCTACAAATAGGGTCTGAAAAAATTAGTTTCTCATAAAGATGTACAGGTTGATGCAAATAAATGATTTTATGTAAGAAAGTCAAAATTCGAGTTTTCAGTAAATCGTTGAGACTGAGGCCATATAATTTTTTGGAAAACGCAGATACTCGTGCACGTCTTTTTAAACCATATACATAGCGAACGATATTATTGAAAACGACGTTTAATTTATTTTCACTTATTGAGTCACAACTGGCAAAGAGTTCACACCCGTACAACAAAATTGGAATAAGGTAAGTTTTAGAAAGCAGTATTCTAATTTTTAATGGTGTACAGTGTTGGGTTCGCCAGAGTGTTCTCATCATGGAGAAAGTTCGACCACATGCATATTTAATATGATCAGACCAGGTAAGGGTATTATTAAAAAAGATTCCTAGATTCTTAGCGGTACTTACAATTTCAATACGTTGATTATTTATTGAAATGTTGGGAATAATTATTTTCTTCGCTAATCGTTTTTGTATAATAAGACACTTAGATTTTTTAGGGTTAATCCCCAGACCATTAGCCGTTGCCCACACATGAATGCGATCAAGTTCCAAATTCAAAGTTCTTACACACTGATCAAGCAAGGTTTCATTGCAACTAATGTAAGTTGAACATCATCAGCATACATTCTAACTTTACAGTATGTTAGAATATCCGGGAGATCATTAGAGTATAATGAAAACAAGAGCGGGCCTAATATAGATCCTTGCGGAACGCCTCTTGTAACAGCTAGTGACACAGATTTTCCGGTTGAGGTTTCAACGTACTGATATCTGTTACTAAGATAAGACGACAAAAGACGTGTTGCAGTTGAAGAAAAATTGAACATATTTTGTAATTTGTAGCATAAGATGCCGTGGTCAACAGTATCAAAAGCTTTCGAATGATCTAATAGAATTAAAAAAGTTACTTTACCATCATCAACTTCTTTTCTTATCTCCTCCGCAACATCAACTAGCGCTGTTATGCAGCTGTGTTTCCTTCGAAACCCAGATTGACGAGATGTAGCTCTGAAAGCTGCCTTTTCCGATATTTTTTCATATAATCTGCTAGTCTTCTGTCGAAAAAGTCGCGAGTGAAAAAAGTTCAGAACACCCTAATGCTTATGTTTACGAGTTTTTGCCAGTAAATATTTTGCATCAGACATAAAGCATAAATGATAACATAAGGAAAATGTTTGTATTTTACTTAAATTATGTCTGTAAATTTTGTTCTACAACTGTCCCAGAGCCACTTGGAAAGTGATAGGTGACAGCTGTTTTATTATATTTTTTATAAAAATTTTAAAATTATTTTCTTTTTGTTATAATAGGTGTGTTTGGGTACTTTTCCAGTAAAGTCCAGTAAAAATTACTCAGTAACAAATTTACAGAGAGTAAGGCAAAATTTACTCTCAAAAAGAAAAATATCTGAAAATGTACGCAAACAGATAAATTGTAAGAATTAGTAAAATACTGCTGCCAACTTCTTTCCTAAAAATATCGTTAAATCAAACTAAAAAATCACTAGAAAATATCTAAATTATAAAAAAAAAATAAAAAAGCGATAAATCCCTAAATTTCACGAACTTTTTAGGTCCTGTTGAAAAATTTCACAAAAATAGCTATATTTTTCAAACTTCTTAAAATTTTCTTAAAAAATTATTGATACATCGACCAACTTTTCGAACTTTTTTGTTTTCCATAAAAATTTAACGATAAATCGCTGAATAATAATGATTCAAAAATTTTGTCATGAAAATAAACGCAAAAAAATGCTAAGAAAATGTCTAGACTGTCTTAAAAAGAAAAATCGCTAGTTTTCCCGCTAATAGCTAAATTATATTTTATCCCGCTAAACGAGTTGAAGTATCGCTAGATTTGCCGAGAAAATAGCTAAATTGGCAACAGTTATTAAAATAGCTGATTGCGAAATAAACCTATTCAAATTATTGGATTAATAAATAAAACCTAATAAAATGATCACTTACTTATTCCTTCCATCGTAAATAAGCTTATATTTAAATATTTTTTATTTTTACAAAAAATTATTTCAAAATTATTTAGGCAAATGTTTTGTTTCTTCAATCATATGTTTTAAATCATATGTTTTTTTTCTTACAAATTCTTACTAGCAAAAATTCATCCAGTAAAAACTTGTAAGTTCTCTGGTATTGAACTGTCACTTTACCCTCTATTTTTCCTCTCTCCTTACTGAGTAATTGTGTAAACAAACACCTTCCAGTAAAAACTTGTACAAATTTGTACGAATTTGTACAAATTTTCGGGTACGCAAACACACTTAATATTTGAATTTTTTGAATGAGACAATTAACTACTATTTCTTTAATGGTCGAAGATGCCTTCAGGTACTGTTAAACTTTCTTAGCTATTGTAAATTCTATCACCGCATGAAGGAAAAATATATTTTTGAATATGTTTAGAGATAATTTAATATATATTTGTAAACTACTATATATATGTCGGGTATGTACCCAATTATATTGTTTTTATGCGAAATCAAAATGTAGTTTAATAAAATGTACTTTGTGTGGTCAACAATAAAAAAAAAAAAATCAACAAGTCATTTTGTTTTATGTTTAAACAAAACAATATTTTTTAATAAAAATTTCTATTCAATGTTTTACTGTTCTTAAAAACTTTCGTTTTTTATTTAAATTACCAAGAGGTTATGTGCCGAACATCCTTGTTGAAGAATCAACATTCGAAAATCGTGTGCAATAAGGAGGTCCTGCAAAGAAGGCTATATTGCTGAACGCATTAATTTTATCAAGAATGAAACGTAATGAATGCATGAAAGAGTACATGGATAACTTCTTTGATATAGTGGATAAATTATGCGAAATTCCAGACTAAATGTTAACTATCCTGATTCTATACAGCATCCCCGAAGAATGCGAATCATTCCGTGTAACAATTGCAAGCCACGAAAAGTTAATGTTTTCTTAAAGCCTTGTAGACGCTGTGGTGTAATGTTTAGCTCGTTGCACTGTTACACGTGAGGTTGCGGGTTCGAGCCCCAACCAAGGCAACATCAATTTATGAAAAATAGTAATATGTATGAGTTTTTTCTATCCCTCATACATATCGCAGCGTCCTCCTTCAGTGTTCCCTTAGCACTTAATCCCACCGAAGTAAAATAATATAACAGGGCTATGAACTAAAAAGCTTCACCAAATTTCGCCAACTTACCGTCAGATGGCGCGCAACAACTGTTCTAAAATTCAATATATCGCGCAATTACAGTGTTGCCATATTTGAAGCCCTTCATCTTTCACCACCTTTCAGTTCTACTCTATCCCCTTTCCAAAGGAAGCAACACGTTAATTAATAGGAAGAATTTCCGGAGTGTTGCTTCTCTTCATAAAAAAAAGAAAGTTCAAAAAGGCAACAATCAAACTCCCAAAAAGGAATGTTTTAAGTACGAGTGCTTCAGTTGTGGTAAAATCTGTCCTAAAGCTAATGAATGCAGAAACGGAACAAGTAAGTCTAACGAAAACTTCTCAAGGAGATCTGAAAATGCAAGTCAGCTGTTATGCATGTGAGTATTAACAGTAAAGAGGGGGTGTTGAGATTCCGATGCTTCATCGTACATGGTTTCAAGTAAGGAAAAATTCAAAAATTTAAAATCTACCACCAATAAAACTCTTAATTTGGCAAACAAGAATTGTACTAATATTCTATCAAGTGGCACAGTTGATTTCTTGTAGCATATCACCTAGTTTTTGGGAAAATTGACCGCAAATTATATACCTAACGGTTGCAATTTTCGAAGTGTTGAAGGAGAAATGCCTTTCAAGATATGGACTGAAAGAGTTCCATCAGTTAACTATTTTAGGAAATTTAATTTTTTTAGAAACTGCTTATATTCTAGATAAGAAGCCCGGTAAAAGAAAATTTAATCCTAAATCTAAAAAATGCGTTTTTCAGGACATTCAGTGCAATTTAAAGCGAACAGATTGTGGGGTCCAGAACAAAGAAAATTGGCCAGAAGTCGAGATGTAAAATTTACTAAAAAATTTATTTTGAAAATAAAGTTGGCTACACCGATTTTATTGATGATGAAATTTGGAAATCGTGTGGTGAAAGTCAAGAAAAAAATGTGGCTAGAAGAAGTTAAATATAATGATAATTGATAATGAAAAAATTGTTCTCAACAAAATATAGAAGAACATATAGAAAATGAACCAAATCAAGGCGAAGAAGTAGACTGACTTTGTACAATTTGCCACAATCACACATACAACCGATCCACCAAACGTAAAGAAGGCATTAGAATCAAAAGAGTCTAACCCAACAAACCAAATGATAAGTTTGTCCGAGAATGATATCATTAACGATTCATAAGTAATAGGTACTGTGGAGCGAAATACACATTCGTTAATGATATCGTTTTTCTATAAAATAACGATATCGTTACAATATCGAAAATATGCGGCAGCGCGATAATACTTTCGCCATATTCTTGGGAATGTTTCGTTATTTTATCGTTTTTCCAAGAAAATATGATACCGAAATAAAGTAAAAATGTGATATCTCTAACGATAGC
The DNA here is from genome assembly GCA_949987735.1 of Leucophora obtusa. Lineage (NCBI taxonomy): Eukaryota > Metazoa > Arthropoda > Insecta > Diptera > Anthomyiidae > Leucophora > Leucophora obtusa. Next base: position 99,892,282 of record OX465297.1, on the reverse strand, counting down.
TATGAAAGTAAAAATTACTGGAAAAATCCTCTCAAATTGTCAAAAATTGCATAATTTTAGTTTAAGTTTTTATTGCAGACGGAATTATAAAGAAAATTACAAATATTCGTAATAACATTTAGTAAAGATGTAAACTACGATAACTGTATATCGTAGAACGACTTTCAGTGCAGTCAGTGGTTATCACTGAAATCTTGAATTTGTCCTAGAGTTACAGCGAGTGGGTGATATTTCTAAATAGAACAACAAAAGACAAATTAAATGTCCATATTAGTTTTCAAAATGCACTATTTTATTAAGATAAAACTGACCAATATTTCTCGGGGACGATTGGCATTGACGAGAGGTTTTTTGTAGAAGGATCCTATCAGGAACTGTTTCAGGGCAGCTTAAACAATAGAGTTGTAGTATAATAAGTGTGTTTTTGTCGGCTGCAAATAAATTTTATAAAAATTTAGGCCTGGAAACTGTGATTACTTAAGCAATAATACTTTCCTGTTTATGTTGATTTTTATTGGGCAAACTGCGTGATACAAACCATCGTTTTTTTTTTTGGCAAGCATTTTTAAAATTTAAAGCTTCCTTCATTCTATTATTTTCTCATCAAAAGCAAAATACACCGAATAATAATAAAATATTTAATAGAAACGTCCGGCTGGTAAAATATATTAAATTTAATAAAAATTTATTTTTGGCATTTCCAATTTCAAAAAACTTTGAAATATTTTTAAAAATGTTATCGTTATTTTTGAAAATCATGGCATCGCAACGATACTTTATTGAACTATCACTAACGATATCATTAACTTTATAAAATATGATGTCATTAATGATACAGTATCGTTTCTTGGTTTATTGGGAACTACTAGAGAAAAGTATAGAGATTTTTGAAAGCAAAAACTCTGTGAAATATTTGACAGGAGAGTATCCTGATGAAGGAAAATAGCAGTTTTTGGAAGAAAGTACTTATTTTGTTAATTTATAATAAGGAAATCGGCCTCGAACTAGAATTAATAAATTTCCAGAAGAACCCAGATTATTCATAGCGGAGACAACAACCACTTTATACTTAGCCAATACATAAACCAATTTGTTCTTAGCCAATACACAAATCACTTTATACTTAGCCGAGACACAAACCAATTTACAGTATAACACTTTATATCACATTATAGCATTCTGTGGTATACAGAGTAGGAAAATAAACTGTACACAACATGTAGGGTAGGGTAATGCTAAGGAACACATACCGTATCTATCGTTTTAGCGGTTGTGTGTTTGTACACAAACTGTATTCGGTACACTACGATTGTCTGATGAACGCAAACGCTACGATTATTTATGTACTGTACTTTCAACACATATTCACACCCGTACAGTACCGAATTCGGGTTGTGTGTATAAACACAAACACTAATTGGAGAGAATAGCGTATGTGTTTTTATCTAAGCAACCAATATGCATGTGTACTGTGTTCGCGATGTGCAGAAAACGATTCAGCTAGATATCCATCAAAACCACCAAGATTCTGTTAATAGATCCTTATATTATTTCAGACTATTTAAATTTTATTGATATAATAAATATTTCGTATTGAAAAACAATTTTCTACATTCGCAACTGATTGAATTGCTCTACTGAATTTACATCTTGAAAGAAAATATATATTTTTTAAACAATTCCATAATCACAACCATATTAAAAGTAATAAAATATACATTATTCCAAATTTATTAGTTGTAACTCTTATAAGTCAGTAGTAACAACATTAATTCAAATATTAATTCTTAAATATTTTTTATTCGTTATTTACAACTAACCGTTTAGAACAAATTTGGTAGTATTAATCGAAAGTCAATTGGACATAATAATAATCAGAGACTATTAATTATAGAGATAGTAAACCAAAACTTACACTAATCACCGGTAGGGGGCGCTGAAATTTAGTATTAGCTGAGCAACTATTTAGTATCAGTTTATAAACAGCTGAGCCTATATTTTAAAACTCAAAAACTGCTGAAAGCAGCTCAAAATAAGGAAAAAACAAACGCGGAATATATTCAAATAATAAAATTTGAGATATCCGTTTGTTTTTTTTGATTTGTTGTTTGTTATTATTTAAATTTAAATAACAAAAAAGAAAATTGTCAATTTTTTGAACAAAGTGCCATCTAGTGACAACGCTATTTTTATTACTTCTTTTTTGGTGATGCCATACCCCGATAATAATTAACAAAAAATAAAATAACTGTAAAAAAATTACCAAAAAAAAAAACAAAACCAAATCAAAAATATAAATTATAAAAAAACGTTCTGATTAAATTGAACTAATTTTTTTGTTATTTTCTCTTAAAAAGCCCGTACACAATAGTATACGCATTTGCGCCAGCACAATTTTGACCTATGTGTATGGATTTTCTTTTATGAGTGTACTAAAGTGAAAAGAGTCTTATGTGCATATAAAAATTCAACTTTCCTAGGTAAAAAGTAAGTTTTTGATGCTATTTTTATAAAGACAATGCAGAGATTTTGCTATAATTTTAATTTCGAAAATCATCTAGATTTCCTTCATCTGTTGAAAACAACTCATTTTTTATCCTCAGATTTGGGGATAGAAAACGCTTTTTAACCAAAAACCCTTACATTCTGGCAATTTTTTTCTTTAAATAATTCTCTCAGATTCTAACGAAATTTTGGTTAAGAAAAATTTTTGGTTCCAATAGACCTCAAAATGTTACGGTTTCACTAAAGGCATATTTTAGAGGTTTTCTTTAGAAAAATGTTCCTCTTATTTTGCGAAGTTTTTATATAAAAATGTCTAAAACACAACATCCTAGGAATCAGAAGATTTTTCTTAAGAACAAATTCTTGGAATCTTAGGGATTTTCTACAGAAAAAAGTATCCTTAACCTCTGAGGACTTTTAATAGAATATGAGCGTTTTCTGTAGGAAAAAGCCATTAGAATCTAATAGATTTTCTTTAGAAAAAAGTTATTAGAACACGTGAGATTTTATTTATTTATTTAAGGTCTATAGAATAAATGTTCCTTACAGACTATGAATATCTTATAATAAAATTAATTATGAAAATAAAATTAATTATGAAAATGAAATTAATTATAATAGTTTTCTATTTTCTAATAAAAAGTTTTTAAAATTATTTTTTGATGTATCAAATTCCACCAACTTATCAGGGGGTAAATTATTAAAATAACTTAAAGTTCTCAAATTTACGAAAAACTTTTCAGAATCTGTGCGATATCTTCGGTAAGAAAATCCTCAGTATCTGGGACATTTTATTGGACAGGGTATTTTTAGAATCTGGTAATTTTTCAACAGCAAAATAATTCCAACCCTTGGAATTAGTTTATGGGAAAAATGTCACAATGTCTGAGCCTCTTTTTAGTTCTTATTCATACATTTGATAACTATTTTTAATTTTCAAATAAAACTTTTTAAAATTTTCCAATAATAATAATTGGAAACAGTGTTTTATTTAATTTCAAAATATTTGGTAAATAAATTCGGTCGGATCTACTGAACACCAAATAAATTTGGTTGTGCCAAAATTTTCATATTCGAAAATATAGTAGGTACAACTGAAAATATCTGCAGCTTCAATCGATTTATGTGATAGTACATGTAACTACCAAAATTCGGTTGGCAACAAATTCGGTTGCCACAACGAATTTGCTTTCTTAATTAAACTTAGCGTTATCAGATTGGTAGGTTTGGTAACTCCCGTTTCTCGGGATATTTTGATTCCAAAATACCAGAACTAGACCAACCAAATTTCGTAACAATATTTTATTTGACGAAGCAAAATAATTGCAAATTTCCATTTTACTACATATCTCAGGAAAACTTTGGTAGTGGGTGCATGCAATATACTCACGCATCACCTTGTAATGATAAATCGTTACCTTCTGCATCATTATTTTAAAATAAAAAGTAATGACTTTTTTGTAAATCTATTTTTAGACTCATTACTTTGTGTTTTTTGTAAGCATGGAAATAAGGTGTATATTTTTCGACATCACGAACGAAAATACGAAGAACAGCAATTCATTTACTTTTTAAGCAATCACATGATATACAGTAGTGGACTAAAGTGGATACATATTTGAATATTTTTAAATCTGTATTAATAACTTTTGTTCAATTTGTGATATCCAAGTGTAGTATTTCAAGTTTTTGAAGTGGCCAGGTCAGAACCCCGATTTGAATTCCATCCAGAATTGGTGGGCAATTGTCCAAAGAAGACTCTCCCAATGCGAACGAGCACCGACCAATTTAGATGATCTTTGGTTCAGAGTTTCAGCGGAATTGACTAATATTCCACCTCAAACTATTAAAAATCTCGTGGAAAGCATTCCTTCTGGCATAAAATCTGTTTTAAAGAACAAAGCACTTGCGACAAAATATTAAAGAAAGAGATTGCCGAAAATTTCAAATATGAACAATACTGGATAAAAGCGGTCACAATTTGCAATTATTTTTTTCATCAACTTATCAATGATATAGTGTACTCTATTTAGGTTTTTATTGAAGAAGAATGTTTTATTTTTATGCTTTAAAAAAAATCATTTAAGTTTCTATAATAAAATAAAAATTATAACAAATTTCGAAAAATGTTGAATTATTGTATCCACTTTAGTCCACTACTGTATGTTTCGATAGCTCTGGGGGTAGAGTCATCACTTTTATATATTTAATAAAAGAAATATTTGTAATCCATCTTTTTAAACAAAACTTTTCCCATCCGCATAACCACCAAGGAAAATTTTTTACAATCGGTAGCCAACCACACCCATTCTACAACTAGTTCCACTGCAACCGATTCCATGGAACTGGTTCCGGAACAATTTCCTGGGATCCCAAGTGAAAATGTTCATATATGTTCATATATTGTCATATGTGGTTTCATGTATAAGCATATATGGTTTAATGTATGATCATATATGAACATATATGTTATGTATGGAAGCATATATGGGTAAATACATTCAAATGTATGAATCCATATACAGTAGACGCTCGCAAATTAGAACCGCTTTGTTTTTGAGGCAATTCTAATTTCTGAATTATTCTAATTTCTGGACGTTTTTTTTCGTTTCGTTTCAATGATAAAGTGTTTTTTTTACGTTTATTTAACATTTTAAATGATACACTTTCACTATTTAATAGATACTGCCAAATAATATGTACACGCGTATCAAATTTCACAAATAAACTAGCCAAAAGTGTACATAAATGCGACAAAAAAAAGCAAATAGGGAAAAACATATATAATTTGGTGATTCCCATTTTTAGTTTTACTTTATTCAAACAGAACAAAAATAAATTGGGGATTTCCTGTGTATTCAAATAACCAAAAAAAAAAAAAACGCTCAGAAATTAGAATTTTAAATTCGTATTTCAGAGCGTTTAATGTATTGCAAACATTGATTCTAATTTCTGGACGTTCGAATTACTGAAAGCTCTAATTTGCGAGCGTCTACTGTATGATAATATACTGCATTTATTGGTCCATATATTGGTTCATATATTCCATATATCTTCATATATGAATTCATATATTAATCCATATATGGGTAATGTTTTAAGTTTTTTTTTTATCATGGGGGTACTTACGTGAGCGGATTCAAAAAATATTGAAATACAATACATTTGATAATTTCTTACATACAATTGGCAATTTCTAAAATACAATTGCCAGTTTCTGAAATACAATTGATTATTTGTAAAATACATTTGATAATTTCTGAAATGCATTGCGAATTTCTGAAATACAATTAATAAATTTCTGAAATACAATTTTCAGTTTCTGATATACAATTGATAAATATGAAAATCAATTGATAATTTCTGAAAAGCAATTATAAAACTTGAAATAAATTGATTACTTCTGAAATACAATTGGTAAATCTGAAAAACAATTCATAACTTCTACAATACAATTGATAAATCTGAAAAACAATTGATAATTTCTGAAATAAAATGATAAATTTTGAAATACAACTGAAAATATTGCAGTAAGATAAAACAGCAAAAATAAAACTGCTAAATTTAGAAAATCTGCAGAAAATCTTACAAAATATTAGTAAACTAAAAATGGCTAAAACAAACTGTTGTATCTAAAAAAATTTGTTTGTTAAACTTTGTTCAATGCAAATAGCAGTTTATAAAATCAACAGAAATATTTGCTAAAAATATTAAACTGTTGATTTCAGAAGGCTATATTAGTATTTCCATTAAAAACAAAAAACGAAAAAGGAACTTTGAAAATTTTAAATTTTATGTGATGTTTTTTTGTCTACTACTACAATTTAATTTTATTTTCTAATCATTGAAATTTAGCTCACACTCTAAAAAATGTTTGTAAATTTACTACTATAAAATGGGTAAAATTTTGTTTAATTTTACGAAAATTCGGTAAATATAAACAAAAAATGCGTAAACTTTTTTCCTACACACTTCCATACACAATAATACACACACAAAGTATTTTTAGACATTATGTGTTTATAAATAAACACATTCTGCCTAAAATTACTGTTGTTTTGTTAAATAAAATTTTTACGCACAAAGTTGGTAAATATACTATCCTATAATAGTAATAAATACTCTGACATTTCAAATTGGAAAAAATTGAAAAAAAATTATAAATAATAAAAGGAAAAAGCAAAAACGGATTATTTTTTGTGAATTACAACATTTCCACAAACACATTAGAGTCTGGAAATAGCAACATAAGCGTGCAATTGTTTTTGGTAATTATTGTTAACGCATGTGGTAGCCTAAACCTCATTTCAAAATTGAAAACGCTGTAAGAGAGATACGGCCTACGCAGGAACAGCTGGGTGCAATGACTCCTGCTCAACAAAATGCCTTCTTTGCAAGGGAGGCAGTCAACCAACAACCGTCAACAATAACGAGAGAAAACACCGTAAGAGAGATACGGACTAGGCAAAACAACTGGGTGCAATGACTCCTGCTCAACAAAGTCAGTATTCATTGAGTACTGCCTAACTTGCAAATAAAGCATTTTGTTGAGCAGGAGTCATTGCACTCAGTTGTTCCTGCGTAGGCCATATCTCTCTTAAGACGTTTTCTCCCGTTATTGTTGACGGTTACTGCCTCCCTTTCAAAGAAGGCATTTTGTTGAGCAGGAGTCATTGCACCCATTCAATAGTTATAACAAAATTTTACGTGAATTTTATACAAATGCCTTAAGATCCCAAAATGACTAATACCAAAAATTAATTTATTTTATTTAAAAAAAATTTTTGGGTGGTGCTTAAAGTTAGCACAACTGTTGTAAATGTACTCATTTTATTGGATTTTTACGCACTTTCTGTGGATTTTTGCGCATTTTTGTGGATTTTTACGCATTTTATGCGTACATTTACACGTGAAACGTGCTTCTTTACACACAAATTTAGTAAATTAACACACTAATTTCAAAATTTCATTTAATTTTTACGCACTTTCAGTGTAAAATTACAAATTATTTGTGCACGAACTTAAACAGAATGTGCGTATTTTTTTTCAATTACGCACATAGAGTAAATTTACCCAATTTATAGTAGGAGTTCAGTTTCCTACTATAAGTTGGGTAAATTTCAACAGAAATTAATTAGAGTGCAATTATAACTCAAATTTTGTAAATATATTAAACAGTTTTATTTTTGATGTTCCTATCTTATTTATATTTAGCAAAAATACTCTGATAATTTAGCAGTTTTTCATTTTGAACTACTTTTTAGTAGCTTTAACTAACAATTTTACACTAAATAATCAAAAAACAGTCATAAAATATTTTCTAAACTTGAAGTAAAATGTTTATGTCCATTAAATATTTCATAATTTCTCAATTTCATTCAAATGTACAAATTCATTAGTAACGTATGAATAGAACTTTAATATTTACATTTAATTTGAATAAAAAAAGCAATATTTTTATTAAAAAATAAAAAAAAAATGTATATGAACATTCATATATCTCCATATATGACCATATACCCTCAAATTTCGGATCCGAACCCATATATGTTGCCAAATATGGCCATATATGAACATTTTCACCTGGGATCCTATATGGAAGGTGTGGGTGACGTAGAATCAGTTCCAGAACTAGCTCCAGAACTGATTCTAGAGCAACCGGTTCCACTTTGGAGCTATAGAAGGGGTTGCTTTTGGGACAATTTCAAACAAAAAGAATGGGTGTTAGAATCGACAGTAGAAGGGGTTGTGAATGAAAAGTAGCTATTCTACAACCGATTTTTTGGAACAGAAAATTTTCCTGGGCACATAAGTAACAACTAATTTTATCCCCTCCTCCCCATTCATTACCCTATAAGCAATTTCACTGGAATTCAAGTTGAAATCAAGTCCAATTCCAGCCTTGTTTTGCAGTTTGAAGGCTTGAATACAACTTTTATTACATTTTATTTCAATAGCATACTCCAGCAAAACAAAAATATTTCAAACTTGAATTTTTGTTTCCCGTTTGCTGGAGTATTGAAATAAAATGTAATAAAAGTTGTATTTAAGCCTTGAAACTGCAAAACAGGGCTGGAATTGAACTTGATTTCAACTTGAATTCCAGTGAAATTGTTTATAGGGTTTACTTCAAGCTAAATTTAAAACATATGAAATTTTAGAACCTATGTGCTTATTGGGTAACCTTGAGGCGATGATCCGCCTGTAAAATTCATCAGTCAACTAAGGTTTTAATGTAATGCATGGGCTTCTATAACTTTACATGGGCTACAAATTACTTTATACATTATTTGGTAATGTGTGATTTTGATGGGATATCACACTTTTGTATCGGGTGAATCTATGTTATTTCCTGGAAAAGTTTTTAATTTTTGTTACAAAAACATATTTCTTTGTGTAAAAATTAAATTTGGAAAATTGTTATAAAATATTGGGTAATTTGGTATCAGTCAAAAGTTTGCTTTACAGTGAGGTTACACGATCAAGATTTTGCTTTCAAGTTGATAACACATACTGCTTGTCAAATTCAGTTGGACTTGAAGCTGTGACGTAAGCTGTATGCAACTTGATAGTCAATTTTGCTTTCAAGATGCCGTTGTCAAGGAAAGAACTAAAAATGCTCGCCTCTGTGGGCTGTTTCCGCACTGTAGGCTGTTCGAAAATACTTTATTTTTTTCTTCACATATTCCACAGACATTTAAATGTCAGCAGAAATAGATTTTTTATTTATTTTTATTTTTAAATCATTTCGTCGATATACCGAAATATTCACATTCCGTATTTTATCAATCGTGTTTTATTGCGGCACAATATTTGTACAAAGAAAAACAAATTTACAAGAAATTGATCTGCTGTTTAAAACTTGACCGTCAAGTTTTCTCAAAACTTGAAAGCAAAAATTGATATCAAGTTGCTGTTCAATTTTTAAAATGTGAGTGTGTTAGTAAAAAAATGTGAGTGTATTGAAACTTGAAAGGCAAAAATTGATCGTGTAACCCCTATGTTAAGTAACCCACATAGCATTTGGAAGATTGTTTTCTCAAAAATCACCTAAGAGAGTCTTCTTCGAGTACTTTTGATGACCAAATACTGATTAATCACTTGCGCGCTTGAAAAAAGAATCGAAAATGATTCTCGCTTATGCTTAAAAGAGATTTATTGAAAATTATATTGCGCATTTAAAAAACGCTTGTTATGTTGTTTTTGTTTAAAAAGTGATTTATTAAAAATACAATAACAAAACCTACAGCAATCACAAATTGATCATACAGGTGCTTGAAATGTGACTGTTCTCACTATTATTTTAGAATAATATTTTGCGCAGCTGAAAAAGTGCTTATTATGTTTTTGTTTTTGCTTATAACGGTACAATATTTTACTTGCTTTGAAGCAGACGTCCAATATTTGAATATTGTAAATTTTTGTTTATTTATCTCAGTGGATTCGTGGTATAAAGTTGTGTAATTTTATAAAAGTAAATATAAGTAATTTAATATTATAATATTTATATATTATAATTTTAGTGAAAAGTGATTTTTAATTTAAAAAAGATGATGCCAGCCAAACAATTAAAAAGCAAAAAAAAAGAAGCCGAAAAATTAATAGAACCAAAAAATAAGTTCTCAGGAAATTTTCATTAACAAACATTTTTGCTATTTTATTATAATTTTGTTTATATTATTGTATATAATTTTAATAAACTTAATTAAATAACAATTTACATCAAATAAATATTTTGTTTTTTTAATGTAAACAATTAGAAATACGGCTAAAAAATGACACAAAAAAGACTCCCAAACGATCATAATCACGACCAAAAATGACTCGAAAAAGATACGCAAATGATTAGAAAACGACTAAAAAATGACTCGAAGAAGACTTACAAATAATTATAAATACGAGTAAGAAATGAGTCGAAACTGATCAGAAAAGCGAGTCATAAAAGACTCATCAAGAAGAGTCGCGGATAGGATACCATTTTCTCCCGACAAAACAGTCATTTATGATCAGAAAATGAGCTCAAATATGATCATTTTAATCGTCCAGAGGAGTCATAAATGACTCGAATGTGATCAAAAATTTCATAAAATGCTATGTGGGTAAGAGAAATATGTTAAGTAAGAGAAATATGTTATAGTATCAGCGGATTTGAGTTAGATATAGTACAAACATATTTATGCTTGAACCTGTGTCTACTACTGACTACTATTTTACATTTTTATCCTGTTTGTTGAATTTTTGTTTTTCGTTGTCGTTGCATGTGCTAGAATGTTTGTTGTTATCCTTCTTATTCTAAACTTAGCTCGTTAGTTGCAAATAGTCATCGTTGTTGTTATTATGATATCTACATACATTAAGGGTTTTCACAAGGGGTGTACTATTTGTTGTATCGTTGTATCGTCCTAACAAAAAACAGAGTTGTTAAAAATTAAATTGAAAAAATACAACATTTGAGAATAGCACGATACAACATTTTTACGTATGTTTAGTGTCCTATGTTTGAGTGTGCTAACCGATAGAAAACTGAATAGAAAATCGTTGTTAAACACAAATAAAAATTTTAACAACTCTGTTTTTTGTTAGGACGATACAACGATACAACAGATAGTACACCCCTTATGAACAACCTAATTTATTTATATAAATTTGTTAAAGTGTCTACATTTCCTGATTGTAGGAAGAAGTATGGAATAATACTATAGTTTATCCAGTTGAAGAAATTGTCTGTTAGTTGAGCTTATTGTGTGCCAAGAAAATTATGTTTAGTGTTTGCTAAAAACAAAAAATTAAATTTAAATTTAAGTTTTATATATATTTTTTTAGAAATTAGTATAAAGTGTGTTAGTTTAAAGAATTGTTAAAGTCTAAAATCACGACCATCATTAACAATTATTGACTTTCAAAAACATTATATTTAGTAATCAAAAGATCACGGAGAAAAACTAATACCAGTTTTGGATTCCCCCTTTCTCAAGTTATTTGGGGCGTAGTTTGTGTAATGAAATAAAAAATAATGAATTGATATTACTATGAAATGCTGAAGATGTGTTTAACAGCATTGAATAGTTTTATATATATGAAATAGTTATGTCATCAATAAATAACCTTTTAATATGCCATGTATAAAAGTTTTGTATATACTTTTATGTATTAAATATTTTTGGGTTGAATATAACACCAATACCAATTTAATTTACAATTGCACGTATAAATGTTAAATTTTGCAAAACATGAAATCCAAATAACCATTTATAGTATTTTATATGCCATCAACACAAAAAGACACTCATACTGGTTACTACACTCAAAATATTAAATCAGTAAAACGCTTTTTCTCAATAACTAAATGAGAATGAATCCCTAAGAAATGTGCGGCTAATAACCCGCCCAATCGCAATTTGCTCAGCGTTCTCGGATGTGATGGAGAGCATGGTTAACTATCTTCAGTTCAATTCGTTTTTAAGTGATCGGCAGTATGGCTTTCGTAGACGTCAGTCTACAGGAGACCTGTTAGCGTTCCTTTCTGAGCATTGGTTTAGATCAGGGTTGGCAGGCAATACCGCTAAAATACCGTTACCGTTATTTTTAATTTTCTGCTTTTGGTAATTTCACGTGGTTATTGAGTACGTTTTGAACATTAAGTTAATAAATTGGTTCTGTTTTTAATCTCGTTTGTTTTTTGTAAAAAAAAATTGCGGGATGCATCGAAATAACTGACTACCGTTACTCTTAAAAAACCGTTACCGATGTAACTGAAATAACGTTAACCTTAAAACACCATTACCGAAATTACCCAAATATCGTTATCTTTAAAATACCGTTACCGAAATAACTCAAATACCGTTATCCTTAAAATACCGATACCGAAATAAATGAAATAGCGTTACCCTTAAAATACCGTTACCGAAATAATCTAAAATATCGTTACCCTAACGTTAACCGCATTCGTTTCGGTTACCATCCATGGTTGAGATCCATTCACCAGTGTGGTGAAAGTAAAGTGGTTGATCTAGATGTTTCCAAGGCGTTCGATCGTGTGTGGAATGGCGCACTAGTATCAAAAATTAATGCTTTTAGTGTCGGTAATGACTTGTCTCTATTTGTTTCGAGAGTTCTCAGAGATCCCACTATTTTTGTTGTTATAGATGGGGTCTTATCCAACAAGTTTTAGCTTAATTTTGGGGTACATTTTTCTCATCCTTAACAATGATCTTATCGATGAAACTTTCAATCCTATATACTCTTTTGCTGATGAGAGCAACATTTGTTATTCATTTTCGTTTCATTGTAGGTCAACCCTTTGGAGACACACTCAATCGGGATATTTCGACATTCTCTGAATGGGGTCTTGCGAATAGGGTAATTTTCAATGAACGTAAGACCAAATGTTGCATGTTGATCCATAGGTCTGTGGGGTCGTCAATGTCATCAGTCAGTATGGGTGGTATCGATATTCAGGAATTGCATACTCTTGATGTTCTGATCATGCGAATTCAGTGTGATGTCCGTTGTAATAAACACCTATTTTAAATGTCGAAAGAAGCATTCTAGTGTCTTGGTTTTTTGAAACGGTGAAGAAAATACTTCACTACATCCGATCTTCATACATTACCACCTAAATCCGACCGAAGATGGAATACAACTGCCATAAGTTTATTTTAGAGCTGCAAAGTTTATTTTAGAGCTTTTGGACCATGTTGAAGGATATCCGGCTCTATTGACTCATTGGGGCATTGTCGGAATGTGGGTTTTGCAACACAGTTCTATCGATATAACCATGGGAAGTAAGTATTCTGCCGAGATTACTGGTTTGATTACTGGGTCTAGTGCTAGTACTAGTCTAGGGCCTAGTACTAGCCCTAGTACAAAAATAATCTGCTAATTTAGCAGTTTTTTTCTGCAGCATCATTTTCAACTAATTTTTAGTAGTTTTAACTAAATTTTTTACGAAATTTTTTCTATAGTGTACCATTTTCCTCCCATCCATAACTTATTTTCCTATTTCTAAATAAAATTTAAATAAAAATTAGAGACCAACATTTTGACAACACTCATAGTACGGAGAAAAAATGTTTTTGCCTCTTCTTGTATTAACAAAGAAGAAGGGTGAAAATAAAATTTGTATTTATGAAATCTTTTCCTTTTTTTATTTTAGTTAATGTACTTATAAATAATATAATTACATCACTACCAGCGGAGCTTCTAGCAACAACAAATAATATATATATATAATAATACTTTTTCATTTATGACAGGAATTTAAGAACTATCTCTATAACGTCTGGACAAAACTTCTAAATCTTATTATATCTTGGGCCAGGCTTCTCAGTTGAGCCCATGACAACCCTTTGGATCGGAATTCGTCTTCGATTGATCTTCGCCAGGTAATTCTTGGGCGACCTCCGTTTCTCGAACCTTGCGGATTCCATTGGATGCAAACCTTAGCGATATCTTAATTTTCTTTTCTAAGAGTATGGCCGATTCATTTCCATTTTCTTCTTCGAATTTCAACATCTATGGGGTTCATGTTACTCGTTCCAAGCAGATCTTGGTTGCTTATGCGCAGTGGCCAGAAAATTTTAAGTATCCTCCTTAGGCATTTGTTTATGAATACTTGTAATTTTGTGGAGATTGTATTCGTAACTTTCCAAGTACAGCAGAACCGACTTAACACTTGTGTTATATATCCTAATCTTATGCTTCTTGGATATTTGGGAAGACTGCCAGACTCGCGCAAGAGAGGCATATGCGTGACGGGCCTTGTTGATCCTGCTTTTTACGTCAGTATCTGCATCACCATCTGTACTTATTATGCTACACAGGTAGCTAAACTCGGTAACATCTTCAATGATATTACTGTCCAAAATTACTGGAGTGTTGTTGTCAGTTGATATTCTCGTAATTTTGGTTTTACGGAAGTTAATTTTTAACCCGACTTTAAGACCATTCTCATATAATCTGGTTATCTTATCCTGTATACCAGCCAGCGTGTGCGACATCAAACACAAGTCGTCCGCATAGTCCAGGTCATGTAGGCGCTGGTTCAGGTGCCACTGGATACCATCCGGTGCTTCGTTATTGGTCTTTAACATTATCATATCCAGTACTAATAGAAATAGCGTAGGTGACAGTACGCATCCTTGTCTTACTCCATGGTTGATGTAGAAACTTTCACTATCAACTCCCTTGAATCGGGCCTTACATTGAGCATTGCAGTACAGCATTTGAATGATTGTTATGATCTTGTCCGGAATACCCACGTTTCGAAGACATTGCCAGATAACATCTCTGTTTATTGCGTCGAATGCTCGCTCGAAATCAACAAAAATTAAATATAGTGGGGAATTCCATTCGATTGATTGTTCTACAATTATTCTTAATGAGTTAATATGATCTACGCATGATCTGTTACGTCTAAAACCGGCTTGTTCTCTACGTAGGCAGGATTCAATAGCAGGGGAGATACGTTCAAGAATAATAAAATCTTTTATCTTTTGAATGGAATTTAGAAGCGTTATGCCTCGCCAATTTCTACATTCGCTAAGATCTCCCTTCTTTCGAATTGTAACGATGACACCTTCCTTCCACTCCGATGGGATGTTGTCCGTAGACCAGGCTTCATAGATTTGTGGCCATATGTAATGAGCCAACGCTGGGTTGTACTTGAAAAGTTCTGGTGGGAGGTTATCTAGACCGGATGCTTTATTATTTTTCAATTTTGTAATTGCGTTTGTGACCTCCGCCAGAGTTGGAGCATTTGTTTGTATATCCCTCCTGGGGTTTCTTCGCACTGGTGTCTCTGTAGATACCTGACTGCTCTCAGATGATATCGTGGATTCAAAGAACTCCTTCCATCTTTGGAGTTGTTCACCAGTTGTAGTGAGCGTTCTTCCATTTGAGTCCTTGATATTGGGAGCCGACTTTAAATTCTCTCCACTGATTTGTCTAATTGCTTTGTAGACAGCACGGGTGTTCCCTCGAAATGCAGCAGCTTCGGCTTCACTGGCGATATTATCATAAAACAGACGTTTGTCTCTACGGACTAGCTTTTTCACATTTTTTTCAGCATTGTTGTAATTTCCTCTAGCGAGTTGTAATTGTGCGGTATTTTGAGCCGATTGCAGTTTTATGTTCAGCCTTCCTCTTTCTTCGATTGCACTCCATGTCGTGTCACTAATCCATGGCTTAATGTGGTGTTTGCTACAACCGAGGAGATCTTTTGCACTTTCGCGGCAAGACATTACGATATCTGCCTAGTTACTTGTTCGGTTGCGATTCAGTCTGCTACACACGTCATTTGAGAAGGCTGTGGCCGTTGCGGGGTCTTGTAACCGATGTACGTTGTATTTGCTTCTGAATGATTTTTGATGATAGAAGGCTTTTGGTCGCAACTTTACATCACCTATTAGCAGTTTATGATCACTATAGATGTCGGCAACTCTAGCCGTCCTTACATCCATTAGGCAGCCTAGAAACTTTCTCCTAATTAGGATTCATCTATTTGGTTACGTGTTACATTGTCTGGGGATTGCCATGTGTATTTGTGGATGTCACGATGTGGGAATTTTGTTCCTCCAATAAAGAGCTGATGTGTAGCGCATAGGTCAATTAGACGCTCGCCGTTGTTGTTGCGAGAAGACCCAAGCCCCTGGCTACCCATGACAAATCGCAAGTTTGTATTATCACTCCCGACTTTAGCGTTCATGTCACCTAGAATGATCTTAATCGTGAGATTTCCATGTTCAGTACTTCATAAAATTCGTTTTTGTTTCCTCATCATCATTTTCGGTTGGGGCATAACATTGAAAAATCACGATGTTGCGGTATTTCGTTTTAAATCGGGTCATAATTAATCTATCAGAGATGGCTTTGTGTTCTAACATAGATCTTTTCATGGTGGGTGTCAACAAGATTCCTACTCCGTGGATATGGCTGTTATTGTTACCACTGTATAGAAAGTAGTGTCCAGAAGCAGTGCGTAGTTCCCCTTGGTCCTTCCATCTTACTTCAGAGAGGCCCAGAAACCCCAGTCAGTAATCTTCCATTACCCGGCATATTTGAGCAAGACGTGACGTTTCTGAAAGTGTTCTTACGTTCCATGTTCCGATTCTTGTCCTTATTCGATAGCCAATTGGTTGTATCGTTAATGTTAGCTGCCGACAAACGGGAGTTTGGGCGGCATTTCCAGGAGATACGTGGTTAAAAAAACCGGACGTAGTGAGCTGCTTAGGTTAGTCAAAAACAAAAAACTTTCATAATATTTCTATTGTTGGCTATGCTATGCAAAAGACTTCAAAAACATATTTTATTGTTTGCTCTATTCCCATTTTGTTGATGTAGCAGACTACATTTAATATGAGATTTTGATGCTTCAAATTGCATTGCACTACTACCACCACTTTCTAAAGAAAACTGATGAAGAGGACCTGGAAAACACCCGAAACGATCGTCTTTTCATTCCTGAAAGTGTAGAGGTTTTTGAAAGCAAACACACTGTGAAGTATTTGTCAGGAGAGTATCCTGATGAAGAAAAACAGCAGTTTTTGAAAAAAGTACTTATTATGTTAATTCATAAGAAAGAAATTGCCTTCGAACTAAATTAATAAATTTCTAACTAAAGATTTTCATTTATTAAAAAAATTACAGTTAAAGAACATCGGGTGACAACTTTTGCGCCACCTGTTATTTTAAAAGAGCGAGCCAAAATTCTGGGACGGAGCCCAAATTTTAGATGGCTCTTTTTTTTAAAGCTTCAAAGCTCCAATATTTTGATCAGCTCTCTTGTGAGCTTGCTCATATTAATGTTCTCATTCCTTTTTTGCCTGTGAGCTGTCACCGACCGGATTTGGACTCGCTTGGGAGCTTTTTCCCACCCTTAAATATATTAAGCCTAAATGGAATTACCTAGACATTTCACGATTTTTTTACATGGGACATATTTAAATAAATTCATGATTCAGATAGTGCGCAAATAAACTCGAGGCCAACTTTGCCTTAGTTTCTCCAGGTTTGAACGCCGAAGAGTTCGAAAAATTACAAATAAAATTTATGATAGACCAACATCTGAGAGTCTGACTCGGCTAGAAAACGAATAGTTTGACGCGTAAAATTAAAAAAAATAAAAATATTTAAAAGAAACAAAAGACTCATGATCGCCATTTTGTATTTATCTCGAAAACTGTACAGCCGATATATATGCAAGTTCAGAATTCGGAAAGAAATGGCCTGAAACCTCCATGTGTTCCAATATCGGCAAAGTCGGGATTTTAATCTGTTAAACACGTTTTTATATAAAAAAATGCAGCCAGAAAAAAGATTCAGTGCTGACAACCGCATTTGTAGCCAATCGAATGGTTCGGTTCTGGTAACCGAGTTTTTCAGTTGTGAAAACATAAAATCAATTTCGGTTGTCTCAAGAATAACCGACAAATTTATTTGATGCAACTGAACCATTCGGTTCGCAACAAATGGGGTTGCCAGTACCAAATCTGTTTTCTGGGCTTGGTGGCCCAGGTTTTTGAGCATCTTTTTATAAATATATTTCACAATATTTTTACAACGTTTATTAAAATTCTTTTCCCGGAATTTGATCCGCTTCGTGAAGATTCGGTGCTGACAACAGCATTTTTAGCCAATCGAATGGTTCTGTTGTGGTAGCACAGTATTTCAGTTGTAACAACAGAAAACCAATTGCGACAGGATTAATTTGACTGTGACAACGGAATTTCAATTGTATCAAGAATAATTCGGGAGTAGCAACCGGAAAATTTATTTGATGCAACGGAACCATTCGATTGGCAACCAATTGGGTTGACAGCACCGAATCTGTTTTCTGCACCCCGTTTCTGTATTTCTTGCATCGTAAAAGTTTGCGGAAAAAACGTGTGAAATGCAACCCTGCTCTGCTTTATATAGGGTGAGTCGCAGACAATAAAATATATAAGAAACCAAATCAGCTAGTAATACGTTGCACAGTAAGTTATTTCTAATTAAATTAGGTGCTTTACAAAACAACATGCGTCAACAGTTCTTAAAGTTACATTATCTGAACGAAGTCCAACAAAAACGGCAGTCCATTTTATCATGTCTTTAATCAGCCTGTATAATGCAGGGTGACAATGCATTTCTCGATGCGAAAACTTCTCGCATTAGATACAGAAACGGGGTACTGGTTGTGTGTTTCATCCGACTTTATTTTTTTCACTTATTTCTTTCTATATACTATAAGGCCGGTTAACCAATTTTAGCAATTGACAGCATTTAAAATGGTTTTAAACAGTCGGTAAACAGTCGATCTTTTTTGTTATATTGACTTATTTTCAAGTTATTTCAACTGCCGTGATGTTTAGAGTGTACACATGGCAATGGATTTTTGGTTTATAGAAAATTCGTTCATGTAGTTTAATGCATCCATACACGTTTTAATATATGAAATTGTGCTACATGCTACATATCTGTGGTACAATCAAGTAACGGGTTATATCGAAAATCATAGTTTTGATTGAGGTATTCGTAGTCATTATATCAGTTAGCAATTTTTGTAAAGAGTTTCATGCTTATTCTAAGAAATTCTACTCGTATTTAGGATAACGTCAGGCTTTAGTTAGGGATATATTTAGTATAAATTTTATATTTAAAAGTTTTAGACTTTGGAGCCAAATATATAATTATAAATGGGGTAATTTGCAGCCATGGTGTTTTAATTTTGATGGTCTTAAAGTAGACTCTGAATTGTTGTTATAAATGGTTAAAGTTAAATATGCACCTTAATGAGACCATTAATAAAAACCAATAAATTTGGTTCTCGTTTGTGTCGATTTAAGCTGTTTTTTGCTGATACTGATATCTTGTGTGTATGTTTTTATCCATTCAGGTTAATGCAAAGCAAATACAATCACATCACATACATATTTATAAAAACGTAAGAAAATCATATAGAACCAGCAATATATACCGCATGATATCCTTACATTATTAACAATCGACTTAACCCCTATTATCTAAGCATCACACAGCGAATCGAGCCGATAGAAAAAGGAACACAAATATGGAGGATCAATTAAAGGTCATTTGAAATTCAAAAATTTTAAATTAGGATCCAAAATGGCTGTCGTGAATTTTTAAAAGCTTATATTTGTTCTGTCAGCTGGGAGGTTAATTAAGTGTGACCAGATTGTTGGCGGTGCTGGCATGCCCGCGTTTCTGCTCGGCTAGAGCTCGTCGGTTTTGGGGGTGGTTCTTGCCAACCTCTGGCAACATTCGACAGGAAAAAGAAAAATTTATTCATGCCAGGCTTAAAAAAAGAAAATTAAATCGTAAAAAAAAAAACAAAATATTGTATGGGTACCCGAAGCATGCTAGAACAAATTAACAAAAGACCACACGAACTTCCTGCTGTACACCCAGAAAAATCATTATCAAATGGCCTGGCAGATGTTTCGCCAGGCAAGTCACCCGCCCTCTTGAAATCCATTTGAATTTCACCATGACATCCAGCACGCTTCCTCACTCGGATGTCCCAAACATACTTACGCCAGCTTTCTAATTTTTCCCTACTACCACTGCTTTTTTTTAATTTAGCAGGCCATTATTTAAAATCATAAAACTTTCAAAAATTTCGTTTAAACGTTATAAACATCTTATTATCTTCTTCTTTTATTTAAATTTATCAAATTTAGTTCATAAATTTTCTTTCTCTATTTAATTTAATAAAAAATTTAATCTTAAATAAAAACTATATTTTTATTTTGCGAAAACTTATATTGACCGATTACAAAATGGCAGCGGGATTATTCATTTTATCACTTAAAAAAAAAATTTAATTTTATTTAATAAAAATTTAAATTCAATTTGCGAAATGCATATTCAATGGTTTTTTTTATGAAGAAGGAAACAAATTCTTACACAAATCAAATTTTTAATACAAAATTTTATCTAAAACAATATACGCTTTCAATGAATTCTTTAAACGATTTCTTAAAATTTTCAATTCGAAAGGCTAAAATGCACAAAATCATATTTATATTCCGGTTTTGAAAGTGATTTTTGCCTTCGAGAACTTATTCCAGGCTTCAATAAAAACTTTTACTTTCAGGCTCCGTATCACGATGAAACGGCTTCCCTCAAAATTTCAGGCGTTACTCAGGGAGTGATGTGGCTGGCGCTAATTTATCCACGATGGTTTGTCCGTCCGTTTTCAGTCTAGTTCATGGTAAATTCAGTAGGTATCACAAATATTCATTTTCAAAATATATATATATATATTCTCTTTTTCTTCACTTATGTTCTTCCGTATTCTATTAAGGCAAACATTTAAAACTTTCTTTAATATGGCAACTAACCCGAAGTCTCGTTTTTCCTAGGCCTGAGCTCAACCCTATAGCCGCGCACCTTTTGCCTAATATTTCAAAAGGGACTGATAATTTTATAAAAAAACTAAATAAATGTTTCCCCTATATTTGAAACCTTAATTATAAAAAATACATACATATATTTTTCTTCTTTCAGAGCAAAGTCTTGTCAGTCTGGTCGTCCTGGTGGTAATGTAAAAATGTGGTCAATAACCCGGTGGATACCTCAGCACCCCAGGCTTGGTGATGCGTATGCAGCTTGGTTTACCTTTATTGTTATTTAAATTTGTGTTATAAATCTTAAACTTTGTTTTCGTTATCAATTTTACACTATTAAACCATTGGAACTTTAATAAAAAATCCAAAAACTTGTTACGTTTTAATTTGAAAAAAATTTCCAAAACGGTAAGAGCCACTTGTCCTACCTTCTCCGAAACCAAAAAGAAAAAGGAAGTCTTTATCCTCCATTTTTCTGGCAATATTTTTCCGACCATCTTTTTTTTTCTACATGACATTAGGATTGTCAAAATAAAATTTATCCAAATCACACGCAGTTGCACATAGTGCAGTTTTCATGTTTCATTCCTAGTTGTTCCCCCGACACCTAACCCTCTTCTACCTACACATGACATATTTAAAACTAACCCAGTTTAGAAAATCATTACCAGATATGTGGTTATGTAACTACATACTTGGTAATGGTAACTAGTTACTTTTGTTATTACATTTCTTATTACCTTTATATGGCGATGTCGCGAAAAATAATGAGTTGTCGTTACACACCAGCATACGAAAAATCAAAAAATATATCGTTACCTATGTGCTTACCAGCACTGACAAAAATAATGAGTCTAAAAATAGATTTTCTAAAAAATAAATTATATAAAAAAAAAATATTTTTTATTGTATTTTTTTTTTAAATAAAATTTGCTGGTGCGGGAATTGAACCTGGGTCTACAGATTGCCAGTCAACAGCTCTACCATCTGAGCTATATCGACATGTAATATTTAATAGATAAAAACACAATTGACCTGCTGCACACAAGTAAGCTTACTCGCCAACATACAAAAAATCAAAAAATATGTGGTTACATACATATATCCTTACCAGTGTTTAAAAAATATAGAGTCTAAAAATAGATTTCAAAAAATTTTCAAAAAAATCTAAAAAATTATTTTCTATTTGAAATAATGATAAAAATAAGTCATTATCAGTAACTCATTATTATATGTTTTAAAATAATGCAGAAGGTAAGTGGGTGTCATTACTGGTAGTCCAAAAAATAATGATATGTCATTACCGTTTCTACACTGGGAATAGACTCATTTTTAAATGACTATGGGACGCTGATCACGAATCTGAAACAAAAAATTCAAAATAAAAATCGAAGATCCAGAATGGCGGTGAACATTACAATTTTATAAATTAGAAATTTATTAATTCAGTTCGAGGCCAATTTCCTTCTTATGAATTAACATAATAAGTACTTTTTTCAAAAACTGCTATTTTTCTTCATCAGGATATTCTCCTACCAAATACTTCACAGAGTTTTTGCTTTCAAAAACCTCTAACACTTTCAGGAATGAAAAGACGATCGTTTCGGGGATTTTCCAAGTCCCCTTCTTCAGTTTTCTTTAGAAAGTGGTGGCAATAGTGCAATGCAAATTGAAACATCAAAATTTCATATTAAACGTATTACAATTTTATGCAAAATGTTCACCGTCATAGTAGTTGTGCCATTTTTTTCTAAACTTCTGGTTTCAGATTCGCGATCGATTCCGAAAAGACTGTAAGTCTTATCACCTGGATCCCGATGGATCTACTCATCTGTTATAAACCATTCTGCATTTACAATAGTTACACTGCATTACACTCAAAAATTAATGGAGATCTGACCATCAGTTCTAAATATTTCGGACATGCTGATTACAATGGCGTACTTTATTTTTCGATCAATGGTACAGATTTGTCGCTAAATGTCTTTAAAGTTTGGCGGTTGTCCATTCAGTTTTTTATATAAAAAATTTTTCAAATTCAATTAATATGAACTTTTTTGTGTTAAAATATAAGCACAGGACCTGTGGCCATATTTACGATATGTAATGGTGTAATGGTTAGCGTGTTGGACTGTTACACATAAGGTTGCGAGTTCGATCCCCAACCAAGGCAACATCAATTTAGGAAAAATAATATGTATGAGTTTTTTCTATCCCTCATACATATCGTAGCGTCCTTCTTCGGTGTTCCCATAGCATTTAACCCCACCGAAGTAAAATAAACAGGGCTATGAACTAAAAAAGCTTCAACAAAGTTCGCCAACTCACCATCAGATGGCGCGCAACAACTGTTCTAAAATTCAACATCTCGTGCAATTACAGTATTGCCATATTTGAAGCCCTTCATCTTTTACCACCTTTTACTACTTCTCTATCCCCTTTCCAAAGGAATCAACATGTTAATTAATAGGAAGAATTTCCTGAGTGTTGCTTCTCTTTCAAAAAAAGAAGAAAAAAAAAACAAAAAAAAACTAATTTTTAGTTGTTTTTTCTGCTATTTTTGTTGTAAAATTACACACACATCTTTCTTGAACATTTTTTACGCATTTTCAATGTAAATTTAAACATTTTTTGTTTAATAAACTTTTGCATAATGTGTGTAATTTTTTTCACTTATAAATTATAGGAGTTCAGTTTCCTATTATAAGTACTTATCTCGATGTAGCCAAAGCATTCGAAAGTATATGGCAAGGTTGGGTACGGATTTTTCACCGGGGGCCATATTGTGGCTTTTCGTAAATTATACAGGACCGCACTATACATTAAGAAAAACAAAACTACAAATCTTCGGCTGAAATAAAGCGGACGAAACTATTGTTTTATTTTATTTATTTTATTTTTTTTTTCTAAGAAAAAAATTCGTTCTCAAATACATCTATTCCAAAACTGGTTAAACAAGAACTCATTGCAAACTCAACTATTTTTAAATATTATTTTGATATTTTTCAATTACATAAGTAGAATTGAACTTTTTTTCAAATTTTTTGCATTGATCTGCGGTGTCGCGAAATTAAAAATGAAGGAAAAATTATATTATTTTTCGCGGTGATAAAATAACTTCGTACAGGTAACGCGATAAAAATGTTAGTAACTTTCACTTTAGTTACTTTTACCTGTATAGAATTCGAATTAAAAATTTTAGGTGACGGAAAAAGTACGGCAATCAAATTAATTCATCAATAATTTAGATTTCTTCTAAAATAATCGTAAAAACTTTTTTGGATGGCAATAGGAATTTATTTAATATCATTTAATTTATTATCAATTTAGATAACATCGTTCGACTCAAAATTCTAGTAAAATAATAGTATATTGAGATAAAATTTAGAATATTGCTAAAATTAAATAACTGAGCACATTATTTTAAAAAGATGGCAAAGAAAAGTAAAAAAAAAATATCAATGTGAACAGTTTTTCAAAACCGATTAAAATGGAAGCATCATTTAGCGATAACTTAAAATTTTTACCAAGGCTTTGTAGATTTTAATATACTTACCTTTATTACTTTCTTTAAGCGTTGGAGTTATCTATCCCAAGACCATAACACTAACTTTATGTATGTCAAATTGTTAATGCCAAAAGTCGTAGACGGTTTTGAACATTAACCCCGTTAAACTAATCCTGAAATCCCCAATTATATTATAGTTGAATGTTGAATAATGTGAAAGATAGAAATTTATCTAAATAACTTTTTATCTCATTCGCGCATTAAAGCCTAAATAAAATGTCAAAATCTGTAAAAAGTCATATGTATATACTCATTTCCGCTAAAAATAAGTCTATGACTGCTATTTCCAAATTCCGTAAAATAAAATATTACAATTTTTAATTCTGACATTGTTTGTCTTTTCTTTTTATTTTTTTGTACAATTGGGATATTCTATCGTTTTGAGAAACAAAATCACATATTGATTTTGTCTGGGCTCAGCAGTTTCTTTCCAACTCCAGGTTATACTTGCTCTCCACCGGCATATACATCGCCACGTATATTTGACGGTATCACAAATTGTAATCATTTAGGGCACCAGTACGTATAATCAATATTGTAGTTATCACATTGATTATACGTACCGATGTCCTAACTGATTATACAAGAACATGTGAATTTGTATTGAATATTTGAGGTAGATAATATTTATCGAACTTTCAATAGCTTTGCAGTGTCACTAGGCATGCCGATCCCGAAAATCCCTGGAAATCCCGAAATTTTTTCAAGAACAATCCCGGGATTTACGATTTTATTATTTGGCATATTTTACCACTTTTTGTATTTGTTTCTATTGTTAAATTCGGCTTAAATCACAGGCTGACATTCCCGCTCACACTGCAAAAATCGTTCTCTTGGTTTTTGAATGTGCAGAATACGGAGGTTCGGTATGGGAAATTTGCTCAAATTTGCTCAAATTTCAAAGCAAATAGGGGAAATTTGTTTTGAAATGAAAGAAATCCTCTCAGTTTGCAGACAAATTTACTTTGAAATTAGGGAAATTTGATCAAAAGCGAGGGAAATTTTCTCATTGGGGAGCCAGTTACTGAACCTTTGCAATCTGCACAAAATTTTGTTGGGGCCGTGAGGTTAACGGTCTCTCTATAGTATTCTTACTTTATGCCTAAATCACTTAAATCTAATATCTTATTAAATATTTCATAAATAATAGTTTAAAATAGATTTCAGATTAAATAGATCTGAATAAAAACCTTAATACTTTTAAAAAATTTTATTCAGCTTTGAAAGTTTTAAAAATCGTAATTTAGCTTTACTTTATCTTTTAACTGACATGTTTTTATTTATTTTAATGATAATTTGCTGAAATCGTAATTTCATACAAAATAATTTTACCGAATACTACCATATTAAAATAGCAAATTTTTGTTAAAGAATTTAGTAAAATCTAACAATCTGCCTTCCTGAAATCAATATTTTATATTAGTAGATCTAAAAAAACTAATATAATCACTAAATATTTCTGATTTCAGCAGAGTACAGTAGATTTGCACATATAGCATTGATTTTTGCTACTTTTAGTTAAAAAGTTTTTTCAGAGGTTTCAGAAGTAAATTTTAACTTGCAGTTTATTTAAATTTCACTCACAAGTATATCACTTTTATTTTAACAATTATATAGCAAACAAGTTCTGCTGATTTCAGTGGTTTTTATCGCGATATCTAATTTTTCGTAGCTGTTTCTGCTATTTTTATATACTTATTTCTATGAGTGCAGTTTTTGTTTAAAGCCAGATACACAGTGCTGCAGTACTCCACTCTGAGTGGATTTTGGTCCTTTCTTTTTCGCACTTACATATTTTTCGTATCATGCCATCTCTATTTTAGTACACTCCACTCTGCAGCGTTGAGCACTCCAGCCCTGTGAATACGGCTTAAGTTGTTTATTTTTATACCCTACACCACTACGTGGACAGGGTATAATAAGATTGCGCTGATGTTTGTAACACCAAAAAATATTGGACCTAGACCCACCTTTTAGTATACCGATCGACTCAGAATCACATTTTGTTTCGGTTTAACGATATCCGTTCGTCTGTCCGTCCGTCTGTCCGTCCGACATATGTCGGCCCAAGGACGAAGCCTATTGATTTTGGTTAAAATCGGTCCATGTTTAGACCTAGTGCCCATATAAAGGTCCCCCCCAAAATTGGTTTCTTTACATGCTGCAGGTCGTAAATACGAAGATGTTTCAATGGAATTTGGCCTGCCGGCTCACATGGTCTCAAAGACAACGCCTATTAATTCTAGATATGATCGGTCCATATTTGGACCTAAACATTAGTTGGCTTTTAACCAGACTGGTGTAGGGCATTATATAGTCGGCATGCCCGACTTTAACTTTTTTACTCGTTTCATACTACAAGAAATAAATAAATTGATTTATAATGAATTATTTTAATTTGTAGGATTTATTTCAGCTATTTAATTTTAAAATTAAAAATATTATGAAACAAGAAAATCCCGAAACTCCAAAAAATCCCGAAATCCTGAAAAATCCCGAGATTTAAATTTTTAAAATCCCGAATCACGAGATTTG
This sequence comes from Leucophora obtusa, assembly GCA_949987735.1. Classification (NCBI taxonomy): domain Eukaryota; kingdom Metazoa; phylum Arthropoda; class Insecta; order Diptera; family Anthomyiidae; genus Leucophora; species Leucophora obtusa. The sequence goes on along the minus strand of OX465297.1, from coordinate 99,865,327 downwards.
TAAAAACCAGCCTGGTTCGGCATCCCTTAGTGTCACCTGAAGTATTTACGGTCACTATTATAATCAACGTTTAGTAGGAATTTTTATTAAATTTTATTTAAGTAGGAAAACTTATTTAATTTTTTTTAAGTTGCAAAAAAAATTTAATTTAAGTCACAAATTCTACTAACACGGAGGGTCTGTTTCTGTGTTCCCTGCAGATTTTGATGCAACTTCAATACACTCACAATACTTTATCCTTAAAAACAACCTAAAATACATATTAAATTTGTCATTATATTCAAACCATTTTGCTATTTATTTTCAAACATTGTTTAAACAATCTATAAAAGAAATAAAAATAATTGAAAAGTCTATTAAAACAATCATCATTTTTTAACTGACAAAACGTAAAAAATACGATTTTGTGGTTTGTTTTTTCATATTTGAATTGAAATAATTTTGTACTATTTTAACAAACTATTTTAACAAAAAAGAAAACCGAAAATATTTTAATTTTTTGTTTTAGAACAGAAAACAACGAAAATATTTAAATTATTTTCTCTAAAAATAGAAATCTAAAAATAGAATATTTGACTGAAAATAACAACTCCTACAGACGATACATATTTTTTTCTGCTTTGTTTTTTATTGTTTGATAAAGAAAAATTAAAAATTCAAGTGCTGTAAAAAATGCTTGAATTCAGCTTTACTTTATGTGTTTTTTCCAGTGAAAATCCAGTTCATACAAATTAAAATAATTTGCTTTTCTATTCTTGTCAATATAGAACAAATAAACAAACTAAAAATAATTTTTATATGTGGAGATATAAAAGGAATCTGAATTTCTTCCTTGGATTCTAATAAATATAAAAGTAATTGACATTTCTTTGAGCCTAAACTTTATTCTAATGTTATTCTTTTCTCCTTAGCTAAGAAAAGTACTACAACGATTGACGCTGCCAGAAAAAGGAATGGGAAACTCCAAAAAAATTGGTTTCCGTCGACTCAAGATGTTGGATATTAAAAGAAAAATATAAATGTTAATGTATGTATGACAAAATAATTTTATAACTGCAAATAAATTGCATCAAATATTACAATTATCGTGTTTTAATTGGCTTAATTTGAGCTTGAATATAGGGCTTGAATACAAGGTTTTTTAATGTGTTGTTTGAACTTGAATTGGACTGTAATTCAAGGCTTGAATTCAAGCATATTTACACTGTTATGTTCGACTGGAATTCCAGTGTCCCTTTTGCTGGAGTATGCTATTAAATTACAGTGTACATCAAGTATAAATCAAGGCTTGAAATTGGAAAAAGTGACAGGAATTACGCTTGATTTCACCTTTAATTCCAGCAAAATTGTTTATTGGGTTGTGAGTGTATGTGATAAAAGGCGCTAAAGTAAATAACTTTCGTTTTTTTGAGGGTATGTACAAATAAAAATTAATAAAATAAAAATAAATTATAAATAAAAAAGTAACGCAAAAAATATATTTTTTTCAATTAGTTTTCATTTAATGAATACGTTTCATTGATTTAATGAAGGCGTTCTTCGGGGGCTTTTCAATGAAAAAATCATTGGATTAATGAACTACTTCATTAATACTACCCAATCAGAAATCGCCAGTGGTACAAAAATCAAGCACTGTCAAACCACTGGGTAACCATGGTGTTGAAAATAAACGACTGGGAGAGCACTCATTTGGGACGCATTGTCAGCGCTTGCAAAAAGCGTTATTCCAGCATTTGTTTTACAAAAATTTCGGTGGTTTATAAAAAAAACCACTGGCAAAGAATGGTCTAAGAGTGATATGTCAGGGTTTGCAATCAGTGGTTATCCAGTGCTAGCCAATGCTACCAGTGGTACAAAAACCAATTCACTGGTAGAGAAATGATTTTATAAAAATGCTGACGCTTCGTTAAAAAAGGTTTGTAGTCAGGAGGTTCCGAGTTCAAATCCGGTTGTAAGCAAAAATGTCTTTTGATTTTGTTTTAATTTAAAACTTTTTTTGTTCTATAAAATCAATTTTTTTGTTTGTGGAAAAGCTCCTTTAAGACCAACTTTTTTTTTGTCCTCCCAACGCTGGCATATTAGTTCCAAAAAACTGTTTGCCAGTGTTAGCTTTTTCGCACAGTCAGTAGTTGTCCAGCGATTATCACCCATTTATGTATTTAGCTATCAAATATTATATGCCTCGATAGCTCAGTGGGTAGAGCAATCGTCTGCCAATGTGACGGCCTGGGTTCAAATCACGGCAGGACCCAAAAAATACATATGAACTTTTTATACCCTACACCATTGTGTGGTCAGGGTATTATAAGTTTGTGCTGATGTTTGTAACACCAAAAAATATTGGTCGTAGACCCACCTTATAGTATACCGATCGGTTCAGAATTTTTTTTTATTTCGATTTAACGATGTCCGTCTGTCCGTCCGTCCGTCCGTCCGTCTGTCTATCTGTCCATGCAATCTTGTGCGCACTCTACAGGTCGCAACTATTAAGATATTTTGATGAAATTTGGTACGCAGACCTATGTTGGCTCAAGGACGAACAAGTTTGATTTTGGTGAACATCGGTCCATGTTTAGACCTAGTGCCCATATAAGGGTCCTACCAAAATTATACTGTTAATACGCTGCAGGTCGTAAATATTAAGATATTTTGATGAAATTTGGTACACAGACCTATATTGGCCCAATAACGCAGCCTATTGATTTTGGTGAACATCGGTCCATGTTTAAACCTAGTGCCCATATAAGGGTCCTACCAAAATTATACTGTTTATACGCTGCATGTCGTAAATATTAAGATATTTTGATGAAATTTGGTACACAGACTTACATTGGCCCAATAACGCAGCCTATTAATTTTGGTGAACATCGGTCCATGTTTAGAACTAGTGCCCATATAAGGGTCCCCCCAAAATTATATTGTTTATACGCTGCAGGTCGCAAATATTAAGATATTTTGATGAAATTTGGTACATGGACCTATGTTGGCCCAAGGACGAAGCCTATTGATTTTGGTGAACATCGGTCCATGTTTAGAACTAGTGCCCATATAAGGGTCCCCCCCCCCAAAATTGGCTTGGTTACAAACTGCAGGTCGCAAATATTAAGATATTTTAATGAAATTTGGTGCTCTGACTCACATTATAGAAAATTTTGACACAAGCCCCATTTTAACCCATTCGAATTTCGGATCCAAACAATACACCAGACTGGTGTAGGGTATTGTATAGTCGGCATGCCCAACTTTAACCTTTTTACTCGTTTTTAATTTTATTTTGGAAAATATATTTCCAGACCACCTATTTATTGGTTTTGCCAACGTTAAAAAATTTTGTTTCTCCAGTGCTTTTTGAACAGCCGGTCCTTTTGTCTAATGATGTTATCATTTTGGGAATGGGAAAGCACTTTTTGCCATTCCCACTTGTACCACCTGTTAAAGTGCTTTGCCATCGCTTTCCCGTTTGTATTTTTCTGACTGGGTATGCACAAAATTCTATCAGTGTAAACTATCCAGGAAAATTTTTTCCCATCGGTTGCCAAATACACCAATTTGTGAGGTGCGTCTGTTTGGATGGTGTACACTGTATAATACCTTATAAATTTTGGGTTTTAAGAAATTTCGAATTTTTTTGTTATCAATATTGTTTGGAAAATTTTGTTAAAAATATTTCATTGTAAAATTTGATTTTGGAGAAAAACTAAAAAAATACTAGCACGAAAACTGTCTGTGAGAAATTATTAATTTGGATTTTTTTTACTTATACAACAAATTTCGATAGTGTAACTTTGAATAATTTTCGTGGAATAGTTGCTTATTTAAACATCTCAGATTTATACGGTGGTTTTAATAATAGACCGAGCTGTTGCTTTAAAACTATAAGGATTTTTTTTCTTGATTTTTGGGTGTGACTGTCTGAAAGCTGTTTTGATTTCCCTTTCTATGAAAAGAAAGTGGAGAAAATATTGGCTAAAATCTTTAATTTTACAAAATTGGGCTTTTGCTTTTATCCTGTTAGAGAAGTGTATATATGGGCGAATCACACTGAAAATTCTGGCCTCAAGATTTATGTGACAAGATTTCATTTAATCACAAAATATCACCGAGATTTATGGGCAGTTATACACTCAATTGGGAGGAAAAGATTAAAGTGTTTATCCTGCAGTGAATAATATCTAATATAATGACTAGAGAAAAAGGGAGGAGAATAAATGCAACATCTTGATACACAAAATTTCATCACACAAATTCACACTAAAGCTCACCTTAGTCTTAGGATATCACGCATACGCTATTCGAATTCGTTTATTTATTTATTTGGTTGATTACCTTTAAGCTACCTTCATTACTTTATGGTTTTCGAATCTTCCTCTACCTGAAAGAAGGCAAGAACACCATCTCAATTTCCCTGACCACGGCCGGTTAGCAAAGGTAGCGGCGTGTCCTAAAAGGTAGAGTACAAGATTGGAAGAGTCATCACATATTCTGCAACTGGTTCCACTGCATCCGATGCTCATATGGAAGGTATGACTGACTCAGAATCAGTTCCAAAACTAGTTCTAGAACTTATTCTTGAGCAACCGGTTATACTTTGAAGCTACAGAAGCGCTTGCTTTTGGTACAATTTCAAACAAAAATCATCAGTGTTAGAATTGACATTAGAAAGTTGTAAAGGAAAAGCAGCTATTCTACAACCGATATTTTGGAACAGAAAATTTTCCTGTAAGCAACCACTACTACGATTGTAGTTATTGTTTTAGTTGAATATGTAGTTGTTGATAAAATTAGTGGAGAATAATTTATTCTGTTTAATGTAGGAATATTGTAATCATATATTTGTGGATGTTCTGTGAAAGTATTTGATTTGGGATTATTTCTTTTTTTTTTGTTGAAGGGGAGCTTTATTTGTATAAACTTTATTGAACACAGAGCGAGGCAAACATTCTAATGCGTTTAATGATTGGGAACTCTCAAGAGGAGAAAAGTGCCCAACTGGATTCTTTTTACTTATAATTTCGTTTTAAGCAGCATGTATTCACATTAAGGAACATTGAGAAGGGAACAAAAAATATCAAAAAATTTTGTAAACACGAATTGCACGATGTCAACGCGGGCACATACACAAACTCACACACACATTCACAAAAAATGGGAATTTTTTCATGAATGTATTCGCCGCTTTAAGCACTTAACTTTTTCTTTGTGATGACGTATTACTTTGACAAGCTCACAACGAACACAGAGTAAAGCTGAAAGTAACAAAAAAAAAAAACTTTTTGCGTTGCCTTTTGTCATTCCTTCCTGATCTGTTTTTTTTTAAATTAATTGGTTATTATTTATAAAAGGTTACACAATAGATTCGTAATCGATTGTATATTTTTTTAGAGTCCTTTCATAAAATTTTTTCTTGGCTTTACAAACGTACGGAATGAAAACACGTCCAATCATATTGAACGCATAGTTTATACAAAATAATTTAGTGTAGGGTGTAACCAAATACATATGTATAAGAAATGGTAACAAAAATAAAACCTCTACTTATAAAAATATATGCATACGTTATGCTTGTACTATTTACTTAGCATATCACAAAGATGCACTCTTGAGAATATACGGCAACATAGTTTTTGTTTCTATCCATGTAGAGGTGGTGGTTAAAGCCGCACTACCAATTCCACACGTACTCTTGTTTTTCAAAGAACATCATTCTAGATAATCCATACGTAGAATTGTGGAAAAACTTAATCATTGCGAGTGTGTGTATGCATATATCCAGCGTGCGTGGCTTTTAGAGGTGTGTGTTGAAAAATATATGTATTTACAATTACATATTTTCTTTGAATTTAATTTTTTTATGTGCTTTTTAAAGTCCTGTTGATACTACTGCTACTTGTTTATTATTTTCTTCTTCTTGTTACGTTCCTTGCGGTGTAGACAAAGTTCGTTTACTGCGCATTTATGTTTGTGCTACCATGAAACATTATTCTGGCTTTGGGTTTTATATCTGCCACCGTTGTTGCAGTTTACTTTGTCAATTCGCGTGTAAAAGAATACATTTGTAACATTGTATTGCATTACTTTAAATGCATTTTATGTTTTCCTTTTTTGTTTTTTTTGTTGGCTCTGATTGTATTTGAAGCAAATGCTTCAAGGCATTAGTAAGGAAGATGTTTTTTCTTCTTCAGCAAAGCCATACGGAGAAAGAAAGAAATTTTTTTTTGAATTTTATGAAAAATATTTAAAGACTGATATCTGGTAACCATCGATAAATTATTTAATTTTTTGGGTCACATGTACAATCAGTTTTTAAATTTAAAAATGATTTATGAAGCAAATTTTTCATACAAAATTCATTTTATAAAAGTGTAATAAGGTTTTTAAATTACAATGCATAAGGATTTTTGAAAAAAATTTTAGTTTTTTGTTTAAATAACAATATTTTATTAAACAAGTTGCATTATATCCGTAGAAAACTTAATTACCTACTTTTTTGCTTTCAAACTTTTTTTTGTATAAGGAACGGTTTTCAAGCGAGTGAAAATTTAGTAAATTTGAAAAAATTAACTTCTTAAAAAAGAAAAAAATATTTGAAAAATCGCCAAAAAATATATTTACGATCTGGCGTACATTATCGATAATAACGGAGCTAGTTTAGAGTCTCTAATTGTAAAATCAGTTAAAAATTTTTCTCCAGGACTCACAGGATAACCGCAGGATACGTCTTACGACTATCTCTCTAACTCAAAAACTAGCTAACAGAATTTTTTTTAAATTAAACAAAGAGCATATACTCAGAGGTAGTAGTAAGCAGAACCAAATTCGCCAAATTTCGTAATTATCAAAAAGCGAAAATCGCCATAACTTCTGATATAACAACAATTGATCAACAATTTTCGGTACGAAATTTTTCTTTACTGATGGTGTTATTAATAGCAAAAACCGAAATTATTTCACTACTGGGTTTCTAGATATGTCTTTAACCTTTGTTGTGCTATATCGCCTAAATAAAGCGATAAATTAAAATTTTAATATTTGTTCCATAGTAGATTTTCAAAGCCAAATATATAGTTTAAATAATATCGTAATCAGAAGAAAGAGCATTAGAGGGTTAAACACAAAAAAAAATAAAGAAAAACTTAAACGGTCTTTCTTCACAAGGAAAGTATTGCAATGAGTTTCGTAACATCTAAATAATATTCGCGTACGAGGCTTTTCATATCAAACATGTTTGGCATGACCATATTCGAAGAGCATAATATAAATTTGGGTTTATGATTGCGTCCATGACATAATTAAGTACCTTTTCTTATCATAATATGATACTTAAATTGTCATAAATACAATGATTTCAATGTTATTCCAATATTATCGTATTATTGTTTATAATTCTACAAGTACACTTAAAATAATACGTCAGTAGAAAAATCTGTCAAACGGGTTTCAAATCGATTTGACTAGTTTTTAAAAAATTTTTAGTTGAAACGCTGATTTAACAAAGATTTTTGTTCATTTAACACTATACTAAAAATCTTCAGTACTTTAAATAGTTTTGAGTGTTAATTTTCAAAACTATTTATAATAAATTTTTAAAACCCCATTCGTTAAATTTTACAAAATTTATCGTTAAAATGTAATATTTTCATGTTCCTGTTATTACCCGGTAGATGGCGTCACCATTGTATGCGAAGTTTTAAAGACAGCGCTATTTCTTTCCCTCCCGATTTTTAAAATGGTCCATATCTCGAATACTAAGAGAGATAGAGCAAAATTGACGAAATTGACGAAAATTGGGTTATCTCTATCCAATATGGACCATGGCCTTGGACCCATGCTAAACTGGAGTGCCTTATATGCTCTCATATGATATGGACTAGACGTGGGGAGGGTCCCGAGACCCTAAATTTGGCTGAATTCTACGACTTAGTATAATTACAGATAAAACTGTAGTTTTACAAATTTTTTACTTAAATCTAGATTTGTTAAATTTAACAAAAGAATTTGTTAAAATCAATAAATTTTATTTTAAGCCAAAAAAACAGGAATAAATTTCGTTAACGTAACAAATTTTTCTGTCCAGCCAACAGACGTATTATTTTTAGTGTAGAAGTAATTAAAACACTACAACTGTTGAATAGGAAGTTGGAAGTTACATTTTCTTATATATACTTTTGTAGCACAGTGTATAAAATATTTTTCAAAACTTTTATAAAAAAAAACTATTACACTCATACAAATAAGTCCGTAAAAATAACAGAAAAAGTTACTAAAAATTAGATAAAAATGATGCTGCAGAAAAAACTGCTAATATTAGCAGAATCAGTTTGCTAAATATTAATAAAATGAAAACAGCAAAAAAACTGTTAAATTTACAGAATTTTAGTAATATTTGAGCTAAATTTTTGTTAATTGCAAATAACAATTTAACTTGCTGAAATCAGCAAAAAAATTGCTAAATAATAGTAAAATGAAAATAGCAAAAAAAAAAACTGTTAAATCTACAAAATTTTTGCTAAAATTTTCTGAAATCAACAAAACTTTTGCAGATTACTAGTGGACTGGAAAAAGGTAAAAAAGTAGCAAATGAAATGAAAATTAATAAATAAAAAATTAATTTGTATTTAAAAACATACTTGGGACCAGTTTATTGAATGTGTCAATTAATTGAAATTTTTTCAATTGGCATTGTTCAATGCCCATTTATAATTGATGAAAGAAGTATTTGTTTTCGTGTTTTAATAAAAAAATAAATTAAGAAAAAAAATTAAAAATTCGCGTATTTCTTATATTTTTTTAATATTACAATGCTTTTTCTTCAATTATGTGTACATTTCATTACCATTGTTTTCATCAATACAAATTGAAAAAATTTCATTGGCATTGAATGGTGATGAAATTTGTTGGCATTGACATTGAGATAAAGTAATGTCAATTATATTTCAATGCCAATGAAAATTTCCCAAAAATGATTTTTTGTAAAAGTGGTAATATTTATAGACAATAATATGTTAACCATAACAACCCAGTCAGAAATCGCCAGTGGTACAAAAAATCAAGCACTGGCATACCACTGTGTAACCACGGAGTTAAAAATAAATGACTGGCAGAACACTCATTTGGGACGCTTTGCCAGCGTTTGCAAAAAGCGTTTTGCCAGTATTGGTTTTACAAAAATTTCGGGGGTTTATAAAAAAAACCACTGGCATAGAATTGGCTTAGAGTGATATGCCAGGGTTTGCAACCAGTGGTTATCCAGTGCTACCTAGCCAATGCTACCAGTGGTATAAAAATCAATTCACTGGTAGACCAACGATTTTATACAAATGCTGACGCTTTGTTAAAAAAAGGTTTGTAGTCAGAAGGTCTCGAATTCAAATCCGGTTGCAAGGAAAAATTTTTTTTTTGATTTTTTTAATTTAAATTTTTTTTTGTTTTATAAAATCAATTTTTTGTTTGTGGGAAAGGTCCTTCAAGACCAACTTTTCTTTTGCCCTCCCAACGCTGGCATATTAGTACTGTGAAAGCACTTTTTGCCAGTACTTGTACCACCTGTTAAAGTGCTTTACCACCGCTTTCCCGTTTGTATTTTTCTGATTGGGAAAATGTATTTCAGATACCCTTCTTTTGATTTTCATTGTTTGCTGATCGGATATGTACTTCCATTTCAATTTAGCTTTATTAAAAAACTTTTTGCATTATTTTTGGCGAGTTAAAAATATGCAGTACTTTTTATGAGTCATTATGAGGTTACAAAAAATTCAGCAAAATACTGTAAAGTTAGCAAATTTATTGTTAAAAATTAGTAACTAAATTCAGCAAAAAAAAAAATAGCAAAAAAATTTGTAAGTTAGTAAAGTGGAGGTAGCAAAAAAATTAACTAAAAATTAAATTTTAACTAAAAATTAGTTAAAAATTTGTTAAGTTGAAGTACTAACAGTTTTACTAACTTTTCTACAAACTTTTTTCTATGAGTGTAGGTATTTAATTTTATTCTAAAATTTTCTTTTAATACAAAAAAAATTTAAAGTAGGATACTTTTCGAAAATTGTGTGGACAAAAAAGAGGATACTTTTCGAGCATTGTGTCCCAAATCCCGAGATCCTATCACACTATTTTATATTTATTAGTAAAATACCCAAAATTATTAAAAAAGATGAACCAGTTATAAAAATGTTATTTTATGTTAATCCAAAACAATAAAAGGGTAAATGATCACTTAAAAAAAAGATAGTGATCACAAAAAATGACGAAGAATATTTTTACAACTTTTGTCGTAGCGTCCTTGGAATACCCTTCAACATTTTTCAATTTTTTTAGGTTTGAAAATTAATAAAATTAAAAACATTTCTGGACTAACTTTTTGAAGACTCGACTGAAAAATGAAAAAACGTGTTTTTCAGCAAAATTCATGCAGCAATATTTCAGAACCCCTTCGGCCGATTAAACATTTTTTATTTTTTTTTGGATTCAGCGAACTATAGTATATTAGAAAAAAATATATCACAACAACAAATATTTTTTTAACAAAATTTAAGGAATTTTTTAAACTTTCTGAAATTTTGCAATTTAAACCGCTTTGCGATTGAACATGAACCGATTTTTAAAATTTTTATTTTTACTATTTACTGGGCGCGTACGCAAATTTTGGGCACCCCCGTTTTTAAAGTTCACAATTCGGCAAAGTTCGGCCCACTTTTATATATATACATACAGTGGTGGCCACGAATTTAAGACCATTCAAGTTTTTTTATAATTTTATTGTTGTTGCCTTTATTTTTAAAGATCAAAATAGTGGCTAAATTCGCCACGAAAGGCAAGGAGATAGCTCAGAAAATTGTACAGAATTTTAACGTAATGTTTGTTTTTTTCATTTTGTCACTTGTTTTAAGTGGGCGTGGCTTTTAACGAAAAATTAGCCATATCAACCTTTTATCAAATTACATAGTAAAATTTAGGCAGTACTGATCGGTTCTGTACACACTGTATATTTTTGAAAATCCTATAAAATTTCCTTAAGTCTTGCATTAAGGTTATATACAAATAGTCGCCAGACTTAAAATTGCAGCACTTTAAACATGACAAAATTTTTCTTTGTTTTTAGCGATTTTAAATAAAGTTAACAACACTGAAATTTTAAAGTGAATAGTTTTATGCTTTTTATACCACAATATAACAAATCAGTCAAGATTTTTTTTACATTATAGTAAAAAGCATTTCATGTTAAAATTCCAGTGTTGTTAACTTTCTTTTAAAATCGCTAAAAACAAAGAAAAATTTCGTAATTTTTAAAGTACTGCAATTTTAAGCCTGGTGATTATTTGTAGATGGAAATAATGCAAGACCTAAGTAAATTTTATAGGATTTCCAGAAATATACAGTTTGTACAGAACCGATCAGTACTGCCTAAATGTAATTTGGTAAAAGGTTGATATATCTAATTTTTCGTTAAAAGCCACGCCCACTTAAAACAGGTGACAAAATGAAAAAACAAACATTACGCTAAAATTCTGTATAATTTTCTGAGCTATCTCCTTGCCTTTCGTGGTGAATTTAGCCACTATTTTGATCTTTAAAAATAAAGGCAACAACAATTAAATTAGAAAAAAAACTTGAATGGTCTTAAATTCGTGGCCACCACTGTATATATAATAATGTTGATTTTTAATTTTTATTTAAAAAATAAAAATTGTTTTTTTCGACCTTTAGAATTGATTAATTAGAAATTTATTAATTCAGTTCGAGACCAATTTCCTTATTATGAATTAACATAATAAGTAATTTTTTTTTCAAAAACTGCTATTTTTCAAATTTAAAATATTCCATTAAAATGGAAGTTAAAAATTATAAAAAATTAACTAAAGGATTCGATTTTTAAATAATTTGATGGTATTCTAGTTAGTTTTTGTTTTTTCTAAGTTTTTCTTGCCATTGTTTTGGCCAAAGCTAAGAAAATTATAAGTTTTGGAAAAAAATAATGAAAAAATCCATAATAAAAATGTAACCGGTTAATTGACATATTTTAAGCGATTATTCGGCTCGAATAAATATCTGCGTTTTAAATAATTTGTTTCGACATTAACCGAAATAGAGGCAATTAACCCAGGAATCGGTTAATCGATTAACCGAATTGGAATATTATAATAAACAATTTATTTATTTTTTTATAATTGTTTAAATATTGTTGTGATTTCTAAAGAGAGTAAACTCCTTAAAAAATTGTAAAATAATACAAAATTTTAATATCAAATGGTATTTGTCGAATTGATGAACTGTTAGAAATTATAAAAGCATTTGGGACCATGCTTTATCTAGCAATTGGAAAATTTTGATAGTCTGAATTGGCTCTAAAATCAATTACTGAGATTACTAGTCACCTTACATAAATTCTAGAACTTATTCTCCGTTATTTATACCTTATATATAAGATTCGTGAAATTGCGACCAATAAAAATTTGCTTTAACTAAATCTTAAAAAACCCCTAAATATTTACCAAAAAAAATATATTAAATGATATTTTTTAAAACGTGATGATAAATACATTTATCATATTCAATTATTTTTTCACTCACCATCACATCTATAGTACTTCCGTTTGTTAGCATCTTGATTTATATCTTTGTTTTTTATTTTTAGCCCAGCTATAAAAACAAGAAAAGATTGTGCTACATATCTATCGTACCGCACCATTCCAACCAACATCACAACAAAAGCATATTAATTTTTCTTATTCTCAATTTTCAACGTACGCTTCGTTTCCTTTTTAAAATACTGCAACTGCATTCATAATTTTCTTTACTTTATATTTCTTTAAAACAAATTTATCCTTCAGGCTGATGTTGTTGCACAAATAAAAAGCAAAAACAAAATATGCAAAATTGGTCAGAATTTTTAGTATTATTTAGTTGCGATGGGGGTGGTCATTTAGTTAGACATCCCAGGAAAATGTTCTACAATCAGTTGGCAACCACACCAATTCTGCAATTGGTTCCACTGCAACAGGAAACCAAATCGACGAATCATCCGGAACCAGTTCCACAAATTTAGAATGAATAACTGACCGAGAATCAGTTATAGAACTAGTTACCTGACTGGTTCTAGGAAAACCGGTTCCACCTTGGAGCTATAGAAGCGGTGGCTTTTGGGACAATTTCAAACAAAAATCATCGCTGTTTGAATTGACAGTAGAAGGGGTTGTAAAGGAGAAGTAGTTATTTGACAAACGATTCTGAAATAGAAGATATTGAGTACTCGTATATTGTATCCCAGTGTAAAAAATCATTACTACATACCTAGTAATGGTAACTAGTTACTTTTATTATTACATTTCTTATTACTTTTGTTTGGCAATGTCCCGAAAAATAGTGAGTTATGGTTACATACCAGCATATGAAAAATCAAAAAATATATTGCTCGCTATGTGCTTACCAGTATTGACAAGAATAATGATTCTAAAAATAGATTTTCAAAAAAATAAGTTTTATAAAAAAAAAAGATTTTTTATTGTAAAATTTTTAAATCAAATTGGCTCGCGCGGAAATTGAACCCGGGACTCCAAGTTGCCAGTTAATATCTCTATCATCTGAACTATCTCGTCATGTTATATTTGATACATAAAAACATAATTGAACGGCCGCGCACAAGTCAGCTTACTCGGCAACTTACCAAAAATCAAAAAATATGTGGTTACATATATCCTTACCAGTATTGACAAAACTAATGAGTCAAAAAATAGATTTCAAAAAAAGTTACAAAAAATCTAGAACAATACTTTATGTTTGAAATAATGATAAAAATAAATCATTATTGGCAACGCATTATTTTTTATTTTGAAAAAATGGTCTAGGTAACTACACCTTTTGCAACTGTAATTCAGAAAATATCAATTGAAATTCAGAATTTCCATTTGAAATTCAGAAAAGATCAATTGAAATTCAGAATTTCCATTTGAAATTCAGAATTTCCATTTAAAATTCAGAAAATTTCATTTGAAATTCAGAAAATATCAATTGAAATTCAGAAAATATCATTTGAAATTCAGAAAATATCAATAGAAATTCAGAAAATATCAATTGAAATTCAGAACATATCAATTGAAATTCAGAAATCGTCATTTGAAATTCAGAAAAAGTCAATTGAAATTCAGAAATTGTCATTTGAAATTCAGAAAATATCAATTGAAATTCAGAAAATATCATTTGAAATTTAGAAAATATCAATTGAAATTCAGAAAATATCATTTGAAATTCAGAAAATATCATTTGAAATTCAGAAAATGTCAATTGAAATTCAGAAAATATCATTTGAAATTCAGAAAATATCATTTGAAATTCAGAAAATATCAATTGATATTTAGAAAACATCAATTGAAATTCAGAAAATATCAATTGAAATTCTATTGATATTTTCTGAATTTCAAATGACGATTTCTGAATTTCAATTGATATTTTCTGAATTTCAATTGATGTTTTCTGAACATCAATTGATATATTCTGAATTTCAAATGATATTTTCTGAATTTCAAATGATATTTACTGAATTTGAATTGACATTTTCTGAATTTCAAATGATATTATCTGAATTTCAGCTGAGTTTCAATTGATGTTTTCTGAATTTCAAATGGAAATTCTGAATTTCAATTGATGTTTTCTGAATTTCAAATGGAAATTCTGAATTTCAATTGATATTTTCTGAATTACAATTGGAAAAGGTGTAGTCATTAGAAACTCATTTTTTTATGTTTTAAAATAATGCAGTAAGCAAGTTGTTACCATTACTGGTAGTCCAAAAAATAATGATATGTCATTACCGTTTCTACACTGGGATATTTAGAAAATCTCCTCAAAACTTTAGCCTGCTAAAACTTCGTCTTTACGAATTTTAAAACTTTTGGTTAAAAAGTACTTGCTTTTCAAATTACCACTATATTATTATTATATGTATATGAAATTGCATCGCATTGCCTCTAGTTAGTCATTTATTTGCATACATACTTTCACACTTGTATAAAGCACTGTAGACCATTTTCTTTAATGTGTTGTGATATTATTATGAAAAAAAAAGACAAAAATAAAATGCAAATTTCATTTTCGTTTAAAATGTTGCCAAGCCAAACTTCTACTACGTAATACACTGCACCATCACTTAATTTTCTTTTTGCATTTTTCTCCAAGTGACAATTTTTCTTCTGCATTCAGTTTTTTTTTTATTTTTTATCCCATAATTGGATCGCATGATGTACAACAATTTTATGCGTTAAGTGGGAAATTAAGATTGTGTTGTTCTTAAATGAGAACAATATACTTTATTGCTGCATCTAATATGCATAAAATTTATTTGCATATAAAGGATATTTGTTAAGAAGAAAAAAAAATGCAATCAAAGGATAGTATATGAATATATCAGGCACCGGATTTTACAAACAAAAAACTTTGGCCCTTACTATAAAAGAGTATTTAAATTTAAAGTCGACTTTATTATTAATCATACGGTTTTGTTCATTTTGTATGTGAAAACCCTACAAACATATTTTTATTTTTAAACATTTTGATTGGTTGAAAATAAATTAACCAATCAGAATGCTCCAAAAATAAACCAAGTCAAGGCATACTGCCACCCAATATTTTAACTAAAGTCGACTTTAACTAAAATATACGTTTGGACAATATTGATAGCAAGTCTGTTTATTTTTAAGTTTTCATCAAGAAATAAAAAAGTATTCTGTTCAAAGTAAAGTAAATTTCTAAATTATTTTTTTTTATATTCATCCAAAATTAAAAAAAAAAAAATTATAAAAAAAAAGAAAAAAAAATTTACAAATGATATTTTTATACAAATGATATCTTTTATTTTCAACTCCAAACCAAAAAAGAAAAAAAAAAAGTTTTTATACAAAAAACAAAAAGTTTTTTTAGTAGAAAAAAAGTTTTTGTACAATTAAAAAGAAAAGTTTTTTTTGTAGAAAGAAAAAGTTTCTTTATTAAGAAAAACAGTTTTTATTTTTCAATTTATAAAATTTAGTTTCAGTACAATCTGCAAACGAATTAATGATGCAAAAATTTTACATTTTGCAAAATTTTGTTTCTTACATGGGTTTGTTTTTTTTTTTGTTTTACAACAAAAAACTAAATTTTGCAAAAAGTAAAATTTTTACATCATTATATTCGTTTGCAGAACATTAATCACTGATTAACTATTTTATTAATTTTTTGTGCCATAAAGCCTTTTTCCCGTTCGGCCATTATTTTGCAATTTTTTAGTGTGGTTCTTTAAAATCATAATCTAGAGACTATAATACTCATTTCATGCAACAAAGTTTGGTGGATAATTAAAAAAAAAATCGCAAAAAAAAGTCGCGGAAAAAAAAATTTGCAAAAAGGAAAATTCTTACATCAGTATATTTGTTTGCAGAATGAAAATCGCTGATAAGGTTTTTTAATACAATTTTTGTACCATGAAGTGTTTTTTTGCGTTCCGTCAATATTTTGCAATTTTGTTAGTGCCCAATTCATAGAACAAAGTTCGGTGGCTAGGTGAAAATAACAAATCACGGAAAAAAGATTTGCAAAAACGAGTTTTAGGTCAAATATCGAAGCCTTATTTTGTAGATGCTACGATTAAACAAAATTTACAGCAAAAGAAAATTAAAAAAAAGTATATATTTTTTAAAAATTTTTTTAAACCATTTTTTTGTTTTTTTGTTAACAGCACAAAAAGTTCCTTTTTTTCATCTAGGGTAGAGGGGGATCCTTCGCCAGTGGGGCACATACACTAATCCCATTTTTCTCCGCTATTAAGGAGATAAAAAATTGGAAAAAATATATTTTGTGCATTTTTGAATTACCTTTCCTTGACATCCACTTTGATGAATTCATATCACATGTGGTCGCATACAGACGTATTTTTGTGTTTTTTGAGGTGCCAAAAAAATAATAGGAAGCAACTACATTTTGCAATATCTTCCTCAAATTATGGGATAAGAAAATAATTTTTCATTATGTTAGACCTACGATCCTAAGGTTTCGAAAAATAATAATTTGATTTTAATAAATGCTTAAAAAGTGTGAAAAATAATAATTTTATGTTAGTGCCTGTCTCTGGGGCACAATCACCAGATGGCCCCTGGAGCTACAAAGAGTTGGTGCATCCCTGCCTAAAATGCTCTATAAGACTTTCCTATATGTTTAAAATATGTTTAATAGTAAATTAGAACAATTGTGTTCATTCTTAAATTTATACTAATTATTCAGTTTTTTGTAAGAAGAAGAAGAATCATTATATTAAATTTTTAAATTATTTTTTTTAATGTAGTGGAGATTTATTGATTAAAAATAATCACATATCTTAAAGAACTTATTCTAAATTATTTATTTGAGTCATGAAAAGATTGACTTTGCTGTATTAACAAATTTTTTTGTTAAAATTGTATCTAGCAGCAGGGGCAGTTTCGCCGAATTGAGTTACTTTAAAAATCATTAAAAAAAATAATAGAAAATATGCAAATAATTAGAATAAAAATAATAGAAATTAAAGCCAAGATATGTAGGTTTTCAATTTGAATGTAATTTTTGAAAAATAATTAGGGGTTAAGAAATGACAGTGCTTTGAAAAAAAAGTGGCGAAGGATCCCCCCTCTACCCTATTTATTTATTTATTTTTTTTTTTAAAGAAAATTAAAACAAAAAGTTTTTTATTTTCATCATGAGGGGTATTTTTAATTAAATATTTCTTTATTTTTATTTTTGTATGTTTGAATTTTTATTTTAATACTTTTACGATAATTATATTTGATAAAAACCAAAAAATAAAAAGTTTCCGGTCCTTCGAATATATACATATATTTTTCACTTAGTGAATTGTTGAAATAGTCATATAAATTTAAAATAATTTAAAAGATCTTTTTGAACAATTATCTTGGAAAGTAAGTAATCAATGTTTGAATATCGCCTTATGGGCTCGTAACACATTTCCAACATAACCAGGGTTAAGCGTTAACCATAGATATTTCCAAATAAATTTGACATTTATAACTATGGTTAAGCAATAAACTCAGTTTATTTATATATAAGTTAGCAGGTCTGAAACTCTTAAATGAATGTTGGTGAATTATATAATATTTTAATAATGACGCTCTAATAATTATCTACAAATACTATTCTTAGCTTTTTCTTTGATATCCATATATATTTCAAAGAGCCTACAAAATCTTTTGTTCCAATTACAAAACTTTCCCCCTTTTGTAGTTAAAAATTACTTGAGCATTTTTATACATTACTTGAAAATTTTATTTTCAGCATTAAATGCCTTTCATTCATTTACAATTAAATGAAAACATTACTTTGAATACTTGTTTGAAATTATTTTACACATACCTACATACATTTAAAACAACAACTATTTGAAAAAAGGAAGAAATTAAAGTACACTCAAAACAATACGTCTGTTGGCTGCACAGAAAAATTTGTTACTTTAACAAAATTTATTCCTGGTTTTTTTGGCTTAAAATAAAATTTGTTGATTTTAACAACTTCTCTTGTTAAATTTAATAAATCTAAACTTAAGTAAAAAATTTGTAAAACTACAGTTTTATCTGTTATTATACTGAGTCGTAGAATTTATCCAAATTTGGAGTCTCGGGACCCTCCCCATGCCTAGTCCATATCATGTGAGGGCCGTTTTGCTCTATTTCGCTTAGTTTTCGAGATATGAGCTATTGAAGTGGATAATTTTTATTAAAAATTTTCGAGGATCCAAGGCACCGGCAAGGTCCATTTTTGGATGGAGATACCCCCTTTTGCCGGGTTAAATGATTAGGGGTAGTCGAAATTTTTATTAATTTTGCTCTATCTCTCATAGTTTTCGAGATATGGGCCATGGAACGAAATAGCGTCATCTTTAAAACTTCGGGTACATTGTTGGCGCCATCTACCGGGTAATAACAGTAACATGAAAATATTATATTTTAAAAATAAATTTTGTAAAATTTAGCGAATGGGTTCTTAAAAATTAGTTTTAAATAATTTTGAAAAATAACACTCAAAATTAGTTAAAGTACTGAGGATTCTAGTATTGTGTTAAATGAAGTTAACTGAAATCTTTGCTTAAATCAGTGTTTCAACTAAAAATTTGTTAAAAATTAGTCAAATGGATTTGACACCGGTTTGACAGGTTTTTCTACTGACGTATTATTTTAAGTGTAAGACATAAGAACATCATTGTAAAGTTATTTCGAGAAACTTTTTCTTAGGAAAAAAAAAATAAATTAAAATAAAAAAAAGGCTGCACAAGATTGAGTTAAGCTGCTTGGACAAACTTTCCGTATGTGTTGTGTATTTAATTAAACTTTAAAAAGTAAAAACTTTCGTTACGTTCTAGTTTTTTCCAAAAAAAAAAATCAACATAAAACTGTAATAGAACGTAAAAATGATAACTTACAATAGAAATGCAAAGTAAAAGTAATTAGATAAAAATGTATTACAATTAAAGTAAGAAAATAAAAACATTAAAAGGGAAAAATCTCTATATATATAAAAGAATAAAGTGACTTACATAGGCGTCCGCTCAGATGGAATTTTTAGAAATTACTACCGGGACGGGCAAAAAATGGAAACTCTCCCCCTAACGGGCAGAAGCCTGAAATTAAAAGTACGTGCTCCTTAGAATATGGGCTATGTGAGAAGTGCCCCCCAGCGGCCTGCCGAAACCGCTGGAGTTAGGAAGTTGAAACTTGGTATGAAAGTTCCTCCTCTGTTCCTCCTCTGTTGTAGGATTTTTGGAAATTCGTACAGAAAGGGACAAAAAGGGGAAGGTATGCCCCTTGACGACCTGTCCAAACTGGTGGAACTAGTAAGCTAAAATTCGGTATGCAGTTTTGAAATTTTCGCCAGAAAAATGGCAAAAATTGGAGTAGAAAAGGCAAAAGTCACTCCCTTAACGCCTGTCCAAAACTCTTTGGCTAAAAACGTGAAATTTTAAGACCAAGTGTAATTGGAACACTGAAATTGGGAAACGAAATGGAATGGAACGGTAAACGAGCCAAATGAAACACTACATCATTTTCTACAGAAATTGAGAAAATTTCAAATTAATTAAATTCAGATTTTTCACTTAGAATTGAGAAAATTCTAAATAAATTTTGATTTTCCATTTAAAATTGAGAATATTCCAAATAAAATTTAAACTTTTTATTTAATATTGAGAAAATTCTAAATAAAATTGAGAGTTACCTTTTGATATTGAGAAAAATTCAATTGAAATTGGGATTTTCCATTTTAAATTGAGAAAAATTGAATTAAAATGAAGACTGTTCATATGAAATTGGGAAAATTCCAAATGAAATTTTGATTTTGTATATGAAATTGAGAAAATTTTAGTTGAAATTGTGATTATTCGTTTGAAATTGGGAAATTTTTAAATTAAGTTACGAAAAATATAAATGAGTTTGAGAAAAGTATATTCAAATTTTAGATAATTCCAAATGAATTTCAAAAATTTCATATGAAAATTGGATTTTCTATTTGAAATTGAGAATTTGCATTTAAAATTGGAAAATTATATTAGTAATAAAAATGCTTTTTTGAATCCGATAATTTTTATAAAAAATTGAGAACAATAAAAATGATTTTCATATTTTTGTTTGAAACTGCAAATTAAATTCTTCCAAACAATTAAAAACGCAATATTGCGGAAAATTAAACTAAAAACATCAACAAACATGAAACAAATAAAACGAAATATTATAATTAACACATATGTCTATCAAGGTAGAAATTGCCGACGTTACAAAACATATTGTACTGGGAGAGTACGGTTTTTCTTGAAATGCTTTGTCAGTATTGTTTTCTATAAATTAAAAACTTTTTTTTTAAATTTATAAAAATGAACAATTTTATTAATTTTACATATATTACACAATTATTTGTGTAAGAGAGAGACATAGAAATATCCATTGTTTTTTTATGAAACTCTGAAAGAATGAATTTTTTCTTTGATTTGAGATCATACAAGTAAATTACAGAGAAGAAAAGATTGAAAAAATTAGATAAGGCCAGCAGGATAGAATACGTATTTTCGGGTCCCGCTACAGACCCATCTTCAGTATGCTATGCCTTTATGGATTAATATTTGTTGATGATCTATTTATAAGCAAGTAAACACAATTAATAAACCTCAATTAGACTAACATAAACGAAATTTAAACAATCCCGAGTAAAAATATTTTTTATATAATTATATATTGTTGAGTATTGTCATATGTAACACCAAGTATAATTTTATATGATTATATCAAAATATATTGAATTATATAAAATTATATTAACAAGATTAATTATATTTTTCGGATATAATAATATATTTTGATATTTAATTCTATTAACGCATATATGATTTGATCCGGAAAATGGTGGATCTGGTTAATATAATTTGATATAATTTAATATCTTTTGATATAATTGTATAAAAATATACATTTCACAATACTCGACGAGATATAATTGTATAAAATCATAAATGATTATATAAAAATCATTTTTACTAGGGATGCTATTTTTATCCTCTGTTATTACTATTTTTGCAAACTACAATTCAAAATTTGTTATTGAATATACCAAAAAAAAAACAAAAATGTTCAAGGCTATGCTAGTCCTATGTTGCACTGGGAATTAAAGGATTAAATATATATATAATATATGTCAACGTTGGCAAATAATTACGGCCTAGCGTTTATTGGCGTTATCATTTCGACAACAGGCCAGTGAAGTAAAAGCTGAAAATTCGACCAATATTGGGCCGCCATTGTGCCGTTTGTATTTTTCTACCTGGGTATCTTTCATGCTCCGACTGGCACGTCTTCCAATGCCAATGTAGCTTGGTGAAATGTTGTTGTATGATGAATAGCTCTACTACAATCGCCAGTTCAGATATGGGTTTTAGAATTATCAATAACTCCTTCCAAGTACGCAAGTCTTTGTTCTCGTATATTCTGCGGATGTACAATTGGAACGTTCATATTGGCTTTCACTTCACCTTTAATTTTGCATTTTTTTTTATAAAATATCGTCATTTCATTAATTTTAAAAAATTTTCATACAATTAGAATTTTATATTAAACATTTAATTCTCAAATACATACATATAGTTTTATTTAACCATAAGGCCGAGTTTTAGTAATGTTCATTAATTTCCATACTGAGAGAATTATTTTTTATAATTTTATAAATCATATTAATTTTTTCGAAACATTTATAAGGAATTTCATTAATTGAAATAAGCTTATAATAAAATTTTATGAAACTTTTTAATTTCATGAATTCTTTCATTAGATATGTTTTGTACATCCATAAAATATGCTACATTTTTATTACGCTTCTTGCATTTGCTAAATACTTTTTATTTATCCACTCCAGCTTAGCAACGACAACAACCAACTATAATAAATAATAATAAATGAAATTGCTTCACAGATTTTATGAAGCTCTTCATTGGCTGAATGATTTATTCATTGGAGGAGTGGCCTATTAATTTTATTTATACTATTTTTTAGAGTTTCATTAATTTTATGAACTTTACATAAACATTGACTTTAATTAAACCTGTTTCGGAGAATCTATGAAAAGTTTCAATGAACGCGTTTCAGTGACAATTTTCATTGAAACTATGAAAAAATTCATTACTGAAATGATGATAATTCTCTCCGTGCATACACTCACAATATTATATCGGTGTGCCCCTCTCCAGAGAAAAGGTTGTCTGTACATATTCCTTAATTTGCAGAGCTTTAAAAAAAAAAAAAAACAACCTAAAATACGCGTTAAATTAATTGAAAACACCATTAAAAAGAGGACTACTGATTTTTCATTATATTCAAACCATTTTGCTATTTATTTTCAAACATTCTTTAAATAATCTATAAAAGAAATAAAAACAATCGAAATGTTTGTTAAAACAATTTTCAATTTTTAACTGACAAAACGTTAGACAAAACGATTTTGTAGTTTCTAAGTAAAGTGTTGTTTTTCCAAACACGTCATATAGACCAAATGCAATTAATATGCATTTTTATTAATTATAATTTTGTAGGTTTGAGGTTAAGAAGAAGAATAAACATTTTTTTTCAAAAGTTATAAACACATTTTAAATTTGCAAATCAGACTAGATCCAGTTTCTGCCTTTCTTTTTCTATGGACAGGCTTCATCAGTGATTTTCAATTAAATTGTATTATTGTTTATATTTTTTATTGTCAGATTGTTTCTATATGATAATTTTTTTAAAAAACCCGTCAGCTGTAGGAATCGAACTCATGCACTCCTACATTACAAACGTAACTATACTAGAGTTCGACAGCTTGTGTAGTTTGTTTTCTCATTTTTAAAATTTTTAAAACAATACACACACATCAACACAAAGTTTCATATTTTTATTGGCTATGATTGTGTGTATGAGTGACTAATTTCTTGTAATTTGAATTGAATAATTTTGTATATACACTTAGCTAAAAAAGTTAGTTATTTTGTTGTTATTTTTAAGATTAATTTAATAAAAAAATTCAGCAGAAATATTTGCTAAAACAAATTGTAAAGAGCTGCTTTCAAATTTTTTTTTTTTTTTTTTTTTAAAGGAAGCAACACTCAGGAAATTCTTCCTATTAAGTAACGTGTTGCTTCCTTTGGAAAGGGGATAGAGAAGAAGTGAAAGGTGGTGAAAGATGAAGGGCTTCAAATATGGCAACACTGTAATTGAGCGAGATGTTTAATTTTAGAACAGTTGTTGCGCGCCTTCTGATGGTAAGTTGGCGAACTTTGTTGAAGCTTTTTAGTTCATAGCCCTGTTATATAATTTTACTTCGGTGGGGTTAAGTGCTATGGGAACACCGAAGGAGGACGCTGCGATATGTATGAGGGATAGAAAAAACTCATACATATTACTATTTTTCATAAATTGATGTTGCCTTGGTTGGGGCTCGAACCCGCAACCTCACGTGTAACAGTCCAACGCGCTAACCATTACACCACAGCGCCCTGCTTTCAAATGTTTCAATTTTTAGTTGCATTTAAAAAAAATTTAAAAATTTTTTAATTTTTTAGGCTACTAATTACTTATCAAAATTTTTTTTATGATTTTAGGAGGTTAATTTCTTATTTTCTATTAACAAAAATTTAACTCAAATATAACTAAAATTCTGTATATTCAACAGTTTTACTTTTTTTTGTTCCTATCTTACTAATATATAACAAAAATAATCTCCTAATTTCAGCAGTCTTTTCTGCAGTTTTAACTAAATTCTTTACAGAGTTTTTGCTATTAGTGTAGTTTTTATACAAACAGTTTCAATTACGAAATTGATGAAATCCATTATTACTTTATTTGATTTTGCACCAAAAATGATAGTTGTTAGTATTAATGTGTGCGATTAATTGAATCAATTAAACCATTCAAATATATTACTGATTCAATAAAATATTTGTTTAAAAACAAATTGTATTTTAATCAAATCTTGCATTAGATAATTTAAAGTTAATAGGGGTTTTCATATAAACTCGTAAATTCCTTGTGAACCTTGTATAAATACAAACCATATTTTTTATGTATCGAGTTTGACATAAACATATCAGGTTATATACCTTTTACGAATAAAATGAAAATTTCCAACGAAAATAAAGTTTTTTTTTTTTTTTAACAAACCGGTAAAAGAGGAAAACAGAAGTAATAGCAAAAGCAGGGACCGTAACGGTTATAAGTGATATCAAAAAAGTTCCTTTATAACTGTTATTTTGTGACTTAAAAAAGAAAAAAAACATCTAAAACCGTTATTTTGCAACGGTCGGATGAAATTCTTAAAAAGAGAGTTTTATTTTGCCGGGAAAATAAAACTCATTTGAGGAGTTTTATTTTTCCCGTTAGAAATTTAAAACTTTTTCATGTAAATTGACACCCATCAAAAATTAAACTAAATATGCCAAAAAAATTACTTTGAAATTATGTTTAGTAAAATAAACAAATAAATTACTACACGAATTTTATAAGGTAGATTCAATAAAAAGAGATGTGCAGAAATGAATAAAATAAACAAAGTGAGTTTTATTTTAGACGGAAAAAATATAACTCCTCAAGAGTTTTATTTTATGACGGGGAAATAAAACTCTCTTTTTAACAGTTTCATCCGATATTTTATTTTTTCGTTCAAAAATAACTCTTAACTGTGGAGTTGAGATTATTTTTTTAAGATCACCATAGATTCTGAATGAGCTCTTCAATACTTAAAATCTATTGGTATATAACAGTATAGATCTCCGTTGACTCGAACATGAAGAGTTTTTGAGTTAAAATTTTCTGCATAACTGTTATTTACGGTCCCTGAGCAAAAGTTAGAAATATATTTTACTATATATTGAATAGAAAAT
Organism: Leucophora obtusa; assembly: GCA_949987735.1. Classification (NCBI taxonomy): domain Eukaryota; kingdom Metazoa; phylum Arthropoda; class Insecta; order Diptera; family Anthomyiidae; genus Leucophora; species Leucophora obtusa. The sequence continues at coordinate 99,839,934 of OX465297.1, read as the reverse complement.
AACTTCACTGATTTACTTTTGCAATAACTATTTAACCTTAATGGTAAATATTAGGGTTTGTCAAAAAAAAAAAAAAAAAATTTATTTGATTTTCGGATATGATCACTTTTTTTTAAGTTTTCGCATAGAAAAAAAGAATGGCGTTTTTTTTCTTTTCTATTTCAACTCCTTCCACTGGCGCAAGTCGGCCAAAAACGCTGATTTGGAGACCCATTTACTGCAGAGCAAAAACGACTGCATTTCTGGGAAATCTGACTTTACCATTCGATTCGACAGCAAAAATTAATATAAAAAACATTTTTTTTGCGTTTTCTGAATACAGCAAATAGTCATTAGAGTCGTCCAAAAATCCATTTTTTCAAAAATTTCAAAAAAGTCACTTTTTTATTACACACAATGAAAGTGTATTCCCTGCTGAGAATATTGGTACAAAAATTTTTGATATACCGCAACCCGTTAAAAAGTTATTTAGTAATCAAATATGTTTAGTAAAAAAAAAATCTTTGTAATAAACATTACAAAACTTACAAATTATTTTGTCATTACTAAAAAATAAATTTAAATTGCGGCAGCGAGTATTGAAAGCTGCATTTTAATTAGCTCAAATAATTTTTTATTGAAGTAAAAAAAAAAATCCAAATTTGATTAGCTAATAACTTTTTAACGGTTCGCGGTATATTCAAAATTTTTGTACCCATGTACTCCGCCGGAAATACATTTTCATTGTGTGTAATAAAAAAAAATTACTTTTTAGAAGTTTTTGAAAAAAGCGGATTTTCTAATGACTCTAATGGGTACCTGGGGTATTTTGAAAATGAAAAAAAAAGTTTTGTGCATTAAATTTTGTTGTAGAATGGAATGGTAAAATCAGATTTCCTATAAATGCAGCTGGTTTTGCTCTGGAGGAAAATGGTCTTAAAATTAGCGTTTTTGGCCGACTTGCGCCAGTGGAAGGAGTTGAAATAAAAAAGAAAAAAAAACGCCATTCTTTTTTTCTATGCAAAAACTTTGAAAAAAGTGATGATATCCGAAAATCAAATTTTTGTGACGAACTCTAGTAAATATATTGTGAATGTAGTGGTATACATATTTGGTATTGCAATTAAATCGCATGTTTAAAAACAAACAAAAATGTTGGAAACGAAAGACACATATCTGCATTCATTAGTGCTGTTTGCAGTTTCACAAATAAATTTTGAAATATTTTCCATTTAGTACCAGTGAAATTATTTTAAATTTAAATTCTTAGAACAACAAAACAAATATCTGTACTCTGAAGGTTGTTTTGTTGTTTATAGCAATTTAGTCCTTTACTTTTTGAAAACTATCACGTTTTGGGAGGAAATTTTTGCTTAAAAACAATTAAAAATAACCAGAAAATACCCAATCAGAAATCGAGCACTGGCATACCACTGGGTAACCATGGTGTTGAAAATAAATGACTGGGAGAATACTCATTTGGGACGCTTTTCCAGCGCTTGCAAAAAGCGTTTTTCTAGCATTTGTTTTACAAACATTTCGGTGGTTTATAAAAAAACCACTGGCAAGGAATGGTCAAAGAGTGATATGCCAAGGTTTGCAACCAGTGTTTATCCAGTGCTACCTACCCAATGCTACCAGTGGTACAAAAACCAATTTACTGGTAGAGCAATGATTTTATAAAAATGCTGACGCTTCGTTAAAAAAGGTTTGTAGTCAGGAGGTTCCAAGTTCAAATCCGGTTGTAAGCAAAAATGTTTTTTGATTTTTTTTAATTTAAAACTTTTTTTGTTCTATAAAATCAATTTTTTTGTTTGTGGAAAAGCTCCTTTAGGACCAACTTTTTTTTGCTCTCTCGACGCTGGCATATTAGTTCCAAAAAACTGTTTGCCAGTGCTAGCTGTTTAGCACAGCCAGTAGTTGTCCAGCGATTATCACTCATTTACGTATTTAGCTATCAAATATTATATGTCTCGTTAGCTCAGTGGGTAGAGCAATCGTCTGCCAATCTGACGGCCTGTGTTCAAATCACGGCAGGACCAAAATATATACATATGAACTTTTTTTAAATTTTATTTTGGAAAATATATTTCCAGACCACCTATTTATTGGTTTTGCCAGCGTTTTGCCAATGTTAAAAAATTTTGTTTCTTCAGTGCTTTTCCGGCGCTTTTTTAACAGCCGGTCCTTTTGTCTAGTGATGTTATCATTTTGGGAATGGGAAAGCACTTTTTGCCAGTACTTGTACCCCTGTTAAAATGCTTTGCCATCGCTTTCCCGTTTGTATTTTACTGACTGGGTAGTTCCACCAACAATAGCAGTGGCAACTTGGCTTATCAACAGTAAAACTTTTCTGTTGTTATGAGAAAATAAAACAAAATTTTAGACAACAATTTAAACAATCGTAAAAGATTTTTAAATTAACAGAGTACTAATGAAAGAGAAATATTTAAATTTATGGTTTCAAAACTACTGGCGAAGAATTTTTATTTTATTTCATGATTTTGATTTTATATTGAAAGAAAAAGTTTTAAAGTTGCTACACCTAGAAAAACATTTTGTTGTCAAAACCGATAAAACAGTGTTATGGCAACCGAAATATTGTTCTGACAACCGAAATAGGGTTGAAACAACCGAATTTTTGGTTGCATCAACTGAACGATTCGTTTGCAACTAAATTGGGTTGGGACAACAATTTTTTTTTGTAGGTGTATGTTAAATATTTAAAACAGGTAGTAGGAGTATATGCACTGATTGTAGTAAATTGTTGGTTAAAGGAGTTGTTGATTAAAGTACAGACAGAGGGTATCTATTAGGAATACCGATCCCGAAAATCCCCGGATTGGTCTTGAAAAATCCCGGGATTTCCGATTTCATTATTTGGCATATTTTATATCTTTTTATATTTGTTTTTATTGTTATATTCGACCTAAATCACATAAATCTAATATCTTTTTAAATGTTATTAAAGAACTAATTTTTCCAATTCAGAAATAAAAGATTAAAATAGATTACAGATTAAATAAATCTGAATAAAAACCTTAATAATTTAAAAATGTTTATTCAGCTGTGAAACTTTTGAAAATCGTAATTCAGCTTTATGTAATCTTTTAACGGACATGTTTTTATTTATTTTATTGATGATTTGCTAAAATCATAACTTCATGCAAAATAATTTTGCCGACTAAAAACAACAAATTCTTGTTAAATTAGAAAAATCTAACAATCTGCCTTTCTGAAATCAGCAGAGGTATATGCCTAATATTTTATGTTAGTTGATTTAAAAAAACTAGTAGTCACTAAATATTTATGATGATTTCAGCAGAGTAGTTTGTATTTGCATTCAATTGACTTTAGCCAAATATAACTATAAATTTTTAGATATAGCAGTGTTTTAGCTACTTTTGGTTAAAAAGTTTCTTCAGAGGTTAAAAAGTTTTACAATTTGACTTATATTTCGGAAATTTAACAATTATTTAGCAAACAAGTTCTGCTGATTTCAGTAGTTTTAATCGTGGAACATTTTTTGCTAATTATACCCTACACCACTATGTGGTCAGGGTATTATAAGTTTGTGCTGATGTTTGTAACACCAAAAAATATTGGTCGTAGACCCACCTTATAGTATACCGATCGGTTCAGAATTTTTTTTTATTTCGATTTAACGATGTCCGTCTGTCCGTCCGTCCGTCCGTCTGTCTGTCTGTCCATGCAATCTTGTGCGCACTCTACAGGTCGCACCTATTAAGATATTTTGATGAAATTTGGTACGCAGACCTATGTTGGCCCAAGGACGAACAAGTTTGATTTTTTTGAACATCGGTCCATGTTTAGACCTAGTGCCCATATAAGGGTCCTACCAAAATTATATTGTTTATACGCTGCAGGTCGTAAATATTAAGATATTTGGACGAAATTTGGTACACAGACCTATGTTAGCCCAGTAACGCAGCCCATTGATTTTGGTGAACATCGGTCCATGTTTAGACCTAGTGCCCATATAAGGGTCCTACCAAAATTATACTGTTTATACGCTGCAGGTCGTAAATATTAAGATATTTTGATGAAATTTGGTACACAGCTCTACATTGGCCCAATAACGCAGCCTATTGATTTTGGTGAACATCGGTCTATGTTTAGACCTAGTGCCCATATAAGGGTCCTACCAAAATTATAATGTTTATACGCTGCAGGTCGCAAATATTAAGATATTTTGATGAAATTTGGTACACAGACCTATATTGGCCCAATAACGCAGCCTATTGATTTTGGTGAACATCGGTCTATGTTTAGACCTAGTGCCCATATAAGGGTCCTACCAAAATTATACTGTTTATACGCTGCAGGTATTAATATTAAGATATTTTGATGAAATTTGGTACACAGATCTACATTGGCCCAATAACGCAGCCTATTGATTTTGGTGAACATCGGTCCATGTTTAGACCTAGAGCCCATATAAGGGTCCTACCAAAATTATAATGTTTATACGCTGCAGGTCGCAAATATTAAGATATTTTGATGAAATTTGGTACACAGACCTATATTGGCCCAATAACGCAGCCTATTGATTTTGGTGAACATCGGTCTATATTTAGACCTAGTGCCCATATAAGGGTCCTACCAAAATTATACTGTTTATACGCTGCAGGTATTAATATTAAGATATTTTGATGAAATTTGGTACATAGACCTATGTTGGCCCAAGGACGAAGCCTATTGATTTTGGCGAACATCGGTCCATGTTTAGAACTAGTGCCCATATAAGGGTCCCCCCAAAATTGGCTTGGTTACAAACTGCAGGTCGCAAATATAAAGATATTTTAATGAAATTTGGTGCGCTGACTCACATTATAGAAAATTTTGACACAAGCCCCATTTTAACCCATTCGAATTTCGGATCCAAACAATACACCAGAGTGGTGTAGGGTATTGTATAGTCGCATGCCAGACTTTAACCTTTTTACTCGTTTTAAATTAAACTTGTTTGCTGAAACTCAACAAGTTCCCAGCAAAACCTTGGTAATGACTGGTCATTACTGCATGCATTACTTAGATCTCATATTTCATTACCCGTTAAATTACTTTTAAACTGAATGTAATGAGTTACCGATAATTATACCCCACACATTACTATTTCACAATAGCTGAAACCAATAATATATGTTCTAAATCATTAAAAACCATAACTATGGCGTAGCCTAGTGGTTATCGTTTTTGCCTGACAGACATGAGGATCGCTGCTCAACTCGTCTTAGCTTCCATTGTTGTTTTTTTTTTTTTTTGTAATTTATATTAAACATCTATTTATAGAAATGTTGATGTTCATTAAGCAGTATTTAATAACAACAAGTTTTGTGAAAAATAGACATGTATAACAGTTGCCACAATAAATGTGTACATAAGTTAAAGCAATAAAAATCATAGTGATGTCGTGGTCTAATGGTTAGAGTGTTTGCCTGACAATCGTGGGGTACGCTGATCAATACGTGTCAGCTCCTATTGGTTTTTAAATTTTTATATTTTTTTAAATCTATATTCAACATCTATTTATAGAACAACTGATAAACTACTTACAGGTAACATCAGTGTAATGACTTTCCTCCAATGACATCACCATGTTAAAATAAGTAGTTTAGTAAGTAAAAGGTAACTAGTGAACACTTAAGATTTAAATACCTAAAACTCATTACATGGTAATGAAAGGTTTTGCTGGGTTCTTTGCTGATCCGGTTATTAACGTTAATTTGAGTCAATAACCTCAGTAGTTTGTTCAAATCGTTCTTTTTTGTTTTGAGCGCGTCGTTAAATGATCTGTTCGTTTCACAACATTTTTACGATTAATTCAAGGGGTGTTTTTTAGTTAAAAAATATATAAAAATTAAAAAAAAAACAATTGCTAAATTTTGCTTTGAATTTCACCTAACTGGTTTGTTGATATGATAATACCGTTTGTTAAAATTTGATTTGAATTTCAACGAATGTGTTAATTTGAATAAATTCAGAAATAAAGTAGCAAACATGCTGTTTCTATTTACAAATTTAATTTTAATTAAAAGTTTAATTGTATTTACAAAATTTTGAATTACATTTCCAAACTATTTTTATCAGAGTTTATTGCATATCCTTGACATGCAACAGAATCGGTCTGTGGTAGCTTACTTATGATTTTGTAAAATTTCATTGCCATTTTACTAGTAATTATTAGAATATCTGAAATATTCCTAATTTCATTGCAAAATATACCACTGTGCAACATTTATATATGCCAATATCACATAAAATTTTGTTTGTGTAAGCAAAATCTAAAACCTCATTAAACGAATCAGCTTCTAAACCAAATCAACCAAAAGAATAAAAGTAAATGAATAAGAGCCATGACTTACAAGGAGGGTCTGCGGAGTAGTTCAGAGGAGACAAAATTAATGAATATGTATTTTTATTGGTTTAAAAATTGTTAATATTTTTGCATGGGACCATACCTGAAATTTAGAAAATATTGATACCCATATTGCCTATGTTTGTACTCAGGGTGGTATAATTTCTAAGATCTTTGAAGTATATGTCAAAAGTGCTTTGGGATAAGACGTTTTAAACTCTTAAAATTGTGTATATCATAATTAGAACTATAAACAAAATATACCAATTTGTTGGCTGCGCCAAACACATAATTTACCAACCGTATGGTTCGATTCCAGCTACCGATATTATTGTTTGTGGCGTCAGATTTACAAGAACAAAATCTCGCTTGGAGCATTATACTTTTTTGTTTTCAATGTGTTCTTAATCGTACACTTAACATAATTTTCAGGTTAAAATAATAAAGAAAATACCTTTTAAAACAAATGATAATTCACTTGAAAACCGTTCAATTTATATTTCATTTAAATCAAATGGTTTTTGTTATTTATTTTTAAATTTTATTTAAACAACTAACAACTTATTAAAAACAAAATAATGTTCAGTTGAATAAAAATAAATGTCAGAATTTTACTTACAAGTTCGGTAAAAATAAATGTTGTCATTTATTTGAAGATACATAAGACACTACACCTTTTGCAATTGTAATTCAGAAAATATCAATTGAAATTCAGAATTTCCATTTGAAATTCAGAAAACGTCAATTGAAATTCAGAATTTCCATTTGAAATTCAGAAAACATCAATTGAAATTCAGATTTTCCATTTGAAATTCAGAAAATATCAATTGAAATTCAGAAAATATCATTTGAAATTCAGAAAAAATCAATTGAAATTCAGAAAATATCAATTGAAATTCAGAAAATATCAATTGAAATTCAGAAATCGTCATTTGAAATTCAGAAAATATCAATTGAAATTCAGAAATCGTCATTTGAAATTCAGAAAATATCAATTGAAATTCAGAAACCGTCATTTGAAATTCAGAAAATATCAAATGAAATTCTGAAAATATCATTTGAAATTCAGAAAATGTCAATTGAAATTCAGAAAATGTCAATTGAAATTCAGAAAATATCATTTGAAATTCAGAAAATATCAATTGATGTTCAGAAAACATCAATTGAAATTCAGAAAATATCAATTGAAATTCAGAAAATATCAATTGAAATTCAGAAATCGTCATTTGAAATTCAGAAAATATCAATAGAAATTTAGAAACCGTCATTTGAAATTCAGAAAATATCAATTGAAATTCAGAAAATATCATTTGAAATTCAGAAAATGTCAATTGAAATTCAGAAAACATCAATTGAAATTCAGAAAAATGTAAACAGAATTTTTTAAAGAATCCGGCCAGATAGATAATGTTATACCCTATAAAAAATTTATATATGGATTTTAACAAAATACGTTTGATTAATAAGTGGAACTAAAATTCATTTTATTTACGCGGGTGAGGATTATTTAAAATTTGTGTGCCTGAATGATTTTATGTAGACTAATTTCTTTCTTGTTACGAATTATGGCTCCAAAATGTAAGGCTGAAATTTAAAGCCAAATAATAGTCTTTAATACCAGCGTTACGTTTTAATGTCTAAAGCCATAATTCGTTACAAGAAAGAAATTAGTCTACATAAAATCATTCAGGCACACAAATTTTAAATATTTTTCACTCGCGTGAGTACAATGAATTTTACTTATTTTGATAAAACTCATATATAAATTTTTTATAGGGGATAACATCATTAACCTGGACAGATTCTTTAAAAAAATGTGTTTACATTTTTCTGAATTTCAATTGATATTTTCCGAATTTCAATTGATATTTTCTGAATTTCAAATGACGATTTCTGAATTTCAATTGATATTTTCTGAATTTCAATTGATATTTTCTGAATTTCAATTGATGTTTTCTGAAATTCAAATGACGATTTCTGAATTTCAATTGATATTTTCTGAATTTCAATTGATATTTTCTGAATTTCAATTGATGTTTTCTGAAAATCAATTGATATTTTCTGAATTTCAAATGATATTTTCTGAAGTTCAAATGATATTTTCTGAATTTCAGTTGAGATTTTCTGAATTTCAAATGATCTTTTCTGAATTTCAATTGATATTTTCTGAATTTCAAATGATATTTTCTGAGTTTCAATTGATATTTTCTAAATTTCAAATGATATTTTCTGAATTTCAATTGACATTTTCTGAATTTCAAATGACGTTTTCTGAATTTCAATTGATATTTTCTGAATTTCAAATGGAAATTCTGAATTTCAATTGATATTTTCTGAATTACAGTTGCAAAAGGTGTAGCTACAGTGGAAAATATAATTTAATGTCTAATTGTTTACTATCAACCTTAGACCGACTCACGAAAAAAAATAAAAAAGTGCCCCCTTCAAAATAAACCGTGTTTTGCTTTATGATGATTCCCAAAATATTTCGAGTCTAGCAATGAGATCTCATGAGCTGGACTATTTTTATAAAATGTATTTTTTTTAGTTTTGTAAGAATTTTGCACTTTAGCTGAAGACAACATACTCAATATGGGTATCATATGAAAGGTTTTTCCGAGGCGCGTCCAGCGGTATATAAAACATGTTCAAGCATATCCAGACATGTCCTATTTTCAAGAATATTATATATAAAAAATCAAATTTTTGACTCTTTTGTGCGGAGATGTTTGTGATTGAAATAATTACATATCATAATCTATAGTCGATTTAAGTAAACACGTGTTTCAAAAATCATCGCTACGTGGATATAGTTTGGAATTTTGCAAATTTAATAAATTTTTTCTGGACCAAATTTTAATAACATTTTTGAGTTACCCCAATTGAATAAAAAAATTTATGAAATTTTTTGTAGGTTTCCCAGTAATAAATATTCGAACTAGTTCTAAAAAGTACAAGTTTTTTGACTAGTAAAGTTCGTTGTTGTTCATAAATCTGCGTTATCATACACAGAATTGAATATAACCAGCTACGATACTTTAAGAATTAAAGTCCAAAGCAAAAATAGTAATAACAAAGGAAAAAATAGTCTAATTGAGTTGTTAACATATTATTATTTGATTCCCACTTAATATAAGTAGACCATTATCAATTATTAACCTATCAAGGTAAACGACACTGACGATGGCTTTGTAGCGAAAGCCGAAAATACATATTATGTCCTGCTGGCCTTATCAATTCAAATTATAAAAGATTTTATAATTTGAATTGAAATAATTATATACATAAAATATAAATAATAAAAATTAACGAAGTTTTGGAATATTTTTTTTTTTAATTAGACAGCAAATACAAATTTATAATAACTGTAATGGAAACAAAATAAACCACAATTCTTCGTTTTGTGGTTAAATTTGTATAACATTTTAAACAAATGAAAAAAAATCTATGAAAGTAAAAAAATAGGTAAGTGGTAGTAAATTATTTTGAACAAATGCATACACTCTAAAAAGAGCCTGTAAAATCACTACTATAATTTATAGATAGAATATAGATAGAAAATATTTATGTAAAATAACACATAATGCCCAAAATTTATACATAAAATGTTTAAACTAAAGACTTAAACTAGACTGGTGTAAGCTTTCATATAGTCGGCATGCCCGACTTTAACTTTTTACTCGTCGGGCATACCGACTACATGATACCCTACACCAGTCTGGTTGAAAGTCAATAGGCCGATATCAGTATGTATACCAAATTTCCTAAAAATGTCCTAATATTTGCGATCTGTAGCGTGCGAATATTCCCATTTTTGGGGGACTTTCATACAAGTGCTAGGACTAACTATGGACCGATTTAATATTAAATCAATAAGTTTTATTCGTGAGCCCATTTAAATACGTGTACCTAATTTCATTAAAATATCTTCGTATTTGCGACCGGTAGTGTGCAAACAATATAATTTTGGGCGAATTTTTATATAGGCACTAGGTCTAACCATGGACCGATTTTAACCAAAATTAATAGGCTTTGTCCTTGGTCCGACATTAGCCAATGGTACACTGACTTTTATAAAAATATCTTAATATTTGAGACCTGTACCGTGCGCACAAAATTATATGGACAGACAGACGGATATAGTTACATTATAAAAAGCATTCGAGTTTGTGTGTGTGTTAAACTGTTGTGGCTCAGTATCAAACTAAAGAGAGTGTGTGGTATTTAAATAGCAAAGAGCACCAACCCGGTTTATATAAGGAGATAAACGAACGTTTTAGAAGGTAAACGTAACAATTGGTGTCAGGGGTGGGATTGGTTATTTTGATTACAATAGAAAGGAACACGGTTCATTTAAAGGAAATAAACCAACGTTTTCGAAAGGTAAAAATGTAACATTATAAAACCCTCAGATTATTGGGACTTTTTTATATGGAAAAATGTTCAGATTCTAAAGACTTTTTACTATTGAAAACCCCCGGTCTTTAAAGACTTTTTTGTACAAAAAAAACCCTTGCATTCTGAGGACATTTTTCGAAAATAGTTTTTTAGATTTTTTTTTTATATGAAATTGCCATCAGATTCAAAAAATATTTTTCTGCAAAAGTACCCTCAGAGTTTGAGGACTTTTAATAGTAGAAAAACCTTTAGATTCTGAGCACCTTTTCTCTACCCTCAGATGCTTAGGCTTTTTTTCCATGGAAAAGTCATCATATTTAAAGACTTTTTCCCATACCAAAACCTTCAGATTGAAGACATTTTTCTTAGAGAAAACAGAGAAAATTTTCCTATAGAAAAATCCTTGGATTCTGAGGGCATTTTCTTAAGGAAACTGCCACTGATTCTGCAGACGTTTTGCGTTAACCCTTAAATGCATGGTGTAGCCATTTGCCAACATACCGGTTTTTTAATTAAAAAAAACCCCACTTGATGCACAAAACTGCATTTTTGGGCATTGGGGCCCCTTCTGTACAAAGTGTTCTCATAGTCTAGCTCAGATTTTTTTAACAGTTATAGGAAAAATCTTGGTTTTGCTTCGTATGTTTGTGAAAAATCTAAAACATGCGTTTTTTTACAAAAAGTGTTATAATGAGTGTTATTTCCGTTCGGTTTAAGATCAAATATTACAAATTCTAAATAGAATTTATAATTTTTATTTTACAACCCATAGAGAAAAAACTTTCCTAGAACCAATGGTTGACAATTAATGCATTTTCAAGTGACACCAAATTCACTATCATCAGATTGTCTTTATGGGGTTCTCTCTAGGTTATTATGTAGATTTTAGTTTTTTGTATATATATGTTCAATTTCAAAGAAATGCATTTTGAGAATTAAATTCAAACATTTTTACTTATCCATTTTACATTGTTATAACTAACGAAAACCACATGTCTTTAACAAAGCTATGATAGTGAATTTGGTGTCACTTGAAAATGCATTAATTGTCAACCATTGGTTCTAGGAAAGTTTTTTCTCTATGGGTTGTAAAATAAAAATTATAAATTCTATTTAGAATTTGTAATATTTGATCTTAAACCGAACGGAAATAACACTCATTGTAACAATCTTCAGATCAACTAAAAATCTACAATCAAAAAAAAAAAAAAAAAAAAAGTGTTATATTCAAAAATATTTGTTTAAATATTTAAAGTGGTATTTTCGCAATAAAATTAATAAGTGGCGACAATCTATATATATAAAAATAAGTTGGTATATGTTCGTCATTTTATAACGCGAGAACCACGCAACCGATTTACAAACCAATACATGCGTTGGGAAGGTCTACTTTTACTGATGGTTCTTAAAAGAAAATGAAGAAAAATGTCCACGCGTACGCATTATACGCACACTTTTGTGATGGTGTGTTTTCCCATATAAAATGTGTGATCGAAATACAAATTTTTATTTTCAACGGATTTCTGTCAACCGATTTAAACGATTTCAATTTCAGTGTACGTTAAGAATGGTCTGTAGATGGTGTATGTGAAGTTTGCACGAAATTGGCGCAGTGGTTCCGGAGATGTGGCGTCCCTATATATAAAATTTTCGTGTTGCTATGACAACCAGGCCTTGGAGTTACTATGACAACCAGGCAGCACTTATATCATTAATCTAATCACAGCTCATCCTATCTCATCTCAATTTTTTTGGTGGCAACACTTTTTTTTGTGGAAACATTTTTTTTTGTGGAAACATTTTTTTTTGTGGAAACATTTTTTTTGTGAAAACTTTTTTTTTTGTGAAATATTTTTTTTTGTGGAAACTTTTTTTTTGTGGAATTTTTTTTTTTTTTTTGTGGAAACATTTTTTTTGTGAAAACTTTTTTTTTTTTTTTTTTGTGAAAACACTTTGTTTGTTTACTTAAAAATAAGAGATCAACTAAATATTTAGTTGATCTCTTATTCAACTAAATATTTAGTTGATCTTTAGCATAAACTAAATATTTAGTTGATCTCTTATTTTTAAGTAAACAAACAAAGTGTTTTCACAAAAAAAAAAAAAAAGTTTCCACAAAAAAAAAATTTCCCCATTCATCTTAAAACACATTGACACGGTGCAAAAATATAATTTAAATAATATACATTTAAATTTAACGGTTCGTTGTAATTCAAAAATCTGTGGTTATCATACACAGAGTTGAATAGAATCAGCTGAGATATCTTAAGAATTAAGATTCAAAGCAAAATAGAGTAATAATAACAAAGGATAAAAATAGCATTGTTAAATTTCGTTGATGTTAGTCTAAGTTGAGTTGTTGATACGAAATTCGATTTTCTTTCAGCGGTCACATAAGTAGACAACATTGAAATATAAGCCCACACAAGACGAAATACATTGATGATGGCTTTGTAGAGAAAGCCGAAAATACGTATTCTGTATTGCTGGTCTTATCGAATTCTTTCAAATATATTTTTATTCTTTGTAATTTACTTGTAAAAATTGTATCATCTTTCTTTGATTTGAAAATAATTTACACAGAAAGTGATATTAATTTATGATCTAGAGTCAAACTGAAAAGAACATTCAGTTACTTAAAAATAAGAGTTCAACTAAATATTCCCCCATTCAACATTTTTTTTTGTGGAAACTTTTTTTTTTTTGTGAATTTTTTTTTTTATAATTTTTTTTTTTGGAAACATTTTTTTTGTGGAAACTTTTTTTTATGGATTTTTTTTTTTTTTTGGTAATTTTTTTTTGTGGAAACTTTTTATTTCTTTATTTCTGCAAACACTTTTTTTGTGGAAACATTTTTTTTTGTTAAAATACTTTTTTTTTGTGCAAACATTTTTTTTGTGGTTACTTTTTTTTGTGGAAACACTTTTTTTTTTTTTTTTGGTTACTTTTTTTTGTGGAAACACTTTTTTTTGGAAACACTTTTTTTTTGTGGAAACACTCGTTTTTTGTGGAAACTTTTTTTGGTGGAAATAGCTTTTGAGCAATTTGAAATTTAATAAATTCTTGCTATTAATTAACGTGTTGCTTTATTTGAAAAGGGGATAAAGAAGAGATATGAGGTGGTGATAGATGAGAGGCTTCAAATATGGCAACACTATAATTGCGCGAGGTGTTGAATTTTAGAACAGTTGTTACGCGCCATTTGATGGTGAGTTGGCGAACTTTTGTTGAGGCTGCTTATTTCATAGTCCTGTTATATTATTTTACTTCGGTGGGGTTAAGAGCTATGGGAATAGTGAAGGAGGACACTGTATTGATGTTGCGGTCGCTGGGGATCGAACCCGCAACCACATGTGTAGAAAATTTGTTTTAACCTAAGCTTCCTCTGAATAATAATTTTTGAAATTATTTATTTTTTATATAAGCTCCTAATAAGCATTCTCATCGAAGGGGGCTTTTATTTTGAAGATTTTTACATTAATAAAAAACATTGTATTTTATTTTCATAAAAATATTTAATTCCTATACCAAACAAATTACATTAACTGACATCCAAAAAACTACGAGTAGGCCTAAGGCACGACGCACAGTGCTTTGTCCCATAGGCAAAATTAAAAAAAAAAATTTATGCGGAACGTTAGTGACTTATACATTTTTGAAGAGCTGACATAATACCATATATAAATATGAAGGAGGAATTCAGTATCTCCTCTTTTTGTTAACAACAGAGGGCGCTAAAGTCAAAAAAATTTTGAGCTAAAATAGTTAAAATAAAATCTAATTTTAACTGCTTTACAAAACAAATTGGCAAAAATTAATTTTTAAAGATAATTCTTTGAAACACGGTGGTTTTGTTATTTACTATATTCGCAATAAGCAGAAATTATTTTAAGTGCAAATTTTTTATAGAATAATATTTGGTGGCATCGAAAACTTTAGACAAATTTTGACTGGAAATCCTAAAATTGCTTAAGTTAAGTAGAGTAAAAAAAAATATGGGAACCCGTGTAAAAAAGATCAGATCTGGCCAGATCTCAGCACATCTTACCAGATCTAATTAGATCTCAAAATTGGGGACAAATTTGAGATCTAATTAGATCTGATCAGATCTAGGCATATCTGGCCAGATCTTCGTAGATCTTACCAGATCTAATCAGATCTCAAAATTGGGGACAAATTTGAGATCTAATTAGATCTGCTCAGATCTAGGCATATCTTGCGCATTTGTCCAGATCACTTTAGATTTGAACAAATTTGGCACTAGATCTTATCAGATCTTGCCATAAGGTATTATCACATATGCCATATCTGATCATATTTGATGTGATCTGGCACAGGATCTAATTAGATTGAATCATATCTATTGAGAACCACAAAGATCTGGTCAGATCTAAACTTTTTTACACGGGAAAACATGTTTTTTTTATTTATTATTTTAGGACACCATGAAGCTCTTTAATAAAATTGGGAAACAAAATTGTTTTTTTAACCGCAAATTTAAAAACTTTATACATTTTCCAAACCCTTTTACCTGAGTTTTAACAAAGTTAGAAAGAGCTAAATTTTAAGGTAACACCAAAAATTAAAATAATAACGTTTAAAAAAAAAAAAGAACTTGAACATTAAAACGCAAGCTTCGGTTTTATGTAGTGTAAAAATAAAAAAAAAAGAAATCAAGAAACTTTAAAAAAAAATTTTAAGTAACAACACTTTTTTTGCGCAAAACCTAAAATTTTATAAAGTTTAGAGAAATTTAAAAAAGATATAAAAAACAAGTAATTTTTTTTTATGATTTAGATAGTCCATTATGATATATAATTTTCTGTAAAAAAAAATTAAAATTTTGAACCGCAAATTTTAAATTTTTAACTTTTTCTACACCCAGAAAAGAGATTCGTTGTGATAACCGAATTTGTTGCCAATCGAATTGTGGCGGTTACGACAACTAACTTTAATTTTAATACTTTATCGATCGGCGTAATTGAAAGTTTCGGTTATGAGCATTGATATATTCAGTTGTGAATACAAACACTAGTAAAAAGTAATTCAGTAGCTATAATCGAACTTCAAAGTATCCTACACATTTTCAAATTAAAAAACACTTTTAAATTGTTTGATGTTTATTAAAATCCATTTAAACTAAAAATGCAAAAATAATATGTTTCTTGTTTACACTTACTATGGCCAAATTTTCTTCAGAATATATGAATTCTCCTAATAAATAAAGGCAAAATGTGACATACCGATATTTCCCAGAATCTGAAAGAAAATTTTTACATTTGAAAAATGTCGACCAAATTTGTTTTTCTTGATGAATCAAATCAGATCAAAAACGATTTCCTACTTTAAGGACTTCTCTCAGATTCAGTGACCCTTTTTCATATACAAGGCTTATTTAAAAATGAAAAGTTCTGAGGGCCACTTGTGTAGAAACTACAATCATAAGATTTTTTCTTTTAAAAGTCCAGGGATCCTAATCAAAGAATTTCCACATCTCTCTCCCAATTCGTTTAAAAATTAAAATATTCATAAATTTGAAAAAACAGCGGCATTCCATTTAGAAGTTTCAAATTAGATGTATTCCAATTACATTTTGTGATTTTTATTTTATAGCTGTAAAAAAAGACCAAAAAATCTGAATTATTATAAATAATTTGCAAAATATATTTGTTTTAATTTCACTTACATGAAAAGTTTTGATTTTTTTTAAAAGTTTTGAACTTTTGCTAAAATAAATTTACAATATTTTTTTATTTTCAAATTGACATTTGATTGAAAAGGGAATACTAAAAATCTTTTGCAACCATTCATTTGTAGTTTTTATGGCTAAATTAAAATTTTTGTTACGGTAGAGCCTACCGATTGTTACCATAAATAATTGTTTGACTCAGTAGTGGTTGTTTTCACCAACTATTGAGGATTACGGCTTTATTATGATAGCTTAAAAATATTATTAATTATAATAGCATTTTAATGGCTTTAACTAACGTAATCTTGTAGATGATATTAAATTTGTGGCTTAGCAAGTGGTTTTTTATTATTCCAACCGAATTCCAACTAATTAATTCTCTGTGTGTACATATCCCAATTTTTCAATTTTATATAGATATGTTTGTAGATGTATATGCTGTCCCTTAAAATACGATTTGTCGATTTTTATTCATTACACTGCCAAGTTTTCGTCTAGTAGGTTCAAAATTGAAGAATTTAATTTTTTTTTAGAAAACTTTAACCCTTGCTGAATTGCTGCCGAAAATGGCCCATTTTTGTAAAAAAAAAATAGCCTATCAATTAAAAATTCAGAAAATTCGAAATTTTTGCAAACACTAGTTTTTTATTTAACGTCATCATTAAATATACTTAAAATTATTCAGATACGGAATTTTGGTTTCGCTGGATATCATTAACCCACTTTAACCTAGAATCGAAATGCCCATAAATTTAATAGAAATGAAAGAAACGGCTTTTTTATTTATTTGTCAATTTTTTTTTTAAAATACATAATTTGGAAATGCCAAAAGCTATTTTTGTAACATAATAGTTATTATTAAAGAAAAATAATAAATTGAAAAAATGATAATTCGGGTTTTGTGTGGGGAGCAACTCCTTTCCAGGACATTTTATGAAAATTGATTATTTTGTCAAAAATTGTTCTCACTAAATTTTACCAAGTTCCCAATATTTTCGACCGTGTGTGTGTCATATTGAAGGTTTTGATAAAATAAAATAATATTGTACCATAAAAATCTTGTAGAAATTGAGCAATAATACTGCTCGCCTTAAAATTGATAATGAATGAGAAAAAGGATATACGGGAGATAGCCATATCCTTGCACCGAATGAAACAAAATTTGCCACAGAGATAAAAAGTATAATTTTACAACCTATTGTAAGTTCCTAGTGCCTTCTGATCTTAAATCTGGCCAAAATATAGGTTTTGAGAAAAAGGATATATGGGAGATAGTCATATCCTTGCACCGAATAAAACAAAATTTGTCACAGAGATAAAAAGTATAATTTTATAAACTATTGTAAGTTCCTAGTGCATTCTGATCTTAAATCTGGCCAAAATATAGGTTTTGAGAAAAAGGATATATGGGAGATATTCATGTCCTTGCACCGAATGAAAGGAAATTTGCCACAGAGCTAAAAAGTATAATTTTATAAACTGTTCTAAGTTTTTAGTCCATTCTGATCATAAATCTATCCAAAATATAGTTTTTGAGAAAAAAGATATATGGGAGGTAGTCATGTCCTTGCACCGAATGAAAAAAAAATTTTCCGCAGAGCTAAAAAGTATTATTTTACAAACCATTTTAAGTTTTTAGTGCATTCTGATCATAAATGTAGTCAATATATGGTTTTTGTGAAAAAGGATGTATGGAAGGTAGTCATGTCCTTGCACCGATTTTTCCGAAACTTCGAATTTTTCTTAATTTACATGTTATAAACCAGCACACCAAATTTCATTCTTCTGCGATAACTCCTCTAATTTTGCCGATTGACTATATGGGGACGAAGCACTGTGCGACGCTAAGCCCGCTAGTAAATATATAATTCATAGTTTATATATTTTTTTTCATACACGTTAAAATAATCACAATTTAACTATTTGGAAAAAAAAAACAATTTTTTAAAATAAAAAATTTTTTTAGGTAATTTCCTTTAAATGTACACGCCTTTAGAAATCATATATAAAAAAAATGGTTGAAATCAAAGAGATCATGCATTTAAGGGTTAAAGTAACCAACACATGCTAATTTTTCTTAAACAAAAACCAATAGATCAATACACTTCTCCCTTAGATTTTTTAATGTTAATTGTTATTGTTGTTATGTGTAATTTGAATGTTAATTGTTCTATATATTTATACCCTACACCACTATGTGGTCAGGGTATTATAAGTTTGTGCTGATGTTTGTAACACCAAAAAATATTGGTCGTAGACCCACCTTATAGTATACCGATCGGTTCAGAATTTTTTTTTATTTCGATTTAACAATGTCCGTCTGTCCGTCCGTCCGTCCGTCTGTCTGTCTGTCCATGCAATCTTGTACGCACTCTACAGGTCGCACCTATTAAGATATTTCGATGAAATTTGGTACATAGACCTATGTTGGCCCAAGGACGAACAAGTTTGATTTTTTTGAACATCGGTCCATGTTTAGACCTAGTGCCCATATAAGGGTCCTACCAAAATTATATTGTTTATACGCTGCAGGTCGTAAATATTAATATATTTTGATGAAATTTGGTACACAGACCTATATTGGCCCAATAACGCAGCCTATTGATTTTGGTGAACATCGGTCCATGTTTAGACCTAGTGCCCATATAAGGGTCCTACCAAAATTATACTGTTTATACGCTGCAGGTCGTAAATATTAAGATATTTTGATAAAATTTGGTATACAGACCTACATTGGCCCAGTAACGCAGCCTATTGATTTTGGTGAACATCGGTCCATGTTTAGACCTAGTGCCCATATAAGGGTCCTACTAAAATTATATGGTTTATACGCTGCAGGTCGCAAATATTAAGATATTTTGATAAAATTTGGTACACAGACCTACGTTGGCCCAAGGACAAAGCCTATTGATTTTGGTGAACATCGGTCCATGTTTAGACCTAGTGCCCATATAAGGGTCCTACCAAAATTATATTGTTTATACGCTGCAGGTCGCAAATATTAAGATATTTTGATGAAATTTGGTACACCGACTTATGGCAGCCGAAGGACGAAGCCTATTGATTTTGGTGAACATCGGTCTATGTTTAGACCTAGTGCCCATATAAGGGTCCCCCCAAAATTATATTGTTTATACGATGCACGTCGTAAATATTAAGATATTTTGACGAAATTTTGTACACAGACCTATTTTGGCCCACGGACGAAGCCTATTGATTTTGATGAACATCGGTCCATGTTTAGACCTAGTGCCCATATAAGGGTCCTACCAAAATTATACTGTTTATACGCTGCAGGTCGCAAATATTAAGATATTTTGATGAAATTTGGTACACAGACCTATATTGGCCCAATAACGCAGCCTATTGATTTTGGTGACATTAGTTGGCTTTTACCCAGACTGGTGTAGGGTATTCTATAGTCGGCATGCCCGACTTTAACCTTTTTACTCGTTTTTTTAATAAAATATTGAGGTCGTCCACAAGATGTGTTATTTGTGGTATCGTTGTATCGCGCTATCAAAAACAGAGTTGTTAAAATTTACAATATCTCTATGTACAGTAGTGGACTAAAGTGGATACATTAATTCAAGATTTTTCGAAATTTGTTATAATTTTTGTTTTATTATAGAAACTTAAATAATTTTTTTTAAAGTATAAAACTAAAACATTCTTCTTCAATAAAAACCTAAATACAGTAGACTATATAATTAAGAAGTTAATAAAAAAATAATTGCAAATTGTGACCGCTTTTATCCAGTATTGTTCATATTTGAAAATTTCGGCAAGTTCTTTCTTTAATATTTTGTCCAAAGTCCTTTGTGCTTTAAAACAGATTTTATGCGAGAAGGCATGCTTTCCGCGAAATTTTTAATAGTTTGAGGTGGAATATTACTCCATTCCGCTAAAACTCTTGACCAAAGATCATCGAAGTTGGTCGGTGCTCGTTCGTATTGGGATAGTCTTCTTTTGACAATTGCCCACAAATTCTCGATGGGATTCAAATCGGGACTTTGAGCTGGCCACTTCAAAAACTGGAAAAACTACACTTGGATATCACAAATTGAACAAAAGTTATTAATACAGTTTTAAAAAAATTCAAATATGTATCCACTTTAGTCCACTACTATTTGTTTAGTGTCCTATTTTTAAGTGTGCAAATAGAGAGAAAATCCAATAGGAAATCGTTGATAAAGCAAAATAAAAATTTTAACAATTCTATTTTTTTTGTTAGGACCAAACAACGATAGAGCAGATAGCACCCCTGTTGAATAATCTAATTTATTTTCTAAAAATGTTTTTTAGTTTTTATATGAAGTATTTTTACAACGAGGTTTCAAAAAAAAAACTTTTTTTGCCGAACGTAGGGGTCGCCATTTAACATTTTTCGTTATATCTTTGGCATTTACGGTCGGATTTTAAAGTATGATACATTGCTGTTTTTCTCTCGAAGAGACCAGTGTTTTGCTCTAAGGGCAATTGACCTCAAGTATTCCGTTCTAGTAGTTACCCACCAGATCTGAGTTGCTACATCCCTAATGTACTACCCTAATGTCAGAAAATTAAAGCTCGCAAAAAATCATTAAACGTTTGCTAAGGAAGTTTTTCGATAAACCAAGTAGAATTTTTGTTTTTATATATTGTTTGCCGAACGTAGGGGTCGCCTTTTTAAATTTTTTTTCATTGCATTTTTCCTATGTTGAAAAATACTGGTCTCCTCGAGGCAAAAAATCGATATATCACACTTAAAAATCCAACTTTAAATGCCGAAGCTATAAAGAAAAATTGAAAAAGGCGAACCCTACGTTCAGCAAGAAAAGAATTTTTTTTTTTAAATTGCCTTGCAAAATTACATCATATTGGAGGGGGAACGGCGAACTCTTTTTTTGAGGTACGGCCTAATGTATATATATACTAGGGTTATGATTTTTTGAATTTTTTTTCAAATATCAAATTTAACATGCCATAGCCAAAAAGACGGAATCTTACTTTTTCGCTCTATATTGTTTTAGTTTAACTAAAACATTTCTCCGAAGTTTTAAACAAATGAGACTCAAACGATGATTATTAAAAGCTATTTATGGTAAAAATTACGAAACCTTTTTGGGGGGACTTTTGGATACATTTTTTGTCATTTACAATACCTTTTGTAATAATTCGTTATGTAAATTAAACAAAATCCCCGAACAAAAATTATTTTTATAAATTGCATTAGGTGCGGAAGGTTTTTTTTTGCCGAAACGACCCGCAAACTCGATTTTTATTATTAATTTAGTATTGTTTATCACGTGGTGATAGGTAAAATTTTTGTTAAAAATGAGTCATAACCCTAATGTATACATTACTAAAAGTATTTCTAAACACCTTAAAATAAAAAGCTTTTTGGGACACATAAAATTAAAATTTAAACAATTTCATAAACATTTTTGATACAATTAAAAGGTACATTTAGCTACGTTGTATCTAATAATCGTACACACAATGTGCCTATATTTTTACTTATAAATACAATGCATAATTTTGCTCAATTTATAGTAGATATCAAGCTACCTATATTTAATAGAGAAGAATTCAACAAAAATTTATTAGAGTGTAGAACAGTTGAAATAAATATTTGTATGTTTGTATGTTTCTTTGTTTTTAACATAACTGAAAATTTTTTTATTTAACTAGAAATCAAAGAAAATGGCGCATATTTCGCATACCTCGAAAGAGATCTGATTTGATACCAAATCAGCTGTAGTTGCTTTGAAAGAAATATGTAAAATCTTAAAAAACCTGTTTATCTCCCCTTTTCTCAATTCTCATGGTGGGTAACCATGACATTGAACCGCTAAAATATATGTATTCAATAACCATTTTGTCTCCCCTTTTACAATTTTTTTTACCCACCATGTATGAGATTAAACCGCTAAAAAAATACGAATTAAATAACTTTATTCTCTGTTTCAACATTTTAAATTGCATACAAATTGGGGTTAACCACACTGTCGACCTTCCTTGTTAGATACAGGTAAGTTTTTCTTGTTGTTGTTGAAAGAAAAGCAAATATGTAAATGTTTAAATGGGTAACATTGCAACTTTTTATTTCACTATTATTTTCCTCATTTTCTATAAAATCTTCACGTTTATTTTCAACAATTTTTAATTTTCGTTCTTTAAATTGTTTGAAGTTGCTCAATTGAGTACGGTGGTGGTTTGGCTGTTATTTTGTGGGTTTTCTGTTATTGCTATTACCACTTGCGTTAGTAATGCAATTGCGGGTTTTCTCTCCATGATTACCCAGCAAACTTTTTTGTAAATACTAATCTTATTTTTGTTCTCTAATTAGGCCCTGTGTAAGGTTTCTGTATGATTCAAAACTGAATTCGAAATGACAAACTATTTGAGAAATTTTTCAAATTTATAGAAATATTTTCCATTAAATCTTTAGGAAACATAAGTTTTTATAAAATGAAGGGGTCTCATATGTTTCCGAATTACTGTAATACCTTCTGTTTTGTTTTTTTGGCAATACTTCTCTGTTTAGCTCATTCCCATTTTGAAAGTTTGAATCCCCAATTTTATACGCAATTCATTTAATTTAAACAAAAAACTATGTTGAAGATTAACCCTTAAATTCATAAATGCTTCTTAAAGTTATAGCAAGTTTACAAAACGTCATTTTCATATAAAATTTGTTCAATAAACCTCCTATAATTTTACAAAGCTTTTATGAATTTAGGGGTAAGTTTGCATAAGTCGAGTTAACATGATTCAAAAGGTATATACGAGATTAAATGAAAACCCCTATTACATTTTGAACCTACACAAAATTTATTTTTTCTGAGTCCTTTAAGGTAGCATTTTTAATATTTTGAAAATAGAAGATTTTTTGATTAATTAATGAGCTTGGTTGTTTTTAGATATTTCAAGATTTATAAATATTTAGACAACACTGCTTCCATAATTCAAATATTTTGGAGAAATCTTGAAATACTTTAACAGACCCTATTTGATCGCCTTTATTTTAAAATAATACGCATATAATTTATTCGAAAGTTCTTCTGAGTTTCGGCCTAAAATTATATCTTTTAAAATTTACAATTTTTTAGTTACAAAGTCTAAATTTTTGAAATTTTAGTTTTGTTTACATTTGTTGTTAGTAATATAGGTGCCTATTCCTACTTGTGACTATTTTTAAGACTGAGAGTCATAACTTTTCATACAAAACAACAATAAAATTCAAAAAATTCAAATTTTATTTGTCAATGTTATGATTGTATCGATACCAGGTCTTAATTTTTTTGAAGTTTTCAACCAAAAATTTGAATGAATATAATTTATTATGACTTTGCAACAACAAATACATGGGGAATACAGTCATAACTAAGAGTCACAGACTTTTCGTAGGAATAGGCACCATAGTCTGAGTTTGCAAATAAACACTAAACTAGCGGTCTTATCTACGTTTCATCAAAGAAAAAACCTTTGTTTTTTATCTATATAATTTAGGTCTTTACCAACTGGTACAGTACTATTTCCAAAGAGTCACTTCGGAACTGGTTCCGAGAGTGTCACATTAGTACCAGTTTTGCTGCCTATTTTTCGTCCTTAAATTGTAATTTTCAAACAAGTTCAACAAGTAGTACCAAAGTGGGGGTTTGGCGACAATTCTCCCCAGCCCTATGACATATCCATGTTATATCCTAGAGTTGTTTGTATGGAGAGGCGGTAGAACTCGTACTAGTTGCCTGGTTCGAATAAACTAGTACATAACTGCCCTACGGGAAATTTTAACAAAATGTCACCGAACTGGCCCCTTTATATGGAATAGACTGGTCACTTTTACATGGCGTTGTCATAGGAGGGGGAAATTGACCCTTGTGACATGTCACAAGACAAATCCTAGGACAGGTTACTGAACTCTCATAAAAACCAAAGTTCAGGGACCTGTCCTAGGATTTGTCTTGTGACATGTCACAAGGGGTCAATTTCCCCCTCCTATGACAACGCCATGTAAAAGTGACCAGTCTATTCCATATAAAGGGGCCAGTTCGGTGACAGTTTGTTAAAATTTCCCGTAGGGTGGTTCTGAACTAGTAGTTTTTGCTACTGGGTATTTTTTGATTTTTTTTATGCTGGTGTGTAATTCATTATTTTGCACGACATTGCCATATAAAAGTAATAAGAAATGTAGTAATAAAAGTAACTAGTAAACATTTGCAAGTATGTAGTTACATAACCACATACCTGGTAATGATTTTCTACACTGGGATCGAACAGTTTATTGATTACGGTATCATTAATTTTGGCTATTTTTCGTAATTCTTTTGTTATTCGGATATAGCCTATAGGCAAGTATTTTGAATGATTTCTTAGTTTAAGTTCTATTTTAGCGTACGCACTGTCGCACTCCATTTGTGTATGACCTTTCTCCAAGTATTTTCTTTACTTATCTTGTTATTCTTAATATTAAAAATAGATAAAGTTTTATATCAAAAACACATTTTAATGAAAATTTTTAAGATAGTTATTGATTCAACAGACATACAAAGTCAAATATGAGAATAGATTTTTGCAATTTTTGTCACAATTAAAAACAAATCTTATCAACATTTTACTTAAATCGAAAAAATATGATTTTTGGTCAACCAATACAGGTGTAAAAAAGAAAATAAAATTATAGCAAGGACCATTTTGAAATAATATGTAGGATAGCCGAAAATTACCATTTATTACAATAGCTGTGTTTTCGACTTAACTATATCCTTCAACTCATAAAAAAGCTCAAAGTGCTTAAAAACGCGTTTAATACGAAAACTAACATATTACTTTTCGTATGTACGTTAACTTTCAACACGGATAATTATCAACGTTGAAAACTCAACGTTTATACATTTTCACATCTAACGTAACTTCTTCGCGGTACTTCCTAAACACTTTTGCTGAAGTACGTTCGATTATAACGGAACAATTATAAATATAACCTGTTTAAAATTTTTTTGTACTACAATCCGTTTAACGTAGATTTGCTTCAAATACTTAACGTTGATAGGCATGAGACACAATACAGCTAATATTAAAAAACCGAAGCTTTGATTTAAAATTATTCAATGATTTTGTCTTAATATTTCCCCTCAATGAACTTTTTATTCTGTAAATTTTAATTCGAATTTTATAGAAAAGATTTTTTAGTCTCCAATAAGTTTTATTTATTTTTTTGTAATCTGCATATCAAAATTCATTGATTAAATGCTTTTTCATTAAGAATCCAGGAAGAGATTTTTTATGGGACACACTAACAATGAAGGATTTGATATGTTAAGTACAGTTTTATAAACACTTGTAGGAAACAACTTCGTTTAATAAATATAGGTACACTCAAAATAGTTTGTAGTTTAAAATAACTGAAAATGTTATTTAAAATAAATAAAAAATCACTTGAAAACCGGTCTACTGACTTTTCATTTAAATCAAAAGAACTTTTCATTTATTTTTAAATGTTAATAAATAAACTACAAAATCCTTAAAAAATAACGATTTTTCATTTATTTCGTTTTTTTAAATTTCAAAAAATTAACTACAAAATCCGTAAGAATAAATGATATTTAGTTTATTTAATTTTTTTAACTGACCTAGAAATCGAAAGGGAATTCTTTTTTATAACAAAACATTTTAAATGAAAATATTAACTGTAATAGAAAATCCGTATTTATATGTAATTTATTTTTTAAATAAACGACAAAAACAGTTGAAAAATATATTTCTTTGTATTTTAACTGAATAATCATTTAAAAATAAATGTACGGATAACTTTTTAAATAAACTCTAGTCAGTTACTGTAATAATATTTTCAGTGTATATAATAATAATAAATTTTTAAGTCGATAGATAAACTCAATGTGGTATATAGATTTTTTAAATACTATTTTAAGGATAACGTTATTTTATTTATTTCGGTAACGATATTTTAAGAATATTGATATTTAATTTATTTCAGCATCGGTATCTTATGGATAACGGTTAGTTTTTCAGTTATTTAGGTGACGGTATTTTAAGAATATGTAACGCTATTTTGTTTATGTCGGTAATTTTGTTTATGATATTTTAAGGTTAACGGTAGTCAGTTGAAAGGGATTTGAATCGAGAACAGCATTTTAGTAGTATTGCCTGCCAACTGTGATTAATACTCTAGAGTATTGGTATTGAGTTGGCTGCAGATATGCAAACCCACTTAAAAAATTGCGGCGGTAACGGCTTAAGGCGGGTTTTCGCATACATCGTAATCGGCGGCGAAAACGAAAACTAAAACTGAAAAACGTTGTTGTTCGTCGCCGTTTCGTTTCCGTTTCGTTTTCGTTTCGGTGGGGAGCGTTGCGGCTAGGGTTTGGGATTTCCCGGGAAACGGGAATGAAAAAATTTGGAAATATTTTTGAACAAAATTGTTAATGAAAACCACCTATATAAGTAATTTTTGCTAAAAAAACACTATTTCAGTACAAATTCATTCTGTCTAGTGAGAATTCAAAGTAAAAATATCAGAATGTTGAACATTTGATTTCACATAAATTACTCTAAGCACTGCCAAATGAATTGCATGATTCCAGCAGAAAGCACGCACTACTGGACTGTCGGAAACAAACCGTTTCATCACACTTGGACCATTAGATATGGTGGCCACAATGTTATTTTCCAAAGACAAATAAAACTCTTCTAGTCTTATTTCTACAATTCTTCTTATTTCATCAGCATTACATCTTCCTGATATATAAACCAACCCCAGGTTATAAAATGAATTATTTCCGTTTATACATACATATGTTCAAATATCTCTTTTGTGATATTCTTGTCCATTCATCTAAGAATATAGTAAATCTCCTATTGTTAGAAATATTGCTCGATATTTCTTTTATCATGATATCTTTTACATGATTGTAGTAATTTAATATAATGTTCTTTACATCGGTTTAATTTTTTTGCAATGCCAGGTTTTTATTATAAAAACTTTCTCGAATAAAGGAAGATCTAGTTATGGTGCGGATTGACTGCGGCTAATTTGGATACCATTTCAGGAAATGTTTGCCCTACCATAAAACCTTTAATGCCTATTCAGCTTTTTTTTCTTCGGGTACTTTGCTAATTTTAGCTGAAACGTTATTCTTGTTGTTGTTTTCTTCAAGAGAAGTTGCATGACCATAAATTTTTTTTTTTTTTTTGTGAACCAAATTTAGATGTCGGATAACCAAATTAGATACCACCGTTAACCATTAGTCTTTTATTTTCATATTTATTAATGAAAACGTGACTTATAAAATTATTGACCCTTAATATAAAGGAGTATTTTAAATTTAAAGTCGACTTTATTTTTAATCAAACGGTTTTGTTCATTTTGTGTATGAAAACCTTACAAAAATATTTATATTTTCAAAGAATGCTCCAAAAATAAACCAAGTCAAGGTATACTGCCACCCAATATTTTAACTAAAGTCGACTTTACTTAAATTATACATTTGAAAAATTTAGATAGTATGGGCGATTATTTGTAAGAAACAAAGCTATTTTTTCATATTTCTTTTAAAAATTTTACCAAGTTTTTGGGTTTTACTACTTAAATTTTGAATAAGTTATGCGAAAAATCTTTATTATTTGAAATGCTCCTAATTACTTGGCAAAGATTTTATTTCTGTGTCAAATAAATGTATTCCCTTTTACAAAGATTTTAACAATGACATTTTTGTTTTGGTATTTAAAATGTTTTTTATGACTAAAATTAAAAAATCCTATTCGAAACAAAAACAATTTAAAAAATTTAATATTTTTATTTTTCCCGGGAATTCCCGGCAAACTTTTCCCGGGATTTCCCGGGAATTCTCGCCCGGTAATTCCCGAACCCCAAACCCTAGTTGCGGCATAAAACAGAAACTGAAACGAAATTAGTGCGTTCTATTTCTTTAGTTCGCGGCCCTATGCTCTTTGCAGGAGTAAAAGGAACAAATATATATATTTCTTTAGTTGTCCTTTTGAAGTGGATAAGAACATGAAAACTATGAAAATACAAAGTGTTATTGAAACTCAAGAAACAAAATTATTATAAATTAACTACACTCATAGAAATAAATTTGTAAAATCAGAAAATTTTGCAAAATTTTAGTAAACTAAAAATCGAAAAAATAAACTCATTTACCTACAAAATTTTTGTCCTTTTTAAGCTAAATTTAGTTGAATGCAAATAGCGGTCTATCCCGCTAAAATCAGAAAAAATATTGAAAACTGCTGTTTTCAATAGGCTCGATTTTTATTTGCATTTAAAAAAAATCGAAAAAAAAACACTTCGAGAATTTTTCAAATTTTTTCTTGAATTTTTTAGGCTACTAACGGTGGGTCTCATACTGCAGGTTTAACTTTAACTTAACTATAAACAAAAGAAAATGTCAAAAAAATGTACACAAAACAACAACAATTTTTTGGGTTAACTATTAACTTAAGTTTAAACCTGAAGTTGAGACCCATCGTAAGTATTCAGCAAAATATTTTTATTTTTTTTAACTAAATTTTTTACATACTTTTTTCTATTGCATCTAGTGCAAAGAGCTAGCACCGAAAAAAACCTAGTTGAAGTTGTTTTCGTTCCGTTGCAATTTCGTTAGTTTTTCGTTGCCGATCGGCACCGTTTCGTTCCTAATTTTCGGCGCCGATTTCGGCAAGTAACTTTTTTACGGCGCAAATGTATGGAATTTCGTTTTCGACACCGATTACGGTGTTTGCGGAAACCCGCCTTTAGTCGACTTGAGCAGCCACGTCTTACCAACACCGCGGCTGTTGTGTTTATTATTTATTTATTTATTTATTTAAGTCTATGGATAAAAAAATAAAAGCTTGGTTACCTTTTCAGTTTTAATATAACGGTAATATTTAGCCAACCATGCCGAAATCAAAACGCTGATACCACTAACGGTGGGTCTCATACTGCAGGTTTAAACTTAGGTTAATAGTTAACCCAAAATTATTTTGTTGTTTTGTGTACATTTTTTTGACATTTTATTTTGTTTTTAGTTAAGTTAAACCTACAGTATGAGACCCACCGTAAGAGTAATTGTCTTCATATTTTACCAACCGTTTTTGTTTAGATATTTCATCGGACCAATTCCGTAATCTCTATATATAAAAGAATAACGTGACTGACTGACTGACTGAATGACTGACTGACTGACTCAACATCGCCCAGCCCAAACCGCTGAAGCTAGGAAGTTGAAATTTGGTATGTAGGTTCCTCTTTCGGGGTAGACGTCCGCTAAGACGGGATTTTTGGAAATTCCTACCGGAACGGGCAAAAAGGGGGAAAGTGTCCCCCTTGATGGCCTGCCAAAACCCCTTTGGCTAGAAAGCTGAAATTTAAGATATGTGTTCCTTGGGGTAGGGGCTAACTTTTCTGGAAAGTACTTTCTAGAATTTTGGATAGGGACGTTGTAAAAATGGGGGTTAAAAAGGGGAAAAAGGCCCCCCTTGACGGCCTGCCCAAACCGCTGGAGGTAGGAAGTTGAAATTTGGTATAAAGGTTCCTCCACTATCGTAGACATCCACCAAGACGGGAGTTTTGGAAATTTTTACAGGGACGGGCAAAAAGGGGAAAAAGTCTCCCCCTTGACGGCCTGCTCAAACTGCTGGAGCTATGAAGTTGAAATTTGGTATGTAGGTTCCTCGACCGGTGTAGACGTCCGTTGAGACGGCATTTTCGGAAATTCTTATCGGGAGGGGAAAAAAGGGGAAAAAAAAAGTACCTTTTTCCAAAAAAGTACCTTTTCCCAAAAAAAGTACCTTTTCCCAAAAAAAGAACCTGTTTCCAAAAAAACACCTTTTTAAAAAAAAATACCTTTTCCAAAAAAAGTACAAATAAAGTACTTTGTAAAAACAAAGTATCTTTTTCCAAAAAAATTTCGTTTTTCCAAAAAGTACCATTTAAAATAATATATAATTTCAAAAAAACTACTTTTTTTCCTCCCCCCACGGATATCTCCACTAAAACAAGGTTTCTTGATATTCGACATAGACGTGCTCTAAGACGGGATTTTTAGAAATTCCTACCGGAACGGGCAAAAAGGGGAAAAGTCTCCCCATAAACAGTCTCACAAATTGGAAAAATGCCTGCCCAAACCACTGGAGGTAAGAAGTTGAAATTTGGTATAAAGGTTCCTCCACTGTAGTAGACATCGACTAAGTTTGTATTTTTGGAATTCCCTACAGGATATCCCAAAAGGAAACTCGGTATGTGAGTTCGTCCTTCTGTGTAGGCGTCCGCTTAGACGGAATTTTTGAAATTCCTATCGGGAGGGGAAATAAGGTAAAAGTCTCCTCCTGACGGCTTGCCCAATCCCTTTTGGCCAACATAAAATTTTAAATATGTATTCCTTGGAGTAGGACTAACTCACCGGCAACGTAATTTTTCTATTTTGGAACAGGAACATAGTAAAAATGGTGGTTAAAGGGAAAAATGTCCCCACTAACGGCCTGCCCAAACCGCTTAGGCAATGCAGTTGAAATTTGGTATGAATGTTCCTCATCCATCGCAGATAGCCGCGAAGATGGAATTTTTGTAAATTCCTAAAGGGAGGGGCAAAAAGAAGAAAAGCCTCACCTTGGGGGCCGGTTAAAACCCCTTCGGCTAGAAACTTGAAGCTTAAAATGTGGGTCCCTGGAGTAAGGGCTAACTTATTAGAAAGATACTTTTTTGAATTTTGGACAGGGTCGTTATAAAATGGGGGCTCAAAAAGGGAAAGTTGCCCCTTAACGACCTGTCCAAGCTGCTGGAACTAGGAAGCTGAAATTCGGTACTTAGGTTCCTCTCAGCCTGCTCAAACTGCTGGAACTAGGAAGCTGGAATTCACTGTCGATGGATTTTCGGAAATTCCTACCGAGAGGGGCACAAATAGTAAAAGTTGGCTAGAAACCTGAAATGTAAAACATATGTTACTTGGAGTATGTGCTCACTTACCGGAAAGGTGCTTTTTGGACAGGGACATTGCAAAAATGGGGATTAATGAAGCGAAAAGTGCCGCTTAAAGGCCTGCCCAAACCGCTGGAGGTAGCAAGTTGAAATTTGGTATTAAAGTTCCTCCTCTATTGTAGACATCTGCTAAGATGAGATTTTTGGAAATTTCTACAGGTAGGGTCAAGAACAGGAAAAGTCTCCCCCTTAACGGCCTGGCCAAACTGCTGGAACAAGGGAGCTTAAATTCGGTATTTGGGTTCCTTCTCCAACGTTGACGTCCCCTAAGATGGTATTTTTGGAAATTCATACCGGGAGGGGTAAAAAGGGAAAAAACTTCCCCCTTGATGGCCTGGCCAAACTGCTGGATATAGAGACCTAAAATTATGTATGTAGTAGGTTCCTCCTCCAACGCAGACGTCCTCTAAGACGGAATTTTTGGAAATTCCTACCGGGAGGGGTGAAAACGGAATAATTCTCCCCCTTGATGGCCTAACCGAACCCTTCGGCTAGAAACCTGTAATATATAATATGTTTTCCTTGGAGTATGGGCTAACTTATCGACAAGGCATTTCTATGACTTTGGACAGGAACGTGGTAAAAATGGTTGTTCAAAAGGGGAAAATTGCCCCCCCCCCCCTTAACGTCTGCGTCTTTAGCTAGAAACCTAAAACTTAAAGAACAATTGTATATGAAACACTAAAATTAAGAAACTAAATAGGAAAGGAGTGGAATTGAAACACTACACAAGTGGAATGAAATGGATATAAACGTTGAACGAGTGGAATTGAAATTATAGACAATGCAAATGGATTGGAAGAGGGAATTACCTCTTAAAACACTATCAACGGAATATGAAACTTATGTAGCATTGAAACATACTCTCCAAAAAGTTAAACAAATTTTCTGAAAGAGAAAAAACCTTAGAAAAGGAATGGAACTTATATATTCCGATATTTAAACTTCATGTAACGAAGCACCGGTGGAAGAAACCGACGCAGTAAATTTTCCAACTGAATTTGTGAATTTACTTGAATTGCCAGGTCTACCTTTACATAAACTGGAATTAAAAAAAAACTTTAAGACACGCTAACAACGTAGCTTTGCCCGCAATTTTTAATATTATAAAATGCTTTCCAACCCTGCTTTACGTTATTTATTTTCATTCAAAACACAAATGAACAAAACTACTTACGGGTCTATCTACCTAAGTTCACACTTTACCAAAATATCTTAACATGCACACGTATATTGCAATTTATTATGGATTCATTACTAACAATCCACTTTCATGAGAAAAAGTGATCAAATATTTATTTATTTTAAACCCATTGTTGTGCAGAATTATTTATTTGTGGTGGCTGGGTGAAGGCTTTTATTATAAAAACTGTACTTTAAATAAAAAGCGAATTTAAAAAAAATTGCGCCCCCCCCCTAAACTTTAAGGCACGCTAACAACGTAGCGGGCTGCGCCCGCTATCTTTAATATTATAAATCGCTTGCCAACCCTGCTTTACGTTTTTTATTTTCATTTAAAACACAAATGAATAAAACTACTTACGGGTCTATCTACCTAAGTTCGCACTTTACCAAATTATCTTGACATACACACGTATATTGCAAATTATTATGGATTCATTACTAACAATCCACTTTCATGAGTAAAAGTGATCAAATATTTATTTATTTTAAACCCATTGTTGTGCAGAATTATTTATTTGTGGTGACTGGGTGAAGGCTTTAAATAAAAAAACTTTAAATAAAAAACGAATTTAATAAAAATTGTGGGGGGCGCAGCCCCCCCCCCCCCTTAACCTTTAAGGCACGCTGTCAAAAAAAAGACCACCAAAGGTCAAATCGATATATCTCGATTCCTAGTGGTGACCCAGCGAAACGCCGGAACACGTATAACTTCTTTTTTACCGATATAACTTTCCCCGGTAGTTTGAACCCTTCCCGATCACTGACCCCTACCATTTGTCTCACAGTGTAACCAATCTAATAAATATCCATCCAGACTATAGTGTTGAAAAAAGAAAATTAATTTAATATAAGAAACAAATTTAGAAAAAAAAAATTAAAAAAAAAAGTTTTTAAAAAAACGTTATCATTTCTTTTGTGTTTCTGTGCACATGCCAAAAGGCCCAGCCGCCAGCCGGTTGAAGCCAATAGGGTCGTCGGTGGCTGAGGCTAACAAAAAAGATCTCGGCGGCGGCTATATGTACACTAAAGCCTGGATCAGCCAGACGTAAACGTAAACGTATCTATGCATAGCTGAATTAATAAGTTAAATAAGAACAGAAGATGTGCTGTGTTTTTTGTTTCATTCTTATGCATTCAATATAGAGCAAACGTAAATACACATCGAAAATCTGTTGTGAATAGATTTTTGTTCTGTATTTACGTTTGCTCTATATTGCATGCATAAGAATGAAACAAAAAACACAACACATCTCCTGTTCTTATTTAACTTATTAATTCAGCTATGCAGAGATACGTTTACGTTTACGTCTGGCTGATCCAGGCTTAAGTGACGGCTTACGTTTCTGGTCGGCTGATTTTATACTGGCTCCTGTTGACTTCTTATTGGTGGGAACACAAGTCATCAGAGATTCAAGTCTATTCCAAGCTGCGGTTTGCGGCTAAAGTCAAAACTTGCGACGGCTGCGTCGACTTGAGCTGCAAGTATTTTTCGTTAATCAGAAATTTTTAAAAATCTATAACTTTTAAAGGAGTTACCCATTTAGAGTGCCGTTTTTTGCCACATATATAATACATTCAGCTTTTGTTTAAGATACGTTTATAAAAAGCGAGCAACAAGAAAAGTATATATAAAAGTGCTTATGCATATTTCCCGAAGGGTACAACATTCACATCTCGTGTTTCTGTTAAATTTAAGCACAAAATAGTAATGTTGTGATGAGTCTGACCATTGAATTTAACTTTAATCGCTTTTCAGTAATTTTTTCAGTCCATGACTTTTTGAATGAAGTACATTTTTTTATTGGAAAAAAGATTTTATTTTTCAGCATATTCTCCTTTCAGTTCAATATACTTAGTCCAACGTTTCTTGAATTTTTGTATTACTTTCAAAAAATAGCAATAATTTAATCGTTGGAGCTAAATCTTTTTCCACTGAGACATTTCTTTAGGTTGAAATAGAAAATAATCACTGAGGGAGAATAATTCGCAGCCCAATTCATGCAATTTTGCCCTTGGAACAACACACGCGTGTACCTGTGCATTGTCCTGATAAAAAACTTTTTTCTTGGCCAAATGGGATATTTTTTTAAATCGTCGTTAAATCGGCCTTCTTCGGAGCCTGTTCAATCGGAGAAACCCCTTCTTCAGACTGCTGTTTGGCCTCCGGTGTATTGTAAAGGATCCATGTTTCATTCACAGTTACAAAACGCCGCAAAACCTCATTCGAATTGCGGTTAAATAACCGGCAAACAATCCTTTGAAGTTGTCACATGATTGTGTTTATGGTCAGTTGAGAGCAAACGCGACACCCATCATATGAAATGCATGTGGCATCAGCAATCTCACGCACTTTCACACTTTGATAGACTGTTAGATGATTCCAGCAATAAAATCAATTCAATGGGAAAAAATCGTTAGTTATAATCGAATTATTATATGATTGAAAGTAAAAATTAAATCTGAAATTTGCTCTTTAATTTCTAAGCAAAATGTTGCTGGGTTTTTTTTGTTGTAAATGTAGCAGCATTACAAACGATTTCATGAATTTTCTATAAAATAAACTTGCAATAACATCAAGCAGCAGAGAAAAAGAACTAATTTCAAATTTTCTGTCATGTTTTGCATACACAAAAAACGAAGGATAAAAAATACAAATGGATTTAAAAAAAAAACAGAATAATATAATATAAAGTGGCTTACCATTTCATTGCTGATGTTTATTCTTTATGTAAACGTGATGCAGTTGCAATTGTTGTTGCTCATTTTATTGCTTTGTATATTGCTTTATATAAATATAATGTTGTTGTTGTAGTTTCTTTAGCTATTTTATACAACTAATGATGTTGATAGTTTTTTTTGGCTGCCATTGTAAAATCCTGTTGGCATTGAAGCTATTCTTTTTTTTTACTTTGCATTTGTTTAGAATTTTGTTAATTACTATTAAGTTTATAAAACACAACATTTTCACATTCTTTCAATCATAAAATAATATAATTAAAAAGTTTCGTACTCGTATAAATATTTTATATTTCTTTTTGTTAAGAAAATGTGGTTATTTAATTAATTTTGGAGGTATACAAACATTTTATTGCATGAAATATTTTAATAAAATTCAAAAGAAAACGATTGTATAAAAGTATTAATATTTATATTACAAAAGTAATTTTTAATCTCTTTGGCAATATAATTTCTAGACAATTTTAATATTATAATATCTTGTAAGCTATCTATTTTTAATTAATTCACCACTGGCAAGCACAAGGGCGCCAGACGTAGATAAAACCATGAAATTATTTCTTAAAATTAAAATACGTACTGATTTATTTCGTTTTTCCAGTTAATTTCAAGAGTTTTTAATTAAATTTAGCTTTTAAATGTAATTTACAAAGGTGTTTATTAATAAAACTTCTAAACTTTCTACTACATCGTTAGTAGTTTTTACAATCCAGTACCGGTGTTCTGTAACTATGTGAGAAGTTTCTCACATAAAAATGGCAACTCTGCCATATTTAAAACAGAGTGAGTATCATAATGTCAAATTTATTTAAAAAAAATTTACTTATATTCAGTTTGAAATTTTGTGACTCACCCTGTTTTAAATATCGTAGACACATCGTAGAGTTACAATTTTTATGTGAGTAACTTCTCACATAGTTACAGAACACCAGTACAGGTAGTTAATAATTTGTTATTGATAATTTAATGTAAACTCACTGTATTGTACACTAAAAAAAAACAGTAAAGTAATCAAAAAAAATTTGCTGTATCAGCAATTTTTTAGTCCGTAGTAGTAGTCTAAGCAGAAGTTTTGCTAACACTTAATCGGTTGCAAATGGCAACAATCAGTTCTAATATCAATAAAACTTTTTGCTGAATATTAGTAGAATGAAAAAAAAACAAAATTGTACAGAAATTATATTTTAGTTAATTTATTTGCTGAAAATTTAAGGGCTGTTTATCTATTACGAAATTTGTCTAAACGAAAGAAATTGACATTCAGTTTCGTCAAAAATATATGGGAAACAAAAACAAATTTTCGTTACTTTGCTTTCGTTTAGAGTATTTCCATTATACATAAACTAGGCCTTAGTCTAAAAAGTGTTTTTTGTGATTATTTTGAATATTATTTGGGAAATTTCGTAGAATATAAAAGTGTTCAGATTTCCACATTAGTGGACAATTTTAAATAAAAAACGGGAAATGGCTTTTATATTATAAAAACATTTTTCTTAAAAAAAGCGAAAGGTTAAACAAAAAATTACCCAAACGACTGAAAAAAATATCTGTTCTTGTAATTCATATAATCACTACAATCAGAAAAGTTCTGCAGTTGCTATATGACAGTTATTTGTGTAGTAATGCGATTGTAGTTATTTTTCCTACAATTCCAGTTAATTTACTGATAGCGACATTTTTAAATGGTTTTGACAGTTATTGTTTTAAACAAACTTCAAAAACTACTACATTGTTGCAACATTTATTTTATGCAGTTATTTTGAATTTTGTTACAAACACTTCAATTTTCAAGTGTGTATCAGTGATGGTATTTGAGAATTTTCGTTTGGTGCCTAAATGATGCCAAAAAAGTGCCAAAAATGCTTTAAAAGTGCCAAAAAAAAAAAAATTAAGCAACATGCAAATGTTTCAAAAACTATGTTCAGCTTTTATTTCAAATATTTATACATTTACACCCTTATTCTAAACTTTATAACAATAACAAAATTGTCACAAAACTGGTGTGAATGGAATTTATTATAATTTTGGTATTCTCAGAAAAATTTTCACAGCAAAACCTTGACAAAATTGTCATGTAATAAAAAGCACATAACAAACAAATATTTTTAATTGTCAACAATTTAAAATATAAAAATTGTATTTTCTTTCGAAGAATTTTAAAATTTTTCTTCACAGAAATAAAATATGAAATATTTTGAGATATTATTTTAAGATGCATCGAACCTTTTACCGATTCTAACATTCCTGCAAATTCCTTCAAAAGATTACGTATTAACATGGGATTTTTGGGGCTCAGGGTGCTTGATGCTAAAATTTAAAGGAAACTTCAAGTGCTTAGAACTAGTTCTCTCGTGTTCTGCTGTTCCTGGACATTTTTTAAGTTTTCATATCATTTAAGATTTCATAAAATTATCGAAAAAAATCGTAATTTTTCACAAATTACAATTTTTTGATAATTTTATTTTTGGCAGAAAAAGTTTTCACCATTGTATGGTGAAATTTTTAAAACTTTTGCTTGTCATAAAAAATACCATAACAAATTTTTCAAAAATTCCAGTGACGGACAATACAATAGAATCAATTAAAGTTGTTCTAATTTTATCCCCATTGCATTCATTTTTAAAGATCAAAATAATGATTTAATTGTCCCCGAAGAACTGGAAGCTGGCCCAGAAAATTGTAGAAATTTTTAGTGTAGCGTTTGTTTTTTAATTTTGCTACCCGTTCTAAGTAGGCGTGGCTTTTAATGAAAAACCAGCGATATCGACCTTTTATCAAATTATATAGAAATTTTCTTAAAAAGTGCCAAAATTCTATGAAGAGTGCCATGGTGCCATTGAACATTCAGTAGTGCCACAAATGGCACTTTTGTGCCACTTTTACCAACAGTGGTGTGTATGTGTAGTGAGAGAATATGAGAACATGTTTTCTCTTGTCTTAGTCATAAAACAACGCTAAAGAATGAAGACCAGTGTTGCCACCAGTAAAAGAAAAAATTACACAGCTGTAGGTCAAAAATTATCCAAAACAGTATGAAATTTTACAAAAAAAATGTCAAAATAAACTCAACTGAGCACAGTGGGAAGAATAAAAATATTATGTAAAAAATTTCGCCATTTCTTACCAAAGTTTTGCTTTTTTTCTATTTATAAACCGATTTTTAAAGACTTAGCATTTTTTCATCTGCAATGTGCAAAAGTTAATTGCATTTTAAACTAAAATTTTGCATTTTTGCAATAACCTGGTCTGAGTTTTTGCCTT
Organism: Leucophora obtusa; assembly: GCA_949987735.1. Lineage (NCBI taxonomy): Eukaryota > Metazoa > Arthropoda > Insecta > Diptera > Anthomyiidae > Leucophora > Leucophora obtusa. Next base: position 99,801,324 of record OX465297.1, on the reverse strand, counting down.
CTGCAAAAGCAAATCCAGGCCAATTTCCCTGAAAAATATAATAAATTATTCTATTAACTAAAGGGATTTTCAATGCAATATCTTTTTCAGGCTTAACATGGTATTTTATCCATTTTAAAAGCTTCTTTCAGAAAAAAGTATTTATGTTTTTCAGAAAGGGTACTTCATTCAAATGCGTTGCATGCAAAAATATAACCTACTTGCTAATTATTCTCTCCCATACCCTTCAAATTTTAACCATAAATAAAAATATAACAATTTGACAAAAAATTACCGATATTTTTTTCAAAAATTTTATACGATTCTGTTGAAATCTGGAACGTGTTGGATTTACCGAATTCTAAAATATTTTGATTCTGCTTAGGGTTTATGTCCCGGGAAATCCCGGGACGGGATTCCAGGGAATCCCGCCCTTTTTCGGATCCCGCAATCCCGGGAATTTTGTGCGGGATTTCCCGGAATTTTTTTAATTCTTTTCGAGAAGTTTTATCTAGTTTAATGCAATGTTGGAAACTTTATTTAAATTTAAAGCATTGATATTTTTAACTAATTTAAACAAAAAATATTTAAAATTAAAAAAATACGATTTAAAATTTAATAAACTGAATTAGGCCAAATTGTTTTCGGATGTCAGTTGAATTTGGTTTAGTTAAACGGAAAAAAATTTTATCAGCCATTACCAAGTTTACCAACAAAAATACTTTTACATATTTCTATTAAGATTTTCGGAATGATTCTGCAACCTTGCCTATAAGTTTTGCATGTATACTGATGTAAAATCGTACCGAAAATCTTATAGTGTAAACCAGCCTAATACAACATTCCAACATTATTATTTCAGTTCCAAATTGGAGGCATTAAAATCAAAAAAATTGGTAATATTTTCGTATTTTCAATTGACATAAGTATTTTGAGTTTCTTTAACTTAAAATAATTTCATTTAAAGTTCAATTGCTATTCCATTATCTCAATTGTATTTTTTAAATATTATTTGTTTTCAAAATAATCCATCAGATGCTTTTTCAAATTATTTTGGCTTTTTTTATATTTTAATTTAAAATGCCAATAAATACGAAAATTCTATAATTTCTTTTTCAGTAGCTGTGGCATAAAAAATGTCTATTCAAGAAAACCAATTAAAGTTAAGAAACTGTTTAATAATGTTTTAGTGTCTATTTTGATAAAACGATTTAGGCGAATTTGCCTAAAAATTTTTGTGGAAAATACTCAGTTTCAAACTATTTTATAAAAATAATTCTAGACGGATACTTTTGAAAATCTGCGTAGAAAGAAACAAAATATCTAGAAATAGAAATTTTTGGATTTCATATTTGAGAAATATTTAAGCAACAAATCGATCTGAATTCTGACTATAAAACTGGTCCGACACAAGTTTGCACCAATTAACTATTTTTTTTTTTTTTTTTTTTTATTTTTTTAATATAAAGTATCCATGCAAGACATGGATACTTTATATTTAGGCATCCTTTTAGAATATATTAAATAAGTACATTTTCTCATGGGTACAACCAAATTATTAACTTTTTCGGACGGAAATTTTAACAGAAATCGAGTTTTTAAAGTACATCATATGTCGAATTTATATATTTTCTACCGAGCGGGATTTCCCGGGATCCCGGGAAATTCGGAAAAAAATCCCGCTGTCCCGGGAAATGAAAAAGTCCGGGAAAAGAAAAACCCTAATTCTGCTCCACCTTGCTGCGTTCACAAAATTTTCATCTTGTCAAAGCCCAGTGTCATGTTAACTACAGCCAAAAAATTTTCAGAGATTAGAAAGCAACAATCATAACAAACCTAAATTTTCCCAATTTTTCGCTGAATTTTTATATGGTCTGCAAAAACCAAGATAATTTTTAAAAGAAGAAAGACGGAGTTTAAACAAAAAAAAAAAAAATACATAGCACCATTTCTGATTTCTTATAAACTCATTTTAGCGTTAAAAAAATTTATAAAATCATTCACCAGAAACTGGAGATTTGTGGTAAATGGTTCGCAGACAATCTCGTTTCCTCTATATCGACTAATTTTTATTAACTTTCAAAAATTTCCGAAACTTTTAAAAATTTGCGGAAATTTCTGTAAAAAGTGAAATTACACAAAAACTACACAAAAATGTTATTATTCAAAAATTATTCAAAAAGTGGCAATACTGATGAAGACGCGTAATACGGAAAGGGTTATACATATTTGTTATTGAATTATTAAAATAATAAGGTAAGTTTTATAATATAAAATATAAATTTATTCACGGGAATATTATAATATATTGTATTTATTTTCTTTCAGTTCTTTCAGTTCTTTTACGTTTTCATACCTTTCTACCTGGAGAAAAAAAAGGAAGCCAAACAAAATTTCATTCCTCACAGACGGACATCTAGAACAATATAGTGAACAATAAGTGATATTAAGTGTAAATTTTGATTTCTCAATTTTAAATTTATAATGGAATAAAATTAAGTTAAGAGTATTTACATAAATTTGTTAATAATTTTTAAAATAATTTTTATTTATGTTATTTTAACTACATTTGCAGTTGTTTGTACAGTTTTACAATAATTTGCATGTACGTTGTTTTGATTGCATTTGTAATTGTTTTTGTCGGTTGATTTTTAACAGTTAAAAATAACTTCACATTGCAGTTGATTTAAATGCAAATGTAGCCTAAACCTTTTTAACTGCAAATGCAGTTATTTTAACTGTCGTTTACAGTTGATTTTACGTACATAATTCCCTGAGTGTATTTATAAATATTTAGGGTCATATGCATAATCACTTTTCAAATTTATAAGTGACTTATAAAATAAATTTTTCATACAAAATTAATTTTATAAATGTGTTTTAAAGTTTTTAAATTACATATTATGCATATGCACTTTGGTTTATACATTCACATTTTATTTTTATATTCATTAAATTTAAATATATTATTCTACGTAATATCTATAATTGAAATCATATTTTATCTTATTCTGTTATACTTTTGTGTATACGCATCTTTTGGAATCCTTTTGTTTTATTTATGAAAGATACAAACAGCCTTCATTGTTGTATTTTTTATATGTCTTATAATAGTTGTATTTTTAGTATAATTTTCTTTGTCCAAATGTACATCTAGATAATCTGCGACATCTATATCTTGTATGTCTGGTTGTTGTCCGCACTATAAATGAGTTTATCAGAACAATTTTGGTAGCAAAGAAAATTTTAAAAACTTTAGTCAAAAATTAGTTTGGGGCTAAAAAAAATAGTGGGGTACATTTTTACCCCATTTTCGAACCCCTAAACCTTTGCGGTTGCAATAATAAAAAAAAAACAGGTCGTACTCTGTCAGATATCCGAGTGTCAGTCAAATCGGCGGTACATTTCTTGTAAGTAACAAAAAATGTTCTCAAGTATCCTTGCATGAGCTGGAGCAATATCTATTCATGACTATAACGACACTCACTGAAATATTGGACTTTACCGAAGTACGCAAACTACCAGAATGATCTCAGCACAAATTAAAGAGTGACCAATCTATTTCCAATATACGGTACACCCAGAAAACAGTACCAGTTGGGACCACTGAATTTGTTGCCAATCGAATTCATGCTGTTACGACAACTGTCTTTATATTAAAATATATTTTTGGTCCTGAAAGCCAATATACAGTTGTCTAATTCAGTATTGTATTCCACATAAATATTAATATGTTCCACAAAATTTTATTAAAATTAAAAAAAACTTTTTGAACTTTCTGGTATTGAACCCGGCCATTCAGATTCATAGTGCACATGCTTACTAATTGCACCACAACTAATTTTAATTTTCTTCGCCATATTTGCCCTTTAAACATATGCATATTTCATTTTAATTCAAAAAAAGATTCAAAATTTTTGTCTTTTCCGGGATTCGAACTCGGAAATCCGGCGTACTAGGCCAACTCTCTAAAATAATTAAAAATTTAAATTTTATGTCCATAAAATATTTGAATGTTGATGAATAAAATTATTCAAATTGGATTATTCAAAATTCAAATTAACCGATTAATCATAGTTCTGATTGATCAGAATTTTTGATTAATCGATTAATTCACTAAATAAAAAAAATCGATTAAGCAGAGAGTGTGGTTAATCTTTTAATTGCACATTCCTAGTTTTAGCACATTTTCAATAGATAATTTTTCAAAATCTTAGATATTCTAGAATATGTTTATGACTATGAATTATGATTTCCTTTGAGAATTTTCTCTAAAGCTATAAATTAAAAAAAATATGTATATTTTTCGCATTTCGTCAATCTTTGATTTGTTTGTTGTATGTTAAAAGCACTTAACATACTTTGTGCATTATACAAATTACCATGAAATTATAAAATAACAGTTGTATCGTAAAAGTCAAGGCAAATCGTTTTATTGAAATGTTTGGTGGTTACCATCAAAATTAAATCTTCAAACCATTACAGATGTAAAATAAATATGCATTAGGGTGGTATCTAAACTACACTTTTGAAATTATTGCTGCTTCTAACATCCGAATTTATTATGCGAATTCAAGAGGTAAACTTTGAAAATTTTAACCAAATCGATGAGCTCTACCCACTACGGATTTTCGGTTAAAGCTTCGAATAAAGCTTCCATAAAAAGGCAGAAACTAGATCTAGTCTGATTTGCAAATTTAATGTGTTTATAGCTTTTGAGGAAGGTTTATTCTTCTTCTTAACCTCAAAAAAAAAAAAAAAAAAAATAAACACTATACTATACTATAAAAAATTAAGAAGTTTAAATAAAAATATAAGTAAAAAATTATTAAAAAAATTAAGTATGAATAAAAACTTTTTTCACCACCTCTTTTGGGCGACCAGAGCGTTCGGCGTTATAGGTGTTTGTACGACCACATTTAAAGCCACCAAACCACTTCTCTACCATTTGTCTCGATGTAGCAGGTTTCGAATGATACTTATCAAGCCAAGCTATGGCTTGAACTGTGTTTTTCCGCATTAAAAAGCAATGATAAATCAACACACGAAATTGCTTTGAATCCATTGTTTTCAAAATCGCAAAAGTAGCGTCGCTAAAACAGCTGTAACTTGTTCACTAATGAACGAATTGTCATGAAATTTTGACACGTATCATCTGAAGGTTGGTAGTTTTAAAAAATCATATGGAGTTTTGAGCAGTGGCGCCACCTATGTGTCATCCTACAGATTTTTCAGCTGATGTGTTAAAATATGTGTTGCTTGGAGTATCGGCTCACTTATCAGGAAGGTACTTTTTTTTTTTTTTTTTTTTTTTTTCAAAGAGAAGCAACACTCAGGAAATTCTTCCTATTAATTAACGTGTTGCTTCCTTTGGGAAGGGGATAGAGAAGAAGTGAAATGTGGTGAAAGATGAAGGGCTTCAAATATAGCGACACTGTAATTGCGCGAGATGTTGAATCTTAGAACAGTTGTTGCGCGCCATCTGATGAAGAGTTGGCGAACTTTGTTGAAGCTTTTTAGTTCATAGCCCTGTTATATTATTTTACTTCGGTGGGATTAAGTGCTATGGGAACACCGAAGGAGGACGCTGCGATATGTATGAGGGATAGAAAAAACTCATACATATTATTATTTTTCATAAATTGATGTTGCCTTGGTTGGGGCTCGAACCGGCAACCTTACGTGTAACAGTCCAACGCGCTAACCATTACACCACAGCGCCCACAGTTTGAAATTTTGGACAGGGACATTGCAAAACTAGGCGTTCAGAAAGAGAAAAGTGTCCCCTTAAAGGCCTGTCCGAACCGCTGCAGGTAGGAAGTTGAAATTTGGTATGAAGGTTCCTCCTCTATTGTAGACAAACGCTAAAATGGGCTATTTGGGAATTTCTACTACATGGTGAACGAAATGGAATCTGGGAACGATTTCCATTGAAACATTTAAATTGTTAAACAATATGGAATGTAGTTTGGTACTTGAAATTTTTAATTTCATTTCATTTCTTTATTTTTTTATAAAGTCTATGGATAACAATGATCCTTACAGACTACTCGCTAAAAATAAAATTAGAAAATTAAAACAAATTATTTAAATAAAGTTTAAACATATCTTTTGAATAACTAAAATCTAAAACAGTATTATTCTCTAATTTATTAAAATTAATCTGAGATCTAATTAAGGGTTCATTTAATGAATAATTCGTTTTATGTATACCTATGAAAAAATATCCATGGTTTCTCAAAGATCTAGAGAGAACATTAAAATTTATCAGTGATAATAACTCAGGGCATTTTTTATATGAATTCACTATATCAAATAAAAATAAAAAGGATTGGATTGACCTCCTATTCTCTAGTGTTTGCAAATTAATTAAATTGCAACGAATATTATAGGGTACCTGTTCAGTAAAATTAATAGAAGAAAGAGCAATTTTCGTAAATCATCTCTAAACTCTCTCCAAATGGTTAATATGATAAGCATTAAAAGCGCTTCAAATAATAGATGCATATTCCAACTTCGACCTAACAAAGGAACAATATAGTAATTTTCGAGTGTAAGGATCCTTAAAATCCTGACAATTTATCCTCACAAAAGACAATAGAGCATACGATTTAGGGATAATATAATCTAAGTGATTAACAAAAATTAACTTCTGATCAAAAACTACACCTAAGTCCTTAGAATTTTGGTATAAATTGAGTAATTAAAAGGGACTGTTAAAACTTTCCTGTGAAAACATAAATAAAAACATTTGTCAACATTAAATTAAAGTTGGTTACGATCGGACCACGAAACTAATTTATCAAGGCCGGTTTGGAGTTCCAATGCATCCACAGAATTGCGAACACGATTAAAAAAATTTTTAATTGTCTGCGTAAAAATTTAGAGTTATAAAAACAAAAAGCGATATCATTCATATATAATATAAAAAATAGAGTTCCTAAAACACTTCCCTGGGGTACACCAGAGGTAGCAACATAAGGAAGAGATAAGGAATCATCAATGTTGACAGAACAAATACGATTACTCAAATATGAGCCAAACCAATCCAAGACACTTGAATGGAAACCAATTTTATCCAACATGGCAAGTAGGATGTTGTGAGGTATTCTATCAAATGCCTTGGAATAATCAGTATATATGGAATCAATCTGATGTCCTAACTCAAAATTTGAAATGCAATATTGAGAAAAAATTGCTAAATTAGTAGTGGTTGATCTACCACGTACAAAACCATGTTGTTCCTGAATAATTATAGGCTCAACGAAAAAAGATATTTTAGAAATTACTGAATGTTCAAACAACTTTGAAACCGTCGATAACTTAGATATCGGTCTATAATTTCTAATATTACATCTATTACCAGATTTAAATACTGGAGTTATTATTGAAAACTTCCATCTGTCCAAAAAAATTCCCCAACTCAATGACTTATTAAAAATAAGTTTAAAAAGAGTAAAGAAAATTGATGAACAACTGCAATTCTTTATAAAATAAGAACATAACCCATCTGAATAACAACCAAAAGTATTCTTCAGATTAGAAATGCCAGAAATTACATCGGAATCCGACAACTGTAAACTAGAAAACTGACCAGCGGTAGCTACATTATGCAAAACAGAAGTATCGAAGGCATTATGTTCCTTAGCAAAATTTGATTTAAAATAATCAGCAGAAATTTTGACTGTGACTACATTTAACACAGACATACATACATCCACTGAGGTAGGATTATATAAATTTTAGTATTTTTATGGGGAGGAACAAAAAAGTGTAAAGAACACCTTTTAATAACCTGTGCAAATACTTTAAGAAGCGAATATTAAATTTAGCATTGAAACAGACTCTACAAAAAGGTTAAAAAAATTTATGAAATGAGAAAAAAATATATATCATATATTCCGATATTTAAACTGTGGAAGAAACTGACGCAGTAAACTTTCCAACTAAATTTGTGAATTTACTTAAATTGCCAGGTCTACTTTTATATAACCTCAAATTAAATAAACCTTAAGGCACACTAACAACGTAGCGGGATTTGCCCGCTAGTATTAATATAAAAGTGTACTGCTTTTAATACTCTTTCTTTTAACGACAGCGTTCAGTTATTTCTTTTTAATGTATTTAGAATAAGTTAATCTAGAAAAAAAGGTGTGCCACTAATTTGAAATTTCTCATTTTTAAATTCTGAAATCATAGTTTCATAGATTTTGCCATATGTAATAACGATAAATATAAAACATACCTTTTTTCTGAGTGTACATATATTTTTCGATCAAACATGAAAGAACGGGAAAAACGTAAATTCGATAATTTTTAAGCATCACACTTTTATCCCTTTTCTTTCTTTATTTCTTAGAGTATAGATAGATACAAGCTTGCTGGTATGGTTGTGGACTCGGCTGAAGGGAGAAAAATGATTTAGGAGATCAGTTCAAAATGTTCTTAGCCTAACAATGAAAAACATGAGCTAGATTTTTAAAATTATTTTATTTTTCAATATAATCTCCTGAAACTTCAATACACTTAGTCCAACGCTTTTCTAGCAATTCCATCCCTTGATTAAAACAATTTTCCTGAAGCTCCTCAAAATAATCGTTTACAGCTAACATTGCATCTTCATTCGAGGTAAAACGTTTGCCAGCAAGGAATTTTTTTGGTTTTGGGAACAGGTAGAAGTCAGAGGGAGCTAAATCAGGAGAATAAGGTGGTTGGTCAAGGAATTCGTATTTCAATTCGTTGAATTTTGCCATTGTTAAGACACTCTTGTGGGATGGTGCGTTGTCTTGATGAAAAATTATTTTTTTGTGTTCTAAACCAGGTCATTTTTCTCGAATTTTTAAATTCAATTGATCCAAAAGGTTACAATAATATTCCGAATTTATTGTTTAACTTTTAGAAGATAGTCGATCAATAAAATACCTATGTAATCCCAGAAAACCGTGGCCATGACCTTACCAGCCGATTGAACTGTTTTTGCCTCCTTTGGTGCACTTCCACCAGCTTCAGTCCATCGTTTGGATTGTTCTTTTGTCTCTGGTGTATAGTGATGGACCCCTGTTTCATCACCAGTTATAAAACGATGCTTAAAATCCATTTTATTTCGCTTAAATCGATCCAAACAAGCTTGAGAAATTTTCATTCGTATGCGTTTTTGGTCAACTGTTAACAAATGCGGCACCCATCTTGCAGAAAGCTTTTTCATCTGTAATTCTTGATGCAAAATAAAATGAACTCAATCACTTGAGATGCCTATGGCATTACCTATTTCACGCACTTTCACTTGCCGATCGTCGATTAGCATATCATGCACGCAGAGAAAAGATATGGTTGAAATATAATCACAGCTACAAAACTATGTTCCCTACTGCAATACCTAGTTGTTGCAATCATATTATTAATGTATTAATCATACTTTGCCAATGATATGTTAGTCTGTAATCATTTTTAAGTTAAAATCTCTCTTTTTTCCGGTTATCATATTTTTCTCTCGTCTACAGTCATATATTATTTGAACAACCATATTCCTCTCTTCGAATTACAATCATATTATTACTTGCATTGGGAGATATCATCTTCACAATCATTGGTATGATTTCGATAACTATAGGATGGTCAGTATATTTTTTTGTGAGCGTCATCGATCAGTCAGCATCATTATTGTTTGAGAATTTGTGAAAAGAAGTTGTAAGAAGCAATTAAGGAAAATAAACATTAAAAAAAATATATATATATAAAAAATGGAAGAACAACTTATTGGTGTTCATTTTAATAGTAACATTGTTTGTGGAAGAAAGAATTCGGTCTAACCAGGAACCGTGTTATAAAATAAATAAAAAGTGATTTATTTTTTATTTTTTGTACTCACACAGAAAAATTATTGTTGAAGAGCGTCCATAATAAGGAGTGCTTTTCGTTTTGTATGAAAGTCAAGTTGTACAAAATTGAAGAAAATGTAAAAAGTGCATGAAATAATCATAATATGTTTCTAGTGATCATAATATTATCCTAAGTTATTACAAAATTTACGGCATGACTATAATATGATCATTGGGAATATATTATGATCATGAAGATTATATTATGATCATAAGGAATATATTATGATGATTCTTGGATGTATTGTGAAATTGCAATATTTTTCTGCGTTTTATAGCTTCCATAATTTATTTTTATCTCTATATATAAGTGATTACTAAAGCTTATTTAATTATGACTTTACTTGAATGTGTAAATTAGTCATTAAATAAATAGATGTCCTTTGTCAATTAAGACATGCATAGCTTTTCAATTTGGCTTCAGCAGAATTCTGTGAGAATACTATCGGGATAATAGGATAATAATATGATAATATGTAGGACCATAATATGCTAATATTGGAAGCATTTTGCAATCATAGTGAGGTAATTTATTGACCATATTATAAAAAAAAGTGGTGAAAGTATGATTGTCACAACTATGTAATAACATGATTGTCACAATTATAATCCCAAAAATATATGATGCTCTTCGAATATGGTCATCCCAACCATGCTTTTTCTTTGCGTGTGGAATTTAGCTATGATTTCGGGAGCTCTTGCAGTTTTTGGACGTCCACTTCGTGGTTCACCTTCAATGATTGTACGACCACAAATAAACTACTGTTGCATATGAAAGACCACTTTCACCTAACGCATTCACAATATCATTATGAATTTCTTGTCCCGATAAACCTTTCTTATGTTAATATTTAATCATACCACAAATTTCTAATTTTTCCATTTCCATCCCTGAACTTTGTTTTTTTTATGAGAGTTCAGTAACCTGTCCTAAGATTTGTCTTGTGACATGTCACAAGGGGTCAATTTCACCTCCTATGACAACGTCATGTAAAAGTGACCACTCTATTTCATATAAAGGGGCCAGTTCGGTGACAGTTTGTTAAAATTTCCCGTAGGGTTTGTTTAGAAAGCACGACCGACCTATACACACAAATATAAATATTTTTACTCTTTTTACATTCTACACAGAAAAAAGTATCACAAAATTTTAAGTTATTAAAAAAATTGTTGGCTTTTTACTTAGATATCTAACAATTTTTTTATTAAATGTTTGTAAATTGTATCAAAAATATCAAAAAATAGCCTTAGAATTTTTTGAAACAAAAAAAAAAAAACAAAGCATTTATTTTTTGTTTTCAATTGCTCAAATGTTTGTAAATTGTAACAAAAATTTCAAAAAAGTATTTTTTTTTGTCAATACGACAACATAAAGCGAATAATTGTTTTAATATAACAAACTCGTTGTTGAATTTTATTTTTTTATTTTTAACAAATACAAACAAGTTACAAAAAAAAATTATTGTATTTACAAAACACATTGTTAAAAAAAAATTGATTTTATTTTTAACAAATTACAAAAAATTTACAAAAAGGGATTTGTATATACAATTTCCATTGTTGGTGCCTTTTTAAAAAATTTTTTGTTTGTTTATGCAAAAAAGGTGTTTAACATTACAAACAGAATTTTGTAAATTTTTTCTGTGTAATTTCTTTTTGGCTAATTATGTGGTCTCACTACAAAGTCAAATACAATTTAAGGTTTACAAAAAATTTCTTTTGCTTGTTGTTTGTGTATTTGGTTAACTGTAATCAATTTCAATGGTAATTGAGGCTCCGTTTTAATTAAGCAATTTTATTTTAAAGGAAATAACGCGAGTTTAATGTATTGACAACAGATGTACGCAAACCAAAAGTTATTTTGGTAGAAGTTATTAATGGGAATTTTATTAAATTTTAATGATTTTTATGCCCTACACCGCTACGTGGACAAGGTATTGTATATTGAGTTAGTGCAAATGTTTGTAACATTAAAAAAATATTGGACTTTAAACAAATTTTTAGTATACCGATTGACTCGAAATCACTTTTAGATTTAATTTAACGATGTTCAACTGTTCGTTGTGCGCACTCTACAGGTCGGAAATATTAAAAGTTGACGCGAATAAGGGCATGCATGCTACAATTTGGGAATCCTGTTTTTTACATAATAGTTACTACTAGTACAGATACATGTATTTGTGTACAATTTTTCCTATTTTTTTGAACTTTTATCTAGAAAAAAATAATTTAGAAGTACAATTTTTACTTCTATTTTTTTTAATATTTCTTAAAATTAACTGCGTAGAGTTTTTCTTTTTTTTATTAAAACGCTTCAAAGGTAATATCCTAAAGCTGTATATGTAGGGGAGAGTCGTGTACCTTGGTACTTTTGAAAATTCTGTGCCAATATCTCTAAGATTAAGATAGATGCTAAAAAAATCTTTAAATGCCGAAATATTAGTGTTGGTGTTGTTATAGATTGCAAAAAATAAAAACTTTAATAATTCATATGCATTTAAAGAAATTACAATTTTTTTAGAAAAGCGAAAAAGTTTAAAAATTACAAATTGGCGTGTACCTTGGAACTCGTAAAAAATTAAGGGAATTTCTTAAAAAAAATATTACCCCATAATCAAATTTCTTGCATTATTTGCAATAGAGTTGATATCTACTTGAAATATAACAATTCAATTTATTATTTGCATAAAAACATCATTTTTAAAAAATGGTGAAAATCTTAAATCAAAGGTTATTTTATAGCGAATTAAATTCAAAAAGTACAATTAGCCCATGGAGCTTCAATTAATCATGTACTGGAATTTGTTGAATACACAGAAGAGAAAATATTCAAAAAGTTCCAAGGTACACGTATCTTAATTTTTGCGAAAAATATTATTTGAACAATATAGTTAAAAAATTTACTGATTACTGCATTTAGAAAACGACAAACTTTATATTTATTTAAGCGCATATCTTGAAATATTTTGATTCTTTTTAAAAAATTAGTTTAAATTTTTTTCAAATATTTACTTTTGTCGATCCAAGGTGCACGCACCCAATTTTAGGGTCTCCTATAGACCTATCTGAAAATCTGAGTAGTTTAAAATGATCATTGGGCAAAATAAAAAACTTCATAGAAGAATACTTTACAGTAAAATATTAATAAATAAGAGAAAAATGCAAAGTTCTAAGGTACACGCGATCCAAGGTACACGACTTTCCCCTATACCATGTTTTAATTTTAGTGAGGGCAGATATTATTCAGCCTCTAGTTCGATGTTATTATTTTCTTATTTATTTAAATAAAAACCGTGCAAATTAGTTTTTCAAAATTTTGTTCTTGCAAACAGGATATTTATTTGTTTCCATGGCGTTGGCAAAATACAAAAATAGAAGGTCTGAAAATAAATTTTACGGAAAAACAAATTTTTTTAAAATCGTTTTTAATTTTTTTTTTCAAGGAATCGAACACCATGCTAACCAGACTTTTAATATATGATAGCTAAGCTAAAAACTTATATGAGCGATAAAACTTAATAATGAGCGGAATGGTTAGAAATAGCGCCATCTTTAAAACTTCGGATACACTGGTGGCGCCATCTACCAGGTAATAACGGAAATATGAGAACATTATATTTGAACAAAAATTGTGTAAAACTTAACAGATGGGTTCTTAAAAATTAATTATAAATAATTTTGAAAATTAACACATAAAATTAGTCAAATCGATTTGAAACCCGGTTGACAAATTTTCTTACTGACGTATTATTTTAAGTGTGCGATCTGCAATTTGAATACAGGATTCTGATTTTTGTATAGCATAATTTCCAGGAAAGGCCATAAATAAAATAGAAATTTTTAAGCTCACGTCTTCTGGTTTTCATCAATTCCAGCTCACGAAGGCTCTATGGAGCCATAACGACAACTCCATTTTAAATTCCTCAAAATTCCATAAACTCACGATTTTATTCACGATTTTCATTTAAAGAAAGAAAAAGTATAATTTGTGTGACTTTCAACACCCAAAGTTTCCATAATTGTTGTCGGATCATAACAATCAATCTAAAAAACATTTTGATGGTACAGTCGTCTACATTTGTCTTTAATAAGCTTCAATAATATATTTTATTCACAAATTCACTTTTAATACCAATGCACTTTTTTTAGTGCATTTTTCAATCTGTTTTCCCCTTTAATTTTTTTAAAATTAATTTACTTCAAAACCTCAACGTTTTTGCTACAAATTAAATTTATCACTTTTTTTGGACTGCGCCATTGCAATATTTTTAGTTATTTTTTATTTAAACACTCACCATATTTTTCAATATGAAGTGCTCCAGTTTAGATAATTTTTGTAATTTTGAAGTGCCAAAATAAGCGATTACTTGTTGTGTCTCCGTAATATAAACGGTATAAAAATAATATTTTTGTCCTATACAAATATTTTTTAATCGCAACTGCACTTTAACTGCAACTGCAATTTTAGAATTAATTTTTAAATTTTCTTATACCCTTGCAGAAAAGGTTATTATACGAGTCATAGCCTGAGGGTTGCTGGTTCGATTCCCGGTCACGGCATATACTTTGCAGAATAAAGTTTTTCATATAGAGATAATTTAACAATACTTTGAATAATTGTTACATACACTCACAATATTTTATTCTTTTATTCTAAAATACATATTAAATTAATTGAAAACACAATTAAAAAAAGTACTACTGATTTTTCAAAAAATAATTGAAAAGTCTATTAAAATAATCATCAATTTTTAACTGACAAAACGTAAAAAAAAACGATTTTGTGGTTTGTTTGTTCATATTTGAAAGTTTTTGTTGTTGTTTAATTTTCAAAACACCACACCATACACCACACGTTCGCATTTTTATTGGCTATGTTTGTGTGTATGAGCAAAGAATTTCTTGTAATTTGAATTGAAATAATTTTGTATATAAACAAACTATTTTAACAAAAAAGAAAACCGAAAATATTTGAATTTTTTGTTTTAAAACAGAAAACAACGAAATTATTTAAATTATTTTTTTTATAAAAATAGAAATCTAAAAATAGAATATTTGACTGAAAATAACAACTCCTACAGACGATACATATTTTTTTCTAGTTTGTTTTTATTGATTGATAAAAAAGTTAAACAATATGTTTCAATGTATTTTAATTGATTCTTCAATTGAAAACAAACTTTACCTATTACTTTTTAAATAAACCTCAATCGGTTATGGAAAATATATTGTGAGTGTATGTGTGTATAGCATGTAAAAATTATAAAAACAATATTTATTGCAAGAGGAGGTATTTTCACTGTTTTCTAACGTTATATAACCAATTAAATATTAATTAGAGGAAAAGTATAAGCTTTCCGACACACTTATATAGGTATCTACTTATTTTGCATAAACTATGAAAATATGCAGCTTTCATAAAGAGCTGGAGTTTCTAACTTTGAAGGGTAACGCATTTCGGTCAAATTCACTTTTCGCCCAGAACCTTAGAAGTGTAAATTTTGAATTGGCTTAAGATGATAGTGATTTGAAAACTATTAGATAAAACATTAAAATTTCCAAAAATTATAGTGTCATACGGAACATTTCGGCCAAAACTATATTTGGTCGGATTTTGGTATTTGAAGGCATATGAAGAAATTATAAGAACTATCTATTGAGCCGATTTAATGTAATTTGGAGTGCCAAATTTATGGAAAAATAAAATCTATTAGAACGCCAATACGATTTGTTATTATATTTTGCCAATATTAATTATACCTGTCAATATAAATGATAAATTATCGTAAATCATTACCTAAGATAATTATGCTTTATGTTAGTATAATTGATGCAAATAAATCATAATTAATAAGGTAGCATTTATAATAATTTCATTTTCGTTAACAGAAGTAAGCAGATAGTTCCTTAAGAGTAAAACGCGTTATTTGTCTGGGCTTCAGATTCTCATCTTCAGGCAGTCGTCTTAGTTCAGAGTTTGAGTGTAGTTCAGAGTTTGAGTAAGGCACATAAATTATTTTGAAGGTAAAATTAACTAAAAATACAATTTAAAACGAATAAAATTCAGTTAAAAACGGGTCTACTCACATTTTCATTTAATTGAACAATTTTTTTATTTGTTTTTGACTATCAATAAATGACTATAAGAAACGGTAAAATCAATTTTAAGTTAATTTATTTTTACTATAAAAATAACAAGCAAAATGGTGCGAAGAACTAAATTTATATTTGATTTTACTAAAAAATTTAAAATAAAAACAATTCAAATAATTGTATTGTTGTTTTTTTATTTCAAACAACTTTTACTACAAAATAGCTTTTTTTGGTTCATTTTTTTAGTTTTAATTTAAAACAATAAAAATTGACTAGAAAATTTGACTGTTACGAAATATCCGTATTTTCATTTAGTTAAATTTTTAAATAACTTGGGAAAAAAGTTAAAAATTATTTTTCTTCTACGAACAACTGTTACACTATGCGACAGTCAAAATCGGGATGGGATGAAACCAACGAGAAATGTTATATCGGTCAAAAACAAGTTATACGTGTCCCGGCGTTTCGCTGGGTCAACCCTAGGAATCGAGATATATCTTTTTTTGACATAACTCGAGAACTACTAGTCCGATTTTGCTCAAACAATTTTAAAAAAATTAAAAATTACAATTCCTTTAATCTGTTCATATAACGTTTTTCTATATACTCAACAGTTTTGCCGGTAAAAATAAATGTTTGTTACCGCTACCACAAAAATCAATAACCTTTTGTTTATTACTTTTTTTTTTAATATTTTAGGCAAAAAATATTTTTTTCTTCATACATTTATTTTTACCGGCAAAACTGTTGAGTATATAGAAAAACGTTATATGAACAGATTAAAGGAATTGTAATTTTTAATTTTTTTAAAATTGTTTGAGCAAAATCGGACTAGTGGTTCTCGAGTTATGGCAAAAAAAAGACCACCAAAGGTCAAATCGATATATCTCGATTCCTAGGGGTGACCCAGCGAAACGCCGCGACACGTATAACTTCTTTTTTACCGGTATAATTTTCCCCGGTAGTGTGAATCCTTCCCGATCACTGACCCCTACCATTTGTCTCACAGTGTTATTATTTTTTAAAACAACTCAACGGAAAAACTTCAGAAACAACTAACAAAAAGTGAATGTATTTATTTTGTGAGTGGGTGAATGGTGTGTTTTAAGCTGCAATTTTCAATGACTTCTTTTACGGTTTTAATGCCAGTGATCCACAATAATTCTTAGAATTTTAGCTTGAATACGTTGTATAATTTTATAAACTTTTAAAACGATTTAAGAAAAATAATTCACTTAACAGTTGTAATTTTCGGATCCAGTAACAAAAAGTAGTCATTAACGGGTTTCAGATAGAACGTGATTGACATACATACTTAAAAATCCGATTTAGAATAAGGAATACCTACACTCAGGGACCCAGGAAAATTTTTTACAATCGGTAGCCAACCACACCAGTTCTGCAAATGGTTCCACTGCCACTGTTCCAGTTCCTGGGATCCTATATGGAAGGTGTGACTGACGTAGAATCAGTTCTAGAACTAGTTCCAGAACTGATTCTAGGGCAACCGGTTCCACTTTGGAGGTATAGAAGTGGTTGCTTTTGGGACAATTTGAAACAAAAATAATCGGTGTTAGAATCGACAGTAGAAGGGGTTGTAAATGAAAAGTAGCTATTCTACAACCGATTCTTAGGAACAGAAAATTTTCCTGGGGAACTCAGTGAATTTTTTATTTGTTTACGTTAGTTGTAACAATTATTTTATTCAGTCATTTTGTTAAAAAAACAGAAAATAAACTAAAAAATGTTTTTAAGTAAATTTTGTTGAATTTAATGAAATGTTAGTGGTCGTGTTTTTAAATAAAATTTTATTTGTTTTTAAAAATATTTTTTTAGCGGTTTTGACGTACAAAATATTTTAACTGTAAAGCCTGGATCAGCCAGACGTAAACGTAAACGTATCTCTGCATAGCTGAATTAATAAGTAAAATAAGAAAAGAAGATGTGCTGTGTTTTTTGTTTCATTCTTATGCATTCAATATAGAGCAGACGTAAATACACAACAAAAAACTGTTGTGAATAGATTTTCGTTGTATATTTACGTTTGCTCTATATTGCATGCATAAGAATGAAACAAAAAACATAACACATCTCCTGTTCTTATTTAACTTATTAATTCAGCTAATCAGAGATACGTTTACGTTTACGTCTGGCTGATCCAGGCTTAATTTACAAAGTATTTTGGTTCTGAAAAAAAAGGAAATTTTGTATAAATTTGTTCCATCTCTATAACCCACATCATTTGAAATTGCTTACAAAAAATGCTCATTAAAAAAATGATGACACTTATTATTACGATAAAAAATAATTAAACTAAAAGCGGAAGTTGTCAAAATAACTAACAGTTTTCACACTTAATAAACATACGAACAATATAAAAATATATTTGAAAAAGTGCAGAAGAAAAATGGTAACAGCATGCTGCTATCTTAAACATATCTTTCTTCATAAACGGGACTACTTAATGTCAAACGTGTAGTATTTATTGTCCCATTTGATAAGAAGAATAAAAAAAATCATTAATATCTTGTACGCAGTTTTATTGGACTTAAACATCTACTCATTTATATAGGAAAAACTCTATAGCTATTTTTAACAAAAATGCGCCGTAAGCTCTTTTTTAAATTGTAACACAATATTTTTTCAGTTGACAAATTTTAGAATTTTCCAATTATTTATTAACGATTTCTAAATGTAGACCTTTTTTACAACTGGATATGGGCCAATTTTAGACAATATTTCTTCAAAATATCTTAATATTTGCCACCTGTAGGGTGCGCAAAACAAAACATGTACAGACCGACCAATGGACGGTCGTAGTTAAATCCAAACAAAAAAAGATTTTGAGTCGATCGGTATACGAAAAGGGTCTATATCCAATAATTTTTGGTTTAACAAACATCACTAGGGTGTACCTTATTTTTCAAATTTCGATTTTAGATCGTCACCCCTCTAGAAATGTTTGTTTGGATATAAAAATACATCATGCACAAAATTAAGGTAATGGTATAACGGGAACACGTGCCACATCAGCCCTGAAATTTGAACTATGATTTACAAGGGGAAAAAATTACTTTTTTGTTTTTTTTTTGTTGAAAATACTGGCTTTTGAATATTTGTATTTCTGGAAATGTTAATAGAATCGTAATCTAGACTGAATTACATTTCTAGCAATGCATACACTCACAATATATTTTCCATAACCGATTGGGGTTTATTTAAAAAGTAATAGGTAAAGTTTGTTTTCAATTGAAGAATCAATTAAAATACATTGAAACATATTGTTTAACTTTTTTATCAATCAACAAAAACAAACTAGAAAAAAATATATATCGTCTGTAGGAGTTGTTATTTTCAGTCAAATATTCAATTTTTAGATTTCAATTTTTATAAAAAAATAATTTAAATAATTTCGTTGTTTTCTGTTTTAAAACAAAAAATTCAAATATTTTCGGTTTTCTTTTTTGTTAAAATAGTTTGTTTATATACAAAATTATTTCAATTCAAATTATAAGAAATTCTTTACTCATACACACAAACATAGCCAATAAAAATATGAACGTGTGTGTTTGCGTGTGGTGTAGTGTTTTGAAAATTAAATAAAAAAAACTTTGCAATATGAAAAAACAAATCACAAAATCGTTTTTTTTACGTTTTGTCAGTTAAAAATTGATGATTGTTTTAATAGACTTTTCAATTATTTTTTCTTTTATGGATTGTTTAAACAATGTTTGAAAATAAATAGCAAAATGGTTTGGATATAATGAAAAATCAGTAGTCCTTTTCTTAATTGTGTTTTCAATTAATTTAATATGTATTTTAGATTGTTTTTAAGGATAAAATATTGTGAGTGTAAAAATACAAAATCGGTTTATTAATATTTATTTAATTGCAATTACCCCAGACCATTGTAGGGTCAAAATGAGATAAATTATGAAAATCATAAAAAATATAATATTTTTTTAAAAAACTTACAATATTATACTCTAGTTTCATTTCCAAGATCTACAAGTATTTAGATATAAATTTTTGTCTCTCTTGGATTATGCTAACCTTGTCCCAGGTATGGCCAAAAATGCGATTTTTTTATATAAATTTGCAAAACTCTAATTTTGAATTTTTTAAAATTTTGTTCAACAAAATATAAAAAAAGTGGTCAATGCATAAAGTTTTTTTAAATACACCTTAGAAAATAATTACACTGAAAACTACACATACCCCTCTTTAACTTAACAATGACTGCGTTTTAAATTTGAAACTTTTAGGGAAAAGTGTGATTTTGGCCAATAATTTAGATAATAGTATTAATTTTTGTGTTTTTAGCTAGCTGTAACGAAATCACTTCCAAATTCTTTTAATTCTGATACAAGAAATTGTTTTTCGAAAATTTTGTAAAACTCTGATAACGTTAAACCTTTCTTTACCAAGGTCAAAGGCGAAATTGTTAGATTTTTCCTGGAAGTATATCAAAACAATTTAGCGAAAATTGTCCAAATTTTTAAAATGGAAAAATGTGCCATTTGATATTAAAATCGACATATAAAGTTTAAATTAAAAAAATAAAAATTAATCTGTTTGAGACCATGGTGCCAAAATGACCCATTTTTATGTTAAATAACGCTGGGTGGCTGAAAAATTTAGGTATTTCTATTTTGCAGTAATCTTCAGGTCTTTTATCTTGTGTTGTTATATATCGGGAAAAATCATGTGGAACTGAAAAAATAAAAAAAAACTTGACTATAATCTAAATAAGTTACAAAAATCGCTGTTTTATTGAAATCCGCTGAAATAAAATCTCTGCCCGAGCCAAACGACAAAAGAAATTCCTACAATTAGTTTTTATGTAGTTTTTAATCTCTAATATGTTTTCAATGAAACCTTAAAGTCCCATTAGTGATTTTTTTAAATTTCTTTAAAAAAATTTTAAATAGTACATTTGAAACCAGTGCCCAAAAATTCGGACCTATTTGGCACTAATTTAATTCGAGTTAGCAAAACACAATATAAAAAAATACTTCTTATCTGAGTTTCTTGGAACTTATAGATTAAAAAATTTTCCTGTAGTAAATTATTTCAATAAATTTTAAAATTTGGACCCGAATTAAATGATTAAGTGGTTCGCGACACATCAGTTGCCGGGGGACATTGCAATAACTTGGCTGTTTTTTAACCGATTTAAGTTTTTATTGCTTTAATACAAAGAGAATTCACTCCAAATAACGATTATTTAATGCTTTTAATTCGTATTAGTTTTAAAATATCAATATTTTTGAGAAAATATATAGAAGTCATATTTTCCTCTTGTAATCCGTGTTCCAAATTTCAGGGCTAATTTTTTAGGGGACGTTTTTACATTCAAATAAATATTTCCAGGGAGTAGCCCTAGTTTATATGTTTTGTTACCATTTAGCGGTTTTTAGCTCATTTTTAGAGGTCAATCGGTGATTTGTGCATTAAAATAGTTTTCATCACTTACTGCCTGTTTTTATAAAATGAATCAGAAGAATTCGTTAAAATATTTGTGTGAAAAACGCAATCTCCCAGTGTAGAAAATCATTACCAGATATGTGGTTATGTAACTACATACTTGGTAATGGTAACTAGTTACTTTTGTTATTTCATTTCTTATTACCTTTATATGGCGATGTCGCGAAAAATAATGAGTTATGGTTACACACCAGCATACGAAAAATCAAAAAATATATCGTTACCTATGTGCTTACCAGTACTGACAAAAAAAAATGAGTCTAAAATAGATTTTCAAAAAAATAAATTATATAAAAAAAAATATTTTTTATTGTATTTTTTTTTTTTTTAATAAAATGGTGCTGGTGCGGGAATCGAACCTGGGTCTACAGATTGCCAGTCAACAGCTCTACCATCTGAGCTATATCGACATGTAATATTTAATAGATAAGAACACAATTGACCTGCTGCACACAAGTAAGCATACTCGCCAACATACAAAAAATCAAAAAATATGTGGTTACATATATCCTTACCAGTGATTAAAAAATATTGAGTCTAAAAATAGATTTCAAAAAATTTTCAAAAAAATCTAGCAAATTATTTTCTATTTCAAATAATGATAAAAATAAGTCATTATCAGTAACTCATTATTATATGTTTTAAAATAATGCAGAAGGTAAGTGGGTGTCATTACTGGTAGTCCAAAAAATAATGATATGTCATTACCATTTCTACACTGGGCTTAAAAACGATTTTCTTTAAATTTTTTTAGCCTTATATATTCTACTAGCGGGCGCAGCCCGCTACGTTGTTAGCGTGCCTTAAAGGTTAAGGGGGGGAGGGCTACGCCCTCCCCCCCGGGGGGCTGCGCCCCCCACAATTTTTATTAAATTCGTTTTTTTATTTAAAGTTTTTTTATTTAAAGCCTTCACCCAGCCACCACAAATAAATAATTCTGCACAACAATGGGTTTAAAATAAATAAATATTTGATCACTTTTTCTCATGAAAGTGGATTGTTAGTAATGAATCCATAATAAATTGCAATATACGTGTGTATGTTAAGATAATTTGGTAAAGTGCGAACTTAGGTAGATAGACCCGTAAGTAGTTTTGTTCATTTGTGTTTTGAATGAAAATAAATAACGTAAAGCAGGGTTGAAAAGCATTTTATAATATTAAAAATAGTGGGCAAAGCCCGCTACGTTGTTAGCGTGTCTTAAAGTTAAGTTTTTTTCTTAATTCCAGTTTATGTAAAGGTAGACCTGGCAATTCAAGTAAATTCATAAATTCAGTTGGAAAATTTACTGCGTCGGTTTCTTCCACCGGTGCTTCGTTACATGAAGTTTAAATATCGGAATATATAAATAAGTTCCATTCCTTTTCTAAGGTTTTTTCTCTTTCACTTTAACTTTTAACTTTTTGGAGAGTATGTTTCAATGCTACATAAGTTTCATATTCCGTTGTTTGAACAGGTAATTCCCTCTTCCAATCCATTTGCATTGTCTATAATTTCAATTCCACTCGTTCAACGTTTATATCCATTTCATTCCACTTGTGTAGTGTTTCAATCCCACTCGTTTCCTATTTAGTTTCTTAATTTTAGTGTTTCATATACACTTGTTCTTTAAGTTTTAGGTTTCTAGCTAAAGACGCAGACGTTAAGGGGGGGGGGCAATTTTCCCCTTTTGAACCACCATTTTTACCACGTTCCTGTCCAAAGCCCTAGAAATGCCTTGTCGATAAGTTAGCCCAAACTCCAAGGAAAACATATTATATATTACAGGTTTCTAGCCGAAGGGTTCGGTTAGGCCATCAAGGGGGAGAATTATTCCGTTTTTACCCCTCCCGGTAGGAATTTCCAAAAATTCCGTCTTAGAGGACGTCTGCGTTGGAGGAGGAACCTACTACATACATAATTTTAGGTCTCTATATCCAGCAGTTTGGCCAGGCCGTCAAGGGGGAAGTTTTTTCCCTTTTTACCCCTCCCGGTATGAATTTCCAAAAATACCATCTTAGGGGACGTCAACGTTGGAGAAGGAACCCAAATACCGAATTTAAGATCCTTTGTTCCAGCAGTTTGGCCTGGCCGTTAAGGGGGAGACTTTTCCTGTTTTTGACCCTACCTGTAGAAATTTCCAAAAATCTCATCTTAGCGGATGTCTACAATAGAGGAGGAACTTTAATACCAAATTTCAACTTCCTACCTCCAGCGATTTGGGCAGGCCTTTAAGCGGCACTTTTCGCTTCATTAATCCCCATTTTTGCAATGTCCCTGTCCAAAAAGCACCTTCTCGGTAAGTGAGCACATACTCCAAGTAACATATGTTTTACATTTCAGGTTTCTAGCCAACTTTTACTATTTGTGCCCCTCTCGGTAGGAATTTCCGAAAATCCATCGACAGGGAATTCCAGCTTCCTAGTTCCAGCAGTTTGAGCAGGCTGAGAGGAACTTAAGTACCGAATTTCGGCTTCCTAGTTCCAGCAGTTTGGACAGGTCGTTAAGGGGCAACTTTCCCTTTTTGAGCCCCCATTTTATAACGACCCTGTCCAAAATTCAAAAAAGTATCTTTCTAATAAGTTAGCCCTCACTCCAGGGACCCACATTTTAAGCTTCAGGTTTCTAGCCGAAGGGGTTTTTACCGGCTCCCAAGGTGAGGCTTTTCTTCTTTTTGCCCCTCCCTTTAGGAATTTACAAAAATTCCATCTTCGCGGCTATCTGCGATGGATGAGGAACATTCATACCAAATTTCAACTGCATTGCCTAAGCGGTTTGGGCAGGCCGTTAGTGGGGACATTTTTCCCTTTCAACCACCATTTTTACTATGTTCCTGTTCCAAAATAGAAAAATTACGTTGCCGGTGAGTTAGTCCTACTCCAAGGAATACATATTTAAAATTTTAGGTTGGCCAAAAGGGATTGGGCAAGCCGTCAGGAGGAGACTTTTACCTTATTTCCCCTCCCGATAGGAATTTCAAAAATTCCGTCTAAGCGGACGCCTACACAGAAGGAGGAACTCACATACCGAGTTTCCTTTTGGGATATCCTGTAGGGAATTCCAAAAATACAAACTTAGTCGATGTCTACTACAGTGGAGGAACCTTTATACCAAATTTCAACTTCTTACCTCCAGTGGTTTGGGCAGGCACTTTTCCAATTTGTGAGACTGTTTATGGGGAGACTTTTCCCCTTTTTGCCCGTTCCGGTTGGAATTTCCAAAAATCCCGTCTTAGCGCACGTCTATGCCGAATATCAAGAAACCTTGTTTTAGTGGATTATATACTATTTTAAATGGTACTTTTTGGAAAAACGAAATTTTTTGGAAAAAGATACTTTGTTTTTACAAAGTACTTTATTTGTACTTTTTTTGGAAAAGGTATTTTTTTTTAAAAAGGTCTTTTTTTTGGAAAAATGTATGTTTTTTGGAAAAAGGTACTTTTTTGGAAAAGGTACTTCTTTTGGAAAAGGAAAATTTTTTTAGAAAAAGGTACTTTTTTTTTTGGGAAAGGTACTTTTTTTTAGAAAAGGTACTTTTTTTGAAAAAGGTATTTTTTTGAAAAAATGTATGTTTTTTGGGAAAAGGAACATTTTTTTAGAAAAAGGTACTTTTTTTGGGAAAAGGTACTTTTTTTGGAAAAGGTACTTTTTTTGAAAAAGTTATTTTTTTGGAAAAATGTATGTTTTTTGGGAATCGGTACTTTTTTTTTGGAAAAGGTACATTTTTTTAGAAAAAGGTACATTTTTTGGAAAAAGGTACATTTTTTTAGAAAAAGGTACATTTTTTGGAAAAAGGTACTTTTTTTGGAAAAAGGATTTTTTTTTGGAAAAAGGTACTTTTTTTGGAAAAAGGAACTTTTTTCGGAAAAAGGTACTTTTTTTTGGAAAAAGGTACTTTTTTTTGGAAAAAGGTACTTTTTTTTGGAAAAAGGTACTTTTTTGGAAAAAGGTACTTTTTTTGGAAAAAGGAACTTTTTTTTGGAAAAAGGTACTTTTTTTTGGAAAAAGGTACTTTTTTTGAAAAAAGGAATTTTTTTTGGAAAAAGGTACTTTTTTTGGAAAAGGTACTTTTTTTGGAAAAAGGTACTTTTTTTGGAATAAGGTACTTTTTTTGGAAAAAGGTATTTTTTTTTGGAAAAAGGTACTTTTTTCGGAAAAGGTACTTTTTTTGGAAAAAGGTACTTTTTTTGGAAAAAGGTACTTTTTTTGGAAAAAGGTACTTTTTTTTGAAAAAGGTACTTTTTTTGGAAAAAGGTACTTTTTTGGGAAAAAGGTACTTTTTTTGGGAAAAGGTACTTTTTTTGGGAAAAGGTACTTTTTTTGAAAAAAGGAATTTTTTTTGGAAAAAGGTACTTTTTTTGGAAAAAGGTACTTTTTTTGGAAAAAGGTACTTTTTTTTGGAAAAAGGTACTTTTTTTGGAAAAAGGTACTTTTTTTGGAAAAAGGTACTTTTTTTGGAAAAAGGTACTTTTTTTGGAAAAAGGTACTTTTTTTGGAAAAAGGTACTTTTTTTGGAAAAAGGTACTTTTTTTGGAAAAAGGTACTTTTTTTTGAAAAAGGTACTTTTTTGGGAAAAAGGTACTTTTTTTGGGAAAAGGTACTTTTTTTGGGAAAAGGTACTTTTTTGGAAAAAGGTACTTTTTTTGTCCCCTTTTTGCCCCTCCCGATAAGAATTTCCAAAAATGCCGTCTCAACGGACGTCTACACCGGTCGAGGAATCTACATACCAAATTTCAACTTCATAGCTCTAGCAGTTTGAGCAGGCCCTCAAGGGGGAGACTTTTTCCCCTTTTTGCCCGTCCCTGTAAAAATTTCCAAAACTCCCGTCTTGGCGGATGTCTACGATAGTGGAGGAACCTTTGTACCAAATTTCAACTTCCTACCTCCAGCGGTTTGAGCAGGCCGTCCAGGGGGGCCTTTTTCCCCCCATTTTTACAACGTCCCTGTCCAAAATTCTAGAAAGTACTTTCCAGAAAAGTTAGCCCCTACTCCAAGGAACACATATCTTAAATTTCAGCTTTCTAGCCAAAGGGGTTTTGGCAGGCCGTCAAGGGGGACACTTTCCCCCTTTTTGCCCGTTCCGGTAGGAATTTCCAAAAATCCCGTCTTAGTGGACGTCTACCCCGAAAGAGGAACCTACATACCAAATTTCAACTTCCTAGCTTCAGCGGTTCAGCCTGGGCGATGTTGAGTCAGTCAGTCAGTCAGTCAGTCAGTCAGTCAGTCAGTCAGTCAGTCAGTCAGTCAGTCAGTCACGTTATTCTTTTATATATAGAGATATCGCTGTGCTAACAAATTTGTGCAAAAATTTTGAAACAAAAGCGTTATTAAATTAGTGTTTCTCATACAAATTTTCTAACGAATTCGTCTGATTCTTTTTATAAAAACACCCAGTTAATTTCAATGGTAATACACAATTCCCAAGTACGTTTTACTTAATAGCAATTTTTCCTAAAATTCCCTCAAATATATTCACATACCTAAAAGTACTAAGGAAATCATATTAACACTACACTGACTGACTGGTTTATTGTGCTAATTACGCGTGGGGCCTGCATACTCTTCCTCATTTACTATATAAATACAGTAAAACCCGAATAACAATAACTCCGAGTTCATATTTTTGTATCATAAACGATAGCAAATATGATACTTAATATGACATCGTTAACGATACTGTATCATTTTATGGTTTATTGGGAACTGGGGTAAAATTAGTTTTTGAATTATGTATGAAATATTTGAAATTACAAAACTAATTTCAAAATTGTGCAACTCTTTCATTTGATTTCTTATACAAATTGTTTGCGATACATTTAAGGAAAAACCTCTGTCTAATCGGTATAAAATTGATCAAAATTAAAAGAAAAACTAAAAAAAATTAAAATTTTTTTTAAAGTTTGTATTAAAAACAGAAACGTAACAGTTATAACCAGGGGTATGGCATCACCAAAAAAATAAGTTATAAAAACATCGTTATCACTAGATGGCACTTTTTTCAAAAAATTGACAATTTTCTTTTTTTATTTAAATTTAAGTAATAATAAACAACAAACCAAAACAAAAAAAAAAAAAACAAACGGATATATCAAATTTTATTATTTTAATATATTCCGCGCTAGTTTTTCCTTATTTGGAGCAGTTTTCAGCAGTTTTTGAGTTTTTAAATAAAGGCTCAGCTTATACTAAACTGATACTAAATAAATAGTTGCTCAGGTAATACTAAATTTCAGCGCCCTCTATCGATAAGTAGTGTAAGTTTTGATTTTCTATCTCTATAATTAATAGTCTCTGGTACCAGAGACTATTAATTATAGAGATAGGAAATCAAAACTTACACTACTTACCGATAGAGGGCGCTGACGTTTAGTATTACCTGAGCAACTATTTAGTATCCGTTTAGTATCAGCTGAGCCTATATTTAAAAACTCAAAAACTGCTGAAAACTGCTCAAAATAAGGAAAAAACAAACGCGGAATATATTCAAATAATAAAATTTGAAATATTTGTTTGTATTTTTTTCTTTGTTGTTTGTTATTATTTAAATTTAAATAAAAAAAGAAAATTGTCAATTTTGTTTACAAAGTGCCATCTAGTGATAACGATTTTTTATAACTTATTTTTTTGGTGATGCCATACCCCTGTCTGGTACTTGATGTTTTCAAAAAATGATTTAGTAACCTTTATGAAAGTTTTAAGGGGGGTATCGAATCTAGGAAAATTTTTGTTTTCAATCTTCAGTATAAGCTCAGAAAATATCAATAAAAAATTCAAAGAAATAAAATTTCCACATATTTTTTTGTAAAATATATTTTAGTCACAAAGCAATATTCTATGCATTAAATTTGTACACAAAATTTTTGGGAGCGTTTTTTTTATCACTTTTTTCACTGGATTTATTTTTGGATTTATTTTATTTTGTTAAAAAATCCACATTTTGTTTTTAATTTTGAAAATTTAAAATTTTTTTCCAAATCCAAAACTTATTCCCCAATATAGTGTGAAAGAAAAAATTTAAATTTTGCGAAAATCCAATTTCTGGAATAAAATCAAGCTAAATCCAAAACGGATTTATTTATTTTTTAAATCCGTTTTGGATTTAGCTTATTTCAATTCCAATGTTCACATTTTTACAAAATTTAATGATTTTCTTGCACATTATATTGGCGAATAAGTATTAGATTTTGATAAAAATTATAAATTTTGAAAATTAAAAACAAAATATGAATTTTTCAACAAAACAAAATAAAACCAAAAATAAATCAAGTGATTAAAAAATTTATTATAAATCTTATTTAGCATAATACAGCTGAACAAAAAAAAAACTACATCCAAAGATGCAAGAATTGCAAACAGCTTTAAAGAAAAGCCAATGACGATTACTCGATGGTGGGCGAAGGCACGTTATATGAGGCAGGTACAGATGGCTTTTTGTAAGCCATAAAAGTAATCAATGTGTATAAAAAATAAAACACAAATACAAAACAAATTAGAAATGTACGAAATAAAAGATTTTCACCGAAATCAAATGTCTAATAAATTTTCTACCATCGTTTTTAAGAATATTTGGGTTAATATATAGAATAGTCTTTATCCGATTCTTCCCAAATTTGGTGCACATGTAGGAAACTACGAGATATAAATTTTGTTCATACCCGATTTTTTGAAATGTTGCTGTTTTCTTAGCGTAAAATTAATTTTAAACTTTAAACGCGTTTTCCCACAACCCTGAGTTCAAAATCGGTTGCCACTGTACAGCCAAGGCGGATTAACCGATTTCGATCCGGGTTTTTTACTTTCGTAGGCAACAAAAAACTGTAGTACTTCTCGTGGCCCTTTTTTTGAATTTTGGTGAAATAAATTTTATATCCCCGAACAAATGTGTTTTTTCTTGCCTTTTTGGGAATTGTTAAGTTAAAAAAAATTTTAAAAATAAAAATCGGGATACGATAAGGACTAGAGAATTTATCTGGGATTAAGAATCACTTTAAATTTATATTTTCCGATAATTAATGAATGCTGCACAGTGGCAGCTGATTTTGCCTTTTTAAAAAAAGGAGAGAAATGAAATGGCAACTCTGGCGATTTTGGCTGGGGAAATATAAAACTGATATTTTTTGAAAATAATACAACAACGTGATTTTTAAATAAAAAAGTAAAATATTAAAAATATTGGTAATTGAATTTTTGACACCCGTTGAAATATGGCCTTGAAAATGCTGTTGTTACAGTATTTACCCCCCTTAAAATAAAGATAAAAAAGCAACAGAAATTTATAGAGTAAAATACTAAAATTGAAAAAATTTAAATGTTTGCCAAACTTTATGAATTTTTTGTGCAATATAAATTATAAAATTGAGTGCATTATTGAAATAGTATAATTGATACAATTTGTGTTGTGATTTTTTTTTTTTTTTATAAATAAAACAGTTATTCTGGGTCTCTGATTAATAGAAGTTCACGACAAATTTTTTTGTAGAACATTTTAACCCTCTAACTTTTCAAATCACGGGTTTTTTTGTCCCTTTTTAAAAAGGGGCCAAGAAGTCCCTTTAATTGCAGAGTTAGAGGGTTAGAACGTTCCACAAAAATTTTTTTCATAATGTATTACATAAGTTCGTTAAACATATCCTATACCTAAAATGGAAGATTCGCATGGTTTCCTATACTGATTCACAATAAACTTTTGCAAAAGGGGGGAAACTTTAACCCCCAAAAAGACATAGGGCCACACGTTAACTTTTAAAACGCCGATATCAGTTGTCAGAATCTGCCAGAATCAGTTGTCAGAATCTGTTTTACGGTTAAATTTTAATGGAATATTTTATTTATGCAGGTGGAACTTATGCCTAAGTTAGCCTCAATCTCAGAGTATGTCACATGACGATCTTGCATTATCAGTTTTTGCACAGCATGAATGTTTTCTGGTACAACAACTGATTTTTTACGACCTTATCGAAGTTCGTTCCGGGGCGATTAAATTGTTATTTTGGAAAAAAAAATTAATTTCGTTGTACAGTGTAATTAATTTTAATTACATTTTTTTCTTTGAAATTTTGTTTTGTTTTAATTGTAAAAATGATTTAATTAACTTTTTTATTTTCCCGACGTCTTTCATTTTATCGCATTCCCTCATAAATTTGTTCATATTCCTTGTATTTTTCTCTCATGCGCATATGAGTTTTTACGGGCAAGTAACCGCAAGGGCTTTAACCGAGTGTTTATCTTGAGTTCGTATTAACAGATGTTTTTATACCCTACACCACTATGTGGTCAGGGTATTATAAGTTTGTGCTGATGTTTGTAACAACAAAAAATATTGGTCCTAGACCCACCTTAGTATACCGATCGTCCGTCCGTCTGTCTGTCTGTCCATGCATTCTTGTGCGCACTCTACAGGTCGCAAATATTAAGATATTTTGATGCAACTTGGTACACCGACTTATGTCGGTCCAAGGACGACGCCTATTGATTTTGGTTAAAATCGGTCCTTGTTTAGACCTAGTGCCCATATAAGGGTCCTACCAAAATTATATTGTTTATACGCTGCAGGTCGTAAATATTAAGATATTTTGATGAAATTTGGTACACAGGCCTATGTTAGGCTAATAACGCAGCCTATTGATTTTGGTGTACATCGGTCCATGTTTAGACCTAGTGCCCATATAAGGGTCCCCCCGAAATTATATTGTTTATACGCTGCAGGTCGCAAATATTAAGATATTTTGATGAAATTTGGTACACAGACCTATGTTGGCCCAAGGACGAAGTCTGTTGATTTTGGTGAATATCGGTCAATGTTTAGACCTAGAGTCCCCCCAAAATTAGCTCTGTTACAAACTGCAGATCGCAAATATTAAGATATTTTAATGAAATTTGTTGCGCTGACTCACATTATAGAAAATTTTGACACAAGCCCCATTTTAACCCATTCGAATTTCGGATCCAAACATTAGTTGACTTTTAAGCAGACTGGTGTAGCGTATTGTATAGTCGGCATGCCCGACTTTCACCTTTTTACTCGTTTAATATTAAAATTGTCGGGACTTTCAAATTAGTTCGTACTAATAGAGGGTTATTTTATCCCAGTTGGTCTTAAACGAAGTTTACTGTATATTACAATGTCTGACATACTGGCTACATAACTGAAAGACAACACTTTTCAGAATCAACGTAACAAACAGCTGGCTCCCGTTGACGATGAAGACGCCTTTAAGTCTTCACTTTTTTTGCTTTGCCTCCATTTTATGCTGTTTTTTCTTCGTTATTATGTCAGTGTGTTTTTTTTAAGGAAATGTAAAACTTAGATATGAAAGAAACTGAAGGAAATGGAGTAGAGTAGAAAATAGTAAATGAAAGAATTCACCTGGTGTTAATGCCAAAACTGATGATGGTAATAAACTTTGACTTGAACTACAAATAACAGTTCTGAAACGTATTTTATGAGTGACTGCATATACGTGTACGAGTGTGTTTTGGGGGAATTAAAAATATACTCACACTTTTATAATCAAACACGAAAAGTTACATAAAAACAAAACTACTACATAAATATACCAAGATGATTTTCTTTTTTCTTATGAGTCTATATTATAGATATGGAAAACAGTTAAATTTTACACTTGACGACAAAAAGTAGGCCATTTTTGAAATATTAACCCCCTAATCTACAAATTTTGTGAAAAGATCACTGTAATGTATTGGGTGACAAGTTTAAACCTGTTAATTGATAACGAAGCTTACTTTAATTTTTTGACAGATATGCTCCAATTGAAACAATTAGACATGTAAATTGTTGCTAGCAACAAAAAAATTAGAAATTACGTGTTTGTGGGCATTTTTTTCTTCAATAAATGTTATGATGGAAATTTGCATCATCATGCAAAGAAGGGTTAATTTAGACAGCAAAGGCTGAAGAAGAAGAAAACCAATGTTCAAGGAAAAATTTTGTTTTACTTAAATTGTCATCAAGAAATATATTTTTTGTTATAGATAATTTTCAAAAATTTCTTATTTTATTATACCCTACACCACTATGTGGTCAGGGTATTATAAGTTTGTGCTGATGTTTGTAACACCAAAAAATATTGGTCCTAGACGCACCTTATAGTATACCGATCGGCTTAGAATTTTTTTTATTTCGATTTAACGATGTCCGACCGTCCGTCTGTCTGTCTGTCCATGCAATCTTGTGCGCACTCTACAGGTCGCAAATATTAAGATATTTTGATGAAATTTGGTACGCAGACCTATGTTGGCCCAAGGACGAACAAGTTTGATTTTGGTGAACATCGGTCCATGTTTAGACCTAGTGCCCATATAAGGGTCCTACCAAAATTATACTCTTTATACGCTGCACGTCGTAAATATTAAGATATTTTGATGAAATTTGGTACACAGACCTATATTGGCCCAATAACGCAGCCTATTGATTTTGGTGAACATCGGTCCATGTTTAGACCTAGTGCCCATATAAGGGTCCTACCAAAATTATACTCTTTATACGCTGCACGTCGTAAATATTAAGATATTTTGATGAAATTTGGTACACAGACCTATATTGGCCCAATAACGCAGCCTATTGATTTTGGTGAACATCGGTCCATGTTTAGACCTAGTGCCCATATAAGGGTCCCCCCAAAATTGGCTTGTTACAAACTGCAGGTCGCAAATATTAAGATATTTTAATGAAATTTGGTGCTCTGACTCACATTATAGAAAATTTTGACACAAGCCTCATTTTAACCCATTCGAATTTCGGATCCAAACATTAGTTGGCTTTTAACCAGACTGGTGTAGGGTATTGTATAGTCGGCATGCCCGACTTTATCCTTTTTACTCGTTTTTTTTTATAACTTTAGCCCCAAAACACCATTTTAATACGTAATATACGGGATTTACAGGAATTTTAAATACGGTGATAGGTCCGACGCAAATATCTTAAAAGTGGAATGAGGTATTTCATATTTTAACTGTACGAGAGTAACTATTTAGCCATGGCTCTTTAGCTATGGCTAAATTAGGCGCCACTAGAAAGTTTAACATTTTGAATCATAACCTTGCTTAGAACTTTTTTTCATTTGAGCATTATTTGTGTTGTTTACAAAAAAAATTAAAGTTGTGTGCGAGCAAAAAAAAAAAAAAAATTAAATTAACACGTGAACATTTTCGGGCAATGATTTGTTATGATTTTCGATGTGAATTATCTAGACAAGAGTGCATAGACAAATTAAATTCCACTTTTGGTGATGAAGATTCATCCTTTGAAACTGTGAAACGCTGATATAACGAATTTAATCACGGACGTCCTTCGCTCCAGGGCAAATTTCGAGAAAGTCGTGTGAAATCAGTTGTTGTGCCAGAAAATATTGATGCTATTCAAAATCTGATAATTCGATATCGTCATGCGACATACTCTGAGATTGAGGCTGGCTTAGGCATAAGTTTCACCAGCATAAATAAAATATTGCATCAAAATATAGCCGTAAAAAGATTTGTTCTCGTTGGATTCCTCATAATTTAACAACAGCTCAAAAAGATGCTCGGGTCGATTGGTGACCTTTTATATTTTTTCCTTATCTTGCTTAGTTTTTCAGCTATAACTCAAGAACCATTGATGATTTCTCATTTCATTCTCCAGAAAAATTGTAGCTACCCAGCAAAACTTTCTATTATTAGGTAAAGGGAAATGTAATAAAAAACCAAAAATTGTAACTACTTACACTTTGGTCGCATAACACATTATTTTAACATGGGGGTGTTATTGGGGGTAAATGGTTGCCTAAATCGTACCGGTCAAGGCCAGAATAAGTGATTACGAAGGCAGTACTGAAATAAGTTGTTACTTGTAATATTAAATTCACTAGTTAGCTAAAATAAGTACATACTTGTATGGAGTGAAATAAGTCGTTACACATTAGTACAAATTTCATTGGTTACAAATAGGGAATAAAATAAGACGTTACCAGTAATGACTTTGCTTAAAAGTACACCGATCCGAGCAATGTAATTAGATTCTAAATTTTTATTAAATCGTACTTTCGCATAATAAGTAGTTATAATATAATACGAATAACTTATTATTTTTACCCTTATTAATAAGTTATTATTAAACACAATATCGGTAATATATTATTTTAAAGGCTCCAAATAAGTAGTGATATATGTCCATATCGGTAACTCATTATTTCATAACTTCCACATAAGTATTGATGTATCACAACATTCGTAACGTATTACTTTAGGTTTCTAAGTAAAACCAAGGGTAAAGGGGTACCCATTGCCAGGCAATGCGTGAAAAAGGTCAAACCCATTACCAAGGTTTTGCTGGGTAAGGCTTAAATAAATATTTTTTATTAACATGCCCATATAAGAAATCAAGTTGGACTAATTCTATTGAATGAAATCTTAAAAAAATTGTAATTTTTTCCACTGGTCAATAGCTTCTGACTGGCCAATAGCTCCAAACGGCCATAAACGACTAAAAAAAGGAAGCCAAAGACAATTCAGATTATTTTTAAGTATACAGATTACTTGGATCTTGATTGAAAACCCAGGGCCCGAATTCTATAAGATGATTATTAATATTTGTAGGGGTATCATTGGTGGTGGCGATTTATTGGGCCAATCAAAATTACACACAGCTGTGGATATAGTAATTGGAAATAATGTGCGAAATTTCTTTTTTATTTGTATTTCATTTTTCATATATTTTTTATTACATGTCATAGTAACTTCGACATTTATGTTATTTAGTTTACACGTATTTCATATTTTATATGGACATAAACATCATATTTAAAGCGAAAAGCCAGATATAAATAGCTTTTGCAATTGCTGTGGTTAATATGTGCTAAAACATGAAAGAGGGAAATTTCAGTGCAGATTTAATTCAAATATACGAGATTCACTTCAACCAAAATGTTATAGTGAACAAAAATTGGATGCCAATTATAGTGTGTAAAAATTACTACAATCGACTAATGAGTTGGAGGAATAAAAGACGTTAATCTATCCCAATGACTTGGACTAATTCACAATCTATTGAGTGCGAATAAAGGAGCCGCATTGAAAAAAAAAAAAACAAAGCAAATCATATAATTACGTTGGTGTTGCAAGTGCCCAAACACCATTGCCTCATTCGGACTACATTCCTGTGCCAAAATCTAGCAGCCCAGATGTTCTTCTATGACTGCTCCGACTTTTGCACCTTCGTATGATTTAAGTGATGATCCCTGATATAATCCCGAACCATCTGTATCCAATCAGCCTATTTTAATAAATTAAAATCAGCTTGATTTAATTGTTGCCAAATTGGAATTGACACGGCATAAATCAGAAGAGCTGGCTTCGTTTTTTAGATCAAACAGTCTTTTGTTTAGAAATGGTTAATTCCACTCAGAAAGTTCTGCAGTTCATACAAGATAGTTATATGTGTAGCAATGCGTTTGCAGTTATTTTCCAGTAAAAAAAATTGGAAATAATGCTTTACAAACTACTTTTTTGACTGCTTCACAAGTATCCGTTAGTGTATTTCTACTGATTTTTCAGAAGTTATTCTGAACAACTTAAAAAATCACTTTTATTTATTCTAAAGTATCCGTTAGTATATTTCTACAGCCTTTTTAGAATTACTTCTGAATAACAATAAAAAAATCACTTAAGTATTACTTCTACAGAGTAATTGCTCTGAAAGTGATCCTAAAAAGTGATTTTGATATCATTTGTCATTTCCAAACAGAGGGTAGCGGGTTTGATTCCCGGCGGGACCAATATTTTTTTAATTTTTATAAATTTTTTTTTTTATTTTATATATATACCCGAGTAAAAAAAATTATATATAATTATATGTGGCATATATTACAATATGTAATTACACATGTCGTTATGTATATCCATATATAATTATATATGACGTCTTTTTCCAAATTTTTGCCTTATATTATGCCATATAATTTCATCTAATTAGATATCGGCCTTTATAGTATTAGATATGGTATATATGATTATATATTACATAGCATGGCTGATCTTATTGCATATATAGTTATATATAGAGCTATATCTTAATATATATGGTGGCATTTTAGCAATATATAATTATATATGGTATCATTTAAACAATATATAACTATATATTGCGCTAGTTAAACTAGATGTTATCATATATGGTGCCATTTAAACCATATATTATCATATATGGTGGCATTTAAACAATATATGGTCATATATAGTACCTTATGAACAAAACATTTAATACAGTTCCAGATATGATAATATATGCTACTATATATAGTGCCATATATATTGATATATGGTGTCATTTATACAATATATTACCATATATGGTGCCATTTAAACCATATATTAATATATATAATGCCATTTAAAGAATATTTGGTCATATATGGTACCTCATGATCAAAATTTTTAATACAGTTCCAGATGTGATAATATATGCCACTATATATAGTGCCATATATATTTACATATGTTGTTATTTAAGCAATATATTACCATATATGGTCCCATTTAAACCATATATTATCATATATGGTGCCATTTCAACAATATAGGCTCATATATGGTACCTCATGAACAACATTTTTTATACAGTTCCAGATATAATAATATATGCTACTATATATTGTATAATACCATATACTTTGATATATCATATCATTTAAACAACATACCATATGGTGCCATTTAAACAATATATTGACATATATGGTAACTCATCAGAAACTACAATGTTACCTGTATTTCAGAATCTATTAATTGTATTTCAGAAATTATAATTGTATTTCAGAAATTATCGAATGTATTTCAGAAATTATTAATTGTATTTCAGAAATAATCAAATCTATTTCAGAATTTGTTGATTGTATTTCATAGTTAATAGAGAAAAATTTATTAAATACATTTCATAATTTCTGAAATACAATTGATAATTTCTGAAATACAGTTTGATGATTTCTGAAATACAATTGATAAAACTGAAATTCAATTGACTAGTTCTGAAAAACAATTCATAAATCTGAAAAATAATTCATAAGTTCTAAAATACAATTATTAATTCTTAAACACAATTGATAAATCTTAAAAACAATTGATACAATTGGAAATGGTGTATAGCGTCAAAAAGAAGTAAATGGGAGCTGTGGTGTAATGGTTAGCGCGTTGGACTGTTACACGTGAGGTTTCGGTTTCGAGCCCCAACCAAGGCAACATCAATTTATGAAAAATAGTAATATGTATGAGCTTTTCTATCCCTCATACACATCGCAGTGTCCTCCTTCGGTGTTCCCATAGCACTTAACCCTACCGAAGTAAAATAATATAACAGGGCTATAAACTAAAAAGCTTCAACAAAGTTCAGATTGCGCGCAACAACTGTTCTAAAATTCAACATCTCGCGCAATTACAGTGTTGTCATATTTGTAGCCCTTCATCTTTCACCACCTTTCACTTCTTCTCTATCCCCTTTCCAAAGGAAGCAACACGTTAATTAATAGGAAAAATTTCCTGTGTTGCTTCTCTTAAAAAAAAAAAAACAATTATTTTATTAAAAAAATTCAATTTAATAAAAAAAAATATAATTTTATAAAAAAATTTATAGAAAAAAAATTATAATTTTATAAAAAGAAATTCATTTTATAAAAAAAATGCATAGCCGTGAACGGTATCCAACTCGAGACCTTCTGAGTTTAAAGCTTATTTTAACAAAATATTGTAATTTTTATAAAATCAGTGCTCTGCCAGTGTATTATTTTTGAACAGTTGGCAATATCTGGCTGGGATCTTATTTAATCCCAAATAAATGAAGATCTTACATAGTACCCAAATATAATGCGGGATCTAGTTTTATCTGTCATTTTATTTTTATTCGAAAAATGGTGGATCGTACTGCAGTAATTTAGATCCACCTTGGATCTAATATGATGAAATACGATCCGAAAAACAAGTTTATCTAATTATATAAAATTGGATGTGATAATCAAGAAATAATTTCAATAGAATGGACCGTTTAATGTAATCTGAGCGATATCTGAATGATTTCCCAACAAACCAAACAATATCGTTTCGAATTCGTAACGATATCATTTCGATGATACGTTTGTCCGAGAATGATATCATTAACGATTCATAAGTAATGTCGACTCGTAGGTCAGCGTGCTGATCCCATTGCTACGGCAGTGGCCTCCTCGTGGTACTCCCTGGGGACCACCTCTGTTGAGATGGAAGCGAATTCGGGCGACGGTCTGTAGCATGTCCGAATGGTCACTTAGGGAAAATAAAGTGACGTCTCGGGAAGTAGGCATTTTTGCTAAGTTTGCTACTGACTTTCACCAACCAAGGCTGGTGGCTTAGCTGGCAGCCCCAGCACCAGCCTAGGAGAGCTATAGGCCAATCACTTATTCTCCCCGAAATTGAAATGATTATTGAAACCTAGCGGCCCTATGTTCCACTGGGAATTAAAGGATTAAATATATATTCATAAGTAATAGGTGCTGTGAAGAAAAGTGCACATTCGTTACCAAGGTAGAAATTGCCGACGTTGCAACAAAAATTGTACTGGGAGAGCACTTTTTTCTACGAAATGCCGGTACTACTTAAAACTTGCTTCGCCAGTACTGTTTTCTGAAAATTAACGAGCTTTTTTAAATTTATTAAAATTAATAATTTTATAAGTTTCATGTGTTTTTGCACCTATTACAAAATTATTTATGTAAGAGAGACATATCAATTCTTTTCTTGTGAAGTTTCGACAGAATGCATTAAAAATCTGTGATGTACACTAAAAGGACAGTAAAGTACCAGCAAACTACTAAATTTGTTATTAAATGTACTGGGATAATACCAAAAAAATAAAATCGCAAGCATGCGCCAACATTGAGAAAAAACTACGGCCAAGCGTTTATTGGTGTTATCATTTCCACAACATATAATAATAATATTTTCATCATATTGCAAAATTTTTGTCGTTATTTTATCACTATTCGATGAAAATATGATATCATTGACGATATCGAAATAAAGAAGTATATATGATATCTTTAACGATTAAATTAGAACAAGCAAATATGATTTTTTCAGAAAATTTATCGTTATTTTCAAAAGTTATGGTATCATTACGAGTTCATATTTTTGTATCATAAACGATAGCAAATATGATACTTAATATGAATTCGATAACGATACTGTATCGTTTAATGGTTTATTGGGTTATTTTGTCAATTAAAATGTAACTTTTTGTATTAAATCTAATTTTATATAATTAGATTAACCCATTTTTTCGATCTGCCATTTTTCGAATCAAATTAGATCTAAGTTTATCCCCAAATATATTGCTGGATCTAATTTGATCTGCCATTTTGCAGATCAATTTATATCTAAGTTTATCCCCAAATATATTGCTGGATCTAATTCGATCTGACACTTTTTCGGATCAAATTAGGTCTAAGTTTATCACAAATATATTGCTGGATCTAATTCGATCTGCCAAAATTGAGATCAAATTAGATCTAATTTTAACCACAAATATATAGCTGGATCTAATTCGATCCGCCATTTTTCGGATCAAATTAGATTTAAGTTTATCCGCAAATATATAGCTCGATCCGCCATTTTTCGGATCAAATTAGATCTAGGTTTATCCCCAAAGATATCATTGGAACTCCCAATTTTGAGATATAACTTGATCTTAGTTTATCCCCATATATACAATGGGATCTAATGCGATATGATTGGATGCACCCAATTTTGAGATCTCATTGGATCAGCTAGATATTACAGCAGATCTCAAACAATATCAAATTGGATATGATTAGATATTGCGCGAGATCAATTTTTTTTACTCGGGTATATATATTTTTGAATACTTATAATTAAATTGTTTAAATTCAACATTTTTTTAATTTTTCAATTTTTAAAAATATGTAAAAAAAAAAATTATGAGAAATTGCTTTTTATGTACCTGTAAAAATAATACTGAAAACAATATTGAATTGGAGTGCACCTTGTACACTTGTTTAATAAGTACTTTTATTGAAGAGAATAAGGAACAATATCTCGCAGTTACAAAGTGGTGTTTTTATGCCAGTCAACTTTCATATCAAAGAATAGCTCAGCGGTAGAGCGCTAGACTAGCAATCATAAGGTCGCAATTTCGATACCCGGTGGCGGCAATAAAAAAACTTTTGTAAAATAAAAAAAATATATTTTTTATTTCAAAGAATTATTTTTAACTTTTAATTGGTGAAATAGAGCTTCCTTTGCACTCGTTCAAGAAGTATTGAAAAAAATGTTGAAGTATGAGTACACCTCTCCTATGACAACTCAATGTTAAAATCATTAGTGCTTATTTTAAAAAAAGAAGTATACAAGAGAGTCTGTTTTATTGATAGCTGATTAAATTGAACTAATTTTTCTCTTATTTTCTCTAAAAAAGTCCGTACAAATAGGTCAAATTTCTGCTAAAATAACAGGAAATAGTACATGTATTTGCGCCAGCATAATTTTGACCTATTTGTATGGACTTTTTTATGAGTGTAGATCATCAATTGTAGTGCTTTTTCTACTGCTTCGGCATCACTTTTTTTGCTGGGTTATTATTATTTTACTTGGGGAAAAAATTTTCAATATTTTTGAAAGTTATTTTCTGGATTTTCGTTATATTTGTTTTGTATTTGTTAAATACGTTTTGGGATTTTAGCACATTTAATTTCTTTAATACATTCCCAGCAAAACCTTCTATTACCAGGTAAAGGGAAATGTAATAAGAAACCAAAAATTGTAACTACTTACACTTTGGTCGCATAACACATTATTTTAACATGGGGGTGTCATTGGGGGTAAATGGTTGTCTAAATCGTACCTGTATAGGATAAAATAAGTGATTACGAAAGAAGTACTGAAATAAGTTGTTCTTGTAATATTAAATTCACTTGTTAACTTAAATAAGTACATACTTTTATAGAGTGAAGTAAGTCATTACACATTAGTACACATTTCATTGATTATAAATAGGGAATAAAATAAGACGTTAAAATAATGACTTTGTTTAAAAGTACGCCGATCCGAGCAATGTAATTAGATTCTAATTTTTTATTAAATCGTACTTTCGTATAATAAGTAGTTATATTATGCAATACCAATAACTTATTATTTTTACCCTTATTAATAAGTTATTATAAAACAAAATATCGGTAATATATTATTTTAAAGGCTCCAAATAAGTAGTGATATATCTCCATATCGGTAACTCATTATTTCATGCCTCCCACATAAGTATTGATGTATCACAATATTAATAACGTATTACTTTAGGTTTCTAAGTAAAACCAAGGGTAAAGGGGTACCCATTGCCAGGCAATGCGTGAAAAAGGTCAAACCCATTACCAAGGTTTTGCTGGGTTTGTAGTTATTTTTACGACATTTGTCAGTTCATTTTTAACAGTTAAAAATAACTTCATATTGCAGTTGATTTAAATGCAAGGAACATCTTTTTAACTGCAAATGCGGTTATTTTAACCCTTAAATGCATGATCTCTTCGATTTTGACAATTTTTTTATATATGATTTCTAAAGGCGTGTACATTTCAAAAAAAATACTAAAAAAATTTATTTTTAAAAAAAGGTGATTTTTATTGAAAAATATGGTTTTTTGCCAAATAGCTAAATTGTGATTATTTTAACGTGTATGAAAAAAAAACAAAGAAAAAAATTAATTTTATTTTTTTAAACAAATATTTTTGTATAATACACTTTTTGTAAAAAAAAACGCGTGTTTTAGATTTTTCACAAATATACAGAGCAACACCAAGATTTTTATCCTAACTGTTTAAAAATTCTGCGCTAAACTATAGGAACACTATTTACAGAAGGGGCCCCTAATGCGCAAAAATACAGTTTTTTGCATCAAGTGGGGGTTTTTGTTTTATTAAAAAACCGGTATGTTGTCAAATGGCTACACCATGCATTTAAGGGTTAACTATCGTTCGCAGTTGATTGTATCTATGTAATCCCCTTTAGTGTACGGTAAATATATGTGGCGCATATGCTGCGATTTAAAAGTTGTTGCAATGCCTTTCGGTCTTCGAAGTGGCAATATAAAATAGAGGTGCACATGACATACCGTAGACCAATATGCATGTCTTGAATGGAAACACAGAGAGCACATCAGGTTAGAAATAGCCAATATTATTCGTGAACCTCTGGTGCCGAAAGAGAAGAAATTGCTGCCTCCACTGCATATTAACTGTTAAGAATTTCATCAAAACTGTCCCCAAAAAAGAAACAGTTTTTTTGTGTTTGAAATTATTTCACCCGAGACGCAGCGGTAGTGAAATTAAAGAAGGTAGTTTAATAACACATTCTGGAAAATTCCAACTTTTCGTAACATATTTCTCATGATGTGCTAATCAGGCGTACTAAATGGTCCAGATATACGAAAGCTAATTAAAAGTGACGCGATAAACATTGTGATTGACGCTGAATTCGATGCTTGGAAGGCAATCAAAGAAGTAATACAAGGCTTGGTGGAAAAGCATCGTTCTAGGAACTACGATGTTTCTGTCGCAAGGATGTTAACATCGTCTTCGAAAATTGGAGTCCACATGTCCTTGAAAATTCATTATTTTCATCATCATCTGGCCTACTTCAGCAGACAATTGTCCACCGAATCTGATGAATAAGTTGCTTTGCCATTTGAAATGAGGTGTAATACTATGAGTTATTTTTTTTCAAACTCATTTTAATAAAACAAAAAATCACAGATACAGAGGGAAAAGTCGTCGAGTGCAATACTTACGGAAATTTTCTGGTGGAGTAGGCATGTTTTCGCAGACAGGGATGATCCTGATGATGAAGAATTTTCAGAAGGTGAAGTACGAGCAGCAGTAGAATCACAATTGATATTATGTTTGGTTCAGAAACTGATGACAGCAATGATTGCGAAAGCGATGACACTAACCGCGAACAATCACCATCGAAAAGGTCTAGAGCAATGTTTATGAACAGATAATCTTTGTTCTTCTTTAAACTTAGCTTTTCCTTAATTTTTCTTAATAATTTCCATAAAATCAATACTTTTTGATAGTTAGAATTCGT
The DNA here is from genome assembly GCA_949987735.1 of Leucophora obtusa. Taxonomy (NCBI): domain Eukaryota; kingdom Metazoa; phylum Arthropoda; class Insecta; order Diptera; family Anthomyiidae; genus Leucophora; species Leucophora obtusa. The sequence continues at coordinate 99,757,796 of OX465297.1, read as the reverse complement.
AGAAGTCGAGTAAGGACTTAATTTTTTAAAGAGAAATAGCTTTTTAAAAATTACGTGCTCAAAAATATTTTGCCTTTATTTTTTCAGCCTTTTATGGCCACAAATTTGGATTTATTGACCAGTTATTGGCAAAAATTTATGAAAAATGGGGAAAAATTACAATTTCTTGAAGATTTCATCGATAAAATTAGTCCAACTTGATTTTTTACATGGATATATTACTAAAAATTATTTATTTATATCAATCGTTCTTGAGTTATAGCTGAAAATTTAACCTATTTGGAGGTTTTACTATACTGTCCTAGTACTTTCACCCTGTCTTGGAATTTTTCACCCTCCCAGACAATTACCCCGAAAATGTATTACAGTGTAATTTACAGTTAAGTTACAGTTAGTTAAAAATGAGAGCATCGTGTTTAAGAGGGTTAAGTGAAACCAGAGATGGAACATGTGATTCACGCAAGAATCTGGAGTGATCGAGAGAAATAATTACTATACTCATGTGATTCGTGCGTGAGTGTGAGTAAGAATAAATAACTAGTGTGTTAATTGTGTGTGAGTTTAATTTTTTCATCATTGATTTTCAGTGGTGAGTTTTTACTATACTCACATGAGACTACGTGGAAAAAAGTGCACTCAAAATAGTTTGTAGTTTAAATTAACTGAAAATGTAATTTAAAATAAATGAAAAATCACTTGAAACCCGGTCTACAGACTTTTCATTTAAATCAAAAGAACTTTTCATTTATTTTTAAATGTTAATAAATAAACTACAAAATCCTTAAAAAATAATGATTTTTCATTTATTTCGTTTTTTTAAATTTCAAAAAATTAACTACAAAATCCGTAAGAATAAATGATATTTAGTTTATTTAATTTTTTTAACTGACCTAGAAATCGAAAAGATAGTCTTTTTTTAACAAAACATTTTAAATGAAAATATTAACTGTAACAGAAAATCCGTATTTATAAGTAATTTATTTTTTAAATAAACGACAAAAACGGTTAAAAATATATTTCTTTGTATTTTAACTGAATAATCATTTAAAAATAAATGTACGGATAACTTTTTAAATAAACTAGAGTCAGTTACTGTAATAATATTTTCAGTGTGGGAGTAGAAAAAAATACTCTTGCATAAATAATTTTCTTCTTCGTCAGCTTCTGTTATCGAGACTCAAAAATTACTCACGCGCCCATCTCGAAATGAAACCCAAATTGAATGCAAATTTTTGTTCCCTCTAATTTTGAGTTAATGTCTAAACGTTAGACTCTAAAGCCAATATGTGTTTTTTAAGTTTTATTTAAAAAAATTAAAATTGTCTTTTCGACCTTTTTAATTGATTAATTAGAAATTTATTAATTCAGTTCGAGACCAATTTCCTCAATTACGGAGAAATATTTTTTGCCTCTTCTTGTATTGACAGAGAAGTGAGGTAAAAATAAAATTTGTATTTTATTTATACCGGCGGTAAGAAATACAAAAACAAAAAACTTTCATAATATTTTTATTGTTGGTTATGTCTGTGCAGAAGACTTCGAAAACATATTTTATTGTTTGCTCTATTATCATTATCATTTTGTTGATGCAGCAGATTACATTTAATATGAGATTTTGATACTTCATATTGCATTGCACTATTGCCACCACTTTCTAAAGAAAACTGAAGAAGGGGACCTGGAAAATCACCGAAACGATCGTCGTTTCATTCCTGAAAGCGTAGAGGTTTTTGAAAGCAAAAACTCTGTGAAGTATTTGTTAGGAGAATATCCTGATGAAGAAAAATAGTAGTTTTTGAAAAAAGTACTTATTATGTTAATTCATAATAAGGAAATTGGCCTTAAACTGAATTAAAAAATTTATACTCTAAAGCCAATGTGAAATTTAATATAGGGTTTTGCAATAGGTACTTGACAACTTTGAATTTAATTTGTGAACGCACTATTTCACTGATCATTAGACCGTACCTCAAAAAAAAAAGTTCGCCGTACACCCTCCAATATGATGTAGTTATAGCTTTGGCATTTAAAATAGAATTTTAAAGTGTGATATATCGATTTTTTTGCCTCGAGGAGACCAGTGTTTTGCTATATAGTAAAAATACAATTAAAAAAAATTAAAAAGGCGACCCCTACGTTCGGCAACCAATATATAAAAAAAAATTTCTACTGGGTTTAGCGAAAAACTTCCTTAGCAAAAGTTTAATGTGTTTTTGCGAGCTTCAATTTTCTGACATTAGGGTGTACATTAGGGTGGTAGCAACTGAGATCTTGTGGGTAACTACTAGAACGGGATACTTGAGGTCAAAATGTCCTTAGAGCAAAATACTGGTCTCCTCGAGAGAAAAACATCGATGTATCATACTTTAAGATCCGACTGTAAATACCAAAGATATAACGAAAAATGGCGACCCCTATGTTCGGCAAAAAAAATTTTTTTGAAAACTCCTTGCAAAAATACTTCATGTTGGAGGGTGTACGGCGCACTTTTTTTTTGCCTGTAAGGTGGTACGCTCTACTGATCATCTAACTGTTACTTTCCTTTTTTTCAGTAAACACAACATTTTCATCATGGTAAAGTACACGAACGAGCAATGGATGAAAATTATAAAAAAGTAAAATTCGGAGTCGGTGACCGCAACTTTAAGAGCGTTAACTCCAATTTTCGGTCGTTATTCTCGCCCTAGTAGACAAGCAATAACAAGTTTAGTCCAAAAATTTGAGTCTACATATTTATTGTGTGATGCTGACGCGCCAGTGAGACAACGGGTCGGTCGAAGTGACGAAAATATCGCTGCCTTTCAGGCGTCCGTTGTCAAACGATCCAAATCAGTCGATTCCGCGGCGTTCTCAAGAACTGGGCATCGTCAATACCACTTTATGGCAATTTTTGCGTAAAGATCTTGGTTTACACCCATACAAGATCAAACTGACTCAAGAATTGAAGCCGATGGGCCATTTGGCTCGATGCGTTTTATTTAAAAAAAAAGTTGTCAAGTCCTTATTGGAAAACCCTATAGAATTAAAACAAATTGCAATCACTTTAAATATTGTGATTTACTTAAATGAAAGGTAATTTTATGAAAATTGATGATCTTTAACGAAATTTTTTTTATTAAATATTTATAAAAAAATCCAGTAAAAAGTTGATCAAATACATATATAACAACAGCTATATATGTGACAGGGCATAGAGAAAGGGACCTAAGGGTAAAAAAATCAATTTTTTTTTTGTGGACAACATCTGAGCATCGAATGAGACCGATCCCATGCTCACCTGACCTTAGGTCCCTTACTATCCTTAGGTCCCTTTCTATTTTGCGCGTCACATATAAAAAAGGACCATTACAGACTTTGTTTTTGTGCAAAATTCAGAGAGCAAAATTTATTGGAGAGGGTTTTTTTTGTTGTTGCTTAGTGTTATAAACAGTTTTCTTTACATTTTCATGTTGATGTATTCTATTTCTTATTATTTTATCACCCAGGCAATAATACAAACAATGAATACTTAAACACTAGAAAACGAGGGAATATTTGTGTGTGTAATTTTCATACGAGACAAAGTTTTGAGCCTCTAGTTATAAAGGAAACAAATAAATACTTAACGAAAAACTTAAACGAAACTAAACTAAAATGAAAGAAAAAAATAACTTTCTATAAATATATTTTTGGAAGATCTTAACACAAAAAAAAATCTTTATAAAAAATTCTTTATAATATTAACCTACGTTAACTAACTTTCCCTATCCACCATGGTCTATTTGGGGTTTCCTCTTAACTTTGCTAAAGCAACAATAACAAAAAAATTAAAAGTGGGAACAATTGAGACTTAACGCTTGAGTAATTGAAGATGTTGTTAAAGTAGACAAGCAACATTATCGAACAACTAAAAGAAATATAAATATATTGAGAAAAAACAACAGAACTTTATACCGGAAGTGGCTGCTGGAGTAAGGGTCAAAGAAAACAAATCAAACTAACGTTCAAGTTTTTTTTTTATGTTTCTGCTTAAGGTTTGTTTTGGGATAACAAAAAACAAAACCAAATCCCTTAGCAATTTAAATAGTAAGTGGTATGAGTTTTACCATATTTTTGTTTTTTTTTTTTTTTGGTAGAAAGTTGCTAAAGAAAACTGCATCATTTTAATTTTTGTTCCTTTTTTTATACTTTCTATAAAATTTCTTCTCGTCTTTCGATTTTATTTTTATTTTCTTAGTTATTACGTGAGTTGAAAGCGGAAATTAACCAGTACGATTTTGTTAAATGTGTGAAAAATTTATTTTATTTTTGCTACTCTATAGATTTTTAATTCATTTTGAGTTCTTTCTTTATTTTACTTGTCTTGACATGACTACATTTGGCAGAGTGGTATTTTAAGTTCAATTACAATTATCAAATTCCAAGACTATTTGTACTACTTTGTTGTTTTTGGGAAGTCGATTTAAGATATTCATGTGTATTAATTTGTGTAGAAGTGAACTAAATATATATGTTCTAATTGAGAAAATAAGTTTGATTTTTTTTTAATTGCAGCAAATCTTGTCCATACTAGGTAACACCATTACTGCAAATTTATGACTCCCAAAATTGAAAGATATTATCAGGAAACTGTTTATCGCCTAGTTTTTTTATTTATTTACATATTTTAAAAATTTTTACCAAAGGAAGTCACATTATTTCAACTATATCTCGGCCCATTTAAAAATATATTGATAAACTATAATAACTCAAGATATGCAGGGAAGCGGCAAAATTCCAGATAAGGAACTGATTGTAATTATATGGGCGAAAAAGTTATATTGCTAGTCGTTTGTCTAAGTTAGCGCTAGTATTCCCGATATTCTCGATTTAAAATTTCAATACTAATGTAACATAAAACGATATTTTTTATACTTTTGGTATAATTTTTGAATTTAAATCTATCTAACTCTGTTAAATAAAAATTTCGGTATTTTTTTGTTAAAGAAATTTTTTTCATAACTCTATTGAATATTTTTCTATACACATAAGCAAATAAGCAACCCCAATATTTATAATTACACTGTCAACAAAATCAATTTTTTTCAAAAATAAAAAGGTTCTGACAATTAATTCTGGCAGAGGCCCTATGTTTTTCGGGGGGTTAAAATTTTCCCTCTTTATTTTGAATCGGATCTTCATAATTTCAAAGAAAAAACGAGGGGTAACCTCCGAGAATCGAGTTTTTCCGGATAATTCGATTTTTCACCATGGAAAATTGTCAATATTATTGTTTTAGAAAGCTCGTCCAATTTCCTGGTAACTAGAGAACTCAAATTTCCAAATCCGATGACCCGCCTAGGAGTTACAACGATTTGAATTTGAACTGTTTTTCAAAAATTGAGTATAAATCGAATTTTCCAAAAAAATACGTATCTAATTTTTTTTCGATGTTATAATGAATACAAACAAAAAATTGGACACCAAAAATATGTTGGCCAACTCGTGATCTTTTTCGTATGGAATTGCTCTATATCAAATTAGTTTATTTGCTTTAATTCCCATTAAAAATTTTTAATCTTAAAAATTAAAATATTTGTTATATTCCCAGCTAGCAAACAAGCCCAAAAATTAATAAAAAAAAAAAATCAAAAAATATTATTAACGAGTAAAAAGGTTAAAGTCGGGCATGCCGACTATACAATACCCTATACCAGTCTGGGTAAAAGCCAACTAATGTTTGGATCCGAAATTCGAAAGGGTTAAAATGGGACTTGTGTCAAAATTTTCTATAATGTGAGTCAGCGAACCAAATTTCATTAAAATATCTTCATATTTGCGACCTGCAGTGTGTAACCAAGCCAATTTTGGGGGGACCCTTATATGGGCACTAGTTCTAAACATGGACCGATATTCACCAAAATCAATAGGCTTCGGCCTTGGGCCAACATAGGTCTATGTCCCAAATTTCATCAAAATATCTTAATATTTGCGACCTGCAGCGTATAAACAATATAATTTTGGTGGGACCCTTATATGGGCACTAGGTTTAAACATGGATCGATGTTCACCAAAATCAATAGGCTTCGTCCTTGGGCCAAAGTAGGTCTGTATACCAAATTTCATCAAAATATCTTAATATCTGCGACCTGCAGCGTATAAACCATATAATTTTAGTAGAACCCTTATATGGGCACTAGGTCTAAACATGGACCGATGTTCACCAAAATCAATAGGCAGCGTTATTGGGCCGACATAAGTCGGTGTGCCATATTTTATCAAAATATCTTAATATTTGCGACCTGCAGCGTATAAACAATATAATTTTGGTAGGACCCTTATATGGGCACTAGGTCTAAACATGGACCGCTATATACGAAAATCAATAGGCGTCGTCCTTGGGCCGACATAGGTCTGGGTACCAAGTTTCATCAAAATATCTTAATATTTGCGACCTGTAGAGTGCGCACAAGAATGCATGGACATACAGACAGACAGACGGACGGACAGACGGACATCGTTAAAACGAAATAAAAAAAAATTCTAAGCCGATCGGTATACGAGGGCGACCGCAAATGTAACTGGCCTAACATAAAAAGAACCGTTTTTTGGAATTATTATTATTTATTTTTCAACATAATCTCCTTCCAACTCAATACACTTCATCAAACGTTTTTCAAGTTTTTTAATTCCATCCGAAAAATAAGATTTTTCAAGACCTTCAAAATATGCCTCAGTTTCAGCAATAACCTCGCTATTGGACGAAAATTTTTTGCCACCGAGAAATTTTTTTAAATTTGAAAACAAGAAATAATCAGAAGGGGCTAAATCTGGACTATATGGTGGATGCGGAGCAATTTCAAATCGTAATTCGGCCAGTTTTTGTTGAGTTAAAAATGCGACGAAATGGACAATTTTTTGGGGCAAAGTCAACAAACGCGGCACCCATCTTGCAGATAGCTTTTTCATGTGGAGTTCATCATGTAAAATACTTGTTTTCGTGTATTTTAACAATATCAGCAAATTCTCTGAGCTTTATTCGTCTATCTATAGTCACTTCATTAAATATTTTTCTAATGTTTTCAATAGTAGTAGCAGTTTTTGGTCTTCCAGAGCGTTGTTCATCTTCCATACTTGTACGACCCATTTTAAATTGTTGAACCCAGGATTTCTCGGTGGAGTATGATGGTGCATTATCACCATGAACAGAATCCAATTCATCTTTGATTAATTGTGGCGTATAACCTTTCATATAAAAGTGTTTAATTACCGCACGAAACTCTTTATTTTCAATTTTTCAAAAATTACAAAACTTGTTTACTTCAATCAAAATAATCGTTAAATATTTCGGAAATTTTGACAGATGGCTTATAAAAGATTGCTTTAAAAAAAAAAAAAAAAGAAAAGTTGCTAGTAAAACAGAAAATGTGCCAGGCCAGTTACTTTTGCGGTCGCCCTCGTACTATAAGGTGGGTCTAGGACCAATATTTTTGGTTGTTACAAACATCAGCACAAACTTATAATACCCTGACCACATAGTGGTGTAGGCTATAAAAATTATAACTTTTGTATGAAAGTGGATTTCACACAAACTCTGTTATTGTTTATTTTGAAACTGAATCTGTCCTTTTGCGTTAGTTCTCTGACCTCTTCTTTTGCTTCAGTTCTGTGACCTGTTATTGTGCTTTATTTATGTGACCTGTTCTTTTGCGTTAGATCTGTGACGCGTTATTCTGCGTTAGTCCCGTGACCTGCTCCATTACGTTAGTCCTGTGACATGATATAAAGTACAATTTACCCTCTCCTATGACAAGGCCTTGTTAAAGTGACCGGTACCTTTCACACAAATAAACCGGTCCGAGGACTGGTCCCTGTGGCAGTATACCATTCATATTATCATTATATAATATATTATCATATATTATCATTATAAATTTGATTTAGTTACCAATAACATCAGCCGGGTATAAAAGAGCTACCCTTAGTCAATAAGTCAATCGTAAAAAAAACATAACCTGCTCACAAAGGTAAATGTTTAATATTTCTTCTATAGTTCCTCTAGAGTACAAATTGTTTGTAAACATTTTATTGTAATACAATGACTTCCTGTCATAACGATTTTGTACCTGTTTAATATTTTGTACAAGTATGTAAAAACAACAACAAAACAAATATGTCAACCGCATTATTATTATTATGACGTTGTTGTTCTAACATGTTAAAACGGAAATTAGTAAATTTGTTACACAGTTTTTACTCACTTCATGTCATACTTTTTGTTATTTATTCTTTCAACAGCAACTACTTGTAACATTTAATGTTTTTCATCAAAAATATTATTGCTGAAGTTAGTTAGTTTTTTTTTTTTTTGGAAAACATTAAACAGTTGCACCAACAACATCATCATTTTGTACAAAACATCATCATGTTGTAACGCTAGTTTTAACATGATGTGAAAACGGAAATGCAGCCATGTTTATGTTGCGTGTGACATTTTTAACTAGGTGTGCATGTAGGCGAATGGTATATGTGTATGTAATTTTCCAAGTATGCGTGTGCTTTTATGCGAATAGGAAGGAAAATACGGTGAAGATATTAATATACATATATGTTTAAAATTTGACAAAGTTTTCATTACTATATATATTTACTAACTTTTTATGATAAATTACTGTTTTTCTGTCATTGGATGTTATGACAAGAACTTTGTACATATTACTTTTATGAAGGAATTTAAAATTTTCGTCGTATGTATAAGTAAGCATGACTTGATTACCTTACTTTTAGAAGATTTTTTTTATTTGTAGAAACTTGTTTTCCAGTTTTTCACATGATTGTTATTGAGATGTAGTTTGTCAACGTTATGACTAAAAACTTTCATTAAGCTTTATATGCGTTCATTCTTTTGTATACATATATTTTTTATATTTATTCACCCTTTATTTACAAGTCATATTTAGTACATGATATTAATATTTAAGATCTTATCAACTAGTTATTGCAGCAAATATTAATTTAGAATCATATAATATTCCAATATTTTTTTTTTTTGCACTTTTTAAGGTAAAGCAGGGGAACCCGTTTATATTAAGCAATAAAAACAATTCAGGTAATGGGAGAAAATATATTTGTGTTGTATATCAATAGGCTTCTGATTTTAGAATTGTGCACGTTATTCCCCCCAATCCCTTATGTGGACAATCTCTGGATAAGTCAAATTTACCATTTTGGCAAAATGGTTTCCGCTTTAAGATGCTACACACAGAAAATAAATTGGTTGAAATTCTATCTGAATGGATTCAATAATTTTAATTGCAATTACTTAAAATTCATCTTCACGAAAGTTAAATTTAATTGCAAACAAAAAAAAAACCGTTAATCAAAACAATCCAATTAAACAAAAACAAAATATTGACTTTTCTAATCAATATTGGAAAAACATTAACTTCTACATAACCTTCAATACCAACAGCCACCAATTTACAAAAGATTTACTTATTTGAATAAAATATCGACCGAAAAAACCTATTATCAGTTCTCCTTGAATAAAATCTATCACTCTATCGAAAGTATTAGTTTTTCCAATAAATTTAAAAATTTTTTCAACTGCAATGCCATCAAATTTTATTTTAACTAATTACACTATGCGACAGTCAAAATCGGGATGGTATGAAACCAACGGAAAATGTTATATCGGTAAAAACAAGTTATACGTGTCCCGGCGTTTCGCTGGGTCACCCCTAGGAATCGAGATATATCTTTTTTTTGACATAACTCGAGAACCACTAGTCCGATTTTGCTCAAACAATTTTAAAAAAATTACAATTCCTTTAATCTGTTCATATAACGTTTTTCTATATACTCAACAGTTTTGCCGGTAAAAATAAATGTTTGTTACCGCTACCATAAAAATCTATAACCCTTTGTTTATTACTTTTTTTTTAATATTTTAGGCAAAAAATATTTTTTTCTTCATACATTTATTTTTACCGGCAAAACTGTTGAGTATATAGAAAAACGTTATATGAACAGATTAAAGGAATTGTAATTTTTAATTTTTTTAATAATTGAGCAAAATCGGACTAGTGGTTCTCGAGTTATGTAAAAAAAAGACCACCAAAGGTCAAATCGATATATCTCGATTCCTAGGGTTGACCCAGCGAAACGCCGATACACGTATAACTTCTTTTTTACCGATATAACTTTCCCCGGTAGTTTGAACCCTTCCCGATCACTGACCCCTACCATTTGTCTCACAGTGTTATAAGTATGTGTGGTGCAGGGAGTAGAGACACAGCCTGGTAATCTTAGCAGTCTGAGTTCGAACCTAAGCCAAGACATTTTAGTTATTTTTTTTAAATATTTTTTTGTTTATTCAAATTAAAAAAAAATTAAAATTTCAAATTTCACTAAGGGGGTAATTTTCTAAAACACTTCGGTGAAGTGTTGCGTTATTTTCATAGAAATTGTTTTTGTTACAAAAACAATTTACATTGAAAGTTCCCTTCACTTCACCCAAGTGTTTTACGAAATTAGGTAGTAATACTATACCCAGCAAACAAAGATGATCATTAATGACTCAGAAATTAGCTCCAAAAACATAAACATTTTTCCACTTTTTCCTATGAAAGTGGTCCGCCCAAAAGAGCCCCCTGTGTACTTAGAAATGACTCAGAAAAAATATCGTATAAAATCTAAATTTTCTTCATAAATTTAAATAATTTTGGAACCTTCTGTGGCCCTATGTTCCGTATAGGAACTACGGGAACTTATATATATATTTGAGTCTGAAAAATGAACCCTCATTTTGAGACAGCTTTTTATTCTAGAGACAACTTTTTGAATTGTTTTCTGAGGGTTCATATTTTGTACCAAATAAAGAGTGTTTTAAAAAAAAAACAATAATCATTTCTAGGAGCCATTTAAGAATCTTATTTATGAGCGCGCCGAAATTGCTGGCTGGGATATTTATACTTGAGCAAAAACCACCTAGTTTTTGTACAAAACTAGTTTTCGCTTCTTTTTTGTACGCGTTTTGACAAGTTAAAAACGAGTAAAAAGGTTAAAGTCGGACATGCCGACTATACAATACCCTACACCAGTCTGGGTAAAAGCCAACTAATGTTTGGATCCGAAATTCGAATGGGTTAAAATGGGGCTCGTGTCAAAATTTTCTATAATGTGAGTCAGCGCACCAAATTTCATTAAAATATCTTAATATTTGCGACCTGCAGTTTGTAACCAAGCCAATTTTGGGGAGACCCTTATATGGGCACTTGTTCTAAACATGGACAGATGTTCACCAAAATCAATAGGCTTCGTCCTTGGGCCAACATAGGTCTATGTACCAAATTTCATCAAAATATCTTAATATTTGCGACCTGCAGCGTATAAACAGTATAATTTTGGTAGGACCCTTATATGGGCACTAGGTCTAAACATGGACCGATGTCCACCAAAATCAATAGGCTGCGTTATTGGGCCAATATAGGTCTGTGTACCAAATTTCATCAAAATATCTTAATATTTACGACCTGCAGCGTATAAACAATATAATTTTGGTAGGACCCTTATATGGGCACTAGGTCTAAACATGGACCGATGTTCGCCAAAATCAAACTTGTTTGTCTTTGGGCCAACACAGGTCTGCGTACCAAATTTCAAATTTCATATCTTAATATTTACGACCTGTAGAGTGCGCACAAGATTGCATGGACAGACAGACAGACAGACAGACAGACGGACGGACGGACGGACAGACGGACGGACATCGTTAAATCGAAATAAAAAAAAATTCTGAACCGATCGGTATACTATAAGGTGGGTCTACGACCAATATTTTTTGGTGTTACAAACATCAGCACAAACTTATAATACCCTGACCACATAGTGGTGTAGGGTATAATGACCACATAGTGGTGTAGGGTATAACAACAGGTATAAATGTAGTATAAAAGAATTTGAATCGAGTTTAGCTTAATGGAAAGGCTGAAAAACAGCATGTAGTCGATTCTATTCCAGTTCGCGATATAAAAAATTTTAATTTTTAAATAAATTTTATGGAAACTGTTATGATATTTATAGAAATTATAATCCATAAACATTAGAGCGACACACCTTATATGGACAGAAATTTTTGATCAAAATTTGGTCCAGAGCACCGTGCAAAATGTACGAAATTTGCAAAATTCCAAACTATATCCACTTAGCGGTGATTTAGTTGTCAAAAGAAAAGTTTTGGGATCCATATTGCCCTATTTAGAACATATTGTTTTCACCACATCGAATTTCTGATAAAACGCGAAAAATCACGAATGTCAAAAAAATCTGTAACACGTGTTCACTTAAATCGACTCTAGATTATGATATGTAAGTTTGAAATTTCAATCACAAACATCTCCGTACAAAAGATTAAAAAAATTGTATTTTTTATACAATGTCCTTGAAAATAGGACATGTCTGAATATGCTTGAACATGTTATATATACCGCTGGACGCGCTTCAAAAAAACTTTTTATATGATTCCCATATTGAGTATTCTTACAAAAACTAAAAAAAAAATTCATTTTTTAAAAATGGTCGAGCTTGTGAAATCTCATTGCTAGACCCGAAATATTTTGGGAATCATTATAAAAATACCAAGGTTTATGTTGAGAGGGGCACTTTTTTACTTTTTCCGTGAGTCGGTCGAATAAACATAAAATCAATCAAATAATGCAACAAAAATTAAATTATTTTAAATAAATTTCGGTAATTTCAACGCTATTAAAAATAAATAAAATTCGTTTTACCTGGAACTATAAAAAACCGGTTGGAGAAAAATTCGTTTGAAACCACGAATGTGTTTTCTGGGTGTTGAGTATAGTGATTAAAAAATATATGTTTCTTAATCTAATTTTTTGAGTAAAATTCATTACATTTTTCAAAAATGTTCTGGGCCATAATCACTCATATTCCATCTTTTATTGTTTCTAAATAGTTCAACGTGGCGTATGAGTATCCTTTTATTAATCATACGTAGTGGAGTCCCAATATGGAAAATGAGTCGAAATCATATTGAAAAAAAAAACAGTTTTGTCGTAAAATGTAGTCCATGCGTGGCTCCAGGGGGAGGGGGGATAGGAATAGGGAAATTTCCCCCTGCCCTCGTAGAAAAATCGAAAAAGAAAAAAAAGGAAAAAAGGAGAAAAAGGAAAAATATTAAAAAGAATGAAAAAGAAGAGAAAAAAAAAATGGATAAAGTGAAAGAAATAAAAATTTGTTATGCATAATTAGATGAAATATAAAATTTTTTTTATTTTCATTTAACCAGTCGTCATTTAAAAAAATTTCAATGCACATTTTAACAAATTCGTTTATAAAACTGGTAATTTTGATTACAAAACAATTAAAGATGGTTGAGAAATATAGTTAGAAGATCTAAATTTCAAATTAGATTCACAAAATTTTATGTAGAACAATTTCATTTGAAATTTTTCTAATTTCAGATGACAAAAAGAAATTTCATTTTAAAATTTCACATTTTCTAATACAAAATTCCGATTTTAATTGAAAATTTTTCCTGGGTAGTTAAAACTTTTGGGTGGCAGTATGCTTTGCCTTAGTTTATTTTTGGAGCATTCTGATTGGTCAATGTATTTACAACCAATTAAAATGCTTGAAAATATAAATATTTTTTTAGGATTTTTATGCACAAAATTAATAAAGCCGCATGTTTAAAAATAAAGTCGACTTTAAAAGTAAATTACTTTTTGATAGTAAGGGCCAAAAAGTTTAAATTTTATTTTGATTTTTTGCATTAAAACTGCAGAACTGAAATTCGAATAGAATTTTCTAAAATTGAAATGGAAAATTCTAATACCTTTTAGAATTTTCTCATTTCGAAATCAAAAAAACGAAATTTCTCTTCAAATTTTAGCAATTTTGTAATAAAAAAATTATTGAATATTTTTGTTCAGTTTTAAGATCAAATATGACAAATTTCAAATTCACCAATAATTTGACTTGAAATTCTCCAGATTTCATTCCGAAAGATATGGTGGAGTTCTTTTTCAGTCAGTCAGTCTTTTGGAAATCCTGAGCATACATGTTGATATCGTAGAGTATGCAGTTATGTTCCTAAAATAATCTCTTTTGAAATACTCTTCAATTTCTGATTGCTTGCGAGTAATTGACTAGCATTAAATCCTGTACTTCCTCCTAACCTCCAAATTTTTTTGACTTTAAAAGACTGAGTGTTGGGGTGGCGTCAAAGCAAAGTTGGCCAGAATTTTCTTTTATTAATAATGGCAGTTGGCTCCCACGGCTGTGTCAAAACCGATGTGAAAATTTAATTATACAAATTTTTCCAAATGTTGGTCACCAACCTATGAGCGCCCATAATTGCATCCTAGGAAGTCGGCGAAACATTCCGAAAAATACTTCAAAAACAAGAATTTTTTAATATTAGAAGTTTAGTTTAGTTTATTTATTTCCATTCCAGTACAACAAGAATTAATCTTATAATTATAGTACAGGAATTTTAAGTGCTAAAATTTTGATTTTAAATTTAGTTAAAAATTTATAACTGGAATATTAAAAATCAGCATCTCATAAATAAAATGAATATAAGCGCAAATAATGAAAATAATTTTAAAACTTTTCAGGAAATAAAAACTCTGATTCAAATCCTGGTAATCATCTTAATTAAATTTTGAGGACCTTTCAGACTTCAGCGACATTTTTCGTAAAATTTAATAAACATTCTTGCTTTGATTGCTCCTATAGGAAAAAGGTCTAAGTGAGTGATGTTCTTGAGTGATGTTAGCTATTTGAAACATATTTGTGGGCACTGTGGTGTAATGGTTAGCGCGTTGGACTGTTACACGTTAGATTGCGGGTTCGATCCCCAACCAAGGCAACATCAATTTATGAAAAATACTAATACACTCACAATATATTTTCCATAACCGATTGAGGTTTATTTCAAAAGTAATAGGTAAAGTTTGTTTTCAATTGAAGAATCAATTAAAATACATTGAAACATTTTGTTGAACTTTTTTTATCAATCAGTAAAAAACAAACTAGAAAAAAATATGTATCATCTGTAGGAGTTGTTACTTTCAGGCAAATATTCTAGTTTTAGATTTTTATTTTTATAAAGAAATAATTTAAATAATTTCGTTGTTTTCTGTTTTAAAACAAAAAATACAAATATTTTCTGTTTTCGTTTTTGTTAAAATAATTTCTTTATATACAAAATTATTTCAATTCAAATTACAAGAAATACTTTATTCATACACACAAATATAGCCTATAAAAATATGAATGTGTGTGTTGTGTTATAATGTAGTGTTTTGAAAATTAAAAAAAAAAACTTTCAAATATGAAAAATTAAACCACAAAATCATTTTTTTTACGTTTTGTCTGTTAAAAAATTGATGATTGCTTTAATAGACTTTTCAATTATTTTTATTTCTTTTATGGATTGTTTAAAGAATGTTTGAAAATAAATAACAAAATGATTTGAATATAATGAAAAATCAGTAGTACTTTTTTAATTGTGTTTTTAATTAATTTAATATGTACTTTAGGTTGTTTTTAAGGATAAAATATTGTGAGTGCAGGAATTATCAAATTAAAGAAAGAGTTGGGGACCAACTTTAAACACGATTTCAGAAGCTTTAAAGTGTTATATCAACTAGGCACATACATAAGTAAAATGATAGAAAAGTTAGACCCAATTATGTAACGAAAATTTTTTGCAAATTTGAAAATGTTCCTCAAATTGAATACCAATTTGTGAGGGTTATCTTAGCTATATAAAGTATTCCAAGTTATAGCAAGTTTGATACAATTCAAAATTTCAGTTGGTAATTTTATAAATAATAGAATAGAATGAAAAAAACAAAAAATTTAATGATTAATTAATATTAATTATGAAAAATAATATCAGTTAAATGAGAACCGTATTCTCTAACGCAAAAATGTGCTCTTTTTATAGCATTATCTATAACTTTGTTGAGTGTTTCGTGTGGTATACGATCAGTTTCTTCTTGAATGTTGTCCCTTAGTTGCTGCCAGGTTTGGGGGTTTATTCACATAAACTTTGTCTTTTAGATGGCCCCACAAGAAAAAATCTGGTGCAGTCAAATCAGGCGACCGTGGTGGCCATATTAAATCGCCGTTTTTAGAAATTATCTGATTTGGAAATTGTTGTCTCAATAACTTCATCGTTGCACGGGCTGTATGGGGTGTTGTACTATCTTGTTGAAACCATATGTTGGCGTTTGGTGGCAATTGCGGAAATAAAAAATTTTGAAGCAATACTTTGTAACGTTCTCCATTTATTGTTTGACTTAAACCTCCCAGGAAAATTTTCTGTTCCAAAGAATCGGTTGTACAGTAGCTACTTTTCATTCACAACCCCTTCTACTGTCGATTCTAACACCGATTCTTTTTGTTTGAAATTGTCCCAAAAGCAACCCCTTCTATGGCTCCAAAGTGGAACCGGTTGCTCTAGAATCAGTTCTGGAACCAGTTCTGGAACTGATTCTACGTCACCCACACCTTCCATATAGGATCCCAGGAACTGGTTCCGGAACCAGTTTCATGGAATCGGTTGCAGTGGAACCAGTTGTAGAATGCGTGTGGTTGGCTACCGATTGTAAAAAACTTTCCTGGGCTTGATCGTTTTCAAAAAAAAAAAAAAAAAAAAAACAGGAACGTAAATTCTTTCGGCAATAATGCCACACCAAACAGTAACACGAACTGTGTGTAAAGATTTTTGATGAAGATTTTGGGGATTTTGTGATCCCCAAAATCTGTTATTTTGTTTATTTCCTAAACTGTTTAAGTGAAAATGCGCTTCGTCGGTCATCATTAAATTTGACAAAAAGTTTCCATTTTGATCAACGAGATTTGAAACTGCTCTAGGATATTCGAAGAGCAATGCTTGTAGGGGAAGAGTGCAAATCGTGTTTCAAAATAGGCCGAAGAGTGCGGTCAGAAAGTTTCAACTGGGCGACGTTCTGTCTCACAGCATCAATACTTTAGGCTGTTCTGCCAGTTCGGGGTCAGCCCGTACGTCTTGAATCTCCGACAGTCACAAATTTAGCAAAATTATCCACCAACGAACGAATGGTTGGATCCGTTGGATCAGTTTTTACACCATAAAATCTTCTGTATGCACATTGAGTGTTAAATATCGAACGATTATTTTCAATGAATAGAAAAACAATCTTAGTTCTTTGCGCAATTGTATAGCGTTCCATTTTTATATTCTCCCAAGTTTAATTCCTGAAATAAAAAAAATATGAAATTTTCACAAGCAAAGAAGTTACAATTTTTTTCATCATATAGTAACTTTAGCGGGACCCTGTATATCTCCAGCCGATAGTTTCTAAGTTATTCAATAAAAACTTTTATGGTCATTATTAACCCATCTTTGTTGTAGGTCAAATACAGACGTATAAAATATTAAAGTTTTTGATGAAAAAATAACTTAGAATTTTCCGTTGGACTTTATATTGTCTTTTATATCTAAAGTGTCGCTCACAAAATCGTTAACTTTGCGCTGCGGAGACCAAAAACGTCCAACAATTTCCATGTGCTCTTAATAACACTAGTTATTTTTGCACTGGTATGCTAAAAAAATGAAATAAATAAATGAATAAAATTAATTGCAATTGCTATGAAAAAGCTTACATTGCTATTGCATTTATCATTGTAGTTATTTCAATTACAATTGCAATTAAAAATAACTTAAATTGTAGTTAATTCAAATGAAATTGCAGTGTACAAATTTTTTTAAACTGGAATTGCAGTTAATTTTGTAGACTGTACAAGTAAAATTTTGGAAAAATATTCCTCCAAAAAAAATTTTCCCTACAAATGGCATCACTGCTTTTATTAATCTTTACGTATACTTAAAAATTACTACAGGATAGCTGTTTATGTAGTAATAAATAGTTATTATTTCTAATTGTTATTACAGTTGTTTTTCTATGGGAAATATAAAACAACTATTGTGACTCTTATTTAAGAAAACAACTAATGAAATGTATTGTAATTTCGTAACAGTTGTCTAAAGCAGTTATTTTTAATATTATAATAAACAACTACCGAAACTACCAGTATTTTTACAGTAGTTGCTTTTGTCAATTATTTAAAAAATGAAAATTTTCGTTGAATTTTAAAAATTCTTACTTAGTTTATATTTGTTATTGTTGATATATTTTTAGCTGGCAAATAAAAATCAGAAACTTGTATTTAATCTCCTTAAAGCTTAATCAAACCAAAGAACCATTTGGAATTTTTACATAAAATTTACCAGCAAAAATAGTTCTGCCAAAGAATCAATAAAAGCATCACTACTATGGCAAAGGCATCACTTCTTTTCTGATGGTTTCATCGATGAATTTAACGTTGGCGTGTCATAGGACGGAAGCATTTAAATATTGCTACTTACCACTATTTATGCTTTATAGGGAAGCATAGGTAATAAATTATACTTTAGAACCAATGAAAGAAGTAATTTTTAAGTTATATATTAAGTTTATATTCAAATTACTATATTTAAGTAGAAGATGAATGCATGAATACTTTTGGAATTTCCTTAGGATAAATTCCAAAAGAGCAATAAAATAACACTAACTGAAACTTGGGAAGCAATGAAAGGAGTGATAACCACAGAATGACTACCATTTATGTTTGCTGGGTTTTAATAGGCTGAAGTAATTACACATATTTTTGTAATCGAAAGTAAAAAATATTTTTTTTTATTAAAATATACTGTAATACCAAAAAAAAACTATGTTTTTTACCTATTTTGGCAACTGGTTTAAAATTTTTGTAGTAAAAATTTGTCAGTTAGTTTTACAACATTTTTAGTTATTTTTAATGAATTTGTTAGTTATTTTTCAACAGTTAAAAATAACAAATATTTTTAGTTATTTAAAAATCAAATATCTTTATTGCCTTTTTAACTGCATAAACATTTATTTTAACTATTATTTTCAGTACATTCTAGCAACAAACTTTTTTTAATATTTAATCAATTAATGACCATTATTTAAATTTTATTTATGTTGAAATCATGATCAAGCTTATGCTTACTGGTAAATATGTACTTTTAAAGTTCCAAAATTTTTTTATGTTTTCAAGCACTTAGTGTCTTCTTCCATTGCCTCTTTAATTTTTTTTCTCTAATTAAAGAAAAAAGGAACTTGTACCAGAATTTAATAGAAATTTTGTTCACCACTAACTTACATGTAAATTTCTCTTCATCAACTAAATCCCAACCAATTTATATATTTGTATTATATCAATTCCTTTGAAATGTACTTCAAATTAAACAGAAAAAAAAGGAAACTGAAACTTACATAAATAACTACTTCATTTGCACAAGTAAATAAAAGAAGAAAAAAATACACAAAACCATACAGCTCCTCTATGAATAACAAACAGTAGCAGTAAAGAAACAGTAGAAAACTTTAAAAGGCATCTTTTTTCACATTCACTATTGTACAATTGTAAACCTTTAAAAAATTTATATTTTAGTGGAAAATTTTATGAAATATAACCCACCATCATCAAAATATAAATAAATGGAAGCAAAAAAAAAAACACCAAAAATGTGCAATGATTAAGTAGGAATACAACAATTACACCATTTACAATTTGGAAAATGGTATAAATTCATTTAGACCCGCAATACAGGGTTCGGCTAAAGTAACTATGTGATTTGTTTTTTCAATAAATATTGAATGGAATGAAAAAGACAAAAAATTTAATGATATCGTTCAAAAAAACAAAAAAATTGAATGATAGCGTTCCATTTTTATATTCTCCCAAATTTAATTCCTGAAATAGAAAAAAAATTAAATATTCACAATCAAAGAAGTTACAATTTTTGTACATCATATAGTTACTTTAGCTGTACTTTACTGTATTTATTAAGTGATTTGTGCCATTTGTTATTAATGCTCGTGAGTACATTGTAAAAAGGGGGGCATGAACAATGAAATTTTAAAACAAACACATTTTGTTTAAAATGAAATTTTATTTCCAACAACTTTTTTGTTTTTAATGTTTGTAAATTGATATTTTTCATATACAAATTTGTTTAAAAATAAAAATTCAAAGTTAGAAAAAGCAATTTGATTTGAATTTACAAATCCTATGGTTGGTGCCTTTTTGAAAAGTTATTTTTTGTATTTACAAAAACGGTATGAGAAAGATTGTAACATTGCAAGTTTGGCTACCCATGTAAAAATCGAAATATGTGTGAACATACATGATCATACATTGACTTGTATATGATCATGCATGGGCATACATAGTCATATATGCCCATACATGATCTCATATATTTCCATATATCTTTGGATCCGAAATTTGAGGGTATATAGATGTATATAACCATATATGATCATATATGAGCATAAATGAATCATATATGAAAATATATGGTCATATATGGCCTTATACCGCCATATAGCCTCAAATTTCGGATCCAAATATTTATGGAAATATATGAGAAATATATATATATGGTCTTACATTGAACTATGCATGGACGTATATTACTACGTATGTATGTTCATATATATTTCGATTTTCACATGGTTACTTACACAATGCATTTATCGATAATTTTTATTTTTACACAATTTCAGTACAACATGAGTACTTCTTGTGTTCTTTGTATGGGTTTGTAAGTATGTTGCTTACTTATTGCATACAATTTCGTTTGTGCGTGTTTTAAAGCACACACTGTTGGTTATTATTAGATATATTTTTGTGTTTTGCTTTTAAGCCACATGTAATTCTCATTTGTTTATCTTTTTAATTCAAATAAATAGTTCTGGTTTCTAGTCACTCGAGGTGGTTAATCCGAACTAGCATAGTGCGATACTGCCCAATATCGAAAAAAACTTATGGAAAGACGATAACCTTAGGTTGGTTGTCTCATAAATAATTGTATAGCCTTCGCGGCCTGTTCCAATTTTACATCCTATGCCAGGGCTGGCAAAACTTTGACACGCGTGTCAGTAGTGGCACGAGAGTGGATTTTAGGTGGCACGCGACGTTTTGTTGGATATTTTCAAAAAATTTAAACTATTAGAAGACCGGCAAAAAATTCAGTTAAATGTTAAATTTCGTTACAAAAATGTGTTATTTAACTCCATAATTGTGAAATTTTTTATAGAGCTTGTAAATCGCCTTTTAAAATTAATAAAACTCGGTATTGCCACCATATTTTAATTAATAGAGTACTCGAAAATTCGATTATCAGAAAATTCTGGGAACATTTCTAAAATTCTAGATTGAAAGAAGTTTAAATGTTTCGATGAGAAAATGCCTCATAATCGGAGAAATAAAAAGTTCCAGAAAATTGCACAAAAATGTAAAACAACTTGTAATAAAACTGGTTTTAAAAAAACTAAGTTTTTTTTAAAGAGAAAATAGGTGCTACGAAATAACCCTCAATGAAATAAAGGCTGAAACTAAGTTTCATATTGACCCCCTTGTTGGAATTTGAAATTGGGTTTTAATCGTGTTTCGCACAGCCATTTCATCTGAAATAGAAATTTCTCTGTTCAAATCCATAATATTCGCTTTTTATTCATTATTATGATAATAAAAAACAGCGCAATTTATTTTAATAAAATCAAATTTTTGCCCGAAGCACAACTAATTTCTTACGTACTTAAATACAAAATGGCGCCCAATAATTTAATTTTTTTTTAACAAAATGAAATAACCACCAAAAATGGAATAACTCCCGAAAAAAATTAAAAGGCAATAATGTTCAAATTGTTTTAATTTTATATCATTGGGGATTTTTTCATAATGAAATAATCTCAATATTTTAAGATTAAATAAACCCCCAAAAATTAAATTACCGTCAAACTTTTTTACATCATTTCTTGGATGTTATTTATTTTTTCCCTTTGGGGTTATTTCATGGCGGTTATCCGTAGCGCTGATAAATGCGATGATATTTTTAAGAGAAATTTTCCAAATTTTTAAAAATGGACCTTTGTTAGGGTGGCACGCGAGAAATTTTTACAAAAAAAATTTGTCTGTTTCTGGCACGCAGCGAAAAAAGTCTTGCCACCCCTGTCCTATGCGGTCTGTTCTATTCTTAAAGATTTCGCGGTCTGTTCTAATTTTACAAACTTCGCGGTCTGTTCTAATTATACAACCTTCGCAATCTGTTATAATTTTAGAGCGTTCGCGGTCTGCTCTAATTTTGAGGCTTTGTTTGACAAAATAAAAAATTGTCTCCATTGTTAATGTAATTGACATTTTTTTAAAGGTACTTTGTTAAAGTATTCACACTGTCAAACTTTGTTCTTGAATTTCGCGGAAACGATTTAATATTTTTAAATATTATTTTTATTTTTAATTATATTTTTAATATTTTTAAATTTCGTATCGCGTTTTGTTTAAAAACAGCTCTCGTTTATTTAGAAACTTTTCTAAATTCTCGCCAGTGACAAACAGAGAAGATATAAAAACTGCTTTATCGACAAAACGTCGCTCTGCGGTCGACACTGCGTTTATGTGGTTTAGGCTTAAAGGAAAAATTTTATTTAGTTAAGAATCATAAATATATGTTATTTGTAAAACTTTGAAATACTAAAGGTTTTTTGTGTTGATAGCTTAAAAATCCAAAAGTTTGGATGACTTATTAGATTTTCACAATTCTTTTTTTCTTTAGAAGCTTATGCCTTTTTCTTTCAGGAATGCTGAACAAAAGTTGTCCTTTTTACTCAGGACATTTTTTTATTTTGTTTTAGAAATGCCTAATTTATTTATTTATTTATTTGAATTTTAATGGTTTGCGGAAATAGATGTAACTTTTTTGTTTTTTTTTTTTTAACTACATAAATTAATTGTTTGAATTGTTTGTTGCAGGGGTATGGCATCACCAAAAACAAAAGTTATAACGACATCGTTATCACTAGATGGCACTTTGTTCAAAAAATTGACAATTTTCTTTTTTTATTTAAATTGAAATAATAACAAACAGAAAACCAAATAAAAAAAGGAATTCTCAAATTTTATTATTTGAACATATTTTGCGCTTGATTTTTTCTTACTAAAGTGATTCCAAATAGTTACTCAGGTGATACTAAATTTCAGCGCCCCCTGCCGGTGAATAGTGTAAGTTTTGATTTCCTATCTCTATAATTATTTGTCTCTGGTTTGTTGTGGTTTCGGTAATCAGTTTGTTTTTAGGAGCGAGTGACTGATTGGGCCTCTCGACCGATCTTAGTGTTGGGGCTGCCAACAACTTCTAGGCCGGATAGCTGATAAACAGCAAGATAAACAACTGAGCTTCAGTGGCTGATTGTATGCTGATTGTCACATACTTCCTGAGACGCATCGGTGTAAGCATGCCATTCAGGTTACTCAGTTGTGCGCCTTCTCACTTTAGCTGCCGGCAGAAGGGTATCTGTCCGACATTACCAGGGGGTACTTGGTATGAGACCGGGAGTAGTGAGCTGCTTGGGAATTTCAGAACAGAGGAATCGCTTCTTGTTTGACAGAAAGAGGGCTTTCTACCTCTGCGAAAGACCCACCCCCCTAGTGGCCCTTTGTTCGTAATGGAACCATAGGACAAAATATATATATATGTATATACATAAATTAATTGATCTTTCTTAAAAAAAGTAAAACTTTGACATTAACTAAAAGAATTTTTTGTTTTAAAACGTAAAGATTACCACATTTTTTGTTAAAAGCTCACGTATAACTTTCTCACGGGAACTATAAAAAACGAGTAAAAGAGTTAAAGTCGAGCATGCCGACTATATAATACCCTACACCAATCTGGCTAAAACCCAACTAATCTTTGGATCCGAAATTCGAATAGGTTAAAATGGACTTGTGTCAAAATTTTCTATAAAATGATAAATGTAGAGAATATCGGAAATATAGCCCATATAGGCGATAGGTCCAAATATGGGCCGATCATATCTAGAATCAATAGGCTTTGTCCTAATAGCATGTGAGTCAGCGAACCAAATTTCATTGAAATAACTTCGTATTTGCGACCTACAGCGTGTAAAGAAGCCAATTTTGGGAGGACCTTTATATGGGCACTAGATCTAAACATGGACCGATTTTAACCAAAATCAATAGACTGAGTCCTCCAATATTAGAACAATTTGACACGAATTACACACCTCTAAAAAATTAAAATTCGCTGCTGTTAGAAGCTTGATATATACTTTTAGTATTTTACTTGCTGATTCCAATTCCCTATTCCGAATTCATCTATCACCTCTCAATTTTGAGAAAATCGTGACTAAAAACACGGAAAATAGCTTTACCGTTATAAGAACAATTTTTTTTAAAAACCACTCTCAGATAAACAATTATTCTATCAATTTTGGGGAACTTGCATTTAAGGATTTAGAATCAGGGTATCAAATTCAAAATGAATCACATGTATCAAAGCTCAAACCGTTGAAAGTTTGTTGAGGTGTGTCATCAAGGATTTGCAGAATTTTTGTACACGTGACGTACAAGACTACTGAATTTAATTCTTAAATATTAAAAAGCCCATAGAAAACACTCGCGAACATAGGCGTACCTATACCATTTTTCTGGGGTGGGCAAGCGACCAATTAACTGTTTATTTCCCCATTCTCACACTCTTAATCCTAAAAAAACACTTTCGGCATTATGCTTACAATTTTTTCACACAAAAACAAAAAAAAAACTTAAAAATGATTCCTTGCCTTCTAATAAAATTTTCATAATTTTCAAAATTAAATAATCCTGCTAGCTTATCCTATGAAAATCGCCATGTTTTTATACAAAACTCTGAATAGTGCATTTATTTTTCTGACGAAAACCTCGTACAAGGAATGTATTCCAAGATATATTCTCAGATTATTATGAAATTTAGATATTTAACAGAGAAAAGAAATCTAAGATCAACCTGTTTAATTCATCCACCTCGAACGAACCCTATCTAACCCCATATTCTGACCACTTTAATTACTGAGATGGACAAAAATAGTGATGAGATGTTCATCTTACAATTTTTGTTTCTACAAAGTGTTGAAATTTTATTAAAATAACATAGTAGTGTTTAGTTTAAAGTAACTTCCTTGGTCCCATTTCACACACAGCAACTTTTGTTGCGCAATTCTTGAGTTTGTGGGAAAGAGGGGAAAGAAGAGTGGTAATTGGTATGGAATTGCTTGTTCTCGGCAATTCGTTTTGTTTTACATTCTACACAAAGTTGGTTGCAGCAGTGATGGAAAATGAGATTTTAGATTTTGTACCAAACAAACAAATTGTACTTTTTTGACCCTTAAGGTACAAAAATGATATATATATATATTTTTTAGATAAGTTACCATCTCTAAAAGAACAATGTAAGATATTATTAATTTTTCAAAATACGTAGATGCTAACAAGGCGGGTTTAAACATGACTTTTTGAATGATACTCACTATATACCTGAAAATTCTCAAGTTTCATGTAGTACTAATAGCACTAAAACTATGTGTATTGAGAATAGCACTGAAATTATGTGTATTGGAGTATATTTTTGGACAGCTACAGTTTTGGAATTGGTTGAAACAAGTCTTGATTCAATTATTTTGCAGCTTTGGGCCAAAAATTGTCATTTAAAGCCAATATAAGAAAATATTTACAAGTTTTGGTAGAATTATTTTCGTCTACGTCGGCAATTCTAATATTTGTTCAAGCTTTAAAGAACATCAAGCTGATATCAATACAAAAATTTTAAATTTGGAATATTTTGAAATTGTATCAAACGAATCGTGGTAGTACCACGATATCAGCGAAAGTTAGAATGTACCAAGAAAAGTACAATTGTACCATCTTTTCCATCCTTGGGCTGCAGGTTTTAAATTAAAGGAAAACGAAAATTGCTGAAAAAAATTTCTCTGTGTGAACATGAAGGCAACTTTAAAAGAGAATTGACAAGAATTGCCGCAACAAAAGTTGCTCTGTGTGAAACGGGACTTGTTAGATATAAACTAATTTTTCGTTTAGAAAACTATGAAATCTAAGATATTTAACTCACCAAAAAAGATTCTGCGTTATTTTTCTATTATTGAACAACGTTGCGGTTCTAATAATTTTTCTTAAAGAAAAACTCTTATGGTCAATTTTATAATCAGAACTAAGATAGATTTGTTTCTTAAATATTTCTTAGGTAAGAATTTTTTAAACAACACAGCATTAATTGATATTAAAAAAAAGTAAAAGTTCGCCAATAAAATCATAGATAAAAGAATTGTTTTTTAAAAATTCTGGGGTGGGCAAAGTCCGCCAATGCTCGCGAATTAACGTGAACCAATGTGAACCAATCATGTTTTAAATATTGCAAAAGTATGTGAGGAACCCCTGAACAACGCACATTTTTGACTCGTAATTAAGAAAATATACAAAATCAGGCACATCGATTATTTTTCTACTCACTTTGATGTGCTGATCACATAAATTGCCTTAATTTAATAATCCATCACAAAATTTCCATTGTTTTTTTTTGTAAATTTATGGACGATCGGCACGAAATACTTATTAATAGTTTAAATAATCCACTTTTATATTATAGACTCACCAAATGGATTTAATTAAATCACCTCGCGTTGTATGCAAAAAGACACAATCATTTTATAGTATTTAGCGACCGCGAATCTTAAAAAAACGACGTGGTCAAGTGTATTATTTTTTTATGACCAGAAACATACAAAAAACCGCGAGAAAAACTTTTAATTTTCCCGTATTGAAAAAAAGAATTTTGGTATTATTTTATTTTATATTTTTCCTTTTGTTTTTATTCTGACATTTCATACTAAGGTAAAATATTGATAAGTTATTGTGGTAAAATTTTCCTAGGGATAAATATTTATTATTAAGTTAAAGTTAACTGCTCGAGATAAGTTAATGGGCCTATATCGCATAACGAAGAGTTAAAAACAACATTCAAAGATGCAAGGATTGCATGCAGTCTTTAAAGAAAAGACAATGACGATAACTCGATGGTGCGGGAAGGCACGTTATATGGGGCAGGTAATGAGGCAAGTAATTTTGTGGCTTTTTATAAGCCACAAAAGTAATCAGTGTATATAAAAATAGAAAACAAATACAAATTAAAAAGTGTACGAATTACAAACATTTTGAACGAAATGAAATGTCTAATAAACTCTCTACCATCGTTTTTAAGAATATTTGTGTTAATATATAAAATACTTTTTAACCGATTCTTCCCAAAGTTGGTACACATGTAGAAAACTGCGAGATATAAATTTTGTTCATACACGGTTTTTTTAAATTTTGCTGTTTTCTTAGCGTAAAATTAATTTTAAACTTTAAACTCGTTTTCTCACAACCCTGAGTTCAAAATCGGCCAAGGCGGGTTACTTTTAATAGAAAAGTGAAATTATATAAATATTGTTATTTAAATTTTTGACAACCGTTCAAATATGCCCTTTAAAATGCTGCAGTTACAGTATTTACCACCTTAATCTTGTAAATATTATCCTTTCTGGTGTAGCTCATTCTAACTAAACTAGAGGTCGCTAAAGTCGCCAATATTTTAAAATCGAATGTAATAAAAAAAAAGATTTTTTTTCATTTTACAAAAAAAAAAAAATTGGTAAAAATCCAGTTTTAAAGATATCTTAAATAATATTTTTTAAAAAAAATATTTGACTATATTCGAATCAGTTAAAAATAATAAAATTGTAAAAAAATCTGTAATTAACATATCAAATTAAGCTTTGAATTTTTAAAATTTTTCTAGTTAAGAATCATAAATATACATTTATTTAATTTTTTAATTAAATTACCAGCGGAAGAAAAAACAGAATCTATTTTTTAACTTAGGACGCACAATCACTAAAGTACTACCGTTAAATTTTAAATATTTTTTGAACTGTTATTATGTCGAAAAAATTTAGTTAAAATATTAATTTTAGAAAAAAAAAATCATTGAAAAACTAAAAATTTTAATTGAAAATCGCTTTGTAGATTATCTGATACAATTTTTTTTTTATTTGTAGTGAATGAATCAATAAAAATAAAAAGGAGTAATTAGTTTTTGATCGACCAACTTGTTATAAATATTATTTTTTCTTATTTAGTTTGTTTCACGTTTTTTTCTGTCGAAAGCGACTACCTGCCGAACTGATACCGGAGTCGAAAAATAAACAACTGCCGAACCGATATTCGAGTCGAAAAACGACTACCTGTCGAACCACTGCACGTGTCGAAGGATGAGCGCCTGCAAAACCAATAGCCGATCAGTGACTTGCCGATAAGTGGTTTGCCGAGCCGAGTGAATTCCAGTGGAGAAAAGAGTGTTGCCATTTGTGAAATTCATTGTATTTGAATTTAAAAACAAATTAAAAGTAATTTTATAAATACTAGATAGGAAAAACTAATTGTTTTTTAATTAACGTTTTCGCGTCCTTAAGTAGACTCTGGAAACGACTGAACTACCTCAGCTGACGAAAAAACTCTGTTATAAATGGCACCCAAGCAGGAACACAATTAAAAAACCGACACCACCACCAGCGAGGATTAATTGAGTCAAAAACACAATGGAAACCCAGTATAAATTTATTCACCAATTACACTCTAACGACCGACACACTAGATTCGATCTAAAGAAAGGGCAGCAAACAGAGCATTGCCGAAAGTGCAGAATACCAACTGTTAGCTTCACCATCGAAATCTGCGCAAACAGTCCCAGTGTAGAAACGGTAATCATACACTCACAATATATTTTCCATAACCGATTGAGGTTTATTTAAAAAGTAATAGGTAAAGTTTGTTTTCAATTGAAGAATCAATTAAAATACATTGAAATATATTGTTAAACTTTTTTCTCAATCAATAAAAAACAAACTAGAAAAAAAAAATATGTATCGTCTGTAGGAGTTGTTATTTTCAGTCAAATATTCTATTTTTAGATTTCAATTTTAGAAAAAAATAATTTAAATAATTTCGTTGTTCTCTGTTAAAAAAAAAAAAATTCAAATATTTTCGGTTTTCGTTTTTGTTAAAATAGTTTGTTTATATACAAAATTATTTCAATTCAAATTACAAGAAATTCTTTACTCATACACACAAACATAGCCAATAACAATATGAACGTGTGTGTTGTGTATGGTGTAGTGTTTTGAAAATTAAACCAAAAAAAAAATCTTTCAAATATGAAAAAACAAACCACAAAATCGTTGTTTTTACGTTTTGTCTGTTAAAAGATTGATGATTGTTTTAATAGACTTTTCAATTATTTTTATTTCTTTTATGGATTGTTTAAACAATGTTTGAAAATAAATAGCAAAATGGTTTGAATATAATGAAAAATCAGTAGTCCTTTTTCAATTGTGTTTTCAATTAATTTAATATGTATTTTAGGTTGTTTTTAAGGATAAAATATTGTGAGTGTATATCTTTATTTTTTGGACTACCAGTAATGCCCCCGACTTACTTTCTGCATTATTTTAAAATATATAATATTGATTTACTAATAACTAGTTACTTGTTCAACTATTTCAAAATAAAAAATAATGCGTTCCCAATAACGACTTATTTTTATCATTATTTCAAACATAAAGTAATGTTTTATATTTTTTTTGTAAATTTTTTTGAATCCTATTTTATTATTTTTTATATGTAACCACATATTAGGCTTGTTTTTTAGTATCAAATATTACATGTCGAGGTAGCTTAGATGGTAGAGCTGTTGACTGACAATATGGAGTCCCAGGTTCGATTCCCGCACGAGCTAATTTTATTAAAAAAAATTTTATAATAAAAAAATATTTTTTTTATAAAACTAATTTTTTAGAAAAATCTATTTTTAGACTCATTATTTTTGTAAGGCGGTGCAATTTTTCTATTTTAGGCATGAGGAACGACCACAAATTTCTCATATGGTAACCGATGCTAATTATACCCGTGGCAACAGTTTCTGGAGGTACAGGGTCCGCCATCTAACGTTTTTTTTTCAACTAGTGCTTATTTCGTGAATGGTAACACTTAGCTCATGTCTGATTTGACAGATAATTAGTTTTATCCTTCCGCTGAACGAATATGGTTGTATATACGCTTGAACAACGCTGGGAAATATTGCGACATTACTTTGAAAATCATGGTAATGTTGCAGAATGTGTGCGAAGTCAATGGCGATCGTTATCGGGCCATGTTGAACGAATTTTTATTCACAAAAATTGAAGAGGACGATATTGGCAACATTTGGTTTCAACAGGACGGCGCTACGTGCCATACAGCCGAAGCTACACTCGATGTTTTGCGCACTGTTTTTGAAGATCGCATTATCAGCCGCAGAGCTGATGTCGTTTGGCCACCTCGGAGCTGCGATTTGACACCGTTGGACTATTATTTTTGGGGTGCCGTCAAAGATAAGTGTTACGCCGACAAGCCAGAGACAATTGACGCTTTAAAGGCAATATTCGTGAAGCCATAGGTGAAATACAGCTGCACACAATCGATAATGTGCTTAAAAATTGGGCCGATCGTGTAGGCTACTGCATGGCCAGCCGAGGCAGCTATATGAATGAAATTATTTTCCATTATTAACCGGAAGGATTGTACTTTCAAATAAAAAAAGAAATTTGAGAAAATATTCAGTAGTTTTTTTTTATAGCATTTTCAAAAAAAAAAAAGTTATTTGGCGGACCCTATATAAGGCAGTAGGACATATACCATAGGGGTCCTCAAGTCGACTCTGGCCACAACTGCCGACGACAATACCCTGTTATAAAATGTTGAATAATTTAATCAGAATTTTGTAAATTCTTTCTATGTAGGTATAAACATGCACATTAGAGCACCCATATGTGCAGAAGTGTTATTTTTTATTTTGGAGATCTTTAAATACGTATACTCTTCATAATATAATAGGAAATTTAGCGCAGAGTAAAAGCAAAATAAGTTTTTTTAATATTTCGTCCATTCCATTACAGAAAGCCCAAAAACTGATTCTGAGTTATAGATTTTTTACATATGTGCACTAGGAAACTAAGTGAATCTTCCATTTTTGGTATAGCATATGTTCAGCGAACTTATGTAAACACTACGGTGTACATTTTTGGGAACTATTTAACCCTCTAACTCTTCAATTAAAGGGACTTTATTGGCCCCGTTTTTAAAAGGGACAAAAACACCCGTAAACTGAAGAGTTAGAGGGTTAAAATGTTCCACAGGAATGATCCTCATAGTGTTTGTAGAATCTTCTACGATGGGAGGAGGAAAAATAAAACACAACCTTGTGTGTTGATGGTTTGTTCGTAACAACCACTTTATTTACAAATTTACAATAATTATATACTAAAAAAATAAAACTAAATATCTTACAACTATATGCCTGCTTAGAATTGGTCTTTTATCTACAGGCTTAATTTCTTAATTTAAGAATACACATTACTTATGTAGTTTCTGTGTACAAAAAGAAATGATCCCACAAGCGAAACAACAACAACAAACATGTCTACTCATATTCAATATATAAACAGATGTTCCTCGTCGCTGCTACCTGTTCTACGTTTGTAGATACATAGATACATAATTAAACAGTGTTTTTCATGAAATGAAAGATTCACATGGTTTCCTCCTAAAATCCAGGTTTGTGGGCATTTGAGCTCCAATTCTGTATAAGTACGAAATTAACCCTTAAACAGATTTTAAGTTTTGACTTATTTCTGGCATTGAACTTCAATTTTCAACTTTGATGTCTTCAGAGACTTATAGTAGAATTTCATGGCAAATATTTTTGTGGAACATTTTAACCCTCTAGTTCCTCAACTAAAGGGACTTTTTGACCCCTTTTCACAACGGCCACAAACGACCCGTAAGTTTAATATTTGTCATAAAATTCTACTATAAGTCTCTGAAGACATGAAAGTTTAAAATTGAAGTTCAATGCCAGAAATATATAAGTCAGAACTTAAAATATGTTTAAGAGTTAATTTCGTGCTTATTCAGTTTGGCGCTCAATAGAGCACCAAAAAAAAAAGGTGATATTTCCCCCTCCCCCCCCATGCACTTTCTGGTAGATTGGGCGTAAAAAATAATATCCCAGCGAAAATTGATCCTCTCGGATTAAAACAGGCCAGTCACCCGCGGCTTTTAGCCCTGAAAATGGACTAAAATTAATTCAAAGTTTATTTGCGCATAACTCTTAAAGTACAGGTTTTACAGAAAAATACTATATAAGCATATCTACTGACAATAATGTGGCTAGCATTTTTCTCATACACATTTTTGATGTATAGATGACGCATCATGGTGATTTATGTGGTTCAAATTAAAGCGGTTTGTATGGTTAAACACAAATTTTGACTTAACCACTTAAATTACCATGACGCTTCATCGATACGTCAACAATGTGTATAAGAAAAATGCTAGACATATTATTCCCTGTAGGTATGCTTATATATTTTTCTGTAAAACCTTTATTTTAAGACTTATAGCGCAAAGCAGCTTTGAATTAATTTTAGTCCATTTTTAGGGTTAAAAGCCGTGGGTGACTGGCCTGTTTTTATACGAGAGGACCAATTTTTGGGGGGATATTATTTTTTAAGTCCAATTTACTGGAAAATGCGTGGGGAGGTGAAAAAAATAACACTTTTGCAAATTCCATATACTTCATGGGTGCTCTCCCAATAAACCATAAAACGATACAGTATCGTTAACGAATTCATATTTAGTATCATATATGCTATCGTTTATGATACAAAAATATGAACTCGTAATGATATCATAATTTTTAAAAATAACGATAAATTTTTGTCGTTTATTTAACCTTCTTTTTATATTTTTAATTCCACAATTTTCTTGAGCGTAAGGTTTGTTTTTTATTATAAAAAGTTTTTTATTATTTTCGATATTTCGCTACTCCATTGTGTAGCATCTTCAGGAAATAAGAAATTAACAAATTAACAAATTATGAACAATTTCAAACTTTCAAATTGTTCATAATTTGTTAATTTGTTAATTTCTTATTTCCTGAAGATGCTACACAATGGAGTAGCGAAATATCGAAAATAATAAAAAACTTTTTATAATAAAAAACAAACCTTACCCTCAAGAAAATTGTGGAATTAAAAATAACGATAAATTTTCTGAAAAAGTCATAGGTGCTTGTTCTAATTTAATCGTTAAAGATATCATATATACTTCTTTATTTCGATATCGTTAATGATATTATATTTTCATCGAATAGTGATAAAATAACGACAAAAATTTTGCAATATGACGAAAATATTATCGCATTGCCTGATATTTTCGATATCATAACGATATCGTTATTTCATGAAAAAATGACATCGTTAACGAATGTGCATTTTTCTTCACATTACCTATTACTTATGAATCGTTAATGATATCGTTCTCGGACAAACGTATCATCGAAATGATATCGTTACGAATTCGAAACGATATCGTTTGGTTTGTTGGGCTAATGCACATGTTATTTTTTTACATAACATTTTGAAAATGGTGTAGTATTTTTTAACTCTCACAAAAGCAAAAGAGTGATAGTTGTAGTAGTCTTACAAGTTAAACTATAATGTATAACCGCACACACAATTCACTACAATCTAAAACACTGCATACAATTACTTATACAATGTTACAACAACATATATACAGATACAAACACTACTACACAGTATACATAATACTACCCTGCAAGCATTTGGAAGATATCTTCCAAGAAGATATTAAAGCGATATCTTCTATTTTTCATTTGAATGAAAATAATCAAGTAGTATTTTAAAATTGTCTACCTTTTATTATTTGGAAGATAATTTGGTGATATTTGGAAAAAAATAATTCAAAAATTGAATTTTTTGTCATAGGTTTTTATGATGATATTGCGGCAATATTACCTTCTTATCATTCGGAAGATAAAGAAAATTTGTTTGAAATTCTTTGTCATTTTGGAAAAAATTAAAACAAAATTTGTATAAAAACAATCAACAAACACGTAGGAAAGAAGTTCCTTGAAAAAATCAAGATCTAATGCGAGGAAAAAATCGGCTACGTTGAAATCAAGATAATTAATGTGTTGGTCAGTGGATTATGTATGCAGATCTTCTTTTTCAGGCTTAAATTTAATAATTAAAAATTAAAACCTTTATATTGTACCGGGGAGTTTATTTGGCGATATCACCTTTTTATCTTCCAGATGATAACTTAGCGATATCGCCGATTTATCTTCCTGGGGTATTGCTTTCGTGTTGCCTGAAAGTATTGCTTTCGGGTAACAGTTATTCCCGACGGAAGAAACTTCCGCAATACGAAATTGATATTGCCGGTAATAAATGTTTTCTTCCTGGCAATATGATCGGGGAATCTTCTTCGTATTGCCATGCTTGCTGGGTAAACATACAACCAAAAAAACCAAAATATTGTACTATGTATACAAACAAATACAATATAGCAAAACTTAATTAGTTTTGTGTTAAAAGTGTGGTAGTTGTTGTCATTTTTTGTATGTTGATTTTTCTTTAAACTATAGGAATGAGCAAATGCGGGTGTGTGTGTGTTTAGTGCATCTATAAAACAACTTACAACAAGAAATTGTTATAGCAAGTAGTTAGGCTAAAAATTGTGAAACAACAACAAAAATAATAGCAACACCAAAAAGGAAAGAAACTAAAACACCATTAACTTAAATAGTTGCAACAACAATGCAGCATAGAAAAACACTGTAAAGTTCGCTTAGAACATTTTCAATTTACACTGCATATATTAAAGCAAACATTATATTGTTGTTTACACATTCACATTGTAAACATAAATGTGCACGTGTTTACTTTGGTTTTCGGTAAATAGAATATCTAAAACCCCAAGGTGTTTTCAGCGAAGTTTATTTACTAAAAGTTATTGCAATACTTAATTATGCGTTTGGTAATAATTATTTATTTTTAAAGAAGATGGTTAATGTATGAGATTGTCTTTAGAAATAGCGATCACGATAGGTGGACAGTAAAAGCCTGCGTGAATGCATTTAAAATATTCTGTGAAACATCCATTGCACTTTCTTCAATTCAGAAATCTTTAATTGAAATTTAGAGAATATCAATTGAAATATAGAAATTATGAATTAAAATAGATATTATGTTTTCTGAATTTTGACTAAAACTTTATGAATTTCAATTGATGATTTACGAATTGCAAAAAGTGTAGTGAATGTTTCATAGCCTGTTTTAAAATCATTTATGCAGGCCTTTAGTGGACAAAAATAATATACATAATTTTGATATGCTATGAGATACGAGTATTCTATACTTACCCTACATGAGACTAAATAATTTATTGAACTGACAAATAATTTTTGTTAGTATCCCAGCAAAATAAGAGATGCCGAAGCAGTAGAAAAAGCACTACAATTGATGATCTAGATGTACTTCTTTTTTAACATAAACACTAATGATTTTAACAATGAGTTGTCCCACTTCAACATTTTTTCAATACTTTTTGAACGAGTGCAAAGGAAGCTCTTTTTAACCAATTAAAAATTAAAAAAAAAAATTCTTCGCCAAATAAATTATATTTTTTTTTATTTTAGAAAAGTTTTTTTATTGCCGCCACCGGGTATCGAACTTGCGACGTCACGATTGCTAGTCTATCGCTCTACCGCTGAGCATGAAAGAAGTGATTTTTTTGTAGTTGTGCAGAATTACTTCTAAAAAAGCTGTAAAAATACACTAACGGATACTTCTTAAGTAGTGAAAGAAGTAGTGTGTAAAGCATTACTTCCAATTTTTTTTGCTGGGATTCTAAAGAATGGCCCAGTTAAAATCGAGGCGATATAAGAAGCAGGCACCGGATTTTACAAACAAAAAACTTTATTTTTAAGTTTTCATCAAGAAATAAAAAAGTATTCTGTTCAAAATAAAGTAAATTTCTAAATTTTTTTTTATATTCATCCAAAATTGAAAATATATTTATCTTTATAAAACTCCATGTAAATATGTAATCTAGAGACCATTTCATACAACAAAGTTTGGTGGCTAATTGCAAAAAAATCGCAAAAAAAGTCGCGGGAAAAAAATTTATAAAAAGGAAAATTCTTACATTAGTATATTTGTTTGCAGAATGAAAATCGCTGATAAGGTTTTTTAATATAATTTTTTTACCAAAATGTGTTTTTTGGCGTTCCGCTAAAATTTCGAGTTTTTTTGGGTGCGGTTTTGCTAAATATAAAAACCGAGAGACTATAATACCCATTTCATACAACAAAGTTTGGTGGTTAATTGCAAAAAAATCGCGAAAAGAGGCGCAGAAAAAAAATTTGCAAAAAGGAAAATTCTTACATCGGTATATTTGTTTGCAGAATGGAAATCGCTGATAAGGGTTTTTAATACAATTTTTTTACCATAAAGTGTTTTTTCGCGTTCCGCCAAAATTTCGCGTTTTTTTAGGTTTGGTTTTGATAAATATGAAATCTAGAGGCTATTATATCCATTTCATACAACAAAGTTTGGTGGATAATTGAAAAAAAAAAAATCGCGAAAATAAGTCGCGGGAAAAAAATCGTTGATAAGGGTTGGCAGGAAAAAGTTACATTAAAATTAGCCCTGGCTTCCCTATACGTCAATTTCCATCAATTAACCATCAGTAAAAATGTTTTAAATTTTTTTCCCTGACAATTTTTTATCTCAAATTCAGATGTCCTATAACATGCAGTGGTTCCAAACCCTAAAAATGGTAATAATTACCCAGGAAAATTTTCTGTTCCAAAGAATCGGTTGTACAATAGCTGCTTTTCATTCACAACCCCTTCTACTGTCGATTCTAACACCGATTCTTTTTGTTTGAAATTGTCCCAAAAGCAACCCCTTCTATGGCTCCAAAGTGGAACCTTTTGCTCTAGAATCAGTTCTGGAACTAGTTCTGGAACTGATTCTACGTCACCCACACCTTCCATATAGGATCCAAGGAACTGGTTCCGGAACCAGTTCCATGGAATCGGTTGCAGTGGAACCAGTTGTAGAATGGGTGTGGTTGGCTACCGATTGTAAAAAATTTTCCTGGGTATGGATCTTCCAAACTAGTGATTCAATCGGAAAAAAATGTTCACAAGAACTGAAGGGAAAGGTCTAGGCTTTTTGAAAATTAGTCTTGTAGCCACCCTGTTTTAGCACAGGGTGTCGACATTGACCATCTCGGGTATACAAAAGCTTTATGGTCGTACAACTTTTACAAATGTGAACCGATTTTGATGATTTTAGACTTAATCTAGGTTACAAGGTAAAGAAAAAGCATTCCACAAGTAGACTAATAAAAAAAGACTCAGGTCAAAATTGTGCTGGCGCAAATACATGTACTATTTCCTGTTATTTAAGCAGAACTTTGACCTATTTGTGCGGGCTTTTTAAGAGCAAATAACAGAATAATTAGTTCAATTTAATCAGAACGCATTTAACAGACATTTGTACTAACTTTTTTTTATGAGTTTACCATAGTAGCTATTATAGTTTAAAAAATATTTAACTTTGAATTTAAAAATTTGAAAAAAAATCTTCATTATCAGAAAAAAAATCTGAAATTTTGTTTTGTCATTGCCATGACCTTTCTAAATTTCAGAATGAAAACTTTTGCAATTATATCAAGGCGTTTAGCAGTGATAGATTTTGAAATCAAATCTTTTAAGTGTGCCCTGAAAATTAAATTTTTTTGCAAATAGATATGTAATCTAGAGACTATTATAACCGTTGCATATAACAAAGTTTGTTGGATAAATAAAAAAAATGGAGAAAAAAGTCGCGGGAAAAAAATTTGCAAAAAAAATTGTTTTATTCGCTTTTATCTCCAAGTTATTAAAACGTATTTTTAAAATATTTTTCAACATATTTTAAAGGAATAAGAATATGCTTTATAATGCATGCACCCTACGCCCAGCATTTGTCGAAAATTATGAATTTTTGAACAAAATGTAATGATTTTTAATGTGATAAAAAAAAACCACGCCACTTAGAATTTTTTTTTAGTTTTAAATCATAAACAAACATGCTCCAAAGTATTTGCCCCTAAATTTCCCGCCGCGCGCTCAAGAACATAGACAGGGTAGCAAATTTTGTGGAAACGGTCATATTTTTAAAAGCATTTTCTTTATTTGTAAAAAAATGTATTAAAATTATTTATTTTTTTGTAGAATTTGATTTATTAAATTAAAATTAAATAAATATAAATTAAAAAATAAACAATTTGCATACGTTGCAAAAATAGTATCATTACTGTTAATAGTTGTTTTTATATAGAAAGTCGAAGTTCTATGCAATATTTTGAAATAAAATGGATTGCGTTTTTTTTTTTGGTTTTTTACCGCTTTAATATTTAAAATAGTGAAAAATTGATTTATTTCCTTATTATGAAATAACATAATAAGTACTTTTTTCCAAAAACTGCCATTTCTCTTCATCAGGATATTCCCCTAAAAAATACTTCACAGAGTTTTTGCTTTCAAAAAATATTCCACGCCTTCAGGAATGAAAAGACTCGTTTCGGGGATTTTCCAGTTCCCATCATCAGTTTTCTTAAGACACTGGTAGCATTACTGCAATTATAAAACATCAAATTTCTTATTGACACACAATTTGCTAACCAACTAGATAAGAGCAGAAAAAAATATGTAAGTAAATATCTTTTCGAAGTTTTGGCAAGCATAACCAAGCAAGGCATGCCACGCATGGCAAGGATGAAAAAAAAGTGGGCCGGCCTCATTGGCGTACCTAGACCATTTTTTTGGGGTGGCCAAGCGACCCTTAATTTTCTGCTGTTTACTTGCCCAAAAGTGCATCTATTTTTCTGAAGAAAACCTCGTACAATGAATGTGTTCCAAGCTATATTTTCAGATTATTATGATAGAGAAAAGAAATCTAAGATCAAACTGTCTAATTCGTCTACTTCGGACGAATCCTTTCTAACCCCATATTTTGATCACTTAAATTACCGAGGTAGTCAAAAACAGTGAGATGTTCATCTTACAATTTTTTTTTCTCCAAAATTTTGAAATTTCATTAAAATAACATAGTAATGTTTAGTTTTCAGAAACTTCCTAGTTAGATTTTAACTAATTATTTATTTAGAAAACTATGAAATCTAAGATATTTAACTCGCCAAAAAAGATTATGCGTTATATATCTATTATTGAACAACTTTGCGATTCTAATAATTTTTCTTAAAGAAAAACTCTTATGGTCAATTTTATAATCAGAACTAAGATCGATTTGTTTCTTAAATATTTCTTAGGTAAGAATTTTTCAAACAACTTTCTTATTTAAGAAATATTTAAAACAAAAATCGATCTTAGTTCTGACTATAGAACTGACCCTTCGATTGCAACAACTTAGCTGCCTAGGAATCTAGTAGAGATTTTCCCAAACCAAAAACACAGGATTAATTGATATAGAAAAAATAATATTGTAATACTTTTTGCCATCAAAATTATAGATAAAAGAATTGTAGGTAGATTTTTTTAAAATTATGGGGTGGGCAAAAATCAGTCTAGGGTGGGTTTAGCCCACCCCAGAGTGGCCTAAGTCCGCCAATGGCCGGCCTAGAAAAAGTTATGAAGCTGTCTAGATTAGGTCTAAAAAGGCGAAACAGGAAGAAATTGTAAAAACACACTCTGCTGATGAAATAAAGGATTCTTTTAAAGCGGCTTTATTAACACGTACACACCCAGGAACATTTTTTACAATCGGTAGCCAACCACACCTATTCTACAACTGGTTCCACTGCAACCGATTCCGTGGAACTGGTTCCGGAAACAGTTCCTGGGATCCCATATGGAAGGTATGACTGACGTAGAATCAGTTCTAGAACTAGTTGCAGAACTGATTCTAGTGCAACCGGTTCCACTTTCAAGCTATAGAAGTGGTTGCTTTTGGGACAATTTCAAACAAATATAATTGGTGTTAGAATCGGCAGTAGAAGGGGTTGTAAATGAAAAGTAGCTATTCTACAACCGATTCTTTGGAACAGAAAATTTTCCTGGGTAGACATAGAAAGTACATATAGCAATTATCAAGAACTATAGAATTTAGGAAGTGCCCACAGTACTTAGCAAGTTCCGTGGTTCTTGTAAGTACCTTGGTACTTAGCAATTACCAAGTAATTGTTCCAACTAGTTGTACTTAAGTATCAAGTACATGCCAACTACTTATACTAATTTTTTTTAAGTACATGTACCAAGTATTTGTATTTTACTTGTATTGAAGTACTGAGGTACCAAATATTTCCCGACTATGAGCAGCATTACCTATGGGCATAGGTAATAAAACTATTTTCCTTAATTTCATACAAAGAAAGGGTACCTATGCCAGCCATGGCAATATAACTTATACTATATCCCAGTGAGTAGTCTATAATATAGACCTTTTAAAATAGATTGTTCAATATATCTTCAACACTTATTCTTAAAGTAATATGGGTTTTCATATAGATTAAACACAAGAATTAAACAAGTAAACCTTCTTTTTTTCTTTTTAGTTTGTTTTATAAAACTATAAAGTTGTAATATAATTTTGTTGCAAGAATTATGACTTTTAACTTTATAAATGAGTGGTATTTGAGAATTAATGCTATTCATTATAACATAAAATATTTTTATGTTAAAAACATTTTTAATGAATTTACTTTTTCCACAAGAAATATGTAAAACTATTCTTTAACCATAACATTTGCCCTCGCACACACACAGATATGCATTCATATACATTTTTGTGTGTATTTTTTGTCTGTGTATGTATGTCTGTAGGTATGCATGCATGCATGAACATGCATAACTCTATGGAATTTGCAATTGTAACTTTGTGTAAACCACAATTTCCGTATTGGAGTTTACGCAACAATGTCCTGTATTAATACAGTACAAGTTTATACAATTTTTTGTTTTTGTATATTTTTCGACGATATTTTAGTGGCAGCTATGAACCAGCATACAAACGAACAACACATGTTAAGGACATGTGTTGAATATGTTTTTCGAGTGTAGTTGTGAGTTGTATATTTAAAGGAATTAATACATTTAAAGTTTTTCAAAAAATCAAATTTAGCATTTATACATATGTAAGTATGACACATCTATTATAGACAATCACTTAAATAATAAGTTGAAAATTGATAATAGGGCTAAGTCCACTTTGAATAGCGCGGATAAAGCCAGAAAAAGTATCTAAATGCTGACAAAGGAAATGCAACTGTTGCGGTAGAAAAAAGTGATTATGTTGCTGGAATACAAAAATGGCATTATTTCTGATACTGATGAATTTAAACTAAAAACGGAGACGGTAATACATAGCTCCAAGAATATATGGACTTCTTAAAATCCGTGAGGAAAGTTATCCATTGAGGCCTATTTCCTCATGCGTAACTGCACCTTCGAGTGAACTTTGCAAATATGTGGCAAATGTGTTGAAGAATATTACAAAGAACTCAAAATATAATATTCGAGATTCTGTATAGTAAGATAAAAAACTTGACATTACTTGATATTGTTTTTAGGTATTGTCAATTCAATTCAATTTATTTCTTATAATATTTATATTATTTACATTTGACTTAGAAGCAAAGAGTTAATGAACTTCGTTCCTCTTCTACTTAGATGTATAAATATATTTTTTTAATTTATGAAATTTATGTACATTATTATAATTAAATATTTCTATAAAGCAATATCAATAGCCGCATTTTCTAATCACTTGGATTTAGTAAATCCAAAAAGTAGTTCAAAAAGTGCTCAACAGATGGGGTTAGATTCTACCTATTTTAAAAAGAATTTTCTGTCCGACACTTCTTTCACCCTAATTTTTAATACTGTATTCGATGATGAAGGATTTTACTTTAACTTTTAATTTTTAATTATATTTTATATAAAACAGCGATAAACAGTCTGCCTTTTCAGT
Organism: Leucophora obtusa; assembly: GCA_949987735.1. NCBI lineage: Eukaryota > Metazoa > Arthropoda > Insecta > Diptera > Anthomyiidae > Leucophora > Leucophora obtusa. Next base: position 99,715,908 of record OX465297.1, on the reverse strand, counting down.
TTTATCAGTTCAATTTATATTTTTACACAATTGAAATAATCCACTGCAATATTTAATATTCACTAATTGGATTTAATTAAATTACTTACAGTAGAGTGAAAAATTACCATTTCTGTTTCAGTTATTTCTCCATGTTCAAGATGAAAAATATGTATTTGGTGAGGTGTAGTTTTTTTTCTAAACATATTTTATACAAAAAAATTTAAGATAAACCTTTTATTTGTCAGTTTTGCAATTTTTTGGTTTCTCTTTTAATTTTTATTCGTATTTTTTTCTGACATTAAATTAATAGGCTGTTTCACTTATTTGCATTTTTATTGCTATGTGTAAACCCAGATAAATAAATCCAACTTTTTTTTTGGATTTAATAAATCAACTTTTTGTATGAAAAATACTGCAGGTTTGTTTAACTTTAAGTTAAGTTAAAGAAACAAAAGGAAATGTCAAAAAAATGTACACAAACAGCAACAATTTTTTGGGTTAACTATTAATTAAAGTTTAAACCTGAAGTATGAGACCCACCGTTAATATTTTGAATATAAAAATATTATTATACCAAAAAAAAAGGGGTTTGCCGATGGGATCTGCAGCCTCTCCAATTGTGACTGATATAGTGATGGAGAAACTGCTTGACACCTGTATGGAAAAAAAAATACTATTATACCTAAGATCATTACAAAATATGTGGATGATATATTTTGTGCAGTTCAGTATAGGGCAATAAATAAAAATTTGACAGAGGCTATTAATTATAGAGATAGGATATCAAAACTTACAATACCTACTCACCGGTAGAGGGCGCAAAAATTGTGTGAGTGGAGCTACGTTTGAACTGAGAATACTCATCTACAGCATTACACCACCTGGGGACTAATAGTGACATTGTCGAAAACGTCGGAAATCTACCAGTTGTACGGGGTGTTGTCCTAAATAATGGATCTAAAAGTGGGGAAGTAAAACCAAGTCTCGTTTCACTCTCAGCTTATTCAACCACCAGTGCATGAATATTACAGTACACGGGTGGGAGCCGCATAGTGGAAATGTTGGGAGACTAGTTGCGAAAATTGATGGGCTGGTGGCAGGTCTTATATACAAAAGGAAATTGTATCGATGTCAAAGGAGATACAGGCGATATTCATGCAGGTGTCAGATGAGCTTAAGAGCCAATCTGTAGACTGTGTGAAACCGATAATGTGAAGCACAGGTAGTCAAAGGGAAGAAGTTTTTTTTTCTCATAATTTTATTTATTGAATCTTCACAACAGTGAATTAACAATTAGTTTAACAAATCTTAAGGACTAAAGCTAAAATATTAAGCCCAGCAGGTGCCAGATAAAATTTTAATTTTAAACATTAAATATTTTTTTAATTAGATTCAAAGTAAATGTATATACATAGAAAGATTAAAAAGAATAAATTAGAAGTTTAATTTTAAAAAGATCGAAAAAAACATATATTTTATTTTTAAATAGAAATTAAAAACCAACATTTTGTTAAAAAGGATATACATTTATTCTATAGAGCCAAATCAGCGGTAGTCCTTCGTAGAAGGCGTCAGTGTCCTTGATCCTCAAGCAGTTTACGAGCCAATGAATTTGGGTGAAGTTGCAGCCTCTTTAAGTACTTTTTATCTCGCGATTTCGTCATTAACGGTGGGAACATTAAAATCCGAGTGTATGTTCACATTTCTTATATACCAAGGTGTGCAAACAATGGTTCGCAAAATATTGTTCTGCTTCCTTTGAATTTTTTGAACATTTGATGCAGACGCAGTGCCCCAGAGTTGGATGCCGTAGCACCATACAAGATTTAACCGGTCCATAAGAAGTGGACCGGTTAAATCTTGTCCAACTGGAAACTCCAAAGCGAAAAAGGGACAGTCACTTAAATTACTAAGATGAATAGAATACAACAGCTTAGTCTGTCAAGTAGCCCAGGAGCTGCTCTATCAAAGTGAATTGAATGTAGATATTGCCATACATGGGACTAATTAATTAGGTGGACTAATTAATTGATGATTTCATTACCATTGCATTGATATCAATTGTAATGAAATTATTTTCATTACCAATTTTTTAAATAATGGTAATGATTCGAAAATTTAATTTCATTGATTAATGACAATGATTTTAAATTTCATTACCATTGATAATGAATAAATTAAAAAAATTAATTGCCATTGACAGAAAGACATAAAAATGGAGTAAAACTCACTGAAATGGAAGATGGAATATGCTCATTCAGGCTCATGCTCATTTGAAATTAAATATTACTTTCCATTCCATTGTTATTTGTATCCAGGTAAAGTTTAACGGAATGGAATGGATCCTCCTTAAAAAATTATGTTTTATAACTTCCCCGGCCAAACCCGTTGTTCGTTTTCATTTGTCTGAATTTTTTTGTAAACAAATGGTTTTTAATCAATTGTAATTAGTTTTTTAATCATTAGTGTAATTTTATCACCATTAGTAATGATTTTTCTAATGAAAAATATTTCATTACCATTAAATGGTAATGAAATTTTTTTCATTTTCATTAGTATGAACTAATGGTAATGAAATTTCAATGGTAATGAAAAATTCCCATGTATGGATATTGCATTGTATGGAGTCCGCAAACTGGGTATCTGATAGTTCGTGTACATCAGAAATCTGGTCGGTCAGCACGTTGACATTGACGGAGGCAACAAAACTGTAGATACATTAGAGCTACTGTGTCTAGTTTCGCACCATACAGCTGCTTTATCCTACCAAGCAATTGCATAGAGGAGTTTCGGACTATAGTTGACAACATTGTCTCTAACGCGATCACCAGGAATGCTGTGTTGATAGCTGCTGACTTTAACGCATGGGCCTAAGAATGGGGTTGTCCGAGGACGAACGCAAGGCGTTTTCCTTTTAAGGTATTGTGCTTGTGAACATTGGAAACCAACAAGTGTTCAATAGAGGGTCGATAATAGACATCAAGTTTGACGGAAGTAGCACCGCAGGTCGGATAAATTGGAGTGTATTTGGCCATTATACTCACCTGTGATCATTTTGCTATTATCATTAATATAGCACGTGAATGACGTCACGTGAACTTACACACACGCAGACTGACAGGTTTGAAAGCCAATACGTTTGATAAGGATATCTTTGCAATCTTAATGGAAGGTATGACTCTTAACGGCTAAGCGGAAATTATGGCCTGGCAGTTAACAGAACACAATACCCAAGAATGCAATGCATCCATAGTAAAAAGGAAAAAAAATCAGCGAATAAGCAACCAGTTTACCGGTGGAACGATGAAATTACAAGTATGCGCTTGGAATGTATAAATGCAAGGAGACAATGCACAATATCAAGGGGTAGATGGGTATTACAATTTTTTTTGGCAAGTTCATCGTCGTTGTGGGGAAATAATTTATCGCTGGTACTCCAATCTATCCATTGTTGTTGAAAGAAATGCTAAAGAAAAGGTTCCACTAACTAACCATTAGGGAACCGCCATCGAAATTTCTCTTTGAGAAATACATGGGTTCCTTTCTCAAATCTCGCCAATACTCTCTTAAACCATCTGGACGATCAAGATTAAATTTTTTTCATCAGAAAAAACAATCTTCAAAACAAGAAATTAGAAAATTGGTAAAATTGATACCTTATGCAAGTTAGTTAAAAAATTATTGAAATTCGTACCTGATGTCAGTTAGTTGACATGTGTTTTCTCGCAAATTCCAACCGTTTTATGGCATTCAAACATGTAGCTTTCTTTAATTTAGCTCGGATAATGTGGGGCTCTACTTTAATGGCTCTCAAAAGCGTACTTGTTGACGCATTCAAGCTCAATTACATTTTTATCATATTAGCCCTTCATACAGTGTTTGAAGTAATTCTGGAAATTTTTGGTCGAACATAGCTTTTATTTTTACCATAACTTTTGCGATCTCTTAAATAATTTTGCACCACTCCGAGCGAAAGACCCAATTTTCGTGCAATTTCTCGAATCCCCAATTGCTGGTCAAAAAATGCACCATCTGACCCTTTTCAAGTTCAGACAAATCTTTTCCTAGTTCTATTTTTCTCAAATTGAATATGGCGTAAAAAAATTGACAAAAAGAACAATGCGTTAACGATTGCAGATTTATTAGCACTGACCTTATCATTTTGACCCATTTCAAAATGCACGTTATTAATATTTTGATTTATAAATTGAACTAATAACGGTAAACAAATGTAATCAAATAATTTATATATAAACAAGTTTTGAGCAACACATTTTTTTAGGTAACGGTACTATTCAATACTCTTTGTGTTTTTGCAGAAACATACATATATGACGAGCACCTTACTCCTGACCACTTGAAAAGTGATTTAGCCGGGTTTGTTAAAACAAAGCACAAGAGCAATAAAAAAAAGAAACAAAAATTGTGTTTCATAACCTGATTTTTTGAATAAATTCCATTCCAATGACTCCATTTCAGAGGGGAGCATCCCCTTCAAAATATCCCAAAAATGTGTTGGGCCATAAGCACTCATATTTCGCTTTAAAGCACCGTAAGTTGTTTGAGTTTCACGTGAAAAAACTGTTATACTCCATATAAAAAAAATAATTTTTCACGACAATGAGTTTCACGTGAAAATTGTGTAGACTTTGTTTTCACTCAAATTTATATACAAGACTATAATTTTTCTGGTGAAAAATTGGTATTTTGTGTATATTGTAATTGTGTCTTTTTTATAAAATTAAAAAATGTTAATTTTTATAATTTAAATCGCAGTATGAAGCCTTTAAAGTTCGAGTGAAAAGTGTCCACATGATTCACAATGATGGAGTACTCCACTGTGCAGAGTGGATTTTGTTGCTTTCTTTTTCGCACTTACATATTTTTTGTATCATGCCATCTCTATTTTAGTACACTCCACTCATTGTAAATGTGGCTTAAGAGTTGAAAAACTCCAAACAAATTTTTTTTGGAAAGTTGCGTACTTCTACTTGCTGAGTTTGATCGCTCGTATCGGAAATCTATGTACCTGTCACCTTTCACCACTTTAGCAGTCCTTCATGGACAGGTGATTTTGGTGTTTCTCGTTATCGGGGACAATATCTAAAGCCATTTCCTAATACCTCAGGGGCTTTACACCGCCTTAAAGTTGTAATTATATTCTGGTAGTTAAGTTTATTTTTCTTAGGCCCGATTACCGAATGCCCAGTTAGGCTGTTACTGGGACTTTAACTGACAAATTCTTTTATAATTCTTTAAATTAATTCCTTTAAATAGCCTGCTGTTTGTGAGTCTGAAAAGCGTAAATAGGAAAATGGAAGAGTTTAAAATATTTGTTGAATAATAAAAAGAAGAAAAAAAAAACTAACTAACACCAACTAAATGCACATAATGAAACTAACGACAGCCATGTCGCACTCTTGTACTGATTGTGAACATTAGAAAATAAAATAGAAAGTTAAAAAGAAAAAGGAGGGAAAAATTTAAAATTAGAAAAGTGGAACTAAATGCAAAATGTAGCATTCAATGACACCTGCTGGAGATGTTGTGTTTTGTTGCCACTGCTTTTGAATGGTTTAGTGTTGAAACTAAAATATACATACATATTTATGTGAAATGTACAAATGTTGTGCGTATGTGTGTGCCTGTGTCATTACTATATGTGCAACAGAAGAAAGCAAAAGAAAAAAAAAACAATATACAACCACAAGCTTAGTTGGCAGGAAAAAGCGACAACCAAAAATGAATCACGGAAATTGTTTTAGTTGCATTTCAACTAGAGGTTACGTGCCGCATGTTACGCTCATTCATTCATTCATTCATTTAATATGCACCAAAACACCCTTTATGGTCTTTATATCTTCTTGTTGTTATTTTCTCCCGCCAGCCTTATACAATAGTACATGAGGCACAAAACTAAAATCTTACACTTAAACACTCACAAAAGTATGCTATGTATTTCTATTGTTTATTTTTTATGTTCCGTAGTTTTTCTACTTTTTGCTCATGTTTTTCCATCAACAGAATGGACTTTATACAGCTGTTTTGTGGCATTTAGCTCCCGTCTCTGTATTTTTATATGCTGTGATTGGTGGCTAAGGGAGGAGCAAAAAAAAAAAAAGACCTAAGAAAATCTTAAGTTCATTTTGTGGAAAATATACTTTTGGGTTGTTATTTTTTTATGCATAGCACCGCAATTTTCTAACGTGAATTGTCAGTGAATGTATGTTTGTGTTTGTATGCGTCGATATGTGTTTGTTTCCTTTAAGTAAATTATATGTACGTGATAATTTGTGTAAATGTGTTATTTTTCATTTAAATATGGACTTGATATGCAGCTCAAATCTTTCTTTGAACAAAAAATTATATGCTAAACGTTTCCTAGTTTTGCAAATGTTTCTATCATAGTTATAGCCCAAGGAATTAATTCATCCCAGAATTATATTTCAAACTGTCTAAAATCGACAATAAGTAATTTATCTCACGCAAAGTATAGAAAGTCATTAGCAGATATGTGGTTAAGTAACTACGAGTACCGAGACAGAAATAGGCAACTGTACCAAAAATAATACACTGGCGGAGCACTGATTTTATATGAAATATTACACTAGTTCCATTCCGTTCACGAATATTCAATTTTTTTCTTGTTTTTTTTAATAAAATTTTTTTTTTTATTAAAAATAGCATTGTTAAATTTCGTTGATGTTAGTCTAAGTTGAGTTGTTGATACGAAACTCGATTTTCTTTCAGCGGTCACATAAGTAGACAACATTAAAATATTAGCCCACACAAGACGAAATACACTTTGTAGCGAAAGCCGAAAATACGTATTCTGTATTGCTGGTCTTGTCGAATTCTTTCAAATATATTTTTGTTCTTTGTAATTTACTTGTAAAAATTGTATCATCTTTCTTGGATTTGAAAATAATTTAAACAGAAAGTGATATTAATTTATGATCTAGAGTCAAACTAAAAAGAACATTCATTTACTTAAAAATAAGAGATCAACTAAATATTCCTCCATTCATAAATTATTTATTCTTAAAAAAGTATTCCATTAGTTAGTAAATTTTAATGAACTAAAGAAATAAAAATAATTCATAATAAATTTCCTGATCTTGTAAAATTTTAAGAGTGTACTATTTTTCTATAATTTCTTAAACAAAGCGATATCTACCTGCTTTGTTAAAATCTATCATGCTACTAAATGGAATATTTTGATTTGTTATGCTCTTAGTTGAGAGTTTTGTTGCTATTCGTGTTGTGTACGTCTGAAAAGCCGGTTATGATCGGCCACTGGTAGCTATGGGTGCCGACCACTGATTTAAAGTGAGTAAATATGTATATTCCAGCAACGTCCGGCATTCAATTTTGGCCAATTTTTAATTTTTATGTTATTATCAAATAAAAAAGTTAGTGCTTAATTTTTCAAAAAATCATTCTGTAACTTTTATAAAAAGTTTTAAAATAAAAATAAAAAACAACAGAAATATATATAGTAAAATATAAAAATTGAAAAAATTAAAATCTTTGCCAAACTTTGTGATTTTTTAGTGCAATATGATTTATAAAATATAGTGCATTATTGAAATATTATAATTAAATAAATTTGGGTGGTGACTTTTTTTTTACAAATATAACAGTTACTTTGGGTCTCTGATTTTTAGAGTCAATATTTTTTAAACACTGGTAAGGATATATTATGTAAAAACATATTTTTTGATTTTTTGTATGTTGTCAAATAAGCTTACTTGTATGCAGCAGGTCAATTATGTTTCTATCTATTAAATATTACATGTCGATATAGCTCAGATGGTAGAGCTATTGACTGGCAACCTGTAGACCCAGGTTCGATTCCCGCACCAGCAAATTTTATTAAAAAAAAAACAAAAAAGAATATTTTTTTTTATATAATTTTTTTTTAATCTATTTTTAGACTCATTATTTTTATCAGTACTAGTAAGCACAAGGGTAACGATATATTTTTTGATTTTTCGTATGCTGGTGTGTAACCATAACTCATTATTTTTGGCGACATTTCTATATAAAGTTAATAAGAAATGAATGGGGGAATATTTAGTTGATCTCTTATTTTTAAGTAAATGAATGTTCTTTCAATTCTTTCAAATATATTTTTATTCTTTGTAATTTACTTGTAAAAATTGTATCATCTTTCTTTGATTTGAAAATAATTTAAATAGAAAGTGATATTAATTTATGATCTAGAGTCAAACTAAAAAGAACATTCATTTAGTTAATAAGAAATGTAATAACAAAAGTAACTAGTTACCATTACCAAGTATATAGTTACATAACCACATATCTGGTAATGATTTTCTACACTGGGTTATGTAGTTTCGCTGCGATTTTCCATTTAGGTTACTAATTAAATACTCACTGTACCTTTTAAGATACAATCACAAAACAAAAATCCTACAGCTTTATTTTGAGCTTAGTTAAAATGGGAACTTCCTTAATGCGCTATTAGAACCCAACCCAGCAAAAAACCTGCTTCGCTGAATGCAGCTTTGTAAGGGAATAAATAAAATTAATACCTTACTGCTGCTTACGGAAGGCATGATTTTTCCAGGGCCCGCTTGGAAGCACGTTGTTTTGTGAGAAAAAGCGCATTATTCGCTGCTGAAAAATTGCAGTAAATTCATGTTTTTCGCAAGTGCATTTAACCGCAAATAAATTCATGCACTTTTTTTTGGAAAAAGTGCTTTTTTTTCTGCTAAAAAGATGCAGTAAATTCATGATTTTCATTGTGCGCATTTAAACGCGACTTCTTATGAAAATAAATGCATTCATTTGCCGACTTCAAAATGCAGACTGACTCATGTTTATGTGGCGTCTATACATTAAACTCTACTAAAGAAGGGTAAAACACGATTGAGATGACTCAGATTTCGTGCGCATTAATCTTTGGATAACTTGCATTTTATTTTACTCCCTTACAACCTGCTTCGTCGTAAAGGAATAGCGTAGTACTATAATTTTTTAATAACTTGCTTACGATTTGCTTCGTTTAAGGCAGTTTTGCAGGATATACAATCAAATTTCAAAATTTTTTGTGTATTGTATACGCATAAAGTGGCGCAACTCTGTGAAGCAGAATTTGTAGCGCATTTTTAAGCGCTTCGTATTTTTTTACTGCTTCCAAAATACTAAACATTTTTTGCTGGGAAGCTGGGAATCGTTCTCTAATGAAATACAATTTAAACGAGTAAAAAGGTTAAAGTTGGGCATGCCGACTATACAACACCCTACACCAGTCTGGTTAAAAGCCAACTAATGTTTGGATCCGAAATTCGAATGGGTTAAAATGGGGCTTGTGTCAAAATTTTCTATAATGTGAGTCAGCGCACCAAATTTTATTAAAATATCTTAATATTTGCGACCTGCAGTTTGTAACCAAGCCAATTTTGGGGGGACCCTTATATGGGCACTAGGTCTAAACATGTACCGATGTTCACCAAAATCAATAGGCTGCGTTATTGGGCTGACATAAGTCGGTGTACCAAATTTCATCAAAATATCTTAATATTTGCGACCTGCAGCGTATAAACAGTATAATTTTGGTAGGACCCTTATATGGGCACTAGGTCTAAACATGGACCGATGTGCAGCAAAATCAATAGGCTGCGTTATTGGGCTGACATAGGTCGGTGTACCAAATTTCATCAAAATATCTTAATATTTGCGACCTGCAGCGTATAAACAATATAATTTTGGGGGGACCCTTATATGGGCACTAGATCTAAACATGGACCGATGTTCACCAAAATCAATAGGCGTCGGCCGACATAAGTTGGTGTACCAAGTTTCATCAAAATATCTTAATATTTGCGACCTGTAGAGTGCGCACAAGAATGCATTGACAGACAGACAGACGACGGAGGACAGACGGACATCGTTAAATCGAAATAAAAAAAATTCTGAGCCGATCGGTATACTATAAGGTGGGTCTAGGACCAATATTTTTTGGTGTTACAAACATCAGCACAAACTTATAATACCCTGACCACATAGTGGTGTAGGGTATAAAAATAAAACTTAAAAGTGCGGGATTCACAACAGAGGGCTTATCTTTTGCACATGGTTTGTGTCGTTGATAACTTATATGGCATTTTGGAGGGCAAACATCTGTCCTTTATTTTCACTTTGTCATTGAAGGAAATTGTGTAAACAGCAAAGTTTTGTTATGCTTCGAAAATGTTAAATTTTGTGCCAACAAAGCATCATTTTCCGGAAGTTTTCCTTTACTTCATCAATTTAAAAAAGAAGTGCAGCTGAAACACATGGATTGTTTACCGAAGCTTATATTGAATATGTTCCATACACTGAACCAAAAGTCGTAAGTAAAATCATCATACAAATTTTGTTACTTTTTGATGAAACGAATTGTTAAAACAATATCTATTTTATTCAAATTGATGTGTGTTTTTTTGAAATCAACTTTTTTATTTAAATGTACCTACACACTTATTATCGTCAAAAATACTCTACGAAGCAATTGTTGTATTGATAAATTTTGTTCAATTTATTAACAAAATTTAATTTGTTAACTTTTAAAAATTTTGGTAAAAAGGCAGTAAAGTAAATTTGACATAATTTTTCATCAGTTACCAAAAAAAAAAATTATTAAATTTGTCGAAAAAGACTTAGTCGCGTCATTCCTCTTGCCAGCGTGTGACAGTAGGCTGGTTCATAAAAAAACAAAACTTGTATTTTGGTATGGGTCAGCCCGAATATATATTAAGCACCGTGAAAAATTAACATATGATTTTTTAAAAATTTTTATTAAGGTTTAGGGGTTGCTACCGGGCCCTAAAGTTTGGTATTTTTGAGAAAAATCGCTTCATCTATTCTTTTTTTCATGAGTGTGTATTAAAGAAAAATCCAAAATTTATTTTTGTGAACGCCATTATTGAATGAAGAATTGTAAAAAAAAAAATTGTGTAAGATTTTTTCCAAAACTTCTTTCTGACGCGATTTGGCTACTCTTGTCCGACCGTCCGTCTGTTTATACACGGAACACGGTGCAAAAATTAATAACATTAAACACGAAGGTATTTGCTTTACATTCGTCTTCCCAGGAAAAATTTTTGCAGTCGGTTGCCAATCACGCTAGTTCTGGAAGAGATTCCACTAGAACCGATTCCATGGCACTAGTTCCGGAACCCGTTCCATGGATCTTATATGCCGTTAATCCGAACATTATGTGCTTCAGATCTCTAATTAATTTCATGGTTCTATTTCTTCTGATTACAATAACATTTAAACCATATATTTGGCATTGAAAATCTACTATGGAACAAATATTAAAATTTAAATTTATCGCTTTATTTAGGCGATATAGCACAACAAAGGTTGAAGACGTATCTGGAAATCCAGTGGTCAAATAATTTCGGTTTTTGCTGTAAATAACACTATCAATAAAATAAAATTACGTACCGAAAATTGTTGATCAATTGTTGTTATTTCAAAAGTTAAGGCGATAAATTTGGCACTAAACATCAATTAAATTAGTTCTGCTTACTACTACCTCTGAGTATATAATCTGTGTTTAATTTTAAGAAAATCTGTTGGCTAGTTTTTGAGTTAGAGCGATATTTGTGAAACTTATCCTGGCGTTATCCTGTGAGTCCTGGAGAAAAATTTATAACTGATTTTACATTTAGAGACTCTAAACTAGCTTTGTTATTATCGATAATGTACGCCAGATCGTAAATGTATTTTTGGCAATTTTTCAAATATTTTTTTCTGTTTTAAAAAGTTAATTTTTTCAAATTTTCTAAATTTTAGCTTTACATGCTTCTCGTTTCAAAACCGTTCCTTATATAAAAAAAAAAGTCTGAAGGCAAAAAAGTAGATAGTTAAGTTTTCTATGGATGTAATACAACTTGTTTAATAAAATATTGTTATGTAGCCAAAAACTATTTAAAATCTGATGACCGCCTTTAGGCGGCCTTGTGCATTAGAGGGTTAAATCAGTGTTGTCTCAAAAAATTACATATGAGAGCTCTCAATAATTAATTAATTTTAATTGGGAAAATTTCTGACAAGCCTTATGGTTCCTATAATAAAAAACCCTTTGATAAAACATTAATTCTACACCCAGAGAAATATAACATTTAATGAAAGTTTTTACTAAACTAAGAAGTTTTTCTCACGAAGTGAATGAAAAGTTTCTTAAATTTTATTAAAAGGTTCATAATTGTTATGAAACTAGTATAGTATGAAATTACTGTTAAAACTTTATGAAAAACTGCATTAAGACCTGCTAACTTATCTTAAAATAAATTGACTTTAGTTCTTAATCAAAATTATTAATTTCAAATTTATATGGAAATAATGATGGTTAATGTTTAACCTTGGTTATGTTGGAAACACGTTACTCGCCCTAAATCATTTAAAAGTTTCAATGGACGAATTCCAGCGAAACTCCATTAATTAAATGTATAAATTGATAGATTATTATATAGGAATGTCTGTTTTAAAAATCAAGAGGATTTCTTGTACGGCAAAGTTGCCAGAATTAAACGAGTTCTGTAAAATAAATATCCTGGAAATCTAAATGATTTTCTACGGAAGAGCCCCACAATTCGAGTAATATTTCTTTGAAAGAGTATTTTTAAATGTTAAGGATGAATTTCTCAAAATCTTAAAGTTATCGTAATAAATTGCTGATAGAATCCTAAAATTGTTTAAAGAAATTGTGAGAGATTTTATTATGAAACAGTCCTCAGAATAAGTAAAATTTTTCATAAAAGGAAATTCCTATGATCTTAAAATTACACATGTTATAAGATACTATTCGGCAAATACTATCCCAATATATATACTAAGAAAACCACACAGAGGGAATTTTGCTGCACGAGTTTTTTTTTTTTTTTTAATTTTGCAGTAAGCCAATGAAGTTTTACTCACAAAGTAAATGAAAAACTTCTTAAATTTGATGAAAAAGCTTTATATATTTTATGAATCCTATTTTATTGAGTGTATGAAACTTTTAATAAATAAAATGAAATTTGTCACAACATTTTATGAAAAATTCCTTTAATTCAATGACTTTTTGCACAAATTCATTAATAACATTCAGATAATTCTCTTAGAGTAGTGCTGAAGGTTCAAAATAAATTTTAGGTTTTTCTTCAGATACGCTTACTTTTGTATTTTTTTTTATTTTTTAAAGAGAAGAAAAACTCAAGAAATTCTTTACATTAATTAATATGCTACCTTCTTTGGAAAGAAGATAAAGGACAGATAAAAGTTGGTGAGAGATGAAAAGCTTTCATTAACAATATTACTACCTATTTAAAAATAAAACCATAATTTTGTTTACTCCTATTCAGTAAAAGGAATATTTTGATAATCAGAACTAAAAAAGATTTTTGTCTTAAATGCAACTTGTATAAGAAATTTTGTTTAAAATTTTTTTACTTAAGTTAATTTTTAGAAAAAGTTAATTCTTAGTTTTGGCCCATAATAGTTTGTTCTGAAAAAATTACAAAAGGTTTTCGTTACTTTTGAAAAATTACTCAATTTCTGTCTAAACCTAGTTTCGAATTTTGTAAAATGTAACATGTATTTTTGTCACACAAAGGTATTCAGTACAAAATTAGTCACAGAATTATCGGTGGAACAATTAGTGGGCTAAAATGGGTTAACAGGTGATCAATTATAAATGTTTCAACTGATATAGCAACCCTATTGATTATATGTGACGTATGAGTAATAAACAAAATTTTAAAATTGCCCCCTCCCCCCACCCCTAAAATCGAAAGCTGGAACCGCCACTGATATTCATATATTATAATATAAAACAATATATGACTATATATGTCTAAAAAGTTTTTTTTACTCAGGTAGATCTTTTTATGGCTAAACTACTGTTTATGGGGTTTCGGCAAAAAAATAATTAAAAAATATGATCCCCTCTAGCACTAAAAGAGCAAAAAACCGAAATTAATTTTGGGAGGGGCTCGGGGGGGGGGGGGGGGCAAAAAACGGGGGAACATAGTAACATATAAGTGTGAGTACTCAAATTAAGGGAAATTGTCTCACGATTCCAAAAATGTTATTCTTTTTTTTTTTAATCAATAAAACATAGCCTTACCTAGAGCCATTTTAGTCCCTTAAGAGGGGAACTGAAAATGATGAAATTTTCTTGTATGGTAAAATAGTACTCAAGCGATAGACAATGTTCCCACGAATTAAAAAAATTTTTTTTTAATTTTTCGAAGGTCTAAAATTTAAAAAAATGCCTCTAATTCGATTCACGCCCAACGGATTAGTAAAAAACCTGATTTTTAAAATCGTGACCCCCCCCCCCCCCCGCCTATTGGTCGAAAAATGGCTCTAGTTAGGGCTAGGTTTTATGGATATAAAATAATTTACATTTTTGGAATTGTGAGACAATTTCTATTAATTTGAATACACACACTTACATGTCACTATGTTCTCCCGTTTTTTGCCCCCCACGGGCCTCCCGGGCCCCGGCCCCTCAAAAAATTAATTTCGGTTTTTTGTTTTTTAATTCCAGAGGGGTCATATTTTTTTTTTTTACGAAACCCCATAACCTGCAGTTTTGCCCTTTTTATTTATGTATTCGTACTTGTAACCAATCGCTTTTTTGTTGTTCGTACATTCAGATAAAAAAGTTAGCAGAAAAAATTGAAAACAGTTTACTTTACTATTTTTAGACTGATTTTTAGTACAATCGGTTTTCTTTAGTAAAAATTGTTGCTAATCCCTTATTACAAATTAATGATTTTTTTTCATTGCTGATTTCAGCAAAATATTTTACTAATTTTTCAAAACTGAGTGCTAAATTTACCAAAAAAATAAATTATACTAATTTAAAAAAAAGTGAATTTTGTTTACAAGAATTCGTTGATCTTTGATATTTCCAATATATAGGAAGGTACACAGAGAAAACAGATTCGTGCTTACAACCGAATTTGTTGCCAATCGAATGGTTCGATTGCCGTGACCGAATTTTTCAGTTGTGGCACCTGAATATCAAGGGAGTAAATAATCATTTTATAATGGCAACAGAATTTCTATTGCCTCAGCAATATTTCGGTAGTCACAACTGAAAAATAGAGTAGTCACAACCAAAGCATTCGATGGGAAATAAATTCGGTTTTAAGCACGAATCTGTTTTTTGGATGTAACAACTAGAGAACCATTTGCAATTTTTATTCCAAATTTCAAGTACACTCTCAGAACAATTCCGTTGTAGAAACCGAATTTTTTGCCAACCGAATTGATTGGTTGCCCCAACCGAATTCAGTTGCGGCATTTAATTGTTTTCAGAGTGTACGATGAAATTATTGTATTTCTTTTGCAATCGAAAAAAATTTTGTTTTATTAAATTAAATTTTATTTGCATTTTTTTTTCTCTAGATTTTACAGCTTGCTTATTTTTCAGCACACTTTGTTGCTAATTTCAGCAGATTGATTTTAAATTGCAGATTAAAACAATTTACTGAAATTTGGTTGCATTTAATAATTATTTACACTATTGTAATTTCATTATACTAAAATTATTGATATTTATTAAATTTTGTAACTGATTTTAATAAATCGATTTTCAATTGCAGCTTATTGTAAGTTTGCTGAATTTTAGTAGCGGCTAGTAATTTTTTCTACTAATTTTGTTGTACTACAAATCAGTAGACATACTTATGTTGTTAAAAATAGCAAAAAATACCGCAGGGGTCAAATAGTTAAATTTCCCGTAATAACAGCAAAAATTTCAGTACCCATTACAGACTTTTTTGGTTAAGTGTAAGCATACGAGTAACTACTTGTTTTGGCAACCACTTATTTTTTTCATTATTTTGTAATGCAAGGGCTTATCACATTTTGTGTGCTTTTTTATGCAGCGACTGCATACGACTGCTTAAAACAATGTGAGTTTTGATATCGAATTGTATGCAGGACCTCTTATTATTCTGCTTTTAGTAATGAGAACCCATTATTGAGGTTTTTCTAGGTACAAGGGACAACTTTGTGAATATATTGTTTGAGTGTTAATTTGATTTCATTGCATTTGTGTTTACTTTTCATTATTATAGAGAAATTTATGATTATCTTTAGCATAAGATGTCTAATATGTTTTTAGAGATGATGATTTTCCCAGGAATTTGTGTGTATGAATTATTAAGCTTTTGTGCGTATTTTACATTTCAAAAGTGTTTATATTCAGATGGGTGATTACAAAGTTGCATTCACTTATTTGCCCGTAAAGACCGCTGCAAATGTAATTAAAAGCAAATAAAATTTCACTTGAAAACAGGATTAATAACATTTCATTAAATTCAACTTACATTTTCTTTTAGTTTTGACTGCTAATACAAAGACCACATATTAGTCAAAACAACTAACAGATTTTTCATACATACATTTTATTTTGTTTATTTTTCTTAACAAAAAAAAAAAGAAAAAACAAAACGACTGCCTGAAATGAATGTTATGAAATTTCAGAATTCTATGTTGTTTTTTTTTTAATAACTTATGAATGTAGTTAAAATTTACATTTCTTTCACAAAGAAATAATATTTTCATTTAAAAAAACAAAACTAAAATACTACATGAATAACTAACAAATTATGACTGCAGAAGTTTCCTGATTGTAGGACTACATTGATAGATTTTGACTAAAATTAAAAAAAAAAAAATATTTTGATAAAATTTTGGTGTAAAATTAAAGTATACACGTTGAATACCATGAAATAATAGTTCTCTTGCTTATTGGATTTTTAAAGATTTTTAAAGTAGGCTTTCAAAATCATTAGATTTCTTTTTATACCCTACACCACTATGTGGTCAGGGTATTATAAGTTTGTGCTGATATTTGTAACACCAAAAAATATTGGTCGTAGACCCACCTTATAGTATACCGATCGGCTCAGAATTTTTTTTTATTTCGATTTAACGATGTCCGTCTGTCCGTCCGTCCGTCTGTCTGTCTGTCTGTCTGTCCATGCAATCTTGTGCGCACTCTACTGGTCGCAAATATTAAGATATTTTGATGAAACTTGGTACGCAGACCTATGTTGGCCCAAGGACGAACAAGTTTGATTTTAGTGAACATCGGTCCATCTTTAGACCTAGTGCCCATATAAGGGTCCTACCAAAATTATATTGTTTATACTCTGCAGGTCGTAAATATTAAGATATTTGGACGAAATTTGGTACACAGACCTATGTTAGCCCAATAACGTAGCCTATTGATTTTGGTGAATATCGGTCCATGTTTAGACCTAGTGCCCATATAAGGGTCCTACCAAAATTATATTGTTTATACGCTGCAGGTCGTAAATGTTAAGATATTTTGATGAAATTTGGTACACAGACCTATATTGGCCCAATAACGCAGCCTATTGATTTTGGTGAACATCCGTCCATGTTTAGACCTAGTGCCCATATAAGGGTCCCACCAAAATTATATTGTTTATACGCTGCAGGTCGCAAATATTACGATATTTTGATGAAATTTGGTACATAGACCTATGTTGGCCCAAGGACGAAGCCTATTGATTTTGGTGAACATCGGTCCATGTTTAGAACTAGTGCCCATATAAGGGTCCCCCCAAAATTGGCTTGGTTACAAACTGCAGGTCACAAATATTAAGATATTTTAATGAAATTTGGTGCGCTGACTCACATTATAGAAAATTTTGACACGAGCCCCATTTAACCCATTCGAATTTCGGATCCAAACAATGCACCAGACTGGTGTAGGGTATTGTATAGTCGGCATGCCCGAAACCTTTGACCCAATATCTAAATATATCTTTTTACATATGTTGTCATATTTAATAAGATCTCGCCCATGGATTTGAAATTGTAAGACCAAAAATAGCCCAATTTCATGTTTAATTTAATTTAATTTTAATTTAAGATTTTATCGAAATCAATAGATTTTTAATTGGAAAATATTCTTTTACAAAAACAAATTTTGATATAAAGTTCAAGTGATTTAAAAAAAAACATAAACACGAAAAACCGGCAAAATATTTTTGTATAAAATTTGAGTGAAATTATCTGACAGTTACCCATACATTATCGAAGTTGAAAATATTATGTTAAAAGAGTTAATACTTAACATACACAGTCAGACTTTATATGGGATTTCGTACCACATATGTATAGCAACAAAACAAGTCTATTGATTTAAAAAAGAAACATTTATTTCCACTATATAATTTATGTTATAGTCTTGCTTCAAATGAACTCTTAATATCTTAGTAAATTCAAATTGAAATTCATTTCAATTTAAAACGTTATAAATTTACATTGAAACAACAGAATCTTTTATTTTTAAATTGAATATTGGGTCATATTAATAAAAGTTAGCCAATTCTTCGAAGTAATTATTTTGGTTTAGGAATGACGTACCACCAAATTTATCCATACACGCAGAAAAAAAATTTCCAGCAAAATATATGTAATTTTTTGGATATTTTCCACTACACATGTATATATTTTGCAAGAATTGTATATATATTCCAAAAATATGTGGATATATTACTAAAACTTTGTAAAACTAACTAAAAAATTATGTAGTTGTATAATTACATATCTCTTAGGTAATATTCCCCCTGTTTTTTTCTGTGTGTAGGCTTGAAGGATACCACAAAATATAAATGAAATTAAAACAAAAAATTGTCTACCTGCAAGCAGACTAAAATTGTGTAATTAATATAATAATAACCTCCTATTAGTGAAATCTAGTTTTTTATTCATACATACACTATTTACAAATTTAAAACATTTTTAAACGATTATTTCATGACATTTAATTTTATTAAAAACTGTTTCATGTCAAATTTGTTATCACAATTTTAATGCATTTTTCTCATTGTTTTTAAGTGAACTTTTCTCACTTTCAAAATGAAAATCTCACCTTTAGTGAAAACTTCAGTAATAATTTATGGAAAATTATTTGAAATTTCATTTTATTTAGAATTTTTTTTATTTTATGGATTATTCTTAAAATATACTAAAGCTCGTTTAAGTACTGATTAATGTGTAGATACTTTTTATGTATGCAGTTTCACATCAAGACTCGCAAACTTACTAGATTTGCTTAGTTCACACGATAGACGAAACCTTACGTGAATTCCCCATTGTTTTTCAGTACAATATTTAATAAAAACAGAAATACGAAAATGTTTATCGAACTGGACCTAATTGTATCAAATTTTAAATATTAAGATATTATTTCATACAATAATGTTTGGTCAAAATTCGGACTAAATTATATATAATTTAAAGTAATTAAATCCAATTTTATCCACGTAGATACAATTGTATTCACCATTTTTCGGATTAAATTGTATCCGATTAGTTATTGTATTATATAAAATTATATATGACACCATATCATCTTTTTTAATCGGGAAGGTAATTAAAAAACGAGTTAAAAGGTTAAAGTCGGGCATGCCGACTATACAATACCCTACACCAGTCTGGTTAAAAGCCAACTAATGTTTGGATCCTAAATTCGAATGGGTTAAAATGGGACTTGTGTCAAAATTTTCTATAATGTGAGTCAGCGAACCAAATTTCATTAAAATATCTTAATATTTGCGACCTGCAGTTTGTAACCAAGCCAATTTTGAGGGGAACCTTATATGGGCACTAGGTCTAAACATGGACCGATGTTAACCAAAATCAATAGGCTTCGTCCTTGGGCTGACATAGGTTGGTGTACCAAATTTCATCAAAATATCTTAATATTTGCGACCTGCAGCGTATAAAAAATATAATTTTGGGGGGACCCTTATATGGGCACTAGGTCTAAACATGGACCGGTGTTAACCAAAATCAGTAGCCGTCGTCGTTGGGCTGGCATAGGTCGGTGTACCAAATTTCATCAAAATATCTTAATATTTGCGACCTGCAGCGTATAAACAATATAATTTTGAGGGGACCCTTATATGGGCACTAGGTCTAAACATGGATCGATTTTAACCAGAATCAATAGGCGTCGTCTTTGGGCCGACATAAGTCGGTGTACCAAGTTCCATCAAAATATCTTAATATTTGCGACCTGTAGAGTGCGCACAAGAATACATGGACAGACAAACAGACGGACGGAAGGACAGACAGACGGACATCGTTAAATCGAAATAAAAAAAAATTCTGAGCCGATCGGTATACTATGAGGTGGGTCTAGGACCAATAGTTTTTGGTGTTACAAACATCTGCACAAACTTATAATACCCTGACCACATAGTGGTGTAGGGTATAACAACTGGTAGTGAAGACCAACAAATAATTTAGTAAGGATCACTTGTATTCAATGTGAATTAACGAAGAATGGATAAATACTTTCTTCATGACTGATTTGTTTTCGATACACCCAACTAAAAAATTCTGTAAGGGCTGCTGAAAATTTTGCTGTTATTACGAAAAGTTAAAAAAAAATTCTTTCGATTGTAAAAAATGTACAATTACTTCATCATACTTGAAATTTGGAGTAAAAATTGAAAATGGTTCTGCAGTTATTACCATTTTATGCATTGGAGATACAGTAAAATGGTCTGAGTTTTATTTCCAAACTAAGAATATATTGTACTTGATCAACAAGAAGGTATTAACTCAAAATTTTTAAAATTTCACTTTTTGCAAGAAATCAACTACCCAGCAGAAATTACTCTTGCTTGGAAGCAATTTTGTTTTGTCACGGAAAGTTGAGCAGTGAAGCGATTGCATTATTGATGATATCAAGCCTGATTTTTGTTCGAGATAGCTCGCGTGAAAGCACTTGTTTCGAGATCCGAAAAGGCATGAATTCATCGCTTTTAATTAGTGCTCCTGTTTTTCTTTTAAAATGCCGATAATTCATGCCTTCTCGAAAGTGCATATTATAAACCTTTTCAACTATTTAAAATCATACCTTCTCAAAAGCAAAATATTCCTGCCTATTTTTCCGTGAAGAGAAAATGCCTTGTATTTTCAGTAAAATCTCTTATTTTAATTAAAATAACTTTTTTCCGCATTTTAAAAAATTTTGATAAAAGAACCGCAAAAATATTTAAGCAATCAAAATGTATTACTCATTTCAAGCCTTTTTAAAAAGCACTTTGAAAAGCGATGTAAACAATTAATCAACTTAGGCCTTTCATTAGTGCTGTTTACGAAGCTATAATGTATAGCTTCGTAAACAGCTTCTAAAAATGTTTTAGAAGCGGTAAAAGTAGCAGTAAGGAAGCAGTAAACATTTTTACTGCTTCCACATTTTTGCTGGGTAACAACATCAATATCTATCTACTGAAAAAATTTCAACTTATTCCGATTACTTGTTCATCTCGAAAACCACATTTAAGACCATTTTTGTGGTACCTTTTATCAACAAAATGTATCAGAAAAATTGTATTAACTCAAAAAATAGATTTTTTTGCAATAACTGCAAAAATTTAAAAGAAAAACAATGTAAATATATTTTCAAATGGAATTTGATTACTATGATGTATTAGGATTTTCAAATTCTCTTGAAATGTAACCACAAATAAAAATTTTGAGTTAATACCCTCTTATTGAGCAAGTGCGATATCAATAATAACAAATATAAACTAAACAAGAATTCTAAAAAATCAACGAATTCTTGTAAATAAAATTTCATTAATTATCAACTTGTTGTTAAATTAGTATATTATTTTACTAAGTTTAGCACTCGGTTTTGAAAAATTAGTAAAATCTTTTGCTGTAATCAGCAACGACAGTTAATAAAAAAATCTGTGTTTTGTAATAAGGGAATAGCAAAAATTATTACTAAAGAAAACAGATTGTACTAAAAATCAGTACAAAAATACTTAATTGCGATTGACAAATTTTTACAAATTTTTTGACTAACTTTTGTATCTTTCCAACGGAATTTGTGAGTTTACTAGAGTTGCTGGGTTTACTTTTACAAAACTGGAATTACAATAACTTTAAGGCACGCTACCAACGTAGCGGTCTTTGCCCGCTGGTATGTCATAAATTAAACACATGGGTCGCAACGTCTGGCATACTTTTAAACTATTACTTCCTAAATTGCACACAAACTCTCCAACTAAATGTATATGCTACCACATATTTTGTATTTTCTTGGTTATAATAAAGAAAAGATAAGGTAAGTTGGCATAGAAAGATGATGCTATGCTGTTGTTTAAAACTGAAAGACTGACATGATTGCTCAGTCCGTCTGCTAAACACCTAATCACCGGAATGTTTCTTTAACAAAAGACTATTTTAAATGAAATGACTGAATGGATGAATGAATAGGAGACTAAATAAGGGACTTGGTTGAATTGTTGAATGATTGCCAAATATACAAATAAATATTATAGTCAACATATTTTTGGTTACAAATGTACATTTCTGCATTTCTAAATACTCCATAAGACAATAGTATACTATGAGAGAGATGTGATATTGGCAAGGCCAAGGATTATATTCAAGATTAACTAGTTCAAAGTGTCACACTAAAAATTGCCCAAATTTTAAAGAATGGGGGGGGGGGGCGTGTGGTTTGTGAGGAGGATTGATATACTCTACCACTTTCCACATAGTGGTTAAACAAAGTAATGTGATAGAAGTTTTATATGTATTCCAAAGGCATTTGTATACCAATATGGTATTAGCTCAAAAGCAGAGATGGATATTTAAATTTGCTATTTTTGAATATGTCATAAAAGACCAATAGTTCGTTACCAGTAGTTTGAAATATGGGTATGAGTATATTTCGCAGAAAATTAAATTCTACTTCTACGGATTTTCGTCTTATAATAAATTTGTTTAACCATTTTGTAGAGGATGTTTCGATTTAAAATTTCAGATTTTTTGCTTAAAGCCTTTGCACTGGTTAATAAAAAGAGAGAGAGCAAAACGCACGAATTTTTTGCAAGTTTTGGATCGATGTACGCGCTCCCACAATTCACATGAGGTTGGCCCGATAGGCATGAACATTTTGATAATTTGTCTTATGTTTTTTATTCTTTGCCATCCCATGTGAAAATCGAAATATATGTGAACGTACATGATCATACACGGACTAGTATATGATCATGCGTGGGCATACATGATCATATACGTCCATGCATAGTTCAATTCATGACCATACATTATGTCATACATTTCCATATATCTTCGGATCCGAAATTTGAGGCGATATGACCGTACATGTTCATATATGATCATATATGATTCGTGTATGCTCATATATGATCATATATCATCATATACCTCCATATACCCTCAAATTTCGGATTCGAAGATATATGGAAATATATGAGATCATGTTTGGTCATACATTGAAATATGCATTGACATATATGATCATGTATGACTATGTATGATCATATACTAGTCAAAGTATGATCATGTATGTTCATATATATTTCGATTTTCACATGGGATATTCTTTCTTTGGAAAAATCGTACCAATGCAGAAAGTAGAACTTAACCTAGTGTCTTGATATGCAATAAAATGATAGCAAGCAATTGTCAAAATGATTTCATCTGAATTGAAGGCAATCAATTTCAATTTTATTAAAATATCATGATATCGCTGACATGCAAGCGGCTCCTGCCATCAAATTCCACTTTTCGTTTTAATTTTAATATTGTAATAAAAAAATAAACGAAAATTTGGTGAAAAGGAATGGGAATGAGCTTAATTATTTATTATTTGTAGATAAAGATTAATGCTTGATTGAATTTTGTGTTTTTTGAAGAAAAATCTATCATATTTCTTAGCCATGAAATGTTTAAGTGTTCCCCACCACTTTGCAATTGATATCATTTTGACGTTTCTCTGCTTTGACTTTTATATCATATCATGGTTTTGACATTTTATATCATATAATTTATTGCATTTGAAGACACCGGGTAAGGTCTAACTGATATTTAGACCGCCAGACTCGACAGACCACAGAGCGTATGATCAACAGCATATTTAGCATACGCACCGTGGTCCTGAATATTTGAATAATTGAAATAAACGGTATTCGACGAATATTTTCTCGGAAGCTTTCTGAATCAATAGAAATAAATTTCAACTTTTTTATAAACAAAAAAAAATTAAAGGAATTAAATATGCTAAAATCCCAAACGTAACAGGAAAATTTTCTGTTCCAAAGAATGGGTTGCAGAATAGCTACTTTTCATTCACAACCCCTTCTACTGTCGATTCTAACACCGATTCTTTTTGCTTGAAATTGTCCCAAAAGCAACCCCTTCTATAGCTCCAAAGTGGAACCGGTTGCTCTGGAATCAGTTCTGGAACTCGTTATGGAACTGATTCTACGTCACCCACACCTTCTATATAGGATCCCAGGAACTGGTTCCGGAACCAGTTCCATGGAATCGGTTGCAGTGGAACCAGTTGTAGAATGGGTGTGGTTGGCTACCGATTGTAAAATATTTTCCTCGGGTATTTAACAAATTGTGAAAAATAATCCGTTGTAGGCATGTCCCTATCCGGATTTCATTCTTGCCTAAGGAAAGCGTCAGGGGACGAAGTTTTTAGAATTTCTGGAAATATTTGTAAAGTTAAATTACAAACTAAATGAGAATTTCTTGTTCTCGTCTAGGAGCGTTATTAAACATTTAAAATATCAAATAAATAAAATAAAATTTTTCCACAATTTGATTTGTCATCTTCCAATGCACTACTCTGTTGTTTTGACAGATCTAGCAATGTAGTGACATCCATTCATGTATAAACAACAATAGAAAACAATGTTTCTATTACAGATTTTTTTACATTTTACAAATTCCATCAAATTACTCGTATAATAAAGAATATAATTAAAATTAATGCTAAATTGGTCCATCTAACCCATTTTTGGAAAAATTAAAAAAATTATTTTCATTACAGAATCATACATGGGGGTAAAATTACATTTAAATTATAATTAAAATTACATGTAATTTGTAATTGAAAATTAGATGTACTTTGTAATTCAAAATTTTTAATTACAAATTATATTGTGATGAAATGTAATTGCAATAACTAAATTTTAATTGCATTTTCATTCTATGAATATATGGTTTTCAATAATACTTATTTTGAATTAGAAAATGTAAAAAAAATTGGTGTTAATAGACGGGTAGCCGTGGTGAAACTTAACAGGAATACATTCGGCCTTATTACGAGTGTCGTAGTCGAGAATAAGCCAAATTTGCTGAAAATTCGATAAAAACACAACTTTTGAACAATTTTTCAATTGGATTTACCGTATATAGCACTCAGATTTGAAAAAATCCAGCATCATTATATTCAAAATCATTTTATATGTAGTCGAAAATTTCAATCAAGAATAATTCGAAAAATTCAAGTAATGCAACTAAACGATTCAATTCGGTGCCGAAGTAGGTTTTCGGCACCGAATCTGTTTTCTGGGTGTACCCAACCCTGTTAGTTCATAACTAAAGCATTTTTGTTTGGTCCTATTAACATAAAATAATGATGTGGTAATATGGAATACTGGACTTGGAGCACATGACACATCAGTACGTGTAAGTTTATGTGTGGTTTAATGTTGTCCTTTCGCCTTCTTAATCTTCTGCACCTTTAAACCACAAGCCGTATACAAGGACATACATACATTTCAGCTTTTCCTTTTGCAACAACGAAGTAGTAAAGTAGCCAGCCAAAAAGCAAACAAAAAAACGAAATGAACACAAGATTAACATCATGATGGCTGTATTAAATTTCAAAGTAATATAATATACTCTCGCAATTGTCATTTATTTCTCAAAGTTCTTCTTCCTTATGGCTGCATATCCCCTCATACAATCCTACGTTTCATGGCTCCCAAACATCCAATTCATTTTATCACAATAATGCTGTCATTACAGTTAGTTCATGTCAAAGATAAAAAGTGGTGAAGTATGGTTGGGGGAAAATGAGTTTTAGCCAAACCGAAAAGCAAATAAATTAATTCAATGGTTGTGTTATATGCTACTCTGTAAACTATACAATTGACCTTCTTTTTCCATTTTCCTTTAAAACGACTTTCAGTTAGTGCTGTTTTTGTATTGTTGTTGTCGCTGTTGATCATTTTAGTCTTTTTGCTGCTGTGTTGATTAGTGGTTCAAGTTCAGAGCGATACTGTTGTGTCATTTAGACCACGTAACAACAAATTGAAAGTAATTGAATGCTTTAAACCAATCGAATGTTTTAACATTCATCCAATATCTAAAACCATTGCTGATGAGTACATGCTGGGTTTTGTCAGCATCACATAATAGAGGATAAATAATTTAAAACTACACTATTTTCAAATATATATTTTAGATTTTTTACAATTGAAAGGTAAAAGAGGAAGATGAGACCATACTTGGGACTAGTTAATTGATTTCATTGGCATTACAATTGACCAATCTCTATCTACAATGCTAATGAAATTTTTTTCAATTGTCATTGTTCAATGACTAAATGTTCAATTACAATTAATGAAAAAAATATTTGTTTTTATGTTTGGATAAATGAACAAATTAAGAAAAAATAAAGAATTAACGTATTTTTTATCTTATATTCGCTATTTCGTCAAGCTTACATTACACTGTGAGACAAATGGTAGGGGTCAGTGATCGGGAAGGGTTCAAAGTTATATCGGTAAAAATGAAGTTATACGTATCCCGGCGTTTCGCTGGGTCACGTCTAGGAATCGAGATATATAAATTTGAAGTAGGTAAATTGTCACCTTTGGTGGTCTTTTTTTTGACATAACTCGAGAACCACTAGTCCGATTTTGCTCAAGCAATTTTAAAAAAATTAAAAACTACAATTCCTTTAATCTGTTCATATAACGTTTTTCTATATACTCAACAGTTTTGCCGGTAAAAATAAATGTATGAAGAAAAAAATATTTTTTGCCTAAAATATTAAAAAAAAGTAATAAACAAAAGGTTATTTGATTTTTATGGTAGCGGTAACAAACTAAAAAACGGTCATATATGTGCGTGGACAATTAAAAGGAAAAAAGGAAAGTGCACTTTTTTAAATATTTGGGTTTTTTCCGTTGGCTACCTGCATGATTTTGTTACACAAATTGCACCCACATTTATGAGTGGTCATGTTTTAGAACGTTTCGAAAAATTTAAAACGCACACGAATCAGCCACCCTTAAAAGATGCGCCAATTCATAAGTACCTCTCAGTAAAATATTGAAACTTACGTAGTTTTTATAGGTGTTCATTGATCGATTTTTGTCATTCAACAAGTGTCTCCGAACGCGTAAAGTACGATTTTTTTAAAGTGACGAAAAAGTAATAAAAGTATAAAACCGAAATGAGTGCAAATTGTCCAGAAAATATCAATTTATTTTGTTACGTTTGTAGCAAAAGAGCTTTTTCAATAAATACTGCATTACTCACTGAGCTTTTAAACTTTATTTTGATTCCGAAATAATTCGCGGCGTTTCGTGGGCCCCAGACAAAATTTGTAAAACGTGCTACAATGCTCTTAATATGTGGATCCAAGGGAAACGCAGTTCACTTTCTTTTGGTGTACCAATGATTTGGACTGATCCAGGAGAGCACAATTCCGATAACTGTTACGCTTGCGCAAACAAAATATGTGGAGTAAATCGTAAAGGCCTTAAACGAAGAGTTTACATATCTGTTAGAAGTGCACAAATACCTCTACCGCATTCGGATGAAATACTAATTCCACCGCTTCCAAGTCCTGACAGAGAAACTTCTTTTTCTATTGAAACAATGGATCAATCGGATTTCACCTATAAATCAACACCAGAAGCCGGCCCATCGAACAAAATAATTCCAATATCACAAGCAAGAATGGACAAGATTGTTGCAGAATTAAACCTTTCTCAACGTGAAGCAGAAAAACTTGCCCAGCTTTTGAAAGAAGGCAACAATTTGGAGCCTAATGTCAAAGTCACCGGATATCGAAGACGACAATTGCTATTCAAACGGTACTACACACTCAACGAAGGGAACACATTTGTTTACTGCCACGATATAAAGGGACTGATGGAGGCGATGGCCATTAATTATGTCGCAGCTGATTGGCCAATGTTCATCGAGACATGAGCGAAACATACGATTCGATGAAAATAATTTTGGATAAAGTTTGCTACACTGATCACATGTGGCGGATCATTTGTGATCTGAAAGTCGTGGCGATGCTAAGAGGTCTCCAAGGAGGCTATACGAAAAACATGTGTTTCTTGTGTCTTTGGGATACCCGATTTAAAGGAAACCAATACGAAACGCATGACTAGCTTACTCGAGATCCAACGGAGAAAGGACACAACTGCGTAAATGATCCACTGGTGCCAATGGAGAACGTCCTCATGCCCCCTCTCCATATCAAACTGGGAATCGTAAAAAATTTCATCAAGGCCATTGTGAAGCAACTGAAAATTCTTGATTGTTTGAATAATATTTTCCCACGAATCAGCGAAGCAAAATTGAAGGAAGGTGTTCTGAATGGGCCGGATATACGAAAGCTCATGAAATCAAAGGAATTTAAAGGTGCTTTAGACGGTAATGATTACTTTGCGTGGAGGGCAGTGAAGAAAGTCATACGATATTTTTTGGGAAGTACGCGAGCACACAATTACCCCGCTCTTGTGACCAAGATGTTGCACTACTTCCAGAAAATTGGAGTGAATATGTCCCTCAAAATTTACTTCTTGCATCACCATCTCGAATACTGCAGCAAGCAGCTAGCCTCAGAGTCGGATGAACATGGCGAGCGCTTCCATCAAGTGGCAATGCCAATGGAAACGCGATATAAAGGCAAAAGGCTCGATTCGCTGCTGGCTGAAATTTGTTGGTGGTCGCAAAAGACGTACGATCCCGACAATGAAGATGAAGAAGAAGAATATACAATGGCAGTTTCCTCCGAGGGTAAGTCACAAAAATGAAGTTAACTGACTGATTAAAAACAATTGATTTTTTCCAGATGAAGACAGATCCTCATCCGATACAGACTCTGAACAAGTGGGCGAACCACCACGCAAGAAAGTAAAGGGCGCAAACAAACGAAAATAAGTTTTTCGTTCATCGATTTTTATAACCTATGTATCTATGTAATGACCTAATAATTACCTGTAATAATTTTTAATTTTACGTGTTAATAATAAATAATATATAATGAATATTATCCAAACTCATTGAAACATAAAATCAATATTCTTGTCAAAATGAGATACCTTCACTTAATTGTGAATAAAAGCGAAACGCGTCCATCGATTTTCATGATCTATGTCTCATTTTGTTTAAAGGTTATGTGACTTTGCGTGAAAGTAATAAGACTTGCCTTTTTTTCCGTTTTGGATTTTTTATGAATTTAAAAAATAAAAAATTTAATATTTTAGGCAAAAAATATTTTTTTTCTTCATACATTTATTTTTACCGGCAAAAATGTTGAGTATATAGAAAAACGTTATATGAACAGATTAAAGGAATTGTAATTTTTAATTATAATTTAAAATCGGACTAGTGGTTCTCGAGTTATGTCAAAAAAAGACCACCAAAGGTGACAATTTCCCCTATATCATAGTTACTAACTTCAAATCGATATATCTCGATTCCTAGACTGACCCAGAGAAACGCCGGGACACGTATAACTTGTTTTTGACCGATATAACATTTCCCGTTGGTTTCATCCCATCCCGATTTTGACTATCGCATAGTGTTATTAGAGGCTGATCCATCTAGACTAACCAGTGCTAAAAGAAAAGTGAAAAGCGCATACTTGATAACCTTGATAAAATAGCGAATATTTATAATGTTTATAGCTCTGAGATTTTATATTCTTGTCTTAATTTCCTTGACTAAACCAATTTACCAGTTGAAAAAATTTGTCAATTGAAAACAATTTCATTGGCATTGAATGGTAATGGAATTTTTTGGCATTGAGATCAAGTAATGCCAATTAAATTTCAATGATAATGAAAAATTCCCAAGTATGGATGAGATAGGGAAAATGTACGATAGGGTTAACAATTAGATATGGTTTCATTAAAAATAATGACTCCATAGAATTGTAAAATTATTGCGAAATATTTGAGGTGAAAAAAAGTTTTGAAGTGAAAAAAAAATTGTGGGAAAAAATATCTTTTGGTAAACAAAATTTTAGGGGAATATACAATTTATTAACCTTTTGCAAACTGGTGGAAGCTTATGGCGATTGATTTTATTTACCAGACCCTACTTTTAAATTGTACTAAAATAATTCGATTTGTATTGAAAATTTAGAGCTGCCTTAACGTTTTTTGTCCCCAAACTCTTAGGGAGAATGTCCAATAAGTCAAGTTGAAATGGGCAACCTCGCTTGCGTTTTTGCACTGTGGTCATTATTTAAACAAACGGACATAAATCCACTATCAACATGGATTTATGTTGTGGATTAAAAATGATAATACTATGCATTAAAAATTAACGGTTCATAGTCTTTCACAAAAACTGAACTTCACAATATAAGTTGTCGATCAGAGCTGAATTTCATAAAACCAGCTGTGACACTTTACGAATTAAAATTCAAAGCAAAAACAGTAATAAGGGAGAATAAAAATAGCATTATTAGAATTTTGTTTATGTTGGTCTAATTGAGTTGCATAAATTTTTTAATTTCTTTCACATTCAAAATAAATAGATTATCATAAATTATCGGTACACTGATAGAAATAAATCTATAAAAATAGCAGAAAAAGTTACTAAAATTAGTTAAAAATGATGCTACAGAAAAAACTGCTGAACTTAGCAGATTTTTTTTTAGCTAAATACTAGTAAAATAAGAACAGTAAAATAAAAACTGTTGAATTTTGCAGAATTTTAGTGAACTTAAAAAATTTTATTTATTTGAAAATAACAAATTGTACTGTAAAATCCAGGATTGGCAACCGTTTCATAGAGTTAGTGATAAGTGATATCGTTAAGTTATTTTAGAGGTAACGGTATTTTAAGTTATTTTGTTAGGGTATTTTAGGGTTATCGGTATTTTAAATAATTACGTTATGGTATCTTAAGATTAATGGTATTTTACATTATTTCGTAGTATATTTTAAAGCTATCAATAGTATCAGATGTGCCTATATCCCAGAGAACTGCAAAATCTACTTTTTTCTTGATTTAATGATATACTAAAATTCTTATTCAGATTTAATCGCTCAACAATATTCAATGTTGAATAAAATCACTATCATGCAGCTGAACGCGTAGTTCGGATCAGTTTGAGTCGTCTGTCGAACATGTTTTATTCACATTTAATCGCTCAAAAAAACTCACTGTTGAATAAAATCAGACTGTTGAATAAAATCAAAATGATCGAACATTTGAACTCACATGAATAAATCAAATTATTATGTAGTTGTTTTATAAAATGAAAAATAAAATCTTATTGTGTTAAAATGGGAACCCGGTGAAAAATTTACTATTTACTAAATATATGCGAATACATGCGGACGTTGCTGTCCTTTATTATAAGGTTGTACTATAGATATAAATTTATGTATGCCATTCGAATTAGGCACTACATATGTTCCTTTTTTTATTGATGGCATTAAATATAATTCCATATTTATCCATATATGAGTTCCTTTTACACATATGGAAAAATGTATGTGGGATTTTATCCCGAAGTGTAAAGACTTCTGTTTCGTTTTTAATTAAAACACTTTGTGGTTAAATTTAGTTATTATATTTAACACTTATTTATTTAGTTTAATTTCTTATTGTCTAGGGTACGATAAAGTATTTTAATATTAATGAAATAAAATAGTTTACTCGTTTAAGAATTCACTTTAACTTTTTTAAATACAACTTTCCGACTTCGTCTTTACTTTACGGCTGTTGCAACAGAACTCTCTTAAAATAATAAATGTCCGTCTGTCATTGCTAGCTCATGTCTGTCTTTGTTTGTCTGCTAATACTCAAACTATTCTGTAGTCTCCGCCCAGTAAACGTACGTTACATTCAAAATCAAATTAACCCTAATAATCCTTCCTTAGGCTCAGCTCCCACATGTATTCTTGCAAATATGTTCATATACAAGTCACTTTTGCATAAATTGAATATCATATACTTCCATATTTGTCCATATATGAGTGCCTTTTCCATATATAAAATAGCAGATGCCTCCATATATATCTGTATATGAAATCTTTTTCCATATATGGAATAACATATACTTCCATATATGTTCATATAAAATCCATATATGTTTATAAAAAATCCATATTTGTTCATATGTGTCCTTACATAAACCTGTCCTTACATGTTTGAGCGTATATGAACATTTTTCACCGGTAATGTATGAGTATTAAATGTGGTTCTACAAAATATAGAGTTGTTGCTGATACTGTAAACCCCCTCTTTATTGTTATGAAATTATTTTTCTTTCATTTGTTTGCAATCATGAATAAACACGTTAATTTTTTTATTTTCTGATTTTATTCTACATCAAAATAATCATCGTTGGTCCGAACGAATATGAATGAAATGAATGGTATGAAAGCAACAAATGATTAAATCAACGATGCAAAAAAATAACTTGGTTTGATTGATTTAAAATCAGCAACGAATATGTGTATTTGAGTATATTCGGCGCTTGAACAAAAACGACTGTTTATTCGGGTTGCAGCAGTTGCGGTTCTCTGCTATACACAGTGGTTCCAAACCAAAAAAAATGGTAATAATTATGGATCTTCTAACCTACTGTACCAATCGGAAAAAGGTGTTCACAAGAACTAAAGAGAAAGATCTAGGCTTTTAGAAAATTAGTACTGTAGCCACCCTGTCTTATCACAGGGTGTACTACAGGGTGTCAAAGTTGACCATCTCGGGTATAAATGTGATGTGATTTTGCTGATTTTAGACTTTTTGTAATCTGGGTTATAAGATAAAGAAAAAACATTCTTCAAGTACCATAGTAGCTCTTATAGTTTAAAAAATATTTAACTTTGAATTTCAAAATCTTCCTTTTTTTTACCTTGACTTTTTTTGATTTTTTCCCAATAAGTTTTTCATTATCAGAACAATATGTATGAAATTTTGTTGTGTCATTGGCATGATCTTTCTTAATTTCGGAATGAAAACTATTTTCAATTATCTTAAGTCGTTTAGCAGTGATAGTTTTTTAAAGCCAAAACTTTTAAGCGTGTCCTGAAAATGGCATTTTTTTTGCATAAAGGAGGGTTACTTCATTCACTTTTATATCCAAGTTTTTAAAAGCATTTCAATACTTTTGGACATTTTCTAAAAGAATGAGCTTTAGAAATGCTTAACAATGCAATTCAGAACATTTTTGAGCATGCACCCTATGCCCAGCATTGGTCGAAATGATGAATTTTTCAACAACATTTAAGGTTTTTGAATGTGGCAAACAAAAAAGTCTTGCCACTTAGACCAATTTTTTTTAATTTTGAACCATAAACAAACATCCTCCAAAGTATTTGCCCCTAAATTTCCTGCCGCCCTGCATTGACACGGGAGCAAATTTTATGGAAAAGGTCAAATTTTCAAAAGTATTTTTTTATTTGTAAAAGAAAATATATGAAAATTACTAAGTTTTGTAAAATTTGATTTTTTTTAAGTAACTGGTAAACAACTGTCATACACTAAAAAAATCGTTTCGTTACTGTTAATAGTTATTTTTTCATAAAAGGTTAAATTTCTATGTAATATTTTTAAATAAAATGGATTGTATTTTTTTTTTTTTTTTTTTTTTTTTTTTTTTTTGGTTTTTTATCGGGGTGTTTAATATCTGAAATAGTTTTTAATATTTTTTTATACCTTATATTAGCTAATAAGACTTATTTATCTATTCCACGATATATAAAATGTTTATATAGTTTATTCCATCGAGTCAAACTAATGCACTCAAAACAGACATCTCGGGTCAAGATTTAATATTCGATAATTTTTTTCATGCTTAGTAGACTGGGCCTTATTTGTAACGTTGTTCCGAATCCCGTAACCAGAGGCTTATTTTCTGAGGTTACTATAAAAATTATTTCAGAAAAAATTTCAGCCCTTCAAAGTTTTGAATGAAATTTACAAGGGGGCAAAATAGCTTTTTTGGCTTATTTTGAAAATACTGGCTCTTAAATAACTGTATTTCTGGAAAATGTTAATAGAATCATAATCTAGACTGAATTATTTTCCTTAAAGGTCATAAATATCCAAAATTGGTTGGAAAATATTGAAGTAATTGTAATTCGGCCAGACCATTGCACTATAGGTAAAATGACCCCATTTTCTGGCCAAAACTATATGGAATCACTGAAGAAGGATGAAAATCTATATAAGGAGGTTTTCAAGGTTGCTGATTTCGAATCTGAGGTAAATTTTTTCGAATTTAAAATGGCTGATCCAATATGGCGGCGTAAATTTCAAAATTTCTTCTGATTTACATGAAAATTGTTATATGGGGGCTTTCAAGGTTGCTGATTTCTAATCTGAAGTAAAATTTTTAAAATTCAAAATTGCGGATCCAATATGGCGGCATAAATTTTGAAACATCTTTGCTTGGGTAAAAATGTTAACTGTGTAAAATGGAAACTTTTTTTGTCCAAAGTCTCAAAAAAAAAAAAAAAAAATAAAAAAATATTTTTTTTAATCTGGGGCATATTATAGCAGAAAATTGAACAAGTGGAAACTTTTGTAAAAACAATTTTTTTTTTTTTTTTCAATAAAGCTATTTAAAATTTTGCTTTACATTTCATTATCTAAAGTAATTTCATTTCATTTTCATTTTTAAAAACGCTATTTAAAATTTCCTCTTTGTTCGTTCAGATTTCTCAGGATACTCTTTCTTTGGAAGCCCTATTGAAGCTGCAGTTTGCTTAGTTTTAATTGCCAAAATAAATTCAGCGTTTAGCCAGAGTTCGCTTTGCATCTGAAATATGTTTCTCTTCCTCTCCCATCTAACTGAGATATTCTTACAAAAAATTCGCACTTTACACTTCCCAATAGCCGCTTCCTCATTCAAAACATTGCCGCATTCAGCTTTACCAACAATAAAATTGTAAACAGTAGTATACTTCTCCTCTTTCTTTTGCTCATTCAAGTAAACTTCCGCCAGTTCGCCATTTTGCAAGCGGAGGCTGCCTACCAAAAATGATATTTCTCAAAAATCGCAAAAAATCGCAACATGAAATTGACAAATTAAACTCAAAACTCTTCATTTAACACGTTTCTGATTGTTTAAACACAGCCAAATTCGGCCAACTTTTTAAAAGCTTATCCAAAGTTCATTTTTCAGGAAAAAAAATTGAATTAAAAGTTGTCAGAAGTATGAGTTTTTTCGTCAAAAAAATTTTTTTTTAATAAATTCTTTCTCTTAAACCATTAAGCACTTACTATTACTTTTGTTTCCATATTCAGTTTAAATTTGTGCTTTCTTTTAACTATTTAAAGAAATTTAAAAATTCGACCAAATTTCACTGTATATTAAGATGAGCGATCCGGTGATTTTTGAATAACGCTGCTACCAGTGATCGTGATTTTCAAATCACCGTTCTTTTAAACAGTGACCGTGAACACGGGTTTGTAATAGATATGGGCGATCCGGCGATTTTTCAGTAACATTGTTCTCAGTGAATGTGATTTGCAAATCGCTGTTCTTTTAAACTGTGGTCGTGATCATGGTTTTTCTATGGAAAAGACTGCGATTTTCTGATAAATAAACGAAATAATATTTATGGCGAGTTATTAAAATGTCAGTTAAACTTGGGTTAGTTAAACCGAAAACGAATTTTGTCAGCCATTTCAAAGTTAATTAACAAAAATTTGCCGGAAAAATTTTTTCTTGAGTATAATTTATTTCTTTATTGAAATGAAAAAAATAAACCACATTTTAAAAGCAGTATTCCAGTTACAAACTGCGTTAAACTAAGTTTAAAAATAATCCACTTTCTAAAAACTGGGCCTTAAAAGAAGAATAGTTGCGACCGGTAACAAAGACATGATAGAAGGAGACATTTTATTCAGAAGAGTGTGAAAGCAAGTCACTGTTATTGAAAAAAAACATGTATTACTGTGCACAATGAAGTTTGCAAGAAAGAATAGTACACAAATATTAAAAGAACGAAATTCCGAGTAACTGCAACTTGAAATATTTGATCACTGCCGTTACCAGTGATTTATCAATAACTGTGATTAAATCACCGGTATGAAAATATCGCTCATCTCTACTCTATATACTGCTTTCAACACTTTGCTCACAAACACTGACTTTGACCACTTGCTAAGCAGTCGTTGTTAATTTTTTACAAAAACAAAACTTGCCGTTATTTGCTTTGATGTGTTCTTAATTGAATACCAACAAAAAAAAAAAAAAATGCATTCTGGAATGTTTGAAAAATGACTTTTTGCCACAAAAATGGGTCAAATTACCATTATTTAACCCCTGGGTTATATTATGAAAATCCCAAAAAATAAAAAAATTTTTCTCAAAAACTTAAAATGTTATACTCTGGTTTCATTTCTGAGATCTATAAGTATTCAGCTATAAATTTTTGCCTCTCTTGAATATGCTAACCTAGTCCCAGTTATGGCCGAATACGGGATATTTTTTTTTGTAACTTTACCATACTCTAATTACACTTTGCGACAGTCAAAATCGGGATGGGATGAAACCAACGGGAAATGTTATATCGGTCAAAAACAAGTTATACGTGTCCCGGCGTTTCGCTGGGTCACCCATAGGAATCGAGATATATCGATTTGACCTTTGGTGGTCTTTTTTTTGACATAACTCGAGAACTCGAGAACAATTTTAAAAAAATTAAAAACTACAATTCCTTTTATCTGTTCATATAACGCTTTTCTATATACTCAACAGTTTTGCCGGTAAAAATAAATGTTTGTTACCGCTACCATAAAAATCAATAACCTTTTGTTTAATACTTTTTTTTAATATTTTAGGCAAAAAATATTTTTTTCTTCATACATTTATTTTTACCGGCAAAACGGTTGAGTATATAGAAAAACGTTATATGAACAGATTAAAGGAATTGTAATTTTTAATTTTTTTAAAATTGTTTG
This sequence comes from Leucophora obtusa, assembly GCA_949987735.1. NCBI lineage: Eukaryota > Metazoa > Arthropoda > Insecta > Diptera > Anthomyiidae > Leucophora > Leucophora obtusa. Next base: position 99,678,894 of record OX465297.1, on the reverse strand, counting down.
AGCAAAATTGGACTAGTGGTTCTCGAGTTATGTCAAAAAAAAGACCACCAAAGGTCAAATCGATATATATCAATTCCTAGAGGTGACCCAGCGAAACGCCGGGACACGTATAACTTCTTTTTTACCGATATAACTTTCCCCGGTAGTTTGAACCCTTCCCGATCACTGACCCCTACCATTTGTCTCACAGTGTAATCATCAAAATAAACTGCCTTTTATAAAAAATTTTAATATTAAGTGATATTCCTCGGTGTTTCCTGTGCATAGAAAATGAAAATCCGGGGAAATTATTTTTTCATTATCGTTTTTCAGGAAATAAAACAGTTGGGGAAGTCCCAAATTCTAAGCAGTACTAACCGTAAGCTCTCGTTTTTATATACCTACACATCTTTTACTGCTTTTTATTTTTGAATTTTAATTCAACGCTTTTGTCTCCTTTTTCCTTAAATATTCAAAGAGAAAGTTTTTAATGGAAGTTTTTAGTTTCTAAATTACACTTAAAGAAATGCTTCTCGACCAATGAAATATTTTTATAACTATTTTTGAAAAGATTTATGACTGGTTTTACCAAATCAGACAGTTCATATACAAAAGTACAAAATTCTCGTCCCGTTGAATTTTTCTGCCTTATGTAATGCCTCGGTTTGTGTACTCCACTCATCATTTTCTTATTGCGGGCAACTGATGAGTTAGGGTGATGCCCACGAAACAATGTTATTGTCTATCATGAAAATGGTCAACCTTCTTGAAAAAAGAAATATCATCAAATATAACAATATCATATTAGAATTTGGACTTGAGATAGAACAATATTCTAACTAAATATACATATGATAATACAGAAAGTCCGAAAAAAAAACATTTTTGTATTTTTTAATGCAAAAATTAGAATAATTGTTGAAGAAAGCATACCAAGGCTAAGTCCCAAGCAAAATATTTATTTTGTTTGGGATATGTTCCCTATAAACAATTTCACTGGAATTCAAGTTGAAAACAAGTTCAATTCCAGCCCTGTTTTCCAGTTTCAAGGCTTGAATACAACTTTAGTTACATTTTATTTCAATAGCATACTCCAGCAAAAGGGAAACAAAAATTCAAGTTTGAAATATTTTTTTAAATAAACGAGTGCTAGAATTTGAAATATACTTTACTTCAAGCAAAATTTAAAGCACTTGAATTTTTAAAACCTATGTGCTTATTGGGTTGCTTTTCAAAGAGTGTTGATTTATGACTGGTTTTACCAAATCAGAGAGTTCATATACAAAAGTACAAAATCTCGTATTGTTTGTGTACTCCAATCATCATTTTCTTATTGCGGACAACTGGCTGTTTCATATATTTGCATTTTGATTGCTATGTGTAAACCCAGATAAATAAATCCAACTTTTCACTTTTTGTATGAAAAATTCAAAATCCAGGTGATTATGGGAACAGAATTTTTGAAACTTTTTATAAATTTGTTATAACTGCTTCTTTGCGTGTACATCATAATTCTGCTCTCGAATATAATTTTAAAGTGCCATGAAAATATTATCATCATCATAACATTGCAAAGACATTTATGCATTTAACTTGTCTTGCATTTTTAATTAATATTTAATGATTTTAACAATTTAGCACACATTTTAAACATTCCTGTTTCTAGTATTGCTGTTTTGTACATTTTGTGAAAATGGAAGGATGTGATACAAAATTTACAAACAACATTTACATTAGTAAATTATAGTTGATCAAGACTCGTCACATGGTATGCTACAATCGTAAGGTTTTAAATTTTGGAATGTGGGAATGATGCTTAAATGAGTTTAGTAACTTTAGCTATTGAACAACTGACATCATTTGTTTTGAGTAACCCAGTGTAGAAAATCATTACCAGATATGTGGTTATGTAACCATAAACCTGGTAATGGTAACTAGTCTAGTAACTTTTCTTATTATATTTCTTATTACTTTAGTATGGCGATGTCGCGAAAAATAATGCATAGTAATAATAATAATGCAGCATACAAAAATCTAAAAATATGTCATTACCTATATGCTTATCAGTACTGACAAAAATAATGAGTCTGAATATAGATTTTCAAAAAAAAAATAAGTTTCATAAAAAAAAACATTTTATTGTAAAATTTTTTTTTATAAAATTTTCCAGTGCGGGAATCGAACCTGTGACTCCAGGTTGCCAGTCAATAGCTCTACCATCTGAGCTACATCGACATGTAATTTTTTATAGATAAAAACATAATTGACCTGCTGCACACAAGTCAGCTTACTCGCCAACATACAAAAAATCAAAAAATATATGGTTACATATATCATTATCAGTGTTGAAAAAATATTGAGTCTAAAAATAGATTTCAAAAAATTAAAAAAAAAAAATCAAGAAAATTACTTTCTATTTTAAATAATGATAAAGATAAGACATTATCAGTAACTCATTATTATATGTTTTAAAATAATGCAGAAGGTAAGTGGGTGCCATTACGAGCTGTCCAAAAAATAATGATAAGTCATTACCGTTTCTACACTGGGAAGCAATAAAAAACAGCATTTATTTTAAAGAAAGTAGTTAGCAAACAGAAGGGTATCCCAATCCCGAATGGAAATTATAGATAAAGTCGATTAGTAAATTCTTAACCTACTACCAAAAAAAGGAAGATACATTTGCCATTTCTGGCATTATGGATTTCATTGTCTCGATAATTAGTAATCAGAAAATTTAAATAAATTAATAATTGTTAAAATAATTGTTTGCAATATTTTCTTGTTTACGTGATTTTTATTTTGACATTTGTTGTCTGCGCTGTACATAATAAACGTATAACTCTCTTTACCTCTGAAAGTTATAGGGTATAAAAGTCTTAGGGTATAAAAGCTGATACTCTTGCAAACAATCTATGAAAAGTGAAACCTGCAATGAAGTTTGTTACAAACATACAACGAAACACACATATTCCTCGAGTTGCTTTCTTTTAAATAAACATTAAGTGATAGCTGTATTATTTTTTTTACATTTGTTACAACATCAAAAACGTTTTTACTAGTTCGACGGTGATGAACAAACTAATAGACGTCATTTCCAAAATGTTCTTTTAGAGCAATAGTAGAAACTAGAGATGGGAGCGTGAGCGATTTCACGTTCACTAAGAAAAGAAGAAAGTAAAAAAGTTAAAGTCGGGCATGCCGGCTATATGAAACCCTACGCCAGTGAGGTTAAAAGCCAAATAATGTTTTTATCCGAAATTCAAATGGGTTTAAATGGACTCCAAATTTATATATAAAATGATTAAATATTAGAAAAACGTAAGAAATTTTGGTTCCACCTAATGTAAGAGAAAATCGGAATTAAAGTCTTATACCCCATTTACAAGCAAGTTTTATAGGCGATTTAGCAATTAGATTTGGAAACTAATCAAAACTGTTCACACACGGTTGAAGAGGTTTTCATTATCTCGTTAACAGCTGTTTGGGTTTTTTTTGTAAACAAAAAGTATTTGTGACATAAACAGAAATTTTAAAAATATTTCAAAAAATATAATTTCCGTGGCCGGATTAAAATATTTATTAACTTTGTATGAAATACAACTTTAATATTTATAATTAAACCTTTTCGAACAGGGATGAGTAGTTTAAAGATGAAAGTTTTGCTTTTTTGGTCGGAGGAAGACCGCAGCTACACTCAAAAAAAAAAGTCAGTAAAGTCAGGAAAAAATGTTGCTGTGTCAGCAAATTTTTAGTCAGGAGCGTGCTTGCAAAAAAGTTTGTAATTTCAGCAAAAGGTTTGCTGAAAATCAGCGAGCTCATTTTTACCAAAAAAATAGTAATCTTCAGCAAAAGTTTTGCTAACACTTAGTCGACTGCAAAAGAAAAAAATCCTTGCTAAAATAACTAAACTTTTTGCTGAATATTAGTAGACTGAAAAAAACTCAAAAAACTTGTAGCAAAATTTTACTTTAGTTAATTTATTTGCTGAAAATTTAAATATAGAAATTGTGTAGAGTTGTTTTTCTTTTTTTGTCATTTCCGTTTCCAGACAAGCTGCGACATCTACATCTTGTCTATCTGGTTGTCGCCCACGCTACGAATGCGGTTATCAGCACAATTTTTGTAGCAAAATAAATTAGTAAAACATTAGTTCAAAATTAGTTTAGTGCTAATAAAATATAACTATTGCTGAAAACTAGTACACTTGATATACAAGACCTCTTACTGATTTTTCTACTAACTTATATTTTTGAGTGTATTGAATATCTGTTTGTATACAATTTGTTGCTCGGAAGGAGAATACTGCTACATTTAACTCAACACTCAGTGAAATATATAATTAATTTCATTTAAAATCATAATTTGTTTGGTTTTTGTTGATTTTTATTAAACATTAAAATTTACTTTTTATACCCTACACCACTACGTTGAGAGGGTATTATAAGTTTGTGCTGATGTTTGTAACACCAAAAAATATTGGTCCTAGACCCACCTTATAGTATAACGATCGGCTCAGAATTTTTTTTATTTCGATTTAACGATGTCAGTCTGTCCGTCCCTCCGTCCGTCCGTCATGCATTCTTGTGCGCACTCTACAGGTCGCAAATATTAAGATATTTTGACGAAATTTGGTACACCGACTTACATCGGCCCAAAGACGACGCCTATTTTTTTTTTTGGTTGAAATCGGTTCATATTTAGACCTAATGCCCATATAAGGGTACCCCCCAAAATTTTCATTTTTACACGCTGCAGGTCGCAAATACGAAGATATTTCAATGAAATTTGGTAAACAGACAAGAACGGAGCCTATAGATTTTGGTTGAAATCGGTCCATGTTTAGACCTAGTGCTCATATAAGGGTGCGCCCAAAATTGGCTTGGTTACACGCTGCCAATTTTGGCATAGAAAATTTTGACACAAGTCCGTTATAACCCATTCAAATTTCGGATCCAAATATTAGTTGGCTTTAAGTCAGACTGGTGTAGGGTATTATATAGTCGGCATGCCCGTCTTTAACCTTTTTACTCGTTTCTATTTGTTTTGTTTACATTTCTTATGTTATAGAGTTATAAAAGTGTACTGAGTACTCAGCACCGTGTGCTTTTGTCCGAGTACTCAATGCCCAAACGAAACTCCTCAGTACATTTATAGTCGTATTTTCCCAAACATACGCATAATTTTTCCATGAAAATACAACTATGTGTAAATACAACTCGTTTAGAAAAGACGTATGAAGAACGAAGTATAGAGTAGTATGGAGTACTCAGCTAAACAAGTATTAAGAAATATCGAGTACTCAAAACGCCAATCTCAAACCCCGACTTTTAAGAGATAATTGACGGGGTTTATAAATTATCTTGTCAAATTGAAGTGATTATTGCTAGAAAATTTGTATGGAGAATCTCGAGATAATACATGAGATAATGCAATAATCTTCAAGATAACTGAAACCTCGTTCATGTGAATGGGGCATTACTTGCTGCGCTTTAAACACTCGTCAGAAAATTTTAAAAAACTATTGAGCAAACGTTTTAGCAAGTAAACAACAATTTTTAATATCAGCTCTACTTTTTGAAATATTCGTAAATTTAACTTTTAGTAAAAAGACAATTTTTTCTTTAAAGTTTCTTATTTATTCATGTATGTACCTGACCAAATCACGGATAATTCTTAATATGGTTTAAAAATAAAGACTTTGTGCTTTTAGAAACATATTAACTTATTTTGATTAGGTAAATGATCTAGGTTATAACTGCAATTAAAATGAAAACCTCACTTATTTTCCTTTTTTGGAAATTAGTAAAATCCTTTAATCGGATTTGCAAAATCTTAACACATGACAAAAATTCGTATTCCACTAAACTCATTTTATCGAAAGAATCACAACTTTTACATCAACATTTGCAGAAAATTCAATCTGAAATGCAAATTTTATATCTCGCAGATTACTTATTAACGAAACCGAGAAATTTCAATTTTAAATACAAGTATAGGGGATTTTATCATAGCTGTCAAAACGTGCAACATATCAAATTAAAGGGCATATTGCAGAACATTAAAATGTTGTAAAAATAGCGTTATTACCAGGACAAGTTTTTTTTTGGCATTTGCCATTAAATGCCATTTTTGCCATTTTTTCACTTATTTTGTAAAATTGCCATTTTTACAAATCCTTGCCAAAAAAGCCATTTTGCCTATTTTTTAGACTTTTCATTAAAAAAGTTCTATAAAATTCAGTAAAAACTTAATTTTTGTAAATATTTTTTGAAAAAAATTTACAAAAAAAAAACATATTTTTTTAATATTTAATAAAATTCCAGATTTTTTTTAAATCATACTAATATACGGCGAATGCATTTTAGCAGTTATTTCTTTCGTTTTAGCGGTAAATTCCCAGATAGAAAAATACGAACGGCACAGTACTGGCTCAGAGTTGGAGACGGTAGTACATAAACTGGCGATCAGTGTTGCCAGTTTTGACGATTTATCGTCATTTTGATGATTTTTACTATCTAAAATAGCCAAATGACGATTTGACGATTTTTTCCTTCAAAATGACGATTTTTTTTAATACAAAATATAGCAAGAAATGTGCAAAAATACAATACTTTTCCAATCTATAATTCTAAATCTCAAATTTTTAGTTTTTAGAATTATGCAGAATTGCAAGCAAATTAATGTGGGAACAAATTAAAAACCGCTGCAAAATCAGATAATTTTTATTCAGCAAATCTATACGATTTTTGAAAAATATTTTAGAATTTTAGCTTAAAAGTGTTCATATTAAAATTCTAATTAAAATTATATCTAGAAAAAATGTGAAAATCCGTTCAAGTACATCATAATTTTTTATTTATTGCGAAACTGTCAATTTTTCTTTAAGATACATACGTATTTTGAAATGTACAAAACTTACGGGAAAAAATAATAAAATATATGATAATTTTTGTGTAAAACTTCTGTCCTAAAACTGTAACGAATCTTAATTTTTTGAAAGAATGTCTGTGAAATACATAATAAATATTTTAAAATCGGAAATTTTTGTTGGTATTTGTTTAAAGGATAATTTTTAAAATGCTTATCAATTTTTTAGGGTCCTTATAACACAAATAGTGTTACTTTGACGATTTTGTACTATTTTTTGACGATTTTTCAAAAGCTATGACGATTTTGACGATATTTTCCAGAATATTTGACGATTTTATGCCTAAGAAACCTGGCAACACTGCTGGCGATGTGTCGGAATTTTAACGTTTCCAGTACTGGTACGGTGTCGAAATGATAACACCAATATACGCTTGGCCGTAGGTATTTGCCCACGTTGGCACAGTGTTGGAATTTGTTACTTACTGGTGTTTTCCCATTACTATAAGTTAAAACGAGTAAAAATGTTAAAGTCGGGCATGCCGACTATACAATACCCTACACCAGTCTGGTGTATTGTTTGGATCCGAAATTAGAATGGGTTAAAATGGGGCTTGTGTCAAAATTTTATATAATGTGAGTCAGCGCACCAAATTTCATTAAAATGTCTTAATATTTGCGACCTGCAGTTTGTAACCAAGCCAATTTTGGGGGGACCCTTATATGGGCACTAGTTCTAAACATGGACCGATGTTCACCAAAATCAATAGGCTGCGTTATTGGGCCAACATAGGTCTGTGTACCAAATTTCATCAAAATATCTTAATATTTGCGACCTGCAGCGTATAAGCAGTATAATTTTGGTAGGACCCTTAAATGGGCACTAGGTCTAAACATGGACCGATGTTCCCAAAATCAATAGGCTGCGTTATTGGGCCAATATAGGTCTGTGTACCAAATTTCATCAAAATATCTTAATATTTACGACCTGCAGCGTATAAACAGTATAATTTTGGTAGGACCCTTATATGGGCACTAGGTCTAAACATGGACCGATATTCACCAAAATCAATAGGCTACGTTATTGGGCTAACATAGGTCTATGTACCAAATTTCGTCAAAATATCTTAATATTTACGACCTGCAGCGTATAAACAATATAATTTTGGTAGGACCCTTATATGGGCACTAGGTCTAAACATGGACCGATGTTCACCAAAATCAAACTTGTTCGTCCATGGGCCAATGTAGATCTGCGTACCAAATTTCATCAAAATATCTTAATATTTGCGACCTGTAGAATGCGCACACGATTGCATGGACAGAGAGACGGACGGACGGACGGACGGACGGACAGACGGACATCGTTAAATCGAAATAAAAAAAAATTCTGAGCCGATCGGTATACTATAAGGTAGTCTACGACCAATATTTTTTGGTGTTACAAACATCAGCACAAACTTATAATAACCTGACCACATAGTGGTGTAGGGTATAAATATTCAGTAACTTGCCAGTACTTTAAATACAAAAATGCACTGTATAGCCAGTACTATAAAACCAATTAAAAATCTGGTGGTGAATCACCCTAAATTTTAATAAAATAATAAAAAATATATATTTTTGTTTCAAATTAATTTTGTTGTTTTTTATTGTGTAATAGAATATTAAATAATTGAAAAACTAGAAAATAAAAAGTTTTTCTTAAATTTTCTGGTTTCTCGCTGTTTTATATAAAATATAATGAAAAAAGTTATATTGAAATTCTTCATGACTGAATTCGGTATTAAAAATTAGGGTAAAAGAAGTGTCAGATAAAACTCTTTTTAAAATAGCAGAAAACAGTGGCAAAGTACATTTTAAGTGGTACTGGCATAACAAAAAAAAAAAAAAACAGTGCTCTCCCAGTACTATTTTTTTCTACCGTGGGCAATTTCCACCTGGATTCCTTCATTATTGTAGTTTTGTTAAAAACATTCAGAGAAACACTTAAATAAGCTTTTCTACTTAAAAAATTTTGGAATAAGGGTGCCATTTTTGGGCTTTTTGTGCCAATTTTACTATTTTTTCGTGCCAATTTGAACTTTTTTTGTGCCATTATTACTTTAAATTTTGTATTGTTTTTATTAAAAAATTAAATTTTCCTAGAAAATCGTTTTTGCAAATATTTCTTAAACTATAGCTAAGTTTAAAATTTGATGGCAATATGCGTGATCTGCGTTCCAAAGTCTATTAGAAATGATGTGTCGTAACCCCGATGCATAAAATTTTTCAAATTTTGTTTAATTTAATTTTTAAGTTTTTTTCCTGCCTTATGCAATAACAGTGTAAACAGGGGTCTCCCATGGTCCTGATAAATGGCAATCCCGTTTTTTAATGCAACAGATGGCGCTGACTGCTGTTTTGTTTTTTCTGGCAATACTTTTTCATTTTATTGGAGAGCACTGTTGCCCGAAAAGTTTTAGCTTATTCCCATTTTAAATGTTTAAATCCCCAATGTTATACTCAATTCATTTTAATTTAAACAAAAACCCAAAAGAAAAAATAATAGGAGCTAAGTTAGCATCGCTCTTAAGTTCAGAAAATTATTAAGAAATGAGTGAGCAAAGTAAATAAAATTGAATATTTTACGAAGAAATATTTACGTTTTCACTCAAACTTTAAAGGCCGCAAATCTATGTTAAAATTGTGAAATTTGCGTAAAAACAAACTGTACACATTTTTCACGTGAAACTTATTGTCGTGAAAAATTTTTTTTTTTATGGAGTATAACAGTTTTTTTCACATGAAACTCAAACAACTTACTATGCTTTAAATGTAAAACTAGTAGGTGTAAGTTCTAGGGCTCGTAAACTCTTGCATAAGTCGAGTTTACACGATTCAGAAGGTACATAAGAGGTTATATGAAAACCCCTGTTAATTTTTGAGCCTACACAAAATTAATTTTTTCTGAGTCCTTTTTTCAGTATTTGGAAAATAGAAAATTTTTTTATTAATTATTGAGCTTGGTTGCTTTTTGTTATTTCAAGATTTATAAATATTTGGAGGACGTTTCTTCAATAATTCAAATATTATGCAGAAATTTTGATAATCTTTATCAGACCTAATTTGATCGACTTTAGTTTGAAATAATACGCATATAATTTGTACCAAAATTCTTCTTATTTTGGGCCTAAAACTAACTGCCTGTTTTTATAAAAAGAATAAGACGAATTCGTTAAAACATTTTTGTGAAAAACACAAACTTAAGAACAATTATCTTTAAAAATTTTTAGCCGCATTTGTTCTACATAGCAGTCCTAAAAAATTTGTGGGAAAATTTTGAAAAAAAAAAACGTTTTTAAATTATTGTTTTTCATACAAATGTTTTAACGAATTCGTCTGATTCTTTTTAGAAAAACACCCAATAAATCATTTAAAATTTACAAATTTTTTAATCCGTCCCCAAAACGAAGTCGAAATCCTTAATTTGGGCCAAAATCCCCTTACCTAACAACTCTGTAAAACCTCATTTGACATAAAAAATCCTCTATTGAGAAAATTTCCCACATGCTAGCGACATCTACAGTTTGTTTAAAAAATTATCGATGTTGCATATCTGTATTATATGTCTCTGAGTATAAATAAATAAATTTTTTCAATGAGAATTAGTTCAAGATCTGAGGATTTTCTACACCCAAAAAATTAAATAATCAATGTTTTAAAAAATACAAAAAGTGTTGTTTCGGACTTTCTATATTTTCGTATATTTAGTTAGAATATTGTTCTACCTCAAGTCCAAATTCTAATATGATATTGTCATTTTAGATTTTAGTTTTCGCTAAAAAACTCAGTGATGTAAAATTAAACTTTAAAATGTTAAAGATGATTTGTAATCTTTGAACCTAGGGAGGTAAAGCTTTCATTTGAGTATAATAATCTGCTTTTATGTTTGAAGATTTTTCCAGGATTAAAAAATTATCATTTTTTGTTTCAGTCATCATTTTTACATTTCTGAATTTTACAAATTTATACACTATAACAATATTGTGTATGAAAATTGTAAAACCACTGGAAATGCCCCAAAATATTAGAAAAATCGAAATTTCAATCAAAAATTACATGAAAGTTAAAGTTTTTTGTGTTTTTTTAACAATTAAAAACAGTTCTTAATATAAGAGAATCATTAAAATTTAGATTAAAATTTCGAATTGTTTTTCAAATATTTTAGAACATATCCAATGTTTAGAGAATCTTGATACCAAATACATACATGAGACTAATTAATTATTTGGACAAATTAATTTATGATTTCGTTAGCATTAAATTGAAACTTGAAATGCTAATGAAATATTTGGCATTATCATTATTTCAACTAATGCTAATACATCGATTTCATTACTAATGCCAACTATGTAGTTAATTCATTACGATTACTAATGCCTCAATTATAAGAAAGAATTGGCATTAGTAAGCGTCACTTTACAGATTTCGTAATCATTGCTGAGCTTGCAATTTTATAAAATTTCCAACGCAAAATGGACAAAATTTTTGCTGCGTCGGAGTACTAATACACTCCTATAATAAAACCAAGCCAGGTTCAAGAGAGCTCCCGAGGGATCCATTTTTGTACAACAGGAACAGCGTGACATTTCGAATTTTTGTTTTTGACAACGTGATAATATAAATTGACACACTCCGACAATGGATTGGAACATCGGTGCAAATCGTAACGATATGGAATGAAATGGTGACGAGTGATATTGGAACATGTGCCGCAAGGAACGAAATGGAATAAAACGGGGAACGAAATTCATATTATCTTAGTATATTAATTTCTCTTATCCTATAATTGGAAAAAATGGTCACACTGTGGCTGTTTCATAAAAATTGATTCCTGGGAATCGCTCTCGGATCTACCTCATGTGAATAATAGTAGCGTGAACATCGATTAAAACTAGCAGAAATTTTGTTTGTTTTCCTCTATATCGCTTAGTTTTCAAGATATAGGCCATTTGGTAAAATCGCTATTTTTTAAAATGGTCCTTATTTCGCTATCGAGCATGATAGCGCAAAACGGATAAAATTTTTGCTTTTTTGGCGTAACTATTAATATACCCTGGCCTATTTGTACAACTGATACAAATAGGTCAGGTCTTGTAGAGCTTCCGATTGATCCATTTCTATAAACCAGTCACAGGGTGACATTTTTAATTTTTATTTTTTTAAACAATTTACTTAATAATTCAAATTAACACACTCCGACACTGGATTAGAAAATCGAAAAAAAAATTTTTTTGCCGACCGTAGGGGTCGCCTTTTTTAATTTTTTGTTATAGCTTTGGCATTTAAAATCGGATTTTAAAGTGTGATATATCGATTTTTTTGCCTCGCGGAGACCAGTGTTTTGCTATATAGTAAAAATCCAATTAAAAAAAATTTAAAAAGGCGACCCCTACGTTCGGCAACCAATATATAAAAAAAATTTCTACTGGGTTTAGGGACAAACTTCCTTAGCAAAAGTTTAATGATTTTTTGCGAGCTTTAATTTTCTGACATTAGGGTGGTACATTAGGGTTGTAGCAACTGAGATCTGGTGGGTAACTACTAGAACGGGATACTTGAGGTCAAAATGTCGTCAGAGCAAAACACTGGTCTCCTCGAGAGAAAAACATCGATGTATCATATTTTAAGATCCGGCTGTAAATACCAAAGATATAACGAAAAATCTAGAATGGCGACCCCTACGTTCGGCAAAAAAAATATAAATTTTTTTTTGAAACCTCCTTGCAAAAATACTTCATATTGGAGGGTGTATGGCGCACTTTTTTTTTTTTTTGCTTGTAAGGTGGTACGCTCTATTGGACAAAATGCTGACGTGGAGGCTCAACGTTAAGAGAGGATCAAAAAGACCACAAATGCGCTCTAGGCATGTCGGAAAATGCTAGGCAAAACTTGGGGTCTGTCACCTAATCTCACGCATTGGATCTATATGGCAGTTGCTAGACCAATTCTACTCTATAGAGTACTTGTTTGGTGGACCGCATTGGGGAAGAGGGTCTATTGCAGGCGCCTGGAGAGTGTGCAGAGACTTTCTGAACTATGCATCACTGGTGCACTTCGTAGCACGCCTACTGCAGTGCTAGATGTAATCTTGGACTTACAACCAATTAATCTGGATGCAGAAGGGGTCGCGAGGAAATCTGCTGTTCGCTTCGGGACTACCGGGCAATTTAGTTATGTGCCTTATAGTCACGGAAGGATCATTGAGGGGATGAACCTTTGATTTCTTCACGGATGGTTCTAACGTGGAAGGGGGAGTCGGAGCTGCGGTTTTTTTTATCGAGAGCTGGGTATCGAGGAGTCATATAACCTCCCCGATTACTGCAGTATCTTTCAGGCTGAAGTGCTGGCAGTCAAAATGGCTGCTGATCTTAAAAATTCCCCGTAAACTCTTGGCTCTTACGTTAATTTCTACATCGACAGCCAGGCGGCAATTAAAGCGAACTCCGCCAATCTGGTGTATTCATTGATTGTCCAGTAGTGTAGGGAATCTTTAGGTAGACTCTGTGCGAATACACACAGAGAACAGATTCGTTGTGTCAACCGAATTTTAGTAGTTACATGTACTATCACATTATTCGGTTGGCACAATCGACATTTTCTGACGTACCCACTATATTTAAACAATATAAATGTTATCCCAATCGAATTTTAATGAGTCCCAACCGAATTAACTATTTGGTAGCCCCGTCCGAATTTTTAGAATTAAACAAGACACTGTTTCCCATTACCTTTTTTGATTGATTTATTAATTAGTGGAATAAAAAATAATAAATACATATAAAAAAAGTCATAAAATATAAAAAAAACGAGTAAAAAGGTTAAAGTCGGGCATGCCGACTATACAATACCCTACACCAGTCTGGTGTATTGTTTGGATCCGAAATTCGAATGGGTTAAAATGGGGCTCGTGTCAAAATTTTCTATAATGTGAGTCAGCGCACCAAATTTCATTAAAATATCTTAATATTTGCGACCTGCAGTTTGTAACCAAGCCAATTTTGGGGGGACCCTTATATGGGCACTAGTTCTAAACATGGACCGATGTTCACCAAAATCAATAGGCTGCGTTATTGGGCCAATATAGGTCTGTGTACCAAATTTCATCAAAATATCTGAATATTTGCGACCTGCAGCGTATAAACAGTATAATTTTGGTAGGACCCTTATATGGGCACTAGGTGTAAACATGGACCGATGTTCACCAAAATTAATAGGCTGCGTTATTGGACCAATGTAGGTCTGTGTACCAAATTTCATTAATATATCTTAATATTTACGACCTGCAGCGTATAAACAGAATCATTTTGGTAGGACCCTTATATGGGCACTAGGTCTAAACATGGACCGATGTTCACCAAAATCAATAGGCTGCGTTTTTGGGCCAATATAGGTCTGTGTACCAAATTTGATCAAAATATCTTAATATTTACGACCTGCAGCGTATAAACAGTATAATTTTGGTAGGACCCTTATATGGGCACTAGGTCTAAACATGGACCGATGTTCACCAAAATCAAACTTGTTCGTCCTTGGGCCAACATAGATCTGCGTACCAAATTTCCAAATCAAAATATCTTAATAGTTGCGACCTGTAGAGTGCGCACAAGATTGCATGGACAGACAGACAGACGGACGGACGGACAGACGGACATCGTTAAATCGAAATAAAAAAAAACTCTGAACCGATCGGTATACTATAAGGTGGGTCTACGACCAATATTTTTTGGTGTTACAAACATCAGCACAAACTTATAATACCCTGATAGTGGTGTAGGGTATAATAAATAAGATAATGAAATATTCTTTAGCAAAGAATCCTCAGAATCTAAAAGTCCATCCACAGAAAATAGTCCTCATAGTCTGACGCTTTTTCTATATTTTTGTTTAGAACTACCCGCAGCTTCGGAATACTTGTCGCCTTTTAAATCCCTCAGATCCTAAAGACCTTCTGGTAAAGAAATTCCTTAAGATTCTGAGGACATCTCCACTCAGCTTCCATTGCGATGCACCTTATTGTAATTCCAACAATTTTCCAACTGATGTTTTCCCTGTACACATCTTTTTTTCAGAGTACACATCTACTAGGGTCGGGGTCACCGGGGCAGAGATGGAAATGAGATTGCGGACAGTTTGGCGAAATGGGGGGCCACTTGCCTGAGGAAAGGGCTTTGGATATTCGTGTGCCACTTCGGTTCTTGAAACGGGAAGTAGACTCCACTATAATGGGCAGATCTGAGGCGGTTTGGCGAAGCACCGAAACGTGTAGAGTGTCGAAAATTATGTGGAGATCATATAATCCTAAGGCGACGAAACTTCTACCCTCCCTAACCAGAAGCGACTGTAGACTTCTGGTGGGGATACTGACTGATCACTGCTGGACTTCGGTTCTTGCAGGAAAGCTTGCGAATGATGATTGTAGGTTTTGAGGGGTGCCAGGAGATGGGGAGACGGCGGAGCAAATCGTGTGCCACTGTCCGGCTCTTGCGCGCTCCAGCGTAGGATGCTTGGGAGACCATCTATTCCGTGATCTGGAGGAAATCTCTGGAATCGAAATCTTGAAACTCCTGGCTTTTGCTAAGAGAGTGTGGGGTACTCTAGGTACCATCACTAATGTTTGAGTATACGCGGGGGTTATCGTTTCTTATCTGGTAATGCTAGGGACCTAATGGTCTATGCGATGTCTTTTTTGACCAACCAGTTTAACTTAACCTTATCAACTGTATTAATTTCTGTTGTGCTATAAATGGAAAAAATGGGTCATTCGGACTCGCTCTCGGACCTACGTTATATCAATAATAGGACCGTGAACACTGATTGAAACTTGAAAAATTTTGTCCGCTTTGCTCTATATCGCTTAGTTTTCGATTTTGAAAAATTGTGATTTTTTAAAATGCGCCGTATCCCAAAAACTAAGGCAGATAGCGTAAAATGGACAACATTTTTGCTCCATTGTATTAATACACTCCAATGATACAAATAGACTAGGTCCGGGAGAGATCGCGAGGCATCCATTTTTATAAAACTGCCAATGTAAAGCTATCTAACCATCCGCTTTTTTTTTAGTAAACAAATGCTTTTTTTGCTAAATTGTAATTAGTTTTTAAAGGATTATTGCGATTTCATTAGCATTAGTAGGACAAATTCTAATACCAGAAGATATTACTATATTTATATTAGTTGAAATATTCGTTATTATCAACTCAGATATTTTTAGGGTGTATCAACCCATTTTTATCAAACATAGTTTACATCTCTGATTGAAAAGTAAATATTTATAAAAATGCATGTTTAAGCAAGTAAACATGTGTTTTTTCCTATATTGCTGTTCCATATATGGAAAACTAAAACTTCCGTTACAGTCACATTTAATGTCAAAAATCTTCATGTTGTTATAACTGAAATAATACTCAACACATTAAAAAAAAAAAAAAAATGTTTGTATGCACAATATGAAAGTACTTTAGTACGGATGATGTACCAGTGTTGCTGGTGATGTTAATGATGATGACACGTGCATTTGTTAATATCTATGTATGTAACTTCGTTGTGAACGTAAGTACAAAAAATGTAGAGAATACAATTTGTTTTGGTGAAATTAACAAAGACTGTGTTACTTTGTATGTTGTTGACTAGAATAGCATAGAGTTTTTGGTAGTTTTTTAATTCATAGCCATATGTTTTGTTAAAATTTTCACTTTTAAAAAAGGGGGAACAACAGAAAGTAGTGAAAACAAAAATGTGACTGGCTTTTAATTAGATTTCGCTGTTGGCAACTTAAATGTCAAAGAGAATTCTGGAAATATTAAGGTTTTCACAATTAAAGTATGGGAGTATTTTAATTTGTACAAAAGATTTTCTTAATATATTCGAGGAATAAAACTGGTTAAATTAATACTCCATTTTTATTTGAAAAGATTTAACTTCCAGTCATACTAATTTACTAAAATACTTGTTAATTTAGTGAAACTATTATCGTAAAACTACAATACCCTAAAACTCTAAAAAATTTCTCTTTATCTACATTCAAATCATCCTACAAGTATACTTTATATGACTAAATTCTAATAGTTCTTCGAAATATGCAAACATTCTTGTTAACTTTTATTTTTATAACCATAGAAGTAGTTAGGATATTTCCGTGAAAGTTTCACTAACTTTATGTCCATACTTTGACTATCTAATTAACTTTGAAAAAACTTTACTCACACTCTACTTTGTCACCAATAATTCGCAATGCTTTTAATTTAGTATATCATTAACATAACTTACAGCTTCATGGCAGCGCATCTAGTAACAAATACAATATGCCACATGAATATTATCATTTTCATTGTAGCCATAACCATTAAATTTCCCACTTTTGATTTCAGTTTACTTTCGGCTTTTTTTCTAGCATACATATATACATATATTTAAATATGTATATGCTTGTGTTAATGTATGTGTGCTTGTATGTTGGATATGAATATTTGCTCATCATCATTTACCACAAATTATTTTGGTAAATGATGGTGAATCGTCGCGTTGGTTTTTGCATTATATTTGCGGTAATTTGTTACATGCGTTTTTCGGTTGTTATTTGGTATGTTTGGCATGAGTTTGCTTATTTTATTCTACCACGCAAACACTTTTTGTACCAAAAAATGTGTTATTTGTGTGTGGTACATGTTTGGAATAGAAATAGCCATGAAATGAGTGAATATATGTTTTGCAGTGAGTAATTAGGCTTGTAATAATGTTTGAGGGTTGAGATTGTTATGCATATATTATTAATCATTAAATATTTTAAAGTTGTTTGTTTAATTACCTTGTTTCCCATAGTTGTTGGTTTGCTGGATAAAGATAGGAGAAACATATTTTAATAATTGTTCATACATGTGACTAATTAATTAATTGGAATAATTAATTAATTGAACCATTGAATTGATATTAGTTGTAATAAACTTAATTTGATAAACATTTTTTAATTAATGATCTTATTTTTCCATTGCATTGATCTTTAACATCACACACTTATACATGTTTGGCCACTATTTAATACTTTAAAAGTACCCAAAATGATAATTTTGTCATTGTCTGATGTGAATTGGTCGACAACTCTGATATTAAAATATTTTCCCTTACCCGGTGTCTTCAAATGCAATAAATTATATGATATGAAATGAAATGTCAAAACCATTGCAGCGAAACGTCAAATTGCAAAGTGGTGGTGTTCACCATTTCATGGATAAGAAATATCATAGATTTTTCTTCGAAAAACACCACATTTTATGAAACATAAATTTTTACCGACAAATAATAAAAAACTAAACACTTTTCCAATCTTTTTTACCAAATTTTTTGTTGTTTTTTTATTACAAAATTAAAATGAAAACTAAAAGTGACATTTGATCTCTGGCATCATTGCAAAAGCCGATTGCATGTCAGCGATATCATGATATTGCAATAAAGTTGAAATTAAGTGTCTTCACTTGAAATGAAATGATTTTGACAATTGCTTGCTATCATTTTATTTAGAGTTTGCTATTCGGTTTTAATCGAAACCGAAACCGCGGTTTTTCAGGCCTCAAAACCGAAACCGAAAACCGACAAAAATAAGTCGGTTTTTAATAAATACTTTAACCGATTAAAATAATTATTTAAATTGCATCCCAGTGTAGAATTAGTATCCGAAAAGACTCATAAAGGAGACCTAAGGCCTTCTGAAATCATAGCCATATGAGAGTGTGTTTCTTTTTTTATGACTCGTCAAAGTCTCTGAATTATGAGCGTTATTGGAAAATTTAGAATTTTCTGAGCCAATATGAGTTATTTACGATTAATTTTTGAGTCATTTATAAGTACTTAAAATATTAAAAAATTTTTTAATACACTTATAAATACGACTCTGTTATGTTTCATTTATGACTCCAAATTTCAGCACTCTCAAAATAATCATATTTTAGAGTCTTTTACGAGTAATAATTTCTGGGTGCTCAGAAAAATGTATTTAATTGTGATGAACATTTTCTCCATTAATTGTTACTTTCAAGAATTTTTTGGTTTTTCGTAGTCCACGAAATTTATAAAATTTTAACCTCACAAATTGATAAAATTTAAATTCGTAAAAATACAGCTTTAGTTACCGACAAAAGAATAAAAAATATTTTATTTATAACGGTTTTCCGCGTATTTTTCTTCTCCCGCAAAGGTACGAAACGGCGTTATTGCCTTTATTTGAATGAATTGAATTTTAATGAATATCTATGCCTATACTGAGGATGGGTCTGTAGCGGGACCCGAAAATACGTATTCTGCTGGCCTTATCGAATTTTTACAATTTTTATTCTTAAGCCTAAACCAAACTTTATTATTTTCTTTATTTCTCACTGGCGAGAAATTAGAAAAGTTTTTAAATAAACAACAGCTGCCTTCAAACAAAATTCAATAACAAATTTGTAACAATATTGAATAGTTTTCGCGAAATGCAAGACAAATTTGACATTACTGCAGCAGTTCACTGGCGCTGTGAGTATCTAGATTGGGCTTTACTTGTAAAAATTTTATCATCTTTAATTTAAAATTTAAACGTAGAATATGTGTTAAACTATTTAATTTTTATAATAATTTAATTGTATTAAAATAATTATATTAGTACAACAAGAAAACCGAAAAATAACCGAAACCGGGGTTTTTATAATTTTGAAAAACCGAAACAGCGGTTTTCAAATTTTTCGGTTTTTAGCAAACTCTAATTTTATTGCATGTCAAGACACTAGGTCATTTGGGATACCCAGACGTATACTTGATATTTCAAACATGGTATTACGTATACGTTCCAGTGTACAGTTGGGGTCCCACAGTGGTGTATAATAAAAAAGTGGTAATAAGTATGAAACTTCTAAAGTACTCAATGTATATGCCTGAATGTTGAAGGGGTCGGGGAGCCAAGTTTTCAGAATCATGTCTTATTAAATCTGTTAAGTCTGTAGCTTAACTAGGGACATAGCTAAAGGGGGCGAAAGTGAACTACCTGTGAATAATTTTGTGCGGATTGTAACTATCTTAAATAAGAACCGATTTTAAAGATTTTCAGCATTTTGGATTCTGCAAGACAAGGCAATACAAAAAAAAAAAAAAAAACATAAGTGTTTTTCCTTATACAGGGTACAGCTAAAGTAACAATATGATTTGCTTTTAAATAAATATTGAATGGAATGAAAAAACAAAAGGAATAGAAAAACAATTTTAGTTCTTTGCGCAATTGTATAGCGTTCCATTTTTATATTATCCCAAGTTTAATTCCTGAAATAGAAAAAAATATGAAATATTCACAAGCAAAGAAGTTACATTTTTTTTTACATCATACATATTTTTTTAAAGTATTTTTCTAAAAAAGTGCCTTCATTATTTTTAAATTTGTAAAAAAATGTTGTTGGAAATGTTAATTTTGCGTTTTTACAGAGTGAAAGGTCATCCTTTAAAGATGTGTTGTTATTTTCTTTTTTCATTTCGGACATATACCCTACATTTAGTTGTGATCGAAATTTATCGATTTGCAAAATAATTTTTAAGTTTCGGCTACTGCCAAATGTAGGGTATATATACAAAATAATAAAAAACATTTTTTTGCGTCCTTAAAGGATGGCCTTTCAAAAAATACAATATTAACATTTCCTAAAAAATTTCTTACAAATTTAGAAATAATGAAAGCATTTTTTTTTAGAAAAATTAACGATTTTTTGGCTAAAATTCAAAGTTTTGAATTTAGACCCTTTTTTGGTTATAAGCAAAAGACCCAACAAGATCGTGGCAAAAAATTAAAAATCTTATTTTTAAAGTGAATTGTCTCTTAAACTATAAGAGATACAGAAACACTGAAAATATTTAAAATCGCTTAGTATTTAAGAAAGTTACAAGCTGCACAAAGTTTTTCACACTCGAGGTAGTTAAATTTCTTCCTTTGTAGCTCCGTTCCTGGTTCAGCTATAGACTTAGTGACACAATCACTTTTATACTTCTGAAATCTTAGCTACATGAGTACGTTTCCTTTATGAATGAAGACTCTTTCTGAGTGTACTTTTGTTACTCATGAAAGACTACTCATTATAAGCATTATTGTAATAGACAGAACTTTTTGAGCCAAAATCATTTGATTAATTTTGGAGTCACTTTGGAGTACCTTTGGAGTCATTTTGGAGTCACTTATTTTTGGATAGGGTCACAAGTAAGATACTCTGAATGTGATCATTGTATGGGTCATAATTTCTCAGCGCTCAGAAATATGCTGGCTGGGTTGATATTAAGTTTATCATCAATGTGCATACTTTCTCTGAAATGGTTAAAAACTTTTGATCAGGATGGGGGTAGTTTTAATGTACCAACAAGGAAACTATATAATGATGTTACCTGCAAATCTTCTTGAAACTTGTACACATACTTATGTTGTAGAGAACTGAAGTCGGATAATTTAGTAGTTAAAAATTACGATAAAAAGTAAAACGGTTTTCGTATTAAAACATATCTAAAATTTTTTAAATTTAATTTAGTTTGTACACAGATTTAAGGTACTCTAGAAAGCATAACATTTGGATACCGAAAGTCAGATAATTTCAAATTAAAGAAAACAGTGCTGCAGGCTTTTTACTTTTCATTCATATTTGTGAAAGCGCCACAGGCGAAAGTTTGGTATAAAAAATCGCGGCGAATATTGAGTTTGAAATTATTTGACTTTCGGTATCTAAAGAAGCACTATAACAAACCTCACTCTACGTTTAAAATTGCAGATGTAAAAAGCAGATGTAATTTCTATTTCCATGGAGAACTTCCAATGCCCAGTGCGCCGTCAGACTTTTGACGAAACTATACAAGTGTTTAAAAATGTTAATTAATTACAATATTATATGAATGCATTAGTTGCCAAATCGATTAACTCCATTTTCTGAATTTTATAAAACCTTAAATTCAAAATACTTTATTGACCTCTAACTGTATAATATACAAAAACAAATTTCTCTGATAACAAATATTGACACAACTAAATGACAAAAATTATAATTTATACTGGAATTTTAACCCACATAATACCACTCTTCTGAAAATTTCCAAGTGGGCTTTTTTTTTCTCGAAAAGTGAAAACATTAACCCTATAGAATCAAGTTATACAAAATAATAATTTTTATCAAATGGAAAAAAGATTTTTTTGATCCATTTGTAGTGATATTTTTCCGAAAATTATGAAAGATGTTATTCTGTAAATTTCCTAGTGGGCCGTTTTTTGACCAAAAGTATAAAATTAACCCCATGTGGATCACTTTATATAAAATAATTATTTTTATCCAGTTGATATCTTTTTTTTTTATCAATTTAATGTCTTTACAATCTCGTAGTCATAATTAATATTAAGTTTCATGGGTCTTTTCTGACACAGAGTTGAATAGAATCAGCTGAGATATCTTAAGAATTAAGGTTCAAAGCAAAATAGAGTAATAATAACAAAGGATAAAAATAGCATTGTTAAATTTCGTTGATGTTAGTCTAAGTTGAGTTGTTGATACGAAACTCGATTTTCTTTCAGCGGTCACATAAGTAGACAACATTAAAATATTAGCCCACACAAGACGAAATACACTGATGATGGCTTTGTAGCGAAAGCCGAAAATACGTATTCTGTATTGCTGGTCTTATCGAATTCTTTCAAATATATTTTTATTCTTTGTAATTTACTTGTAAAAATTGTATCATCTTTCTTTGATTTGAAAATAATTTAAATAGAAAGTGATATTAATTTATGATCTAGAGTCAAACTAAAAAGAACATTCATTTATTTGATGAAAACATTCAAATTTTGTTTAATTTTTGACAAAATGAGCAATTTTTGAAAAATGTTCTGGAAAGCAGTCGCTACAAACACAAACTCGAATTAACATTTTTGCAATTTATTTTTTTTCTTTAATATCAACTATTATGTGGTACAAATAGCAATCGACATCTCCAAATTAGGCATTTTAAAAAATCTTTTAAATTTATTTAAAGAAAAAACATGTTTTTGCATTTTTATCAAATTCGTGGGTCATTTTGGCTTCCAGGCTAAAGTGGGTTAATGATATCCGATGAAGTCAAAATTCCATGTCTGAATCATTTTGGCTATATTAAATGAATAAATGGAATAAAAAATAATTTTTTATCGAAATTTCGAATTTTGGGAATTTTTAATAGTAATACACTTTTTTCCAAAATGGGCCATTTTCGTCCAACTTTCGGCACGGGTTAACGTTTTCCAAAAAAAATAATCGATTTCTTCCATTTGGGACTATTTCCAATAAAACTGAGGGGGGGGGGGGGGGGTATGTAATGAACGAAAACCGACAAATCGCTATTTTAAGGGACAGTCTAATGTATATTCGTATAAAATAAAATGAATTTCTGAAGAAATATTTTTGGTTTTTATTTAAATTTTTGGGATCAATTTCATTGGGAGTTATTTCATATTTCTTTTTGTGAGTTCTGTCATTATGAAATAAAGGTCAATATTTGGCCTTAATTTAATTTTTCGTTCAGGAGTTATTTCATTTATTTTGGCAGTTAATTTATTTTTTCCATTTCCAGGGGTATTATTTCATTTCTTTTGGCCCTTATTTCATTGGGGGTTTTAGCATTTTTCTGCTTGGGGGTTATTTCGTTGGGGCTAATTTCGTAGTACCGTTGATTCATGATAATTTACCACCCATTAACCGTAAGATAAATTACTTACTGTCGTTACTCCCAAGTGTAATTAACATTGCTAAATAAAAAAAAAAAATTAATAAAAAAAAATATTTTATATTTCCGATTTTCTCTTAAATTCACCTAAGATTAGGTAAATTCAAAATTTCTTACCATATTTCTTCTTTTTTTATAATTTTTTAGACAAATTTTTATAGTATCATTTATAGGGTGACGACATGCCCAATTTTTTTTTAAGCGAAGCAACACTCAGGAAATTCTTCCTATTAATTAACGTGTTGCTTTCTTTGAAAAGGAGATAGAGAAAAGATGAAAGGTGGAAATAAGAGAACTGCGTGGTATGTTGAGTTTTAGAACAGTTGTTGCGCGCCATCTTATTGTGAGTTGGCGAACTTTTTTGAAGCTGTTTAGTTCATAGCCATGTTATATTATTTTACTTAGGTGGGTATAAGTGCTGTGGCAACACCGAAGCTGGAAGGTGCGATATGTATGAGGAATAGAAAAATCATACATATTATTTTTTTTAAATTGATGTTGCGGTCGCTAGGGATCGAACCCGCAACCTCATGTGTAAGAGTCTAAGGCGCTAAAACGCCAACAAACAATATATCAATAATAGCAAATGTGAAGTAAATAGGAATTCTTAAAACTCAAAAATAAATTAAATTTTTAAATAACTTATAAAAATTATGTTTTTGCTGCAGGACTACTGTTTTGGTTGCAATTTATTATAATACGAAAAATAATTTTTTTAAATAAATATTACTAGATGTAATGAAATTCAGGACTTTTCGTTTTTTTTTAATAGCTGTTATAATAGTAATTCTTTATTTTTCCGTTGAAAAACAGCTATAATAATAGCTAAATAAAAAACAACTGCTTATTACTATACAGACAGCTGTTAGGTAGTAACTGACAACATTTTTTCGGTACATGTCTGAGGCACTCAAACTGGTCTAAATATAACTTTTAAATACAGGTGTTAAGACACAACATTAAAATGAAATAACTTTTTTGTGAAAAATGCATTTTTAAAAACAATATTATACGGTCATTTGATGATATTTATTTGAATAATGAATATCATCAACGAAACTTTGTCCGCTAACTAATTTAAAAATGTTAATTTTGTATATCATAAAAAATTTATTAAATAAAACAAAAATGAACAAAAACTTTCTACACTAACCACTTTCATACAGCATTTATATTTATAAATTAAAAGTTGAAATTTAAAAGAATGAATTTGTTAGGAAACATAAAATGTAATAATGAATAACGTAATCAAGTAAAAATATCAAAAATATTTTACTTTTATGTCAGTGAAATCTAATAATATCAAAATCCTCCAGAAACATAAATTAATTGTATACTCTTACGGTGGGTCTCATACTGCAGGTTTAAACTTAGGCTAATAGTTAACCCTAAAATTTGTTGTTGTTTTGTGTACATTTTTTGACATTTTATTTTGTTTTTAGTTAAGTTAAAGTTAAACCTACAGTATGAGACCCACCGTTAAGGTCGAGCTCTAGAAAGGATTCCTCAAAAAATGTTTTTGTTAAAGTAAAATAAAAATTGAAACAACTTTTTGTAATATTTATTTACTCAATATGTATGAGCGATATTATTCCAAATAAACAAGAGCTGTCTCCAAACAAAATTGAATAAAAAGTTTTAAAATATTGAATAGTTTTGCGAAAATCAAAAACGAAGTTTGACAGCACTGCCACTATCACTTTCATCATCTGGTTTGGGCTTTATTCTTCTATATTCCAGAGATGGGTGAAGATCATTACCGTAATTTTCTTTATTATTATTACGTGCAGTGGTAAGGGATGTGTTTCTTCAGTACTTTACAGAAAGTAATTGTAATGATATTTGATTTTTATTTCCATAAGTTTTATGAAATGTTGAATGTTGTCATGTTTTCACAGTTTTTGATGTTCATCTTGAAAAAGTGGCAATACACTAAACATAAAAAGAAAATACTTTACTATTGTCAGGCAATGGAAATGAAATTTTGGTTCATTACACATAATGAAAATAAAAGTGAACTTAAACATTACACATAATGAAAACAAAGAACTATTTTCATTACAATTACTGGTATTACAATTACATTTAAAGGAAATATAAAGTTGCAATATGATCACGGCTACAAAACTATGTTCCCTACTGCTACTAAAGCCCCGTTCACATTATCACACAAGTGCTTATACTTTTCTTCACACACGTATGACAAAAAGTATGCTGAAATTGCCTGGTTGTCAAAAAAGTATAAAAGAAAATCTTTTTAGTGTTCAGACTGTTATCGACACATACAACAAATAAATTAAAACAGTTTTTTTTTCTTCTATTATTACTTTTTTTCACCACTAGTTGTTTTTAATCTTTGTTTAACATTTATTTGTGAATAACACAACACTTGTGTTGAGACAAGTGGTAACTTTATGTTACACACATGTAACCAACAGTATTCACACTATTATACATTTTCGTTATACAACACATTTGTAACATGTATAACACACTTGTGTGATAATCTAAACGGGGCTTAATTAGCAGTATAAAGTATTTTTGCAAGGCAATTTTGAATTTTTAGCTTCGACATTTACAATCGGATTTTAAAGTGTGATATATCGATTTTTTGCCAGTGTTTTGCGGAAAAATCCAATAAAAAAAAATTTTCTGCTAGAATTATGTAAAAATTTCCATAGCAAAAGTTTAACGGTGTAGGGTGTAGCGTATAACGTTATGAATTTTCTATGTATAAAATCTATTTGTAGGTTCCCAGTGTAGAAAATCATTACCAGATATGTGGTTATGTAACTACATACTTGGTAATGGTAACTAGTTACTTTTGTTATTACATTTCTTATTACCTTTATATGGCGATGTCGCGAAAAATAATGAGTTGTCGTTATACACCAGCATACGAAAAATCAAAAAATATATCGTTACCTATGTGGTACTGACAAAAATAATGAGTCTAAAAATAGATTTTCTAAAAAATAAATTATATTAAAAAAAATATTTTTTATTGTATTTTTTTTTAAATACAATTTGCTGGTGCGGGAATCGAACCTGGGTCTACAGATTGCCAGTCAACAGCTCTACCATCTGAGCTATATCGACATGTAATATTTAATAGATAAAAACACAATTGACCTGCTGCACACAAGCAAGCTTACTCGCCAACATACAAAAAATCAAAAAATATGTGGTTACATATATCCTTACCAGTGATTAAAAAATATTGAGTCTAAAAATAGTTTGAAAAAAATTTTCAAAAAATCTAAAAAATTATTTTCTATTTGAAATATTATAAAAATAAGTCATTATCAGTAACTCAGTATTATATGTTTTAAAATAATGCAGAAGGTAAGTGGGTGTCATTACTGGTAGTCCAAAAATAATGATATGTCATTACCGTTTCTACACTGGGTTTATATGAGCGTCAGTAGCGGTAGCATGCAGTTTCCGGCTTCTATCTCGTCGGCTAAAGATCGAGGTTCGGTGCTACTTATGCTCAAATTAAAGCAAAACGTGTGCAGTACTGCTATTTTAATTTGTGCATGCAATTAATTTTAGGAGAAATAGGGGAGAAATAAAGAAAAAGGAAACGGAAATAAGCTTTGTGTAAGCGGAAGTTATTTTCATTGATTAAGTCGTATGTAGATGGGTACACGACCGAAATTTTGCCCTACCAACCATGATCATGTATATGAAAACCGTTAATTTAAACATGATCCCATCTGTTTCCTATCCTAACTCGTTATCCAGGAATCAAAACAAACCTTTTTACAAGTTCATATTAAAAATTAACATTTTATTGAAATAAAAAAATTATACCTTTAAACATAAGTTTATAATAACTAAACGATTTAGCTTAAAGCACCGTGAAAAATGAAGTTAAAATTAAAAAAAAAATAAACTATTCATAATAAAAAAATTTGGGAATTACAAATTACAAAAAAAATCTTTCCCTAAATTGAGAGTGCAAAATTCAGTAAGAAAAAAAAAAAAATGCTGAAAAAGAAATTTTATATGGTGATATCCAATTCGGCTATCATAAATTGTTAATATAATATAATAAAAATTACTTTTTTCTTTATGTGCAATAATTAATTACTATTTTTTTTAATTGATGTGCAAAAAAACTTTAGTTATTTACTTAATTTTTCCCTTGTAATAAAAAAAAAATTTCAAATAAAATAATTTTACTCGGGGAAAAAAAGTTCCTTAATCAACCGAAAAATCTTAGTAAAATAAAATCATATAAAAAAACTGAAAAAAATAATAATAATAAAAAAAAATTTAATTAACACCACCGGGACTCGAACCCACGTCCTCGGGATTATCACGTCACGTACTAACCCACCAGGCTATGCCAGCTCTTGGAATTGAGTGGATAAAATGCGTTTATGTTAACTTTGAGAAATAATAAGAAGCTGATGTTAATGTATACGCTCCATATAAACAAATATTCTCAGGACCCGTTATAATTATAAACTAATTAAATGCTTTTTAATTAATAACTTTCTCACTTTTCAACCGATTTTAACGAAATAAAAACGTTTTTAATCTTTAATCAAATTCCGATCCGACGGTAATAATAAATTTTCGATAAAATATTTAACAATAAAACCACATTCACTGAGCATTTATCTAAAAGTGGTTAACATTTCCACTTATGTTATTAACATGACTCTGCAAACTTTAATATTAACAGCAAGCTTCACTAATTTAATATAAAAAAAAAAAAAAAAATATAATTAAATAAACAAAAGGACTTACATAGACTGGATCCCACGTCGAAAGATCTTTCGATGGCTCCTTCCTGTGTACGTAGGTGGTTTCAAAAGTATTGTTGTAAAGTACAATCTTGATTAAGTTCGAATTTTTATTTTTAATTAATTATGTTACCGGAAAGTTGTTCACCGAAAGTTGTTACATTAAGCGATTTAACATTAACTCTTTCTCCTTTAAAAGAGAGCAATAATAATAAAATGAAAGCTTTTAAATTTAAAATTAGTTGTGTTTACTGCACTCACACTCAAAAATTAGATAAATATTTTGCACATATGTTTTCAAATATGGATTTTTACTTTTGACACTTGTTGGTAAATTATTTTATTACTTTTTGCACAATCTCTTATCGTTTTCTTACTGATTTTTGCATTCTCCTTAGTTTTTCTTAATATTTAGTGGACAAAAATTGTGTTTTAGTGGAAAAAAAAATTTAAATATAAAAGAAAAATGATTTAAATAAAACTAAACAAAAATTAAATTACGTGACCGAGTGAAAGTGAAATGAAAAAAAATATTTAGATTTAAGTTGAAATGTATTTTTATATGACGTGTAAATTTAAATGGAAATTATTACAAATAAAAATTTTTAAAATTTGTTTTATCACTCTTTGCTTGTGTTGTATTATATGTTTATTTAATACGTTGTTTTTGCCTACTTTTTCGGTTTACAGACACTTTGGTGTAATTTTAGTTCTAAATAGCAATTTAATTTCCATTAATACAAACTTTGTTTTTTTTTCTAAATTTTGTTTTGTTTTTGTCACATCAGTTTCTTTTCAAAATTTTTTTTTATAGGATTTTTAGGCAATAGAGACTTTGCAATCTAGACCTAAGCACTTTTATCAAATTTTCTGTGATATCAAAATAATTCTGTGATTTAGTTTTATGATTTTTCTTAGTTTTTTCCTCTTCTTTTTCTTTGTTTTGATTCAGCAGAAATTTTTTTATTTGCTATTGTATTTTTTTTTAAAATAAAATTTTGACTTTTGTACAAAATTATTTATATGTAAAAAAAATTATTTCCTTTATGATTCTTATCACGATTTTAGTCACTTTTCAATATATAGATATAAAGGCTATAAAAAAAATTTTTAATTTTCACGGCAAAGTTCTCCCTCTAATTCCACTACACTACACTTCACTATAGCACTTTCACTTTTATGTTGTTTTTTTTTTTCTCTTCGATGTGGTGTAAATTTTCCCTGGATTTTTCCCCTTTAAAGATTTCCTTCAACAACTACCCTCTTCTGGCACCAAACCCTAGTGAGGAAAATAAACCCATAGAGGATGCTATTTTTCTTCTGAAAAGTAAAAAATTAATTTTTGGTTATGGTTTTGCATTTTGCTCGTGTGTGAGTAATTTTTTTGTTACCTTTTTGATAGCTAACAGCAAGGTGTATAAGTAAAAGCTTTTGGTGTTAGAACCCCAATATAAATTAATAAAAGGGGTAGAATTAATTTTTGATTAAAATTTTTCTATTGAAAGAAATAAAAAAAATTCCGGAAACTTTTTAGTAAAAAAAATTAAATAAATTTTTTTTTGAAGATTTTTAGACTCACTTTTAGCGGATAAAAATTGACTTCCAAAAAAAAATTAATGCCAAAAACAGAAACTGCGAAAAAATTACGTTTTCCAAATAAAATTTTCCTTTAAAAGAATAAAAAAAATTCTTTCGTTATTCTTAGACAATAAATTCAGGAAAATTTTATAAAAATTAAAAAAAAAATTTTCCACAAAAAAATTAATTTATTTCAAAACTTACTTGATTGCCAAAAAAAACCAGCACCCGACAAAGAAAACTTGTATGATAGACAGCAAAATACGAAGATTTATGCATCCGCTATGTCTTTTATACTTCACAAATTTGGAAACTTTTGGAAAATTATTTGGAAAACCCCGCTAATTCTGTCATGATTACTCTTTAACTCACACTAGCAACAACCAGAACGTCAAACTTTTTGACATACACTGCCTTCCCATACCCCCACAGGGTGTGCCCGAATTAAATTGTCATCATTTTATGTTTTTAATTATCAACCTTAACGGTTTTGAAAATTCGAACAAAAAAGTATAAAAAAAAATTACTAATGAAGTTTAGAAAAAAAATAGAAAATTATGAAATCTTTCGGCTACAAGCGCCTCTACAACGGCGAACTTTTTTTTGTGTTACGGTCTACTATATATGGTTGTTGCAATCATATTATTAATGTATTAATCATACTTTACAAATTATATGGTCGTCTATAATCATTTTATAGTTAAAATCTCTCTTTTATTTCCGTTATAATATTTTTATTTCGTCTACAATCACTTATTGTCTGGACAATCATATTCGTCTCTTCGAATTACAATCATATTATTATTTCTATTGAGATATATCATATTCACAATCATTGGTATGTTTTCGACAACTACAAGATGGTTAGTATATTTTCTAAGGGCGTCGTCGATAAGTTAGCGTCATTATTATTTGAGATTTTGTGAAAACAAGTTGTAGGAACCAATTAAATAAAATAATACATATTAAAGAATAAAAAAAAACAGAAAAAAGAAGAACAACTTATTGGTATTATTTTTAATAGCGACATTGATGGAATTCACAGTTCGTACAATACTACTTTAAGTAGTAAATTAGCATTTATCGTAAATTTTACAACTTTTTACGTGTTAAACTTCAAAAATCATACTATTCTACAAAGTGCTAACTTTAGCATTTAAACTGTGAATACCCTCGTTGTTTGTGGAAGAAAGAATTCGGTCTACCCAAGAACCTTCAAATAATATTGTACCTTAAAGTTCTTAGTGTTATAAAATAGAGTGATAAAAAAGGGATTTATCTTTTAATTTTGTATTCAAGCACCGTAAGTTGTTTTTCACGTGAAAAATTTTCACTCGAACTTAAAATGCCTCAAAAGTTACTTTAAATTCGAAAAATTAATAATTTTTTTGTTTTATTAGAAAGATCCAATCACAATAAACACAAAATGAGACTTTTTGACAAGAAAAATAATAGTCTTGTACATTAAATTTGCGTGAAAACAAACTCTACACAATTTTCACGTCAAACTCATTGTCGTGAAAAATCGTTTTTTTTATATGGAGTATAACAGTTTTTTCACGTGAAACTCAAACAACTTACCGGGCTTTACATAGAAAAATTATTTTTGAAGAGTCCATAATAGGAAGTGTTACAGCTTTTAGTTTCGTACTATAGTAAAATTAAAAAAAAGTAAATGTATATAATAAATTTTCTACATGATAATAATATGATTATTGGGAACAACTATAATTATCAATCGTTGCCAAGGATGTCCAAATTTCGAATAACGAATAATTCGAATAACTTCTTACTATTAATCGATTAATCAAAATTGGTAAAAAATTACAGAAATGTTTAAAAAATATAAAGTTTTTATTAAAGTAAATGTGTTAATAACTTAAAATTTTTTTTAAAAAATGTTGTAGATAATTTGCTGTAGGCTTGTACCTATCCGGATTTCATTCTGGCCTATGAAAATAGTTAAGGGACGACCTTTTAGAATTTCTAGAAATATTTGTTAGCTTCAACTCAATGAGAATTTCATGTTTTAAGTAGGACCATCAATAAACATCTTAAATCCCAAAGAAAAAACAAAAACAACATAAAATTATCACAGTTTGCTTTGTCATCTTCCAAATTACTACCCTATTGTTGTGACTTATCTAGTAAAGTATGATAATTTTTTAATTATTGTTTCCAACTATTTAAACGTTGATATTAAATGAAAGCATTAATAATTATTGTAATTAATGATTATTAAAATTATTAATTATAATTAATGCTCAATGTAATAAAGCTTGTTTAGTGAATTAATAAAATAAAAGGATGGAAGTACGGAAACGTAGAGGGAAAAGAATCTCTCAACGGAATTCCTCTCTACATTTACGTTTTTTATGTATTCAATGCATACGAAAAAGATACAAATTAATGTACGGGGTTTTTTATTCTTCTTTTGGGTGTGCTTCTTCCCGATTTGGATAAAATTTTAATATGTGAAAGAGGGGACAGAAAAAATAATGACAACATCTGAACTCAATTATTAATTATACCCTACACCACTATGTGGTCGGGGTATTATAAGTTTGTACTGATATTTGTAACACCAAAAAATATTGGTCCCAGACCCACCTTATAGTATACCGATCGACTCAGAATTTTTTATTTCGATTTAACGATGTCCGTCTGTCCGTCCGTCCGTCTGTCTGTCTGCCTGTCTGTCAGTCTGTCCATGCATTCTTGTGCGCACTCTACAGGTCGCAAATATTAAGATATTTTGATGACATTTGGTTAGCTGACTCACGTTATAGAAAATTTTGACACAAGTCCCATTTTAACCCATTCGAATTTCGGATCCAAACATTAGTTGGCTTTTACCCAGACTGGTGTAGGGTATTGTATAGTCGGCATGCCCGACTTTAACCTTTTTACTCGTTTTTTTTATTTTTATTATTTTTATTCCTTTTTTAAATAAAATAATTAAAAACACAACACGTGTATGTATATTATTTTACATAAAATTTTTTAAAATAATCGATTAATTTTAAAATTTTGTTCGATTAACCGGTTAAGAAAAAAACCCCAATAATTATTTGTACGGTTAATCGATTAAAATAAAAAGCCGATTAATTGAATACCCTAATAATGATTCAATAACTGGAATTACTCACTGACTTAAGATTGGCCATCCCAAATGGCTGAGCAAATCTTCTCCTCAGGAGAAACACACTTTCCGAATTTCAACTTCCTCTCTTTTTCCAGGACGGTAATCATTTCAGCTAGAATTCTAAAATTTAAAATATCCCTGGAATATGCATGGATTTACTGATAAGGTACTTTTTGGGATTTTCGTTAGCGACGTGCTAAACATGGGGTTCATAAATTGTCCCCAAATACCCTCAGAAAGCTAAGCTTTTGAGTGTTGCCCTTTATAAAGGAACACAGAAAGAATTTACAAAATGCTAATTAATTTTCTCATACCAAATTTGTAAATACAAAAATACAAAAAAACAATTTAATAAGAATCTGATAAATGTTATTCTGTAAATTTCCTAGTGGGTATTTTTTTTGTGAAAAGTGAGAACATTAACTCAAAATAATATTTTTTATCAAGTGAAAAAAATTTTTTTGTTATTCATTTAAAATGATATTTTTGCGAAAATTATTAAAGATGTTATTCTGTACATTTCCTAGTGGGGCGTTTTTGGCCAAAAGTATAAAAGTTAACCCCATATGGATCATGTTATATATATAAAATAATTATTTTTATCCAGTTGAGATTTTTGTATAAATTTAATGGCTTTACATAATAAATATTAAGTTCCATGGGTCTTTTCTGACCCCAGTCCACTAAGGGTTAAATATTTTTTTATTAAAAATGTAAAGATAATTATAATCGAAGTGATACTTTTCCGAAATTTAAGTGATACTTTTCCGAAAACTATGTAAAATTTTATGAAAACATTCAAATTTTGTTAAATTTTTGACAAAATAAGCAATTTTTGTAAAATGTCCTGGAAAGCAATCGCTCCAAACACAAACTCAAATTATCATTTTTCCAATTTATTTTTTTTCTTTAATATCAACTATTATGTGGTAGAACTGGTAATCGACATCTCCAAATTTGGCATTTTAAAAAATCTTTAAAATTAATTTTAAAAAAACACGTTTTTGCATTTTTATCAAATTCGTGGGTCATTTTTGATTTCAGGCTAAAGTGGGTTGGTGATATCCGATGAAGTCAAAATTGCATGTCTGAATCATTTTGACTATATTAACCCTCCGATGAGTGACAGTTCTGAACTTCACGGCCGTGTGAAAAGGTCCCTACGGACCTTTTTTGTAAATCATGTTTTTTTCATATAAAAAATTTTTTTTTGATTTTTTTTTTGTTTTTATTGTTTATTAAATTAAATTAAATTCTACATACAAAAATAATTTTTTCAATTTTTTTAATTTTTTTTTTTTTTTTGCTTGAATTTTCTTAAGACTATTATAAAAAAGTTTAAAAATTATTGTTGTTGAGCGTGTACTTCTTGTCCCCCGCCCTGTGCGCAAGTGTTGCAGCGATGTAAAAGTGTGCTATGTTCTCCGCAAACAGCGTTGCCGCAGCCGAAGCAGTATGCCCGCGTTTTCCGCTGCCGCCCGTACGCAGAACGGCAAAGGCGACATGACGGTCTACTTGACCTAGCCGCAAACGACGGTGCATTGCCTTCCATCGGTATTGGTAATACCTGAAATGAAAAGAAAAATAAAAAACAAATAAATATATATTCTATTCTTGAATTTGAAGATGTTTTTCTTACCCTGACATCGAATGCTTCCATCGCATTGCGTATCCTCGGATATGAGGTTATATGGTTGTTCAGGGCACGTTCTTCGATATTTGGTGTGGCCAATTGTTTCGTTAGCAGTAACAAGAACGACCCCGTCTGTCACTCCTTTTTATAGGCTTCATTTCGTTGTAAATCGTAAAAGCAGCCAATGCAGCGACGTCCAGCATATTATAAAACATGGCCAACGGCCATCGTTGTGTTGCTCTTTTGCAGCTGTAAGTGCCTAGCATTTGATCCATGGTATCAACGCCGCATTTGTTGGCGTTGTAATCTGATATGGCTTAGGGCTTCCGCTTCTCGGTTTGCTCGTCAACGAGGCAGGTGTAGTGCATTGTGGAGAGCACGTTCACCACTTTATTTTTTTTCGGCACGTATGAGCATAACGCTATATCCCCTTCGTTGAACCCAAATAATGTACTATTGATGGTGCGCTTCGGGTTCTTCTTGAACTCCTGTGGACTGAATGTTTTGTTGTAGCGCACTGTACCAACATATGCGGTCTTCCTCCTCAACAAAATACGCGCCAAGTCAAGAGTGGTAAAAAAATTATCCGCGTATATAGTACGGCCAGCATCTAAATATTTTTCCACAAGATCCAGCACTACGTTCTGCCCTTGGTTTATCTCCCGTTGTTGGTTTGGCAGTTTTCCAGAATATATCATTCCCTTCACAGGATAATAACTCTGTGAGTCGCATAACCACCATACTTTCAAACCATACTTAGCTGGCTTTGACGGAATATATTGTGTGAAGCGCGTGCGGCCTCTGTAAGGGAACAACTGCTCATCAACTGTTAGTGCTTCATGAGGAGTGTAAGCTGCTGCCAAGTTATGTTGCAACATTTGCCAAATATCGTCAATAGCCGCAGTTTTGCTGTTGATGAGTC
This sequence comes from Leucophora obtusa, assembly GCA_949987735.1. Taxonomy (NCBI): domain Eukaryota; kingdom Metazoa; phylum Arthropoda; class Insecta; order Diptera; family Anthomyiidae; genus Leucophora; species Leucophora obtusa. The sequence goes on along the minus strand of OX465297.1, from coordinate 99,643,225 downwards.
GCTGTTGTCGAGTATTTCCATTGTCGAATCGAATAAATTGCATTATACACATGAAGCGATCGTATAGCTTTGTATATTGGGCAACGCGTCGCGCCCCATAATTCCATAGCTGGTTCATGGTTTGATCTTGTGAGTCCAGCATACAAAAGAATAGCTACAAAGGCGTCAAACTCTTTCACTGTTACTGGCTTCCACTCCTTTTTCTTCGTGGGATTCGCCAAATACCATGCAGCTGTAACCTCCCTGCCTTTACGATTTGTTTCACGTAGCACTAAGTGTATTATTTCCTCTGTCATGATTGAACGCATTATTGTATAGGGGTCGTGTATATTTCCTGTTGGTCCTGGTTTCTTTCTTGTGAAGTCGACCACGATATGATTACGACTGCGTGATGTTGGTGGTGCTTATTTACTCCATTGGGTGCCATCTTTACCAATATAGTAACGTTCATTCGTTTCCTGTCCATCATTTTCTTCCTCTTCATCATCGTCGTATTCAGTATCTTCATTTAGCTCGACGTATCCTTCAGTTTCGGCATCTGACTCTTCAGCAGGTTGGTATGTGCGATCTTCATCATCCTCAACTTCATAATTATCAATTGCAGCAATATCAATTTCTTCATCCATGTCTTCGTCCATAAAATCAGCAAATCTACTATCAGCTGCACGCCTTTCATCCGCAGTCATTTGCTGGTAACGTGTACTACGGCGTACAACAATTTCAGCAACGTCCAAATTACTTGCATCTGCCATATTTATATTTTGTTTACACACGATTTTACTCTTCGCTGTCTAAACTTTGACTGATTTGGTTTACGAAACTACAACTTCTTTTATACTCTTTCGTACGTCTACCTAAACTCAAAGACATTAGGGATGATGATGAAAACAAAAAATTCTAAGAATAAATTCTAAGAACAAAAATACTAAGAACAAAAAATACTAAGAACAAAATACTAAGAACAAAAAATTCTAAGAACTGGTTTATTGCTAGTAGTATAAAATTAGAATATTGTGCCTTTCCTTGAAAGCAATAAAGTTCATGTCTTCGAATTTTTCTTAGAATTTTTTGTTTTTATCATCATCCCTAATGTCTTTGAGTTTAGGTCTTTGTGTTCAGAACAAGTAAATTATGTGTTGAAACAATAAAAAAATTATAATGATGCCCAAAAACATGCATTTATTAGTGAAATACAGTACAAGGTCCATACGGACCTATTCACACGTCCGCGTACTATTCTCACCTCAATAACTCCTAAAGTAATGATCCGATCGGCTTGATTTTTCTTCCAAAAGATGCGCAACAAAATACTCTTGGAACACAGAGTAACTTTGGGGGGGGGGGGGTTGTAGTGGCCGAAGTAGGAGTAATTTCAGTTTGAAAAGGCAAAAAGGTCCCTAGGGACCTTCTCACTCATCGGAGGGTTAAATGAACAAATGAAACAAAATACTAAATTATTCAAATTTTAGAATTTTGGGAATTTTTAATAATAATACATTTTTTTCCAAATTGGGCCATTTTAAGCCACAACTCGGCACGGGTTAATGTTTTCCAAACAAAAAAAATCGATTTTGTTAATTTGGGACCATTTGTAAAAAAAATTGGGGGGTATTTGTATCGAAAGCGAGCAAACACTTTATAAGGGACACCCTAATTTACATACATATTTTTTTTTACTTTCAGATTTACTGATTTTTGTATAGAAAAGGTGAAAGGACCAATTATGTGTTTAGCGAAGTTGAATTAAGGGAATGAGCGAAAACATGTAAATGTATGGAAGCATCCATGTTTATATTAAGTCAACTTTCGAAAATTCCCATCTCTAATTTGGTTAATTTTAAATCGACACTCATAGAGGTAACTTAATCAAATTAAAAACATTTTAACAAAAAAAAAAAATAATAGAACAATATAAAATAAATACTAAAAATTACATAGAGAAAAATTCGCGAAAATTACAAATTTAGTGAAACAAAATATGGTTGCCCTTTAAATTAAAAATATATTAAGTCATATTCGGTACAAAATTAACACACGATAAGCCAATTGAGGTTGTGGCCTATTTATACATAGTTTACAATTTTAACTCAGGAAACACCAATTGGTATTCAGAAAATATCAACTAAGTTTCAGAAGTTCCATCTGAAATTGAGAAAACCATAATTCCAATTCTGATTTTCCATTCTAAAACGAGAAAATTTAATTCTAAATAAAAATGTATCACTTAAAACTCAAAGTATATTTAATTTAATTTAGAAAAACATAAGTTGTAATTCAGAAAATATCAACTGGAATTAAAATTAAGAAAATATCAATTGAAACTCAAAAATCATTAATTGATATTCAGGGAAAAAATGTTAATATATGAAACATTAATTGAAATTAACAAAATATTAACCGAAATTCAGAAAATATAAACTGAGATTAAGAAATTTTTAAATTAAATTAAGAAAATATCAATTGAATTTCAAAAAATATCAATTGAGGTTAAGAAAACCTCAATTAAAAATCAGAAAATTAAAAAAAAAACCAGTCGCAAGACTCAAGCTTAAGAACCAGTCACAGGACTAACACAAAAGAATCAGCCACACTGAAGAAATGGGACCTGTCGCAGAATTAAACTTGAAGGAGCTCTCATAGTAATGATATAAAAGAACCTGTCATTTGTAAAAAATAAAAGGAAAGCTTTTGAAAAAAATTTAACATGATACGCTGCAACTCAACTATTGTTGAGCAAGTTTTTCTGTCGAACGCAACCACTTATTTATTATCAAGGGTCTCTAGTTAATGCAAATTTAGAAAATAACAAAATTGAATAAAAAAATTGGATATCCTTGGAATATCAGTCAAGTGTCCTTGAACATCTACTGACATGATTATATTCAAATAAAAGATAGACTTAGGTAGATTAATAATCTTAAAGAAACAGTACGATTTTATGATCCAAATTTTAAAACTTTGCTAAAAACTGCCACAAATGGGGTATCGAACACAAATTTTAAAACAGCCATTGCCTAAAAACGGTGCGTTGAAACAATTTTTACGGCATTGAAATTTAACTGGCATTACTTGATGCCAAAAGAATATGCTAAAACCAATGGAGCTATGACTTGATAATTTGAAATGTTATGCGTTCAGACTCACTATTGGAAATTAAAATTTTAACATTTTCACTGGGATGGGAAAGCGTTCCCACTTAAAGCGCCGTAAGTGGTTTTTAATGTAGAAGATTTTGATACGAACTTTATGGAACCTAAATCGTAGCTTTAATTTAAAAAATAAACAATTTTTAATTTCCATAGAATCACAGTAAACACAAAATGTCAGAGCTTTGAAGAATTAATCCCTTAATTAATTCTGAATTAAAAATTCGATGAATTAATTCACAAAGCACCATATATTGAATGGAATTAATTCATATTTGTTTTCGTTCGATTTATTTTGTTACGAATGAATTCAAATCAAATGAATTAATTCTCTACTGAATTCGTTTAATTTAATTTTCTTTCAGTGAATTAAAAAATAAAATAAAATTACGTTTAGTGAATTAAAAAAAATACGTTTACTGAATAAAAAAAAAAATACGTTCACCGAATTAAAAAAAAAAATACGTTCACTGCATTGAAAAAAAAAATTACGTTTACTGAATTCAAAGCCTGTTTTCTGCCGTTCAGTAGAAGACAACATTTATTTATAGTAAAAATTAACAAATTATATATTAAGTGTTAGAGAAACCCGATGCAGTTTATCGCCCTACGTTATTAAAAAACAAAGCCTTTTACTATTAAAAATAAAAACTTTACAGATATAGATGAATGTAGAAAAAATATAAGTACTAATTTTTCAAACTTATGCTTCCCCGTAAAATGTAGATGCTTGACTATGACGTATTTGATTTATACGTTTTTACAATACTAAGGACTCTACAAGCTATTAAAATATGCTGTTGCTTCTCATTTGAATTCAGTGAATGTAAGTTTTGTTTTTCAATTCAGTGAACGTAATTTTTTTTAATTCAGTGAACGTATTTTTGTTTTAATTCACTGAAAGAAAATGAAATTGAACGAATTCAGTGGTGAAGTAATTCAGTACACAAGTAAAAACGTTTCGATATAGGCAAAATTTTATATGATAATATATAAAATTTTGTATAGTTATATATTGGAACATATATACCAAGATATAATTGTGTAAAATTTTACGAAAATATATCCTAAATATATAACTATATCTTGTTATATATTGCACAATATATAGTGCAACGTATTACAATATCCAATTATATATAGACCTATATGCCTCATATAATTATGTGTAATTGTATCGAATTATATACCATTATATCTAGTTGGATATGATTATATTATTTTACATGCATTTGGATGGAGACAAAATCTGGATAAAATTGTATCAAACCATATCTTATTCCATCAAATTAGATCTAATTGTGTCAAATTGGATCTAATATCATCATAATACGATCCAATTTGATACCATTAGATGTTCTCATTTTTCGGCTATAATTACATATAATATCAAAAGTTAATTAACTTTTTTCCGTTCGATTTATAAAATTGAACGCGTTCACCAGTGAATTAATTCACTTGATTTAATAAAAAGAACTATAGCAATTGAATTAATTCTTTGAATTTGTTGTTTGATTAATGCGTTCAGTTTAACGAATTCAGCGAATTACTAAAGAAAATGAATTCATTCAATTCTAGAGAAAATTTAATTCGATTGGTAGGGAATTCATTTGAAAAAGAATTAATTTTTCAAAGCTCTGTATTACATTTGCATGAAAACAAAGTATACACAGTTTTCATGTGAAATTCATTTTCGTCAAAAATCCAAGTGAAATCGAAACAATTTATTGTTTAAATTGGAAATATGTATTCCCTGATTCACTTTTTGGATTTTTTTTGCTAAAAACCTGGTTAAATGGGGTGGAAAAAATGTTCTGTTTAATGACCTTCGATAGAAATATAAAAATTAAAATTTAACTACCCACAAAAAAATTAAAAAAAAATACCTGGAAAATACAATTCGGTTTTCTTCAAAATTTATTCCGAACAAATTATCGGGCTTTCGAGCTAGTAAAATATAAAATAAAGTACTCATGATACTTATACTAAAAATGTGTTTTAATAATATTTAATTAAATAAATTAATTCCTTAAAGAATTTATTCTTTTAATAACTGATACAAATATTAAACTATAGTAAAATAAAAACCAAACCAAATGTGATTTGAAAACTTTCCATTTCAAATACGTACATATTAAATGAGCAAAACTCAAAAGTAATATGTTCACTGAGGTTGAGGTTGCTAGTATTTTTTTCAACACAAAAATATCAGTTTTTTCTAAAAAAAAAAAGAAAATATAAATTCTAAAATGGTAAAATGGTAAAATTTACAATAAAACAATGAAAAAATGGAACAAAAACAATGGCATCACTAAGGAAAAGTTGAGTTGAGTAGTGAAAAATAATAACTGTTAAATTCAACGACTATGGAAAAAAACCAACACAATCCCAATAGAGTCATTGCACTTGGTTCCCATTGCTGCAGCAGAAATGTTTTAATTTTCCATACTTAAGAAAAAAAAAAACTATAGAATGAAAATGAGGACACGTGATGCACACACACACATACACAATTCGAATTTTATACTTGTGCATATACCCACATAGCATTTGGAAGATTGTTTTGTCAAAAATCACCTAAGAGAGTATTCTTCGAGTACTTTTGATGACCAAATACTGATTAATCACTTGCGCGCTTGAAAAAAGAATCGAAAATGATTCTCGCTTATGCTTAAAAGAGATTTATTGAAAATTATATTGCGCATTTAAAAAATGTTTGTTATGTTGTTTTTGTTTAAAAAGTGATTTATTTAAAATACAATAACAAAAACCACAGCGATCACAAATTGATCATACAGGTGCTTCAAATGTGACTGTTTTAAATGTTATTTTAGAATAATATTTTGCGCAGCTGAAAAAGTGCTTATTATGTTGTTGTTTTTGCTTATAACGGGACAATATTTTACTTGCTTTGAATCAGACGTCCAATATTTGAATATTGCAAATTTTTGTTTATTTATCTCAGTGGATTCGTGGTATAAAGTTGTGTAATTTTATAAAAGTAAATATAAGTAATTTAATATAATAATATTTATATATTATAATTTCAGTGAAAAGTGATTTTTAAATTAAAAAAGATGATGTCAGCCAAACAATTAAAAAGCAAAAAAACAAGAAGCTGAAAAATTAATAGAACCAAAAAATAAGTTTGAAGGAAACTTTCATTAACAAACATTTTTGCTATTTTATTATAATTTTGTTTATATTATTGTATATAATTTTAATAAACTTAATTAAATAACAATTTACATCAAATAAATATTTTGTTTTTTTAATGTAAATATTTAGAAATACGGCTAAAAAATGACACGAAAAAGACTCCCAAACGATCATAATCACTACCAAAAATGACTCGAAAATGATTCGCAAATGATTAGAAAACGACTAAAAAATGACTCGAAGAAGACTTACAAATAATTATAAATACGAGTCAGAAATGAGTCGAAACTGATCAGAAAAGCGAGTCATAAAAGACTCATCAAGAAGAGTCACGGGTAGGGTACCATTTTCTCCCGAAAAAACAGTCATTTATGATCAGAAAATGAGCTCAAATATGATCATTTTAATCGTCCAGAGGAGTCATAAATGACTCGAATGTGATCAAAAATTTCATAAAATGCTATGTGGGTATACACACATTTTTACTCTTACACTAACCCAAACCAATATGAAAGTGTCAGTGTGTCAGTAAAACAGGCTGAATACAAATACAAACTGCTAAAAGACTACTAAGATTTTACAGCAAAAGCAGCACAATTTCTATATATTAATTGTCATAAGTTTACAGCATTTAACTGGAATTTTTTAAAATTTCTGGTAACCATGCCCAACAACTTCCCCATCGCCCAAATGGCATTAGTCATCATTATTTCAAATTATAAAAAAAATTATCTTTTCAGGGTTCTCAATTTACGACCATCAGTATGTAGGTAGAGAAAATTGTTCCAAATGGAATGAAATTAAAAATACAACAACAATATAGATCTATAATATGTTCTGAACATTGTAGAGGACTAGAAAAAATCCCAGCGGACTACATAAGATTAAGGAGAAAAATACTAAAATATTCAAAATATTCAAAATATTTTCTAATGTACATAAAGTAGATATGAAAACAAAAAAATCTAAATGAATGAGGTGCATGTTTTTTAAGGTTAAAACTTTCCTAATTAAGGCATACTGGATTGACAGGATTTTGGAAATTTTGAACTTTTTTAACTTTTAGAAATACTACTACTCGTAATATTTGTTACAAGTATTCTCGGGGATTACTCTTTTCAAGCATTTGGTTTGATATGAGTTGCTAAGATGCAAAACTCGTTCGTTACAAAAATTAAAAAAACGAAATGACAATTGATTCTGACAGTTCTTAGGCGATTTGTGAGAATATTTTCGATTTTTAAACTGTTGAGTTTTTAATCAAGAATGGCATAACATTTAAGAATTAAAAGCATTTAACTAATTTTGTTAATTTAATTAGCCGTAACAAGTTTTTAGCTTCTTCCCAAAATTTAGTTAATGTGTAACGAACGAGTTTTGCATCTCAGCTACTCATATAGTCGCTCTGGTGACAGAATAAGTTATGTGATTTTGAATAATTCTACAAAACAGCCTTATTTTGTACTTAAGTATCCCAGGAACATTTTTTACAATCGGTTGCCAAATACACCAATTTTGCAACTGGTTTCACTCCGGAACCAGTTCCACGGATATAATACGGAATATAAGACTGACTTCGAATAAGTTCGAGAATTAGTTCCAGAACTGATTCCATGGCAACCGGTTCCACTTTAGAGCTATAGAAGCTGTTGCTTTCAGGTCCCTCCCCGGACCTGGTTCATATTATCTAAGGCTATGTAAGGCTACCCCAAAGGAGCAAATGTTTCGTTCATTTTGCTCTATCTCGCTTAGTTTTCGAGATATGGGCCCTTTTATGAAATGAGGACTAAAGTACCCACGAATGTTCATTTTTGGATACACAGAGAAAACAGATTCGTGCTGACAACCGCCTTTTAGCCAATTAAAACAAATTAAGCAAAAGCAACACAGTTCACTGGCCTCAAGAAAAATTCTGTAGTCACTAGCGAAAAATTCGCTCGGGAGGGAAAAAAGAAATAGTGCCATCTTTAAAACTTCGAATACATTGATGGCACTATCTATGATGTAAAAGCAGATATGTCAATACATTATATTTTAACTGTAAATTGTGTAAATTTAAAAAATGGGTTCTTAAAAATTAGTTGTAAATATTTTTCAAAATTAACACTCAAAATAAGTTAAAGTACTGCGGATTTTTAATATTGCGTTAAATGAAGATATCTAAAACTTTTGTTTAAATCAGTGTTTGAACTAAAACTTCCCAGGTAAAAAAGTTTTGATATAGTCATATATTATCATATAATATTTTGTATAATTATATATTGGAACATATATACCAAGATATAATTATATTAAAATTTACGAAATTATATCCTAAATATATAACTCTATCTTGTTATATATTGCACACTATATAGTGCAACATATTACAATATCCAATTATATATAGACCTATATATAGTTACATAAGCCTCATATAATTATGTATAATTGTGTCGAATTATATCTAGTTGAATATAGTTATATTATATTTGATACATTTGGATGAGGACCAAATCCGGATAAAATTGTATCAAATCATATCTTATTCCATCAAATTAGATCTAATTGTGTCAAATAAGATCTAATATGATCAAAATACGATCTAATTGGATACAATTAGATGTTATTATTTTTCCGATATAATTATATTATCAAAAGTCATATAATTTTTTTTTTGTAGGGTGTGGTAAAAATTAGCCAAATTGATTCGAAACCCCTTTGAAAGTTTTTGTTTTTACTGACGTGTTATTTTAAGTGTAAAAAAATATTCTTAAAAGTTCCCAGTAACTTAAAATTAGTTAAAATTGAAATTGGCAATTTCTGTTGAAATTATATACCAAACAATCTTTCCTTGAGATTCCGCAACATGCCAACCAAATAGTCTTCCCAAAGAAGTACTTTTACACAGATGTATAGCGGCAATAATTTGAAAACATTTTGAATACCTTCCAAGGGATAAATCCATTTATAAAATTAAGTTAAGCCCAAATTTAATTATGGGGTTTAATTAGACGACTTGTGCTGAACACTGACAATGATGGAAAAAATGATCGTACACAGTTTTTGTTACTACTACTTCTACCTTTTTTCGTGCCCATTAACAAGTTATATGTTTGACGAATCAAAGTGAGCCAGGTTTATTTGCCTGTCAACAACCTTAAACTGTTATAAATTATAGCTAAATCTGCAAATTCAAAACTGGATATTAGACCGTACCTCAAAAAAAAATCCCTGTACACCCTCCAATATGAAGTATTTTTGCAAGGCAATTTAAATTTTTCGTTATAGCTTCGGCATTTAAAATCGGATTTTAAAGTGTGATATATCGATTTTTTTGCCTCGGGGAGACCGGTGTTTTGCTATAAAGGAAAAATCCAATGAAGAAAAAGTTTAAAAAGGCGACCCCTACGTTCGGCAAGCAATATATAAAAAAAATTCTACTGGGTTTATCGAAAAACTTCATTAGCAAAAGTTTAATGATTTTTTGCGAGCTTTAATATTCTGATATTAGGGTGGTACATTAGGGTCGTACATTAGGGTGGTAGCAACTGAGATCTGGTGGCTAACTACTAGAACAAGATACTTGAGGTCAATGGCCCTCGAGAGAAAAACACTGATCTCGTCGAGAGAAAAATATCGATGTATCATACTTTAAGATCCGACTGTAAATGCCAAAGATATAACGAAAAATGTAAAATGGGGGTCGCCATTCGGCAAAAAAAATAAATAAAAGTGAAGTTTATTGTAAAATGTGAAGTTTATTGTAAAATAAAATATTGTGTAACTTTACGTAATTCCATGGCTCAGAAGAAAAATTTATCGTTGGAACGGTTTCGATCAGTAACGTGTGGAGATCAACAACATTATCCCGACATGTTAAGATAAGAATATTTAATTCCAACGTTAAGTCTATCATGCTTTATGGATGTGAGACCTGGAATGCAGCACCTCCTGACATAAACGCAATGCAGGTCTTTGTCAACAGATGTCTGCGTAGAATTCTGAGGATTTTCTGGCCCATTGCAATATCTAACTCAAGGTTATGGTTACTCGCACTACAAACACCAATTGACCTTGAAGTACGAAGGCGAAAGTGGGATTGGATTGGTCACACCCTCAGAAAAGATCCTGATGATATAGCCCGTACTGCAATTGAATGGAACCCCCAAGGTAGCCGTAGAAGAGGGCGTCCAGCGCATACATGGAGTAGACAGGTCAAGAAGGAAGTCACAATGTCTAGAAGAAGTTGGGGTGAAATCTAGAACCTGGCACCGGATAAATCAGAATGGCGAAAATTTGTTAAGGCCCTATGCTCCTTATAGGAACCGAGGGAACATATAAAATATTGACTTTTTGGGAAAAAGCTAGAATCCCAACGCCAGATCAAAGAACATGTGCTGCAGAAGTCATTAAACTTTATGAAGAGTGGAGAACAGTCCAAAAAGTATGTAAATCTCCGTTCCCAAGTCATCGCAAAAAAGAAAATTACTTTAAGGAAAATTTAAACAATTTATTTTACATTGCCCACGTTGACGCTCTGAAGCTTATACATAAGTATACAGGAAGATAGATACTTCTTAATAAAGCAGCGAGAAAATGGGCGTGTTGGTAGCATGACTTGTGTCGATCAAAATGTCACAAATAAAGAAAAAAGAAAGGCACAAAGATTGGAAGATGAAAAACGTCGAAAAGAAAATTATGAAAAAAGAAAAGGCACTTCAGGTAATTATTATGTAGTATTTGGAAGCAAAGTGTCAATTTTTTTTTGCTGTTCACTTAATTTCATGTATAGACTTGACTATGGAACATGTTGAATTTGAGAGTGATGAATCGGGAGATGATGTGCAGGCGATGGATGTAGAACAGACTGACAACATTCCAAGTTGCTCCAGTCAGCCAATTCGAAAATGTGGAAAAAAGAATTTTATTGACGACAGAATGCTGGCTTGTATGTATGCTGGCAATATGTCATCTCCAAACTTGGTACACCGACTTATGTCGGCCCAAGGACGACGCCTATTGATTTTGGTTAAAATCGGTCCATGTTTAGACCTAGTGCCCATATAAGGGTTCCCCCAAAATAATATTGTTTATACGCTGCAGGTCGCAAATATTAAGATATTTCGATGAAATTTCGTACACAGACCTACGGTGGCCCAATAACGCAGCCTATTGATTTTGGTGAACATCGGTCCATGTTTAGACCTAGTGCTCATATAGGGGTCCCCCCAAAATTATATTGTTTATACGCTGCAGGTCGCAAATATCAAGAGAGAAAAACACTGATCTCGTCGAGAGAAAAATATCGATGTATCATACTTTAAGATCCGACTGTAAATGCCAAAGATATAACGAAAAATGTAAAATGGGGGTCGCCATTCGGCAAAAAAAATAAATAAAAGTGAAGTTTATTGTAAAATGTGAAGTTTATTGTAAAATAAAATATTGTGTAACTTTACGTAATTCCATGGCTCAGAAGAAAAATTTATCGTTGGAACGGTTTCGATCAGTAACGTGTGGAGATCAACAACATTATCCCGACATGTTAAGATAAGAATATTTAATTCCAACGTTAAGTCTATCATGCTTTATGGATGTGAGACCTGGAATGCAGCACCTCCTGACATAAACGCAATGCAGGTCTTTGTCAACAGATGTCTGCGTAGAATTCTGAGGATTTTCTGGCCCATTGCAATATCTAACTCAAGGTTATGGTTACTCGCACTACAAACACCAATTGACCTTGAAGTACGAAGGCGAAAGTGGGATTGGATTGGTCACACCCTCAGAAAAGATCCTGATGATATAGCCCGTACTGCAATTGAATGGAACCCCCAAGGTAGCCGTAGAAGAGGGCGTCCAGCGCATACATGGAGTAGACAGGTCAAGAAGGAAGTCACAATGTCTAGAAGAAGTTGGGGTGAAATCTAGAACCTGGCACCGGATAAATCAGAATGGCGAAAATTTGTTAAGGCCCTATGCTCCTTATAGGAACCGAGGGAACATATAAAATATTGACTTTTTGGGAAAAAGCTAGAATCCCAACGCCAGATCAAAGAACATGTGCTGCAGAAGTCATTAAACTTTATGAAGAGTGGAGAACAGTCCAAAAAGTATGTAAATCTCCGTTCCCAAGTCATCGCAAAAAAGAAAATTACTTTAAGGAAAATTTAAACAATTTATTTTACATTGCCCACGTTGACGCTCTGAAGCTTATACATAAGTATACAGGAAGATAGATACTTCTTAATAAAGCAGCGAGAAAATGGGCGTGTTGGTAGCATGACTTGTGTCGATCAAAATGTCACAAATAAAGAAAAAAGAAAGGCACAAAGATTGGAAGATGAAAAACGTCGAAAAGAAAATTATGAAAAAAGAAAAGGCACTTCAGGTAATTATTATGTAGTATTTGGAAGCAAAGTGTCAATTTTTTTTTGCTGTTCACTTAATTTCATGTATAGACTTGACTATGGAACATGTTGAATTTGAGAGTGATGAATCGGGAGATGATGTGCAGGCGATGGATGTAGAACAGACTGACAACATTCCAAGTTGCTCCAGTCAGCCAATTCGAAAATGTGGAAAAAAGAATTTTATTGACGACAGAATGCTGGCTTGTATGTATGCTGGCAATATGTCATCTCCAAACTTGGTACACCGACTTATGTCGGCCCAAGGACGACGCCTATTGATTTTGGTTAAAATCGGTCCATGTTTAGACCTAGTGCCCATATAAGGGTTCCCCCAAAATAATATTGTTTATACGCTGCAGGTCGCAAATATTAAGATATTTCGATGAAATTTCGTACACAGACCTACGGTGGCCCAATAACGCAGCCTATTGATTTTGGTGAATATCGGTCCATGTTTAGACCTAGTGCTCATATAGGGGTCCCCCCAAAATTATATTGTTTATACGCTGCAGGTCGCAAATATCAAGATATTTTGATGAAATTTGGTACAACGACCTATATCAGCCCAAGGACGAAGCCTACTGATTTTGGTGAACATCGGTCCATGTTTAGACCTAGTGCCCATATAAGGGTCCTACCAAAATTATATTGTTTATACACTGCAGGTCGCAAATATTAAGATATATTTGTGGAATTTGGTGCACAGACCTATGTTGGCCCAATAATGAAGCCTATTGATTTTGGTGAACATCGGTCCATATTTAGACCTAGTGCCCATATAAGGGTCCCCCCAAAATTGGCTTGGTTACAAACTGCAGATCGCAAATATTAAGATATTTTAATGAAATTTTGTGCGCTGACTCACATTATAGAGAATTTTGACACAAACCCCATTTTAACCCATTTGAATTTCTGATACCAACATTAGTTGGCTTTTAACCAGACTGGTGTAGGGTATTGTATAGTCGGCATGCTCGACTTTAACCTTTTTACTCGTTTTTATTTATATTTTATTGAATACGATCTATTTTGCTTGCCCCTTTTGCCTCTCTTGAGAGTGTTAAGAAACATTTATTTAAAATTCTTTGTGACGAACATTAAACACATTAGAAGCCATTATCTAAATTGTATTTAATATTTAAATTTGTGTTTTTTTCCTTTGCTAGAGTTTTTCATCATTCTTTACGAACATGTGCCTTGATTGGGACCGGAAATAAAATAGTTTAAGTAAAAATGAAAACAAAACATAATAATAGTATACAAAAAAAGGATAGTAAGTTGTTTCGGTTTTAAGTGAAAAAAAACTGTCATAATCTATATAAAAAATTATTTTTCGCGATAATAAATTTTACATGAAAATTGTAGATAATGCGTTTTCACGCAAATTTAGCATATAAGAAGAGCACATAATATGTCGGTTAGAAAATTAATAAAATGAAGTATCAAAATTGTGGTAATTACACTTTTAAAAACATAACTCCTTAATTCGATTTATAAATCTATCCAGTTCAATTTTATGCGAATCGATTGGCAGGTTATTTTAATTGATTGAATTATTGCCTATTTTATTCAATCAATATCTTAATCAAAGAATCAACTTGATTTTTATTGATTCTTTTCATAGAATCAAATGAACTGCTTCATTTCAAATAAAAATGGTTCATTTGATTCAGACGCTTTAAAAAAAATACTCAATCATCAATAATAATTCAATTTCTAAAAAAGAATAAAAAAATATTCTTTTTTCGCGAATTATATTTTTTTGTCTTTTTCTGGATTTAAAATTGTATTTTTTTAATGATTTACGTATTAATTTTAAATAATAGATTTTTCGATAGCTTTTGGCATGAGGAAAAAAAAGTTCCACTATGACATATCAAAAAAATCATTTTCGAGGCGCCAAAATTTAAATTTTTTACAATTTTCTAATAAATGCTAGATTAGCGCCATCTTGCGGTGGCTTTTTGAAACAACTAATGAAGTTGTAAACAATATAACATTACAACCTTTCCAGAAAGGTATTACTTATGAAAATCGGATAAAAATGTGTCAACAAGAGGTAAAAGTATATAAGTAAAATTATTTTCTGCTTGATGATGAGATGATGATAATGATGATGAAATGATAATGTTGATGAAAACAAGCAGAAAATAATTTTACTTATATACGCTGACATTATTTTGCATCAGTTTAATAAAGAAAAAGTGAAATTTGGCTCTGATATGGTGGTAGCTTTCTAATGATTCTAAAAAATTATGATTTTAAAAGTTTTTGTTAGAGTTTTTGGGCATAAAACTGAATTTTGGTGGTTTTTTGTGAACAAAATACTGGGTTATAAGCGTAATTTGCCAATAAAAAATCCTATGAAAATGGAACTCTGTTTTTGGTATGAAATAACTTAACTTAACGTAACTTATAAAAAAAAAAACTAATTCGTTAATTTAGCAAATATTATTAAAAAAAAAAAAATACTTCTTTATAAAAATTCTACTTTTTAATTTTTTTATCCTTAATCTTTACACTAATTATAAAAATGAAAAAAGTAAGATGTTAAGACATTTCTTTTTAAAAAAGGTACAAGGTTTACGAATTCGAAAAATTTCTTCGAATCGAATTACGGAGTAACCGCCCCTGTTTTTGTATGAATATAAAAAGTATTGAGGAGTATCGAGTCAATAATTGAAAAGTATTGAGCATTCAAAAGCACCGACATTTTACAAGTCTACTCTAATATAAACGAAAAACAAAACTCGTTTGACATACGTCAATGCTAATCTGTCTATTTTTCCTGCTAGAAAATCCCCAGCAAAAACATGGTAATGACAGGCCATTACACATACTGATTACCAAGTAATGATATGTCATTACATTTTGCATTACTTTAAAATACAAAATAATGACTTACTGATAATAACTTATAGAAGTACTTATATATTCTTGCAAAGTAATCACTTACTGGTAATTGATTAAACAAGTACTGGTTTAGTTTTTTTAATTTTATTTATTAAATTGTTTCGAACATTTTTCCAACTGAATAGAAAATTTTTCGAGGTAAAAAGTTATATTTCCAATATGACCAACTATTTCACAATCATTGTAGGGTAACCACTTATTGCCTAAGTTCTGAGTACCCAATTCTAGCTTGTGAGCAACTACTTATTCTTTCGCTATAGGTAACTCGTTATTCGCACTTTTTTTGTAAGGGATAGTGTAATGACCATCCATTAATTTTTGAACATCGCGAACAAAAGTAATGTTGCGAGTAAATAGCCTGGTAAGTAGTGAAACCCTTTGTGTGCCACATACTCGGTAATGTCTGTTTTTGCTGGGTCTATACACTGAAAATATTATTACAGTAACTGACTATAGTTTATTTAAAAAGTTATCCCTACATTTATTTTTAAATGATTATACAGTTAAAATACAAAGAGATATATTTTTTAACTGTTTTTGTCGATTATTTAAAAACTAATTTACATATAAATACGGATTTTCTGTTACAGTTAATATTTTCATTTAAAATGTTTTGTTAAAAAAATAATTCTTTTTCGATTTCTGGGGCAGTTAAAAAAACGAAATAAATTAAATATCATTTATTTTTACGGTTTTTGTAGTTAATTTTTTTAAATTAAAAAAAAAAAAACGAAATAAATGAAAAATCATTATTTTTTAAGGATTTTGTAGTTTATTTATTAACATCAAAAAATAAATAAAAAGTTCTTTTGATTTAAATGAAAAGTTAGTAGACCGATTTTCAAGTGATTTTTCATTTATTTTAAATTACATTTTCAGTTAATTTAAACTACAAACTATTTTGAGAGTACCTTATTTTTATTTTGTTTTTCCTATAAAATGAAAAAAATTTCACTTTTACAACTTAAATAGCAATTTCAGGTCCTCTAAAGTTCGAGTGTTATTTGTTCACGAGAAAAACAGTTTACTATGCTTAGGCTTACACTTAGCTACTTACTAGTGCTGGTAAATTCGGTTACTTTTCAATACTCGATGTTTTTAATTTGGATACATGTTATTTTTAAAAAATAAAGTACACATAAATACGGATTTTCTGTTACAGTTAATACTTTCATTTAAAATGTTTTGTTAAAAAAGAAACTCTTTTCAGTTTCTAGGTCAGTTATAAAAACGAAATGAACTAAATGTCATTTATTTTTACGGATTTTGTAGTTAATTTTTTGTAAGTTAAAAAAACGAAATAAATGAAAAATCATTATTTTTTAAGGACTTTGTAGTTAATTTATTAAAATTTAAAAATAAATGAAAAGTTCTTTTGATTTAAATGAAAAGTCAGTAGACCGGTTTTCAAGTGATTTTTCATTTATTTTAAACTAGCGGGCGCAGCCCGCTACGTTGTTAGCGTGCCTTAAAGGTTAAGGGGGGGGGGGGCGCTGCGCCCTCCCACAATTTTTATTAAATTGGTTTTTTTATTTAAAGTTTTTTTATTTAAAGCCTTCACCCAGCCACCACAAATAAATAATTCTGCACAACAATGGGTTTAAAATAAATAAATATTTGATCACTTTTTCTCATGAAAGTGGATTGAATGAATCCATAATAAATTGCAATATACGTGTGTATGTTAAGATAATTTGGTAAAGTGCGAACTTAGGTAGATAGACCCATAAGTAGTTTTGTTCATTTGTGTTTTGAATGAAAATAAATAACGTAAAGCAGGGTTGGAAAGCATTTTATAATATTAAAAATAGCGGGCAAAGCTACGTTGTTAGCGTGTCTTAAAGTTTTTTTTTTAATTCCAGTTTATATAAAGGTAGACCTGGCAATTCAAGTAAATTCACAAATTCAGTTGGAAAATTTACTGCGTCGGTTTCTTCCACCGGTGCTTCGTTACATGAAGTTTAAATATCGGAATATATAAGTTCCATTCCTTTTCTAAGGTTTTTTCTCTTTCAGAAAATTTGTTTAACTTTTTGGAGAGTATGTTTCAATGCTACATAAGTTTCATATTCCGTTGATAGTGTTTGAAGAGGTAATTCCCTCTTCCAATCCATTTGCATTGTCTATAATTTCAATTCCACTCGTTCAACGTTTATATCCATTTCAATCCACTTGTGTAGTGTTTCAATTCCACTCGTTTCCTATTTAGTTTCTTAATTTTAGTGTTTCATATACACTTGTTCTTTAAGTTTTAGGTTTCTAGCTAAAGACGCAGACGTTAAGGGGGGGGGGGCACTCCAAGGAATACATATTTAAAATTTTAGGTTGGCCAAAAGGGATTGGGCAAGCCGTCAGGAGGAGACTTTTACCTTATTTCCTCTCCCGATAGGAATTTCAAAAATTCCGTCTAAGCGGACGCCTACACAGAAGGAGGAACTCACATACCGAGTTTCCTTTTGGGATATCCTGTAGGGAATTCCAAAAATACAAACTTAGTCGATGTCTACTACAGTGGAGGAAGCTTTATACCAAATTTCAACTTCTTACCTCCAGTGGTTTGGCAGGCACTTTTCCAATTTGTGAGACTGTTTATGGGGAGACTTTTCCCCTTTTTGCCCGTTCCGGTAGGAATTTCCAAAAATCCCGTCTATATCAAGAAACCGCCGAATATCAAGAAACCTTGTTTTAGTGGAGATATCCGTGGGGGGAGGAAAAAAAGTAGTTTTTTTGAAATTATATATTATTTTAAATGGTACTTTTTGGAAAAACGAAATTTTTTGGAAAAAGATACTTTGTTTTTACAAAGTACTTTATTTATACTTTTTTTGGAAAAGGTTTTTTTTTTTAAAAAGGTGTTTTTTTTTGGAAAAATTAATTTTTTTTGAAAAAAGCACTTTTTTTTGGAGAAGGTACTTCTTTTGGAAAAGGAAAATTTTTTTTAGAAAAAGGTCTTTTTTTTGGGAAAAGGTACTTTTTTTGGAAAAAGGTACTTTTTTTGAAAAAGGTATTTTTTTGAAAAAATGTATGTTTTTTGGGAAAAGGAACATTTTTTTAGAAAAAGGTACTTTTTGGGAAAAGGTACTTTCTTTTGGAAAAGGTACTTTTTTTGAAAAAGGTATTTTTTTGGGAAAATGTATGTTTTTTGGGAAAAGGTACTTTTTTTGGAAAAGGTACTTTTTTTTGGAAAAGGTACATTTTTTTAGAAAAAGGTACATTTTTTGGAAAACGGTACTTTTTTTAAAAAAAGGTACTTTTTTTTGGAAAAATGTACTTTTTTTGGAAAAAGGTACTTTTTTTGGAAAAAGGGCCTTTTTTTGAAAAAGGATTTTTTTTTGGAAAAAGGTACTTTTTTGGAAAAAGGTACTTTTTTTTGGAAAAAGGTACTTTTTTCGGGAAAAGGTACTTTTTTTTGGAAAAAGGTACTTTTTTTGGAAAAATGTACTTTTTTTGGAAAAAGGTACTTTTTTTGGAAAAAGGTACTTTTTTTTGGAAAAAGGTACTTTTTTTGGAAAAAGGTACTTTTTTTGGAAAAAGGTACTTTTTTTTGGAAAAAGGAATTTTTTTTGGAAAAAGGTACTTTTTTTGGAAAAAGGTACTTTTTTTGGGAAAAGGTACTTTTTTTGGAAAAAGGTACTTTTTTTTGGAAAAAGGTCAATTGGGGCCTTTTTCCCCTTTTTAACCCCCATTTTTACAACGTCCCTGTCCAAAATTCTAGAAAGTACTTTCCAGAAAAGTTAGCCCATACTCCAAGGAACACATATCTTAAATTTCAGCTTTCTAGCCAAAGGGGTTTTGGCAGGCCATCAAGGGGGACACTTTCCCCCTTTTTGCCCGTTCCGGTAGGAATTTCCAAAAATCCCGTCTTAGCGAACGTTTACCCCGAAAGAGGAACCTACATACCAAATTTCAACTTCCTAGCTTCAGCGGTTTGGGCTGGGCGATGTTGAGTCAGTCAGTCAGTCATTCAGTCAGTCAGTCAGTCATTCAGTCAGTCAGTCAGTCAGTCAGTCAGTCAGTCAGTCACGTTATTCTTTTATATATAGAGATTACATTTTCAGTTAATTTAAGCTACAAACTATTTTGAGTGTATTTTTTAATAAAATTCTTTAAAAATGGTGACGTTGATTCAGTATTTAAATTTACGAACATATTGTGAAACTTGTTTATTAACTATTTATTCAATATATTTTTCATAGTTTTTTAACATCTGCCTTTAATTATTTCACTTTTGAATTTTTCTTTTAGTAGAGTTGTATTTTGATAATAAATATTTTAAACGACCCATACATTTGTAATACTTTCCAAGTTGTGCAAACATAGTGACCGTGGTTATATTAAATTGAAGGTTGAGCAATTATTATGGAGTGAATAGAAACACTATTGATTTTTATTGGACAACTTGATGTATTCCATAATCTATTGGCAATACTGTGCAATTTTAATTTTGCGCTGTTTATGTTTGGAGGCTATGTTGAAAATATGTATTGCATAAAATATGTTATGGGGATAGTTTGTTGCAATTTATTGTTTGGTATGTGACGAAATGATAAAAATACTGTGCCATTATATCAGACATATAATATTATAAACTTATTTTGTGCTTTGGCTGAGTTACATTTCTGTGTCTTCTTTCCGTCGAAAACGCATCTCTGAAAATATGGAGTAGCAGTTTCAAATATCAATCGCCCAAAAAAAAAAGACAACTACTCGATACCCAGTACTGATATTTCTACCAGCACTATTACTTACTATGAGTATGTTTTGCTTAAGCTGAAAATGACCCTATGAAACCTATGGCAGCAATAGAATAAGAGAAAAATTAATTGAACAAATGTGTATTACATTAGGGTGATACTTTTTAGGAAATTTTGAATTAAAATTTAAACCACTTCGAAATTTAAAAAGATTTCCATTTTGTTAATCTAAATACTACTTTACATTAGGTATATAACTTTGTATAATTTTTCGGCTGAAGTTTACTTTTCCGAGTACCACTCAAAAAAAAAGTATGTCATACCCTCTGGAATTAAATTTTTTTACTATATGGGGCCACTGGGACCCACTGGGTCCAAAAAACCCAAACATACCCAAAATGGTAAATGGGACCATTTAAATTAAAGGACCTTTTCCCACGATTTCAGAAATGTATTTGGTTTCATGATCCATAAAATGTGTCTCTTAATAGGTCGATTTTAGGCCCCCAGGAGTCTAAAATAACCATTTAATATACTAATCATAAAGTATGAAAGAAACGCAAATTTTTTTTACGAATTCAAACATGAACACAATGTAAAAAAAACCTCCTAAGGTTCATAAAAATTTAATTTTTTGTAAAAAGTTCCCTGACTTTTAGCAAAATAAGGTTTACATACACTATGTGCCAAAAATGAAATTTTTTTTAAAAAACCGCGCGATTTTTTTTGCCTGCGGAGCTCTATACAGCAAATTTCGAATTTTACCAAAATAAAGTTTAAACTAGTATTTTTTAAAACCTAAAATTACTAAATGGACCGAATTTTATTTTCCGGATCTTGAAACAAAATGCATATTTGGAATCCTTTGAATTTTTCATTTAATTTAAGTAGTCACAGTTACCCTTTCGAACGTGTTTCGTTTTTTTGGACCTAGCGATTTCCAACCTCCCCGGCACCCCTAACACTAAATAGAAAAAAAATCCCTTTTTTAATTCCAGAGAGGGTCATATTTTCTACTAAAATGGACCTAGCGTGAATTCGGATCTTGTAACAAAATGCCTATTTGGACGTAGAGGGTTCCAGGAGCCCGGCCTCCTTAACCCTCTAACCGGCCTAAGCTTTTTTGCAATGAAATTTATACCATGTGTTCCTCACGAAAAATAAACGATTAGTTCTTCTACAAAATTTTTTTTCGTTGCCTACTTTAGGCGATAAGGGCCAATATAGTTTAAAGGTGAATGTCGAAAACTAGCGCATAAAAATTACTAGGTTTAGGCACAAATTACTTCTCTTAATTGCAATAAAAAATTACATTTTTTGTGATGTTACTTAAGAGGATGTAGCGATTTTCGTTTTTCGAAAAACGCGAAATTGAGCGAAAAGAGCACCAAAACTTCAATTTGTATTATTCAAACTTATAAACTTTGCTACCTATACCAAATATTATCGTTTTACCAAATTTCAGAAAAATCCGTCCATTCGTTTTGAAGTTAAGGCGATGTCCTTTAAAGGTATCCTTATGGAATCCTGTGCGTCCTTGGACCAAAGTAAGGAACTTTTTGAATAGCCTAAGCTCCAATCTGACTTCGTGATCACTATCAATTGCTTTAGTCAATTTAAATATGTTTTTAAGATTTTTGAAAATCTTGGTTGTTTTAAAATATTTAATTTTTGAAATTTTACGAAATTTTATCTTTGACACTTTCTTGCTTCCAAACCGTGCATTGTATACAAAAAAATTCTTCACAAAAAATTTAATAAATTTTGTTTTCTGTTGAAAAAGCATAATTTCTTATTATAAAATACTCCTTTGGTGCATTACTGGTCAATTTAATATACCCCGCCTGGAGGCGGGCTTGCCGGTTAGAGGGTTAACTACATATAGAAAAAAATTTTCTTTTTAAATTCCAGAGCGGGTGATATATATTTTTTTTTTTGAAGAGTGCCCGAAAACGTAAACTTTTGCCAGTTTTTCTAAATACCACTTTCTTCATTGTTGTATTTTAATGCACCTTTATAAGCAGTTCTGAAGAACTACAAAAAATCACTTCCTTCATTGCTCCCAAAGTATCCTTTAGTATATTTTTACAGCTTTTTTAGAAGTACTATTATTCTTAACATCATCCAAAAAATCACTTAAGTATTGCTTTCTAATACATTTCTTAGTTTCTTTTTAATTTACTTGTAAATTTTATCATCTTTCTTTAATTAGAAAATAATTTAAAGGAAATTGTGATAATATGTGATCTTCAAATAGAAAGATATACATTCGTTTGAATTTTTTTTTATATTTTTTTCAATATTTATAATTAATTTGTTTAAATTCAAAATTTTTTTAATATTTCAATTTTCAGAAATATATTCTTTTTAAAAATATATAAAATGAAAATGGTGAAAAATCGCTTTTTATGCATCTGTAAAAATAGTACTGGAAAAAATACTGAATTGCAGTGTACCTTTTGCACTTGTCAGTGAACTTTCATATGAAAAAATAGCGCAGAGAGAGCTAGACTAGCAAATAAAAAAAATTTTAAAAATAAAAATATGTAGGATTAAAAAGAGGAAACATTTTAATTGAGAAATAATTGCTGTATTAGTGAATTCGGGTTCTTCCCCTGAAAGCATTTTAATATGAAAATGTTTCTTAATCGTATCGCCTTGAGGGAAAATTGTATTGCGTCAATAATCATATTCTTATTACGGAAGTTCCCCCCTTCGGGAGTAAATGTCCGCTGCAATGCGATAATCCTTAGCAATACGACAGTAATACTTCCGGAAGATAAACTCGCGGCATTTTATCGTCTGGAAGATAGATTCGCGATATTTTGGGACACTTTTGTATCGCCAAATTATCGTCTGGAAGATAAATTTGCGATATTTAAGGACATCTCTTATCGCCTGGAAGATAAATTCGCGATATTTTAGGACACTTTTGTATCGCCAAATTATCGTCTGGAAGTAAGAAACTTTATATTGCCAAAATATATCCTGGAAGTTAAGAAAAAGATATATTCTTACAAAAGTGGAAAATGTTATGTTTCTTTTGATATTTTAATTACATTTGACGTAATTAATTAACAAAAATTATTAACACAAACTAATACAACTAATTGTTCTCTTTATTTTATTCTACGTCTTCATTTCCTGATCCAAACAAAAAGTGTTATGAGCTGAAAAGAAAAATGGCAAAACTGCAGTTTATGGAGTTTCGGCAAAAAAAAATATGACCCCTCTGGAATTAAAAAACAAAAAAACAAACCGAAATTAATTTTGGGAGGGGCTGGAGCCCGGGAGGACCGTGGGGAGCAAAAACGGGGGAACATAGTAACAAGTAAGTGTGGCTACCTACTCAAATTAAAGAAAATTGTCTCACGATTCCAAAAATGTATTTTTTTATATCCATAAAACCCAGCCCTAACTAGAGCCATTTTTCAATCATTGGGGGGGGGGGGGGGGTGGGGTTGAAAAAAATAAAAAATTAATATGAACGAAAATGGTAGTCATTTTGTTAAATTTTAGACCTTATGTGTTCCTGGGGTCAAAATGATCCATTTTAAAAAAGAATTTTAGTAATATACCATGGTAAAAATATACCAAAAATATGTATAGATATATTATCTTAATATTTTTTGTTAAAGAACTTTTATTAGCAGTTAAATAACACTGGGAGACAAATGGTAGGGGTCAGTGATCGGGAAGGGTTCAAACTACCGGGGAAAGTTATATCGGTAAAAAAGAAGTTATTCGTGTCCCGGCGTTTCGCTGGGTCACCCTTAGGAATCGAGATATATCGATTTGACCTTTGGTGGTCTTTTTTTTGACATAACTCGAGAACCACTAGTCCGATTTTGCTCAAACAATTTTAAAAAATTAAAAATTACAATTCCTTTAATCTGTTCATATAACGTTTTTCTATATACTAAACAGTTTTGCCGGTAAAAATAAATGTATGAAGAAAAAAATATTTTTTGCCTAAAATATTAAAAAAAGTAATAAACAAAAGGTTATTGATTTTTATGGTAGCGGTAACAAACATTTATATTTACCGGCAAAACTGTTGAGTATATAGAAAAACGTTATATGAACAGATTAAAGGAATTATAATTTTTAATTTTTTTAAAATTGTTTGAGCAAAATCGGACTAGTAGTTCTCGAGTTATGTCAAAAAAAATATATATCTCGATTCCTAGGGGTGACCCAGCGAAACGCCGGGACACGTATAACTTGTTTATGACCGATATAACATTTCCCGTTGGTTGCATCCCATCCCGATTTTGAGTTTTGAAAATTATGCCAAAAAATGTATGCGTTTTTGCGCGACAGGTTAACAGACAGGTAAAAAACGATATTTCATATCTGAGTATTTATAAGTATAGAGAGCAAATAACAATTATGGCTTTAATCAATTTCTGAAAGTTTAAAAAAGTGCCATCAAATTTCATGACCTCGTGTTTTGTGGCACAAAATTGGTCTGGGGCATTTGCTATTTCTTGGCGAGTTCTTAACCGATTTTGAAGTTATGAAGTTTTTGAAAACATAATTTTATAGTGAAATCGATCCACGACACGTGTTGTTGATAAACTTAAACTATAGAACGAAATTTTCCTAAAAACTGATAAAAGTCATATTTTTCTCATATAAACACTATTGAAATTTTCAATCGATTTCCGCCTCGAATTTTCTTTATTCGATTACCCCCAAACTTTATATTTATTATTTTTATATAGAAAGCAAACAAACTGGACCCCTACACTCTTCAAATTCGCCCTTTAAAAAATGGCCATATAACCATGGACACCTCTAAAATACATAGATTTACCTTTAAGTTGAGTAAAATCATGTTTATAGTTGTTCAAGAATTTTTTGATAATATTAACAAAAAATCGTCAAACAAGTGATATTTTAGAAATTGGCCTCTTGTAGAAGAGCCAAAGAAAATGATTTTCATTTTTAATTCAGTATTTTTCATATCGAGGTGCCATTTAATTTTTTTACTTAAGAAAAGTTATACCCCTAGTTTGTAGTTTTCATATGTATGTATATTGGCTAGTAGAGTAATTTTGGCCAAACATTCTAGTCTTCTTCTTTTTCTTTTGCTGGTTTACATCCGTTGCCTTTAGCATCAAATGGTTGGAAAATTAGTGACGACATGTTTTTCCAACTATTTCCGTCGGTGTATGTTTACAGTTCAAAAAACCTCGACAGCTTTTCCATTTTTGTATTTTTGTTGTTGTTGTTATATTTTTTTAGCTCTTCTACTTCTGATGGTGATGATGATGGTGGTGATGACGTTGTTGTTTTGCTGTTGATTTCTTCTAGTGCACTATACTCATATTACAACTGTTTACTTGCCTGTCATTTCTAATTGAGGATGCAAATGTTACTCAAGTTACAGTTAAACAAATTAAATAATAACTACAACTGGAGCTGTGTTTTTACGAACCTCTGTTGTAGATGCAAATAAAGAATGAATTTGAGTTCTGCCTTCCACACACAAAGAGAGGGATTAACAAAATGAACAAACTTTAAAAATACTAAGGAAATAGAAAAACCGGAAATTTGCTGAAAAATAAAATGCAAAGCTATATAAATAACTAAAAGTCTTTAATGTAAATAAGAAAATTTGTTTGATAAGGTTGCATTTACATCTGAATGTAAGTCTCGAGGTTTTGACATATATCAATATAAAAAGCAATTAAGAAATGCTTATAACCACTAACAGAAAATAAATTGCTTGGAATTCTATCGGAACCAACGAAATATATTCATCATTCAATAATTTTAATTGCAGTTATTCAAAATTCATCATCAGGAAAGTTATATTTATTTGTGAACAAAAAATATATATGATGAACCAAAACACTGGCACATTATCCAAAATATTGGCTTTTCTAACCAATATTGAAAAATTACTAACTTCCACATTACCTTCAATACCAACAACCACCAATTTATCGAAGATTTAGTCATTTGAATAAAATATCGGCAGCAACAATTTAGTATCAGTTGTGTTTCAATAAAATCGATCGCTCTATCCAAAGTATTAGTTTTTACAATCAATTTAAAATTTTTTTTTTAACTTTAGTAGCTTTAACCATTAACTAAATGAATGTTCTTTTTAGTTTGACTCTAGATCATAAATTAATATCACTTTCTGTTTAAATTATTTTCAAATCAAAGAAAGATGATACAATTTTTTACAAGTAAATTACAAAGAATAAAAATATATTTGAAAGAATTCGATAAGACCAGCAATACAGAATACGTATTTTCGGCTTTCGCTACAAAGCCATCATCAGTGTATTTCGTCTTGTGTGGGCTAATATTTTAATGTTGTCTACTTATGTGACCGCTGAAAGAAAATCGAGTTTCGTATCAACAACTCAACTTAGACTAACATCAACGAAATTTAACAATGCTATTTTTATCCTTTGTTATTATTACTCTATTTTGCTTTGAACCTTAATTCTTAAGATATCTCAGCTGATTCTATTCAACTCTGTGTATGATAACCACAGATTTTTGAATTATAACGAACCGTTAAATTTAAATGTATATTATTTAAATTATATTTTTGCACCGTGTCAATGTGTTTTAAGATGAATGGGGGAATATTTAGTTGATTACTGTTAACTTCCATTATTTTGGTAATTGTAATAATATATTGAGACAAGGAACAGAAATTTAATAAAATTTTGGAATCTATCATATTTTTTCGTTTCATACATATGCGTGTTTAAATTCTAAGTTAGACAACAACTAAATGTAAGTATCTGTGGCGCAGGAGGTAGAGACTAGAGTTTGCTGTTCGGTTTTATTCGAAACCGAAACCGCGGTTTTTTTAGCCTCAAAACCGAAACCGAAAACCGACAAAAATAAGTCGGGTTTCGGTTTTTAAATTTTTCTTAAATACTTTAACAAATTAAAATAACTTAATAAATTGCAAAGATTCATAAAAGAGCTCTAACACCTTCTGATGCAGCCTCCAAATAATGGGAATTATTGGAAAGTTTATAATTTTCCGAGCCATTATGAGTTATTTATTATTAATTTTTATGCACTCATAAATACGAGTCCAATATGATTAATTTATAAATCTAAAATTTGAGCACTCTGAAAAAACATGCTTATTTTTAACTCCAAAATTTGAGTCTTCTACGAGTAAAATTTCCGAGCGCTCAGTAAAATGTCGGCTGGGATATTATTGAATCTTGAATTTCAAAAAGGCCTCAGCTCCTATTTGACAAAATTTTGTATTTAATTGTAATTAAAATTTTCTACATTAAACATTACTTTAAAGAATTTTTTATTTTTGTTATTACGGATAACATAAGCTGAGGCTTATAATTTTAGAAAAAAAAATTGCACCAAAAAATTAAGTGGTTTAAGAGATATTTAGTTTCACATATTCAGTTCAGATTTTAACCCTGTATTTTTCAAAAAGTCCTTTTTCGTAGTCTGCGAAATTTATAAATGTTATATTTATATTGTTTTAATTAAATTGCTAAAATTTAAATTTATACTCTTGAAAATACAGATTTAGTTGCGGACAAAAAAATAAAAAAAATTTAATTCATAATAGTTTTCCGCGTTTTTTTTTTCTCCCGCAAAGCCCTCGAAACGGCGTTATTGCATATATTTGAGTGAGAAATTCAATTAAATTTTAAGTAATAAGTATATTGTGCGTTTTAAACTATTTACTTTTTATACTTATTTAATTATTTAAAAAAAATTCTAGTATTAATTAATAATATTATTAATTTTAAAAAACCGAAACCGCGGTTTTCAGATTTTTCGGTTTTTAGCAAACTCTAGTAGAGACATAGCCTTAGAGATTTGAGTTCAAACCTCAACCAAGGCATTACTTTTTTTTTAAATAATTTTTTTATTGATTCAAATTAAATGACACAATTGATTTTCTGTTGTGAATATAATTTTATTCAAAAACAAAATATTCAAATTTTCAACCTGAAGAAATTCAAATTTGAAATTTGACAAAAAAAATTTATGTCGAGTTTAGCCTAGAGGAAAAGCAATGGGCTGATAAACGGAAGGTCGCCGGTTCAATCCCAGTTCGCGATATAAATTTTTTTAAAATTTTTTTTTTTATTCAAATTAAAAGACACAACTGATTTTCTGTTGTTGATATCATTTTATTCAAACCTGAAGGAATTCAAATTTGAAATTTGACTAAAAAAGCTTAAATAGAGCTTAGCTTAGAGGGAAAGCAATGGGCTAACAAGCGGAGGGTCGGCGGTTCGATCCCAGTTAGCGACAAAAGAAATTTTTTATTTTTAAATAAATTTTGTGGAACGTGTTTTTCTATTTATAGAATTTATAATCCACAAACATTAAAGTAATCTATTAACACAACAAAAATTCAAAAACTGTAAATAAATTTCGGTAGTTACAATGGTATTAAAAATAAATAAAAGTGATTGTACCTGGAACTACAAAAATTCGGTTGGCGAAAAATTCGGTTGGAACTACGAATCTGTTTTCTGTGTGCATTTAATTTGGGAAAATATTATTTATTTTATTCAAAATTTAATGTCTTTAGCTCACAATCAGTAAATAAGTAAAATCCAACGATCTATTAGTAGGACAGCTTATACTGCATAGTAGACCGTACCGCAAAAAAAAGTTCGCCGTACACCCTCCAATATGAAGTATTTTCGGAAGGCAATTTCAAGAAAAATTTTATTTTTTTTGCCGAACGCATTTAAAGTCAGATTTTAAAGTCTGATATATCAATTTTTTTTCCTCGAGAAGACCAATGTTTTGCTATAAAGTTAAAATCCAATGAAAAAATTTAAAAAGGCGACCCCTATGTTCGGAAACCAAAAACATAAAAAAAATTTCTATTGGGTTTATCGAAAAATTTTCTTAGCTTAATGATTTTTGCGACCTTTAATTTTCTGACAATAGGGTTGTAGCAGATAAGATCTGGTGGGTAACTACTAGAATAGTTATCTAAAAGACTCAGGAACAACCGTTTTAAAACCCAAAAAACATTGTATTTATTTGTGGATTCGTGTTAGGTTTTAGGTAGTTTTTTCCCTGTTTCATAAAATGACTAAAAATCCAAAATAGTGGAATTATGTGAGGGCAGAAAGGAAGAAAAATAACACTATGCGACAGTCAAAATCGGGATGGGATGAAACCAACGGGAAGCAATAGCTTTTTAATTTTTTTTATTTTTTTTTAATATATTTTGTTTTATATTTATAAATAGTTTGTTCAAATTCAATCACCTTTACTATAGAAAAGAAAAATTCGATTTTTAATCACAAAAGTCGACTATTATTTAAATTTTCCTACCATACAAAATATTTAAAATATGCTTTAAAATTCTATATTAAATTTGAAGGCATCATATGCCTTAATGATTCACGACCACATTTACTAAAATCATCATTAAGGCATGTGATGCCAATAAAATATTTTAAAAGTAGATTTTTTAACAGTTTTTTCGCTCTCCTAAAAATCTATTAAAAAACACATGTGACATTTTGCAGGCCGGTTGACGATATGTACATTTACAAATTTTGTTTGTTTTTATTTAAAACTAAAACAAAATATTCAAAAATAAAAAGGAAATTTGCAAATAAATGTAAACAAAATTTGAAAACAATAAAACAAAATAAATCAAAAATAACAACAAATGAAAACTTCAAATTTAAAACAGAATTTTAAGGCATATTTTAAATATTTTGTATGGTACGAAAATTAAAATAATAGTCAACTTTTGTGATTTAAAATCGAATTTTTCTTTTCTGTAGTAAAGGTGATTGAATTTGAACAAACTGATTATAAATATAAAACAAAATATATTAAAAAAAAAAATAAAAAAGCTATTGCTCCCTCCAGGAATCGAAGCCACGATAATCTGTTTAGAAATACCAAATGACACCAAAATCACTATTTGGGATCACTTTTAGAGCAATTGTGCTTTGCTTGTTATTTAAAAGTAATGATAAAAAAGCTGCAAAAATATACTAAAGGATACTTTGAAAGCAATGAAAGGAGTGATTTTTTGAAGTTGTTCGGAATTTCTTCTAAAAAAGCAGTAAAAATACACTAACGGAGACTTGTGAAGCAGTGAAGGAAGTAGTTTGCAAAGCATTACTTAATTTATTTTTGCTGGGGAGTAAATATAAACACAAAATACATAAAATTATTTTGTGCACCCTAGAACTTGGCGTTTAGGTGTGACTCACAATTAACATCGTGCATTATGGTTGGACCACCCTTTATGTAATTTTATAAAAGGTCGATGTCGCTAATTTTTCATCAAAAGCCAACCCTCTTAAAACTAGTGACAAAGTAAAAAAACAGATATTGCGCTAAAAGTCTTCACAATTTTCTGGAACATCTCCTCGCTTTTCGGGGCGAATTTAGCCACTAATTAGATCTTTAAGAATAAAGGCAATGGGAATAAAATTAAAATAACTTTAATTGTTTTTATTATATTTTCCACCACTGTATTAAAAAAATATATATATCGTGGTCGAAAATGCAAAAGTTCATATCATCAAAAAAATCAAAATCGTTTTTTTGATTGATTCTGATCGATTGAGTTAAACTACATGCCTCTACCAATTTCTAGACTTCTGTGACCAAGTCCAAAAATTGTTGTGTTTTAAGCCTATATTCGATAATTTGTTTTTATATCCGAAATATTTTTCATTTTATATGTTTTTTCTTCCCCTCTTCCCCTATAAAATAAAACAAAGTGATGTTACGTACTTTTGGATTTTGGACGACGATATATAAAAACGTGCTAATTTCACAAAATTTTGTATGAGAGTATGTCTCAAAATTGAGATATTCCAAATTATTTTTGCAAAACTATTAAGGTTGACACCCAAATTACCTTTGATAAATCAGAGGTTCCCAAATCATTGAAAATATAGACCTTCAGGAAAATTACTCTTAAACCCGAAGTAGGCCGAATATTGAAAAAAAGCCGAAACACCTACCCCTTCCCCCCGCCCCCCTCACCTCAATATTATAAGGATTAATACAGGGTGCGGCTGAAGTAAATATATGATGTAAAAAAATTGTAATTTCCTTGCTTATGAATATAACATATTTTTTTCTATTTCACGAATTAAACGCAAAGAATTAAGACTGTTTTTCTATTCCTTGAAAATAATCGTTCGATAGTTAATACTCAACGTGCATACCGAAGATTTTATGGTGTAAGAACTGCTCCAACGGGTCCAACTACTCGTTCGTTGATGGATAATTTTCCTAAATTTGGGACTGTCGGAGATTCAAAACGTACCAAACCTTGCAGCAACTAAAGGTCAACATTCAAGAAGAAATTGATCGTATACAACAAGAAACACTCAACAAAGTTATGGAAAATGCTATAAAAAGAGCACATTTTTGCATTAGAGAAAACGGTTCTCATTTAACTGATATTATTTTTCATAATTAATGTAAAAAAATTACAAAAATAAACTTTATTTTTATCATTAAATTTTTTGTTTTTTTTTCATTCCATTCAATATTTGTTTAATAAACAAATCATATAGTTAGTTTAGCCGCACCCTGTATATGTGAATTTGACCCTTAACCATGTATACAATCCCCATACAAACCACCCAAAATTTTGATATTTTGTATTATGGCATAAACAACTATGTTAAGCATGCTTAAGGATATTTTGTACACAAATAGGCCTCTCAAATATCTCTCATTTGACACCATATCTACAGTTACTTGGGAACAAATGTGAAATAAACAGAAAAAATAGGAAAAATTTGATAATTTTTGACCCCATTTTTTGCTACTTATGGGATTGGGCAGCTAAAGAAAAATACGCGTCCTTTAAATTTCTATCCTCTACAACATATCCTTCCTTAGTAAGATCTGCGGGTCCGCGTCGGGAGACTTCCCTTGCAAGTAACTAGAGTAAATCGCAACGTGTATAGCTAGAATCTAGAGGCGCGACTTCTATCGTTACAAGAAAAAGTGAATACAATCGGAAAAAATGTAATAAACCAACAGAACATATTTTGGTTTAATCTATTTTTATTCCTAGTTAAATTAAATATTCAATCTCTTTTACACAAGGTTACTAAAATGTTTCTTGTTAATAAAAATTTTGAAAATTATTTTCTTTTTTATCAAAAATTTCAACAATAGATTTTAAAACAATAAAAGAAGCTTATGAATTTTTTTCCTAGCACAAGAATTAAATAAATGAGTATCTTTTGTTTAATTAAAACGAATTTTACTTATATGTGTGTATGTGTGTGTTTTTTTTTGTTTTAATACTTTATACGACTATTAGTTTTTGGAAAGACAATAAAAGGGACATTTAAATGGTCTTGAACAAAAGTCTTCTATAGCATTTTCCTTTTTTTGCTATTTTATATTATTGCAGAACATTTGGTATGATTACTACAATATGGACAGACAGTTTTTACTGAGACTTCAATTATATTTATGTACACATGTGAACAAAAGAACATAAGTATAGTACAGTATTTAGATTATGCATGTATATAAAGTGTATTTGTAGTATAGTAAGTATGTTGGGCAAATGCTGCATAATGAAAGTAAGTTTTTTTTTCCTAAATTACATACTTACCTAAACTAGGATAAGACTATGGAATATGTGAATGGGTAAGGAATTGACAATCTTTATATTGAACATTTTACATAAATTACATTTTCATTTAAGTATACCCCGCATGATGCCCAAGCCAGTTTTTGATAGTAAAATATTTTAAGGACAAATATTTTAATCATTAAAAAGTTTGTTTTAAAAATAACATACATTTTTTACTTACTATTCCTTGTGGACACTTGTGAAGAGAATGTTATCAAACTTGGGTTTTTGTTAGGTCATTAAGAAAACAAATAAAGTTTTCATATGGTAAATAAATACGTGTAGGTACACTAATAGAAATAAACCAGTAAAAATTGCAGAACTAACTACTAAAAATGAGTTAAAAATGTCCTTAATAAACTATGAAACTAGCATTTTTTTTTTGCTAAATACTACACCCAGAAAACCATTTCAGTTCTGATAACCGCATTTGTAGCCAATCGCATGGTTCAATTATGGTAGCCGAATTTTTCAGTTGTGGCAACAGAAATCCAATTGAGACAGCACTAATTTAACAGTGGCAACGGAATTTGAGTTGTATCAAGAATAATTCGGTAGCCGCAACCGAAAAATTCATTTGATGCCACTGAACCATTCAACTGGCAACAAATGGGGTTGTCAGCACCGAATCTGTTTTCTGGGTGTAGTAATTAAATATTAGAAAAAGCGAAACTCTTACATTTGCAAAATTTTACTTAAATATATATATTAATATTAGTAGACAAGAAATAGCAAAAACAAACTGTTATACATGTCTATAAAATTTGAGTTGCTAAAATTTACAGAAATATTTGCCAAAAAATAGTAGAACGCTGATTTCAGAAGGCTAGATTTTTACTCCCATTAAAAGAAAATAAAAAATAAACTATGAAAATATTACTTTATTCATTAAATTTTTTTTGCTGAGTTTACGTTAACAAATTTTTACTTTCTATTAACCTAAACTTAGCCCAAATATAACTAAAATTTTGTATATTTAATACTTTTATTTTTTCAGCATGATAATTTTTAATAGATGTAACCAAAATTTTTGCTGATTATACCCTACACCACTATGTGGTCAGGGTATTGTAAGTTTGTAACACCAAAAAATATTGGTCCTAGACCCACCTTAAGTATACCGATCGGCTCAGAATTTTTTTTTATTTCGATTGAACGATGTCCGTCTGTCCGTCCGTCTGACTGTCTGTCCATGCATTCTTTTGCGCACTCTACAGGTCGCAAATATTAAGATATTTTGATGAAAATTGGTACACCGACTTACGTCGGTCCATGAACGACGCCTATTGATTTTGGTTAAAATCGGTCCATGTTTAGACCTAGTGCCCATATAAGGGTCCTACCAAAATTATATTGTTTATACGCTGCAGGTCGTAAATATTAAGATATTTTGATGAAATTTGGTACACAGACCTATGTTAGCCCAATAACGCAGCCTATTGATTTTGGTGAACATCGGTCCATGTTTAGACCTAGGGCCCATATAAGGGTCCCCCCAAAATTATACTGTTTATACGCTGCAGGTCGCAAATATTAAGATATTTTGATGAAATTTGGTACACAGACCTATATTGGCCCAATAACGCAGCCTATTGATTTTGGTGAACATCGGTCCATGTTTAGACCTAGGGCCCATATAAGGGTCCCCCCAAAATTATACTGTTTATACGCTGCAGGTCGCAAATATTAAGATATTTTGATGAAGTTTGGTACACGGACCTATGTTGGCCCAAGGACGAAGCCTATTGCTTTTCGTGAACATGTTTAGACCTAGTGCCCATATAAGGGTCCCCCAAAATTGGCTTGGTTACAAACTGCAGGTCGCAAATATTAAGATATTTTAATGAAATTTGGTGCGCTGACTCACATTATAGAAAATTTTGACACAAGCCCCTTTTTTACCCATTCGAATTTCGTATCCAAACATTAGTTGGCTTTTAACCAGACTGGTGTAGGGTATTGTATAGTCGGCATGCCCAACTTTAACCTTTTTACTCTTTTTTTTCTATTGGTGTATCTTATCTATGTGTATTAGTGTGACCCGATAAATGACTTTGTTTTGAATTTATTGAAATAATAGCTTTTAAAGATGCGTATTAAGGTGCGTTTACAATAATGGAGTACTACAATCTGTAGCAAATTTATTTTTTTTCTCTTTCATATTAACACATTTTTGTATTTTACTATCTCTTTTTATTCCACTCCAGAGTAAAACCTGTTTGACTCTGGAGTACAGATTTGCTGCACTCTAGAGCTAACATTGCTCTGTTAAGTATTTAACATGACAAATATACCTAAAAAAAACACATCACTAATTTGTTCACATCTCTAATTGTCAACAAATTAATAACAATTTTTTTTTAAATAAACAAAATAAACCGAAATTTTTTTAATAAACTATATAAAAGGTATTAAAAAAATTAAATACGAAAATAAATTGCGGTTGTGGCATATACTATGCGAAAATATAATGTAAGTATTGAAATGTCATCAATTTTTGAAGTAACTCTACTCTGTATTTTGAACAGTTAACATTTCAATCTGTGCTACAGAGTAGAGTCGCTCTGTCATTGTAAACGCGCCTTTAATGCTGACTCCGCCAAAAATAAGCAACGTATTTATAAATGTGCTATTCTTATGTCAAAATAGTTTTGAATTCTTTTTTTTTCGAAATTGTTATTAAGATTTGCGTGATGATGAACTAAATAGTTATGAGGTATTTCAAATGGAGTAATTGTAGTTTAGCAATGCATTTTTAAGATGCAAATTTTGGGCTTCTGTTGAAAATGGGTCTCAAAATATGAGCGTTCACCAGCCTATTAATTTTTTGTGCTGTACAGAAAAGTTCTAGTCCTCATTAATCGTTAACGGTGTGTCTCATAATGCAGGTTTAAGTTTAACTTAACTATAAACAAAAGAAAATGTCAAAAAAATTTACACAAAACAACTAATTTCTGGGGTAACTACCCAGCAAAAATAAATGGAATGACTTCTAAATGAATCACTTCCTTCATTACATCACAAAGAATTACTCCCTTAGGAATGGGTTTTAAACAACATCTAATGCTGCAATAAATATATGCTAGTCAAAAGTTCTTTTTCATGGGTGATAAGAAGTTAATATTTTGCTGGTACAGAAATCAGAGGGTTGCGGGTTCGAATCCCATTACACAATTAATAATTTTTTGTAGTTTTCACTGTAAAATTTTTATTTATTTCTTTTTCCGGATTTTATCAAGGTAATTCGTATTAAAAGTTAATGTAACAAAATTTTTTTAAATTTAACAGTTTTATTTTTCCTTCTTATCTTAGTAGTATTTAGCAAAAAACAATCTGCTAATATCAGCAGTTTTTTTGCAAGGCCATTTTTAATTACATAATTTTTAGTAGCTTTTTCTCCTATTTTTACAGCTTTATTTCTGAGTGTATTATTTTTATAAAAAAAACTGTATATATTTTCCAATATGTTATATTTCGTATTCGCCGCTTTATATATTTTTGTTAATAAAAAATTAAAGAAATGAAGATAAAAACAATTTACTGAACAAGACTGCTAAAAGTCAGCTATCAGTTATAACAAGCCATAGCATAGTGGGTAGAGCGTCTGCTGGAAATGCCAACGAGTGTGGGTTAAAACCCCACACGATGCATGACGATTTTTTTAAAATTAAATTAAAATAAAAACAAGTGAAAATGAACTTCCTTTTCATTGGTTCAAATATACATAATTTGTTTCAAAAAAGAACAACTTCCCTTCTATGACAAGTCAATGTTAAATTCATCAGTGAAAACCACAAATTTTCACAACTCCCTATTCAACTGTTGTTATGTTTTTACTACTTCTTTTTTCTCACTTTTTTCCTGGGTATTAACTAAAGTTTAAACCTGAAGTATGAGACCCACCGTAAAACTTTAATAAGAAAAAATTTAAAAAAATACTATGTGCCAGATTTTTAGGCAGAACTAAGGTCTATTTTTTTCTAAATAATTTTTAAATAAGAAATTTTGTTTGAAATTTTATAATTTTTTACATATTTAAGCAAAAAATCCACTTTGGTTCTATAAAACTGGCTAATAGAACCAGTTTTATAGTTTAAATTAAGAACGAATTTTTTCTAAGACATTGCTGAAGTAAGAATTTTTCAAAAAAAATTTATTACTTGAGCAATATTTAATACAAAAATCGTTCTTTGTTCTGACTATGAAACTGGCCCTATATCTTCACTCACTCACTCAACATTGTTAACACCTATGCCGCTTTAGCTACACTCAGATAAAAAAGTAATTAAAAAAATTTGTAAACAATTTTTAATCGCAATTTACTATTTTTAGTACAATTTTTTAGTAATAACCCAGTGTCGAAAATCATTACCAGATATGTGTTTATGTAACGACATATCTGGTAATGGTAACTAGTTACTTTTACTATTACATTCCTTATTACCTTTGTATGGCGATGTCGGAAAAATAATGAGCATACGAAAAACCAAAAAGTATATCGTTACTTATGTGCTTGCCAGTATTGACGAAAATAATGATCCTAAGAATTGATTTTCAAAAAAATAAGTTTTATAAAAAAAAATATTTTTTATTCAAAAAAATCAAAAATAATCTAGACCTTACCTTATGTTTGAAATAATGATAAAAATAAGTTATTATTGATAATACATTGTTATTTATTTTGAAATAATGAAGAAAGTAAGTATTTATTAATAACTCATTATTATATCTTTTAAAATAATGCAGAAAGTAATTCGGTGTCATTACTGGTAATCCAAAAAAATAATGATATGTCATTGCCGTTTCTACACTGGGACTGGGAAGTTAATTTTTATTTTTTTTGCCTAATGCATCCTAATACTGTTTGTGTTAGTTACTTTAGAGCTGTTGGTATCTTTATTAGAAGCATAACGTGCAGTGGTCTATTGCATAAAGGGTGTACTGGTGTTAACAGTGATCGTGATTTTAATGTTTTAATTTCATCAAATAATATTGTTTATAACAGCAATAAATTAGCTAAAGGATCTAATGATTTAATTGCTCCTCAATGAAATTGTCGCATGCAAAGAATCGGTTGTAGAAGAACTTGTACTTGCATTCAACCTGTTCTACTTTATGTTCTATCATCGGTGATTTTTGTTTGAGTTTGTCCCAAAAAACAACAGGTTTTTTCCTCAAAACTAAAACAGGTTGTTTTGGAACTGGTTCTTGAACCAGTTATAGAAAAGGTTCTGTGACAGTGAAACCTTACATTTTGACTCCTAGGAATCAATTCTAGAACCTGTTCTATGGAACCGGTGGTAAAAAGAGCTGTTCTAAAACATATTCAGAGGTAACCAGTTCAAACAAATTTTGCTGGGTATGATATTCAATGCCTATATACTCGTACTTAGACAATAACAAAGCAGTTGAAAGTACTTCGTACATGCTGAGTCAAGCTTAAATTCAAAAAATATTGAATAATAAAATAAAACAACAAAAAGGTAGTTCAAATACGGGTGATTCCTTTTCTTCAAGTTCTGCTAATTATGCTTTTCGTAATGATGTTGTTGATACTACTGAACCAAGTAATAATATTTTAAATTCTAATGTTCGAATACGAAGAGCTAGCATTTGTCTTTCTCTAAATGATGATGATGATGATATTCATAATGATGTTATTGCTACTATTAAACCAAATGAAGTTATTGCTGCTAGTGAGCCAAATGATGTTTCAAATTCTAATGTGCGTATACGAAGAGCTAGCATTTGTTGTTCTCAAAACTCTGGCAGTACTGTTAGCTCAGCTTCAACTGCATACTATCAAGCAGAATGTAATATCCCAGTGAACAATACTGGATGGACTAATGTTAACCACAAAAAAGAAACGTAAGCCTGTGGTATTTGAGAAAATAATTCCAAAGACTGAGAAGTTATCGCTAATAAAAAATGGGCACATATTTCCTCATTTAAGCCCAACGTAGCAGCAGAGCAAATCCTGGGTTGTATTGCAAAAGGTGCTAATATTGGCAAAACCCATCTAAAATGTTTTAAATTGGTTAGAAAGGATATTGAGCCGAACACATTGAGGAGTGTTTCTTTTAAAATTGGGATCTCCGCTGAATTATGTGATAATCTATTTGAGCAAGCAAGCTTTAAAGACCAAACACTTTTTTTTTATGAATTAGCCCATAACTGTTTAACATTTTTGCATACTCCTATAAGTTTTTGGTTTGTTAGACCATGAATGGCACACAGAAAAAACAGTAGGCACCAACAATGATGTTTGTAAAAGCAATCACATTTTATTTTAAGATGAAATTTTATTCCCAACAATTTTTTTGTTTGAATTATTTGTAACTCGTTTGTAAATTGGTATCTTTCATGTAAAAATTGTTTAAAAATAAAAATTCAAAGTTACAAAAAAAAAAAAAAATTTGTTTTGGATTTACAAATTTCTTTGTTGGTGCCTTTTTAAAAAGTTTTTTTTTTGTATTTACAAATTTGGTATGAGACAGGTGTTTAAAAATTTAATTAGAATTTTGTAAATTCTTTCTGTGTATGTAAATATATTTGAGAATTTCTGAATTTATCGCAAATTCTTGAGCATTTACCACAGCTTAAATTTTTTTAACCGAATTAATTTTTAAATTAGAAATTTATGTGTTAAAATTAATTTTTTTTTTTGTTTTTATAAACAAAAGTACAAAAATTTATTAAAATAATTTAAAAGCCATATTTTTTCCTGTAATTAAATTTTAGTTTTCTCTTTACTTACACCTTGAATTTTCGCCAGCCAATTTAAATTTTCATATTCCTTGAAATGCATTTTATTTTAACAGAAATCTCTACTTTTACATACAACTACATTCAGTTTTTCCCTTACAAAATACAACACGATTAATATTTTCTTTTACAGTTTTCTCCTATTAAGTTTCAACTCCTATCTGGATCTTAGTTTGTTGTACGTTTGAAAGTAATTTACATGTGTATTTTGTAAAATAACTTCATATTACGTTCTTGTTTGTATTTGAATGTCCCCATTTCTTATCAAACAGTGTAAAAATGTATGCTTTAGTATGTACATTAGAGTGGCATTTTTTCAACCTTCGAATTACACTACATAAGAATCGACCTTCCATTTTATTTTTCTTAGAGTGTTTCGATCTAAACCCTGAAGTCAAAAAGTTCAATCTAAATTTCTTTTGGAGTTGTGAGCCTGTATTTTTAAGCCTTGACCCAGGAAAAGTCAATATCCCGGGTTGTTTGTTATTCCCCCAATAAGTAGTAGAATTAAGGTCTACTGTATGTAATTCAATGTAAAAACTCATTATTTTTCTTCAATAAGGTCGTTTATGTAAGTAGTTGTCCACATTCGTTGCATGAAAAAATGTACAAAACTAGTGCACCCGCTTACCCGTTGTATTACAAACGTCCAAAAAATAAGTAGGTATTTGTATGCTGATAAGCAGTTAAAAAATAAGTGGTCACAAATTGCTAAATAATAAAGCTTACTCATATACTTATTAGTGGTTCAGAAATAGGTAGCTACTAATATCACATTGTTTTTGTAATTAATAAGTAGCCGCACGTTAGCTAGACTGCTTGTAAAAACGAATTCGTCTACCAAAAATAACTAGTACTAGTAAAAAATTATAGTTTCATTATATTACCACTCATTTGGTAATGAAATATTTTGCTGAATCCCGTGCTGATATGCCATTACCTTAATTTTTACCACAATATATTTTATATATTTCTAAAGAAAATTTTCTAGGAGCAGTTTCGGTAAAAATCGTCAGATGAAAATATAAGGACAACTCTAATCTACATACACAAATATTGTGTATGTTTTGTTGTTTACATTTAGTTTATGAATGACTATATGTTGTATTTTATTTAATCTGTTGTTAAGTATTTTGAGCCCTACAATAACTTGTACTCCTCCAACTTCTACCCTTTGTAATATTACTTGCATGCGAATACTAGATTTTGCCTTGAGACCATTAGTTGTGTTATGCATGTAGACAATTTTATGTATGCATTACGATACTAAATTATGCAAATCTTTTTATAGTACAAATCACACGTGGACTTTAATTTGTATATCCATTTTGTTTATGATATGATGGATTAGGACATTTGGAAGAGGAAATATTTTAAGATAACGGGAATGATAAATTCGAACTACAATATTTTTTTAAGGAAGGGTTATGCATGAAAATATCTTAAGTTAAAATATAATATGCTTGACTTATTGAACCATTAGAATTACACTTAAAATAGTTTGTAAGTTAAAGTAAAAGAAAATATCATTTAAAATAAATAAAACTTCCTTGAAAAATCGGCCAACTTACTTTTCATTTAAATCAAATAGTTTTTTTTATTTATTTTTAAATTTTATTTAAACAACCCACAAATCAATAAAAACAAATGGATATTAACAAATGCTAGAATTTTACCAACAACTTAGGTAAATTTTTTTTAAATTTATTTTTATCGGGATATACATTATTTAATTGCGTTAAAGGAATTAAATGTGCTAATATCCCAAAACTTATTTGACAAATTGTGAAAAATGATCTGTTTGTTTTATCTGCAAAATATAGACACACACATTACTAACACATGATTTCTGAATACCTTTATATGTGTGTCTTAACTAGGGTTTTTCTTTTCCCGGACTTTTTCATTTCCCGGGACAGCGGGATTTTTTTATGAATTTCCCGGGATCCCGGGAATTCCCGATCATTCGAAAATAAATAAATCCGACATATGTTGTATTGGAAAAACTCGATTTCTAATACAACACCGTCCGACAAAGTTAATTTTTTGGTTGTACCTATGAGAAAATCTACTTAGGGCCGATTACTGAATGTTCAGGTAAAATTTAGCCGACAGTTAAATTCAAATTTTATATGAGAAACAACAACAAATGTGTCAGTTAAGGACCCAGTTAGTAGCTAACTGAACATTCAGTAATCAGACCTTAAAATATTCTGAAAGCAGGGCTAAATATAAAATTTTTATAGATCAATTCGTCTAACAGTTTAAATCGCGAATTAATATTGAGGTAATATAAATATTTATATGGAAGGCCGTCTTAATTTTAAAAAACTCTTAGAAATAACTTTATATTAATTCGCGTTTTAAATGGTTAAACGAATTAATAAAGACAAAGTGAAAGACACGGGTATTTTATTTTCATCTCTTCTTTTAGGACATATTGGAATTGTTCATGGGTGCAAACTTGTGTCGGACCAGTTTTATAGTCAGAACCAAGATCGATTTTTTACTTAAACATTTCTTAAGTATAGAATACAAAAATTTCTATTTCTAGATATTTTGTTTCTAAGGAGATTTTCAGAAGAATTCGTCTAGAATTATTTTTATAAAAAAGTTTAAAAGGGAGTATTTTTCACACAAATTTTTAGGTAAATTGGCTTAAATCTTTTTATAAAAATAGAAAATAAAATATTATTAAATAATTTTTTAACTTTAATTGGTATTTTTTGATTAGAAATTTTTAAAAATAAATTGTCAGCCAGCAATTTCGGAGCGCTCATAAATAAGATTCTTAAATGGCTCATAGAAATGATTATTATTTTTTTTTTTTTGAAAACACTCTTTTTTTTTGGTAGAAAATATGAACCCTCAGAAAACAACCCAAAAGGTTGTCTCTACAATCTAAAAAGCTGTCTCAAAATGAGGGTTCATTTTTCGGACTCAAAGAAGATTCCAAAATTTTTTAAAATTATGAGGAAAATTTGGATTTTATATGTTCTTTTTTCTGAGTCATTTCTGAGTACACAGGGGGCTCTTTTGGACGGACCACTTTCATAGGAAAAAGTGGAAACATTTTTATGTTTTTGGAGCTAATTTCTGAGTCATTAATGATCATCTTTGTTTGCTTGGTTATTTAATTTTCATAGTTGCATTTTAAATTAACATATAAAAAATCCAAAATAATTTGAAAAAGCACCTGATGCATTATTTAAAAAATAAATAATTTTTAAAAAATACAATTAAAATAAAGGAGTAGCAATTGAAGTTTAAATGAAATTATTTGAAGTAAAAAACACTCAAATTACTTATATCAGCTAAAAATACGAAAATATTACTATTTTTTTTATATTTTTATGCACATGCTTTTTGGAGATATTTGCTGAAATGCTGTATATATTGCTTTATTTGAACAAAGATCATCGTTTTAATGAAAAACAATTTTTCAGAAGTACGAGTATTTTTATTGGTATCTAAACCAAATTCAGCTGACATTCAAAAAAAATTTGGCCTAAATAATATTTTTTTTATATTGTACTAATTCAGTTTATTAAATTTTAAATCGTATTTTTTATTTTAAATATTTTTAGTTAAATTGATTTCAAAAAAATTAATGTTTTAAATTTAAATAAAGCTTCCAAATTGCAATATATACTAGCTAGAACTTCTATAAAAGAATACAAAAAATCCCGGGAAATCCCGCATGAAATTCCCGGAATTGCGGGATTGGAAAAAGGGCGGGATTCCCGGGAATTCATAAACCGGGAATTCATAAACATAAACCCTAGTCTTAATCCTGCAAAAACGGCATGATTTTTTCTCTACATTCAGTAAGATACTGCAAAAATTAAATACAACAACATATAGAAATTTCAAGCACTGTTCTACTAAAAATGTGTTAAATTTACAACAGTACCGGATCTTTCCTATGGAATTGATGGAAATGCCAAATTTTTAACAACTACCAGTTCTAGAAAAAATACAACTCAAAAATAAAAGTAGTTCAAAGTAGTTCATTTTTATAATTGAATTTAACATGTCATAGGAAAGATTCAGTACTTTTGTAAATTTAACAAATTTTTAATAGAAAATTTTGCTTGTGCACAGTTATTTTAGCAAATTATTTTGTTGGATGTAGAAAAAATAGTCATGCTTTTTGAAGTAGTCCTTAATATTTTTCAAGTTCTTCTAATTTGAATTGAAATAATTTTGTATTGTAATGTTGGTATTTTTACTAAAGAATTTGCAGAAAATTAAACAACGTTCCTATATTGAATTCCAACTATGGATTCTTCTTTATTGAATAAAATGCGGTTGCTTATGAAACTTATGAAAAGTTCTATACAACTTTTCTATGAGGGGCATACTAAATTCACTCAATAAATTAATACTAATTTCATTACTCATTGTGAGAATATCGTACATTTGTATCAGGCACCCAGAGGTTTTAGGCGGTGATTCAATATTATCAAAATAATATTGCGTGTTTTTAGTCCAATAGCGTAACTGGAAATTAGAGTGCAATAGTAATTCACGAAATCAAAAATCGGCAGAGCTCCATTTATATTTACAAACAAATATAAGTTCATACAACAAAACAATTTGACACTAACAATAAGAATAAACAATGCCCTTGGCCTATAATTAAAACTGTGGATATATATATAAATGTACACATGTATGTATGAATGCACTTTAGTTAAGTACACTACAGGCACATACTACACTACAGTATTTATACAAACAATTTAAATAAAAAAATGAATT
The DNA here is from genome assembly GCA_949987735.1 of Leucophora obtusa. Lineage (NCBI taxonomy): Eukaryota > Metazoa > Arthropoda > Insecta > Diptera > Anthomyiidae > Leucophora > Leucophora obtusa. Next base: position 99,598,764 of record OX465297.1, on the reverse strand, counting down.
TTTGGAATATCTTCTTTTTGAAGCAGACAGCTGAGAGCAAACAAAAATTAAAATTTATAATAGTTTTAACGGAAACAAATAAACAATAATATTTCATATTGTGCGTAAATTTTGATAACATTTGAGAGAAATGATGAAAATAAGTGAAACTAAAAAAATTGGTAAGTGGTAATAAACTGCAATAAATATTTAGAACGAATGTATAAAATAGTTGAAATAAATATTTAAAGTTGGGCAATATCAAAATTTATTACTTATTTTTAAATTTTTAGTATCAACTTCTACAAAAGTTGTGACACAAATCCATTTTAATATTCAAATACAAACCTTCCCAGAAAAAACATGGTAATGACAGGTCATTACCATACGGATTACTAAGTAATGATATGTCATTATCTTTTGCATTACTTTAGAATACAAAATAATGACTTACCGATAATAAGTTATAGATTGATTAAGTCTTTTTTATATTAATATTTTATTTATAAATTTGTTTTGAACTAAATAGGAAATTTTCCAAGGTAAAAAGTTTTATTTTGCCAATACATATGACCAACTATTTTACAATGTAGGGTAACCACTTATTTCCTAACTTCTGAGTAACCCCTTATTATATCTTTGTGAGTAACTACTTATTCTTTCACTATGTGTAACTCGTTATTCGCACTTTTTTTGTAAGCGAGAGGGTAATGACCACCCATGAATTTTTGGACATCGCGAACAAAAGTAATGTTGCGTGTAAATAGCCTGGTAAGTAGTGAAACCCTTTGTGTGCTACTTACTCGCTTAATTACTTGGTAATGTCTGTTTTTGCTGGGTTAGTTGCCTTCAACCAGACTGGTGTAGGTCATCATATTGTCGAATTTAACTTTTCTAATCGTTTAAAATTGTTCCAAAAGCAACCAACTATATTGCTTCAAAATAAAGCTGGTACCAACTCCTAGAACCGGTTATGGAACTAGTTATAATTAATTATATCTTACTGGTTTTAGTGAAACAGGTTGCATGATTAATGTTGTTGTAAAGCGATTGCAAAAAAATTCTTTGGTAGATATTGGAAAATAGAGATTTCCTACACGCAGAAAAAAACAGGTGGAACTTTATTTAAGTGCTATGTAATTATACAACTACATAAGTTCGAAGTAAGTTTTACAATTTACTAGCAAACTATATGTAATTTTTCGGATATTTTCCGCTACACGTGTATATGTTTTGCAAGGATTGTATATATTTTACAAAAAAATTTGCAAATTTTAATAGAACTTTGTAAAACTACCTTGAAAATTATGTAGTTGTATAATTACATAGCTCTTATGTAATATTCCCCCTGTTTTTTTTTCTGAGTGTACACAATCAACATGTCAATTGATACGAGCAGGTATTTGACATCGATTTGAACTAAAGGCACCCTTGTTTCGAAAGACAACAAAACATAATTTGAATTAACTTCCCAGCAAAAAAATTGTAAGTAATGCCCTAAAATCACTTCTTTCATTGCCTCCAAAGTATCCGTTATTACATTTTTACAGCTTTTTTAGAATTTCTTCTGAACCATATCCAAGAAATTACTTATGTATTGCTTCTAAAGAGCAATTGCTCTAAAAGTGATCGTAAAAAGTGATTTTGGTATCATTTGGCATTTCCAAACAGAGGGTCCCGGGTTCGATTCCCGACGGGACCAATATTTTTTTTATTCTATTAATTCTTTTTTTTAATATTTATAATTAATTTCTTTAAATTCAATATTTTTTTAATTTTGAAAAATATGTATGTATAAAAAAAAAATGGTGATAAACTGCTTTTTATGCACCTGTAAAAACAATATTGAATTGGAGTGCACCTTTTACACTTGTTTAGTAAGTACTTTTATTGAAGATAATAAGGAACAATATCTCGCATTAACAAAGTGGTGTTTTTATGCCAGTCAACTTTCATATCAAAGAATTGCTCAGCGGTAGAGCGCTAGACTGGCAATCGTGAGGTTGCAAGTTCGATACTCGGTGGAGGCAATTAAAAAACTTTTTTAAAATAACAAAATATAATTTTTTTTGTGAAGAATTTTTTTTAACTTTTAATTGGTGAAATAGAGCTTCTTTTGCACTCGTTCAAAAAGTACTAGAGAAATGTTGAAGTGGGAGTACTCCTCTCCTATGACAACTCAATGTTAAAATCATTAGTGTTTATGTTAAAAAAAGGAGTACATCTAGATCATCGTCTGTAGTGCTTTTTCTACCGCTTCGGCATCTCTTTTTTTGCTGGGTTGACATTGTTAAAAAGTTAAAACATAAATTAAAAGTTATCTTTCGTATTTTCTAAAGCCTATGAATTGATTAAATCTTAAGGCCTAAGAATCTTTCCCTCGGGTTTAAAAGAATTTTGTAGTATTTTCGTTACATCTTGTTTTTACTAAGCTTTTCTTTCCATTTTTTTAGTCAAAGTTTAGAAAATTAAGAAGTTTTGGAGAAAAATAATGGAAAAAAATCCACATTAAAAAATTAGTAGATTAATCGAATAATTATTTGAGTTTGTAATTATTAGTTTAGACATTAACTGAAATATTGGCGATTAATATAAGAATCGGTTAATCGATTAACGCAATTGGAAACACTATAATTCTATAACCAATTCCTGCAACTTTTTGCGAAAAATTTTCGTATCGAAAATTGTCAAACAAAAAATTTCACTGTTTCTCGATTTGATAATAAAATGTGTTTCTGTATTTCAATGCGGAAAGACACTGTTTACATTTCTATTACGTTTTTATCGGAATATTTCACAACATCTGTCAAATAATAACAAAAAATACCAAAAAATAAAAAACCGCGGAAATTAAACTAAGAATTCTCATAGATATAGATATCTTTTAATAAAGGAAAGTACCTTTTAATAAAAAAAGTTACTATTTCTGTAGTTTTTACCTCCTTTTTTTGATTTTAGGAATATTATTAAAATATAAAGTTTTCTACAAAGTGCTCATTTAGTTCAATCGAACGATTCACTTAATTGAGTGCTACAAACTAGTGAATCAATATTAGTTTTTTTGTTAAATCGTTCTTTCCTTTTTTATTTATAGAACAATTGCATTTATTTCCATGAAAAGGCATAATTTTTCCAATAAACACATTTTAAAGATTTTATATTAACAGTAAAACTCATATAAGAAGAACTCCCGGGGACTAGAAAAAACAGTTCGAAAATGCAAAACAAGCGCATAATTGCCGAAGTAGTTCAATAAAATACAACTTCAGAAGTTTCCTGCTAAATTATTATTTAGTTAAAATTTATTATTTTCTAAGATAAGCTGCAAAGGAAAAACTTAGGTAACTAAACATAATCGTATTTTGAAGTGCATGAAAATAGAATAATTCAAAAACTAAGGCAAGTTGACAATAAGTAAAAATTGATGAATCTGCATATCGTCACCTTAAATGCAAACGGACGTAACTACACTTATTTTTTTTTTTACAGGAGAAGCAAAAAACGTTTTAAAATCAATAATAATAAAGTATTCTTTGCAATTTTTTCAAATTTTACTTATAGTATGGAGACTTATTTATTTTTTTAACAATTTTTGTTTTGTTTTTATATATTTAAGTTTTTATGTTATTTACGCCCTTTTGATTTGCTTTTTTCTGAAACAAGAAGACGTAACTACACTAAAGCCATTTTTAGATGTACAACCAATAACGCCACAAAAATTAATACATCCATGTTATGTTAGTAAATTTTTCAAGTTTTTTTTTTTAATAAAAATACTTCTTTACATGTTAATTTATTTTTTTTTTATTTAAATTTTTATATTTTATTAAAAAAAGAAAAAGGATTTGTGTTATTCATTATTTGGGTAATTACCCAAATCGCAGGTAATTTTTGCCCTCGTGGGTAGAACGCGGGTAATTGCTTTCATGTGTGGTTTTTGTAATCGGATAAATTAAACAATTAAAAAAGATTTCAGTGCATGAATTGGATAATTGATATTTTCAGATTTTTTAGTTAATATGAATAAAATAAAATTAACTCCGACAGTTCCAATTGAAATAAAGTAAATTTGATTTTTCAGATAATTGATTTAAGAAAAGCTCGAAGCAATTATTTTTTTATTTTTATTTTAACTGGAATATTCTTACTTTCTTTCAACTAAATTTAACTTAAATATACCTAAAATTTGGAGATACAACATTCTTTTTCTTGCTGTTTTATGTCTACTAGTATTCAGAAAAAGTTTTTCTGATTTCAGCAGGGTAAATTCATTCATTCATTTGTATTGTACTAAAATATAACTAAAATTTTCTAGATTTAACAGATTTTTCTTGCTGTTTTGTTTCTTACTTATATTTAGTCTTTTGTTATTTGTACAGGTTTATTTCTATAAGTGTGGGTAATTTCATAATTTTTGGGTAATTTCGTCTAAACTTGCGTATAATTTTGAATTCCCATTGTGTTAACGCTGGCAAGCGCACACAATACATGTATTTGTATGTTTCTCATACAAGAGTGGGGTTACACTTGTAGTTACGTGCATTTGAATATCCTTAATAAAGTCGCCGTTTTTGATCGTAGTTTAAAATTTGGCGTAAACATGTAGTTTGATAAAATGAACCATAATCAGTAAAAAAAACTCGATTTCGAATTTTTGTGTATTTACGTCCGTTTGCATTTAAGGTGACGATATACTTTATTACTAATTTATACAAAATACTTTTGAAGTTGTATTTTGCCTAAATACTTCGCTAATTTTACACTTTTTATATTTTTCGTGAACTAAAAAAATTAAAATAAAAAATTGCAAATTTTTTTTGATAAATTAAGTAACGAGATGTTTACAAAAGGTACTAATTCAAATATTCCATATTCCTTTCATCGCAGATTATTTATTAACGAAACCGTGAAAAATTTAAATTTCAACTTTAAATGCATACGTATATAGGGAATATTATCGCAGCTGTCAAAATGTGCTATATATCAAATTAAAGGGCATATTAAGATACACCATTTTGAAATGTTGCAGGAAATAGCGTTAATGCTTTCAATTTTGCATTTTTTTTTCAAAAAGTTTATTAAAAAAATTAATTTTCATACAAAATCGTTTTTGCAAATATTTCTTAAACTATAGCTACCTTTAAAATTCTATGGCCATATTCGAGATCTGCGTCCCATAGTCTATTGGAAATGATGTGTCGCAATCGGTATGCATCAATTTTTTTAATTTTGTTGTACTGTATTATTATATTGTGAGTGATTATTAATTTCTTAAGCTAATATTAAAAGCGCAAACACTGAAAGAGGCAGGAAATAACAAAGAGATGACAGCAAAAAAGTAGCTGTTCTTATTATACTAATACTTACACACACATACACGTACTAATGTAGGTTTTTGTCTTGGGTCAGATGCTTGCTTCACTGAATGGTTGTACTCGTATTTGTTTGGCCATGGTCAAGTCATGAACAAATATAAACGAATGAATATCATGCATACCAATATGTACTAGAAAATGTGTTGTCATTTGGTAAATAGGATGTTCTTCATAGTCATGTTATTTGTTGTTGTGGTATGAATGTGAAGTTGTATGTTTTAGTAATACATTTAGTATGTATTTTGAAGAGCATGTTTTAGCTGCGGTAGTGTTTGCTTGGAACAAGATGGTGGAAGTAAAACAATGCAAAGATAGATGACAACTTAAACTGACACAATATACACAAACATAAATATAAACGAGAACGGCTAAAATGAAGAAGAAGTTAAGAATGTAAGGAAAATAAATCTGGAACCATATGTGACGCGCAAAATAGAAAGGGACCTAAGGATAGAAAGGGACCTAAGGTCAGGAGAGCATGGGATCGGTCTCATTCGATGCTCAGATGTTGTTCACAAAAAAAAAAAAAAAATTGATTTTTTTTACCCTTAGGTCCCTTTCTCTATGCGCTGTTATATATAAACGTATATGTACGTTTATATATAACGTGACCAACTGACGTTTTTTCTAAGGTAATAAATGAAGCATAACACACATTAATATAAGAATTTAATTTCTTCACTATAAAATTTAATTGTTTACTACACTAACCGCGACTAGAAGATTCAAATTTATATCGTACAAACATATGAATAAACCTGTAAAATTGGCAGAAAAGACTATAAAAATTTTTTACATTTGCAAAAAAAAAGTGCTTAAATTTTGGTTTAATTCAGAATCATGTCACACAAATTGTTCACTGTAAAATAGTACAAATTTAGCATTGATTTTTTGGCTCCATACATTTTCAACATTTTTGATAAATGTTTGATTGATTACCCTGCAAAAAGAGAACATTCACTTTTTTATGCATGACTTTTTTCTCTACATTCAAAATAAGATAATGCGAAAATAAAATAAAACAAATACAACAACACATGGCGACATGACGCACAAGCATAGTTTTCTAGTGAAAATTTGTTAAATTTACTACAGTATCGAATCTTTGCTATGACATGCACGTGTTAAATTCATTGATGGAAATGCCAAATTTTGAACTACTACCAGCTCCATAAAAAACACAAATCAAAAATTAAAGTATTTCAAATTTGGCATTTCCATCAATGAATTTAACACATGCACATTACACTATAAAACTATGCTTGTGCGTCATGTCGCCATGTGTTGTTGTATTTGTTTTATTTTATTTTTGCACATTATTTGGTTGGATGTAGATAAAATAGTCATTCTTTTTAAAGTAGTCCTTAATATTTTTGCTGGGTACAAATTTATTGAAGGTCTTTAACCTGCATTGAAAGTTTATCAATTAAATTGAAAAATTCAAAACATTTTGGATTTTTGTTGATTTTTTATATTATTGAAAAGCCTGTGGCAAATATTGAAATGTTAGTTTTTTAAATTTGTTTTTTGTTATTGAAAAATAAATAAATAAAATTAAAAAGGCATATTGCAAAATAAAAAAATAATCACTGCAAACGTGGTTTTATTTTAAAATCTGCGAAATTTTGTATGGGATGGAAAATATTGATCAATTTTAATTTCATTTATATTTTTCTAATAATATTGAGAGTGTTTGTGAAAAGAACAATAAAATTAAAATAAATTATAGTGACCGTGTGTGCTCGGCTTAACGTGTCTATTCTAAAATGAGCTAATTGGTTTTAAAATCACTTACAAAAAAAAAAAAGAATTATTTTTGGCTGCCTTCTTTAACTATGTTCTAGTGTGCGCCGCAGCTTCTCTTTCATTCAGGTTGAATTTGAGCAATAGCACTGATAAGGTTGACTTTAAGGGCACCGGTCATTTGTAGCTTATTGTTACGCTCACAATATATTTTCCATATCCGATTGGGGTTTATTTGAAAAGTAATAGGTAAAGTTTGTTTTCAATTGAAGAATCAATTAAAATACATTACATATTGTTTAACTTTTTTTTATCAATAAATAAAAAACAAATTACAAAAAAAATATGTATCGTCTGTAGGCGTTGTTGTTTTCAGTCAAATTTTCTATTTTTAGAAAAAATAATTTAAATAATTTCGTTGTTTTCTATTTTAAAACAAAAAATAGTTTGTTTATATAAAAAAGTATTTCAATTCAAATTGCAAGAAATTCTTTACTCATACACACAAACATAGCCAATAGAAATATGAACGTGTGGGCTGTGCATGGTGTAGTGTTTTGAAAATACAATAAAAAAAAAAACTTTCAAATATGAAAAAACAAACCAAAAAATCGGTTTTTTTACGTTTACGTCAGTTAAAAATTGATGATTATTTTAACAAACTTTTCAATTATTTTTATTTCTTATATGGATTGTTTAACCCTTAAATGCATGGTGTAGCCATTTGGCAACATACCGGTTTTTTAATAAAAAACCCACTTGATGCACAAAATTGCATTTTTGGGCATTAGAGGCCTCTTCTGCACATAGTGTTCCTTAAGTTTAGCGCAGAACTTTTAAACAGTTAGAGTAAAAATCTTGGTTTTGAATATTACAAAAAGTGTAATATTCCGAAATATTTGTTTAAATATTTAAAGTGGTATTCTCACAATAAAATTTATTTTGGCCGCAATAAATGTATAAATTATAGTTTATAGATTTTTTTTCCATACAAGTTAAAATAATCACAGTTTAGCTATTTGGCAAAAAACCATATTTTTCAATAAAAATCACTTTAAAAAAAAAAATTTTTTTTTTGGTATATTTTTTTGAAATTTATACGCCTTTAGAAATCATATATAAAAAAAGTTGTTAAAATCGAAGAGATTATGCATTTAAGGGTTAAACAATGTTTGAAAATAAATAGCAAAATGGTTTAAATATAATGAAAAATCAGTAGTCCTTTTTTAATTGTATTTCCAATTAATTTAATATGTATTTTAGGTTGGTTTTAACGATAAAATATTGTGAGTGTATAAACCTGCAACTTAAGTAAATTCCACAAGAGAAAGTCTAACGGTGCCAAATCGCACGAACTCGTAATTGAAAAAGACTCATTTAGAATTACATATATATAAAAAATTGTTCATAATTTGTTAATTTAACTGTTATTTCCTGAAGGTGCTACACAATGGAGTAGCGAAATATTGAAAATAAAAAACTTTTTATATATAAAAAAACAAACCTTAAGCTCAAGAAGATTGCGAAAGTTAAATAAACGACAAGAAATTAGATATATATGTTAAATTGTAACTTAAAAAGAGCAATTACATAAATATAACTGCACCGAAAAAATACCTCAGTTGTTGGCTACTAAATTTTCAACTGAGTTTCAGGTGAAATACCCCTTACTGAGTCTCAGTTATTTAAATTAATTGAAAATAACTAATATTTTTTTAAGAAAGAAAGCAATTAAGGCTCAGTTGAAAACAACGAATTTGTTAATAATTTGAAAATAACCATTGAATTCAGTTAAATACAACCGATTTGAAAGTATATAATAAAATTGCCATTTAAAATTGTTCTCTTGCTTTTTGCGATATTTTAATTTACTTTTTAAACTTTATTTTTAACTCATACAACAAAATAAAAAATTGAATTCATGTCCACAATTGCACATGCAACATTTTTACTTGCGATCTGTACAAAAATAAATCCCATTTACTAAAGTGCATCAAATCTATAAACAAAACAAAAACTTACCATGCTCCAAAAATAATATAAACCCTTTTTTTGAAAATTAAATATCTTTGTGTTTCCCATTGTTTGTAATTGTATTGAAAAGTTCTTGACAATTTCAAATTTTCTTATTTGTATTTACAGGGTAACAGAAAACAAAATTTATTTGAATAAAACTTTGGTTAATATTAATTAATTCAGTTAATTTGAAATTTTTGGTTTCAACTGAGTAATACATTAACTGAGCAACTGAGGAATTTTATCGGTGTGAACATTTTCAATTACACATTATATGTAATTGTAATTGAAAAAATGTCAATTACATTTTAATGGGAAAATAATTAATGACAACTAGCCCGAGTTAGGGATAAACTCAACATGACCACACCTATCCCAAAAATATTAAAAAAATTTTTTTTAAATTTTAACAAAAACATTCTCTAATTCGGAATATAATTAAAAATGGACCTCATCACTAAAAATGATTGATTTGCTGAAATCGGAACACACATTTTGATAAAAAAAAGTTCATGCTGTTTGACGCCGTAATTTGCAATGGCGCTTTGTCCTTGTTTTCTGAAAAAATATATAACAGGAAAATTAACAAAAGATAAAACAATATATCCACCATCAACTGACAAAATCTACCAGTCCCTATTGGAAAACCCTCACATAGCAGTGTGGGTATACGACAATGGAACGCTTTTAATACCAGTGCATAAATTACACAGATAATGTGTAGATAATGTGTTGGTCTGTGGTAGTGTTAAATTTAAATGAATGTGTGTAACTTTCGCATTAATTTCATATTCTTCAAGTTTAATTGAATTAAATTACACGTACTTAACACAAACGTTTTAAATTCTATGTTCCAAGAAATATACTACAATATCATTTATTGTGTGTAGTCCAAGTATACACAGAGAAAACAGATTCGTGGCGACAACCGAGTTTACAGCCAATGTAATAGATACAATTCTTTTAATATAATTTTTTAATTAATATTTCACTTGACTATAAAAAATTGACAATTTAACTTCCGAATTTTGTCCTCAATAACTTATAGAATCTGATGTGATAATCGCATTTTTTTGGTTATAACCACAGTAAAAGAATTGAGACAGAATTTTGGTTCCCTTAAAAACAATTTGGTAGTCACATCCACAAAACGAGATTGCTACAATTGAATTATTTCGATTGGCAATAAATTCGATTGTAAGTAGAATTTGTTTTCTGGGTGTATCTATTATTTCCAACTAAGTATGCGTGTATTTTATGGCGTGTAAAACGTTGTTGGTTTCTTTTTGACCATCGACAACCATAGCAACGTCGTGGAAGTTGTTAAATTTAAAATATGTTTGTCCAATAAATCCCCCAGACAATTGTTTGTGCAAAAGATGTGACTATTTATCACTCAAATTGCTTTAAATGCCATATAATTAAGAAAATAATTACTTTAAATATAGCTGCAAATGTAAATGATACCATGAATAAATAACAAGGAAGGACTCTTTATCCGGATCCCCAGATTTAAATGGGACATGTATATATGGCAAAGAACAGAAAACCTAGAGATCCTTATGTTTTTAGATGAGCTGTTTTATGCTTAGAGCACGCTGCAGAGTGGAGCGTACTAAAATGGAGATGACATGATACAAAAAATATGTAAGTACATAATATTCGTAATATTAAACTGTCTCTAAAATATTATTTTACACTACAACATAACCAAGATATGCATAAAAATTGTTTTTATCATCTTTCGATTTATTATAAATTATTTTATTGATAAAATCTTCAAAACAACATTATTCGTCTAAGATTAACGAGTCAATCGCTTACTAACTTTATGAATAACTACCAACTTATTTCAAAGTGGAGACACATTACATAAGGGTGTTGCCAGAATAAAATGAGAAATTAACAAACTGTTATTTAACGATTATGCATGACATTTGTTAATAAACGTTTAAATAGAAAAATTAATATTTTAGCAATTGTATTTCTAAGGCAAAATTAAAAAAAGGTTTTTGAATTAGAGCCTATGGCTTGTATTGATAAAACTGTTTTAAATTTTATTAGAGCTTAATAAAACAAATTAACGTGCAAAACAACCACAAAAATCGTTCAATTAGCCTCTAATAAGAAAAAAATTTTTTTTTGTGAATAAACTTGTATATATTTAGGCACTAATGCATAAACTTTGGTCATTTAAGTTTTAATATGCCCAAAAAAATATCGCCAATTTTAATAATTTTTTACTCCGCTCCAGAGATATGTAGCTATGGCCATATGGCGTATGTCCGCGTAAAATACATTTCAGTGGATTTAAATTATATTAGATGTGGTTTCGTATTTTCGTCAAACATGGCCAGAGTGGTCATTTAGGTTTTAACATACCCAGAGAAAATTTACAAAATATTGTAAATTTTAATAATTTTTTACTCCGCTCCAGAAATAGCTACGGCAATATGGAGTATGTCCACGTAAACTGCATTTAAGTAGATTCAACCTGTATTATGTGTGTTTTCGTCTATCTTGACCACAGTGGTGATATGAATTTTTTCAAAACCCTTTAAATAATATTTTATATAAAATAATTTATCACATGCTTTCTAGTGAAACAAAAAGGAAAAAAAAAATTTTATAAATCTTTTTATTAAAGCTATAATTTTTAATAGAAAATAAAACCAAAATAGTCATAAGAGTGGGTGCGAACTGGCTAAATAAAATCTAAACTAAATTCAGGTTTTCCAAATTTCTATGAAATTTAAAATGTTTTAAAAAAAATTTCAAAAAAATTTTAATTTGTATTTGGTTTAGGGTTTATTTAGCCACCTCGCACAGTGCATAAATATTACATTTGGTATTCATTTTGCAAGTTCTGTTAATGTTTACGGTGTTCTGCTAATGAAAGTAGGCTACAGATAACATTAAAATTGAGACTGAATGAGAGTGAGAAACCATAACTGTTAAAGTAACAGTATTTCATGTCTCCCCCTTGACGGCCTGCTCAAACTGCTGGAGCTATGAAGTTGAAATTTGGTATGTAGGTTCCTCGACCGGTGTAGACGTCCGTTGAGACGGCATTTTTGGAAATTCTTATTGGGAGGGGCAAAAAGGGGACAAAAAAAGTACTTTTTCCACAAAAGTACCTTTTCCCAAAAAAAGTACCTTTTTCCAAAAAAGTACTTTTTTCAAAAAAAGTACCTTTTTTCAAAAAAAGTACCTGTTTCCAAAAAAAGTACCTTTTTCCAAAAAAAGTACCTTTTTCCAAAAAAAATACCTTTTTCCAAAAAAGTACCTTTTTCCAAAAAAGGACCTTTTTCCAAAAAAAGTACCTTTTTCCAAAAAAAGTACCTTTTTCCAAAAAAAGTACCTTTTTCCAAAAAAAGTACCTTTTTCCAAAAAAAAGTATCTTTTTCCAAAAAAAGTACCTTTTTCCAAAAAAAGTACCTTTTTCCAAAAAAATTACCTTTTTCCAAAAAAAGTGCCTTTTTCCAAAAAAAGTACCTTTTTCCAAAAAAAGTACCTTTTCCCAAAAAAACTACCTTTTTAAAAAAACATACCTTTTCCAAAAGAAGTACAAATAAAGTACTTTGTAAAAACAAAGTATCTTTTTCCAAAAAAATTCGTTTTTCCAAAAAGTACCATTTAAAATAATATATAATTTCAAAAAAACTACTTTTTTTCCTCCCCCCACGGATATCTAAAACAAGGTTTCTTGATATTCGGCATAGACGTGCGCTAAGACGGGATTTTTGGAAATTCCTACCGGAACGGGCAAAAAGGGGAAAAGTCTCCCCATAAACAGTCTCACAAATTGGAAAAGTGCCTGCCCAAACCACTGGAGGTAAGAAGTTGAAATTTGGTGTAAAGGTTCCTCCACTGTAGTAGACATCGACTAATTCCCTACAGGATATCCCAAAAGCAAATTCGGAATGTGAGTTCTTCCTTCTGTGTAGGCGTCCGCTTAGACGAACTTTTTGAAATTCCTATCGGGAGGGGAAATAAGGTAAAAGTCTCTTCCTGACGGCTTGCCCAGTCCCTTTTGGCCAACCTAAAATTTTAAATATGTATTCCTTGGAGTAGGACTAACTCACCGGCAACGTAATTTTTCTATTTTGGAACAGGAACATAGTAAAAATGGTGGTTGAAAGGGAAAAATAACGGCCTGCCCAAACCGCTTAGGCAATGCAGTTGAAATTTGGTATGAGTGTTCCTCATCCATCGCAGATAGCCGTGAAGATGGAATTTTTGTAAATTCCTAAAGGGAGGGGCAAAAAGAAGAAAAGCCTCACCTTGGGGGCCGGTAAAAACCCCTTCGGCTAGAAACCTGAATCTTAAAATGTGGGTCCCTGGAGTAAGGGCTAACTTATTAGAAAGATACTTTTTTGAATTTTGGACAGGGTCGTTATAAAATGGGGGCTCAAAAAGGGAAAGTTGCCCCTTAACGACCTGTCCAAACTGCTGGAACTAGGAAGCTGAAATTCGGTACTTAGGTTCCTCTTCCAGCCTAATTCCAACCGGGAGGGACAAAAAAAGAAAAAGTGTCCCCCTTGACAGCCTGCTCAAACTGCTGGAACTAGGAAGCTGAAATTCCCTGTCGATGGATTTTCGGAAATTCCTACCGAGAGGGGCACAAATAGTAAAAGTTGGCTAGAAACTTGAAATGTAAAACATATGTTACTTGGAGTATGGGCTCACTTATCGGGAAGGTGCTTTTTGGAATTTTGGACAGGGACATTGCAAAAATGGGGATTAATGAAGCGAAAATGCCGCTTAAAGGCCTGTCCAAACCGCTGGAGGTAGGAAGTGGAAATTTGGTATTAAAGTTCCTCCTCTATTGTAGACATCCGCTAAGATGAGATTTTTGGAAATTTCTACAGGTAGGTTCAAAAACAGGAAAAGTCTCCCCCTTAACGGCCTGGCCAAACTGCTGGAACAAGGGAGCTTAAATTGGGTATTTGGGTTCCTTCTCCAACGTAGACGTCCCCTAAGACGGTATTTTTGGAAATTCATACGGGGAGGGGTAAAAAGGGAAAAACCTTCCCCCATGATGGCCTGACCAAACTGCTGGATATAGAGACCTAAAATGATGTATGTAGTAGGTTCCTCCTCCAACGCAGACGTCCTCTAAGACGGAATTTTTGGAAATTCCTACCGGGAGGGGTAAAAACGGAATAATTCTCCACCTTGATGGCCTAACCGAACCCTTCGGCTAGAAACCTGTAATATATAATATGTTTTCCTTGGAGTATGGGCTAACTTATCGACAAGGCATTTCTAGGACTTTGGACAGGAACGTGGTAAAAATGGTGGTTCAAAAGGGGAAAATTGCCCCCTCCCCCTTAACGTCTGCGTCTTTAGCTAGAAACCTAAAACTTAAAGAACAAGTGTATATGGAACACTAAAATTAAGAAATTAATAGGAAACGAGTGGAATTGAAACACTACACAAGTAGAATGAAATGGATATAAACGTTGAACGAGTGGAATTGAAATTATAGACAATGCAAATGGATTGGAAGAGGGAATTACCTGTTCAAACACTATCCACGGAATATGAAACTGATGTAGCATTGAAACATACTCTCCAAAAAGTTAAACAAATTTTCTAAAAGAGAAAAAACCTTAGAAAAGGAATGGAACTTATATATTCCGATATTTAAACTTCAAGTAACGAAGCACCGGTGGAAGAAACCGACGCAGTAAATTTTCCAACTGAATTTGTGAATTTACTTGAATCGACAGGTCTACCTTTACATAAACTGGAATTAAAAAAAAAACTTTAAGGCATGCTAACAACGTAGCGGGCTTTGCCCGCTATTTTTAATATTATAAAATGCGTTCCAACCCTGCTTTACGTTATTTATTTTCATTAAAAACACAAATGAACAAAACTACTTACGGGTCTATCTACCTAAGTTCGCACTTTACCAAATTATCTTAACATACACACGTATATTCCAATTTATTATGGATTCATTACTAACAATCCACTTTCATGAGAAAAAGTGATCAAATATTTATTTTAAACCCATTGTTGTGCAGAATTATTTATTTGTGGTGGCTGGGTGAAGGCTTTTATTATAAAAACTGTACTTTAAATAAAAAGCGAATTTAAAAAAACTTTAAGGCCCGCTAACAACGTAGCGGGCTGCGCCCGCTAGTATCTAATATTTGAATTTGTACCCTTAGTGTTACTTAATTTATCAAAAAAAATTCCCAAGTATATACTTTTAAACCATATTGAAAATTAGCCGTGGTTTAGTCAGCTATATGAATAAATAAGAAATTTTAAAGAAAAAATTGTCTTTTTGTTAAAAGTTAAATTTGCGAATATTTAAAAACGTAGAGCTAATTTTAAAATTTGGTGTTCACATTCGTGATATTCCTCCTAAAAACTATCAAAATTGATGTGTCGCATGCGCTATGCATTTTTAGTGTTGTACTGTGTATCTGATAAAGTCAAAATTCCATATCTGAATCATTTTGACTTGGTACACTAAGAGAAAAAAGTCTATAAAAAATTTAGTTAAAACTACTAAAAATAAGTTAAAAATTATGCTGCAGAAAAAAATCTCCTAAATTAGCAGATTATTTTTGCTGTATAGGAACAGCAAAAATAAAACTGTTAAATATACAGAATTTTAGTTATATTTGAGTTAAATTTTTGTCAGTAGGAAATAACCTGCTAAAATCAGCTAAAATTTTGCTGAATAATTAGTAGCCTTAAAACTCACGAAAAAATTTAAAATTTTCAAAGATTTTTTTCGATTTTTTTTTAAATGCAAATAAAAATTGAGCGTTTTGAAAACAACAGTTTGCAATTTTTTTTTAGCAAATATTTCTTTTAATTTAACAAGATATACCGCTATTTGCATTCTAATAAATTTGGCCTAAAAATGACAAAAAATGTTGTAGACATAACAGTTTGCTTTTGCTATTTTTAGTCTACTAATATTTAGCAACATTTTCTGCAGAATTTAGAGTACAATTTGTCATTTTCAATTAACTAAATGTTAACATAAAAATAACTAAAATGCTGTAAATTTAACAGTTGTATTTTTGTTGTTCTTATTTTACTAGTATTTAGAAAAAAATCTGCTAGTTTAACAGTTTTTTCTGCAACATAATTTTTAACTAATTTTCAGTTGCTTTTTTTTTGCTATTTTTACAGATTTATTTCTATGAGTGTAATGATTTGCCATTTATGTGGAAGATATAGTCGCAAGTATGGTTAATGGTAGAGTTACATACAAAACTTCAAGAACCAAACTCCAGCAGTTTGAGACATTTAAATTCCATTACTTTTCGTTACAGTATTTCAATTCAATTTTTTCAATTCTACTCGTTCCCCGTTCTACTCCATTTAGTTGCCAAATTTTAGTGTTTGAATTCCACCCGTTCCTCGTTCCATTGAGTACGCCGTTCCGTTATATTTTGTACCAGTTGTCTTATGCTTTAATTCCATTCGTTCCCCGTTCTTGTTTTCCCTTCCATTTTACTCGTTCACCGTTCAATTCCATTACGCTCTCCATTTCATTGCACCTCCCGTTTAATTCCATACCGATTGTCTGGTGTTTCAGTTCCACTGGTTTCACATTCCATTTCGCCTACATTCCACTCGCCACGTTCCATTTAGTTTTTCAACTTAAGTGTTTCAATTTCACTCGTTCCTCATTCTTTACGACTTCGTTCCCCGGTCTATTCCATTAAGTTCACAATTCCATTCCATTTCGCTTCCCGTTCGATTTCGTTAACTTGTCTAGTTTTTCAATTTCATCTCGGTTGTCGTTCCATTGCAATTCGTTTCCCAATTTTAGTGTTCCTATTACACTCGCTCTTTAAATTTCAAGCTTCTAGCCAAAGGGGTTTGAGCAAGCCGTTAATGGGAAGACTTTTCACGTTTTATATCCAAAAATCCCCTCTTTGCTGATTTCGTCGCGGGAGAAGAAACCAATATACCAAATTTCAGCGATTTGGGCAGGCTGTCAAGTTGTGTACTTTTTACCTTTGTGTCCCTCCCCTTAGGAGTTTGCAGAAATACCTTCATAGCGGTTGTCTACGACAGAGGGGAAACCTTAATACCAAATATCAACTTCCTAGATCCAGCGGTATAGTCAGGTCATTATGGGGTACTTTTCTCTCCTTGAACCTCCATTTTTACCACGTTTCTGTCCAAAATTTCAAAAAGTACTTTATCGCTAAGCTGGTCGATACTCCACGTAACGCGGATTAGGGGGACACTTTTCCATTTTGGCCCTTCCCGGTAGGAATTTCCCAAACTTCTACCTCAGCGGGTATCTAAGCTGCAGGACGAACCTACATACCAAATTTCCGCGTTCAGGTAGGCCATAAATTTCTAGCCAAAGGGGGTTTTGTTAGGCCGTCAAAAGGGATACTTTTTTCCATTTCACCCGTCCTGGTAGGAATTTCTAAAAATCCCGCCTTAGTGGACGTATACATTGGTGGGGACGTCTACATACCAAATTTAAATTTCCTAGCTCCACCGATTTCGCATGGGCGATATTGAGTCAGTGAGTGAGTTAGTCACGTTATCCTTTTAAATGTAGATATTACCATGTATACACCCAGAAAATGGATTTAGTTCTGATAACCCCATTTGTAGTCAATCGCATGTTTCGGTTGTGGTAGCAAAATTTTTTAGTTGTGGCAATAGAAAACCAATTGAGACAAGACTAATTTGACTGTGACAACGGAATTTCAGTTGAATGAAGAATCTCTTTTCTGGGTGTAGGAATAAATCGCGCCATAGACTATGACCCTCATTTTAGTGAATTGTTTGAATGCAAGAACACATGGACCGTAGACCGTAGACCGTACCACCTTACAGTATTTTTGCAAGGCAATTTCTAAAAATGTATTTTTTTTGCCGAGCCTTTTCTAATTTTTCATTATATATTCGGCATTTACAGTCTGACCTTAAAGTGTGATACATAGATTTTTTGCCTCGAGAAGAATTTGTTAAAATCAGCAAATTTTATTTTAAGCCAAAAACAGGAATACATTTTGTTAAAGTAACAAATTTTTCTGTTCTGCTAACAGACTTATTATTTTAAGTGTACACATATGCAGTTTTTCTTGATAAACTTACTGTAAAAGCTATGAATAAAAGGCTACACTATTTTAAAACTTTTAAAAATTATGAAATTTTTCTTAATACCATATTTATCGTACAGTTAGTCAAAAAGTAATAGTTTTTAAAACAATTTGTATTTACTTTTCACATTCTATAGTTTCTAAAAACCTTTAGCTTTGTAGGCAAAATTTGTGTGGAATTTGATACATAAATATAAGCAGTTTTCAAAAACTACTACACTCTCAAACAATTCAAATGAATTACGAGGTTGCAGTAACCGAATCAATTCGGTTGTCACAACGAAATTGTTCTGAGGGTATAGTTTTTGGTTTAGCGTAAATGTTCTTTAAACGTTTTTTAAAAACTACCAGTTTTTCGTTGTAGTGTAAATTGAGCTTACGTTTAAAAAAAATCAGCTCTACATTATAAGTATAGTTTGAAAAAATTTAAAAATTTCAAAAAATTTTTTTCATTTAACTTATACAAGTTTTTAATGTAGCTACTTTAAATTTCTGTCTTTGCATACTTTTTCTTTGCTTTGGCTGCTTATAAATAATCAAATAACTTAATTTTAATTTTCTGTTTCTTTTAAAATGTACTCGTAGTTTTAACTGTTGCTGGTGCTCATTTGCTTCTTGCTTGTTACGTTTTCTTTGGAAAGTTTTTTCTTGTTTTAAACTTTGCAATACATTTGATATTGTTTTATATCATTATTATTGATAAATAGATTTTTATTTATTTACTCAAAGGGAAAAGTTTTATTTTTTTACAATTTTTTTTCTCTTTCCTATTATTGTGATTTTATTTTTCAAAACAATTTGTACCAAATTTTTAAAAATGATACTTAAGAAAGTTAAAGTTCATTGCTTTTAGTATGTATTCGTTAACGATTTGTTGACGGCATTTTTTTGTTGTCTAATATTGCAAAGGTCTAAAATTTTTAAATTAACAAATTATCGATTAAGTCAGTTTTTCTTTTTTTTTTTTTGAAAAATGGGTTGTGGTTAGTACAAAATTTCCCTATAATGAAAATGGCTGCAGAGTTATTATTTGAAAAGGAATTATATAGGTATGTACATTAGGGGTATAACCAATTTTTGGCCCTAGCACCACGCGATGGCGAAGGTTGTGTTATTTACGAAAAAATAATTTTGGGGTCATTTCGGATAAAAAACCTCACCCACGACTTCTTTTAAAATCCATTGTTTTTAAGTATTAAACACAAACTCGGAATATTTGAAACACATTAATAATTTTCTTTGAATAATAAAAACAATTAAAGTACATAACGTAATTTTCAATGACATACATTCAGCTTCGTAAGTATTTACACAAATGTTAAATGCAGGTTGATATATTGATAAAAAAAACTTTTTTGCGCCTTTTAGGTAAATAAATAAAAAAAAAATCATTTAAAAACTTTACCGCGTTTGGTGGGTGAACTTTTTTGACAACTGCGAAAAAGTAATAGCATTTTTTTATATAATTTTCAATGGCCTATTCGACTATGCTAGGGCCATTTTGATATTTGCAAAAAATTGCAAAAAGTTATATCCCTAATGTACATAACTCAAAGTTTTTTATTTTACTTAACATAGATTTGTTCATATAACCAAAAACATTTTGATATAACATATAAACAATTTGCTATAAAAAAAACATATGGGGGCAACGTTACGTATGATTGATTTTAATATAAATATTGTTCATACGCGCTGTTATCATAAACTTCCCAGTGCACTATGGTAGAATTTCAAATTTGGCGACAAAAAGTAAATGTTTCAACTTTAGATTATTAAAAACTTTTTATAGGGTCCCATTCCAAAGATATTAAAAAAAAATCATGCCAGTTGGCAACCCTGTATTTCTATAAACAGCTGCTACTCTTGAAATTTTTTTTTTAAATACGTATTATCATTTATGAAGCAATAAAATTTTTATAAAATTTAAACTTTGTTTTCCAAATTATATTTTTATTGAAAAAAATCTGCGAATATAATTTTTAACACTCGAGGTGTGTATTTTTCAGGGACCTTACCGGTTATGAC
Organism: Leucophora obtusa; assembly: GCA_949987735.1. Taxonomy (NCBI): domain Eukaryota; kingdom Metazoa; phylum Arthropoda; class Insecta; order Diptera; family Anthomyiidae; genus Leucophora; species Leucophora obtusa. Next base: position 99,578,516 of record OX465297.1, on the reverse strand, counting down.
TTTTATCATAAAATTTAGATTAAAAAAAGTTAGTTTTTGACTTTTATTTTTTGAGCAAGGATAAAAGTTATTTTTTGACTTTTTTAGCAAAAATAAAAGTTATTTTTTGACTTATTATTTTTTTTTACATTTATTTTTTCTGAGCAAGAACAAAATTTACTTTTTTACGTGAATGTTTTTTTAGTTTAATTTTAGATCACAAATTAATATCACTTTCTGTTTAAATTATTTTTCAAATTAAAGAAAGATGATACAATTTTCACAAGTAAAATACAAAGAAAAAATATTTGAAAGCATTCGATAAGGTCTAAGTTGAGTTGTTAGCATACTCGATTTGCTTTCAACTTTCACATAAGTAGACAAATATCAATTATTAACCCTTCAAGGCAAATGACACTGATGATGGCTTTGTAGCGAAAGCCGAAAATACGTATTCTGTCTTGCTGGCCTTATCGAATTCTTTAAAATTTTTTATTCTTTGTAATTTACTTCTGAAAATTGTATCATCTTCCTTTAATTTGAAAAATAATTAAAAAAACATTAATTTACCAAATAAAAGATCAACTATACATACCCCTTATTCACGTTATTTTTTTACTTTTATTTTTTCGGTCCCTGGTATTTTTAACTCCTGTAAACATATTTTGATAAATATTTATATTTAATACTAATTTCAATGAGTAGTTTTGTCGTCATATATGGAATAGAACTTACGAAGATAACGAGAGATAAAGGAGTTTCTTACATGTACATAGATCTTCATTGGAAATTCAGGTTTTGCAAGCAACTGCAAATGAATGAATTTATTAGTCTTCTTTCAAAGTTCTTTTTCACAAATTCTTTTTCACAAGAGATTTTTTATAGCACAACTTTCAATTCTTTAGCAATATTTTACTTTATACTACATTTATACTTGAGAGAAACCAGTTTTTGCTTGGTTTTTTGTATGCGTTTTAACAAGTTAAAAATTACAAGAGCCAAAGACCAGGTAGATTTTGCTGAGATTTAAATGTAGTATTAAAGTTATCTTTATACTTTTATAGGTAAAACTCTTGAAAATTTTTATATAGGGAAAAGTTCTCAGAATTTATAGGTTTTCTATGGAAAAATCGTCTAAGAATCTGAGAGTGTTGTAAAAGAAAAAGTCACCAGAATCTGATAAGTTTCTTTAGGAAAAATATCTCCAGAAGCTGAAAGTTTTCTATAGCAAAAAATTACCTAGAATCTGAAGCTTTTCTGTAAAAACAAGTTCTCAGGATGTAGCGCTTTTTCGAGAGATAACATTTCTAAGAACCTAAAGCTGTTTCTACGGAAAAAGTCCGAAAAAGCTGAGAATAGGTGAAATAGTTTTTCTGCAGGATAAAATGAACTCCTGGATGTATTTACAAAACGATGTAATAAGCGTTCCGCAAGAAAGAGTTGCATAATTTAATATACAGGGGTAAAAATGGGTTTACAACTTAACTGGAATTTTTTAGGTTTTTATCAGTAATCGCATCATCTATAGATCTTCAAAATTAAGATCTGAGGTCTATCCTGGAAGAATCCTCTTACGATTATTGACGCTGCTTTAACAGCTTATTCACCTTAAATATTCATTATCGCAAATAGTTATCTGCCTTGTCTGTTTTTTATTGTCCTGTTGCAACAACCATCAAACAAAGATGATTTGTTTCCTTTAAAATTGTTCCCTGTGGTTGGTTAATGTTCGGTTTAGAATTGTACTGCTTCAAATAGTTTAAAGATGAGTATATCAATTGCTGCAAGACGACTTTTTATTAACTTATTGCATTTTATTGTTTTTTTGGGTTTTAATTTTCATTTTTTATAATTAAAATAATTTTGTAAATAAATAAAAGTTTTCACATTTTTAACAAAAAAACCTAAGCCGAAACAAATGAATTCGTGTAACTTATAAAAACCCATTTTCTTACGTATTCTTTTGTTAACGATAATTTGAACATTGAAGTAGAATTGCTTTCTTCTTACAAAAACAAGCTGTTAATTTCATTTTTTAAAAAACATTTTTTTTTGTATACAATGCTTTTTTTCAGTTATATGCACATTTCATTACCATTGGGTGTACCATTCATTACCATTGTTTCAATATATGCCAATTGAAAAAAATTTCAAAAATGATATCAAGTAATGCCAATTAAATTTCTATGCGAATAAAAAATTTCCAAGTACGAACCAAACGATATCATTAACGATTAATAAGTAATATGTACTGTGAAGAAAAAATGCACATTAGTTAATGAAGTTCTTTCATTAAATAACGATGTCAATATAATATCGAAAATATAAGACCAATTCGTCATATTCTAAAATTTTTGTCGTTATTGTGTCACTATTCCATGCAAATATAATATCAATAACGATGTCGAAATAAACAATTTTTGCCACCGCATATGGCAAAAATGTTTCAGACAGACTGCTTGGTACATTGAAAATGCCCTACGGGAAATTTTAACAAACTGTCACCGAACTGGCCCCTTTATATGAAATAGACTGGTCACTTTTACATGGCGTTGTCATAGGAGGTGGAAATTGACCCCTTGTGACATGTCACAAGACAAATCCCAGGACAGGTCCCTGAAATTGAGAGTTCAGTACCTGTCCTAGGATTTGTCTTGTGACATGTCACAAGGGGTCAATTTCCACTTCCTATGACAACGCCATGTAAAAGTGACCAGTCTATTTCATATAAAGGGGCCAGTTCGGTGACAGTTTGATAAAATTTCCCGTAGGGTGTTAACAAAAAGAGCTTGTCTTCAAAACAATAACCTTATTATAAACACATCAGAAACAATGTGTAAGTGCAGTGGTGTCAGATGTGACGATTTTACGTCATTTTGACGATTTTTTTAGTCAAAATTTTACAAATGACGATTGACGATTTTTGAATTAAAACTCCACCTGTTTTGACGATTTAGGAAAATTGCTTACTTTTGAACGAATTTTAAGCAAAATTATAAAGAAAAAGGAATTCGCAATATTCAGAAATTTCTATACTTATTTTAAGAGCATTTTTACAAACATACATGTTTTCTCTTTCTTTTAAGTCTCATAACTCCTATAAAATTTTCATTATGAAAGAGAAAACATACATGTTTGTTAACCCTTTCGCTATATTGTTGCCATATGGAATCATAAACTTAGGGTGGATCTGGCAACCTCCATATTAGAGAAACGATTTGGATTTTAATTGATAATTGTTTTTTAATGTCTTGCACATCATTTGCAATAAAAATTTCCAAATAATTATCGGCACATGGTTGCCATATTTCCTTCTGAAAAAAGCATTTTTTTATGTTTTTTTTTGCAATTTTTGATATTTAGTTATTAGAAAATACATGAAATGCGCATTTTCTAAATCTCTTTGTCTGGTTTTATTAGGAGAGCTTCAGGGTTCATAGGAATATTAAGAAATTGTTTGTCCAACAATATATTTTCTCAAACTTTGACCGATCATTACATGAAGATTGCGTCTATATAAAATGACAAATTTACAGATATTTGTCTGTTTTTTTAATTTTAGTATGAAATTTGACATTTTAGCTCTAAAATTAATTTAATTTACTAAAAATATTTATACCAGGGTTGCCCTATAAAAATTTTAAGAAGCGGTCCAAAATTGAGATTTTTTCAAAAGTTCTTAAAATTCGCGCTTTAAAGGTTTTCGAAAACTTCATTTTATTTTGTATAGACTTTTGTCGTGGAAATAATACAAAATTTAAAATTAGAAAAAATCTTAACCCGTTTGGGAGCAGCAGCGTGTTAAAATTTGAATTTTTAGCAAAATTTCTCCGCTAGGAGACGCGATAAAGCTATAAAAACAAAACAAAGGTATTTCCTAGGCATAGGTTTATATTTCCACAAACTTTGGTCAAAAACTATTTAGCCAATCAAAATCTGTACCGAAAGGGTTAAAATGATTTTAAAATAAAAATAGAAATTTCTGAAATACATTTGGAAAAACTTGAAATGCAATTAGAATTTTATTAAATATATTTGCAAAATTTTGGAATATAAATAGAGTCTAATTTCTGATTTCTGAAATACAATTTTTGGATAATTTTGAAACATTTTAGACAATTTTAAAATATATTTGGACAATTTTAAATTATATTTGGACAATTTTAAATATATTTGGACAATTTTAAAACATTTTTGAAATATATTTGGAACTTTTTTAAATAAAACTGAAAATGGTATAGTGTTTTTATGATATTTAGCTGATGACGATTTCTTGACGACTTTTCATAAAATTGTTGACGATTTTGACGATTTATTTTTACATTTTTGACGATTTTTGATCAAAAAGGTCTAACACCACTATGTAAGTGGGCAAGTGAAAATATTAAAAATATGAATTTCATATATGTACGTATCAAAAGACCAATATAAACCTGAAGAAAATAATATAAACTGTTGACAACTAATTAGAAACGCATTTTTTACACTAGAGCTTGATGATCAGTATTGATATTTTCGTAAATTTATCGTTACGTTTTTTGTTTAAAACAATTGTATTATATTTATTAATATTTTTATTATTATTTGCACTCATTTTTGTTGCTGTTTATTTTAAAACCTGTTATAATTTCTGAAAATAGTTTACATATTGTTTAGTAAAATTCTAAGAAAGTGCGACAACTAATTGGAAACGCGTAATTGTTTATTAAAGTTTTCTTGGCTAAGAGCTATTTTGATAAAAAAAAATTTATTTTACGCTTATTTGTTTCCAATTTAATATTTTATAGCAAATAAGAAATTATAATTTTTAAGATTTATCATGGGAAAAGGCAAAAGCTGCACTCCTGAAGAACGGAGCCCAATTTTTGAACTTTAGAAGTCTGGAAAGTCTTATAGAGAAATAGCAGAGCAGCTAAAGTGTTCCAAAAAAATGGTTTTTAATGATTTACAGTATATCAACAAATATGAGACCATAGCCAATGTTCCGCGAAAGAAGAGACCCAGAAACACATCAGCACATACCGACCGAATGATAACGCGAATCTCCAAATCCGGCACAAAAAAGTCATCTAATGACACCCAACGTGATATTCAAGAAAATTTAAATGTTACGATATCCAAGCAGACTATTGCACGTCGTTTGGTGGAAGCCGAGCTACATGAAAGTGCAGCACGAAAGAAGCCACTTCTGAGTAGGATGCAAAGGAAGCGTCGTGTGGATTTCGCGAAGTCCCATTGAAATTGGACAGCAAATCAATGGAAATGTGTGATTTGGAGCGATGAAAAAAAGATTAATCGCCTTGGTCCAGATGGTCGGAGATACGTTAGATGACCCATTAACCAAGAATTTAATCCTCGCTTCGCGTCACGGGTAGTGAAGCACGGTGGAGGGTCAAATATGGTATGGGGATGTTTCTCCTGGAATGGTGTTGGCCCAATTTATAAAATTTATGGAATCTTAAATAAGGAGAAATACGTTGATATACCAAATACTGTCATTCTCCCGTGGTCTGAGGAGAATTTGCCTATTATATGGCAATTTCAGCAGGATAATGATCCGAAGTACACGGCGAGGCTGACAAAAAAAATTCTTTGACGATAATTTCATCAACGTTTTGGAATGGCAATCATCCAGTCGGGACTTGAACTGCATAGAACATCTATGGGGGGACGTAAAAACAGACGTTAGTCTGAAAAATATAACAAATATGGCGACTCTTTTTGAGGATGTTAAGAAAGCATGGGAGGCGACCCCAGTAGAGCGATGTCAGCGTCTAATTACGTCAATACGCAACCGATGTGAGGCTGTGATAAAGCAAAAGGGATTTGCAACAAAATATTGATGAAAAGTAAGAAAAATAAATTAACATTAGTTTTTTTTTCTAATAATATAAAATCGTTTCTAATTAGGTGTCGCTGTTATATTTCAAACAATATAATAATGGTCTAATTCATAAACTTTTACAATAGTCTTATTGCAGGATTTTAAGCTAATTTGTGAAAAACAGTATTCATATTTGCTTAATAACGAAAAAAATAATATAGGTTTATAGTCGATACTCATTAACTTTAAACATTTTATAAAGTTTGGAGTGAGGAAGCCACCATTTAATTGTTAATTATTTCATTTTCAGGCAGGAAATGATTTATTAAAGCCATTCCATCCCTAGAAAGTGTGGCTTCCAACAACTTGCATCCATCAAACTGATAAAAGCTACAACAATTGCGTAGCCAATGACCTTTTTCGAAAAATTTCAAAAAAAAATGTAAAAATAAAATTAAAAAGAAAAATAAAACAATAAATTTATTAAATATTTTTAAGACTAAATAATTTTTTAAGTCCTTTTTGAATATTTGTAAACAATTGAATATATTTAATTAAAATATTATGAAATAAATAAATATTAATTTTTTTTTATATAAAAACTTAAGCATTATTTTAAAAATAAAAGGCGTTTATAATTAGTTGTCAACGGCACTACGAAATTAGCCCCAAGGAAATAACCCCCAAGCAGAAAAATGCAAAAACCCCCAATGAAATAAGAGCCAAAAGAAATTAAATAATACCCAAAGGAAAAAAATGAATTAACTCCTAAAATAAATGAAATAACCCCTGAACGACAAATGAAATTAAGGCCAAATATTGGTCTTTATTTCATAATGAAACAACTCCCAAAAAGAAATATGAAATAACTCTCAATGAAATTGACCCTAAAAAAAATTAAATAAAGACCAAAAATATTTATTCATAAATTTTTTTTTTTATACGAATATACATACATATATGAATGCTTCAGTTGCCAAATCGATTATCTCCATAAAGAAAAATAAATGAGTCTCAAAGAAAAAAAATTAGAAAATAATATATAATTGTTTTTTAAAATTCCTCTTAAATTATAAATTTTGCTATTTAGTAGTGTTAATATTTATTATTAGAGAAATTTGTTTTGAATATTCTAGAGTTTGGAGTCAATAAAGTGTTTTCAAATTAAAGTTTTAGAAAATTCAGAAAGTGGAGTTAAAAATTCGGGCTAAATAATATTTTTTATATTATATATTATATTATTAAATTTTAAATCGCATTTATTAATTTTAAATATTTTTTATTTAAATTATTTTTAAAACAATCAATGCCTTTAATTGAAATAAAGCTTCCAAAATTTTAATATACTAGCTAAAACTTCTGTAAAAGATTAAAAAAAAAATCCCGGGAAATCCCGCACTAAATTCCCGGGATTGGGACATAAACCCTAACTGTGTTACATGCATGTTTGTGTGTTCGTTGTAATATTCTAACTTAACTTCGCCCGCTACGTTGTTACCGTGCCTTAAGATTTAGAATTAAATTTCTTTTAGATAAAATAAAACACAATATTTGTGGTTAAGGTAAAATAATTGTTAAGGTAAATTTATTGTAATGTTTAAGTACAAACACTATTTTTTGCCTCTTCGTTTTTATATAAATAAATCATCTAGTATACCAACACGTGAGCATGTAACAACTAATTGTCTGTTGTTCAAGCCATCGGCGTAGATGGGTCGTATTCGTAGTTGGTGGGGGGGGGGGGGGGCACAGCCCCCCACAGGATTTTTTTAAAATTTCCTCTTTTTAAATTCAGTTTTTTTATAATAAAAGCCTTCACCCAGCCACCACAAATAAATAATTCTGACACAACATTGGGTTTAAAATAAATAAATACTTCTTCATTTTTACTCATTAAAGTGGATTGTTAGTAGAGAATCCATTACAAATTGCAAAAGTACCAAATTCCAGCAGTCAATCTAATTCCATTCCATTTCCCTCCAGTTATCTAATGTTTCAATTTCACTCGTTCCCCCTTCCACTTCATTTCGTTCCATTCCAGATTCCATTTCGTTCCCATTATCTATTGTTCGAATCCCAATCGTTCCCAGTTTCATTCCATTTCGCACCCACTGTCTTGTGTTTCGATATCAGTCGTTCCTCTTTCCATTCTATGCCTTTGCAGCTGTTCCGTTCCATTCCTGTTTCTAACTGTAGAGTTTCAATTCCACTCGCTCGCCATTTCATGTTATCTCGCTCGCTATTGCATTTTGTTCCATATTTCATTCCATTTCGTTCCATCTTACATTCCATTTCTATTGCCCACTGTTTTAACTCCACTCGTTGCCCGTTCATTTCCATTTTATCCCACTTGTGTAGTGTTCTAATTCCACTCGTTCCCCATTTTGTTTTTTAGTTTTGGCATTCCAAATACTCTCGTTTTTAAAATTTTAGGTTTCTAGAGGCAGGCGTTAAAGGGGGCAATTTCCCCCATTTTACCACGTTTCTATCCAAAGTCCTAAAAAATAACTTCTCTATAAGTTAGCCCATACTCCAAGGCACACACATAAATTTCAGGTTTTAAGCCAAAGGGGTTCGCGTAGGCCATCAAGACGGAAAATTATTTCCTTTTTGCCGCTCAATGTAAGAATTTCCAAAAATGCAGTCTTAGCTGTCGTTTACGCTGCAGGAGGAATCTACGTACCGAATTTTAGCTTCCTAGTTCCAGCAGATTGGCCAGGCCGTCAAAGGGGAGACTTTTTCTCTTTTTACCCCTCCTGGCAGGAATTTTCAAAAATTTCGTCTTAGTCGACGTCTACATTGGAGGAGGAACCTACAAACCGAATTTTAGATCCCAAAAATTCCGTCTTAGCCGATGTCTACAATGGAGGAGGAACATTCATACCAAAATTTAACTTCCTACCTCCAGCGCTTCGGGCAGGCCTTTAAACGGGCACTTTTCCTTTTTTGACCCCCATTTCTGCAATGTCCCTGTCCAAAAAGTACCTTCCCGATAAGTGAGCCCATACTCCAAAGAACACATATTTTATATTTCAGATTTCTAGTGGGGTTTTGGCAGGCCGTCATACGGAAGACTTTTACTATTTATGTCCCTCCCGGCAAGAATTTCCGAAAATCTGGCCCTAGAGGGCGTTCAAGCTAGAGGACGAATCCACACACCGAGTTTCAGCTTCCTAGTTCCAGCAGTTTGTGCAGGCCGTCGAGGGGACACTTTTCCTTTTTTGTCACTCCCGGTTGGAATTTCCAAAAATGCCGTATTAGCACATCTATGTTGAAGGAGGAACCCATATACTGAATTTCAGCTTCCTAGTTCCAGCAGATTGGACTGGCTGTTAAGGGGCCATTTTTCCTTTTTCAGCCCCCATTTTATAACGTCCCTGTCCAGATTTCAAGAAAGTACCTTACTGATAATTTAGCTTATAGTCCAGGTCATATAAATACATTAAAATGCAGGTTTTTAGCCAAAGGGGTTTTGACAGGCCATCAAGGGGAGACTTTCTTTCTTTTTGCCTCTCCCTGTAGGAAATTCCAACAATTTCATCTTTGCTGCTCTTTATGATCGATGATGGACCTTCATACCAAATTTCAACATCGTTGCTTCACCCAGCAAAATATTGGTAATGATACCTCATTGCTGTCTGCATTACCAATAATGATATATCATTATCTTTTGCATTATTTTGTAATATAAAATAATGACTTCCTAATAACGGCCTATTGTAGTCGTTGCTTTTAAATATAAAATAATGACTTACTCGCAATAGTTTAAATAAGTACTTTTTACAAAGTTAAATTTTATACATTTATATTTATTACATGTGTTAAATTTTTATGACGAGTTCTAAAATTACACACTAGCAAAAACTTTAATTTCTCTGAATGTATTTCCTGAAGCTAATAGTATTTGTGTAACTCTTTATTTTTAAGAATCAAAATAAGCAGTCGGATAACCACTTATAATTCAACTTTTTGTAAGCGTGTTTGTAACCACTTATTATTCAGAATCTCATAACTACTTACTACTCATTTTTTCGTAAGCGAGCGGGTAAGCGTGACTACTTATAAAAACGACCACGCCAAACAAAAATACATAATGAGTTTAGACGCCAAAAAATAAGTTGTGCGGAGCTACGAATTTCTATTATATAACCACTTATTTGGTAATGAAATATTTTGCTGGGCAGCGGTTTGGACAGGTCGTTACTGGGGACATTTTCCCCATTCGAACCCATTCTTATTTACCATGTTCTTGTCCTAAATTTAAAATTTTTGGTTTCTAGCCAAAAGGGTTTAGGCAGGCCGTCAAGAGGGACAATTTTTCTCTTATTGACCCTCCCGATAGGAATTTCTAAAAATCCCTTCTTTGCGGAAATCTACACAGGAGATTTTTAGTTTCCCCTTTTAGCCCCTCCCTGTAGGGATTTTCAAAAACGCAGTCTTAGTGGATGTCTACGATAGAGGAGGAACCTTTTTACCAAATTTCAACTTCCTACTTCCAGCGGTTTGGGCAGGCCGTTAAGGGGGGCACTCATCCAGTTTTTAACCCCCATTTTACAACGTTCCTGTGCTTTGTGGAAAAGGTCTTTTTGTTGCAAAAAGGAGGACGTTTTTCCCTTTTTTTTTGTAAAGGTAATTTTGTTGGGAAAAGGTCCTTTTTGGGAAAAGTGCTATTTAAAAAAAGCATGGATGGTAACCGAAACGATGCGGTTATCGGTAAGGGTAACGCTATTTTAGATTATTTCGGTAACGGTATTTTAAGGGTAACGCTATTTCATTTATTTCGGTATCGGTATTTTAAGGATAACGGTTTTTTAGTTATTTCGGTAACGGTATTTTAAAGATAACGGTATTTCGGTTATTTCGGTAACGGTATTTTAAGGATAACGGTATTTCGGCTATTTCGGGAACGGTATTTAAGGGATAACGGTAGTCAGTTGAAAGGGTTTTGAATCGATAACGGTATTTTAGCGGTATTGCCTGCCAACCCTGAAAAAAGTAATTATTTTACAAAGAGATACTGTTTTTGTATAAGTTTAGGGTGACCATTTTTTTCTGAATTCAAATCAGTACAAATTTTAAAAAATATTATCATCAAAAAAAAAAAATCATTATGCAGCCAACCTAATTTGTTGCCAACCGAATGTTTGGTTGAGGTAACAAAATTTTACGGTTAACCATCATACCATTCTAAAAACCTTAAACATTTCTCCCTATTCAGACCCCGAGACAAAAATATTTTTTGCATGAAAAAATCCAGTGTTTTAAGTACAGGAAACGGACCCATTATTTAGAAATTTCAATGATCTGTTACTATCCCTTTTCTGATTTTTGTTGTAACAGATTGATGAAATATAGCCATAAATATATATAAATAAATAATAGCCAATCGATTGGCTACAAATTTAGTTGGCAGAACATAGAAACACTTCACATTTTGGCTACGTTTTTCTACAAAAACACGGTAGAGAAAACCTCTCACATTCACAAAAATTTATCCTATAAAAGAAAAACTACATTGTACTTGCATTTTGGCTTTTTTTACTAAAAAAATGTAATATTTTTTTAAATGCCAAAAATCAGTACAATCAGTACAAATTTTAAAAAATCAGTACACGACTTTTTCATCAGTACACGTGACCAAAAATCAGTACATCTACTGATCAAATCAATATAAGTTACTTTTTGGAAAATGGTATTTTTTTGGAAGAAGTACTTTGTTTTGTAAATTTACTTTTTTTTTTAAATAGCGCTTTAACGGGGGGGGGGGGGGGGGGGGGGGGAATATCCCGTTCTAGTAGAGATCTTCTGCGGAGGAGGAATCTATATTCTTTATTTATTTTTTTCTTTTTTGGAAAAAGTACTTTGCTTCTGGAAAAGTACTTTTCTTTAGAAAAAGTACTTCTTGAAAAAAAATGCTATTTGTGAAAAAGATTCTTTTTGGAAAAAGGTAATTTTCTTTTGTAAAACGTATTTGTTTTTGAAAAATTACTTTCAAAAAAAAGGAATTTCCAGAAATTCTGTCTTAGTGGAGGTATCCGTGGAGGGAGGACAAAAGTACTTTTTCTGAAATTCTATTTTTTTTCTTTTTTTCGACAAAAAACTTTTTTGGGAAAAGATACTTTTTTCGAAAAAGATTAATTTTTTTTGAAAATGTATTTTTTTTTGGAAAAACATACTTTTTTGGAAAACGTACTTTTGTTTGAAAATGGTACTTATTTTGGAGAAAGGTACTTTTTTTGGAAAAGGTACCCTTTTTGAAAAAAGTATTTTTTTTTGGAAAAAGGTACTTTTTTGGAAAAAGTTACTTTTTTTGGAAAAAGGTATTTTTTTGGAAAAAATATTTTTTTTTTTTTGGAAAAAGGTCCTTTTTTTTTGGAAAAATGTCCTTTTTTTGGAAAAAGGTACTCTTTTATAAAAATGTACTTTTTCTGTTCCTTCCGGTAGGAATTTCCAAAAATACCTTCTTAGCGGTTGTCTACGCTAGAGGAGGAATCTACATACCGAATTTCAACTTCCTAGTTTCCACAGATTGGGCAGGCCGCCAAGGGGGAGACTTCTCCCTTTTTTCCCCTCCCTGTAGGAATTTTCAAAAATCCCGTCTTAGTGGATGTCTACTACAGAGGAGGAACTTTCATACCTAATTTCAACTTCCTAGCTCCAGCGGTTTAGGCAGGCCGTTAAGAGGGGCACTTTTCCCATTTTGAGCCAACAATTTTACAACGTCCCTGTACAAAATTCCAAAAAGTACTTTCCAGAAAAGTGAGCCCTTACTCCAAAGAACACATATCTTAAATTTCAGCTTTCTAGCCAAAGGGGTTTTGGCAGGCCGTCAAGGGGAGATTTTCCCACTTTTTGCCCGTTCCGGTAGGAATTTCCAAAAATCCTGACTTACCGGACGCCTAGGCCGAAAGAGGAACCAGCATACCAAATTTCAACTTCCTAGCTTCAGCGGTTTGGGCTGGGCGGTGTGGAGTCAGTCAGTAAGTCAGTCAGTCAATCAGTCAGTCACTCACGTTATTCTTTTATATATAGAAAGTCCGAAAAAACTGTTTTTGTATTTTTTAATGTAAAAATTATAATAGTTAAAAATAACTTCATATTGCTGTTAATTTAAATGCAAATGTAGTGTACACCTTTTTACTGCAACCTCAATTATTTTAAATGTCATTTTCAGTTGATTTTATCTACATAATTCCCTGAGTGTATGAGGGATACAAAACTCAAACATATTATTGATCTAAATTCATGTTGCCGTTACTGTTGATCGAACCTGCAACCTTATATGTAACAGTCCAATGTGTTAGCTATTAGACCACAACGCAGTAATGTATTAAAGTTGTTCATAAGGGTGTGCTATCTGTTGTATCGTCCTAACAAAAACAGAGTTGTTAAATTTTTTATTTAACTTTAACAATATTTTCCTATTGGGTTTTCTTTCTATTAGCAACTAAAATATAGTAAAAAAGGTGCCCCCCTCAAAATAAACCTTGGTTAATTGTATGATGATTCCCAATATATTTCGGGTCTATCAATGAGATCTGACGATCTGGACCATTCTTAAAAAAGGTATTTTTTTTTTTTAGTTTTTGCAAGAATTTTGCATTTTAGCTGAAGACAACATGCTCAATATGGGTATCATACACTCACAATATTTTATCGTTAAAAACAACATAAAATACATATTAAATTAATTGAAAACACAATTAAAAAAAGGACTACTGATTTTTCATTATATTCAAACCATTTTGCTATTTATTTTCAAACATTGTTTAAACAATCCATAAAAGAAATAAAAATAATTAAAAATGTACACAAAACAACAACATTTTTTTTTGGGTTAACTATTAACTAAAGTTTAAACCTGAAGTATGAGACCCACCGTTGTAATTTGAATGGAAATAATTTTTTGTTTTAAAACAGAAAACAACGAAATTATTCAAATTATTTTTTATAAAAATATAAATCTAAAAATAGAATATTTGACTGAAAATAACAACTCCTACAGACGATACATATTTTTTTCTAGTTTGTTTTTATTGATTGATAAAAAAGTTAAACAATATGTTTCAATGTATTTTAATTGATTCTTCAATTGAAAACATACTTTACCTAATACTTTTCAAATAAACCTCAGTCGGTTATGGAAAATATATTGTGAGTGTACGAAAGGTTTTTTTCGAGGTGCGTTTAGCGGTATATATAACATGTTCAAGCATATATGGGGTGAAATCAAGAACCTGGCACCGGATAAATCATAATGGCGAAAATTTATTAAGGCCCTATGCTCCTTATAGGAACCGAAGGAACATATATATAGATATAAGCATATCCAGACATGTCCTATTTTCAAGTATATTCTATAAAAAAAAAAACTAATTTTTGACTCTTTTGTACGGAGATGTTTGTGATTGAAATGTCAAACTTACATATCATAATCTATAGTTAATTTAAGTGAACACGTGTTTCAGATATTTTTTTTGAAATTCGCGATTTTTCGGGTGTTATCAGAAATTCAATGTGGTGGAAACAATATGTTTTAAATAGGGCAATATGGATATCAAAACTTTTCTTTTTACAAGTAAATCATCGCTAAGTAGATATAATTTTGAGTTTAGCAAATTTCATGCATTTTGCACGGTGCCTAAATTTTGTTAAACATTTTTGAGCTACTACAACCTGCATTTGAATTCAGTATCTTTGGTCATATAAAGATTTTCCTATTTTTTCCTTTAAAAATATTGAGATATAACATAATAATATACAATATCTGTGATTATAAATATAAGTCGTTGTAATATCTATAGATAAAATCTCGAAAAATATAAATATGTATATAAGTAGTGTAAATAAAGATGAATTTATAAATGAAATTGAATTCAGTTACTAGTTGATATAAGATGAAAATGCAAATTAACAGAAAAAAATCCAGCACGCGCTTTTTGGCGGGATAAATTTTTCGCAAGGTTGGCAACCGATACCTTTATAATACCTTTATCTATTTCAAAACCCTTTCAAGTTGATAACCGCTACCGATACCACACCGAAACTTTTAATTTAAAAAAATACCGGTATTCAAAAACCTTTTCCCTTAATACCGGTGTCGTACCGGTTTTGAAACGGTTTCTAATAAAATATTTTTTTTTACGTTTTTCACAAAAAAATATAATTTTTTTCACACAAAATATGCAAAATTTAAAACTAGTTTTAAACTCTATCTGTGTTTTTAATAAAAAATCGTATTGCTAGCGGGCGTATTGCTACACTCAAAATAACACGTCTGTTGGCTGGACAGAAAAATTTGCTACTTTAACAAAATTTGTTCCCGTTTTTTGGCTTAAAATAAAATTTGTTGATTTTAACAATTTTTTGTTAAACAATTATCTTAATTTTTGCATTAAAAAATACAAAAATTGTTTTTTCGGACTTTCTATATTTTCATATATTTAGTTAGAATATTCTTCCACCTCAAGTCCAAATTCTAATATGATATTGTCATATTAGATTTTTATTTGTTGTTTCAAAAAGGGTTGATCATTTTCATGATAGACAATACAATTGTTTCGTAGACATCACTCTACTCTTCAGTTGTCCGCAATAAGAAAATGATAACTTTCCTACTCACTACTGTAATTGTTGCTTTCAAAAAGGAGTTGATTTATAACTGGTTTTACCAAATCAGACATTTCATATACGAAAGTACAAAATTCTCATCCCGTTGGTTTTTTGTACCTTATGTAATGTCTCGGTTTGAGTAAGAAAGTTATCATTTTCTTATTGCGGACAACTGAAGAGTAGAGTGATGTCTACGAAACAATTGTATTGTCTATCATGAAAATGATCAACCCTTTTTGAAACAACAAATAAAAATCTAATATGACAATATCATATTAGAATTTGGACTTGAGGTGGAAGATTATTCTAACTAAATAAATTTTTTGTTAAATTTAATAAATCTAAACTTAAGTAAAAAATTTGTAAAACTACAGTTTTATCTGTTATTATACTGATTCGTAGAATTTATCCAAATTTAGGGTCTCGGGACCCTCCCCATGCCTAGTCCATATCATGTGAGGGCATATAAGGGCACTCCAACGGAGCAAACAATTTGTCCGTTTTGCTCTATTTCGCTTAGTTTTCGAGATATGGGCCATTGAAGTGGATAATTTTGATCAAACATTTTCGAGGGTCCAAGGCCCCGTCAACGTCCATTTTTGGATAGAGATAACCACTTGAACGATTAGGGGTAGTCGAAATTTTCATCAATTTTGCTCTATCTCTCTTAGTTTTCGATATATGGGCCATTTTAAAAAATCAGGAGGGAAATAAATAGCGCCATCTTTAAAACTTCGGATGCAACATTGTATTTTTTGACAACAACACATAATTTATTGTAAAAACACAATTCTTCATGATTGATGATGTTTGATTGATGTTTCATTATAGGTAATACCAATACCGATACAAATAAAATACCGTTAATCGATACCGATACGAATACCGTTATTCGTTTCGGTTGCCGAGTCAGAAATACAAGCCAGCCGACTTCAGCCGGTTAGCCGCCGCCAGCCGACACCTTTGCCAAGCCGATTCAGCCGCCGACAATAATCGGCTAAGCCAATTTTCGGCTAAAGCCGGTAGAAAAATGCAAAAATATTTAATTTTTTTTTAATTTATAAAATTTGTTTAAATATACATAATTATTTGAAAAGCTGAATTTTCTTGTTTTTAGATATCGTTGATTTTTAAAATGTTTTGCATCAATTACGGTTATAAAAGCTATTTTATAACCGTAATTTTTAAGATTATTATAAAACTACTACCTCCGTTCCGAAATGAGGTTAACATTTCTATACTTTTGCTGGGATTATGGAGCTTTTTAAAAAAACTATTTTTTTTTGATAGTTGTTAGGACATATCAGTGATTCTGAATTTATAGATAGCTTTCCAATTTTTTTTTTTAATTTATTTTTAATTCGATGTCAAAGTTGAAAATTAGAATTAAAATAATAATGATTTTGTGTGAAAAAATTAACAGAATTCAGATAAATTAGAAAACATATTTTTGACATTACAAACATGTTTAGAATCTATAATGATTAACTAAGATGGTAATAATTACAAATTTTACTGGTTTCTATTAAATGCAACGAAGAGACATTAGCAACAGCTCGTCAAAATATTGTTCATTAATTTTATTACAACACAATATTATTTTTTCTACCACAATAGTGGCACATGCACTGTTATTTTAATTTATTTTCTTTTATTTAAATAAAAACACTTTGCTTAGTAAAATGTTAACAAAAAAAAAAAAAAATCAATAGAAACTTAACTTTTAACTTTTTTTTTCTGAACAGAGGTAGAATATACAAATTTTTATTATTTTTATTTTACAAAATTTTTTTAATTTTTCTGATGCCTTTCCATCAACGTTTTTATGGTATTAATCTTTGACATCGTTGGCGACTTTTTCTGTTACCTTAGTTTCTTTTTAACGAAGAATTAACGAATTAACTCTTCAAAGCTCTGTTAATTAATTCGTAGCAAAATAAATCGAACGAAAACAAATATGAATTAATTCCATTCAATATATAGCCTTTTGTGAATTAATTCATTGAATTTTAAATTCAGAATTCAAAAACTGAATTAAAGAATTAATTTTTCAAAGTTCTGGGTGAGGTAAAGCTAGGAATAGTCGTATTTCATTTTCATTTTGGTCTACTTCTCTTAGTTTAGTAGATATGTACCATTTTAAAAAACCGGAAGGGAAAGAAATAGGGATATCTTTAAAACATCGGATATGCTGATGGGGCCATCTAATAGGTGATGGCAGAGATTTGAAAATCTTATATTTTAACAATAAATTGTGTAAAATTTAACAGATGTACGAGGGCGACCGCAAAAGTAACTGGCCTAACATAAAAAGAACCGTTTTTTTGGAATTATTATTATTTATTTTTCAACATAATCTCCTTCCCACTCAATACACTTCATCAAACGTTTTTCGAGTTTTTTAATTCCATCCGAAAAATAATATTTTTCAAGACCTTCAAAATATGCCTCAGTTTCAGCAATAACCTCGCTATTGGACGAACATTTTTAGCCACCGAGAAATTTTTTTAAATTTGGGAACAAGAAATAATCAGAAGGAGCTAAATCTGGACTATATGGTGGATGCGGAGCAATTTCAAATCGTAATTCGGCCAGTTTTTGTTGAGTTCAAAATGCGATTTTTTGGGGCAAAGTCAACAAACGCGGCACCCATCTTGCAGATAGCTTTTTCATGTGGAGTTCATCATGTAAACTACTTCAAACTTGTTTTTCGTGTATTTTAACAATATCAGCAAGTTCTCTGAGCTTTATTCGTCTATCTTTAGTCACTTCATTAAATATTTTTCTAATGTTTTCAATAGTAGTAGCAGTTTTCGGTCTTCCAGAGCGTTGTTCATCTTCCGTACTTGAACGACCCATTTTAAATTGTTGAACTCAGGATTTCACGGTGGAGTATGATGGTGCATTATCACCATGAACAGAATCCAATTCATCTTTGATTAATTGTGGCGTATAACCTTTCATATAAAAGTGTTTAATTACCGCACGAAACTCTTTATTTTCCATTTTTCAAAACTTGTTTACTTCAATCACCTGTAACAAAGAAACTAATCGTTAAATATTTCGGAAATTTTGACAGATGGCTTATAAAAATTGCTTTAAAAAAAAAAAAAAAAAAAGTTGCTAGTAAAACAGAAAATGTGCCAGCCCAGTTACTTTTGCGGTCGCCTTCGTATGTATAATTTTATAGACATTGTGAAATATAAACTCAATTTTTAGAAATTCGGAAAACTACACTTAAAATAATAAGTCTGTTGGCTGAACCGAAAAATTTTTTACTTTAACAAAATTTATTCCTGTTTTTGGCTTAAAATAAAATTAGTTGATTTTAACACTTTTTTTTGTTAAATTTAACAAATCAATTTAAGTAAAAAAATTGTAAAACTTTAGTTTTATCTGCAATTATATTGAGTCGTAGAATTTATTCAAATTTAGGGCCTCGGGACTCTCCCCGGGGCTAATCCATATCATGTGAGGGCTTATAAGGGCACTCCAATGGAGCAAACATTTTGTCCGCTTTACTTCATCTCGCTTAGTTTTCGAGATATGGGCCATTTATGAAGTGAAACATTTTTATTTAAAATTTCCGAGGGCCAAGGCCCCACCAAAGTCCATTTTTTGATAGAGATAGCCCCTTTCTCTGGGGTATTACATGGTTAGAGGTAGTCGAAATTTACATAAATTTTGCTCTATCTCTCTTAGTTTTCGAGATATGGGCCATTTTAAAAAAATCGGGACTGAAAGAAATGGCGTGATCTTTAAAACTTCGGATACATTGAAAATATTATATTTTAACAATAAATTTTATAAAATTTAACGAATTGGTTTTAAATAATTTTGAAAATTAACACTCAAAATTAGTTAAAGTACTGCGGATTTTTAGTATAGTGTTAAATGAAAATTACTAAAATCTTTGCTTAAATCAGTGTTTCAGCTAAAAATTTGTTAAAAATTAGTCAAATCGATTTGAAACCGGTTTGACAGATTTTTTTACTGACGTATTATTTTAAGTGTACCTAAAAAAAATTACAAAGCTGACTTCGATATTTTTGCAGTTGCTTTTTTTGCGTGTATGTATCTGTTGAAATTCTTGGAAAATATACTTTTTAGCCGACGTTAGCCGGTTAGCCGCCGCCAGACGACACTATTTTTTTAAGCCAGCCGCCGCCGATACGTTTGCGGCTCAACTCTAAAAATCAATCGCCGCCGACCATTTTAGGCATTAGCCGCCGCCAGCCGACAGAATGGACCTGCTTGTATCTCTGTTGCCGACCTTGCTTTTTCGCGACAAAAATTTAAAAAAACATTTTAATAATAATTTAAATTCAATTTCTAGTACATGTAAGGAATATCTTTTTTCACGAAAAAATTATTATAAACTTTTTGTCGTTTATTTAACCTTCTTTTTCAATTTTTAATTTCACAATTTTCTTGAGCGTAAGGTTTGTTTTTTATATATATAAAAATTCTTTATTTTCGATATTTCGCTACTCCATTGTGTAGCATCTTCGTTTTAATATGTGTAATTGTCAATAAAAAACAGCTGCTGTTGATGTCGTTTTGTAACACTTAAATACTGCGTTGTTATTTTATGATAATTGTGTTAAAACCACAATTAATTGTTTTTGTAAATATTAGCACTCAAAACGTTATATATTTTCCAACACGAATCTTGCTGTATTATTTATTTTTTTTTTTTTTTTTTTTTTTTTTTTTTTTTTTGTTAATCCACAAATAAAATATTAGTAAAAAGAAAATTGAGTACAAGAATTTTTTTTTTTTGTGGATTAACAAAAAAAAAAAAAAAAAAAAAAAATAAATAAATAATACAGCAAGATTCGTGTTGGAAAATATATAACGTTTTGAGTGCTAATATTTACAAAAACAATTAATTGTGGTTTTAACACAATTATCATAAAATAATAACGCAGTATTTAAGTGTTACAAAACGACATCAACAACAGCTGTTTTTTATTGACAATTACACATATTAAAACGAAGATGCTACACAATGGAGTAGCGAAATATCGAAAATAAAGAATTTTTATATATATAAAAAACAAACCTTACGCTCAAGAAAATTGTGAAATTAAAAATTATTATAAACTTTTATTTAGGTTCAGACTATATTTAGATTTTTCTTAAAAGAATTACAGACACTCGTATTTCAATAAAATATTTTATTTAATAATAAACCTGCAAAAAATTTCATAAAATTTTTTATTGAGTTGGGGTAACTCAAAAATTTTATCAAAATTTGCTCCAGAGCACCGAGAAAAATTTATTAAATATGAAAATTCCAAACTATATCCACTCAGCGATGATTTACTTGTCAAAAGAAACATTTAGAACACATTGTTTCCACCATATTGAATTTCTAATAAAACGTGTTCAATTAATTCGACTACAGATTATGATATGTAAGTTTGATATTTAAATCACAAACATCTCCGTACAAAAGAGTTAAAAATGTGTTGTTTTTTTTATGGAATATCCTTTTAAAATAGGACATGTCTGGATATGCTGCAACATGTTATATATACCGCAGAACGCGCCTCAAAAAATCTTTCGTATGATAACCATATTAAGAAAGCAGTCAGATAAAATCAAAATTCTTAAAAAACTAAAAAAAGACCTTTTTTAAAAATGATCCAGCTCGTGAGATCTTATTGCTAGACCCGAAATATTTTGGGAATTATCATAAAACAAACCAAGGTTTACTTTTTGGGGGCACCTTTTTAACTTTTTTTCTGTCCATATAAGGTGAGTCGCTCTAATGTACAGAGATTTAACTATTATCAGAAAATCAGAAAAATTTTCATTGTTGTTAGAAACTTTAATTTAATTGAAGTTTTTTTAGCTTCTCAAAATCCTTAATAAAATCCAAAACATTAAGCACATGTTCTTAAATTCTAATTAAAAGAATATAGGTTTTAATCGCAACTTATTTTTTTTATATCTTCTTCAATCAAAAAATCCACAATCTAGACAAAATGAACATACTGCATATTACATATTTGGCTCCAGCTATGCTGCCTTCACTTTATTGGCATCATATACGAAACTTACACTGCATGTGCAACCCTAACACAGTTCAAGTTTAAAATAATCTTTGTACAATGTCAAACTGAGAACTAGAAAAAAGTTTATTCACCACAACACTGTGTATGGCTTGACATGTCGGTATGAGTTGCATGTAGTGATATATGAATAAAAAAAAAATAAAATCGGAAGAAAACTTTTACATTTAACAAGTGCATGTGCATTTAGCATCATGAACAATATTATTATCATCATTTTCTTCCTCTTCTTCTGTGTAAGTATCCAGTTGTAGTTGTCATTATCATCATCGTCGTCGACGT
This sequence comes from Leucophora obtusa, assembly GCA_949987735.1. Taxonomy (NCBI): domain Eukaryota; kingdom Metazoa; phylum Arthropoda; class Insecta; order Diptera; family Anthomyiidae; genus Leucophora; species Leucophora obtusa. The sequence goes on along the minus strand of OX465297.1, from coordinate 99,556,739 downwards.
CATCTAAATGTTGGCACTCAACTCAAGTGAACCAACATTAGCATCATTAGTTTAGTGTTTATATTTTCTGCTAAAAGTGTTGGAGATGAGTTTTTGAAACCAACACATTTATATGATGACAACTCATGGAGTCCTTAAAATTAAGTAAAAACTTTTAGGGGGCTTTTATATTCAGCTTTGAATTTAAAGGACTTACAACGAAGGTCTGCTAGTTTAATCCGATTAAAAGAAAAAAATTGATATTTCGGAGACGAGCCAACTTTAGTGAGCCAATCTTATAAATGCAAGTTTATTTACAGACAGAAAATAAATTGGTTGGAATTCTATAGGAACCAACGAAATTTTTCGTTATTTAATAATTTTAATTGCAATTATTGTACTTAGAATTTATCATAAGAAAAGTTAAATTTAATTATGGACAGAAAATATATAAGATTAACCAAAATAATATTATCCAAAAGACTGGCTTTTCTAATTAATATCGAAAAAATTTTAAAGTCTGAATTACCTTTAATATGTGTACCATCAACCACCAATTTATCGAAGATTTACCTGCTGTTTACCGCCTGAAGAATGTGTGTATTTTGTTATTGTAATAAAAACAAAATACACCAATTTATCGAAGATTTACCTGCTGTTTACCGCCTGAAGAATGTGTGTATTTTGTTATTGTAATAAAAACAAAATACACACAATTCCTCTGAAGGAATAATTGCGTTCGATTTATAGAAACAGGGGGTTAGTCATTTGAATAAAATATCGGCAGCAAAAATCTAGTATTAGCTGTTTTATTAAAATCTATCACTCCATCCAAGTATTAGTTTTTCCAATCAATTTAAATTTGTTTGTCAACGTCAGTGCAATCAACCATTAATTTCCATTATTTTGGTAATCATAATAATATATTGAGATTAGCAAGAGAAATTCTAATTACTAGAATACGATTTTGCAACTTAACATATTTTTTGTTTTATAACATAAATACATATCATCGGCTTGCCTGCAAGTATTGCTATGTTTTTTTTTAAGTTTTTGAGGAGAGCGAAAAACTGACTTATATTATCCTTTAAAAATATTTTATTGACATCATATGCCTTAATAATGATTTCAGTAATTGTGATCGTGAATAATTAAGGTATATGATGTCAATAAATTATCTTAAAAGGATAATATATATGAGTTTTTTCGCTCTCCTGAAAACATGTTAAAAAACACATAGCACTACTTGCAGGAAAGTCGACGATATGAATATTTATATTCAAAGTTAGACAACAACTAAATGTAAGTGTCTGTAGTGCAGGGAATAGAGACACAGCCCAGAGTTTTAAAGCATTAATTCCTTTTTGGAATGAATTCCCAAAAATTTAATTTAATTCTTTAATTCAAGGAATGAATTCAACAATAAGACATAAGCAGGTATTAATTCCTGTGAATGAATTTAAAGAATTCAAATTTATGGAATGAATTCCCTGACCAAAGCGTTAAGCATTTAAATTAAAGAATTCATTCAATAAAGAATTCAGTCAACACGAGTTAATTCAATTTTAAGTCAAGGAATTCATTCAATTCTAGTTAATTCAAATTTTGATCAAGGAATGAATTCCCTGGGAATTCATTCCCTAGTTAATTCCTTCAGGGAATTAAATGTACGAGTTAATTTTGGTCAATGAATTAATTTCCTGACCAAAATTTGAATTAACTAGAATTGAATGAATTCCTTGAGTTAAAATTGAATTAACTCGTACATTCAATTCCCTGCAGGAATTAACTTTTTCGTTGAATTCTCCAAGGAATTAAAATTTTTGTTTATTCCCTAAGGAATTAAAATTTTCGTTTAATTCCCTAAGGAATATAAATTTTCTTTTAGTTCCCTAATAAATTAAATTTTTCTTTTAATTCCCTAAAGAATTAAATTTTTCTTTTAATTTCCTAAGGAATTGACTTTTGTCAATTTTTGTTTAAATTAGTCTCAAAAATTGTGTGATGAATAAAATTCAAAAAATTAAAAATTTCTATGTAGAGTTTAGTCAGGGATATGGCATCACCAAAAAAATAAGTTATAACAAAATCGTTATCACTAGATGGCACTTTGTTAAAAAATTGACAATTTTCTTTTTTTATTTAAATTTAAATAATAACAAACAACCCTACGGGGAATGAAGAGTCAATTGCCCTCCAAGGACCTATCCCGTGACCGGTCAACCGAAGGAATATTACTAAATTAGTACAAATATGAACAAAAGAAAATGAATTAATATTCCAAGTATTTTCTGATCCGTTATTTTCACTGTTGTTTTTAAAAAAACTTGACCGATACCGAAATAAAAAACAAATTTCGCGGCATATTTTTAAAAATATTTTTTATTTATTTTACTCTTTTATTTATTTTTAACTTTATTTCTTCACGATTTGCTTATTTTAGCTCTTATTTTAAATTTATATAATGTTTTGCTAAGAAATTCTAAGTTGTGTATTTTCAACGTTTTTTTAATGTTAAAGCTGTTTTAGTTTAAACAATTGGTATTTCATTTTTTTCTTTTTAACTTAAGGGGAATTTTTTAAATTTTCATTTATATTATCAGAGTTTTTGAGGTAATTTTCTAATTTGAAATTGGTTTTTTAATTTAATTATGGCCAACGCAAAAAACAAGCCATTAAGGGACCTATCCCATGACCGGTCAATCGGGGGCATATTCAAAGCACTTGCACCATATTTGTGTGTTAATGTTGTTTTCTTTTCTATTTTTTTTCCAAGTTTTTTTTTTTATTTGCTGTGTGTGTGTTTGTTTTTTCCTTCTCTTTTTTATTTGAACAGACACGAAAAATATATAACTTAACCATCAGCCAGCCATCACGCACAAGCAACATTAGCTCAGACGGTAGAGCGTTTGCCTTACAAGCAGAAGGTTGTGTTATCGAGCGCTACTTCGACGCCAAGTAGATTATTTTTAATTCTGAATTTTTTATTAGTTTATTTGAAAAGCTATTTTTAGACACACCACCTTACTGCCACAATGTGTCTAAACTGTGGCAATTGGTCATTTCCAATGACAACGCCATGTTAAAGTGATATGTCTCTTTCAAACAAAAAGACCGATCTCCATCTGGGACCAGTCCCTTTCCCCGTAGGGAACAAAGCAAAAAAACAAACGGGCTTGTTTTTTTTTTATATTGAGCAGTTTTCAGCAGTTTTTGAGTTTTTAAATATAGGCTCAGTTGATACTAAACGGATATAGTTGCTCAGGCAATACTAAATTTCAGAGCCCTCTACCGGTGAGTAGTGTAAGTTTTGATTTCCTATCTCTATAATTAATAGTCTGTGAGTTTAGTAATAGAAAAAATATAAAATTAAAATTTTTAAAAAATCTTAACCCGTTTGAGACCGGCAGCATATTAATTTTAATTCCAAGTATCTCCGCTAGGGGGTGTACAGCCATAAAAGTAATAAAAAATATTTCTGTGGCATGGATCTACATTTACAAGAAGTTTGGTCGGAAAATTCCCAGCCATTTAATATTGGGGTCGAAAGGGTTAATAAATTTTTTCTTGCTATTTGTAACTTACTAATGTTAATAAAACAGGTTTTTCTGATTTCGGAAGTTTTTTCTTCAAGGCCCTTTTGAAGTTATTTTTAGTATCTTTAGCAAACATTTTTATAGACTTTTCTAATATTGTATGAACATTCGAAAATTTTGGTGAATGAACTAAACCTTTTTCAGTTTTATTTCAGAAAATTCGAAATATATTTCAAAATTGTCCAAAAATGTTTTAAAATTATCCAAAAATGTTTTAAAATTGTCCAGAAATGTTTTAAAATTGTCAAAATATATTCTAAAATTGTCTAAAAATGTTTCAAAAATTGTCTAAAATGTTTCAAAATGATCCAAAAATGTTTTAAAATTTTCCAAAAATGTTTTAAAATTGTCCAAATACCATTCAAAATTGTTCAAAAATGTTTTAAAATTGTCCAAAAATCTTTCAAAATTCTCCAAATATTGTTTAAAATTGTCTAAAAACCTTTGATATTTGTCCAATTACATTTCAAAATTGTCCAAAATGTATTTTAAAATTTTCAAAATGTATTTCAAAATTATACAAATATATTTTAAAATATTTTATTTGTATTTAGGAAAATTCCATTTGTATTTCAAAATTGTCCAAATGCATTTCAAATAATTCCATTTGTATTTCAAAATTATCCAAATGTATTTGACAAAATTCCAAATGTATTTAAAAAAACTATATTTGTATTCCAGAATAGAGGGCTTGTGTTTGCAATAGGACGGCGCAAACGTACTCACAGCTCGCGCGAAAATTTATATTTTGAAGGATACGTTGTGTCTCATTTTGGCCAGTAAGATCGTTCAATTTAACCGCTACAGACTTTTTTCCTTGAGCTGTTTTTACAGAACAAGCCAGAGACAATAGAAGCACTGAGAGAGAATCTCCGGCAAGTGTGCGATAACTTATCGCCCGAAGTTCTCTCCAGAACAATGGAAAATGCTGTAAAAAGAGTCCGCCTTGTCATCAACAATTGCGGCGCCCTTATGACCGATATAATCCTAAAATTTAATAGCGGCTACTATATTTTTCTATTAGTTTTATTGTACTACAAATCAGTAGACACGTGTTGTTAAAATTAGTAAAAAATACAGCAGGGCTGAAAACTGTTAACTTTACCGTAATAATAGGAAAATTTTCAGTATGCATTACAGACGTTTTTGGTTAAGAGTAGTTAAATGATTAAAATGGGCAATTACACTCAGTTATATAAGTAGTTTTATTAACTTAGACTCAGTAAGTGCTATTTCACCAGAGTCTCAATTGAAAATTTAGTAGCTTCCCAGCAAAAATAAATGGAATGACTTCTAAATGAATCACTTCCTTCATTACATCATAAAGAATTACTCCCTTAGGAATGGGTTTTAAACAACATCTAATGCTGCAATAAATATATGCTAATCAGAAGTTCTTTTTCATGGGTGATAAGAAGTTAATATTTTTTATGGGGGTTGCATAGGAACGTGCTGGCACAGAAATCAAAGGGTTGCGGGTTCGAATCCAACCAAGTCGAAAAAAAATTTTGGAACTTTTTTCACACAATTAATAATGTTTTGTAGTTTTCACTGTAAAATTTTTATTTTTTTCTATTTTTGTAAACTCAAAAATTAATTTTTGAAACGATTTAAAATTTTCTATTAATTTTTAATGAAATTTTATGGAAATATAAAAGTTCTAAATAAATATGTAATTCTTAAAATATTTTTTGTTAAAATACGAAAAAGGTAAATATTACAATTTTGTTTGTATTTAAAAAATTGTAATTTAAAAAATCCATTTTGATGAAATTTTTATTAAATATATTTAGAAACTTAATATAACAGAAAAAGAAAAATCCTGTAAACATTTTAGTTAGAACTAGTAAAAATAAGTTAAAAGTTACCTTGCAGAAAAAACTATTTATACCCTACACCACTATGTGGTCAGGGTATTATCTTTATCTGCTAATATGCTGGAAAATTTTTACTGGATTTTATCAAGGTAATTCGTATTAAAAGTTAACTTAAATGTAACCAAAATTTTGTGAATTTAACATTTTTATTTTTCCTTCTTATCTTACTAGTATTTAGCAAAAAACAATCTGCTAATATTTGCAAGGTCATTTTAACATAATTTTTAGAAGTTTTTTATAAAAAAAAACACTTTAAAGAAATCAACTTTATATATTTTCCAATATGTTATATATTTTTGTTAATAAAATAAAAAGAAATAAAGATAACAATTTACTGAACAAGACTGCTAAAAGTCAGCTATCAGTTATAACAAGCGATAGCATAGTGGGTAGAGCGTCTGCTTGAATTGCCAACGAGTGTGGGTTCAAGCTCCACACGATGAATTACGATTTCTTTTTTTTAAATTAAATTAAAATAAAAACAAGTGAAAAAGAACTTCCTTTTCATTGGTTCAAATATACATAATTTGTTTCAGAAAAGAACAACTTCCCTCCTATGACAAGCCAATGTTAAATTCATCAGTGAAAACCACAAATTTTCACAACTCCCTATAGCATAGTGGGTAGAGCGTCTGCTTGAATTGCCAACGAGTGTGGGTTCAAGCTCCACACGATGAATTACGATTTCTTTTTTTTAAATTAAATTAAAATAAAAACAAGTGAAAAAGAACTTCCTTTTCATTGGTTCAAATATACATAATTTGTTTCAGAAAAGAACAACTTCCCTCCTATGACAAGCCAATGTTAAATTCATCAGTGAAAACCACAAATTTTCACAACTCCCTATTCAACTGTTATGTTTTTACTACTTCTTTTTCCTCACTTTTTTTCCTGGGTAGTAACTGAGAATTTTTTCGGTGTAGTAGTCAAAATGGAAACAAAATAGAAAAACAAAAAATATAATTTGTACTCGAGTTCAATGTCAAATAAATAATTTTTGTAATTTGTTGTTTTAAAAAGTAATCAGTCAGGAATTTATAAAAAAATTCAAAAATAAAGAAAAAAGGTTATTATTTTAAAAGATTTTAATTTATTATCATCTCAGTTAAATTTTCTTCTCCAGCAAAGTAGCCATCATGACTAAACCTCAGTTTCCCATGCATGGTTATCATCTTCGGAAATCATTGAAGCAATGTGTCACTGCTATTGCTTTAGGCTTATCTTCCTCTTTAGCCTTTTATTTTTTGCACAATTTACCACGCAAAGCTAAATACAAAAACTTTTATTCGTAAGTAATGAATAATTGGAATTTTTTATAAAGATTTTAAATTTCGTTCTTAATTCTTTTGCAGAAATTATGATCCCATGGCTTCATTTAATCGCATGATGCTTGGAGGTTATCTTGATTCTTGCCCACCTCCTAGTAATGGCAAAAACAAGTAAATAAATAAAACTTGTGGCAATTTGTGTAAAACGCCCAGTTTATAATAAAAAATTATCGTAAATTTAAATTACTAATAAATATAATTCTTACGGCTAGAATAGCATGATTTATCCTTTCAGCTATATATAAAGTGATTTCATTTTCCACAATAGGGCGCCACATTTTGACTTTTTTCTTTGATCAGATCACTTTTGTTTACATCGTTATCTCATTATAATGCCAGTAGGGCGTATACAAGCATGTCTCGGACTAAAATTTTTGCATATTTACACCAAATATAAAATAATTTTACTGAACAATTTTTTTGTTAGTGAGCATATTTAAAGTTTTAACACATATTTCGTATGAAATTAGTATAATTTCGAAGAAAAATTTCGTAACGTTTTACTTTTGCTTCCTCAGGTTTTTTGCGTTTTCGTAAGTTCTAAAATGTTAAAAAAAACTGTGGTAATTTTGTATTCCAACTGTTAAATTTTAACATAAGTTGCCATTTATAGTTAAAATCGAGTAAAAAAGTTAAAGTCGGACATGCCTACTATATAATGCCCTACACCAGTCTGATCAAACTAATGTTTGGATGATAAAAGAAGAGAAAATCGAAAATATAGCCCATATGGGCGATAGGTCCAAATATGGAACGATCCTATCTAGAATCAATTGGCTTTGTCCTTGGGACCATGTGAGTCAGCGAACCAAATTTCATTGAAATATCTTCTGAAATAATTTGCGACCTGCAGAGTGTAAACAACCCAATTTTGAGGGGGGGACCTTATATGGGCGCTAGACCTAGGTCTAAACATGGAACGATTTTAACCAAAATCAATAAGCTTCGTCCTTGGGTCGACATAATTTCGTGTACCAAAATTTCATCAAAATATTAATATTTGAGACCTGTAGAGGGCGCACAGAATGCATGGGCAGACGGACATCGATAAATCGAAACAAAAATTGATTCTGAGTCGATCGGTATACTAAAACGTGGGTCTGGGTCCAATATATTGTGAAGCTACAAATATCTGATTCGCCGCTTTATATATTTTCGTTAATAAAAAATTAAAGAAATGAAGATAAAAACAATTTACTGAACAAGACTGCTAAAAGTCAGTTATCAGTTTTAACAAGCGATAGCATAGTGGGTAGAGCGTCTGCTTGAATTGCCAACGAGTGTGGGTTCAAGCTCCACACGATGCATGATGTTTATTTTTTTTTGTAACTAAACTAAAATAAAAACAAGTGAAAAAAACTTCCTTTTCATTGGTTCAAATATACATAATTTGTTTCAAAAAAGAACAACTTTCCTCCTATGACAAGCCAAGGTTAAATTCATCAGTGAAAACCACAAATTTTCACAACTTCCTATTCAACTGTTGTTATGTTTTTACTACTTCTTTTTCCTCACTTTTTTCCTGGGTACCTACCCTTATTTTTTCTTACCAGAGTCATTACCGGGTAATAGAAGGTTTTGCTGGGTATTTACATGATGTGTTTTCTTAAACACATTTAAGTAACCTTTAACTAACCTTGAATACGATATATGCACTTATATCCTATTTAATTTTGTAAAAACTTTTTGTTTTTAATTGATTTTAATTTTGTTTTTAACTTTGATTTTCTTGTTTTATCCTAAACTTTACACCTGACCAAATACGGAAATACAAATTATTTTAAAATAAACTTCTTAAATAAAAGTAACAAAATAATTGCAGCATTGAATTCTACAAAACAATAAGACTTGCCAATAAGGTGGATGGCAAAGTAAAAAGTGTCGAATTTCGCCAAAGAAATTGGAAGAAAAGTTGTGGATGAATATTAAAATACAAATTGTAAATTTTTTATCGAATGTTGAAAAAGTTACAATTACGCAAGGCTTCAAATCACAACTTAATTTATGAATATGAAATCTTTTATTTTAGAAGAAAGACACGCTAACAACAAATTCAAATTGTCACTTTATTCTGATGTTTATAACACAGTATAATCCCAGCAAGCATGGCAATACGAAGAAGATTCCCCGATCATATTGCCAGGAAGAAAACATTTATTGCCGGCGATATCAATTTCGAATTGCGGAAGTTTCCTCCATCGGGAACAACTGTTACCCGAAAGCAATACTTCCAGGCAACACGAAAGCGATACCCCAGGAAGATAAATCGGCGATATTGCTAAGATATCACCTCGAAGATAAAAAGGTGATATCGCCAAATAAACTCCCCGGTGAACATAAAGGATATATATTTTTTTCATTATTAAATTTAATCCTGAAAAAGAACATCTGCATACATAATCATTTACCAACACATTAATTATCTTGATTTCATCGTAGCCGATTTTTTTCGCGCATTAAATCTTGATTTTTTCGAGGAATTTGTTTCCTATGTATCTGTTGATAATATTGCCGCAATATTATCATACAAAATTATGACAAAAAATTCAATTTTTGAATTATTTTTTTCCAATTATCACCGAATTATCTTCCAAGTGATAAAAGGAAGATAATTTTAAAATACTACTTAATTATTTTCATTCAAATGAAAAATATAAGATATCGCTTTAATATCTTCTTGGAAGATATCTTCCAAATGCTTGCAGGGATAGCTTTACTCATTTTCTGTCATTTGAAAAAATGAAGCAGTGTTCGTAATTTTACTTGTACATATGGTTCTTAATACCACTACAACTAAAGGGTTTTTCAATAAGAGCGCTACAAAAGTTTTTTTAAATAAAACAAAAACGGTTTCGGATATCTATGAAATTCTTTATTCCTGTGAAAGTACGTTCGATGCCATTATGTATGGAAATCGATCTCTTTTGCATGGCCACCACGGGCACGCTTACAGAAGTCCAGACACTGAACCCAATTTTCGACGGTTTTCAAGCATAAATCGGCCGATATTCGTACGAAGTTCATCAATCGTCGCTGGCTTGTTGGCATAGACCATAGATTTGACGTAGCCCTACAGGAAATAGTCAAACGGCGTCAAATCGCACTACCGAGGCGGCCAATCGACTGGACCATTTCGTGAGATAACACGTTCTCCAAACTTGGTGTGCAATAAATTAATTGTGACATTCGCTGTGTGGCTTGTGGCGCCGTCCTATTGGAACCACATGTCCTCCAAGTCCATATCATCCAAGTGGGGCCAAAAATATTCGGTTATCATTGAACGGTAGCGATTCCCATTCACAGTAACGTGCCGGTCTTGATCATCACGGAAGAAGTACGGCCCAATTACGCCGCCGGCCCATAAACTGCACCAAACCGTAATTTTTTCGGGATGCAATGATGACTCATGGAGTACGTGTGGATTGCTGTCTGACCAATAACGCATATTTTGTTTATTGACGAAACCATTCATTTTGACGACCATAAATTGGACGTAGCGCTCTTAACGTTGAGGCCACTGACTCCGAATGTCGGTAGTAAATTTTAATAATTTCGACTCGTTGTTGGCTCGTATATCTTTCCATCATGAAATGGCAAACCTTACTGAAGAGAAATGTCAAAAGAGCGGTAAGAAATATGGCGTCGGTTGCTGTCCCTGTCTTTCTACTTTTGTAGCGTCCCTGTTGAAGAACCCTTTACATGAGATAGGGACAAGCTCTCAATTTTTTAATGAGTGGGGCTACTATAGTATACTATGGTTTATAAAGCTACATATGTGTATTAGGTTTGCCTAAAAATTAATTCTATGTAATTTCGCATTAAATATATTATCATAATAAATCACTATTATACCCTGCCCCGCTTTGTGGAACATAATCACCTTAGAGTAATCGATCGACTTAGTTGTCGATTTGGCAAAGTCCGTCTGTCTATATAAAACGGACGGCCTTTGTAATTATATTGCGGCAGACCGCAATTTAGAAGATAATTATACGAAATTCGGTGCATAAATTTAAAGCCTCGCAAGAATGAACTCGAAGAAAATTATCCAATCTGAGTTTGACTATATTGAGCTTATTTAAATGGTATTACCAAACGAAAGCGATTTTAGGTAATTTCTTGCGAGAAGAGCTAAAGACTTCAATCCCTCAATCTATTTTCAATTCCGATTGATTATGGAATGAATGAATTCACATACTGCAATTTTACACATTGAATTAAGTCGTACTTGTTCTCATTCGATTTAATTTTAAATTTTGATTTGTTCGATTGTTAGGAATTCAATCGATTAAAAAGTTTGGAATTCAGTCGATTAACCCATTATTACACAAACGGTCAATCAACTTACCAACACTTTAAGCAAGCGATACACAACGCAATATCATTGCAAATATTATTGCCAATAATATCGTAGTTTTGCCCAGCACCACACAATAAGATGTACAATACTTTTGCATAAGATATGGCACCACTCTTTTCTTCTATATCAAAATTGCACAATATGACCTACATATTTGAAAATATTATTCACTTTACATGGTTTTGCAATAAGAATCAAATCCGCTTTGATTTTGTCCAATGTATTGTACAACCTTCTAATATGACATACATACTAGCAATTTTTTACACAATACCAAAAGTTGCACAAGAATATTGCGTAGTGTATGGCCAGCTTTAGACAAGTGTACAACCTAAAAATTTAACGTTTCTCTGGTTTATACTGGCACACCACTGGGTAACCGCGGTAGTTAAAATAAATTTGCCACTGCTAGCATTTTTACGCAACCAGTAGTTATCCAGCCGTTTTCATTCGTTTGTGGTTTAGCCATCAACTACTCCTGCCAATTGGACGGCCTGGGTTCAAATCACGGCAGGACCAAAAAAATGCATATGAACCAGAGTTCCAAGTCGACCGGCGCAAAACCAGCTTTGCGCCGCCGCCGAATAGTTTGTAGGGATGGAGCCGCCGCCGAGGCGAGCGGCTTATTTCAGCTTATAATTGTACGCTGACTATTACGGCTCAGCCGACTTTTTTATGAAAATTCTGACAACACTAGAGTTGTAAAAGTATTGAGTATTCCGGTACTGAGTACTCAATACTATCTTTTTTTTTTTGAGTACTCAATACTAAAACGGTACTACTCAATACTTTTAAAGATGCAATATAAAATGTGTATTTTTCGCATAAAAATACAACTCTAAAAATAGTACTCTAAAAATACAGCTCCGAAAATACAACTCTATTTGTGAAGCAAAGAAATTTGTAACGAATTTTTGTGAAAAATTATTTAATTTCTTTATTTGAAATGTTTTAAATTAATTAAAATGTAAGCAACAATAGTTATTTAACACTTGTATCTGAATAGTTATTATTTTTTCTTATAAATACCAATTCATAACATTTTTATTTTTAAATTCAAAAAAACCATTAAATGTATTGAGTAGTATCGAGTACTCAAAAAGTATCGAAAATTCACAACTCTAGACAACACTGTAAGTTGAAATAAGAAAAACGAATATGGCAGCGCTAAGAAAATGCAACTATATATTTTCCGGTAAATGGCTTTTGTTCCGTTATTCGTCTCCGTTACTTTTTTTTAAATTATTTAAATTACATTAAATTTTTTAAAATGGCACAGCAAAATATAACAAATTATTTTTCCAAACAAACAGAAAGAAATGAAGATTTGGATAGTTCATCATTAGATTCGGATGAATCTATCAATTCTCAACCTTTTGAGGATATTAAATATTATAGTTCGCTCTTTAAATGCAAAAAATGATTTAAAAAAGATGGCAAAAGTAATGGTTAATAAAGAAGGAGTATCTCAATGCTGGAGGTATTTTGGAGAAATGTATATACAAGATAAACGAATTCTTGATAAATACATATTTTGCAAATTTACCCCATGTTTTTATAAAGCGAACGGAATTATTCCTCCAGAGGAATGTGTGTATTTTGTTTTTGTTACAATAACAAAATCCACACATTCCTCATGCGGAATTATTCCGCTGGCTTTATAAAAACAGGGGGTTAGTGAAGTCTAAACATTATTTTTTTTACTTTTTTATTTTAAATAAATTACTTTTTTAATATTAATTTATTTTTATTACAAATAACAGCTTAAGCCGGCTTGAAGCCGCCGCCGATCATTTTTTCCTCAGCCGCCGCCAATAATTTCGAGTCGGCTTGGAACTCTGATATGAACTTATTTAAATTTTTTTTGGACAATCTATTTGCAGTCCAGCTATTTTTTGGTTTTGTCAGTGTTTTGCCAATGTTGAAAATTTTATTCCCCCAGTGCTTTTCCAGACACTGTCATTACAATCGCCTAGGTACGGGTTGCAGATGTAATCCTCTCTGCGCTTCCGGATGTAATCCAGACCTTGACACTCTCTTATCGAAATTTATTTACCACCACTTTCCACTCGTTCGAACCAACGTTTCCGCCACTCGTCCTTGTTTTCGGTTTAGGTTTATCTCACCACTATCGTTACTGCACCGAGATTTGTTCTTCCGTATATCATTCGCACACTGGTCACTCATTTGCCTTCACAAGGATGGTTTATCTACACCCAGAAAAGAGATTCAGTTCTGATAACCGCATTTGTAGCCAATCGCATGGTTCGGTTGTGGTAGCCGAATTTTTCAGTTGTGGCAACAGAAAACCAGTTGTATCAACAATAACTCAGTAGCCACAACCGAAAATTCATTTGATGCAACGGAACAATTCGATTGGCAACAAATGGGGTTGTCAACACCGAATCTGTTTTCTGGGTGTACACTTTAATTTACGTCTTTTTATATTGGATTATTTTACTGACTACTCACTTTCAAAAGCTCTTCACTTGATGGTATGTAATATATTTGGAGACCTGTGCACTTGACGGTAAGCATCACACAAAAGGAGCTGCTCACTTTGCGGCAGATCCCAAATGAAAGAAAAATGATAAAGTTTACAAGTAAATTAGAAAGAATAAAAAATAAAAAAAAAAATGGATAAGGGCCAGCGCACGCAGAGAAAAGATATGGTTGCAGTATGATCACGGCTACAAAATTATGATCCCTACTACCGTACATGGTTTTTGCAATCATATTATTAATGTATTAATCATACTTTACAAATTATATGGTCGTCTGTAATCATTTTATAGTTAAAATCTGTCTTCTTTTTTCTTATCATATTTTTTTCTCTCGACTACAATCATATATTATCTGGACAATCATATTCCTCTCTTCGAATTACAATCATATTATTATTTGTATTGAGAGATATCATGTTAACAATCATTGGTATGGTTTCGACAACTATAAGATGGTCAGTATATTTTTTTATGAGTGTCATCGATCAGTTAGCGTGAATCTTATTTGAGATTTTGTGAATTTTCAATCAATGAAAATAATACATAATAACAAAAAACAAAAAAAATATAAAAATAATCTACTCGTATTCATTTTAATAGTGAATAAAGAATATGTAGAAGAAAGAATTCGGTCTGATTAGGAACCTCCAAATCAGATAGTGCTTTAAAGTGCTCAGTGTTATAAAATAAGTAAAAAGTGATAAAAAAAGTGGTTTATTTTTTTAATTTGGAAAAACTATTGTTGAAAGCGTCCATAATAAGGAGTGTTACAGCTTTTAGGTTTGTAAGAAAGTCATATTGAAAAAATGTAACAAATTTAAGAAAATGTAAAGAGTGAACAAAATAATAATATGTTCCTAGTGATCATAATATGATCCTAAGTAAACACGAAATTCCCGGCATGACAATAATATGATTACTGGGAATATATTATGATCATCAAGAAAATATTATGATCATCAAGAATATATTATGATTATAAGCACCATATTATGATGATTTTTAGATATATTGTGAAATTGTATTTTTAAAAATATTTTTCTACGTTTCATAGCTTCCAAGATTTTATTTTATTTATATATAAGTGATTACTAAAAGTAATTTAGTTATGACTTTACTTGAATGTGTAAATTAGTCATTGAATAAATAGATGCCCTATTGTCAGAAAAAAACAACATGCATAGATTTTTAATCCAGCCTCAGCAGAATGCTGGAAAAATACCATAGGGATCATATGGCAATAATACTATAATATGCAGGACTATAATATGATAATATTTTGACCATTTTATAATCATAGTGTGATAATTTACTGACCATATTATGATAAAAATGAGTTAAGAGTATGATTGTCACAACTATGTAATAATATGAATGTCGCAATCATAAACCGATAAATATATAATGCTCTTGGAATATGATCGTCTCAACCATGTTTTTTCTTTGCGTGCAGGATACTGATAATGGGGTTGTATCGAGACCCGAAGATACGCATTCTATCCTGCTGGCCTTTATCGATTTTTTGTTTAAATTTTTATTCTCTATAATTTACTTGTCAATTTTATTATCTTTCTTTTATTTGAAAAATAATTTAAAGAAAATTTTATAATAAATGAGCTCAAATGGAACGAAACTCTTTCATTTATCAATTAAAAGATCAAATGTATATATACTTCATATATTTTATTCAACATCGAGCTGAAATAAGACTTTTGATATTCTTTCAAAATATATTAAAAAAAAAAAAAAAAACATTAAAGAAATTAAAAGTGTAAATAATTTCTAGAAATATTTGTTAGAATAAATTACAAACCCAATGAGAATTTCTTGTTCTCATCTAGGAGCGTTATTCAATATTTAAAATACAAGAGAAAAAATAACAAAAATTTACCATTTTTCTTCTACTTACATCATTTTTGCAGCTAAACAATAGAAATTTTGCGATCCTCTCTATTATCCAATGAATATAAACAACTAACCAACAAAAATGTTATGTCTTATAGCTCAAATAGAAAAATATTTTTCACACCATTACACTTGGAGACCTTCCCAAAGGCTATAGCAAACTATTTTATTTTCTTACTTTTCCATTAAATCACCAGATTTGTGCATATGAGCGTGTAGTTGAACAAACAGATAGAGTGTGTCATTTTTCTCACATACTAACAATGACAGAAACAAATTTTCTTTGAATGAAAAAATTCGATATGAAAAAAATTCGTATACTCCTACAATGGATGAATGAACGAATGTGTCTGTAAAATATACTCTAAGGTAATGAAAATTTTGGCTCAATGCAATGGCTGCTACTATAGCTGCTGATGGCATTGGTATGATGGTGAAATTGATGATGATCGAAGTCTTATCTTTTTTATAGAAAAGTATTTTCATTGGTGGGAGAGAGGAGGAGTAAGTAGAAACTATAACGAAATTCAAAACAAGAGATTGTTTTGTTAAACTTTGGGAAGGAAAAAAGTTGTTGTTGCTACATGCCTCATGAACCTCAACGATACAACTTTACCTGACTTGCCTGCTTTGCGAATATTATATCCAGAGTATAGTTACAGTGGACTGGAAGAGATTTTTTTTTGGTAAAGCCCGTATGAGACTAACTTTTTTCTTAACTTTTTCATGATTTTTTTTTAATGTTAGTTGATCATTTTCTATTTATTTTTAATTTTTTTTTCGTAAATAGGCCAAAACTTTAACAAAAACCCTAAAACAAATCAAGAAAAAGAGAAGAAATAAGCTAGTGTCATAGCAGTTCTTTTTGATTTATCTAGAAATATGGTTTCTGAATGCAAAATCATAGATCTAACGAATGTAATTAAAATTGTATTGTTTGAATTATTGTTGGTCCCACTGTATAGCATCATTATTATTTTTTGGTTGTTGTAAGTTTGTTACAAGTCAATATAAAATGCATTTATACATGTAGAACGATTTCAGACGAAAATGCTATTTGTTTTCTCTAGGTCTGTGCTTCACAAATATTTTTTTAAACTAAAGTATTTTTTTTTTTTAGTTTTTGAAAATTAGTTTGTAAAATGTTTTCTTTAATTCAATGCATATAGTTTTACTGCAACTTTTAACTGCAGTTTTTCATACTCCAAAAAACATTTTTTGTTGTTTGAAACTATTTTTTGCTCTTTGTGTCGAAATAACCAACATTCAGACACATTTTAAACATACATTTGAACAAATCCTAAGGCACACATGTGCAAGGGGCAAGGAAAAAAATTAAGTTAAAGTGTTGCATTTTTGTGTGAGACCGTAAATGTCAATTGGGAACAACAGCAGCAGCAACTACAGAAACGACAATCCTAGAAAGAAAGAAAAAGAACTATACACTCGACAGTTATGCGTTTTAAAGTTTGCCAAAAAGCCAATTTCCTCAATGAGTTGCAGCAACAGTAGTTGTAAAAAACAAAAACAACAACCTTTATATGAACCAGCATCAATTTCAGTATGTCTAAGAGTACAACCATTACTCGTGTAACGGCTTATTTCTAATGCGTTTTACAAATAGATTTCTTCCTTCTAATAACTCGTACTTTTCCTCATCTAACGAGATTAAATATCATGAAGAAAATAACAAAATTGTTTTTTCTAATGCGTTTTTTCTAAAACGAGTTGTTATAAAAGGGAAGAGTGTAGTCTAAAATTTTACATTGTTATATATTTAATTTTAGAATGCATATAAATGTGTCATTCAGTATGTAACGCTTTTTAATGCTAATCTCAGATGATTCCAAAATCAATGTTGGCAATTATTTATTCTATTCCTTTTGATTTGCATAAAACTTGATATGTAAAGTCAGCAGAAAAGTTTGCTGACTCAGAAAAATTTTAGTCAGGAGTGTGCTAGCAGAAAAATTGCTAACGTCAGCAATCATTGGCTAAATACTAGTGGACTGAAAAACAAAAACTCAAAAATTATATATTAGGGTTTTTCAGAACCGTTTGGGGAAACAGGACGTATACCGATTTTTGCTCCTCAAGACAGGATCGTGGTGAATAGAATAATGCAATATAGGTACCAAATTTTAGCGAAATTGTATCAAGTTCACTCCCAAAACAATTCCATTGTGACAACCGAATTGGGTCGGTTGCTGCAACCTCGTAATTCGGTTGCCCCAACCGAATTTAGTTGTGGCAACCGATAATTCGTTGGTGGCAACCGAATCGAATTCGCTTTCGGTTGCCACAACTGAATTCGGTTGGCAAAAAATTCAGTTGTCACAACGGAATTGTTCTGAGAGTGTTTAGAGGTCCCTAAAAATTTCAGATTTTTCTCACCTTTTCTATGGAGATTAAAATATGAATTAAAAAATAGCTTAAAGCAATTTCGTTATCACTTAGAATTATTTACTTTAAAATTTCTCCATAAATTTGGAATCACAATTTTTTATACATACTTTAGCAATATGAAATAAAATATATTAAATTATTAACTGTTTTCGAGGTTTTCGCATTTTTATGATTTCAATAAAAAAAATATTATAGTTTTAATTTTTTGAGCCAAACTGCATTATAGGTTGGAGACATTTGCATACTTTGGGAACTGTCCTCAAACTCTTCATAAGTCTACCGAAAACTTTAAGAACATTTTAGATTAATATAACGCATAGTTTGGGCACATTCTTCACTATGTCCTCGAAGTATAAGTAACACATACATATATATTAGAGCACCCATATGTGAAAAAGTGTAATTTTTGCAGCTCCCCGCTCATTTTTGGATAGGTTGGAAGTAAAAAATAAGATATGTGCAAAAATTGGGTTTCTTCATTGTAAACTGGCCGGGCCGTTTACATTTATGTCTTCAAAATTTCTCTAAAAAAAGGTTCATGGATTTATTCATCTATAAGTCTTAAACTAAAAGCTTAACTGGGTGTTTTTATAAAAAGAATCAGACGAATTCGTTAACAAATTTGTGTGAAAAACACTAATTTAAAAACGTTTTTCTTTCAAAATTTTTGGACAAATTTGTTAGGATTTCTATGTAAAAGAAATGCGGCTAAAAAATTTTAAAGATAAATCTATTCAAGTTTGTGTTTTTCACAGAAATGTTTTAACAAATTCGTCAGATTCTTTTTATAAAAACAAGCATTAAGTTACATTTCTGTTGTTTACACAATGAAAAGGCAAACATTTTAATAACAAATTAATAACCCTCTCATGATCGTTAGTGGTGTTTTAAGCGGTAAAATTCAAAATTTGAGTCAAAACTAAACTTTGAATGTCTCTCATTTAATTTTGGAGATCTGAAAATACGTATACTCATGATCATGTAATAGGAAATTTAGCGTAGATTAAAAGAAAAATAAGCTTGTTTTTTTAAATATTTCATCCATTTCAGGAAAGAAAGCCCAAAAACTGATTCTGAGTTATAGATTTATTAGATATGTGCACTAGGAAACCATGTGAATCTTCCGTTTTGGGTATAGGATGCGTTCAGTGAACTTATGTAAAACAATACGAGGTACAGTTTTGTGGAACTATTTAACCCTCTAACTCTTCATTTAAAGCCCCGTTTTAAAAAGGGACAAAAAGACCCGTAAGTTGAAGAGTTAGAGGGCGAAAATGTTCCACAGAAATGTTATTCATAGTAGTTAACATGAAATGGAAGATTCAAATGGGTTCCTCCTAAAATCCAGGTTTGTGGGACATTTGAGCGCCAATTCTGAGTAAGTACGAAATTAACCCTTAAACACATTTTAAGTTTTGACTGGCATTGAACTTAAAGTTACAACTTTGATGTCTTCAGAGACTTATAGTATAATTTTATGGCTAATATTTTTGTGAAACATTTTAACCACCTAACTCTTCAATTAAAGGGACTTTTTGCAACTTACGATCACAAATGACCCGTACGTTGAAGAGTTAGAGGATTAAAATGTTCTCAAAAAATATTTATCATGAAATTCTACTACACTCACAATATTCTATCATTAAAAACAGCCTAACATACATATTTAATTAACTGAAAACACAATTAAAAAAAGGACTACTGATTCTTCATTATATTCAAATCATTTTACTATTTATTTTCAAACATTGAGTGCGTTTACCACCTGATGCTAATCCGCTACTCAAAAATCTGGTGAACGATTTAATTAGCTACCACTAAATCAACATGTTGTGGTAGCGCTACCTGGTTTTGGTAGCGTAAACATTTTACGCTACTTGTGAGCAGTTAATGATACATCAGCTGTCGTTTATTTTTTGTATATTTTTTTTTTAAAGAATAATAAACATATACAAATATAATTATAAAGGAAAAAAAATCAAAAAAATCAATGAAAAATCTACAAATATTTGTATTTTAAAACAAAAACAAAAGTAGCATCGTTCACCAGATTAAGGTAATCATAAAGCGCTACATATCAATTGTAGCGGTAGCTGGTTTCTCTGGTAAAAGTGCCCACTGTTTAAACAATCCATAAAAGAAATAAAAATAACTGAAAAGTCTGTTAAAACAATGACCAATTTTTAACTGACAAAACGTAAAAAAACGATTTTTTGTTTGTTTTTTTCATATTTGAAAGTTTTTTTTTGTTTGTATTTTCAAAACACTACACCATGCACAACCCACACGTTCATATTTTTATTGGCTATGTTTGTGTGTATGAGTAAAGAATTTCTTGTAATTTGAATTGAAATAATTTTGTATATAAACAAACTATTTTAACAAAAAAGAAAACCGAAAATATTTGAATTTCTTGTTTTAAAATATAAAACAACGAAATTATTTAAATTATTTTTTCTAAAAATAGAAATCTAAAAATATAAAATTTGACTGAAAGTAACAACTTCTTCAGACGATACATATTTTTTGTAATTTGTTTTTATTGATTGATAAAAAAAGTTAAACAATATGTTTCAATGAATTTTAATTGATTCTTCAATTGGAATCAAACTTTACCTATTACTTTTCAAATAAACCTCAATCGGTTATGGAAAATATATTGTGAGTGTATAAGCCTCTGAAGACATCAAAGTTTAAAATTGAGGTTTAGTGCCAGGAATAAGTCAGAACTTAAAATGTGTTTAACAGTTAATTTCGTGCTTATTCAAATTGGCGCCCAGAGATCACACATGCAGCTATGGACACATAAATGGCACAAATTTAAATTGCGCATAAATTTAAGTATTTTTCAACTAAATATATTTAAAAATGCAAGTTTTATATCTTCTGATTGTTGTTGAAAAAAATGTTTGCTTAATAGTGCTCAAATGTTGCGTTATGTTTTGCTTATTATTTACAGTTGTCATTTTTGCGTTAACAATGCTGATTTAAAGTGGATATATAAATGGCACAATTTACTTAAAATAGGCAGTAGTCGTGTAGATTTATTTCAAAGCAATAAATATTTTTCGTAGTTCAAAAATAAATATAAAAAGTTAAAAAATTTTTAAAATGTGATCAGGAAAACATACCACATGTGAGGAAAGGCGGATCATATGGATAATGTATGAAGATGGAAAAAAAGTAGCGGAAATTGCTGAGATAATGCAAATTTCTCAGAAAAAAGTCTACAATGCAATTAATTCTTGTGTTGAGGATCCCGATATATTGACTAAGTGTAAAATTCGGAAGCCAAGGCCACGAAAAACAGATGAGCGTACGGATGCAGCTATAGCACGAATGGTGAAAATTGATCCATTCAGGTCATCAAGGCAGATAGCATCGGATATTAATGAAAATTTTAACATGGACATATCAAGCAGACTTGTCAGAAGAAGACTAAACGAGGCAAATTTGTTTGGGCGCATTTCCTGAAAAAAGCCCCCTCCCAAAAACGACTAACCTTCGCCAGAACCCATAAGGAAAATCCCATTAATTTTTGGAAAAACGTGTTATGGAGTGACGAAACAAAAATTAACAGGATAGGACCAGATGGCAGAATCTTTTTTCGTCGTCCTAAAGGCCAAGAATTTAATCTTCGGTTTATTCAGAAGATGGTAAAACATGGAGGTGGCAGTATTATGGTTTGGGGTGCATTTTCTTGGCATGGCGTAGGTCCGCTTATAAAAATCAATGGAAAAATGGACAAATTTCAGTATTTAGATATTTTAAAAAACCATATGGAGCCATATGCCTTCCACTCCATGCCAATAAAATGGAAATTCATGCAAGATAATGACCCCAAACACTCCTCCAAACTAGTAAAAAATGGTTTTGTGCGGAGAAGATTGATGTTTTGGATTGGCGAGCCCAGAGCCCTGACTTAAATCCAATAGAGAACCTGTGGAACGAAGTCAAGGTTGAAATCGCCAAGAAAAATTACAAAAATATGGACGAACTGTGGTCGGCCGCACAGGAAGCTTGGTATGCCAAAATGCCAAAAACTAGTGGAAAGTATGGGTCGCAGGTGCAAAGCTGTCATCAGAAAAAAGGCCACAGCACTAAATATTAACGGTAAAATATTTGTATATACCAACAAATTTAACAAATGCAATATTAAAACCATTTCTTCTCTTCCCAGTGTAGAAACGGTAATGACATATCATTATTTTTTGGATTACCAGTAATGACACCCACTTACCTTCTGCATTATTTTAAAACATATAGTAATAAGTTGCTGATAACACAGTACAACAGCCATCAACAACATCTGGGGGGTGAGAAATTCCAAGTCAGGGTGATGGTACTAGGTCAGTATAGTAAAACCCTCAAAGGGTTTGGCGTTCGTATGTGTCATTTTTTTTTTATGACCTTTTAAATTTTTTCCTTATCTTGATGTTTTTTCGCTTAGTTGTAACTCGAGAACCACTTGTCCGATTTTGATGAAACAAATTTAGAAAAATTTAGAATTACAATTGCTTTAATCCGTTCATATAACATTTTTCTTCATAATCAACAGTTTTGCCGGTAAAAATAAATTTGTGGAGAAAAAAAAAATATTTTTTTGCCTAAAAATTAAATTTTTTTTTTTTAAATTCATAAAATGACACATACGAACGCCAAACCCTTTGAGGGTTTTACTATACTGACCTAGTACCATCACCCTGACTTGGAATTTCTCACCCCCCAGACAATAATCCCAAAAATGTTCCATAGTGTAATGACTTATTTTTATCATTATTTCAAATAGAAAATAATTTTCTAGATTTTTTTTTAAATTTTTTGAAATCTATTTTTGCACTCAATATTCTCTAAACACTGGTAAGGATATATGTAACCACATATTTTTTAATTTTTTGTATGTTGGCGAGTAAGCTTACTTGTATGCAGCAGGTCAATTATGTTTTTATCTATTAAATATTACATGTCGAAATAGCTCAGATGGTAGAGCTATTGACTGGCAATCTATAGACCCATGTTAGATTCCCGCACCAGCAAATTTTATTTAAAAAAAAAAAAATACAATAAAAAATATTTTTTTTTATATAATTTATTTTTTTGAAAATCTATTTTTAGACTCATTATTTTTGTCAGTACTGGTAAGCATATAGGTATTACATATTTTTAGATTTTTCGTATGCTGGTGTGTAAGCATAACTCATTATTTTTCGCGACATCGCCATATAAAGGTAATAAGAAATGTAATAACAAAAGTAACTAGTTACCATTACCAAGTATGTAGTTACGTTACCACATATCTGGTATAGATTTTCTAAGATTTTTTTTTAAGACTGTGCCATTTATGTCTCAGCTCATTTCAATCGGTTTTTTTTTTTCATAATGATAAGTTTTTATTTATATTAATGAATTTCAACTAAAGTTTACAGCAATATTAAATGTGCATAATAAAGCTTTGGAAAAAAACAAAAACTTGTTTGTTGTTAATAGTATTTGCAATATAGTAGCATAAGAAATAATTCATGGTAAAATGTGCCATTTATATGTCCATATCTGTATGTGCAAAAGTGTTATTTTTTCACCTCCCCACGCACTTTCTGGTAGATTGGGCAAAAAAAAAATCATGGTGACTAAAGTGGTTAAAAACAAAGATTTATATGGTTAAACACAAATTTTGAAGTTAACCACTTAAATCACCATGGCGCGTCTTTGATACATCTAAAGTGTGTTTGAGAAATTGGTAGCCACTTCATTGCCTGTAGTTATGCCCATTATTCTGTAAAACCTTTACTTTAAGCGTTATAGCGCAAAGAATCTTTGAATTAATTTTAGTCCATTTTCAGGGCCAAAAGCCGCGGGTGACTGGCCTGTTTTAATGCGAGAGGATCAATTTTTGCGGGGATATTATTTTTTATGCCCAATCTACTGGAAAATGCGCGGGGAGGTGAAAAAAATAACACTTTTGCCAATTCCATATACTTCATGGCAAAGCTTTGCAGAATGAATTCCTTTTTGAATGAATTCACTAACAATCGAATTCAATTTTCTCTAGAATTGAATGAATTCCTTTTCTTAAGTAATTTACTGAATTCGTTCAACTGAACGCGTTCATCAAACAACAAATACAAAGAATTAATTCAATTGCAATAGTTCTTTTTATTAAATCAAATGAATTAGTTCACTGGTGAACGTGCTCAATTTTATAAATCGAGGTATAGCTTTTTCGTAAAATTACGAACAAAATACTGGGCTTTTAGATCTGTCCGAAAGTGTTTTTATTTAGAAAAAAAAGAACAAACAGCGCCTTAAAAAATAATAACTTTTAGTTTTAAAGGTGGATTCGTACTAATGGAATAATTTACGCTGCGAATTGCTTTCAAGAAAGGCAAAAAATAGAAAGTTTCAAGATTTTTAGCAATTCTTTGCAAGTTTTATAAGAAAATTTGCATATATAGCAACACAAAATGATTATTTACAAAAAACCGGTTATTCGAACCGGTTTTGAATTAAAAAAAAAACCGATAAACGGTTTTTTAAAAAGGCGGTGTTTAGAAGTATTCGAAAACCGATTTTTCAAATAGGTCGAATACTTAAGAACTCTATCGGCAATATCAAAAATAAAAATGTCAAAAAAATATATTTGTTTTATTTAAAAAAACACATCCTAAGTAAGGGAAATTTAAAAAATCAAGAATCATCTAATTTTAGGACGACGTTTCCTAACAAAATTACAAAAATTAAGGTAAACTAAATTGCGTTTCATTTATATAATCATATCTTGCAAATAAAAATTAATTTTCTTCTTTTTCAGAAAATATCGGGTGGCAAAAAATTAGAATCGACGAATGGCTGACAAACGCGGTAATTTATTTTGTTACAATAATAATATAAAATAATGTAAATGTTATATGTGTTTTTTTTAATGAAAAGTAAATAAAATCATACATTTATCATCTGGGTATTTTTCTAGAGATATCTTCTTTTTATCTTCCAGAAGACATAACGGCGATATTTGCACTACTTTTCTATATCTTCCAGATGATAATAAAGCAATATCGCATTTTTATCTTCCAGAAAAATTGCTTTCGTATTGCTGAGAAGTATTGCATTGGGGACACGTTCTCTACCAAATGGGGTATCTTCCGCAATACGATACAATATGTTGCCGCAATAACATTTCTCTTCCAGGCAATACTATTGGAAAATCGTATTCGTATTGCTATGTTTGCTGGGTATGAACCTACGTGTTGTGTGTGTGTAGTGTTTTGAAAATAAAAATAAAAAAGCTTTCAGATATGAAAACCAAACCACAAAATCGTTGCTTTATAACGTTCTCTCATTTACCATAAGTATTGAAGATTGTTTTAACAGAGTTTTCAATTGTTTTTATTTCTGTTATATGTAGATTATTTAAACAATGTCTGAAAATAAATAGTAAAATAGTTTGAATATAATGGGCAGGTTTACCAGATAAATCCGCTACCGCTACAATTGATATGTAGCGCTTTATGATTACCTTAATCTAATGAACGATGCTTCTTTTGTTTTAAAATAAAAATATTTGTAGATGTTTCATTGATTTTTTCGAAATTTTTTATTCCTTTATAATTATATTTGTATGTGTTTATTATTGTTTAAAAAAAATATACAAAAAAAAAACAAATGACAGCTGATGTATCATTAACTGCTCACAAGTAGCGTAAAATTTTAACGCTGCCAAAACAAGGTAGCGCTACCACAACATGTTGACTTAGCGGTAGCTAATCAAATCGTTCACCAGATTGTTGAGTAGCGGATTATCAACTAAAGACTTCTGTTTAATTTTATTTTCAATTAAAATAATTTCATATTTGTAGCTTGTTTTTAACGAAATAATATTGTGAAATAATATTTCCAACATTTGTATCATACCTGTGACTGATTTAAGCACAGTTTAGTTGCAAATAACAGTTTGGAAAATTTACTATTACTGTCACAATTGAATTAGCTACACCAACATGGAGTAGGATATTAAAAAATTCGTCATAGCCGAATTTTTATGTTCGTATGTAATGTTGTTTTTGTTGTTCTTTCGTCAGTAAATTTTTAACTTCTCAATGAAATTCATACAACTGTTATAAAGTTTTGAAAATTTTATTTTGTACATTTGAGTCAAATGTGTTTAGAAAATTTTCTGCAAAAGGTAGAGTTTAATATCCTGTCAACAAAAGACGCGTCTATTCTTCTTTGGGAAATATTTTTAAAAAAGAAAAAGTTTATATGTGTGTACTTGTGTTACATAAACGTCATCTTAAATTAGAACATTTCTGTATATGAAACCTATTGATTGTTGCGTTTAAACTTCAGTATGTACTCATGTGTATAGAATACTTGAACAAAAACAACAAACAGGCATTTTGTTTATAAAATGTCTGATAAAGATTTATGCGTTCAAATTGTTATGAGGTTATATTAAGTAATATTACATATTTAAAAACAACTAAAGCGATATAACTTCCTAAGGGTCCTTAGAATATTTTTCTTTAAAAACCCCTTGAAATCATGATGTATTGGGTGTTGATTCAAAAAATAAAAAAAAAAAAATGTTCCCGTAATTTTTTTATTTATTTTAAGATATTAAAGTTCTACTTTTATTTTACATTAAGCGCTTGAAATTGTAAATATACATATATTTATATCACAAATTTTATTAAAGAGATCGTTAATTGGGATCCCAGCGAGCAATTTCGGAGCACTCATAAATAAGATTCTTAAATTGCTCATAAAAATGATTCATTGTACAACTACCCAGGTAGAATTATTAGATAAAGTTGTCATTTGTGTCATAATTTTATTCCCTGCAACGTCAAATGAAAGAAAAAGAAAAAAATAAATCAAAAATAAATGCGTACTCCTACAATATTTTGACATTTGCTTATTTATATATATTAAAAAAAGAAAATTATTAAATATTCTTCAAAAAGACATACAAGTGAGGCATCAATTATGCGTATTGTGTTATAAAAGTCTCCTTGAAAGAGATGATTCACATGAAACAACTAAGGAATATTGTACTGTATTGGATTAGCATCAAGGATGATAAAGTTAGTACTATAGTACTTTTTGTGGTACTATTAGAACCTCCAAAGTACTATGGTACTCCTATGACTCATTTAGTACTACACTCAAAATAGTTTGTAGTTTAAATTAACTGAAAATGTTATTTAAAATAAATGAAAAATCACTTGAAAACCGGTCTACTGACTTTTTATTTAAATCAAAAGAACTTTTCATTTATTTTTAAATGTTAATAAATAAACTACAAAATCCTTGAAAAATAATGATTTTTCATTTATTTGGTTTTTTTAAATTTCAAAAAGTTAACTACAAAATCCGTAAAAATAAATGAAAATTAATTTATTTCGTTTATTTAACTGACCTAGAAATCGATATGGAATTCTTTTTTTAACAAAACATTTTAAATGAAAATATTAACTGTAACAGAAAATCCGTATTTATATGTAATTTATTTTTTAAATAAACGATAAAAACAATTAAAAAATATATTTCTTTGTATTTTAACCAGAGTTTCGAAAGACTGCTAATAGCAGTCGTAATTTAGTTAAATTTTCATATTTTGTAAGCAACGTGCTTAAAAAAAAGCAGTCGCTTTCATTTTATATTATGAACTTGCTTATTTCAGTCTAACTGTGTAAGTAAATTTCAAAACACACACAGTCATCATTTACATTTTTTAAGTTTTCAAACTAAGCGCAGCGTAACTGTGTGAGTTCAGCAACAAAACAAGTTGTGTTTCTTCTGCTTGCTGGGTTTTGAGTTACTGGTTAATGTGTTTTTACTTGACTGAGTAACGAAAAAAAAACTGCATAGTAGACTTCGAATAGCAGACTGGATAGTAGACTGGGGTCAGCAAACTATGTTGTTGGAACTTAAAGAGTTTTGTATATGCAAACAAAAGAAAAAAGAAACACTAGCAGCTTTAAAAAGAAAATACAATTAAACTTATCATATTTCCTATTTTATTTATTATTTTGTTAATTATATAATTTATATATTAATTAATTTCACACTTTATCGTAAATATGTATGTACGTATAATACTTTATTCTGATCAATTGTGGTACATAGTACATATGATTTGATTTTTTTAAATTGTCATTAATATGACACTAACTTACAACAATTGATTTTTTGGACAAATTACTACACCCAAAAAATACATGGTAGTTGATCATTATTTTTTCAATTGTGTCATATGTTGGCTGAATAGAAAAATTTGTTATTTTAACAAAGTTTATTCCTGTTTTTTAGCTTAAAATAAAATCTGTTAATTTTAAAACATTTTTTCTTAAATTTAAAAAATCTAAATTTAAGTAAACTTTATTTTTTTATTACTATTCTTTTGTTTTTGTTAATTAATTCATATATTAATTAATTTAACACTTTATCGTAAATATATACATTTCTGCATTGATTGGTACATATAATTTGCAGGTTTTTTTTAATTAATCCACTCTGATATATGTATGTAGGTATATGTAAAAAATATGTCGTTTAGGTAACACTACCTTACAACAATTAATTTTTTGGAGAAATTACTACACCTAAAAAAATACATAGTTGTTGATCACTATTCAGTTATGTCATATGTACTACATATTTTTTTCAAGGTCGGTTACCGTTATCGTTATAACACCTTTATCGATAAAATACCGTTTTAAATTGAATACCGTTATCAATACCTCTAAAAAAAATTGGAAATACCGTTATCGTTACCGATATCGTTATTTTTATAGGTAGTTCCCGGTATTTATTAATTTATGTAAAAAATGCCAGTTTTTGAAATTTTTTATTTTATAATCTTGAGTTTTTTATAAAAAAATTTATAGATAACAATTTTACTTATTAAAAGTACCAGCATTGAATTCATAGCTCATAATCTGTATTTTTAACAACTAAAATTAAAAATATGCTATATTGAATGAGGGGTATGTATTGTTGATCTTTTATTTGGTAAAGCACCGTAAGTTGTTTGAGTTTCACGTGAAAAAACTGTTATACTCCATATAAAAAAAATGATTTTTCACGACAATTAGTTTACGTGAAAATTGTGTAGAGTTTGTTTTCACGCAAATTTAATGTACAAGATTATTATTTATCTTTGGAAAATGTGACATTTTATGTTTATTTTGATTGTGTCTTTGTTATAAAATTAAAAAATTGTTCATTTGTTTAAATTAAATTGCAATTTGAGGCATTTAAATTTCGAGTGAAATTTTTCCACGTGAAAAACAACTTACGTTGCTTAAATGAATGTTTTTTTTTTTTAGTTTGACTCTAGATCATAAATTAATAGCACTTTCTGTTTAAATTCTTTTTCAAATTAAAGAAAGATGATACAATTTTCACAAGTAAATTACAAAGAATAAATTTTTTTAATACCGGTACGTTACCGAAACAGTCTTAAATGCCATTACCTTTACCGTTGCCGAAACAAACAAAATTTGATACCGTTACACTTAACGTTATTCGATTCGGTAAGCAAACTTGCTTTTTTGTTTGTCATCATGCTAACTCATGCATTTTCCCGATAAAATTTTATGGAATTTAATACCAGAAATGGGCCAAAATAAATTTTTATTTGCATTGCGACAAGAAATGATCATACGTGGGCTTTTTTAATTTGCATTGTATTTTAATTTGCATTCTCCATTTATTACAATTATTAGAAATACAAAATTTTGAATTAATAAATAAATTGGCAACATAATTAATTTTTTTAAATGGTTGTTGAATTTGTGGCAATTGCAATAAATTCAATTTTGATTCTGAGTTTAAAATATAATTTGTAACTTTTTATATTAAGGGTTTTTATATAAACTCGTAAATTCATTGTAAACCTTGTATAAATAAAAACAATATTTTTTATGTATGGAGTTTGACATTAAACTCATAAACATACCAGTTTTAAAATGTTTACGAGTAGAATACGAGTTTATATGAAAACCCCTATTTTGTTTGATTTGGGCAATTTTTTAAATCTATTTTCACAATATTTTTTTTGTTTATATTTACATCAGCTGTTTTACGAAAGTTTACCCGAAGAAAAAGTCTGGTTAAATTTTGGTAAAAAGAGACACACTAATACACTCTCATTAGCGCTCTCATTTACCCAATTTTCGAGTACGGGAACGCTTTTGGGTAAATTTCAATAACATTGGGAACGTACGGGAACGCACTTATTGTCATATGCTTTATGTGTCATCATTCTATAAGTGCCACCCTCCAAAAACGCCGGAAAATTGAATCCAAAATTTTAATTATTTTTTTGTTAATCTTTACAAAAATCTAAGGTCAAATACAGCTACTCCGAAATTTTAGAAGTACCCATATATTTAATGTTTTTTTTTTTTTTTTAAATTGCCTGTAGGTGATATTTATAGAATATTCGGTGTATATATTGTATAGGTTCTTCAACCAATATATCGATAAGCGTGTTCGTTTACTTACTACAAATTGCTACTTTTACTACAACAGGAAAAGTTCAATTCAAAAAATAAACAAAACTTTCCAATTGTAGTAAAATTAGTAAGAATTTCGAGTAAACGAACACACTGGATATCAAATGAAATGTCAACGTAAAATAAAAAATTGCCAAAATCAAACAAAATATAAAAAGTTACAAATTAAGTGGGTTATTTTGTAAAACGCAACGCCTTGTGTTGCGTTGATTTGTGTATAAATTGTTATTGTTACAAAAACAATTTGTATGGAAAACAACGCAACTCAAGGCTTTGCGTTTTACAAAATTACACCCTAAATTTTAAACACAAAATCAAAATTGAATTTATTGCAATTGCCAGAAATTCAACAACCATTTAAAAAAAATTAATTATGTTGCCAATCTATGAATTAAAAATTTTGCATTTCTAATACTTAATTGGAATAAATGGGGAATGCAAATTAAAATAAAATGCAAATTAAAAAAGCCCACGTACATATGATCACTTCTTGTCGCAATGCAAATGAAAATTTATTTTGGCCCATCTCTGGTACTAAATTTCATAAAATTTTATCGAGAAAATGCATTAATTCAAATTATATATGTATATACTCTACGGGTTAGTATTATGCCAAACAAAAAAAGATATGTAGTACATATGACATAATTGAATAGTGATCAACAACTATGTATTTTTTTAGGTGTAGTAATTTCTCCAAAAAATTAAATGTTGTAAGGTAGTGTTATCTAAACGACATATTTTTAACATATGTGACAGCGCATAGAGAAAGGGACCTAAGGGTAAAAAAATCAACTTTTTTTTGTGGACAACATCTGAGCATCGAATGAGACCGATCCCATGCTCTCTTGAACAAAACCGGTTTTTACCCTTAGGTCCCTTTCTATTTTGCGCGTCACATATACCTACATACATATATCAGAGTGGATTAATTAAAAAAAACCTGCAAATTATATGTACCAATTGAATCAATGCAGAAATGTATATATTTACGATAAAGTGTTAAATTAATTAATATATGAATTAATTAAGAAAAACAAAAGAATAGTAATAAATAAATAAAGTTTACTTAAATTTAGATTTTTTAAATTTAAGAAAAAATGTTTTAAAATTAACAGATTTTATTTTAAGCTAAAAAACAGGAATAAACTTTGTTAAAATAACAAATTTTTCTATTCAGCCAACATGTGACACAATTGAAAAAATAATGATCAACTACCACGTATTTTTTGGGTGTAGTAATTTGTCCAAAAAATCAATTGTTGTAAGTTAGTGTCATATTAATGACAATTTAAAAAAATCAAATCATATGTACTATGTACCACAATTGATCAGAATAAAGTATTATACGTACATACATATTTACGATAAAGTGTGAAATTAATTAATATATAAATTATATAATTAACAAAATAATAAATAAAATAGGAAATATGATAAGTTTAATTGTATTTTCTTTTTAAAGCTGCTAGTGTTTCTTTTTTCTTTTGTTTGCATATACAAAACTCTTTAAGTTCCAACAACATAGTTTGCTGACCCCAGTCTACTATCCAGTCTGCTATTCGAAGTCTACTATGCAGTTTTTTTTTCGTTACTCAGTCAAGTAAAAACACATTAACCAGTAACTCAAAACGCAGCAAGCAGAAGAAACACAACTTGTTTTGTTGCTGAACTCACACAGTTACGCTGCGCTTAGTTTGAAAACTTAAAAAATGTAAATGATGACTGTGTGTGTTTTGAAATTTACTTACACAGTTAGACTGAAATAAGCAAGTTAATGGTTGAATATGAAAGTGTGAACTATTTTAAGCACAGTCACCAGTTGAGGCAAATTTTTTTTAAACTTGTTATTAAACACTGATTTTAACTGTATAATCATTTAAAAATAAATGAACGGATAACTTTTTAAATAAACTACAGTTAGTTACTGTAATAATATTTTCAGTGTATTTACACATTTTTATATTTTTTTAATTTTCATACTAAATATTGTGTTTAAAATGAAGAAATTAACACTTAAAATAAAAAAGTGGTGAAAAACCCAAGTAAAATATTTTAAAATTTATGGAAACTTAATTCTGTGAAACAAATTATTAAAATATATACACAAAAATATCAAAAATAAGGCAAATTTAGTTTTTTTGAAAATTTCGTATTTTTTTTAAAAAATCCTTAATAATCGCAACTTTAAATTGTTGTGATAACCAAAAAGTTGCGTTCATCGAGGGTTATGTTAATTGAGGTGGTACATAATTTAATGGTTGAATAAATCAATCGAGCTAACTTAATTAAATCCCTTTAAAATAATTTTTGTTTTCAAACGAAAATGAATACGACTTTCAACTTCATTTAAATAAAAATCTGAATCAAACATCAGCACAAAGTTATTATATTCCATACCACATAATTCCTGGTATAATTCCATAGAAACAAGTTTAAACATGTTAAACTTGGAAGGGATCGCAGTTCCTTGCTTATGCTATCTATTACGTCTGATATTCTAGTTTCTGAATTGTAAATATGAGCCCTACAGTTTGCGAGATAAAGCCGAAAAGATGATCTTGATATATTCGGATTTTTATTTTTATTTTTTTTTAACTTTACATTGGTTCCAACCGATACTTCGGTTGTCATAACCATATTTCTGTTGTTCCAACTGCAATAGTGTTGTGGCAACCGAAATATAGTTGCGACAACCGAAAAAGGGTTGAAACAACCGAATTTTCGGTTGCAGCAACAGTAACAGTTTAGTCTAGAAAGCGAATAAATAGCAAAGAATAAAAAAACACGAAAAAGAAATAAAATATTCGTAATTTTTCGAAATTTTTCGAGTACAAAACGGTGTAGAAAAGAGCCGGGAGCCAAACTTGAGCCTGGGTCTTTGCCCGGAAGAATCACTACCTCATTAATAAATAAAATTATTTAGGTCCCGTGGAAGAAATCGTAAAAAAATGCTTTGATTTGGTTATACCATTAAATACCAAGGCATTCAAAATCAGATAGGTCCTCTTCAGGATCAAAAACGCGGACCGATTTTAACCATTTTCAATAGCGTTAGTAATCGATGCAGTACAAACTGATGTACCAAATTTCGTCAAATTATCTTTTGAAATGCGAACTACTTATAGTTTTATTATAAAGGTCGTCCATTTTATAAGGACAGACGAACCGACATCATTAACACCAACCAACACCAAACCATAGAGTTGTACAGAAAATATTGTATTTTTTTGGTACTATGGAGGTCGAAAAAGTACTATTTTTTAAGCACGTTGGTACTATTTTGAAAATCCTATTTATCATCCCTGATTAGCATGCATCACTCCATATGTATTTGCTCTTTATTTTCCTCACATTTTACAAATTGTACAATATTTTGGTAATTACACATATACTTTTTTTCAGTTTGAATAATTTTTTAATAAACTTCTTTAGTTTAAACTTTTTTAATAAAATTCAAAAATAATTAAATACGGATTTTTTTTGTTTTTTCTGCGTTTGTTTTGATTTGTTTATTTTTTTAACTTTGCAGGGCTATTTTAATTCAAAATTTGTTTTCTAATAATTTCACCTTTATATTGTTTTTGAAAACACTCTTTTTTTGGTAGAAAATATGAACCCTCAGAAAACTATCCAAAAAGTTGTCTCTACAATCTGAAAGGCTGTCTCAAAATGAGGGTTAATTTTTCGGACTCAAAGAAGATTCGAAAATTGTTTAAATTTATGAGGAAAATCTCGGATTTATACGTTCTTTTTTCTGAGTCATTTCTGAGTACAGAACGGACCACTTTCATTTGGAAAAAGTGGAAAAATTTGTATGTTTTTGGAGCTCAATTCTGAGTTATTAATGATCATCTTTGTTTGCTTGGATATCAACTAACTCATGATTGCATAGAATATGGTAACATATAAAAAAATATTCTTTTATTCAAGACTCTACACACAGAGAAAAAATATGCCATTTTCCAACTGAAAATCGGTTACATCTACTAACATAGGTTGCTGCAACTGAATATTGGTCATCACAACAAAATTCGGTTTATACAACTGAATTTTAGTTGCAATACCCAAAATATTTAGGAATCACATTCAATATGGTTTCACCAACCGAATTTATTGGTTGTAGCAACCAAAATACGCTTAGCAATTCGGTTGGCAATTTTTTTCCTGTGTGTAATACCCGGTTTGTACCCAAAGTTAACCTCTTAAAAGTCAGTGTTAGCGCTATCTCCAAAATCCCAATGATTTTATTTTTATGCTCAATCTGTCATCACCAAATATTTCAGATTATTTGCGATGAAACTTTTTCAGATTGTAACATTTGTAAAAACTTTAACGAAATATTTGACACTAAAGCTTTGCTCCAGAACATGCTCCCTTTTTGAAGCCTTTGGTTCTGAATTACATAGCTTACAAGTTGGCCGTGCGCAGTGCTCTGGAGCAAAATCTATTTGCATTTAAAAATTATAAGTTTCAAAGTTCTTGGTGGTTTCCATACCGAAAAGTATGTAAAACAATTTATTATTTACTTATAATTTTTATTCCTAATTATTTAAATTTAATATACACTGAAAATATTATTACAGTAACTGACTGTAGTTTATTTAAAAAGTTATCCGTACATTTGTTTTTAAATGATTATTCAGTTAAAATACAAAGAAATATATTTTTTAACTGTTTTTGTCGTTTATTTAAAAAATAAATTACCCAGCAAACTATTGGTAATGGCACCTCATTGCTGTCTGCATTACCAATAATGATATATTATTACCTTTTGCATTATTTTGTAATATAAAATAATGACTTCCTAATAACGGCCTATTGTAGTCATTGCTTTTAAATATAAAATAATGACTTACTCGCAATAGTTTAAATAAGTTCTTTTTACAAAGTTAAATTTTATACTTTTATATTTATTACATGTAAATATGTTTTGTGTTGAAATTTTTATGACGAGTACTAAAATTACACACTAGCAAAAACTTTAATTTCTCTGAATATATTTCCTGAAGTAAGAAGTCGAATAACCACTTATAATTCAACTTTTTGTAAGCATGTTTGTAACCACTTATTATTCAGAATCTCATAACTACTTACTTCTCATTTTTTCATAAGCGAGCGGGTAAGCGTGACTACTTATAAAAACGACGACGCCGAACAAAAATAATGAGTTTAGATGCCAAAAAATAAGTTGTGCGGAGCTATGAATTTCTATTATATAACCACTTATTTGGTAATGAAATATTTTGCTGGGTACATATAAATACGGATTTTCTGTTACAGTTAATATTTTTATTTAAAATGTTTTGTTAAAAAAAGAATTCCTTTTCGATTTCTAGGTCAGTTAAAAAAATTAAATAAACTAAATATCGTTTATTCTTACGGATTTTGTGGTTAATTTTTTGAAATTTAAAAAAACGAAATAAATGAAAAATCTTTATTTTTTAAGAATTTTGTAGTTTATTTATTAACATTTAAAAATAAATGAAAAGTTCTTTTGATTTAAATGAAAAGTCGGTAGACCGGTTTTCAAATGATTTTTCATTTATTTTAAATTACATTTTCAGTTAATTTAAACTACGAACTACTTTGAGTGTAGGATTTTTAATACAAATACAAATTGTCAAATAAACCATTTTTTAAGACTTGTATGTTTTATTCAAAATCTAAGGGTGCGTACAGAGTGGCCGCTTGTTGCCGAGCCGATCCGACTGACGCTTATTGAGAGAACTTGTTCATGCGAGAAACAAGTTTGGGTGTGCATAGTGGATGCGAGAATCAGCGCTGATATTTTATCTATTATTTGTGTTTTATGTATGTTTGAGTTTTAAAATTTTACTTATTAACGCATTTCTTCAATTATTCTTGAAATTTTTATTACATTTTTTTTTAAATTTTGTTTATAATTGTTATAATTTTATTTAATTTTTATTATTTATTTGAATTTTTATTTTTTTGTTTAATTTTTAGTTTATTAACATAACATAAACAATGTTTTCGGCGCTGGAATACGGTTTGGAACTGTTTTCTCGCATTCAATCAGCTTTGCGCTCTGACCAGATCGGCGCCCACTATGACCTGTTCGCGCTTATTTGTACTAATTTGTATAGTACCAGTTTTCTCGCATTGGTTCTCGCAATAAGCGTTAGTCGGCTCAGCTCGGCAACAAGCGGCCACTCTGTACGCACCCTAAGTGGAGTCACCAGGACTTGCGGCTGGTGTGCTTTGGTAACAGTTAGATTAGCTGCTTAGTCAAGCACTAAACATGTAGATTGAACTATATTTTAATATTTTTGATTAAAAGTGATTTCATAGAATACTAGTTTAAAGATTAAGGGTGATATGCATAATCACATTTAAAATTTATAAGTGACTTATAAAACAAATTTTCCATACAAAATTAATTTTATAAATGTGTTATAAGGTTTTAAAATTATTATGCATAGGCACTTAACTCTTTAACTGTCAGGTTAATCTTTAAACTGTCCAAAAATGCATGTGTAAATGAAGAATATTAAGAAGTTCGATTACCTTAAATCAAGTAAATTAGTTTCGCTGTCTAACCAAGCTATTCTCCCATTAACTTTGTATTTCGCCATTTAAAAGAATCAATTTTAAAAGTACTGAGAAAAACTCTACCCACCAATGATATTAAAAAACACAATCATAGAATGTGTGTCTGTGATTTTCGTTAAAAAAAAACTTTATTAAAGTGCTTTTTGGAAAGGAAAATTTAAACTGTGTGTGACATATACATACACATGACATGATGATTACTGGTAACATGACAACCACACATTCTGCTATTAAAAAAAATTTTTTAAGTTTATTTCTTGTGTTTAATCTGCCACTTTTTTCTATTGCCAAAATTTTCAATTAAAAAACAAAGGATATTGTTCTGCTTTTTCATTACAACATACGTATTACATACTTAAGTGAAAATATGGAATATAAGAACAAAACATACATGCCAAACTGGTGTTTTAAGTGATTAAAAAGTCGTTTAATGTTCATAAACCAAGCATAAAAATTGTCTCATTTTATAACTTAATATTATAAAAGCTTAAACGCGTACAAGACACATACTATCAATGATAACAAATCAGTGGTTTTCACTTTAGATGTAACGTTTTCTAAGAGCAAAAGTCAAAAATATTCGTTTTTGTCTACACACAAAAATATATTGCCTATTTATAAAGTATTAAAATTCAAAACAACATTGCATGGCTGATGGTAACAACTGAAAACAAAATACGAAAATACACAAAATTTAGGGCGAAAATTTAAAAATTTGTAAATTGTTATCTTTCATATAAAAATTGTTTAAAAATAAAAATTCAAAGTTACAAAAAAAAGACTAATTTTTTTGGATTCCCAGCAAACAAAGATGATCATTAATGACTCAGAAATGAGCTCCAAAAACATAAAAATTTTTACACTTTTTCCTATGAAAGTGGTTCGTCCAAAAGAGCCCCCTGTGTACTCAGAAATGACTCAGAAAAAAGAACGTATAAAATCGAAATTTTCTTCATAAATTTAAATAATTTTGGAATCTTCTTTGAGTCCGAAAAATGAACCCTCGTTTTGAGACAGCTTTTTAGATTGTAGTGACAACTTTTTTGATTGTTTTCTGAGGGTTCGTATTTGCTACCAAAAAAAGAGTGTTTTCAAAAAATCAATAATCATTTCTATGAGCCATTTAAAAATCTTATTTATGAGCGCTCCGAAATTGCTGGCTGGGTTTACAAATTTCTTTGTTGGTGTCTTCTAAAAAAGTTTTTTTTGTATTTACAAATTTGGTATGAGAAGGGTGTTTAACCCTCTAACCGGCAAGCCCGCCTCCAGGCGGGGTATATTAAATTGACCAGAAATGCGCCAAAGGGGTATTTTATAATAAGAAATTATGCTTTTTCAACAGAAAACAAAATTTGTAAAATTTTTTGTGAAGAATTTTTTTGTATACAATGCACGGTTTGGAAACGAGAAAGTGTCAAAGATAAAATTTCGTAAAATTTAAAAAATTAAATATTTTAAAACAACCAAAAGTTTCAAAAATCTTAAAAACATATTTAAATTGACTAAAACAATTGATAGTGACCATGAAGTAAGACTGGAGCTTAAGCTATTCAAAAAGTTTCTTACTTTTGTCCAAGGACGCACAGGATTCCATAAGGATACCTTTAAAGGACATCGCCTTAACTTCAAAACGAATGGACGGATTTTTCTGAAATTTGGTAAAGAGAATATATTTGGTATAGGTAGCAAAGCTTATAAGTTTGAATAATATATATTGAAGTTTTGGTGAGTTTTCGCTCAATTTCGCATTTTTCGAAAAACGAAAATCGCTGCAACTTCTTAAGTAACAGCACAAAAAATGTAATTTTTTTATTGTAATTACATCTTGGTAAGAGAAATAATTTGTGCCTAAACCTAGCAATTTTTATGCGCTAGTTTTCGAGATTCACCCTTAAAGTATTTTGGCCCATATCGCCTAAAGTAGGCAACGAAAAAAAATTTTGTAGAAGAACTTATTGTTTATTTTTCGTGAAAAACACATGGTATAAATTTCATTGCAAAAAAGCTTAGGCCGGTTAGAGGGTTAAAAATTTAATTAGAATTTTGCAAATTCTTTCTGTGTATGTATGTATATTTAGTAGGGCATTCAATATATTAATCGTTATTATTATATTTAGAGCAAGGAATTCTATGCGAATGCATGTTTTTTCTCGATAGTCAAAAACAAATATAGACTAAATATTTATCCGACTCATCAAATTTAAAATAAAATGGCATCGATTTGTAGTTGCCTATTTTTGCATATTTAGACAAAAATGTATGTTTTTACATATTTTGACATCAAATGCATATTTTGTGTTTTCTAATGCATATTCGTGCAGATTTTTCATTGTTGGGAGCATTTTATAATTTGTAAAAATATAAAAAATTGATACGTTTTCGTATTTTATTCAATCAAAATATTTATTTTTTTCACGTGCAATATTATTGATAAATTTTTCAAAAATCAACCAATCAGAACAGTTTATTTTTAAATACTTTGTTCTGATTGGTTGATTTTAAAAATATTGATCAATAATATTGAACGTGTATGTCTGCCTTAAAAACCTTATTGACCTATGGAAAAGCTTGCAGTTCTGTGTCTATTTGCAAAATAACTAACTTACATATATTTTAAGGTGCATTGTTTTTGGAAAAATAATAGTTTTTAGTGCATATTTGTTATGTTTTTAATGGCAATTTTTCTTATTCAGCCGCAGTTTTTTGGCGCATATTTTCGATTTTTAAGTGCATGAAATTCCTTGCCCTAATTATATTATTAAGCACATTCATATTGGAGTCGAAAACTCGTTAAATGAGTTTTCGAACGACTCTGAAACTATACCCATTCATACTGACCTTTTCTTGACATTTATTGCCTTTTCAAAATTTCACACGCAAATTTAACCACTATATTTTAGAAAATATCATTGGTTTTCAATTTTTACTTGATGTACACACAATTTCAGTAAACTACAATTATTATTTTTTAAACATTTGAATATTTATTTTTATATTTTGACATATATTTTTAATTTTCTATCTTCCGTTTTTGTACACAGTTGCAAAAAATTGTACTTTTAAGTTTTGGATCGTATTTTCATTCAAAACTCATTGGTAGAATTCTGCAGTTTAAACTGATTCCGGCGACCACACAGTACGAATGATGTATTATGGAAATCATTAGGGGACGACTTTTTAAATTTTCTATAATTGTTGATTTTTGCTTTGAAAAATGTTGACAACACTACAATCAAAGTTAATTTTAAGATCTAACCTACTGCTGTGTAGAACAAGTAATATTAAAAAGCAACAAAAAATCTCTGTATGTTTAAAATGAAAAACAAAGCTTAAGCTGTAAATGATAAAAAATAAAATTTAATAAGGTTTACGTGTCGCGCTCAACGGATAATGAGCAAACAATGTTATGAATTTATAATTTATTTATATGCGAACGTACATTAACACACATGGTTGGTTAAACGATGTTTGTTTTCTGTATTTTCTTTTCTTTTATGATTGCAACCAGTAGTTGTCTGATCCAGCAACACACATACTTACACGTTCCCATGTGGGTTATCTGTTATTGAGTTGATTTTTAAACATCATTTTCCCATTTTTTGTTAGTGATTTACGCACAGAAAACAGATTCGTAGTTCCAACCGAATTTTTGGCCAACCGAATTTTTGTAGTTCCATTTACAATCACTATTATTTATTTTTAATACCGTTGTAATTGCCGAAATTTATTTACAATTTTTGAATTTTTGTTGTGTTATTAGATTTCTTTAATGTTTGTGGATTATAAATTCTATAAATAGAATAACAAGTTCCACAAAATTTATTTAAAAATTAAAATTTTTTATTGCTAGCTGGGAGAGAACCGGCGACCTTGCGTTTGTCAGCCCATTGCTTTTCCTCTAGGCTAAACTCGATATAAATTTTTTTTCTCAAATTTCAAGTTTGAATTCCTTCAGGTTGCAAATTTGAATATTTTGTTTTTGAATAAAATTATATTAAGAACAGAAAATCAATTGTGTCTTTTAATTTGAATCGATAAAAAAATTAATAAAAAAAAATACAATGCCTTGGTTGAGGTACGAACTAATACCTCTAAGGCTATAAGGCTGTGTCCCTATCTCCTGCGCCACAGATACTTATATTTAGTTGTTGTCTAGCTTCGAATTTAAATATGCATATGTACGCAATGAAAAAATATGATACATTCCACAAATTTATTATGATAAATAAAATTTTTGTTCCTAGTTTCAATATATTATCATAATTACCAAAATAATGGAAATTAATGGTTAAAGCTACTAAAGTTGAAAAAAAAAACATTTTAAATTGATTGGAAAAACTAATACTTTGGACAGAGTGATCGAAACACAATTGATACTAGATTTTTGCTGCCGATATTTTATTCAAATGACTAAATCTTCGATAAATTGGTGGTTGTTGGTATTGAAGGTAATGTATGTAGAAGTTAGTATTTCTTCAATATTGGTTAGAAAAGCTAATATTTCGAATAACGTGACAGTATTTTGGTTCATCATATGTATTTTCTGTTCACAAATAAATTTAACTTTCCTGATGATGAATTTTAAATTACTGCAATTAAAATTATTGAATAACGAAAAAATTTCGTTGGTTTCGATAGAATTCCAACCAATTTATTTTCTGTGTGTATAATCGTATACAAAGGGTATTTTTGTTAAGCCCGATAGAACTAACGAAAGGGTTAACTGTCAAACGAACTGTCATACTGCGCTCATTTTTCCGCATTTATGATCAGTATCCTCATGAATAGATTGACGCTTGAACAACGCTACCAAATTATCCAGATTTACTTTGAAAATCAGTCATCAATTCGCGCAACTTATAGAGGCAAAATTGTGTGCAGCGATGAGGCTCA
This sequence comes from Leucophora obtusa, assembly GCA_949987735.1. Classification (NCBI taxonomy): domain Eukaryota; kingdom Metazoa; phylum Arthropoda; class Insecta; order Diptera; family Anthomyiidae; genus Leucophora; species Leucophora obtusa. The sequence continues at coordinate 99,514,797 of OX465297.1, read as the reverse complement.
TTTTTGGCTTAACGGGTTTGTTAATAAACAAAATTGTCGCATATGAAGTGAAACCAATCCACAGCAGACCCTACAAACTCCATCACATCCAGAAAAATGCACTTTTGCTCATTGGACCTTGTTTCTTCAAAAATGAAAAATGAAGCCGGAGCTGTTAGTGCCATGTATTGATTTTTGGAATAAAATCTTTTTTTCGATTTCAAGTTAAGTTTTTGTGTTATTTTTTACAATTTAAAGCTCTATCGGGCTTAAAAAACCACCCTATGTAATCCTAAGTCTATACTCTTCTTTGTTTGTATTTTGTTCGAATGCGAGCCATATCTAAAATTAATTGAAAAAAATGTCACAATTAAATTTTACTTTATCGTCATAATATTGTATTTTATTGCCACATAAGTCTTTAAAAAATTAGACCGTACCACCTTACAGGAAAAAAAAAAGTGCGCGGTACACCTTCAAATATAAAGTATTTTTGCAAGGCGATTCCAAAAAAAAAAATTTTATTTTTTGCTGAACGTAGGGATCGCGTTTTTTAATTTTTTAGTGATATATCGAATTTTTTGCCTAGAGGAGACCAGTATTTTGCTATAAAGGAAAAATCCAATGAAAAAAAATTTAAAAAGGCGACCCCTATGTTGGGCAACCAAAAAAAAAATATTTCTGCTGGATTTATTGAAAAACTTCCTTAGCAAAAGTTTAATGATTTTTTGCGAGCTTTAATTTTCTGATATTAGTGTGGTTGTATCAACTGAGATCTGGTAGGTAAATACTAGACTGGATACTTAAGGACAATAGTCCTTAGAGCAAAAGATTGGTCCCCTCGAGAGATAAACATCGGAGTATCATACTTTAAGATTCGACTGTAAATGCCAAAAATATAACGAAAAATGTAAAATCGCGACCCCTACGTTCGGAAAAAAAAAATTTATTTTGAAACCTTCTTGCAAAAATATTTTAGATTGGACAGTGTATGGCGAACTTTTTCTTCAGGTACGGTCTAATGAACATAGTTACTGTATTAAAGCCTGCTAAATTATTTACAAATAAACTGAGTTTACTTCTTACCCATAGTTATGAATGTCAAATATATACACACAGAGAAAAAAATATGCCATTTTCCAACTGAAATTCGGTTACATCTACTAAAATAGGTTGGTGCAACTAAATATTGGTTATCACAACAAAATTCGGTTTATACAACTGAATTTTAGTTGAAATACCCAAAATATTTAGGAATCACATTCCAATATGGTTTCACCAACCGAATTTATTGGTTGTAGCAACCAAAATAGGCTTAGCAATTCAGTTGGCAATTTTTTGTTCTGTGTGTATGAATGTCAAATACATATGAATATAAGTAATATCCTTAACGTTGTCCGTAAATTTCTGAGCTAAAATAGTCACATACCAATTCGTAAGCAGGACATTTTTATTCTAATTTTGTTACCTTATTTCGTATTTAGACTGGACAAAAACTAGTAGTTTTTGACCATTTTTTTTTTTAGTTTTTAAGGCGAAACTATAAAATTAATTTAGTTTTTCAATACAATTTTCATACAAATCGAAATCCAGATTCTACCTGGTTTTTACAAAAACCATGTAAAAATATTTGCAATATGCATTTTCATACATCCGGTATCATTTATTATTAATATTCGATATAGCCTATTGCAAAGAATATAGATGTCACAGATTACCCAGATAGGTAACCAACGAAGTATGTCAAACAAGTCATCTCGAACTGTGTTATTATTTTGACCTATAAATATCATTTTACCGTTGCAGTGATTTGCAAATCGAGACAAAAAAAGGACCTAAATAAACAACGAGTGTGAGAGATCAGCTATAAGGTTTTTATTACAATATGACAAAAAAAAATTGTAAACATTAAAAAACTCGAAGAGTAAATTTAAGGAACAATTTTTTATATTTTGTTTTATATTTCTTGTTTTTTATATATATTTTCCGCATTTCGTATATTCTTTTTTAATAATTTGGGTGAATATTTTTTTTTCAGATATATTTGGAAGTATTTGATCAGAGACTATTAATTATAGAGATAGGAAGTCAAAAACTACACTACTCATTGGCATAGGGCGCTAAAATTTAGTATTACCTACAACAACTATTTAGTATTAGTTTAGTAACAGTTGAGCTTATATTTAAAAACTCAAAAACTACTCAAAATAAGGAAAAAAACAAGCGCGGAATTCATTCAAATAATAAAATTTGAGATATCCGTTTGTTTTTTTGCTTTGTTGTTTGTTATTATTTAAAATTAAAAAAAGAAGAAAATTGCTAATTTTTTGAACAAAGTGCCATCTAGTGATAACGATATTTTTTTGGTGATGCCATACTCCTGTATTTGGTGTTGTTGACGGAAAGGATAAGCCCGATGACGCCAGCTATAAAGATACAGCTCGAAGTACTCACAATATAACTACAAATATGGGGGTGCTAAAGGTCGTGCAGATTAATTTGCAGCATTCTCGTAGTGCTACAGACAACCTGCGGGTCCTTCTAGCCGAGGAGGATCTCGACGTAGGCATAGTTCAGAAAACCCTGGGTCCATGATTTTCTAGTGGAAGGGTTTCAAGTCGCCCCGTACAACATACTTTACATTGGAGGCAAAGGTCAGCCTAGATACTGTTTTATAGCTAAAAGGAACATAAAGATTTTTCTAACTACGATAGATGAGAGAGGTGAGTTTTTTCTTGATTTTATTAACTACACTGAAAATATTATTACAGTAACTGACTGTAGTTTATTTAAAACGTTATCCATACGTTTATTTTTAAATAATTATTCAGTTAAATTGAAAATAAATATATTTTTCAACAGTTTTTGAGTCATATGCAGAATCACTTTTTAAATTTGTAAATGGCTTATAAAATAAATTTTTTATACAAAATTCATTTTATAAACGTGTTATAAGGTTTTAAAATTATTACGCATAAGAACTTGTGTCTTTTGTTTAAAAAACAAATTACACACAAATACGGATTTTTTGTTACAGTTAATATTTTCAATTAGAAATTTATTAATTTAGTTCGAGGCAAATTTCCTTATTATGAATTAACATAATAAGAACTTTTTTCAAAAACTGCTATTTTTCTTCATCAGGATACTCTCCTGACAAATACTTCACAGAGTTTTTGCTTTAAAAACTTCTACACTTTTAGGAATGAAAAGACCATCGTTTCGGAGATTTTTCAGGTCCCCTTCATCAGTTTTCTCTAGCAATAGGGCAGTGCAATTTGAAGCATCAAAATCTCATATTAAATGTAGTCTGCTACATCAACAAAATGGGAATGGAGCAAACAATAAAATATGTTTTCGAAGTCTTCTGCAAAGCATAGCAAACAATAGAAATATTATGAAAGTTTTTTGTAAATATTTTCATTTAAACGGATTTGTTACGTTTTAGATTTCTAGGCCAGTTAAAAAAACGAAATAAACTAAATATCATTTATTCTTACGGATATTGTTTTTAATTTTTATAAATGAAAAATCATTACTTTTTTAAGGATTTTATAGTTAATTTTTTTTTTTTTTTTTTGTTTTTTTAAAGGAAATTCTTCCTATTAATTAACGTGTTGCTTCCTTTGGAAAGGGGATAGAGTGCTATGGGGTTAAGTGCTATGGGAACACCGAAGGAGGACGCTGCGATATGTATGAGGGATAGAAAAAACTCATACATATTATTTTTCATAAATTGATGTTGCCTTGGTTGGGGCTCGAACCCGCAACCTCACGTGTAACAGTCCAACGCGCTAACCATTACACCACAGCGCCATTTAAAAGTAAATAAAATTTTCTTTCGATTTAAATGAAAAGTTAGTAGACCGGTTTTCAAGTGATTTTTCATTTATTTTCAATTACATTTTCAGTTAATTTAAACTACAAACTATTTTGAGTGTAGAATAACCTTACTATATATGTGTATTTCTAGTACTAACCCTACTTTTATTTTTCCGGGTTCCGATAATTCTAGAGGTTCTGGGCGTTACACTAATTTTAGGTAACTCTTCGGTGCAGGTTGAAAAGTTGAGAGCACACAAAAAAGTAAAAACCAGGTATAATTATGAAATTGTTCCAGACAATTACTATTTTCTCTGTTTTTGCACCTACCACGCAAATGATACTATCAATTACTAAAAATTGTGTACGATTAATTGAACCAATTAAAGAATTCAGAGATTTAATTGATTCAATTAAATATTTATTTAAAATCAATTTTATTTTAAACAAATCTTTAGTTAGATGATTTAAACAAATATTTTTTTGTGTGAGTATCTGATAGGAGATCCTTTTCGGATCATAATTGGATACACTTCCACGTCATCCTGTATGTTCTGGGAGAGATATGCTTCAGAAAACCTGGGAGAACCTCGGTTGGCCTTCGTTAAACCGGATTCTTCAGGGGAAGTTTTTATGAAATCCCCGAGGGTTGGTAGAAATATCGACAGACTCGAGCACTCGGTGAATACCGTTGAGATGACCCTGGACGTGGATTTCAAGGTTTCTTGCCCTCAGACACGCACAAAGGAATGTTCCCTCGGAACATTTCGGAGCTTGTTTGAGGTTATAAAATTTTGCAATGTGCCTGCGTGCTTGAATTTGTTTTGGTTATCAATATAAAATTGCGGCCCTATGTTCCACTGGGAATTAAAGGATTAAATATATATCAATATAAAATTATTGAGCGTATATATGTAAGTAGTTAAAATATGTATATTCTGCAATTAAAAACAATTTTTAGCTACAAATTCTCATTTTTTTTTTCACAATACCTACTACAACAGGGCTGGCAAAACTATGACACGCGTGTCAGTATTGGCACGCGAGTGAATTTTAGGTGGCACGCGACGTTTTGTTAGATATTTTTAAAAAATTTAAACTATTAGAAGACCAGAAAAAAATTCAATTAAATGTTAAATTTCACTGCAAAAATGTGTGATTTAACTCGATAATGGTGAAATTTTTCTTAGCGCTTGTAAATTGTCTTTTAAAATGACTAAAACTCTGTATTGCCATAATTTTTTGTTTAAAGAAATATAGTTAATACAGAACTCGCAAATTCGATTATCATAAAATTCTGGGAAAATTTCTAAAATTCTAGATTGAAAGAAGTTTAAATGTTTTGATGAGAAAATGCCTCATAATCGGAGAAATAAAGTACCAAAAAAATTGCACAAAAATGGAAAACAACTTGTAATAAAATTGGATCGAAAAAATTAAGTTTTTTTTAAGGTGCTACGAAATAACCCTCAATGAAATAAAGGCTGAAAATAAGTTTCATAATGAAATAACTCCTTTGTTGGAATTTTAAAGTTGGATTTGATCGTGTTTCGCAGAGCCATTTCATCTGAAATAGAAATTTCTCTGTTCAAATCCATAATATTCACCTTTTATTCCAATGACAGCATTCTTTTTGCCTGAAGCACATTTTTCAACTAGTTTCTTGCATACTTAAATAAATAATGGCGCCCAATAATTTAACTTTTTTTTAACAAAATGAAATAACCCCCATAAAAATGAAAAGGCAATAATTTTCAAACTGTTTTAATTTTATTTCATTGGGGATTTTTTCATAATGAAGTAAATTCAATATTTAAAGATTAAATAAACCTCCAAAAATTAAATTACCGTCAAATATTTTTACTTCATTTTTTGGATGTTATTTAAATTTTCCCTTTGGGGGTTATTTCATGGGGGTTATCCATAGCGCGGATAAATATGTACATCTGCGATATTTTTAGGAGAAATTTACCAAAATTTCAAAATTTTTAAAAAAGGACTTTTAAAAGACAACTAAAATTAAGGTAGTACGCGAGAAATTTTTAGAAAAAAAAATTTGTCCGTTTCTGGCACGCAGCGTAAAAAGTCTTACCACCCCTGTACTACATCATACTACTTTCGCGTTAGCAAAGTTTTACCGAAGCCGAAACTAACTGAAACATTAGGGGGTTTCATAAAAACTTTCCTGTCAACCATTGGTTCTAGGAAAGTTATTTTCATAAGTTTTTTTTCTATATTTGTTATAAAATAAATTGTAAATTCCATTTGGAAATTGTCATATTTCATCTTAAAACCGAACAAAAATAACACTCATTGGAACAATCTTCAAATCAACTAAAATCTACGATAAAATATTTTTTATTATTTTTTTTTGTCGAGCTTTTGTTGCATTTTTAAATTTTTTATCACATTTTCGGCCCTTAGAGCAAAACACTGGTTCCCTTGACACAAAACCATCTATACACACAAAAAAATGCACGAGAAAAAAATTTAACAAACTCGTTTGTTTGAAATAAGAGTTAAAAACAACAACGCTTCGTATTTAATTCAAATATTATGTTCATCAGTATTGCAATTTTTAAAAATAACGCTCAACAAGATGCATTTGATAAACAAATAATTGAATAAATTTTAATTTTCAATAAACATAATACTTGAAACAAAGTAAAAATTACATTTTTTAAATTTTGGCCGTTATTTAAATTTTTTGTCAAGGCATGCTATTTTTGTTTTATTTTTGTTAATGTGTTTATTACCTTTGAAGTTTTATATTTTAGTTGCTCTTTGAACTTTGATGCGGTTTCACGTATTATGTGTGATCCGCCAAAGTTTAATGAAATTATAAATTTGTTCAATAATATGATGAAGGTATAACTTATAAAATTGCATGTTTTTAATTAAAAAGTAATATGTGGGATTCTTTTGGCCCCTCTGAATTTTTGAATTTATATTTTTTTATTTTTCGATAAACAAATTTAAATTAAATTTTATGTGTTGTTTATTAAAACTTTTTATTAAATCAACACTTAATTTCGTTAAAAAATGAAAACGAATTCAATAATTGTGTTTTATCAAAACTACAACTTTCTTTATTGACAGAAAAATAAAACAATTTCAACGACGTGCTTACAATTTTCATTATCAATTCTGCAAAAATCGTCATCACAGGAAATTCAATAATTTTTTATTGAATCTGCGATTTTCGTATGCAAATATGAAAATTATTTTTTTGTGTGTATATCACACTTTAAGATCCGATTGTAAATGACAAAGGTATAACGAAATATTGAAAAAGGCGACAACTACTTTCGGCCAGTTCAGCTCATATCTGGTCATCAAAATCACCCAGTTTTCCAGATAACTTTAGATATGAACCATATACTTAATAAAAAAAAAAATTTGCAAAAATGTATTTTGATTTAAAAAACTAATGTTTTTAAGAAATTGAAGGAAGTTAAAGTAGCCTAAAATTACGCTTTATATTTTTCAGATTTTTTAAATAAAAATTGAGAATGTTTGGAAACCAATCACTCTAAGGGCAGTGATTATGCAGAGAATTTTTTAAAAAACGTGTGATTAATGTTCTCATAAACTTTGTTTTTAATTTTCTCAAAAACTTTTTAAGTGAGTTAGCTAATATTCTTTCTGAAAAGTTCATAAATCTATCGAATTTTTTTTATTAAAGATATTAAAATCAATTTACAGACAGAATATTTATAAATAACAAAAAAACTAAAGAATTAGAAATTTTATATTTTTTGTTTAATTCTCCATATTTTTATTATGGAACGTATTCTTGAATTAAGTTTCGTAAAAGTTAACCCATTAGTGCATAATGTACTTTTTAAAGACCGGTATATGTTAGCCGTTCGCAATGATTTTTTTTTAATATAAATTTAAACAAAGCATATTTTAATATTTATTATTTCGCAGTGATATTCAGTATTCTAGAGTTCGCTAGGTCACGTAATTTTTGCTTGCAACATTTTGCGATATCGGTGATCAAAGCAAAAATAACGAAAATATTTTGGTTAACTTATTTAACCCTCTAATGCCCAAGACCGGTCTTCAGATTTTAAATAGTTTTAGGCTAAATAACAATATATTATTAAACAAGTTCTATTATATCCATATAAAACTTAACTACCTAAGTTTTTGCCTTCAAACTTTTTTTTTTTTGTATAATGAACGATTTTAAAGCGAGAAGCATGTAAAGAGAAAATTTAGAAAATTCGAAAAAATTAACTTTCTAAAATAGAAAAATTGGCAAAAATTCATTTACGATCTGGCGTACTTTATCGATAATAACAAAGCTAGTTCAGAGCCTCTAATTGTAGAATCAGTTAAAAAAAATTCTCCAGGACTCACAGGATAACGCCAGGATACGTTTTACAAATATCTCTCTAACTCAAAACTAGCTAACAGATTTTCTTGAAATTGAATACAGATTATATAAAGAATTAAATAATTAGGTAGTAGCAAGCAGAACTAATTTTGTCAAAATTTATTGATGTTTAGTGCCAAATTTCGTAATTTTCAAAAAGCGAAAATCGTCATAACTTTTGAAATAACAATTGATCAACAATTTTCGGTAATTCGAAATTTTATTTTATTGATAGTGTTATTTACAGCAAAAACCGAAAATATTTGACTACTGGGTTTCAAGATACGTCTTCAACCTTTGTTGTGCTATATCGCCTAAATAAAGCGATAAACTAAAATTTTAATACTTATTCCATAGTAGATTTTCAATGCCAAATATATGGTTTAAATATTATTGTAATCAGAATAAAGAGCATTAGAGGGTTAACTAATAATAGGTTAATTCCATAATTTTTTTTAAACAAGTTATTCATTTAAACTAACCTAAGAACCACTGGTTTCATATATGCAAAAAATAGGCTTCTGTATTTTATAGTAAATAAATTTCAAAATAGAGAAACTTATTTTTTGCATTTGCGAAAGAAATCAAGTTGGTTTTTTTTAAATACATCCTCCTACTTCCCTTATCCTGATCATGACAAAAGGAAGTATCACGTCTTTAATCATTAAACTGTTTTTTTTTTTGTTAAGAACAAAAACATTTTCATCAATTCAACACAAAATCACGTTTGCTATAAGTAAGAAAAATATGTGTTTAAGTTATTTAATTATCATAAAAACTGTCCCCTCCATTAAGTCACCACCTAAACAATCAAATGATTTACTATTAACAACATTGAAACAAAAGCAACAAGAAAGAGTCGTAAAAAATATACAACCATAAAGTATTATACCACATGCATATATATTGACTTACAAGGAAGATCTGCGGTGTGGTTCACTCTGATTTGGATGAAACTGAAATTTGTTGTAGCGCATAGAAAATTATTGAATATGTACACAGATAAAAATATCACGAAGTTTTAAGTGACACAAAAACCACTGTGCAACAAAATAAAATTTTGCCCAAAACAACAAGGTTCTGGCAACTGATTATGACAGAAGGTAGTAAAAAAATATACCTGTATCGGCATTTTAAAAGTTGACGTCTCACCCTATGTTTTAGGGGGTTTAAATTTCCCCCTTTTGCAGATGTTTATTGTGAATCGGCTTAGGAAACCACACACAGAGAAAAAATATGCCATTTTCCAACTGAAATTCGGTTACATCTACTAAAATAGGTTGGTGCAACTGAATATTGGTTATCAGAACAAAATTCGGTTTATACAACTGAATTTTAGTTGCAATACCCAAAATATTTAGGAATCACATTCCAATATGGTTTCACCAACCGAATTTATTGGTTGTAGCAACCAAAATAGGCTTAGCAATTCGGTTGGCAATTTTTTTTCCTGTGTGCATGAGAATCTTCCATTTTAGGTATAAGATATGTAAAACACTTCACTCTCAAAAGAGTTCCGTTGTGACAACCGAATTTTTTCCAACCGAATTGTCTCGGTTGCTGCAACCTCGTATTTCGGTTGCCCCAACCGAATTCAGTTGTGGCAACCGATAATTCTGTTGTCGCAACCGAATTGAAATCGAATTCGGTTGCCACAACTGAATTCGGTTGCTGCAACCGAATTACGAAGTTGCGGCAACCGAATCAATTCGGTTGTCAAAAAATTCCGGAATTGTTCTGAGAGTGTACACCTACAAAAAAATGTTGTTGTCCCAACCGAATTTGTATCCAACCGAATCGTTCGGTTGCTGAAATAGAGTTGAATCAAACGAATTTACAGTTGCAGTAACCGAGCGATTCGGTTGGAACCAAATTCGGTTGGGGCAACAATTTTTTTTGTAGGTGTACGAGGAACATTTTTGTGGAACATTTTAACCCTCTAACCCTTCAATTAATGGGTATTTTGGCCATAATTTAAAAAGGTACAAAAAAGACCCATAATGTGAATAGTTAGAGAGTTAAAATATTCCGCGAAAATATTTGTCATGAAATTCGACTATAAGTCTCTGAAAATACCAAAATTGAAAATTTAATTTCAATGCCAGGAATGTGGGCGCTGTGGTGTAATGGTTTGCGCGTTGGACTGTTACACGTGAGGTTGCAGGTTCGAGCCCCAACCAAAGCAACATCAATTTATGAAAAATAGTAATATGTATGAGTTTTTTCTATCTCTCTACATATCGCAGCGTCCTCCTTCGGTGTTCCCATAGCACTTAACCCCACCGAAGTAAAATAATATAACAGGGCTATGAACTAAAAAGCTTCAAGAAAGTTCGCCAACTCACCATCAGATGGCGCGTAACAACTGTTCTAAAAATTCTTCATCTCGCGCAATTACAGTGTTGCCATATTTGAAGCCCTTCATCTTTCACCATCTTTCACTTCTTCTCTATCCCCTTTCCAAAGGAAGCAACTCGTTAATTAATAGGAAGAATTTCCTGAGTGTTGCTTCTCTTTAAAAAAAAAAAAAACAAAAAAAAAAAAAGTCAAGCTTAAAACTAACCCCCCTAAAATCCAGGTTTATGAGACATTTGAGCGCCAATTCTGAATAAGTACGAAATTAAGCCTATTTAATTAAGCCATATTTAAACTGCATATTGGAATTGAAAATCTACTATGGAAAAAATTTTAAATTTATCGCGATATAAAGCAATAAAGGTTAAAGACGAATCAAGAAATCCAATAGTCAAAAAATTTTTGACTATTGGTTTTTGCTACACGTAATACTATCAGTAAAATAAAAACACGTACCAAAAATGGTTAATCTGTTATTGTTATTTCAGAAGTTATGGCGATTTTCGCTTTTTGAAAATTACGAAATTTGGCGAAATACGAACTATTGACGAAATTAGTTTTGCTTACTACTATATAATCTGTGTTTAATTTTAATGAAATCTGTCTGATAGTTTTTGAGTTAGAGAGATATTCGTAAGACGTATCCTGATATTATCCTGTGAGTCCTGAAGGAAAAATTTAAACTTATTTTACAAGTAGAGACTGGGAACTAGCATTGTTATTGTTGATAATGTATGCCAGATCGTAAATGTATTTTTGACGATTTTTCAAATGTTTTTTCTGTTTTAAAAAGTTAATTCGCTGGAAAACCGTTCCTTATACAAAAAAAGTTAGAAGGAAAAAAGTAGATAATTATGTTTTCTAATAATATAATTTGTTTAATCAAAAGTTGTTGTTAAGACGAATTGTTTATACCATAGATTAAATAAATAAAATAAAAAATAAAATACCTAAAATTAAAGATTCACATGATTTCCTATGACGACTCACAATAAACATTTGCAAAAGGGGGATATTTTAAAGTTCTGAGTTATTCCTGGCATTGAAGTTAAATTTTCAACTTTGATGTCTTCAGAGACTTATAGTAAAATTTTATGATAAATATTTTTGCGGAATATTTTAATCATCTGACTCTTCAACTTACGGGTCATTTTTGTCCCATTTTAAATAGGGGCCAAAAAAGTCCCTTCTATTGAAGATTTAGAGGGTTAAAATGTTCCGCAACAATGTTCCTCCTAGTGTTTTACAAAAGTTCGCTGAATACATTCTATACCTAAAAGGAAAGATTCACATGTTTTCTTATAGCGATTCACAATAAACATTTGTAAAAGCGGGGAAATTTTAACCGTTCGTTCAAATCGTCTTTTCTTTCAGCTGTGACTAAACTTTGTATCGTGAACTCATTTGACAAGTTCTTTATTAACTATTCACCGTTTATGAGCTTTTTCAGTGAAGTTGTATACAAGCTGAAGCCAGCCGATAATCTGAAATGTTATTACAAATGAAAAAATTGTTTTGGGTAATTTTTTTTCTTCTCGCGATTTTTGACTGTTTTTACTAACAATAATTTCATACAAAAATTTAAAATAACTTAACTGAAAAGGGATAAGTATATAAGTATATAAGATAAGAACGACCGAAAGAACCATTGAACGAAAAGACCGTGTAATCATGAATTAGTTCATGTCATTCAAAACTGTGAATCGTTCAATTGAACTACCCAGCAAAACCTTCTATTACCCGGTAATGACATTGGTAAGAAGAAATAAGGGTAGGTAACCTCTTACTTTTCTATTACCTAAGCTATTATTTTAACAAGGGCATGTCCATCGAGGTAACTCCTTACCTAGTAATATGTTATTCTGAACTTACATGTTACGCTTACCTATTACCTCTAGGTTACAAAAAATCTTAAAATAATACTTTTTTTTTTTCTTAAAATTTCATCATCTTTCAATATGAAGACTATGAAATTAAAAATTACATAATGTTACCTAAAAATTTTGTAAAAAATTTTTTTATAGGTTTTGGTTATAAAAAAAAACATTTTGTTATGAAGGGGGTAACTCCTAACCTAGTAACATGTTATTCTGAACTTACAGGTAAGGAGTTTTTAAAAACATTTTGTTTAAATTTTAATTTTTTAAACCGAATATCAATTTTAAATTCACGGGTTTTTAACACAAAACAGAATTTCTAATATTTTCTAGAAAAATGAACTGTAAATATATGGTATTAAAAGTAATGCAAGGGTAAGGTGTTAGGGTCCAAAGTAATGCAATGGTAAGGGGTTTGATATATTACCAGGTAATATGCATAGTAGTACCCATATATTACCAAGGTTTTGCTGGGTAGTTCGTTCGTGAAGTTCTAAAAAATATTAAAAATGCCAAAATTAAATAAAAAACGAGTAAAAAGGTTAAAGTCGGGCATGCCGACTATACAATACCCTACACCAGTCTGGTGTATTGTTTGGATCCGAAATTCGAATGGGTTAAAATGGGGCTTGTGTCAAAATTTTCTATAATGTGAGTCAGCGCACCAAATTTCATTAAAATATCTTAATATTTGCGACCTGCAGTTTGTAACCAAGCCAATTTTGGGGGGACCCTTATATGGGCACTAGTTCTAAACATGGACCGATGTTCACCAAAATCAATAGGCTTCGTCCTTGGGCCAACATAGGTCTATGTACCAAATTTCATCAAAATATCTTAATATTTGCGACCTGCAGCGTATAAACAATATAATTTTGGTGGGACCCTTATATGGGCACTAGGTCTAAACATGGACCGATGTTCACCAAAATCAATAGGCTGCGTTATTGGGCCAACATAGGTCTGTGTACCAAATTTAATCAAAATATCTTAATATTTGCGACCTGCAGCGTATAAACAGTATAATTTTGGTAGGACCCTTATATGGGCACTAGGTCTAAACATGGACCGATGTTCACCAAAACCAATAGGCTGTGCACCAAAACCAATATAGGTCTGTGTACCAAATTTCATCAAAATATCTTAATATTTGCGACTTGCAGCGTATAAACAGTATAATTTTGGTAGGACCCTTATATGGGCACTAGGTCTAAACATGGACCGATGTTCACCAAAATCAATAGGCAATGTTATTGGGCTAACATAGGTCTGTGTACCAAATTTCGTCAAAATATCTTAATATTTACGACCTACAGCGTATAAACAATATAATTTTGGTAGGACCCTTATATGGGCACTAGGTCTAAACATGGACCGATGTTCACCAAAATCAAACTTGTTCGTCCTTGGGCCAACATAGGTCTGCGTACCAAATTTCATCAAAATATCTTAATAGTTGCGACCTGTAGAGTGCGCACAAGATTGCATGGACAGACAGACAGACAGACGGACAGACGGACGGACAGACGGACATCGTTAAATCGAAATAAAAAAAAATTCTGAACTGATCGGTATAATATAAGGTGGGTCTACGACCAATATTTTTTGGTGTTACAAACATCAGCACAAACTTATAATATCCTGACCACAGAGTGGTGTAGGGTATAATAAGAAAATCTTAAATAAAAAGCATTCTGTTTATTTAGATAAAAATGTAACTTAAATGAATACGATTTTATTTCAACTGTATTTTTTAGGATTGAAATTAAATTTATTGAAAAAATTTTGAAAAAAATATATTTTTTTTTTAACTTTATTTCGTTATTTATTGGATCTTTCTTATTTCAGAAAATAACAATAAGTATTAAAATCTTAAATCAACTAATAATTTCTGGGTCTATTGCCATTGCAATAGAAAATCCATTTTTCGTTGCGTACAATGTTCATCTTTCATGGGGTACCGCGAGGGCCAATGTGTCGACCCTCTTGAGGCGAATATGTCCATTATAACATAGTAGATCCTGTGCAAGAGGGTTTGGATGAGTTGCCAGTTTTCGTACATATTTAGAGCAGAAGGTTTTTATTTCGTCGCGAACAAATGGAATATTAAGGTCCTTATGAATAATCACGTTATTAATATGCCACGGGTCACCAGTAATTAGCTGCAATATTTTATTTTGTCATCTTTGTAATTTTTCTATATTAGAAGCAGAAGCTGTTCCCCATAGTTGGATTCCATAGGTCCATATTGGCTTAATACATAATAGCTTTGTAGAGTAGAACCTTGTAGTTTAGGTTGAGAGCAGAATGGGAACAAAGGAGCCACTGAAGCTGTAAAGTTTTAAGTTTAAGTTGTGTGGATTTGGATTCAATATGTTGAGACTAGGTAAGGTGACGATCAAGGTGTATACCAAGATATTTTATGTGATTTTGCTCAGGGATATCGATGTTATTTATCTTCAGTTTGGGACAGTTTCCCTTTCTCAAGGTGAAAGTAACAAGTGCGCACTTTGTTGGATTTACTTTTATTTTCCACTTGTGAAGCCATTTTTCGAGTTCCTTAATATGAGCCTGCAGACAACTAGAAGCAATTACTGGATTTTTATGTACGCTTATAAATGCTATATCGTCTGCAAAAGTTGACGTGTGCATCAGGTTATTAGTAGGCATATCTGAAGTAAAGAGTATATACATGAGAGGACCAAGTATACTGCCTTGGGGAACTCCTGCTGTGATTTTTCTTGAGTATGAGATGTGGTCTTTGTACTTTACTACAAATGAACGATCCATTAAATAATTTCGCAGTAACTTGTGGGTATTTAGGGGTAACAAGGAGCTTATTTGATATAATAACCCATCATGCCAGACTTTGTCGAAGGCTTGAGAAATATCTATCTATTGCTGAGCAATAGAGTTTGTCCTCGAAAGCCTTTCTGATAAGAGTAACTATTCGATGAACCTGTTCTATGGTGCCATGATCCTTTCGGAATCCAAACTGATGAACGGGAATGATGTGGTGGTCGTTTAGCTATGGGGTCAACGCATTTAAAAATAATTTCTCAAAGAGCTTTGATAAAGTTGAAAGTAAGCTTATCGTGCGATAAGATGATACTTGGCTAGCGTCCTTACCTGGCTTAGGTATCATAATTATTTCTGATATTTTCCATGATTTAGGGTAGAAACCAGTTCGCAAGATAGAATTGAAAATGAATAAAACTAATTTAAGGGCAGATGTTGGTAGCTCACGAATCATTTTTCCTGAAATTTTGTCCATGCCAGGGGCTTTATTTGTTTTCAATTTTTTAACTGCTGAAGTTAACGACGAGAATCGAATTTTCATTGGGGAAACAACAAGGTCTTCAATATCTGGCGAAGTTGTGTCTGAGCTAGAAATATTAGGCGTGAACACTCTTTCGAGGTGATCGGCAAAAACTTCTGCTTTCTCTTTATGGGACCTAGCCCAATTACCATCGCTATAACGAATAGCAGATTCGTATCTAGTTGGGGTTTTAAGTTGACTTTTCAAGGTAGGAGAGCGATGTAGTTGCCATTGCCTTCTAAGATTTCTCTTTTCCTTTATAAGATTTTGAATAGTTGTTGAGTATTTATTATTTTTAGGGCCGTCGTAGCGTTTAAAAGCTGTAGCTACTTTAGCTGCAGTTGATAATGTTTCCGAGAACAGCTTTATAGCATCTTGTATTTCATCATCGGATTTCAGTGAAATATTTTGAGATACGTGTGAGCTTACATACTTTCTATATTTGAGCCAGTTAGTATGTCTATTAGGGAAACAAAAAGGTTTTTCGATGGTTTGCCCATTAAGCATTGAAATAATAGTGGGAGAGTGGTCAGAAGACAGGTTGAACAAAGAGACTGCAGAAAGCTGATCGCGTCTGATATTTTTAATGACTGCAAAATCTTTTGTAGATCTGAAGGCCAATAAGTGGGCTGTCCTCCAGATATAACGTCAAGTTTAAGAGATGAGATAGCTTTTAATAGCTGTCTACCCTTAGGAGTAGTGAGTCGTGAGCCCTAGAACGTGTGCTTTGCATTATAATCTCCTGCCGCTATAAATTTATTGCCTAGAGTTTTGTAAAAATTAATAAATTCGTCATCTGTTATTTTGTGTCTTGGGGGACAGTATAAAGAAGATATGATGAGGCTTGAATATGATCTGTTTTATATTCCAGCATTGGAAAATGGCTAATTTGATTACTAATTATTATAGCTGCACCACCACACGCTTTACCACTTGAATGTTTTGTGTCGTATACAGAGTAACCTTTAATTCGAAAACAGTTTTTTAATGTAAAATGCGTTTCAGAAACCAGCAATATGTCAATAGAGTGTGACTTTAGAAAACTTTCTACTTCTATCTTATGTTGGCTTAAGCCGTTTGCATTCCAATAACATATTCTTATCTGGTTCATTGTTTATAGGCAAATGCTTGAAGTAGCATACCCTGATTTCTTAACAACTCCTGCATCATGACTTGCATATTTGATATAAAGTTGTTCATAGTTTGTATCAGAAGCTCTATTGAGCTTTCTAAGGGCGATTTCTGTGATGATTCATTAGGAGTTCGAGATTCTGGGATTTTGTGAGCGACCAATTTTTCAAAAGGCATACTACTGGATTGAGCGGTTTGAGCATACGACGTGTTATTCGTAGGATTCGGAGGTGGGTTAGAAGTATAATTGGCGTGGTTGTTATTAGTTTGGCCAGAAGGCCTATGTTGTGTGGATATATCATTTTTTGAAATATATGGGAAATCATTTGACTGAAAGCGCTGGTAAGAGGGTTTATTAGGAGCGTTATTCTTTATCTGTATAAAGACTGGACATCCCCTATAATTTGCAGTGTGGTTACCACCACAGTTGCTACATTTTTTAGATTTCAAGCAATCGGAAGTTTTATGGACATCACCGCAGATTACACATACTGCTGGAAGCTTGCAATACCTTTTAGTGTGACCGAATTCCTGGCAGTTAAAGCATTGAGGTGGGTCTTTGCGTTGGCGTGATTCTTCGGTGAAGCAGGTATCGAAGATTATAAATTGGATGTGGCTCGTTTCCTTTTAATTTGCTGGACTCAAAGGCAATTTCGACTTTAAAACGTGGTTGCGGTATTTTGTCCTTATTTTTTATATTGTGCACTGATTTTAACTTGTAGCCTTCATTTTCTATAGCATTTGTTATTTCACTTGTTGGGACGTTGCTTTCAATGCCTTTTATGACGATTGATAAACCTTTTGAGCTTTTAAGTTGATGAGTGTAATAACTTTTATTTTCTGAATCGAGATAAGAAGCAATTTTACGGAAATTAGTTTCTGTAAATGTCTGAATTTTCGTTTCAAGAACGTTTCCTCTGCGCAGAGATTCTACAAAAAAATTATCTTTTCCGACTGTTGCTGTTATGGAATTTACTAAAAAGTTAGAGTTTGTTCGCGTAAGAAAATTGCTGGGGGCTTGTGCTGTTTAACTATTTCATCTGTATCTTCTTCGACATCGTTAGTAGCTAACAAAGAAAAACGATTTTGGCTCATCGTTTGAGTAGTGACTGCCTTTTTTGTTTGTTTCGGGGTGGGGTTATTTTTGGAGGAATTGGGGCTACGCTTTCGCTTTAATATTGTAAAGTATCGATCAATCCCTTTCAATGTTTTGTTGCCATCTTTTATAGAATCTACTTTGGTTGTTTTAGGTATATCACCTTTTGAGGCGACCATTACCGACGCATTTGTGGTAAGATCAGTTGATTGTAAATTCAGTGTAAGAGAATTTTTAAGAGCTTCACTTGTTTGCTCTTTATTAATGTTAGTTTGTGTAATAATGTTCTGTGTATTAGTGGGAGTATTAGTAAAGAGCGATTTACCTACTGAAATAATCGGTGTTGATAAAGAGTTTGATGATGTTGTAATTGTGGTAGTTGTACATGCTTGAGTTGTAACTGTTGAACAAGTATTTCCACTAGCTGAGTAAGGAAAGGTGTTTGTAGGTTGAGGTAAGGGGAAAGAAAAATTATTTTTTGGTGTAATTGTAGTTAATGTAGGAGTTGTGCATTGAGAACTCCACGATAGTGGTGTTCAGTGTTGCCATTTCAGTGCTTTTCGGGTATTTTTTGGTGCTTTTTTCCTTCCCGTACCCGGTGATTTTTTACAAATACCCGTTTATAAAAAGCGGGTATTTACAGTGCTTTTTCAGATTTCTGGCAGTGCTTTTAGTGCTTTTTGTACAGTTTATATTTTTGGTATTTGTTCTCCTTTTTTGCAATTTTTCTTGAATTTTCTGTCAAAGTTGAAAAAATAATACGAAATATACAAAAAATACATTTTTTCACAATGTTCGTAGTACAATTTTAAATAGCACTTCGTTATATTTAAACTTCAAAATTTTGAAATATTAGTTTGGTGCTTTTTTACCCCTTTTCTGGTTATTTTTTGAACCATTTTTACACGATTTTATAAAGCTAAAATGTGTTTTTAAAATCTTGACTTAAATTTTTCAAAAAATTATTATCGTGCTTTTTACCCCATTTTTGGTAAATTTTTACCCTTTTTACCCGTTTCCACAATGCTCACGGTGCTTTCTTGCCTTCAAGAGTTGGCAACACTGGTGGTGTTTTTTTGCACATGCGCAGAGAGAGAGTTATTTGTGTTGTTAGAGGGCGACGCAATTTTCGCGGGTGAAATAACATTTTTTGTTGTTAGATTTTGCACTATTAAATCTGGTGGAGAACGCTCTATTGGCATTGTTTTTGTTTTATTTAGTAGAACTAAAGAGCTTTAGTATTTAGAATTTTGTTTATTTATTTTTTCTTTGATTTTATTTTTCTTGTAATTTGTTTCCTTAATGATTTTTTTTCAGGTAATATTTAGGCTTCAATTAAAATAAAATATAACTTCAAGCGTCTTTTCGCAATTTTTAGTAATATTAAGTCCCTTTAACGTAGTATCATTCGGTTTTTTTGTCGGATCAAATTAAAGAACACGTCCGCACACACCGCACCAATAAAGTACGTGTGAAAATGATTTTTTTTTATTTAGGGGATATGAAGTCACCAACATCGTTTGTGAAAATTTGTTTTGAATTGCAACAAATGTGTTTGTTGGCCAATTATTTCAAATAAATTCAACAAACATCCCAGCAAAATAAATGGAATGCCTTCTGAATAAATTACTTCCTTCATTAAATCATAAAAAATTATTCCCTTAGGAGGGGGTTTTAAACTACATCTAAAGCTACAATAAATATGTGCTAGTCAGAAGTTCTTTTTCATGGTTGATTAGAAATTAATATATTATATGGGGGTTGCATGGGAACGTGCTGACACGGAAATCAGAGGTAGCGGGTTCGAATCCTGGCAGGTGGAAACATTTTTTTCCAACTTTTTAACACATTTATTAATTTTTTGTTATTTTTACTGTATTTTTTTTTTCTAATTTTGTCACTCAATTACATTTTGAAACGATTAAGAATCTTATTTTTTTCTTTAATTTTCAATTCATTTATATCAAATTTTCCGAAAATATAAAAATTTCAAATAAAAATTTAATTTTTCAAATATCTTTTGTTAAAATACAAAATAATAAAAGTAAATATTAAAATTTTGTTTGTACAATATGTAAAAAATTCTAATTTAAAAAGTACATTTTGCTAAAAATTTTTACTAAATATATTCAGTATTATACAAATAGAAAAAGAAACAAAATCTTTAAGCATTTTAGTTAGAACTACTAAAAATTATCTTGCAGAAAAAACCATTTTTTGTCTACTAATATGCTGCAGAATTTTTTGCAGATTTTAACAAAGTAATTTATTACTATTAATTTACTCAAAGTTAACTCAAATGTAACTAAAATTTTGTAAATTTAAAAGTTTTTGTTTTCCTGTTCTTATCTCAGTAGAAATTAACAAAAACATCTACTAGTATCAGCAGTTTTTCTGCAAGGCAATTTCTAATCAATTTTTAGTAGCCTTTTCTGGTATTTTTACAGATTTATTTCTATATGTGAATTAATATTTTTTTTTTATAAAAAATAACAATTAAAAAACAAAAACAACGTTCTATATTTTTCCAATATCTTATTTATTTTTGTTATTTTTGTTAATAAAAAAATTAAAGAAATGAAGATAACAACACTTTACTGAACAAGACTGCTAAAAGTCTGATATTATATATAGCAATAGATAGCACAGGGGGTAGAGCGTCTGCTTGAAATGACAATAAGTCTGGGTTGAAAACCCCATGCAGCATCGTGATTTTTTAATTTAAAATAAAAAGAAGTGAAAAAGAACTTCTTTATCATTGGTTAAAATATACATCATTTGTTTTTAAAAAGAACAACTTCCTTCCTCGGTGAAAAACCCGAAAAAGAACAACTCCTTATTCAACAGTAGCAGTGCTTTAACTACTTCTTTTTCCTCATTTTTTTGCTGGGATGTTGCTTGTATTTATGTAATTAATTGTAGGTTCAATTTAAATTTAATTCTATTTATAAAAAGTTTAGTAGTATTTACATATTATTTTTATCTAAGTATTGTTTTAGCGGGAGTGGAAAAAGAAGCTATAAACCATTATTTTTTAAAGATTTTTCAAGTATATTCCAAGGCCATTAAAGATAATTGTTTGTCAAATACAATATATATTTCAAAGATCCATCTCTGGATTTACAATACATGCACCAATTTGTGAGATTTTGAATTCTGCGATTAACAACAAATTCAAAACACACTCATTTTTGGCGGGTTTGTTTGGGAATTTAGCCACCAAAAATATATGTATTGTTTATCATTCGAAATGATCAAGGGGTTGTCTCGAGTTCTTTCGATATTCACCATATTGCGGGTTTTGATGTGACTTTTTTGAAAGCGCTTTTTTAACCATTAAGTATATAAAAAGTTTAACAAAAGTGGCAAGTCTGGATTCAAAACATAGGAAATACTCGTGTAGGTGCACTGATAGAAAAAAGTCTGTAAAAAATTATAAGGTATCCAAAATTAGTTAAAATGACCTTGCAGTAGAAACTGCTCAAATTAGCAGATTATTTTTGCCATATATTAGTAAATATGATAGGGACAGCAAAATTAAAACTGTTAAATGTAGAGGATTTTAGTTATATTTGAATTAAATTTTTGTTAATACAAAATAACAACTTAACCTGCTAAAATCAGCAAAATATTTTGCTAGATAGTGCTAAAAAATCCCAAAAAAAAAGTTTTAAAATTAGCTATTTCCATTTACCTAATTTTAACTTAAATATAACGAAAGTCTTGTAGATATAACAGTTTCTGTTTGCTACTTTTAGTCTACTAATATGTAGCAAAATTTTCTGCAGATTTTACGGTATAATTTGTCATTTTTAATTAATTAAAAGTTAACTCAAATCAGGGGTATGTCATCACCAAAAAAAATAAGTTGTAAAATATCGTTGTCACTAGATGGCACTTTGTTCAAAAATTGACAATTTTCTTTTTTTTTATTTAAATTTAAATAATAACAAACAACAAAGCAAAAAAACAAAGGGATATCTCAAATTTTGTTATTATAATATATTCCGCGCTTGTTTTTTCCTTATTTTCAGCAGCTTTTAACAGTTTTTGAGTTTTAAAATATAGGCTCAGCTGATACTAAACTGATACTAAATATTTTCAGCGCCCTCTACCTGTGAGTAGTGTAAGTTTTGATTTCCTATCTCTATAATTAATAGTCTCTTACTCAAATAAAGTTAAAAGTCTATGAGCCGAATGTATAAAGTTCCTAAACAGTTTAATTTTTGTTAAGAGAAGTAACACTCAGGAAATTCCTCCTCTTAACAAACGTGTTGATTTGGAACCCTTTTCCAAAGAAGAAGTAAAAGGCGGTTTAAAGCGATGAAGGGCTTTAAATATGGCAACACTGTAATTGCGCCAGATGTTGAATCTTAGAACAGTTGTTGCGCGCCATCTGATGAAGAGTTGGCGAACTTTGTTGTAGGTTCTTAGTTCATAGCCCTGTTATGTTATTTTAATTCGGTGGGGTTAAGTGCTATGGGAACACCGAAGGAAGTGGAGACACATTAAAAAAAGGTGTTGCCAGACTAAAATGAGAAATTAACAAACTGTTATTTAACGAATATGCATGAAATTTGTAAAGCCATAGGCTCTAATGCATAAACGTTTCTTAATTCATTTTCCTTATTAAACGTTTATTAAAAAATGTTATGCATAATCGTTAAATAACAGTTTGTTAATTTATCGTTTTATTCTGACAACACCCTTATTTAATGTGTCTCCACTTTCAAATAAATTGTTAGTGATTCATAAAGTTAGTGAATGATTGTACCGTTAAATATAGATGACTAATATTGTTTTGAAGATTTTGTCGATAAAAATAATTTATAATAAATCAAAACATGACACAAACAATTTTTATACATATCTTGGTTCTATAATAGTGTAAAGTAATATTTTAAAGACAAATTAATACAACGAATACTGAAAGTATTCGAATGACGAATATGTTTTGATTATATCAGCATCACTATTTTGTTTAGTTTTTTTTTTAATTTCATTTGTACACCAATTTGAGAAAATTTAATGAAAAAAGGTTTAAATGGTGCAGTTATTCCAGGTTTTTTTAATTTGTTGGCTACAGAATGTTAGATTCTACATATTGACCCTTGAACAATCCTTTAAAGAAATGAAAATTCAATATTTTTGATTTCAACAGAGATTTTTATTTTTTAAACTTAATGATAGGCTTATTTTAGGCTTGATCTTACTTTAAAAGATTGTTAAATTGATCGTTATTCAACGAATTATGCATATTGTTTTTGCCAAATTAGCTTAAAAACGTTTAATTACACTGTATGGAAACTTTAAGAATTCGGCTGCATATGCTTATTTTACTAGTATTTAGCAAAAATATTCGCTAATTTCCGCAAGGTAATTTTTTACTCATTTTTAGTAGCGCTTTTCTGCTAGGGTTACAGATTTAGTTCTGTATTAAAATTTTTCTTTTTAAAAAATAATTTCAATTTTTAAATTTCAGACATGCTCCCATACAAAAATATTGAGGATTTTTAATCCACCGCTTCACCCTTATATATGTGATAAGGTTTATAAAAACAAATATTTACGTGTTCATTAATTGTTGCACTGTTTAATTTTTTCTCCTCTGGACACCTTATAAATTTCTGTAAAATGGGAGTGAATGACACAGCAGACCTTCCTTGTTAGCTTATTTACTAACTAATACATGCAAGAGAAGAAACAACAATAAGGTCAAGAATAACATAAGAAAATGGACACAGAAAGGTTAAATATTTATTCACGTATCTTTTAAATAAACATACAACTTTGATGATGACTACAATGAAGAGCAGTCGTACAATGTCCCAGTTAAAAGGGGATGTTGTGCGAGTCCTTTGCATTCGCATATGCTCTAATTTATGTTCCAAAACCGGAGCTTTTTGTGTGGAGTTTGACCTATAGTAATAGGGATTTTTCCTCCAAAGCAGAACAGGTTGCCTGAGAATCGGTTCTGGATTAAGTTACAGAACTTGTTTTTGGACAACTTGTGCCTAGATCTTGACTTTGAGCAATTAGTTAAAACACCGTTTCCATGGAACTGGTGATAAAGCAACCAGTTCTGGTAAAAATTTTGCTGGGGTGTTTTTATCATTTATAGTCTAAAGTAATAGAAAAACAATGAAAAGTGAATATAATTGGGCATTCCGACTATAAGAAACCCTATACCATAGCACGATATGGACCATATCCCGGTAAAAGGATCAAATTCCGCAAAGTGAAATTCCATATATTATTAGGTATACTTACAGGTAAGTCTCGAACATAAATGAGACTAATTAATTATTTGGACAAATTAATTGGTGATTTCATTACCATTAAATTGAAACTAATGCTAATGAAATTTTTGGCATTATTATTATTTGGACTAATGCTAATGCTTTGAAATACATCAATTTCATTACTAATGCCAATTGTATCGTAAATTCATTACGATTATTAATGCCTCAATTATAAGAAAGAATTGGCATTTGTAAACGTCATTTTATAGATTTCAAATTCATTTCTGAGCTTGCAAATGCGGAATGCGAAAAGGGTTTTGTGGTATAAAAAATTAATTAAAATACTTAATCAGCGATTTACATTGTGCAAAGGAATATATTGATGGAAAAATTTTACTTTTTGCAAAATTATTTTCGCAAACTTTTTTTTCAAACTAACCACCAGTCTTTGGTATGAGTTATGGGTATTAAGCACTTAAAAATTGCAAAATAATGGCGGAACGCGAAAAAAAGCTTTATGATACAAAAACTTTATCAGCGATTTTCATTCTGCAAATAAATATTTATACTGATGTAAGAATTTTCCTTTTTGCAAATTTTTTTCCGCGACATTTTTTCGCGATTTATTTTTCAACTAGCCACCGAACTTTGTTCTATGAAATGGGTGTTATAGTCCCTAGATTATAAATTTACAAAAACCGCACTTTAAAAATTGCAAAATAATCGCGGAACGCGAAAAAAGACTTTATAGTACAAAAGTTGAATTAAAAAACTAAATCAGCGATTTTTATTCGCCAAACATACATACTGATGTAAGAATTTTCCTTTTTGGAAATTTTTTTCCGCGACTTTTTCGCGATTTCTTTTTTCAATTAATCACAGAACTTTGTTCTATGAATTGGGTATTATTGTCCCTAGATTATAAATTTTAAAAAACAACACTTAAAAAATTGCAAAATAACCGCGGAACGCGACAAAAGACTTTATGGTACAAAAGTTGAATTATAAAACTAAATCAGCGATTTTTATTCTGCAAAAAAACATACGATACTGATGTGAGAATTTTCCTTTTTGGAAATTTTTTTCCGCGACTTATTTCGCGATTTCTTTTTTCAATTAATCACAGAACTTTGTTCTATGAATTGCGTATTATAGTCCCTGGATTATAAATTTTAAAAAATCACACTTAAAAAATTGCAAAATAATCGCGGAACGCGAAAAAAAACTTTATGGTACATAAATTGAATTAAAAAACTTATTCAGCGATATTCATTCTGAAAACAAATATACTATGTTAGAATTTTCCTTTTTGTAAATTTTTTTTCCTGTACTTTTTCGGTGGCTAGTTGGAAAAAAAATTTGCAAAAAGGAAAATTCTAACATAGTATATTTGTTTTCAGAATGAATATCGCTGAATAAATTTTTTAATAAAATTTTTGTACTATAAAGTCTTTTTTCGCGTACCGCGGTTATTTTGCAATTTTTTAAGTGTGGTTTTTTAAAATCTATAATCTAGGGACAATAATACCCAATTCATAGAACAAAGTTCTGTGATTAATTGAAAAAAGAAATCGCGAAAAAAGTCGCGGGAAAAAAATTTACAAAAGGAAAATTCTTACATCAGTATGTTTGTTTGCAGAATGAAAATCGCTGATTAAGTTTTTTAATTAAATTTTTGTACCATAAAGACATTTTTCGCATTCCGCGATAATTTTGCAATTTTTTAAGTGCGATTTTTTAAAATTTTGAATCTAGGGACTATAACACCCATTTCATAGAACAAAGTTTGGTGGCTAGTTGAAAAAAAAGCAATCTATCCATCCCCCTTTTTTTTTGTAAACAAATGCTTGTTTTTACTCAATTGTTCATAGTTTTTAAGGCATTAGTGCGATTTCATTAGCATTAGTATTACAAATTCTAATGCCAGAAAATTTCAGTACCATTTAATGGTAATGAAATTTTTTTGCCATTAGCATTAGTCAACTAATGATAATGAAATTTCAATGCCAATGAAAAAATCCCAAGTATGGTCTCGACGAACAAGAGAGGTCTTCCGACGCGGACCAGAAGATCTTAATGAACTTTGGATATATTGTCGAGCAGACTAAAATAAGAGACATATGTATTTATTTGCGGTCCCATGTCACGTTTAAGGGTTAAAAGTGAAATCGAAAATTAATATCTTTTTAACTAGAGAAGCAACACTGAGGTAATTTTTCCTAATAATTAACAAGTTTGTTTCTTTGGAAACGGGATATAGAATAGATGAAAGGTGGCGAAAGAGGAAGGGCTTCAAATATGCCAAAACTGTAATTGCGCGAGATGTTGAATCATAGAACAGTTGTTGCACACCAGGAGGGATAGAAAGATCATGCATATTATTTTTTCCAAATTATGCTACTGTCGCTGAGGATCGAACCCGCAGCCTCATATGTAACAGTCCAATGCGCTAGCCATTACACCACGGCGCCCAGAAACTTATTCTTATTCAGAATTGACGTTCAAATTTACCACGAACCTGGTTTTTAGGTGGGAAACCATGTGAATCTTCCATTTTAGGTATAGGGTGTGTTCAGCGAACTTATGTAAAATACTACCAGCAACATTTTTGTGGTACATTTTTATATAAGTTCGCTGAACACTTCCTATACCTAAAATGGAAGATTCACATGGTTTCCCCTTAAAATCCAGGTTTGTAGGACATTTGAGCGTCAATTCTGAATAAGTACAAAATTAGCCCTTAAACACATTTTAATGTTTTGACTTATTTCTGTCCCTCTTTAAAAGGGGGTTAAAAGAGTACTTTTAATTGAAGAGTAAGAGGGTTAGAATGTTCTTCAAAAATATTTGTCATGAAATTATGTATTATGGTATGAATTATATGTATGTCCAATAACAAATTTTCGTAACCCTCTAACTTTGAGTTGTGCGTCCAGAAGCTGGTTCCGAAGTTAGTCCGATTTGAAACAATTCATTAAATAATGCCAGTATTTCAACAAAATGTTCGTAATTTTTAAAAGTTTTGGGACTGTTACACATGAGGGTGCGGTTTCGTTCCCCAGCGACAGAAAGAGCAATTTTGGAAAATAGTTTGTATTTCTATTGCTTATACATATCGCAGCGTCTTTCTTCGGTTTTCCTATTAGCACTTAATCCAACAGAAGTAAAATAAATTAATGGGGCTGTGAGATAAACAGCTTCAGAAAAGTTCGCTAACTCTCCGTCAGATGGCGTGCAACAACTGTCCTAAGACTCAATGCCTCATGCAATTACCCTGTTGCCATATTTACAGCCCATCATCTTTAAATACATTTCTTGTTTTATCCATCCCTTTTCACGTTAATTAATAGGAAAAATTTACTGAGTGTTGTATCCCTTAAAAAAATAATTGGAAGTGAGCCGAAGTAGGGTCTGATTTTGCACAGTATGATCGCTATCCGTTTGATGAATAAAATTAGGAAATGAAATATAACAGGAATTCGTTCTTTGGCAATATTATTTAAGCTCACATATAACCTCCCAGCAAAAATGTGGAAGCAGTAACAACGTTTACTGCTTCCTTACTGCTACTTTTACCGTTTCTAAAAATATATAGCTTCGTAAAGAGCACTAAAGAAATGCCTAAGTTGATTAATTGCTTACATCGCTTTTTGCTGTGCTCTTGAAAAAGGCATGAAAGGAGCAATACATTTTGATTGCTTAAATATTTTCGCGGTTCTTTTATCAAAATTTTTTAAAATGCGAAGAAAAGTTATTTTAATATAAATAAGAGGTTTTACTGAAAATAAGAGGGATTTTCTCTTCACGAAAAAATATGCAGGAATATTGTGCTTTTGAGAAGGCATGATTTTAAATAGTTGAAAAGCTTTAAATATGCACTTCTGGGGATGCATGAATTATCGACATTTTTAAAGAAAACCAGGAGCACCAATTATATAGGATCTCAAAACAAGTGCTTTCACGCGAGCTATCTCGAACAAAAATCAGGCATGATATCATCAATAATGCAATCGCTTCACTGCTCAACTTTCTCTGACAAAACTGCTTCTAAGCAAGCAGTAATTTCTGCTAGGCTTAAAATATAGACAGATTTAAACCAACTATAATCTCATTTGCCAAAGTTTGTGCAATTATCTTTAATATTGTGACTTGTAGTTTATTTGCAAATACCCTTAATTTTTCATCGACAGACATCTCTTAATCGATACAGAATGTGATTCTGAGTCGGATGGGATTGGGTCTTCAATAATAATTTTTAATAGTTATGAGCATAAGCACAAACTC
This sequence comes from Leucophora obtusa, assembly GCA_949987735.1. Lineage (NCBI taxonomy): Eukaryota > Metazoa > Arthropoda > Insecta > Diptera > Anthomyiidae > Leucophora > Leucophora obtusa. Next base: position 99,486,308 of record OX465297.1, on the reverse strand, counting down.
AATCTACCCTGTACCCCAAAGTGGAGTAGGGTATAATAATAGTGTAGAGATATGAACTAGTATTTCATACCACTTCAGAAAGTACAAAGAAAAATAAAAAAACACAAAATATAAAGAATATAAACCTTAAATCAATTTCATCATCCATTCGCAATGAAACAAGGAGATATGAAAAGATGAAGAAAATGTAAGTCTTAGGTAAACAAAACAAACTGCAAAAAATTAGAAGATACACCCAGAAAATTGATTTATATTGAAAACCAATTTTTTTGTTAATCAAGTAGATGAGTTGCAGCAATCGTATTTGCCGGTTGTCACCACCGAGCTGATTTGAGGAAATCAAAATTCTTTTATCTCAGCTAAATCCTGCGTGTCTCAATTTTTTTTTGCTGTTGTGATATTTGGAAAATTTGGTTGCCGAAAGTGCGATTTTTTCTGTGTAGTTACTGGTTTTGATTTCCTAAGTATATTCATCAGATTTTATAAAACCTACAAAAACCTTAAATACGGACGTACCGAAATAATTCGTCAGTGATTTAAAAGCAATAGTTTTGTATTTTTTACTTGAAATAAAATTGTTTCAACTCAACTATTTGTTAGTTAAAAATTTGTTTATCTTTAAGATTTTTATTTTTTTTTAAAAGATAGACTGACCGATTCTCTGCTAAAGAACGGAAACCCATTTATTATTTTTGATTTTAGGTTTTTAAACTAGTTTTGTGGCTTTAAGTATAAAAAGTACCCCATACCATATTTTATATTCACTGGTTTATATGTATATATTTTCAACTGGTATATATTTCTGGAAAACTAAATTCACTCTTACTATACAGTAATAGATAAAGAACTTATAGTAACATTGACTTGTTATAGAAATTGTTTGTTTGTTGCAAATCACGTCCGTATTTTTGTTTTTATTTTGCGAAAAACATCATGTTAAAAAGACTTTCACTTATACTCGTATAAGGTTTTCACATACAAACATAATCATTTCAACTTCAACACTTTAATGTCCTTTAAGTATATTCTTATTTATAAACCATACATTCTAATGCTACAGTGTATGAGTATTAAAGGACGAAGATGTATATGTTTTTGTGAGAGGGAGCGTGGCTGTGTCCGTTTCTATGAAAGTAAATAAACATACATGACTTTTTCTATCTTGGAAATAAAAGGGAAAAAACGAAATTGAGTATAAAGAATAACAATATACATGAACTCCTTATTGTACATTGATTTCATTTTGTTTTTGTTCTATTTAATGGAAATAAAATCAAAACGTGTGTATTGTATGTCCTTCTTGAAAGCTGTTATACAAAAGTAAACAAATCAAAGTGTTACGTTTCATCCATGCAATAACTAGGGATGTCTATAAATGGACACTAAAGTATTAGGATGTAGTAAATTGAAATAAGTTGAAACATACTTTGGCTTGAAAACAAAAGTTGTACATGTTCATGTTTTTTATTTTTCTTTTTTTGAAACGCTTTTAAATATTTTAAAAATGTATCAACACAATTGAAAAGTTTCTCAATAATTGACTTGTTAGTAAAGTTTAATAAACACTGACGAATTTAAAAATCGTGGTTTGGGTTATTTTTAGATTTTTTGTTATACAAAAGAATTGTTTTAAAATATTTAAATACGCATAAGACTAAACAACCTTTAATAAGAAATTTATTAACAAAAGTACAATTACGTACATGATTATAACAAATTTTGTAAAGAAACTTTATAATTTTTATACATTTTATTGATATCAAAAACATATATCAGCTGTAGTTATTTTCGCACTAAGGTATCAACCAGAGAACGGTTTGAGTGCCTTATTTTATGTGCAAAAATGTGCATATTGTTGTCAATACGAATCATTTCAGTAAAGCAATACAGACACAATTGAAAAAAAGTGAGTATAACGAAAGCCATGCATTGCACTACATGTCTTCTGTTAATCTTAGCTAACATTCACAAAAGCAACGAATATAAAATTATTGGTATGAATACAAACTGATTGTTACGAATGGTCTCAATCTTGGTTGTATAAAAATTGAACATTTTTTTCTGTCAAATATTTTTGGTGTTTATTTTTTTCACTTAAACATTAACAAAATGAGTAAATATATGCATATTTCACATTTTCATATATTTAGTTAGAATATTCTTCCACCTCAAGTCCAAATTCTAATATGATATTGTCATATTAGATTTGAGTAAGAAAGTTATCATTTTCTTATTGCGGACAACTGAAGAGTAGAGTGATGTCTACGAAACAATTGTATTGTCTATCATGAAAATGATCAACCCTTTTTGAAACAACAAATAAAAATCTAATATGACAATATCATATTAGAATTTGGACTTGAGGTAGAAGAATATTCTAACTAAATATATGAAAATATAGAAAGTCTGAAAAAACAATTTTTGTATTTTTTAATGCAAAAATTAAGATAATTGTTAAAAATGAGCACACCACGGCTAAAATCTTATTCAAATATTTATTTTGTTTTGAGTTTAAAATTAGTTGTTTTTACAAAATGTATTGACAACAGACATACATATAAATAGTACCCAAAGGGTACTTTTATGTAATTGTTGCTTTCAAAAAGGAGTTGATTTATAGCTGGTTTTACCAAATCAGACAGTTCGTATACGAAAGTACAAAATTCTCATCCCGTTGGTTTTTTGTACCTTATGTAATGTCTCGGTTTGAGTAAGAAAGTTATCATTTTCTTATTGCGGACAACTGAAGAGTAGAGTGATGTCTACGAAACAATTGTATTGTCTATCATGAAAATGATCAACCCTTTTTGAAACAACAAATAAAAATCTAATATGACAATATCATATTAGAATTTGGACTTGAGGTGGAAGAATATTCTAACTAAATATATGAAAATATAGAAAGTCTGAAAAAACAATTTTTGTATTTTTTAATGCAAAAATTAAGATAATCATATTTCACATTTAAATAAAAAAAATGGAAATTTCTTCACACTGCATTTTTCAAAATTCTGCAACAGGTCAACGAATACTAAATGAATGTTGTGATTGATTTTATTTTTTTAATGCGTCATCTCTTCATTTCGTTGCTTGACATGTAGTGGCATTATAAAAATAATGCGTAAAAACCACTCATCAAAAACAATGAATGTGTATAACAGCAATAGCATTAGTTATTGTTGTTGCATGAATACATGGCAAAAGCAAGGAATGGTATGACTGCACAATAAAAACGAATGTACTCAAACCGTTCTCTGGTATCAACATAAAGTATTAAATTTAAATTAACATATAACCGGCTTAAATTTGCAAAAATAGTAAGAACTTAACCTAGTGTCTTGACATGGAATAAAATGATAGCAAGACACTCAATTTTATTGCAATATCATGATATCGCTGACATGCAAGCGGCTCTTGCAATGATGCCTGCCACGAAATGTCACTTTTCATTTTAATTTTGTAAAAAAAAAGAAATTTGTAAAAAAAATGGAAAAGTGTTTAATTTTTTATTATTTATAGATAAAAATTACTTAATGCTTGATAAAATTTTGTGTTTTTCGAAGAAAAATCTATGATATTTTTTAGCCATGAAATGGTCAAGTGTTCTCCTCCACTTTGCAATCCATATCATTTTGACATTTCTCCGCAATGGTTTTGACATTTCATATCATGTAATTTATTGCATTTGAAGACACCGGGTAATGCTCACATTCGATAATAGTAACGTTACAACTTAAAGAATGTCAATATATTTTTATAATAAATACGGCGTAGTAATACAAATTTTGAAAAACGCGGTTTCGGTTTTTAAAAATTTAAAAAACCACGATTTCGGCTAGTTTTTGGTTTTCTGTAATATTAATAGAATTCAATTCAATTTTGCACCCGGAATACAATAACCCGATTTAGGGACCTTTGCAGGAAACGCGAAATACCTTTATAACTTTAAAATTTTAATTATTTTATTTAACAATGAAACTCAGTATAGAAAATCATTACTAAATAAGTGGTTATGTAACTACATACCAGGTAACGGTAAATAGTTACTTTTCTTATTACATTTCTTAGCACCTTTGTATCGCGATATCACGCAAAACAAAATTACACACCGGCATAGAAAACAAATCACATTTGCGACCACTCCCTGATTGAGAGAAGGCCGTGTTTTTTACGTGGAAGAATTTCACTCAAACTTTAAAGGCCTTAAATTATAATTCAAATTCGTATAAAAAAATCTGATAAATGTTATTCTGTAAATTTCCTAGTGGGTCTTTTTTTTGTGAAAACTGAGAACATTAACTCTATATGTATCAAGTTACTCAAAATAATAATTTTTTATCAAGTGGACAAATTTTTTTTTATTCACATGAAATTATATTTTTCCGAAAATTATGAAAGCTGTTATTCTGTAAATTTCCTAGTGGGTCGTTTTTGGCCAAAAGTATAAAAATTAACTCCGTATAGACCATGTTGCATAAAATAATTATTTTTATCCAGTTGAGAATTTTTTTTTATCAATTTAATGGCTTTACAATCTAGTAGTCATACCCGTGAAAAAACGATTAGATTTGGTCAAGTTAGGTTTGATCCAATTGTATCTATTCATATTAAAGAGTGAATAACAACGTATAAAATTAAATATGAATTTATCTGCGATTCCGATTTTCAAAATTTTCTTATTCGTTGCATTATATAATCATATCCTAAAAAATTTTTTCTCTTATATCATTGATCAAATTATATCTCGTTGAAGATACATTTTTATATTGCTTCGAACAACACTTTATAAAACTAAATGTGACCCAAGAATATTTTAGATAAAATCATTTACTATCTCGAATCGAACAAAATGTATGTGGATTTAAATACAATTATATACTTAATAATTCAATACAAAATCAAAAATCTGAGCTTTTATGTTATGTTGCATCTAGGGTTTCTAATGACCCAGAATATTTTCATTTCTGGGATAAATGAGACATACCAATGTCGCACTTTTTAATTACAATATCTAATCTTAAATCTAATGAAAGAAATAAGAAAAGTAACTGCACAGAGAAAAATTATAGTTAAATCAATTGCTATATCAGATTTTAATTAACATTTGAGTTTTTACGAACACTTTGTAAATAAAGTATGAATATTGCAGCTAGTATTATAGTCATCGATTGGTAGGATATTTTATTTAAGTAAAGGCTGAGTTACCCAACCATAAACGTATCTGTAACGAATCAGCTGTTTCGAAACCACAAGAAGAAATGTATAAAAATGGTTACTAACACGTAAATGTAAGCGTACTTGCCGGATCATTCTGTTGAAATTAGAATTTTCTATCTGGCATCGAAACAGCTGAATGATTTTAGTCGGAAAAAATATGAAATGAATAAAGAAAATTGATTCAAATTACAAATAAGGAATAAGAATTAACAAATAAATGGAAACATTTTGAATAAAATATAAAACCACATGAAATAGATGCTAAATAGTAATGCCGTTTACGGTAATCTATAAGTGAACGTTTTAGCTACGCCACGGTACAGTTACATCACATTTATGTTTACGGTCGCATAATCCGCCCTTAAGAAACTTTGAAACAAAATTTTCTAATTGGTGGCTATAATAATGATCCTTATTCAAGTAAATTATAGTTAGACTTTTTCATATTTAAGTTAATGTGTTTTTCGATTTTAAAAATAAGCAGACAATTTTTTATATAAAAAGAAAAAAATCTGAGATTTGTGTGAATTCAAAGCTTTTTCTATCTTAGTAAACGTTGTTTCTGTATGATTTTAATTTCTTTCTTCTTTCTAATAACTGATAACGGATAACTTTATTATTTTATTAGTAAAATAATAAAGTTTTCTTCACAAGGTAAATGAAAAATTCCTTAAATTTGGTGAAAAATCTTCATATATTTTATGAATTTAGTTTTAATGAAACTTTTTCATTAAGTGTATGAAACTTTTAATAAATAAAATGAATATTTTCACAACATTTTATCAAAAATTCCATTAATTCCCTGAAATGTTTCAATAGACGAGGCCCAGTGAAATTTCATCGGTTTTGTGCAAAAATTTATTAATATCATTCAGATAATTCTCCCAGTTAAATAACACTATGCGACAGTCAAAATCGGGATGGGATGAAACCAACGGGAAATGTTATATCGGTCAAAAACAAGTTATACGTGGTCACGTCTAGGAATCGAGATATATCGATTTGAAGTTAGTAACTATCATATAGGGGAAATTGTCACCTTTGGTGGTATTTTTTTGGACATAACTCGAGAACCACTAGTCTGATTTTGCTCAAATAATTTTATAAAAATTAAAAATTACAATTCCTTTAATCTGTTCATATAACGTTTTTCTATATACTCAACAGTTTTGCCGGTAAAAATAAATGTATGAAGAAAAAAAATATTTTTTGCCTAAAATATTAAATTCTTTTATTTTTTAAATTCATAAAAAATCCAAAACGGAAAAAAGGCAAGTCGTATTACTTTCATGCAAAGTCACATAACCTTTAAACAAAATGAGACATAGATCATGAAAATCGATGGACGCGTTTCGCTTTTATTCACAATTAAGTGAAGGTATCTCATTTTGACAAGAATATTGATTTTATGTTTCAATGAGTTTGGATAATATTTATTATATATTATTTATTATTAACACGTAAAATTAAAAATTATTACAGGTAATTATTAGGTTATTACATAGATACATAGGTTATAAAAATCGATGAACGCAAAACTTATTTTCATTTGTTTGCGCCCTTTACTTTCTTGCGTGGTGGTGCCCACTTGTTCAGAGTCTGTATCGGATGAGGATCTGTCTTCATCTGGAAAAAATCAATTGTTTTTAATCAGTCAGTTAACTTCATTTTTGTGACTTACCCTCGGAAGAAACTCCCATTGTATATTCTTCTTCTTGATCTTCATTGTCGGGATCGTACGTCTTTTGCGACCACCAACAAATTTCAGCCAGCAGCGAATCGAGCCTTTTGCCTTTATATCGCGTTTCCATTGGCATTGCCACTTGATGGAAGCGCTCGCCATGTTCATCCGACTCTGAGGCTAGCTGCTTGCTGAAGTATTCGAGATGGTGATGCAAGAAGTGAATTTTGAGGGACATATTCACTCCAATTTTCTAGAAGTAGTGCAACATCTTGGTCACAAGAGCGGGGTAATTGTGTGCTCGCGTACTTCCCAAAAAATATCGTATGACTTTCTTCACTGCCCTCCACGCAAAGTAATCTTTACCGTCTAAAGCACCTTTAAATTCCTTTGATTTCATGAGCTTTCGTATATCCGGCCCATTCAGAACACCTTCCTTAAATTTTGCTTCGCTGATACGTGGGAAAATATTATTCAAACAATCAAGAATTTTCGGTTGCTTCACAATGGCCTTGATGAAATTTTTTACGATTCCCAGTTTGATATGGAGAGGGGGCATGAGGACATTCTCCCTTGGCACCAGTGGATCATCTACGCAGTTGTGTCCTTTCTCCGTTGGATCTCGAGGAAGCCAGTCATGCGTTTTGTATTGGTTTCCTTTAAATCGGGTATCCCAAAGACACAAGAAACACATGTTTTTCGTATAGCCTCCTTGGAGACCTCTTAGCATCGCCACGACTTTCAGATCACAACTGATCCGCCACATGTGATCAGTGTAGCAAACTTTATCCAAAATTATTTTCATCGAATCGTATGTTTCGCTCATGTCTGTGCTGTAGCCAATGGGAATGCTTGGTTTTTTATTATATTTATATAGCAAAACGACTTTCAGGCTTGATTTCGAAGAATCGATGAACATTCGCCAATCAGCTGCGACATAATTAATGGCCATCGCCTCCATCAGTCCCTTTATATCGTGGCAGTAAACAAATGTGTCCCTTCGTTGAGTGTGTAGTACCGTTGGAATAGCAATTGTCGTCTTCGATATCCGGTGACTTTGACATTAGGCTCCAAATTGTTGCCTTCTTTCAAAAGCTGGGCAAGTTTTTCTGCTTCACGTTGAGAAAGGTTTAATTCTGCAACAATCTTGTCCGTTCTTGCTTGTGATATTGGAATTATTTTGTTCGATGGACCGGCTTCTGGTGTTGGTTTATAGGTGAAATCCGATTGATCCATTGTTTCAATAGAAAAAGAAGTTTCTCTACGTAACAGTTATCGGAATTGTGCTCTCCTGGATCAGTCCAAATCATTGGTACACCAAAAGAAAGTGAACTGCGTTTCCCTTGGATCCACATGTTAAGAGCATTGTAGCACGTTTTACAAATTTTTTCTGGGGCCCACGAAACGCCGCGAATTATTTCGGAATCAAAATAAAGTTTAAAAGCACGCTCCACTTGCTCAGTGAGTAATGCAGTATTTATTGAAAAAGCTCTTTTGCTACAAACGTAACAAAATAAATTGATGTTTTCTGGACAATTTGCACTCATGTCGGTTTTATACTTTTATTACTTTTTCGTCACTTTAAAAAAATCGTACTTTACGCGTTCGGAGACACTTGTTGAATGACAAAAATCGATCAATGAACACCTATAAAAACTACGTAAGTTTCAATATTTTACTGAGAGGTACAGGGTGGCGCAAAAATAACCTTCAGATGTTTTTTGGCTGTAATTAAAAAAAAAAAATTAAAAACTTTGATTCTTCTTGTGGATTATTTTTATTTGGTCTTTTAATTTTTTTTACATCAAGTCGAGAATATGATGTCATGTAAATGGCCGCCGCCACAGTTGATTGTCATTTAAGCCCATTTTTTCATTCATCACCAATCATGAGTGATGAGGCCCATTTCCATCTTAGCGGGTACGTAAATAAGCAAAATTTACGCTTCTGGGGCACTGAAAATCTGCGTGTAACCCACGAAGAGTCAGTACACCCGCACAAAGTCACTGTATGGTGTGCTGTTTTCGCTGGAGGAGTCATCGGACCTTTTTTCTTCGAAAATGCCATAAAAAGGGCTCAAATGACAATCAACTGTGGCGGCGGCCATTTACATGACATCATATTCTCGACTTGATGTAAAAAAAATTAAAAGACCAAATAAAAATAATACACAAGAAGAATCAAAGTTTTTCATTTTTTTTTTTTAATTACAGCCAAAAAACATCGGAAGGTTATTTTTGCGCCACCCTGTACTTATGATTTGGCGCATCTTTTAAGGGTGGCTACATACCTGATTCGTGTGCGTTTTAAATTTTTCGAAACGTTCTAAAACATGACCACTCATAAATGTGGGTGCAATTTGTGTAACAAAATCATGCAGGTAGCCAACGGAAAAAACCCAAATAATTAAAAAAGTGCACTTTCCTTTTTTCCTTTTAATTGTCCACGCACATATATGACCGTTTTAACAAACTAACCGCTACCATAAAAATCAAATAAACTTTTGTTTATTACTTTTTTTAATATTTTAGGCAAAAAATATTTATTTCTTCATACATTTATTTTTACCGGCAAAACTGTTGAGTATATAGAAAATTATATTATATGAACAGATTAAATGAATTGTAATTTTTAATTTTTTTAAAATTGTTTGAGCAAAATCGGACTAGTGGTTCTCGAGTTATGTCAAAAAAACCACCAAAGGTGACAATTTCCCCTATATGATAGTTACTTACTTCAAATCGATATATCTCGATTCCTAGACGTAACCCTGCGAAACGCCGGGACATGTATAACTTCTTTTTTTACCGGTATAACTTTCCCCGGTAGTTTGAACCCTTCCCGATCACTGACCCCTACCATTTGTCTCACAGTGTAATTGGTCGTTTTCCTACACTATTCATATTCATATAAACAAACAAAATTTAATGCAATTGAATAAGACCAAAACTCCGATAAAATTGGATGAAATTATATCAATTCAAATATCTTTTTTATTTGTTTCTATACAATTTGATTAATCCATTTTCCGGATTAAATTTTATATAATCTAGTATGATGCCAAATTAAAAAAGATATGCTACCGAATAAATTTTTTTTCACGGGTAATTAAAATTAAGTTCCATGGGTCTTTTCTGACCCCAGGCCACCAAAGTTAAAGATTTTTTAAACAAATGTAAAGATAATTATAGACTAACCAAATTTAAGTGACATTTTTCTGAAAACTATGTAAAATTTAATTAAAATATCCAAATTTTGTTAAATTTTTGACAAAATGAGCAATTTTTGTAAAATGTCCTGGAAAGCAGGACATTTTTTTTTTCTTTAATATCAACTATTATATGGTACAAATAGCAATCGACATCTCCACATTAGGCATTTTAAAAAATCTTTAAAATTAATTTAAAAAAAACACGTTTTTGCATTTCTATCGAATTAGTGGGTCATTTTAGATTCCAGGCTAAAGAGGCTTAGTGATATCGGATGAAGTCAAAAATTCATATCTGAATCATTTTGACTATATTAAATGAATAAATGAAATCAAAAATAATTTTTTTCGAAATTTCGAATTTTGGGAATTTTTAATAGTATTGCTACTACAATTTTTTTCCAACTTTCGGCACGGGTTAACGTTTTCCAAAAAAAAAAAAATCGATTTCTTCCATTTGGGACCATCTCCAATAAAACTGGGGATGTAATGAAAAACCCTAATATATAAAGGGTTAACGTTTTGCAAAAAAAAAAATCGATTTCTTTCATTTGGGATCAGTTCCAATAAAACTGGGTGATGTAATGACAAATCTATTTTTAAGGGACACCCTAATATATATATTTTGATTTGGGCATATGGCTACCGCGGCTGTTCCTGACGAAGCGCATTCTGGACGTCCAATTGTGTGCCACTTTTTAGAGTATTGCTGGCCGTATGTGACGAATAACACGAACAATGTTGGCCTCCAAGTTGTCAATTGTTGCTGGTTTATTGGCATAATCCAGTGACTTTACGGGGCCTCACAGGCAATAATCGAGAGGTGTCAAATCGTACGACCAATTGACAGGTCCATTTCTTGAAATTAACTTATCGCCAAATTTTTGAAAAAAAACACCCTTTATATGTCAGTATATACATTGCTAGATCTGTCAAAACAACAGGATAGTATTTTTTAAGATGAGAAAAAAATGGTGGTAAATTTTTGTTGTTGTTTTTATTTTTTCTTTGATATTTTAAATGTTTAACAACGCTCCTAGACGAGAAAAAGAAATTCTCAATTTGCTTAGGTAAGAATGATATTCGAATAGTGAAATGGGCTCAACAGATTATTTTTCACAATTTGTTAACTCTACTTAGATAACGTTATTTTTTGTACTGAAAAGATAACGATACTTCAGACAGACGCATAGTGCTTTGTCCCATAGACAAAAATAAAAAATTTGTGTCTCCGATTTTGACGAAAATATTTTTTTTGTATATGTATATACTAAAATTACTTAATATTGTAAATATTATCCTTACTGGTTTAACTCATTCTGTCTACACTAGAGGTCGTTAAAATCGCTAAATTTTTCACATAGAATGTACAAAAAAAAAAAAAAATTGTAAAAACTCATTTTTATAGGTATCTTTAAACAAACATTTTTTTAAATATTTGAATATATTCGAATCAATAAAAAATAATAAAATCGTAAAAAATCTACAATTAACATATCAAATTAATCTTTGAATTTTTACAATATTTTTGCTGGGAGCCTAAAATTATCAAAAGTTAAACGGAACTTTAAAAAAATTATGTCAATTGATTTTAAAATTTTTTGTTATGCTCTTATAATTTTATATAAGAAAAAATAAAGAAAATAACCAATTTATTAATTTAACACTACCAGGAACATTTTTGTGGAACATTCTAGCCCTCTAACTCTTCAATGAAAAGGAATTTGTTGGCCCCTTTTTAAAAAGGGACAAATACGACCCGCAAGTTGAAGAGTTAGTGGGTTAAAATGTTCCACAAAAATATTCTTCGTAGTGTTTTACATAAGTTCGCTGAACATACCCTATACCTAAAATGGAGGATTCACATGGTTTCCTATTTTAATCCTATTTAATTTTTTTTGTTTTAGGAAAATCATTTTAAGCGTTTAAAACGCATTTTTTATAATTGGGTAAAATCCCAAATTTGACACAAATATAGTTTTTGCAGGTTTTATAAAGATTTTAAGATAAAGAATATATGGCAGGATTAAGAGTCCTTGCTTCGATTTTGATAAAAATTGACACAACCTGTAATTTTACGTCCATTTATGTAGCTAATATAATATTTTTAAATTTCAGGACCTATGCGAGGTGGGCGTGTCCTTGGCCCGATATTTCCAAAAATTTAAATTTTTCTTAACTAGGGGGTTCTATGTCAGTGTACCAAATTTCAAAACTCTGTCTCCACTCGTTCTATTTTTGTAGTGTTTTACATAATTTCACTGAACACATATTATAAACATTTGCAAACAACGGGAAATTTTAACCCCCAAAGAAAACATAGGGCCAGATGTGAACTTTTAAAAAGCCGATACACGTATATTTTTCTTTAGTCGACTCTGCCAGAACAAGTTGTTGTTTTGGAAAAAAATTTGATTTAGTTGTACAGTGTTACTAATCTCTTGCATCTTTATATAACGGTTTATTAAAAAAAAAAAATCACAACTTACACTGAAATTTAAATTTATCAATAAGTTTTGACTTATTTCTGGCATTGAAGTTAAATTTTAAACTTTGATATCTTCAGAGACTTACAGTAGAATTTCATGGCAAATATTTTCTCCGAACATTTTAACCCTCTAACTCTTCAACTTACGGGTCTTTCTTGTCCCTTTTTAAAAAGACCCTTTAGTTTAAGAGTTAGGTCCAAACGCTTTACAAATGATCAGCACTTTCGGTGTCATCTAAACTAGTTTTTGGAGAAAATAGGAAATAATGAAGGTTAGGCAAATAATGCATATAATGAAGGTTAGGCAAAAATAATAGTCTTTGTACGTGGCCCAATGTGAGTCAGTTGACCATATTTCATTAAAATATCTTTTTATTTGCGACCTGCAGCGTGCAAGCAAATATTAGGGCCAATTTTCGGAGTTCCTTTATATGGGCACTAGGTCCAAACACGGACCGATTTTGACCAAGACAAAGTCTGTGTACCAAATCGCAGCAAAATGTTTTAATAATTTTGACCTGTAGCGCGCGAAGTAGAATATATGCACAGACAGACATACATTGCTATATCGATTCAAAAAGTCATTCTGAGTAGGTCGGTAGACTAAAAGGTGGTACTTAGAACCAATAGTTTTGACGCCAGAATTATCAGCCCAGACTCTATATACCCTAGCCGCGTAGTGTATAGGGTATAAAAAGTTGTAAAAGACTTTAAAAATCAACAGAAAAAAAAATAAAGTGATACTGTAAAAGAATTTGAAAGTTAATTTTTTTCGCGCAAAAATAACCATGATCTAAAAGCTGATGCTGACGACTGAGATAACTGAACGTAGGAACTTTTTCTGTTAACAATCCAGGTAGATACAGCACAAAATTTAAAAGGCATACGTCTCACATAGAGTTTGCTGTTCGGTTTTAATCGAAACCGAAACAGCGGTTTTTGAGGCCTCAAAACCGAAACCGAAAACCGACAAAAATAAGTCGGTTTTTAGCAAATACTTAAAGCAATTAAAATAATTAATTAAATTACATATTGTTGAGCCTAGTATTTCGAAAAGGGTTCCGCTCCTATTTTACAAAATTCTGAATTTAATTTTAATGAACAATTTCTCCATTAAATATTACTTCAAAGATTTTTTGTTTTTACTACTACAGATAATATAAGCTGAGGACTATAATTTTATAAAAAAAGTGCGCCAAAAGTAATGTAGTTTAAGAGATATTGAGTTTCAAGTATTCAGTTCAGATTTTCACCGCTTATTTTTTAAGAAGTTTTATTTCGTAGTCCGCGAAATTTTTTGTATACAATTTTAAATTTATATTGTTTTAAACAAATTGCTAAATTCCAAATTTAAACTCTTTAAATACAGTTTAATCTGCCGAAAAAAGAATAAAAAATTTTAATTTATACCGGTTTCCGCGGTTTATTTCCCGGCAATGGTGTTATTGCGTTTATTCGAGTGAGAAATTCAATCAAATTTTAATAAATATCTTCGGTTTTTGGCAAACTCTAGTCTCACAGACGTACGTTATCTAAGCTGGGTTAAATAGGTTTTGGAATTTCAACAATTTTATTCCTTTAACACAATTAATATTTATGCCGATAAACATAAATTTGTAAAAATCTTTATTGCTAGTAAAATAATTTATGTCACGCGGTGGTATAGTACAATTTTTGTTATATAGCTAACGTTTATGATTTTATTAAAAAATGTCAGGTTCAAAATGTGCTAAAATTACTTATTTAAAAATAATCGGTTTAAAAGAGCTTTGAGTCACCTTATTTGTGTAAGAATTATACGGCCTCAAAGTTCATAAATTTCTTTTCAAATTTCAGATTTAAACTTAAAAATCCATCCACTTTATCTCCCTCCCATATATAAATTCTCTATCAGCTAAATGTGTTAATAATCCTGTAACTTAATGCTTTATTATGCTTTTTTGTTGTTGTTGCTTCGTTCCAAACGCCTAATTCTAAAATTGTATAGTCTTTTCAAAACCTCTTGTGTTGGAAAATCTACTTTTACAGTTGATAGTATTCTTTGATTTTTTTTGTTCTTAATTTCTTTGCTGTTGTTGGATTTCATATTGTTGATAACAATCTTAATCGACTCTTTGTTCTATTGACCACAAAACATAAATCCTCCTACACCTGCCAAAAAATATTTTCAAAGCCACTTATATTGGTCTAAATAACAACAATAACAACAAAGTATAAAGAAGATGAAGAAAAAAATAAAATCTTTTGTTTATGGTTGACTTTTTTAGATACTTTTTTTATTCCTTTGTCTCTTGTTATTCCTATTTAGTTTTATAAATCTTTTTTAAGCTTGCTTGTTTATTTTTTTTTTCACAAATAATTTTTTCTCGTTTTATATTTGTTATGGTCGAAAAGTCATAATAAACCTTTTTGGTAAATTTATGGTTGACTAAAGATACGGTTGATTAGCTAATTAGAAAGACAATAATAGGGCCATGATATTTTTGACAATGGCTCATATGAATAAAAAATAGATATTACTAATAGGGGGAAATACAGGGTTTTTTAAGCAATTACTTCACAAATCTAGTCTGCTTCGGAGTAGACTAGAAATTTAATTTTTTAATTTTCGTTTACGTTTCATGCTATTCTATCAGCCCAAAGTAATTACTTCGAAGTAATTGCTAAGTTTTATTCATATGACCCAATATATCATTAAACTGAAAATATATCAGATATATTTAACTTTCCATATTTCTTTTTCAGATTTTCTGTTTAGAGTTCTCTTAGAATATAATATTTTTTTCAGAAATATAAGTACTTTAATACATCTACTTATTTTTATTTGTTTCCCAAAGAAAATTCAATTAATTTTATAATAAAAATTTAAATTTCAATTACAGACAATAATACTGAATAAAACATGTGAAATCTATTTCAAATTCTCATATTTTCTATTGTACAAAAATTTGCAATTCATTATGGAAAAAACTTGTGTATATTTAACACATACTATTTCAATTTCAATATAAATAAATACATATAAATGTATTTGTGTCTGTACACTATTTCTTGCGTACCAGAACACCCAAAACACAAAAAGAGGAAAAAAAATAAAAAATTAAAGCAAAGTCGTTTAAATAGCATGTAAAATGGTTGTAATTAAATTAGTGTAAATTCAAATAATTAAAACAAATATATGCCAAATGCATAAAACAAAACGACAGGCGAAAGAGAGGTGGCAAATATGTAGTCTATACATGTGTTAGTAGAGAAAACAGTTGGTACACACTGTATGTGTGTTCATTGGGGTGAAACTTATTATTAAAATTGCAATTTATGGCCGTCGCACCCCCCCCCCTCTTAAGAGATATTCGCTAGGGTATAAAAATACATTATTAAAAATTAAGGCGATCATGTAACGGGACCACGTGCCGCAACGGCCCTGAAATTTGAAATAAGATTTACAAGTCTTTGGTGTTTTTGAAAATATTGGCTCTTAAGAAAGTGTATTTCTGAAAAGTATCAATAGAATCGTAATCTAGTCTGAATTATCTTTCTACCAATGCATAAAAATCCAAAATCGGTGAGAAAATGTTTCAGTAATTGCAATTCTTCCAGACCCTGTAGGGTTAAAATGGGATAAATTATGAAAATCCTAAAAAATTTAAATGTTTTTTAAAATCTTAAAATGTTATAGAGTAGACGCTCGCAAATTAGGACCGCTTTGTTTTTGAGGCAATTCTAATTTCTGAATTATTCTAATTTCTGCACGTTTTTTTTCGAAAATAAAATTGAGTAAATTTACTTCCAAAAACTTAAATAAAACTATTTTTAATATTTTTTAATTCAATTTTATTTGATAAAAACAAGAAAACAAAACACAACAATTCAGTCCAATACATCAAATGTAGTTTTTTAAATTAAAAATATCAATATAAAAAAAAAACGAATGGCAACAAAACATAGCAATGCAGTCCAATTACATCACATGTATTTTTTTTTAATTAAAAACTAAAAAACTGTATTTAAAAAAAATTAAACAATTTAAATTAAACAATGGCCAAGTTAACAACTAATCTTTGTTTGACATATAATCAGTTATATTTGTTTGTTTTTTTGGTTTCTTTAAATCCGAAATATCATTACGGAGAGCCAAAAGATTACTTATGTGCTTAGTTGAAAACAATTCACTGTTATTGCACCATTTTATTAAATTATTTACGCTTTCAATGGCTGTAGTATTAGAGACAACTGATGATACTGCAACAACGTCGTCTTCGCTGCTATCTGAAGACTCACCATCGCTACTGAGAACATAAACAGATCCGTCATCAAACATATCTTCATTCCATCTGTCGATGTCTTCTATACCGATGCAATCGTTGGGAGCTATTTCTTTTAAAAGAGCTTGAGTTATCTGAATAACTTCGTTGCAGTCCTGATCTATTTGCAACAATTGTGCTATTGGCACGTCATCGTCGCTGTCGTATTGGTTAGAGTCCCAATTGGACAACTTTGACCAAGATTTCTTCATAACACTTTGTGGTACCGCATCCCAAGCTTGTTTCAGAAATAATATAGCATTGCGGATCGAATGGGATTTCAAATGATTCTTCAGTTCACCACCTTCAGCAATTAACTGAGAAAGAAACATACTTCTGTAATTGAGCTTTGTTAACTTAATAGGGTTTTGATCCATTGGTTGTAAAGCTGCTGTCACATTTGGTGGAAAGAATAATGCAACTATGTTTCCATCGTCACTTTTAAGTTTCTCAATGGGTATATGAGCGGAGCAATTATCTATAAGCAAAATGGCTTTCGGAGGCAAATTATTTTCCTGAGAAAAGCGGATCACCTGTGAATTGAAAAAAATTTTAAAATTATGTACTGAACCTGAAATCAATATTTTTGTTTACCTCTTTAATAAATATTCCGTGAAACCATTCGTGAAAAATCCGAGAAGTCATCCAAGCATTTATTGAAAAGTTGTAATGCAGAGGATTATTGAAATTTTTAAAACACCTGGGTTTTTTTGCTTTTCCAATTACCAATGGAACTAATTTGTGTGATCCATCAGAGTTTGCACCAAGTAGGACTGAAATTCTGTCTTTTTGAATTTTATGTCCAGGGGCGTTTTTTTCAAAAGCAAAGACATAGGTTCTGTCTGGTAGGCAACGAAAAAATAATCCGGTTTCGTCGACATTATATATTTGTGACTCCATTAAACCCATCTCAGCGATCTTTGCATCATTTCTATGAATAAAAGGAGTGACTGAAGCAACATCACTGGAAAGAATCTCGCCACAAATTTTTAAAAAACGGATACCGTGTCGCTTCTTATCTTATGTCGCATCTTTATCGGGATATTCCTCTCTAAATATTTGTTTAGCTTTCTCTTTTAATATTGGCCCAGTCAATGTACACTTTTTTTCTCGTTGATTTAAAAACCACTCATACAGACGACTTTCCATTTTTGGATATTCAGCGCTGTGCAAAGATTTATTGTTTGCCTCCTGATATGTGTTTGAAACAGCATTTAATATTGCTGTTCTATGTGATTTGATGTAGCTGGTTGAAGATGTTGTCACATTAAAATCTAGGGCTAACCGGTTTCCTTGAACGCCTTTGTCAAGCTTTTCTAATATTTTGACTTTAGTTTCCAATGTTTATTTAACATTTTAAATGATACACTTTCACTATTTAATAGAGACTGCCAAATAATATGTACACGCGTATCAAATGTCACAAATAAACTAGCCAAAAATGTACATAAATGCGACAAAAAAAAAAACAAATAGGGAAAAACATATATAATTTGGTGATTCCCCTTTTTAGTTTTACTTTATTCAAACAGAATAAAAATAAATTGGGGATTTCCTGTGTATTCAAAAAACCAAAAAAAAAAAAAAAAACACTCAGAAATTAGAATTTTAAATTCGAATTTCAGAGCGTTTAATGTATTGCAAACATTGATTCTAATTTCTGGACGTTCGAATTATTGAAAGCTCTAATTTGCGAGCGTCTACTGTACTTTGGTTTCATTTCTAAGATCTATAAATATTCAGATATGGCCAAAGGAAGGATTTTTTATACTAAAATTTTGAGTTTTTTAAAATTTTGATCAACAAAATATAAGAAAAAGTAGTCAGTGCATGAAGTTTTTTTAACAACACCTCAGATAATAATTGTACTAAAGTTTACACCTCGTATATTATAGTGGTAAAAGCATTTTAAATTTAGAAATTTAAAGGAGTGGTTTGATTTTGGCCAATAAATTAGAAACTAGTACTAATTTTTGTTTTTTTTTAGATGTAACAAAATCACAAAACTTGGTAGAAGGCTATTTTAGATTATTTCGGTAACGGTATTTTAAAGGTAACGGTATTTCATTTATTTCGGTATCGGTATTTTAAAGATAACGGTTTTTAGTTATTTCGGTATCGGTATTTTAAGGATAACGGTATTTCATTTATTTCGGTAACGGTCTTTTAAGGATAACGGTATTTCTGTTATTTAGGTAATGGTATTTTAAGGATAACGGTAGTCACTTGAAACGGTTTTGAATCGGTAACGATATTTTAGCGGTATTGCCCGCCAACCCTGGTATTTATCGAAATCAACATATCACTTCTATTACACCGCTCTTCCTTATATTTTTAAATATGTTTCGAAAAAGTACTTTGATACAAAGTCAAAAATATCAAATCAAATGTAATATCGCCTTCTTATCGAAAGTTGTAGGCTCTTAAAAGTAGAAGTGTCTTCACATTGGTAAGAATTGGGTTAAGCATTTGCTAGAAAAAAAAAAATCAAAACAAACCTGTTTGACAGCATGGTGTCAAAATGACCCAATTTTTTTTTAATGTTTAATAACGCTTGCGAACATTTCAAGAGTGGGCGGGCGGGTCGCCATTTTTTCACCCACATAAAGAAGTTTCACCCTAGTGTTCACATAACAAAGCACAATAGATTTTCTAAATTTGCACACACACATACAACATCTATTGCATATACACATATATAAATAATGCATAAGTATAAAAGAGTAACTGTATATATGAGGCTCTTCATATTAACTACCCAGCTAAAGAAAAACGTGTATCGTACCAATGTTACTTTAACAGTATTTACGAATAATAATTGGGAAAGATTCTTAAATTTTACAAAAAGTAGTCATGTTAAATATGGATGAATTTAGCGCTTTAGTAAATATTACATTTCATGAAAGCCTTCACAAACAATATAACTGCCAAATATCTTCAACAATTCACACTGTAAAATCAATTATCTATTTCCTTCCACCTAACTAATGTTTCAATTCCAACCGTTCCCTGTCCTATTCCATTTCGTTTTCCAAAATCTTGTTTATAACAAAAAGTTTATATTTCCCAGAAAAACTCTTTTGCGAATATTTCTTAAACTATAGCTAACTTTGGAATTCTAAGGCCATATTCGTGCTCTGCGTCTTCCTTGAATCATTACAAAATTATGAGTTAACATAATTACATTTTCTTATACCCTTAACATAAGCTGGACAATAATCTATGTTATGCCGTTATTCTGCAGACGTATTTAAGTTATTGCTAAGATATTTATCATTAATACACACAGGAAAAAAAACTGCCAACCGAATTGCTAAGCCTATTTTGGTTGCTACAACCAACAAATTCGTGAAACCATATTAGAATGTGATTCCTAAATATTTTGGGTATTGCAAATAAAATTCAGTTGTGTAAACCGAATTTTGTTGTGATAATCAATATTCAGTTGTAGCAACCTATTTTAGTAGATATAACCGAATTTCAGTTGGAAAATGACATATTTTTCTCTGTGTGTATAGACTGGGTGTAAGAGCGGTCAGTTCGTATCGAAAGCCTCATATCGAATATATGTTGACACGTGTGTATGTTTGAATATTCATATGTTAAATTTACTTAGGTCTGCATTATAGTTGGTTTTGAAAATGAATTTGAAATTCATTTACGCTCGCACACATACATACATACATATATACAGATATAACTAACCTAACGCTTTACACAGTGTGTGACTGTAGTTTACATACATACAGCTAGGGCAAGGAATTTCATGAACTAAAAAAACCGAACATATTCGTTTAACAAAAGCAGCCAAAAACGAAAAATATGCTAAAAAATATAAAAAATTTGCAATTTATGTACATATTTTTTTTACAAAAATCGGAAATCAAAATTAATTTTTAACTACCCGGGTAAAAAAAATAATATGATGTTATATGTAATGATATCTTATTTAATATAATTGGAGATATGCTATGATCCGAAAAATGGTGGATAAAATTATATCGGATAAGATCTAAATATATTGAATCATATAGAATCTTATCCGATTGATGTGGAAAGACATAATTATATAACGCTTCATACTTCAAGATCAAAACAAAAACTATTAAAAAGTACTGAAAAATAACACCCTTAAGTTAAGAATTAAAAATTTAAATAAAAATTTAGAAGAAGTTGTACATAATTGTAACAAAGCATTTTAAGCCTTCTCATATAAACTTGTATTCTACCCGTAAACTGTATAATTCTGGTATGTTTATGAGTTTAATGTCAAATTCCATACATAAAAATATGGCTTGTATTTATACAAGGTTTACAAGGAATTTAGGAGTTGTAATGAGTACGCCTTTTATATTTTGAAATCATACATAAATATATCTCAAAAAAACATAGATTTTTTTACAGTGCGCTATACTTAAACATATCTAAAACAAATTAGAAAAAAAATTTAACATTGAGCTATATAAAACTTTATATATTTTCCGATAAAGCCATTTTTAATTATATATGACGATGTATTAAAATTGTCTTAGCATATGTAAATAGAAATGGCACATATAAATATATATGGGGACATGTATATTTATACTGATCTATATATGACATCATATAAGAAATTTTTGAAAAACTCAAAGCTATACATAATTATATCCGCAAAGATATAGTGTTACACTTGACTATATATAAACATATTAGTCCATATTAAATTATATAATTTCCTATATAACTATTTTTACTCGGGTAAGCATTTAAATTAAAAATGTTAACAAAATTATATCTTTAGATCAGTAGAATATTTTTATTTTGAAAAAAGATTTTTCTTAAGTCAATATAAAAAGGGGTATTTAATTTTCAATATTGTTTTTGGCTCAAGTCTTGGGAAGAGAATTTTAATTAACTCTGCAATAAATATATTGAAATTTACAACCGACTAACACAAGTTCGCTTATTTAGTAGGCGTGCTTTTATAAATATTTATGAACACAAAAACTTATATTAAAGTTCTCCTAATTTTATTTTATCGGGATATACAATAATTGCATTAAAGGAATTAAATATGCTAAAATCCCAAACGTATTTAGCAAATTGTAAAAAATAATCCCTTGTAGGCATGTCCCTATCCGGATTTCATTCTTGCCTAAGGAAATCGTCAGGGGACGACGTTTTTAGAATTTCTGGAAATATTTGTTAAGTTAAATTACAAACTCAATGAGAATTTCTTGTTCTCGTCTAGGAGCGTTATTAGACATTTAAAATATCAAAGAAAAAACAAAAATAACAACAGAAAATGTTCCACCATTTGCTTTGTCATCATCCAATGTACTACTTATACATAGTCTTACGATATCCCGTTTAAATTTTTAGAAAGTTTGTTAAAAATGGAGACAAAAAATAAAAAAACGCGGTATTCTCATAGTAAAATAATATTACGGGACCATAAAGTAAAAAGCTTCAACAAAATTCGCCAACTCTCCATCAGATGGCGCGCAACAACTGTGCTAAGAGTCAACATCTCACGCAATTACAGTTTTGTTATATTTGAAGCCCTTTATCTTACACCACTTTCCATCATTCTTCTATCCCATTTTCAAAGAAAGCAATACGTTATTCAATAAGAATTTCCGGAGTGTTAATTCTCTTAAAAAAAAGAATACAGGAAAAGGGTTAGCAGAAATTCTTCTTCTAATGATTCTAGAGATTCTCTTTGCTATGTATTTGGAATATATAGCAGAATACCTTATGCAGAGCGGACCTGCAATAAAGTTTATAAACAGTGTTGCCAGGTTAATTGGGCACAAAATCGTCAAATATTTTTGAAAAAATCGTCAAAATCATCATTGCGTTTTGAAATGTCGTCAAAATATTGTTAAAAATAGTCAAAACTTTAATAATCAAATATTTTTTATTATTATTACCCTAATATCATAATATAAAATTTAACCGGTTTTAAGTGTCGGCTGTAATTTAAGAAAAATTCAAAAACTACTTTTTTATTTGATTGGGTGAAGTGAAGGGAACTTTCAATATAGGTAAATAGATTTTGTAACAAAAAGAATTTCTATAGAAATAAAGCAAAACTTCACCGAAGTGTTTTAGAAAATAATCCTTCAAAACTCGTATCTCCAAATTTCAAACAATTTTATTTATTTATTGAAAATTTACCATATACTGAAATTAATTGTTCGAAAGAAAGAGTTCACTTTAAAAAAATTTCGTATCGAAAAAACTTTAGATTTTAATGTACTTACTCTAGAGATATTTCACAGGTACCTACTAAACAATTTAGACGACAAAAGAGTCCGATATGAGATATACGTCCCTTCGAAAAACACGTTTCATTTATTAGAGATTTAGGAAGAACTATTTTAAATAAAAATAATTAACAGATTCTGTGTTAGTTTTCATCAAGGTTGGCAACCGATACCGTTATAATACCGTTATCCGTTTCAAAACCCTTTCAAATTGACAACCGATACCGATACCAATACCGAAATTCTTGATTTCAAAAAATACCGGTATTCAAAAACCTTTTCCCTTAATACCGGTATCGTACCGGTATGGAATCGGTTTTAAAAAATAGTTTTTTTCACGTTTTTAGCAAAAATACAAATTTTTTTAATACAAAATTGTTAAACAATTAAACTTTATTATCCATTGTTAATAGAAAATCGTGTTATAAATTCAAAGTGCGGTTATCAGCCTTTAGTTTGCATCGGCAACATTGTTTTTAATTTATTTAACTTCATAAATATTCTCTAACTTGTGATAAATTTAGTAAATATAATTTAATATATAAACTGGTTTCTTAAACCTTTAATTGAATTTACAGTTTCTTTTAGAGAATCCTTTTATTAATTTTATAAACTTTTTTTTTTATTTTATTATATGATCTCAATACAAATATAAAATATTTGTAGTGAATCAACTTGTGTTCCGAAAATCAAAAACAAAAAAAAAAAACACTCTAATATAGGGCCTATATTCTGCAAAATAACCATTGGTACTTTTTTGTAAGAGAGCATAACTTAAATGCCTTTATTCCCTTATTTTATTTAACGACGGTTATATATATATATCATGTTATACATCACTGGAAAGCTTATAAAAAAATAACAGATCTAATGTGGAAATAAGTATAACATTTTATATAAAAAAGACGGAGTATGTAAAAAACGCATGTTTTTTAAACTTTTTGTATGGGAGCACATTTCAAATTTACGAAATTAAAAAAGAGTATATCACAGGATTAATATATTCATCAAAATATGAAGTTTGATGTACATATTTCCTATGTTTAGCACAGAAAGAGGCCTAAATTCTTTAAAAATGTACCAAAAAAGGTGTTTCGGGGAAAATTTTGGCAAACCTGATGTAGTGCGAATATCGAAAAATGCAAAAACACGTGTCCGCTTAAATTTAATAAGGACTAATATATATGAATTCAGCAGCCATAGCAATATAGTTCTCCATATAAAGTACCCAAAATTTTTGAAAATTTTAAAACAGCAAATTCGAAAGGGCAAAAAAGTACAAAAAAAGGTACCAGTGAAAAGCCCTCAAAAATTGCTTTCCAACAATACCACACTTGCACATGGTTCCTTTGGTCGAAATATCTTAAAAAGCAAAAAAACCTAAAAAGGACCCATTTTTGAACCACTTTTTTGACCCTTAAAATTCCGAGGTAGCCGATAAGCTGAGACAGGTCGATCTTAGATTTTTTTCTCAATCACATATCCAAATTTCATCAAAATCGGAGTGTTTAGGCTGAAGTACTTCCGTTGTTAGAAATTTTTAATAACTTAAATACTTATCCTTTATAAAAATTTAATAAAATTGAGTTTTTTTATAATTAAGAACGTTTTTTTTTATATTTTTGTAAATTTTTTCAATAATACCGGTATATACCGGTATTAATGTTTCGGTATCGGTTATACCGATACCGAAATGATTAAAATACCGTTACCGATACCGATACCGAAACAAATAAAAAATCGATACCAATACCGATACCTATACCGTTATTCGTTTCGGTTGCCAACCTTGGTTTTCATACAAAAAACCATGAAATTCTAAATTAACTACCTTGAAAAATATTCAGATTTATTGCCTTAGATAATGGAAAAATAAGGTATTTTTGAACAATTTTCCCAAAATTTCCTATTGAAAAAAATCGTCATTTTGAAGAGGAAAATCGTCAAATCGTCATTTGGCTATTTTCGATAGTAAAAATCGTCAAAATGACGATAAATCGTCAAAACTGGCAACATTGTTTATAAGACCAAAAATCATATATATAAGTTAGGGTGTCCCTTATAAAGTGTTTGGTCGATTTTCGGCACGCATACCCTCCAATTGTTTTACAAATAGTCCCAAATTAACAAAATCGATTTTTTTTTTTTTTGGAAAACGTTAACCCGTGCTGAAAATGGCCCATTTTGAAAAAAAGTGCATTATTATTAAAAATTCCCAAAATTCTAAATTTTGAAAAATTTTGTATTTTGTTTCATTTATTCATTTAATATATTCAAAATAATTCAGATATGTAATTTTGACTTCCTCGACTATCATTAACCCACTTTAGCCTGGAATCCAAAATGACCCACGAATTTGATAAAAATGCAAAAGCGTGTTTTTTTAAAATTAATTTTAAAGATTTTTTAAAATGCCTAATTTGGAGATGTCGATTACTAGTTCTACCACATAATAGTTGATATTCAAGAAAATAAAAATAAATTGGAAAAATGATAATTCGAGTTGTGCATGGATCGACTGCTTTGCAGGACATTTTACAAAAATTGCTTATTTTGTCAAAAATTTAACAAAATTTTAATGTTTCCATCAAAGTTTACATAGTTTTCGGGAAAATATCACTTAGGTTTGGTTAGACTATAACTATCTTTACATTCTTTAAAAAAACTCTTTAACCCTTAGTGGCCTGTGGTCAGAAAGTACCCTTGAAACTTAATATTAATTATGACCACGAGATTGTAAAGCCATTAAATTAATAAAAAAAGATCTCAACAGGATAAAAATAATTATTTTAATTAACTAGAAATTTATTAATTCAGTTCGAGGCGAATTTCCTCGGTATGAAATACAAAAACAAAAAACTTTCATAATATTTCTATTGTTGGTTATGTCTTTGCAGAAGACTTCGAAAACATATTTTATTGTTTGCTCCATTATCATTTTGTTGATGTAGCAGATTACATTTAATATGAGATTTTGATGCTTCAAATTGCATTGCACTATTGCCACCACTTTTTAAAGAAAACTGAAGAAGAGGACCTGGAAAATCACCGAAACGATCGTCTTTTCATTCCTGAAAGTTTAGAGGTTTTTGAAAGCAAAAACTCTGTGAATTATTTGTTAGGAGAATATCCCGATGAAGGAAAAAAGCAGTTTTTGAAAAAAATTACTTATTATGTTAATTCATAATAAGGAAATTGGCCTCGAACTGAATTAATAAATTTCTAATTTATCAATTGAAAAGGTCGAAAGAAAAATTTTTATTTTTTAAATAAAAATTAAAAACCAACATATTAATAATTATTTTATGTAACATGATCCATATGGGGTTAACTTTTATAGTTTTGGCCAAAAACGCCCCACTAGGAAATCTACAGAATTACATTTGCATTTGAATTTTTAAGATTTTTATAACTACTTAATTTTTAAGAAGCTAAATTTATATCTACTTAAAAATTTTATAAATACTTAAATTTGTATGGAATATTTATATAAAATTCGAAAAGAACAAAACTAAAATACAAAATTCTTCAAAATTTCGAATTTTGGCAATTTTTAATAATAATACACTTTTTTCCAAAATGGGCCATTTTCAGCCGCAACTCAACACGGGTTAACGTTTTCCAAAAAAAATCGGTTTTGTTAATCTGGCACCATTTAAAAAAAAAAAATTGGGAGATACGTGTCGAAAATCGACCAAACCCTCTATAAGGGACACCCTAATGTAAGTATACAAAATGATGTATCATTGTTTTGCCAGAAAACTCACCTATCATGCAGTCACCTAAAAAGTCAAAACATGTAATATCATGCAAATAGAAATTGGCATTGTTGATGGTAAACCAAATCGTCTGAATTTTATTTGGCAGCCCACAATTTTCCCAACAGATTCCTTTCAATAAAATATAAGCTTGTATGGCGAATTTTATGAAAATATCCTGCAAAATAGATCGATAATTTAAAATTAGGAAAATATAATGATAAATTTTGTTAATACTTACCATTTTTGTTAATAATTTACTTTATAAATTTCAGGCTGATGTTCTTTGTTTTAATTTTGTTGTCTACTATTTATTTTTTTATATTTTGACTTTTTTTTTGTTTATTACTGAAAGCAAATCAAACAATTCGGACGTCAGAAACCAAAAAATAATGATGTGTCATTACCCTTTCTACACTGGGGGATTAAATATAAATTAGTTTCACTATCCATCTATCCTGGGGGATTTCAATTACAATTACTTGTACATATTCAATTACAATTACTTGCAAATTTTCAGTTACAATTACAAGCAAATGTAGTTGAAATTAAAAAAAAATTTAATTTTGGAAAATTTTGACAAAGGCCACGCCCACCTCCTATGTGTTTTTTAACCAGGAAATATATAAAAATAGAAAGAGTAGTTATACAAGAATGACATTTGGCACACATGTTATTTTGGATCAATAATAATTTCCAAACAAATTTGGGCAAAGGAAGTGGGCGTTCCCATATGTCTTTTTAACCAAAAATTTATAAAAATGGAAGAAGTAATCGTGCAACAATGACATTTTGCACATTAGTTTTTTTGGTTCCGTAATGACTCGAAACCAAATTTTTTAAAAATTTGAACATAGGTCATGCCCATCTCCCATATGTCCTTGTGACCAAAAATTTACAAAAACGTTAAACCACATCCAAAAATAATTCATGGAGATAAAGAATATCCCCTTAATTCATAAACGCTTTGTAAAATTATAGGAGGTTAATTGAACAAATTTTTTATGAAAATGACGTTTTGTAAACCTTCTATAACTTTACAAATCATTTATGAATTGAGGGGAATATGTATGAGTATTTGAAGATGTATTTTTTTAAATTATTTTTAATATTAAGAAACAATTATATTCAACAAGAATTAAAAATTGAAAAATATGCATATTTATTAGAGATGGGCACGTAAGTGGATTTTTACCCACGCTCACGAGAGAAAAATTTTCAATTACGCACAATCACTCATGAATAATTTTATCGACAAAAATGAAATGAGAAAATTACAGTAAATTATAAATATTAAACATAAAATTGCTATAAATATACCGTTTTGTAAATGTATGGAAATATTTATTAAACGTCAAAAAACAAATTTGATAAAATTCGACTCGCGCACACTCACTCACGCAAAAATTTCGTTCACGTACACTCACGAACAAACGTTAACGTGAGTAAATTAAGATCTCACTCACGCGTAATTCATGGGAATTGTGCAAAATTCTGCTCACGAGCCCATCTCTAATATTTATTCACTCAAACTATCATATTCAGAATCACTTGATTCATCTTAAAATCGAATTTTCTCTTTTTTTCTTAAAATTTCTTCAATAATAAATTGTAAATAAAAATTAAAGGGGGAAGAAGGGGGAAGGGAAACCAAGTTTTTTAAGAAGTACATACTTGTAAAAATATTATATCAAAATATAAGAAAGTCTTTTTTGGTCTTTTTCTTATAGTCCACTGAATTTGTAACTTCTTGATATATATCACTTTTCTCATCTTATATTCAGAATAACGGTAAATAACAAATGAGGTATCGATTGTATAAAAAATAGTTCTTCCATATTTAATAATTAACAAAAAAATATTTTATTAAAAATTATACAGTATTATCGGCATATTTTTTTCACAGTAGCATTTTAAAATTTGTCCATTTTTTTTTAGAATTTTTTCAATAATTTTATAGTCACTAAAACCTATTAACTTTAAAGTATCATAACTCTTTAATAAATAAATTGTTTTTAAAAATTTATTTCGATTTTTATTAATTGAAATGTACATTATAAAATGGCATTAAAATTTTTTTAAAATTAGAAAGGTGACATTTTTCATTTTTGACCGCCCTCGCGACTCTGGGACATCAGAAATTTAATGAAAAAATAGTTTTTCCCCATATTGTATCCGCCATTTTGAATTTCAAAATTTCAATTTCAGATTTTTAATCGGCGGATCCTAGACCTATATAATTGATTATTTAAAGTCCAATACAATAAAAACTAAAAATTAATGGCCGCCATCTTAGATCCACCATTTTGAATTTTATATTTTTAATCAGAAGATCCTAGACCTATATAATTGATTATTTTAAGTCCAGTATAAAGAAAAACTAAAAATTAATGGCCGCCATTTGAATCCGCCATTTTGAATTTTATATTTTTTATTTCAGATTCGTGATCAGCAACAACTAAACCCCCTTTGTGATATCTTTTAGTCTCATATACTCAATATTCTAGTTTTGGCCAAAATTCGATGATGCTGCACTGTGCGGTGCATCATAATCAATCAAAAAGTCGATTTTGTATTTTTTGTACTTATGGCTTTTTTGATTTCATATGACGATATGTAGCTTTTTCATCATATTCAAGAAACTTTTCTTGAATTTACTCTGGGAATTGGGACTTTTATCAGAGGTGCACGTAGTGCGGAAAGTGTCTGATTGTCATTAACTTGGGAATGACCAGAAATGACTCCTTTGTATGACTGTTAAAGCAGCTCATTACTTCCGGTCCTAGTATTTCCCGGGCAATGGCTTTCCAGCACCCGCTGAAAACTAGGTAGAGTGAGAAGGCGCTCAGTCATGTAGCCTGAATGGCCACGGACAACTTGGCGTCTCAGGAAAGTAGGTAAATGATGAATGAACGTTTGTTGAAGCATGACTGCAACATGGGATTGGACACAAGGATAGCAGCCCTATCACCAATCTAAGAAAGGAGGGCTAGCAGCCCACTTTTCTGAACTCACCCTGCTAACTAAACGCTAAGGCGCCCTATGCTCCAGTGGGTGTTAGAGGAATATATATATATATATGTATATATAATATTTTTAAAGAAAACTTCATTAGTTTATTGAAAATTTTCATTAAAACTCGTCCAGCAAAATTCCCTCTGTGTAGGTACTAAAAAATTAATTGACAAAACAAATCTAACATTTTTATTTTCCATAGAGTGTTCACTATATCAGCCGGTTTTCTTTTTTTAAGAATGGACAATAATAAAGTGATAAACATATCGATTGTGTATGAAAGAATAGAAGCTTGTATTCTTATAATCCAATTATTGATATTAAATATTGCAGTGGAATATTTTAATTGTGTAAAAATATAAATTGAAGTGATAAAACTGAAAAGCAGAATGTTTATCGCTGTTTTATATAAAATATAATAAAAATTAGTTCAAGTAAAATCCTTCATCATTGAATTCGATATTAAAAATTAGCGTGAAAGAAGTGTCGGATAGAAAATTATTTTTAAATTAGGGAGAATATAATCCCATCTGTTGAGCACTTATTGAATTACTTTTTGGATTTACGAAATCCAACACCCAGGAAAAAGATTGGTTGGAATTCGATCAGAACTATTAAAATGAATTTGCCAGGACGTTATTTTATTTGGAGTTACCTATAACACTGTGAGACAAATGGTAGGGGTCAGTGATCGGAGGGGGTTCAAACTACCGGGGAAAGTTATATCGGTAAAAAGAAGTTATACGTGTCCCGGCGTTTCGCTGGGTCATCTCTAGGAATCGAGATATATCGATTTGACCTTTGGTGGTCTTTTTTTTGACATAACTCGAGAACCACTAGTCCGATTTTGCTCAAACAATTTTAAAAAAATTAAAAATTACAATTCCTTTAATCTGTTCATATAACGTTTTTCTATATACTCAACAGTTTTGCCGGTAAAAATAATTGTATGAAGAAAAACATATTTTTTGCCTAAAATATTAAAAAAAAGTAATAAACAAAAGGTTATTGATTTTTATGGTAGCGGTAACAAACATTTATTTGTACCGGCAAAACTGTTGAGTATAGAGAAAAACGTTATATGAACAGAATAAAGGAATTGTAATTTTTTTAAAATTGTTTGAGCAAAATCGGACTAGTGGTTCTCGAGTTATGTCTAAAAAAGATATATCTCGATTCCTATGGGTGACCCAGCGAAACGCCGGGACACGTATAACTTGTTTTTGACCGATATAACATTTCCCGTTGGTTTCATCCCATCCCGATTTTGACTGTCGCATAGTGTAATTGAATACTACACCAAAAATATTTTACTAGGTATTAAAAATAGGGAAAGCAAACTAAAAAACAATCCTTTTAACAAATTATTGGTATCTCCAATCAATTTTAAAATTATTATCAGTTTAGTAATTCCATGCAGTAGAAGCAGCCATTTATTTACGGAATATACAAAAAATAGGTGTTATCTATCACCTTTATTAAAAAAATTTCAATATTCGAAAGTGGTAACTACAAATACGGGTATCCTAATCAAATAAGACCTTAAAGTCGAGTTTCTGTAGAACCAACCGAATTGTGGATTGTATTGATAACACACTCAACTATTAATTGGTATTGGTAAACGAAGTTTATGCTATATTTGTTTTCCAAACTAAACATATAAATTCAAAATTAGACATTAAAATTAATAAGTGTTTGTGGTTTAGTGGGTGAGGAGTTGGCCTAGTGCGCCAGATTTCCGGATTCGAATCCCGGAAAAGACAAAAATTTAGATGTTGTTTTTTTAATAAAAATAAAATACTCTTAAGTATAAAAAGTAAATATGGCTAAGAAAATTAAAAGTAGTTGTGGTGCAATGGGTAAGAGTGTGAATTATTATTCAGAATGACCGGGTTCAATACCGGAGAATTGAAAAAAAGTTTTTTAATTTCAATAAAATTTTGTGGAACATAATAATATTTATGTGGAATATAATATTGAATTAGACAACCGAATATTGGCTTTCACGACGAAAAATATAATTTAGTATGGAGATAGTTATCGTAACCGTACGAATTCGATTGGCAACAAATTCGGTGGGTACAACTGATACTGTTTTCTGGGTGAAGTGATTAAAAAATGCGGTGAATATCATTTGAGTTTTAGATAAGCGTTCGAATATTTCTTTAATGATTAACATAAATAATTAGTCCGTATTAATTTTAGTCTAAAAAAAGAGAAAGAGAAAAAACTTGAATCGAATTCCTTACCCTACATATGACCATTCGTTCTTTTGTTCATTCATTTTATATGCTTTCTCCCTAACACAAATACCCAGTGGATTTGTAATTATTTAAATTGTCCACATTAAGTATATCAGAACAATATGTTGTAAGTTAGAGTAAATACATGTAAAATATATATGGCCTTAATAGAAACTTAACTATGTTGCTAAGTTATTAAAAGTAATTTAAGGGTTTTCTTTTGTTTAATCAATAACTTAGTATTTACAGTTTAGAAGAAACTTGACAAAAAGAGCTCAAATATGAAATGAAGATTTTATTAAATGACCATATATTTCAATATTAAATGTTTTAGTTTTAAATGTTATGCTATGTTATATGCACGGGAATGTTTCCCGGGATTCCCGGGAAATTAAGCACTTTTTTTAGTTCCCGCATCCCCGGGAATTTGGACCGGGGATTTCACAAAATACAATTTAAAATAAAAACTTAATTATTTCAAATTTTTATATGCATAAAAAATTTAAAAATTTTGAAAATAGTAAAAATGTCACATTAATTTGTGTATATTTGATCGATCTTTTTAAGTATCTTTCAGCGCCTGCTTAAAGCAAACGGAATTCGAGAAGTCGCTCAATTTTGTAAAGAAAAACAATCAAATAATTCATGTATAAAAAATTTTTAATCGCACTTGTGCTACATCTGTAGAGTTTTTAAAAATTTTTCGAAACTCCAAAAATTGATTTCTATAATTAATTGTTTTTTACGGACAACTTTTTTGGTATAAATTTTGTTTTACTTAATGCAATTTTTAAAAAATATATAATTGGATTTTTATAATTTCAATTAAAAACAAAATTAATTCTTTCCCTGTGCAATTTTAAGAAAAACTATCCATGGTCATATAAAAAACTATCCATGGCCTAACTATGTAAGGTCATATAACAAAGGCTATGTTATGTATTAATATTTTTATTATCTGTATACTAGGCGTATGATTTATATACAACTCAAATTACTAATACTTATACGCCTCATTGGAAAAAAATTTATATGTAGAATTTCTTTAAACTTTCCACAGTGGTGTAAAATAAAAATAGTGGTAATAAGTATGGAACTTCAAAAGTACTACAAGTCTTTGTCTGAAAATTGAAATGGTTGTTGGGGAGGAGTTAGATTTTCAGTATCACATTTTATTAAGTCTGTAGCTGAACCAGGGACGGATCTACAGGGGGCGAAAGTTAACTACCTCCCATATAAAAAATTTTGTGTTGCTTGTAACTTTCTTAAATACTATTCAATTTTAATGATTTTTACCTTTCTGGATTCTGCTAAACAAGACAAAAAAAAAAAACATTCTCTTAAGTGTCTTTTATATCTCTTACAGTTTAAGAGATATTTCATATCGAAAACAAAATTTTTCATTTTTTGACTCCACTCTTTCTGGTTTTTTTCTTATAACTTTTTACGGTTCGATTTTAATTAAAAGTACACCATTCAATTTCTAATGAAATTCTAAGTAAATAAAAATAAAAAAAACATTTCGCACTTGATCAACAAGAGGGTATTAACTCAAAAATTAAAATTTCACTTTCTGTAAGAAATCAACTAACAACATCAATATCTATCTACTATAAAACTTTCAACGTATTCCGATAACTCTTTCATCTTGAAAACCATATTTGAGACCATTTTCGTGATAGTGTAGTGGCTACCTTTATATCAACAAAAAGTATAAGAAAAATGGTATTAATTAAAAAAAAAAAAGATTTTTTTTTGCAATAATTGCAAAAATTTAAAAGAAAAACAATGCAACTATATTTTCAAATGGAATTTGCTTACTATGATGAATTCGGATTTTTAAGTTCTCTTAAAATTTAACCACAAACAATTTTTCACCTCTAATGAAAATTTTTAGTCAATACCCTCTTGTTGATCAAGTGCGATTTGAAATATCTTATTCCGTTAAGTCGTAAAAAGGTCTAAATTCGAAACTTTGAATTTTAACCAAAAAATCGTTAATTTTTGTAAAAAAGTGCCTTAAATTTTTTTAAATTCGTAAAACATTTTGTTGGAATTGTTAATTTTATATTTTTACATAGTAGAAGGCCATCCTTTAAGGACATGTTTAGCAGTGGTCGAAATTCGTAAATTTTCAAAATAATTTTTGAGTTTATGGGCCTGCAAAAACCTTTGCACAGGGTTTGTAAAAATCCATGAATTACATTTTATAAGACAGATGCTTCTTGCTTCAAATTTAGATATCCTAGTTATAAATGGGGCCGCTACGTCAAAATTAGTAAAAAATTTCGGAGAGAAAATTTGTATACTATTAACAAAATTAAGTAGAAATTGTTATTTTTTTCTGAAATTTGTATTCTGATTTCTAAATACATTGTTTAACTATGTGCTAAAAAATTATAATTTATAATTATTGATACCGATCTTACCAATCTCGGGATATTCAAGTTGTAGTGTAATTAGTAAATATTTGCGGAAATCTCCCCATTTTTACTTTTTTCATTATTTTAACAAAAGTGAGTGACCTAACAATGCAAATATTTTTATAAATCTGAAAGAATATAAAATTCGCTTTCCAAAGGTATATAACATGTCTACACTCACAATATATTTTCCATAACCGATTGGGGTTTATTTAAAAAGTAATAGGCAAAGTTTGTTTTCAATTGAAGAATCAATTAAAACACATTAAAACATATTGTTTAACTTTTTTTATCAACCAATAAAAAACAAACCAGAAAAAATATGTATCGTCTGTAGGAGTTGTTATTTTCAGTCAAATATTCTATTTTTAGATTTCTATTTTTAGAGAAAATAATTTAAATAATTTCGTTGTTTTCTGCTTTAAAACAAAAAACTCAAATATTTTCGGTTTTCTTTTTTGTTAAAATAGTTTGTTTACCCAACAAACATTTACTATTGAGACCGAATAAGTAACGATTTGATAACTAGTTTATTTCTCAAATGTTACCCTTGAGAATAGCTTTGAGAATTTTTATTCTCAATTCGGAAATCATAGCTTTCTCCATAAAAACGGCAGTTAGAGCTCAAGTATGTTTCTCATATCTTTACAGAGCCTAATATAAGGGTCGATATTAATATAAAATTCAAGTATATTTCAAATCTTTCTCTAACCTGATTTTTGTGTAGAAAAAATTTTGTTCTGTAGTAGAGAAATATTGTTGATAATGAGTTGAGAAATATGTTGATTATCAAATGATACTCCAGTGTATTTACTCAATAGTTACCACGTCTATTTCAATGTATTTTTTATACAGTTTTAAGAATTTTTAAATGCAATTATGTGGAATGTTATTATAAAAATATTTAATTAACAGTTAAAAATTACATAGGTAGAGTATTGTGAAGAAAATTCACTATTTACATATTCAAATTTATATAACTGTTTAGGTATTTAAAATTATCAACGAGAAGAAATGGAAAACGAAAAATGCATTTTGCATTTTGAAAATTAAATATACAACTTTCTGTCCTTCCAGTGTAGATACTGGGCAGCACGTCATCAATTAGACTTCTCCAAATAGATTTAGCAAACTTTTGAATACAACTTGCTCTCAAAATTTGATACCTGGAAATAAGAAATTAAGTTATTGTGGATTAGGGTATTCAGAAAAACAAAAGCATAAAATTCTGAGTTTTTTTTTTTCAACAAAAATAACATCTAATTTTATGAAAAACGAATATTTTTATGTGGATTCGTTTTACAGAAAACCCGAATACATTTTGGCGGAGATTTTTAAATTCATCTATATGTTTTTTTTTATCTGTATGATCCTTACCAACTCAGAATACTTCTCCACATCATTTGTTACCTCCACTTCAAAATTTAAAAACTTTAAAAGATGAAAATGCTTTTTTTTGATTAGTTGTACTTTCGGCTTCATCTTTATATTATTTATAATTTTTACCTCCTCTAAAACACGTGTTATAACACTCTTTTATTGCTTTAAGTTTGCTCTTTAATTTCTGTAAATACTCCAGTAATTGCGCAAAATTACCATCAGTGATTCTTTTCTCTGCCTTTTGTATCTCATCTTTAAGTTCTTGCTTGAAAGTATTGAAATCTAAATCTAAGATATATAAATATAATATAAATAAGAGGCACTCTACTCTTACAGATTAATAGAACTTAGTAAATTTGATCTTAAATTCTAGTTTCTGAAATTGTAAATATTTAGATTAATGCAGAGACCAACACTTAATAATTCAGAAATTTTTATATGACCAAATGGTGCAAAACTGGGATGAAAGATTTCAATAGAATTTATAATCCAAATATAATATACTTACCGGATATTGTTATAAAATTTTAATTTTTTGCTTATTTTTCTTGATGCACTTTTAATAGATTTACAGATTTTTTTATGCACAACCAAAATCCTTAACTTTTTAAGTTGTGTGCACCACAAAACAAAGATTATCTTTTTTGGATGCGCTAAATTGTTATTAATATCCCACACAGAACAAAATTAAATTGGAAAATTTTTTAAATTTTTTGAACCAAAATTTCAAAGATTTTTGATTACTTTTATTCTTATAAAGTGAAGCTCGAGGAACGTTTGTGAAGCCTGAAAATTTTTAAGTAATTTTCAAATGTTAGCATTAGGTAACAGAAAAAGGTTCGAAATGAGTTTGAAATATAGCCTTGGTAACAATAGCAAATTTTAAATTTTTCAACAATAGAATATTCGTAATTTTTGATTTGAGAAAGATTTGATAACAAAACTGGATATCTAACACTCGAATTGTACTAGAAGCTGACTTGAGCTATACATTGGATATTTTAATATTTATTCGTTATTTTGAACGAAAGTTTCTAGCATAATTATCAAATGATTTTCTAGTAGTTTGAAAATCTAATTCAAAGGCTCTACTTTATTATCAGAGAGTGACTTGATAAATACACTTGTTATCCATGAAAAATCTCAATATTTCTCTAAGGCTAGAATTGGTGTTTGTTGGGTATGAACGTGTGTGTTGTGTGTGAGTGTTTTGAAAATCCAAACAAAAAAAAACTTTCAAATATGAAAAAACAAACCACAAAATCGTTTTTTTTACGTTTTGTCAGTTAAAAATTGATAATTGTTTTAATAGGCTTTTCAATTATTTTTATTTCTTTTATGGGTTGTTTAAACAATGTTTGAAAATAAATATCAAAATGGTTTGAATATAATGAAAAATCAGTAGTCCTTTTTTTAATTGTGTTTTCAATTAATTTAATAAGTATTTTAGGTTGTTTTTAAGGATAACATATTGTGAGTGTACCTTTTCTCTTTCTTCTACAATGAATATTTTATATTTTCAGAGTAGCTTTACTTTCCAAAAAATACTTGTTATTCCTATACTCTTGCAGAAGTTTTAAAAAAGTTACCTAAATATAATACCGCAGGTAAAAATATGAGTATTTTTAAACTATATTAGCAAGAGCATTTATTTGTTTTATAATCTCGCATAACTTGGTTTTAAAAAATTTATCTAAATATCCCAGGTAAAAATGTTAGTGTTTATATACCATAGTGCATTTATTTTTTTATGATCTCTGATAACTTGTATTCAGAAATTCAGTTGAAAATTTCACACAATTTCATATAAACGGAGACAAGTGGACCGCTTACCTAAGTGCCCGTACTTTTTATGGGTTTATTTATAAATTGGTGTTTCATGGTTTTTATTGTACATATATTTTACTTATAAATTA
Source organism: Leucophora obtusa (assembly GCA_949987735.1). NCBI lineage: Eukaryota > Metazoa > Arthropoda > Insecta > Diptera > Anthomyiidae > Leucophora > Leucophora obtusa. The sequence continues at coordinate 99,448,424 of OX465297.1, read as the reverse complement.
AGAAACATAAATATATTAAAATTTTTTTAAACTTAATCTACGATATTTCTACAAAATAATCAGAAACATGATGACTTATTTGAATGGTTATAACCATTTCAGTCTTATAGCATGCAAGACTAGATCTGAAGACAGCAGTAAATGATTCATAAGATCATTTTTTTTGAGCTGTTTTGAAACACTTTCGTGTATTATAAAATCTATACAGCTTAACATTCATGTTTCCTGTTTGTCTTGTTTAGCAGAATCCAAAAAGTGGAAAAATCATTAAAATCGGTTAGTATATAAGAAAGTTACAAGCATCACAAAGTTTTTCATACCCGAGGTAGTTAGCTTTCGCCCCCTGTAGCTCCGTCCGTGGGTCAGCTACAGACTTTATAAGATGTGATTCTGAAAATTTAACTCTTCCCCTACAACCATTTCAAACACGTTCAGTACTTTAGAAGTTCTATACTTATTCCACATTTCTTTCATTTTGCACCACTGTGCGATGTACAGTAGTGTTATAAAATTATAACTTCTTGGGAATATCGATAATAAACCAGGAGCCTGAAAACTGTATAATTGAATTCTCTAAAACTTACAATAATAGAAAAAGTAGCATATAAATGAATTATAGAGTTTGGTTACACTTAGAGCGGGTCGATTTGTAGGGAGTGAAAAAATTCACCAATTTCCCTATAATTTCCGTATTCTATGGGTTATTCCATGAAAATTTGCCGAAGGAACTATACCTCTATCGTTAAAATCGAGTCCCCTACTTTTTGTTGGTAGATTTTTTCCCAAATTGACGTTCGTATGAAATATTACCTACACGTTCACATCCATAACTCAAAAACTATCGATCGGGTCAAAATGAGCTCACCTTTCAACGGCCAATAGGCGCGTTGGAAAGGTGAGCTCATTTTGATCAATTTACAAAAAAAATCTCCAACATTGGTGCAACGGTTCAAAAGTTACGGGCATTTTTGTCCAAATTTTGGAGCATTTTTCCATTTTTTTCATGATTTTGTCCAAGAATATTACTTTCATGGCCATTTTTTTGGCTCAATCCATTATTTTATTCAATTTACAATTCAAAACGAAGAGTTTAAGCCCAAATTTATCGAATTCGGTTGATTAATTCATGCGATATTGCTAAAACAAAATAACACATAAAACCAAATTTTTGTTTTTTTTTCCCTTTTTATTTTTTTTTTTGTTCAAAAATTCAAATTAAGAGATAATAATGTATCTATCAACCTATTATCAAAAAAAATATTCAGTTTGAGTGTAGTAAAAGACAAAATGTGAAAAAACCATTATTTTTTCTGAAAGTCTTGTTTGCTTTCAAGTCTGGGTGTTTTCGTACGGCTCTCTAATGTCGTCGCCATAGCGCCTTCTACATTCTTTCCTGCAACTCGTTTAGCAGTGGCAGCCAGCAATTGGACATGTCTTTCCGTTCCTTGAATGTGTAAAGGAATTTGTGGATCATCGAACGGTGGCACTTCGTAATTTAAATATCCCTCCAAATGTTCATACGAATAACTTTGCGTAAACGGTGGTTCGAATAAAATGGTATCGTCATTTAAATCAATCATATTTGTATATTCCGTACAATTAAAGTTTATAAGAGATTATTTATAAACTCTAAGTTCCGTTGGGTCGACAATATCTCTTCGGTAATGTAAAATCTTCTTTATAGCAATGTTTCGTTTTTCCATTCTATCATCAAATAACATAGATATGCAAAATATGGATTATCTTGAATTACTGTATTTACAACTCCAAGTAAATTCGGTGGTAAAAATCGTGTCCAAGTAATAAATTTAAAAAGTAATGTACTACCGTATGCGGCAGAGCTATAATACTTAACATTGAAATACATTGGCGTGTATACTTTTATTATATAGTTAGCCAGAATTTTTAAATTTTCAGTTGGATTATTAGTTGTCACATACAACCGTAATAATCTATTGGCTTTGGTGAGCCAACGAGAATGTGCAATTGGCCCTGGTTTTATGTGAGACAAATCCGCAGGAACCACACCATTAGAAATTGCATTGGCCATTAACATCAAGTACCTCGAATCAGTAGATAATTCTTCTGGATTTAAATCACCAGGAGGCATATTTTCCAAAGCGATTTCCTCAAAATCGGTTACCACCTGAAAAGAAAACATAAAAGCTAAAAAATAGAATAAAAAATGGTAAAGAATCAGCTATAAAAATTACATACCGGAAGATTTTCACAATCAGCAATTTTTGAGCTCAACTTTCCGGTAGTTGATCGTGGTCCAGTGGTGGTTGATTTGTCTAAAGTGTCAAACAAATGTCTAAACGGCAGCTCGTTAAAGTGCAGAAGACACACAAACCAGTGCAGTGGTCTCTTTAACTGTTTTTCGAATAGTCGCAAAATTCCACCGTGTACGCCAGTATTTGTTGGTTCACCATCAGCGCATATGGCAATTAATGAATCTAGAGACAATTGTTTTTCTTGGAAGAATTCGAACAATTTGTTCGGCCAAGAAAAAATAGAACTTCAATATATCTCGTTTAGTTGACAGATTAATATCAGGTAATTCACAGGCCACGCCAAAAGAAAAAACATCATGAGAGACCAAATGTTGCAAACTACTGCGTTGGGTATCTGTTGGATTTTGCGATGAACCAGGCTCTGAATCCATTTTTTAAACCGTCACTAAAAGAATTAAATATTGTTACGATTATCCTTTTATAATCGCTGTTAAAATATTGTTAAAATAATAAGTCCTTGATTTAATAAGTCCTTGAAATTGATTTACTTTAACTTTATTTAAACACAAAATTTATTAAAGTAAACACAATTAAGTAGTGTTGCCAGAAGTGTCTAGATGGTGCTGGTTACATCATTATAGAAACAGTGTTATAGGAAAAAGTTATTTCTTATGTCCCTTATGGAAAAATGCTCCAAAATTTGGACAAAAATGCCCGTAACTTTTGAACCGTTGGACCAATGTTGGAGATTTTTTTTTGTAAATTGATCAAAATGAGCTCACCTTTCCAACGCGCCCAATCGATAGTTTTTGAGTTATGGATGTAAACGTGTAGGTAATATTTCATACGAACGTCAATTTGGGAAAAAATCTACCAACAAAAAGTAGGGGACTCGATTTTAACGATAGAGGTATGGTTCCTTCGGCAAATTTTCATGGAATAACCCATAGAATACGGAAATCGTAGGGAAATTGATGAAAAATAAATCGACGACGATATTTATCTAAAAAAATGTTTTCTAAACTTTTTTACCATTTAATACAATATTTTGTGCATGGAAAATTTATGGAGTTTTAAAATATTATTACGGCTACAAAACTACAGGGTGCTGCTAAAGTAACTATATGATCTAAAGAATGTCATTTTTTGGATTGTGAATATTTAATATATTTTTTTTCTATTTCAGGAATGGGAGAATATAAAAATGGAACGCTATCTTTCAGTTTTTTGTTTTTCTTTTTGAACGCTATCATTTAATTTTTTGTTTTTTTTCATTCCATTCAATATTTCTGTAAAAAACAAATCATATAGTTACCTTAGCCGCACCCTATATTTTCCCCATTGCTATGCATGGTTATTGCAATCACATTATTAATGTATTAGTCATATTCTACAGATGATATGGTCTCCTATAATCACTTTATAGTTCCGATTTCTCTTTTCTTTCAGTTATCATAATATTCTCCGGTCTAAAGTCATATAGGTATTATCTGGAAAAACATATTCTTCACTTCGAGTTACAATCATATTATTATTTGAATTGCTGACAATAATTGGTATAGTTTCGACAAATATAAGTTAAGAAAAACAACTTATTTTTATTCAATTTGAATTCGGTCTATCCAGGAAATCTGGGAAAAATGCAGATTGTCAAGCAATCTATATAGTACAAAATGATCAGTTATTGTGTATTAAGGTGTTTGGAGTTACAAATTAAGTAAAAAGTGATAAAAAAGTGATTTTTTTTTTTTTTTTTTTTTGATTTTTTGTATTTAGGTAGAAAAAGTATTGTTCAAGACACAGAAAAATTTAAAATAGAGTTTCAATTAAAGTATTTGTGAATACAATTAAAAATTTAATTTAATTCGGACCACTTAAGAAAATCGTTATATCAATTAATTATTTTTGTAAAGGTTTAATGGAAAAATTTTCAATTAAACTTTTAATCATATCAATTAAAAATCGTCAAAATTTTCAATTTACTTATGGCGCTTTTATTAAAATGTGTGATATTAAAAATATAATTAATAAATATTTATTAATTGTCTTATGTTTTTGACTGATTTGAGACACACTTTTGTAATTTTTTTATCTGCAATAGAAAAAAAATATTCATAATACAAAATATTATGACTTTACGCAACGAATATTAAGGCCCGATTACTGAATGTCCAGTTACAACTTATTCGGCAGTTAAAATCCTAGTTACTGCCCAGCAAAAAACAATTGTAAGTAATGCTTTACAAACTACTTTTTTCAATACTTCACAAGTATCCGTTAGTGAATTTTTACTGCTTTTTTAGAAGTTATTCTGAACAACTTCAAAAAATGAGTCCTTTCATTGCTTCCAAAGTATCCGTTAGTAAATTTTTACAGCTTTTTTAGAATTACTTCTGAACAACTTCCAAAAAATCACATAAGTATTGCTTCTAAAGAGTAATTGCTCTAAAAGTGATCGTAAAAAGTGATTTTGGTATCATTTGGCATTTTCAATCGGAGGGTTCCGGGTTCGATTCCCGGCGGGACCAATCTTTTTTATTTTTTTTTTCATTTTCTTTTATTCTATTAATTTTTTTTTTTAATATTTTTAATTAATTTGTTTAAATTCAATTTTTTTTTATATATAAAAAAATGGTGAGAAATTGCTTTTTATGCACCTGTAAAAATAGTACTGAAAACAATATTGATTTGCAGTGCACCTTTTACACTTGTTTAATAGGTACTTTTATTAAAGAGAATAAGGATCAATATCTCGCAATAACAAAGTGGTGTTTTTATGCCAGTCAACTTTCATATCAAAGAATAGATCAGCGGTAGAGCGCTATACTAGCAATCGTGAGGTCGCAAGTTCGATACCCGGTGGCGGCAATAAAAAAACTTTTGTAAAATAAAAAAAAAATATAATTTTTTTTGTAAAGAATTTTTTTTAACTTTTAATTGGTGAAAAAGAGCTTCATTTGCACTAGTTCAAAAAGTACTGAAAAAATTTTGAAGTGAGAGTACTTCTCTCCTATGACAACTCAATGTTAAAATCATTAGTGTTTATGTTAAAAGAGAAGTAGATCTAGATCATCAATTGTAGTGCTTTTCTACTGCTTCGGCATCTCTTTTTTTGCTGGGTAGCTAACTGGATATTCAGTAATCGGACTTAAGAGTTTTTTTTATATGTTGTTCATAGTACTTATGGTAAACTAAAAATTCTTTTGACACCATACTCATTTTCAATTAAAATTTTAATTGATATGATTATACTTTTAATTGAAAATTAATTTGAAATCAAAGAAAATTTGAATTGAAATTTTATTTGCAATTATTTTTTCTGTATAATTATTTATCTTTCAAAATGAAAACTAAAAATTTAGCACGGTTCTTTAAATGCTATATAAATTTAACCCCTACCTTAGTTTTTAACTGCTTTAAATTAATGTGTTGCCTTTAGAAATAATTACACGTTTTTATCACTTAACTTTTCATAGTTCATTACAAACAGAAACATCGTTAGCTTAGTGTGAAAAGGGGACAAGTCCAATTTTAATAAGTATATGGAAGCATCAAAAAGTTATTTAAAATGATTTGTTTTAAATATTTTTCAAATATTGAAAAGCAATTTTCTTTTCTGTTTATCGCATTTGTTAACTAGGAAAGGTGAGCAATTAAAACAAAGCTATGGATACTTACAAGCTCATTTGTCACTTACAATTAAATTGTCTTGGGACGACTTCCAATTTTAATGAAATTATAATACATCATAGTGATAAAAATTACAATATTTGTGTACCTGAAATCTCTGAAATTTCCGACATTTTCACTCCCATAATTCTGAAAAATACAGAGGGTGTTAACGGAAACTTTAATTTTGCATTTCTTAATGATGAAAGATATGTAAAGAATGTCGATACCTTCAATTCCACTATACAATAAAAAGAAAAAAAAAAACATAACAAGGTTCTGACAATTGACTCTGGCACAAGGGACGACAAAAAAAATGTATATGTGTATCGGCGTTTTAAATGGTTAGGTCTGGTCCTAAGTGTTTTGGGCGATTAAAGTTTTCCCCTTCTTGCAAATATTTATTGAGGATCGGCATTGGAAACCATGTGAATCCTCCATTTCAGATACGGATTGTGTTCAGTGAACTTATGTAAAATACTAAGAGAAACATTTTTGTGGAACATTTTCACCCTCCAACGGTGGGTCTCATACTCCAGGGTTAACTTTACCTTAACTATGAAAAAAAATTAAAAAAGAAAAGTAAAAATTGTATCATCTTTCTTTAATTTGAAAATAATTTAAACATAAAGTGATATTAATTTATGATGTAGAGTCAAACTAAAGAACATTCATTTACCAAAATAAGAGATCAACTAAACATTCCCCTCATTCAAAAAAAGAAAATTTCAAAAAATTGTGTAAAAAACAATAACAAATTTTTGGTTTAACTATTAGATAACTTTTAAACCTTGAGTATGAAACCCACCGTAACTCTTTAATTAAAGAGACTCTTTTGGCCATTTTTAAAAAGGGACTAAAAAACAAGTAAGTTGAAGAGTAAGGGTGTTGAAATATTTCGCAAAAATATTTGCCATGAAATTCTACTTTAAGTCTCTAAATTTATCAAAGTTGAAAATTTAACTTCAAAGCCGGAAATATGTCAAAAATTAAAATGTATTTAAGGTTTAATTTCGTACTTATTCAGAATTGGGGCTCAAATGTCCCACAAACCTGGATATTAGGGGGTTAGTTTTTAAAAGAAAAATGCTTTATATAAAATTTCGCTTTAAATTACTACACAAAAGAGAACAATACAAAAAAGAAAGGGGCCAAAAAAGTCAATGAAAATTCAAAGTTAGGGGTTAAAATGTTCCACAAAAATGTTCCTCCTAGCGTTTTAGATAAGTTCGCTGAACTCATCCAATACCTAAAATGGATGATTCACATGGTTTCCTATTCCGATTCACAATTTGCAAAAGGGTGCAGACTTTAAAGATAGGGCGAGACGTAAACATTTAAAACGCCAATATGCGTATATATTAGGGTTCGTCAAAAAAAATTAATTTGATTTTCGGATATCATCACTTTTTTAAAGTTTTTGCATAGAAAAAAAGAATGGCGTTTTTTTTCTTTTTTATTTCAACTCCTGCCACTGGCGCAAGTCGGCCAAAAACGCTGATTTGGAGACCCATTTTCTGCAGAGCAAAAACGGCTGCATTTCTGGGAAATCTGACTTTACCATTCGATTCGACAGCAAAAATTAATATAAAAAACATTTTTTTTGCGTTTTCTGAATACACGGAGATAGTCATTAGAGTTGTCCAAAAATCCACTTTTTTCAAAAATTTCAAAAAAGTTACTTTTTTATTACACACAATAAAAATGTATTCCCTTCCCTTACTAAAAAATAAATTTATAATGCGGCAGCGAGTATTGAAAGCTGCATTTTAATTAGCTCAAATACTTTTTCATTGAATTAAAAAAAAAAATCCAAATTTGATTAGCTAATAACTTTTTAAGAGTTCGCGGTATATCCAAAATTTTTATACCCATGTACTCCACCGGAAATACATTTTCATTGTGTGTAATAAAAAAATTACTTTTTATAAGTTTTTGAAAAAAGCGGATTTTTGAACAACTCTAATGGCTATCTGGTGTATTTTGAATATGTAAAAAAGAGTTTTGTGTATTAAATTTTGTTGTAGAATCGAATGGATAAATCAGATTTCCTATAAATGCAGCTGTTTTTGCTCTGGAGGAAAAGGCTCTTAAAATTAGCGTTTTTGGCCGACTTGCGCCAGTGGAAGGAGTTGAAATAAAAAAGAAAAAAAAACGCCATTCTTTTTTTCTATGCAAAAACTTTAAAAAAAGTGATATGTAATATCCGAAAATCAAATTTTTGTGACGAACTCTAGTATATATATATATATATATATATTTTTTTGTCTCCTCTGCCGGAGTCAATTGTTAGAACCTTGTTATTTTGTAAAAAATTGAAAGTGTAAAAAAAAGAAAATGCGCCGTACACCCTCCAATATAATATTTTTGCAAGGAGGTTTCAAAAAAAACATTTTTTTTCTGCCGAACGTACGGGTCGCCATTTTATATTTTTCGTTATATCTTTGACATTTACAGTCCGATCTCAAAGTGTGATACATCGATGTTTTTCTCTCGAGGATACCAGTATTTTGTTTTAAGGTACATAGACCTCAAGTATCCCGTTTTATTAGTTACCCACCATATCTCAGTTGCTACCACCCTAATATCAGAAAATTAAAGCTCGCAAAAAATCATTAAACTCTTGCTAAGGAAGTTTTTCGATAAACCCAGTAGAAATTTTTTTTTATATTTTGGTTGCCGAACGTAGGGGTCGCCTTTTTAAATTTTTTTCATTGGATTTTTCCTTTATAACAAAACACTGGTCTCCTTGAGACAAAAAAATCGATATATCACACTTTAAATGCCGAAGCTATAACGAAAAATTGAAAATGGCGACCCCTACGTTCGGCAAAAAAAAAATTTTTTTTTTCGAGTATGGACAATAAACCTATATTAAGAACATCGGAACAACTTTTCTACAGTTTCTGTGCCTTATTTCATACAGTGTCGGCTAAAAAATAAAAACTTTGAACAGTCAAATAACTTGACTACATTCATGTCATCGACGCCCGGTCATTTTTCACAGTGTTAGCAATAAATATGAACATTATTCAAATAAACAAAACTTTAACAAAAATTTAACTGAAGTATAACTAAAATTCTGTATATTTAACAGTTTAATTTTGCTGTTATTATTTCAGCAGTTTTTTCTGCAGTATAATTTTTAACTAATTTTTAGTAGCTTTTTCTGCTATTTTTACAAATTTATTTCTACTAGTGCACAAATTTCTGACTTTTTTCTTTCCAAATTGGCTTTGACATTTAAAAGCGGAATTCGCCTTATATTTAAAATTTTTTTTCCAAAAAAACCTTAAAAATTTTGACTTTGAGCCACTATATTTGTAAAAGTTATTAAGATATTGACACACAATTAAGTTTGAAAAATAGGGCACGGTATTAGGCTTAAACTGTGTAAAGGGGTTTCTTTCTGAAGCTACAGTTACTAAATTTTATTGAAAAAATCTGTTGAAAAATGGAAAAAATTGTAATTTCGAATTGTGCAAAATCTGGAGCCTATTTGGACAAACTGGTTGCAGATTTGAAATCAGGGGGGTAACCGCGTAACTCGATTGGAAAAAAAATTTTCGAATTCGTAAATCTTGCAAATATTGTTAAAAATATAATATTGTATAAAAATTTTACTTTTTAATTTATTTTTATCCTAAAACTTGTGCACTACACATAAAAATTCAAAAAGTAAGATTTTTGCTAAAACTTTTCTTTTTACGAAAGGTACAAAATTTACGAATTCGAAAATTTTTTTTCGAATCCAGTTACGCGGTAACCCCCCAGCACTCCCAATTATCCTAAATCCACTGCAATATTCTTTACCTTTTTTTTTTGTAGAGCAGTGTAATATTTGTTTTATGAAAACGATTTTTCCCATCACATACACACTTTAATCCTGCGATCAAGTTTAATAAAAACCAATAAAAAAAGTTAAAGTCGGGCATGTCGACTATATAATATCCTACACCAGTCTAGTTGAGTACCAACTTATGTTTGGAACCAAAGTTTAAATGGGTTGGAATGGACTGTGTCAAAATTTGTCTATAAAGTCATAAAAAATCAGTAAAATCGTAAGAAGTTTTGATTTTACCAAATGTTAGGTTTATTTAAAAGAAATAATTGCAAAAACAGACCGGCTGCATCTAGAATCAAAAGACTTAGTCTTTGGGTACATATGAGTCAGCGTAACAAATTTCATTAAAATATCTTCGGCTTTGCAAATTGTACCATGCGAGAAAGCCAATTTTAGGGGACCTAGCACTATGTCCCAATTTGCTCTGACCTTGGACGATATAAGTCGGTGTACCAAATGTCATCAAAATATTTTAACATTTGCAACCTGTAGCATGCGCACTAAAGTACATGGATATACAGACTCATGGACGGGCAGATGGATAGGCGGATATCTTTAAATCGAAGAGAAGAAAGAGTGCAACATTTGAAACATCCAATAGAATAAAAATTGTTCCTATATTATGTACACCTATAAAAAAATTTGTTGTACTAACCGAATGCATCTAATAATTCCTTTGTCACAACCCCATTTCTGTCATTCACACTGAAATAGGGTTGTAACAACCGAAATAGTGTGGAAACAACCGAACAATTCTGTTTGAACCAAATTCGGTTGGGACAACAAATTTTATTTGTAGGTATACTTTCTGGGACAGTGTGTGGATCGGAGAGGGTGGGAGGGCAAGCATTTTCAAGAATCAAGTATGTCGCACTTCCCCTGCTCAACGACTAACGGATTTTGGCCGGAGAATTTCCCTGAGTGGATTTAGGTATTCCCTTTTCTTACGAGAATTTAAGCCCTTTTACACACCACTGCACAATAACAAGAGGGAAAACGAAAAATTTTAAGATATTTCTCCAAATAATGTATTTTTACTTTTTCTATCAATAATGCGATTTCCATCACCTTTTCATAATATGTGGATTTATGTTCTTTTCATACTAAGCTAACAATATATTTGATTTGTTTAATTTCAAATTTAGTTTGAAACATTTGCCGATAAGTTTTAATTGAACCCGTTTCATTAGCTTTTTCAGCTGTCAACCCATATCACTTCATTAGTATTTAATAAAAGGGTTCCTATATATTATTGTTAAATTTTAATGCTATAATCGTGTTATTTATTTAAAAATTCTTTTCACAAATATTTATTGTATTTTCTTAACAATAGATAATTATGGAATAAGGGATATTGAAATAAAGATTGGAATGAAAGGATTATTTTAAACCGTATCCCTAAGATTTTCTAATTATACCTTTACCACTATGTGGTACAGGTTATATTGAGTTTGTCCTAATGTTTGCAATATACTTGGGATTAAATCATTAAGGCAATTACTTCTTATAAATGCAAATGTTTTCCCATAATACCTTAATTGTTTATCCCCAAGTATGATTTGTCCAGCAGTAATCAGAAACAGATAGCAAATATGAATATATTTTGATAAGATATTGTCTAAAACTTAAGATTTAAATATGTTTTACTTTACGGATCTATTATTACCGTTTTCTCGACATTCGGATTACTCCGGTACTCTAAATTACCTTTTCTTGACATCCACTTTGACGAATTTATATCACATGTGGTCATGTTTTTTGGGATGCCAAAAAATAATTTAATTTGGCAATAACTTCCTCAAATCGTGTGATAAAAAAAATAATTTTTCTAAATGCCTGTCGTTTATTTAACCTCCTTTTTTATTTTTCCTTGAGCTTAAGTTTTGTTTTTTATATATAAAAAGTTTTTTATTTTCGATATTTCGCTATTCCATTGTGTAGCATCTACAGGAAATAGCATCTTCGTTACAATGGAGTAGTGAAATATCGAAAATAAAAAACTTTTTATATATAAAATACAAACTCTAAGCTCAAAGAAATTGTGGAGTTGAAAAAAATAATTTTTCATTATGTTAGACCTATGATCCTAAGCTGTCAAATAATAATAATTTGATTTTAATAAATGCTTAAAAAGTCTGACAAAATATTAATTTTATGTTAGTGGCTGTGTCTGAGGCACAATCACCGGTGGGCCCTGGAGCTACAAAGAGTTGGAGCATTCCTGCCTAAAATGCTCTATATGACTTTTCTGTATGTTAATTAGTAAATTAGAGCAATCGTGTTCATTCTTAAATTTATATTAATATTTCAGATTTTTGTAATTTTGAAGAATCATATTATAGTTTTAAATTATTTTTTTTTAATATAGTGCAGATTTATTGATTAAAAACGATCACATATCTTAAAGAACCTATTCTAAATTATTTATTTCAGTCATTAAAAAATTGATTTTGCCGTATTAACAGATTTTTTTTTGTTGAAATTGTGTCTTGCTCTTTAGGCGAATATCCCCCAAGTTCGGGGCAGTTACGCCGATTTGAGTTACTTAGAAAATCATAAAAAAATTAGTAGAAAGTATGCAAATAACTAGAATAGAAATTATAAGAACTAAAGTCAAGATATGTTGATCTTTAATTTGAAAGTAATTTTTGGTAAATAATTAGGGCTTAAGAAAATACAGTGGTTTGAAAAAAAGTGGCGAAGAAACGCCCCTCTACCCTACAGTCGGATTTTAAAGTTTTATATATCGAGTTTTTTACCTCAAGGAGACCAGTGTTTTGCTACAAAGGAAAAATCCAATGAAAAATGTTTAAAAAGGCAACCCCTGCGTTCGTCAAAAAAAAAAATACAAACAATTTCTGCTGCATTTTTCGAAAAACTTCCTTAGCAAATGTTTAATGATTTTTTGCGAGCTTTAATTTTCTGACATTGGGGTGGTAGCAACTGAGATCTGGTTGGTAAATACTAGATACGAGATACTTGGGATCAATGGCCACTAGAGCAAAACATTGGTCCTCTCGCGAGAAAAACATCGATGTATCATACTTTATGATACGACTGTAAATGCCAAATATATAACGGATAATGGATACGTTCGGCAAAAAAATTTTTTTTTAAACCTCCTTACAAAATTTATTTAGACTCGACGGTGTACGGCGAACTTTTTTTTGAGCTACGGCCTAGTGTATACCGATTTAATGAAAATCAATATACTATGGTCTGTGGTGTTGCCAAAAAGATGGACGCACATTAAAAAATCCAACTAGAAAATTATTTGATTGGTATACCAAAATTTGGGTTTAGGTAGAATATTGTTTGTTGTTACACACCATCACAAACCCATTATGCCCAATTTGAAAAATCAATAGATTTAAAACATCTAGGATTTTTATTACATTTCAAATCCGCCCTATAAGTTTTTTAAACCCGTAACGATTAAAGAGCACTTGGGTTAAATCTTTAAAAATTAGTAAGCGCATTTTTTAATCACCTGGATTTGAATTTTTTCATACAAAAAGCGGATTTATTAAATCCAAAAAAAAGTTGGATTTATTTATCTGGGTTTACATGTAACAATAAAACACAAATAGTATATGAAACGTCCTGTTGATTTAATGTCAGAAAAAAATACGAGTGAAAGTTAAAAGATAAACATCAAAATTAAATGTTTTCTGTTAAATATGTTAAGAAAAAAAAAATTACACTTCACCACATATTTATTTTCAATCTTGGACATTGAGAAATAGCTGAAATAGCAATGCCAATTTTTCACTCTACTGTAAGTAATTTAATTAAATCCAATTTGTGAATACTAAACATTGTAGTGGAATATTTTAGTTGTGTAGAAATCTAAACTAAAGTGATAAAGTTTAACCCTCTAGCCGGCCTAAAATAAACACTAAGTTCTTCTACAACATTTTTTTTTCGTTGCGTACTTTAGGCGATATGGGCCAAAATAAGTTAGGAGTGAACCTCAAAAACTAGCACAAAAAATTACTAGATTTAAGCATAAATTATTCCACTTACCAAGGAGTAATTACAATAAAAAAATTAAATTTTTTGTGCTTCGAAACTTGGAAATTGAGCGAAAACGCACCAAAACATCAATATATATCATTCAAACTTATAAGTTTTGATGCTTATGTATTTTTTCTACCAAATTTCAGAAAAATCAGTCCATTGGATATTAAGTTAAGGCGATGTCTTTTAAAGGTATTCTTATGGAATCCTGTATGTCCTTGGACCAAAGCAAAGACTTTTTTGAATACCTTAAGCTTCAACCTTACTTTGTGGTTACTATCAACTGTTTTAGTCAATTTCATTATGTTTTTAAGACTTTTGAAAATTTTGGTTGTTTTCAAAAAATTTATTTTTCTAAATTTTACGAAATTTTATTTTTGACACTTTCTCGCTTCCAAACCGTGTACTGTATAAAAAAATTCTTCACAAAGAATTTAATAAATTTTATTTTCTAATAAAAATGCTTAACTTTTTATTAAAAAATAATCATTTGGCGCATTTGTGGTCATTTTAATATACCACGCTTGGAGGCGGGCTTGCCGATTAGAGAGTTAAAAGATTTGCCGTTTTATATAAAAAATAATAAAGAATTCAAAGTTTCAATAAAATCCTGTATCATTGTATTTATTATTAAAAATTAGGGTGCAAGAAATGTCGGATAGAAAAAATTCTGTTAAAATTGGTGGAAGCTAACTCATCTATTCATCACTTTTAGAACTACTTTTTGAATTTGTTAAATCCAAGTGGTTAAAAAATCCGGTTAGTATTATTGGCAAAAAATTAAGTGGCAGAGTTGTCATTTTGATTTTTTTAGAGAAATTTGCATTTTTCTAATGAACCTATTGAGATCCAAATTTATAGGCCTTGTGTTGCAATGATTAGGCTGTTACACATAAGGTTGTGGGTTCGAGCCCCAGCGACAGCAACATTAATTTAAAAAATTAATATATATGAGAAAAGATCTTTGAGCTCAGCAGAATGTGCTTTTTCGTAAATAAAAATTGAACACTTCGCAGCTGTTTCCGTAACTTTTCGAAGCTCGGAGAAGGAAAAAGAAGCGCAAATGGCACAATGATCGTAATTGCCGAGAGGTGCCAGTGTTCTTACTTCATACTTCTCCGGGTGAGAAGTAAGGAAAAGGTCAAAATTATTTTGGTGTTCACCTTCAACGCACGTAATGTGCGTTGGTTCATTCACTAATTCCGCCAGTTGGTTGTGCGCGGCAAACAGCTCAACATAAAGGCCCTCGGGAGTTGTATGGCTCGAACGGCGAAGCCGGGAAGAGTTGTGAATATTAAAATCGACAGCAATGACGATTTTACTACTCGGGCAACTCTTCAGAGTTCTAGAAATGGAATCAGAAAGGTCGCCGTAGCCATTAAGGTTGTTCGACCTCCCATGTTTGGGCTTCGGTATAAGAACCCGAAATACGTGTGACCTGATTTTGAACTTAACTCAAAGCGAGTTAAATTCCGTATCATTACAGTTTAAATGTTGCTGATACTGGTACACTACATTTTTCAAAAAAAAATTCCTTTTTCCAACAAAAGTACTTTTTTCCAAAAAAAAGTACCTTTTTCAAAAAAAAGTATATTTTCCAAAAAATGTACCTTTTTCTAAAAAAATTTTCCTTTACCAAAAAAAAAGTACCTTTTTCCAAAAAAAGTAACTTTTCCCAAAAAACATACATTTTTCCAAAAAAATACATTTTCCAAAAAAAGTACCTTTTCCAAAAAAAAGTAACTTTTCCCAAAAAAAGTACCTTTTTCTAAAAAAAGGATCTTTTTCCAAAAGAAGTACCTTTTCCAAAAAAAAGTACCTTTTGCCAAAAAACATACATTTTTCCAAAAAAAATACATATTTCCAAAAAAAAATACTTTTTCTAAAAAAAGTACAAATAAAGTACTTTGTAAAAACAAAGTATCTTTTTCCAAAAAATTTCGTTTTTCCAAAAAGTACCATTTAAAATAATATATGTATAATTTCAAAAAAACTACTTTTTTTCCTCCCCCCACGGATATCTCCACTAAAACAAGGTTTCTTGATATTCGGCATAGACATGCGCTAAGACGGGATTTTTGGAAATTCCTACCGGAACGGGCAAAAAGGGGAAAAGTCTCCCAATAAACAGTCTCACAAATTGGAAAAGTGCCTGCCCAAACCCCTGGAGGTAAGAAGTTGAAATTTGGTATAAAGGTTCCTCCACTGTAGTAGACAACGACCAATTCCCTATAGGATATCCCAAAAGCAAATTCGGAATGTGAGTTCTTCCTTCTGTGTAGGCGTCCGTAAAAATGGTGGTTGAAAAGGAAAAATTTCCCCACTAACGGCCTGCCCAAACCGCTTAGGCAATGCAGTTGAAATTTGGTATGAATGTTCCTCATCCATCGCAGATAGCCGCGAAGATGGAATTTTTGTAAATTCCTAAAGGGAGGGGCAAAAAGAAGAAAAGCCTCACCTTGGGGGCCTGTAAAAACCCCTTCGGCTAGAAACCTGAAACTTAAAATGTGGCTCCCTGGAGTAAGGGCTAACTTATTAGAAAGATACTTTTTAGGATTTTGGACAGGGTCGTTATAAAATGGGGGCTCAAAAAGGGAAAGTGGCCCCTTAACGACCTGTCCAAACTGCTGGAACTAGGAAGCTGAAATTCGGTACTTAGGTTCCTCTTCCAGCCTAATTCCAACCGGGAGGGACAAAAAAAGAAAAAGTGTCCCCTTGACAGCCTGCTCAAACTGCTGGAACTAGGAAGCTGAAATTCCCTGTCGATGGATTTTCGGAAATTCCTACCGAGAGGGGCACAAATAGTAAAAGTTGGCTAGAAACCTGAAATGTAAAACATATGTTACTTGGAGTATGGGCTCACTTACCGGGAAGGTGCTTTTTGGACAGGGACATTGCAAAAATGGTGATTAATGAAGCGAAAAGTGCCGCTTAAAGGCCTTCCCAAACCGCTGGAGGTAGGAAGTTGAAATTTGGTATTAAAGTTCCTCCTCTATTGTAGACATCCGCTAAGATGAGATTTTTGGAAATTTCCACAGGTAGGGTCAAAAACAGGAAAAGTCTCCCCCTTAACGGCCTGGCCAAACTGCTGGATCTAGGGAGCTTAAATTCGGTATTTGGGTTCCTTCTCCAACGTAGACGTCTCCTAAGACGGTATTTTTGTAAATTCATACCGGGAGGGGTAAAAAGGGAAAAAACTTCCCCCTTGATAGCCTGGCCAAACTGCTGGATATAGAGACCTAAAATTATGTATGTAGCAGGTTCCTCCTCCAACGCAGATGTCCTCTAAGACGGAATTTTTGGAAATTCCTACCGAGAGGGGTAAAAACGGAATAATTCTCCCCCTTGATGGCCTAACCGAACCCTTCGGCTAGAAACCTGTAATATATAATATGTTTTCCTTGGAGTATGGGCTAACTTATCGACAAGGCATCTCTAGGACTTTGGACAGGAACGTGGTAAAAATGGTGGTTCAAAAGGAGAAAATTGCCCCCCTCTTAACGTCTGCGTCTTTAGCTAGAAACCTAAAACTTAAAGAACAAGTGTATATGGAACACTAAAATTAAGAATCTAAATAGGAAACGAGTGGAATTGAAACACTACACAAGTGGAATGAAATGGATATAAACGTTGAACGAGTGGAATTGAAATTATAGACAATGCAAATGGATTGGAAGAGGGAATTACCTGTTCAAACACTATCCACGGAATATGAAACTTATGTAGCATTGAAACATACTCTCCAAAAAGTTAAAAAAATTTTCTAAAAGAGAAAAAACCTTAGAAAAGGAATGGAACTTATATATTCCGATATTTAAACTTCATGTAACGAAGCACCGGTGGAAGAAACCGACGCAGTAAATTTTCCAACAGAATTTGTGAATTTATTTGAATTGCCAGGTCTACCTTTACATAAACTGGAATTAAAAAAAAAAACTTAAGGCACGCTAACAACCCTGCTTTACGTTATTTATTTTCATTCAAAACACAAATGAACAAAACTACTTACGGGTCTATCTACCTAAGTTCGCACTTTAACAAATTATCTTAACATACACACGTATATTGCAATTTATTATGGATTCATTACTAACAATCCACTTTCATGAGAAAAAGTGATCAAATATTTATTTATTTATTTTAAGTCCATTGTTGTGCAGAATTATTTATTTGTGGTGACTGGGTGAAGGCTTTTACTATATAAAAACTGTACTTTAAATAAAAAGCGAATTTAAAAGAAAATTTGTTAGCCCCCTTTATACTTTAAAGCAGGCTAACAATGTAGCGGGCTGCGCCCGCTAGTGTATATTATATTTAATTAATATTATGAAATTTTTGATTACTTTTCTTTCATAAAATTTCATAATTTCATTAAAAAAATTCATTGAATTTCATAAATTAGATCTACATAAATTTAATGAAGATATTCTTTATATATATGAAATTGTTCAATAGTATTTACTTTTTTTTAATTTTTTTTATAAAATATCGTCATTTCCTGAGAGAATAATCTTCCATAATTTTTATTTTTTTAAAATTAATTTTTATTATTAATTTTGGACTATGAAATTTTTTTACAAATCATATTAATTTTTTCGAAACTTATGTTTAATGAAACTTTTTAATTTAATGAATTCTTTCTTTAGATATATTTTTTACATCCGTAAAATATGCTACGATTTTATCACGCCTTTTGCATTTGCTAAGTTCTTTTTATTTATCCACTCCAGCTTAGCAACGACAACAACCAACTGTAATAAATAATAATAAATGAAATTGCTTCATAGATTTTATGAAGCTCTTCATTGGCTGAATGATTTATTCAATGGACGAGTGGCCTATTAATTTTATGAAGAATTTCATTAGTTTTATGAACTTTTCATAAACATTGACTTTAATGAAACCTGTTTCATAGATTCTATGAAAAGTTTCAATGGACGAGTTCCAGTGACAATTTTCATTGAAACTATGAAGAAATTCATTATTGAAGTGATGATAATTCTCTCAGTGTACGAGTATCCAATGCTGACATTGTATTACATCGTATTTATATTTATATACCTGGAAAACAGATTGGTTGTGATAACCAAATTCGTTGCCAATCGAATTGTGGCGGTTACGACAACTATCTTAAAATTCATTGATATATTCGATTGGCATAATTGAATGGATTCGGTAATGAAAATAGTAATTTTAGTTCAGTTGCTACAACAGATTTTCCAAACATCGTATACCATACCCAAATGTAACTCATGCAAAAGATTTTATTTATTTTTTTTATTTAAATAAATTTGTATTCTTATTTTACTACACTGATAGAATTATCTGCATGATATCAATGAATTTTTGAATTAGATCTATGAATTGTCATTGGAATTCGTCCATTGAAACTTTTCAATAAATTAATGCAATCTCTATATATAAAAGAATAACGTGACTGACTGACTGACTGACTCAACATCGCCCAGCCCAAACCGCTGAAGCTAGGAAGTTGAAATTTGGTATGTAGGTTCCTTTTTCGGCGTAGACGTCCGCTAAGACGGGATTTTTGGAAATTCCTACCGGAACGGGCAAAAAGGGGAAAATTCTCCCCCTTGGCGGCCTGCCAAAACCCCTTTGGCTAGAAAGCTGAAATTTAAGGTATGTGTACCTTGGAGTATGGGCTAACTTTTCTGGAAAGTACTTTCTGGAATTTTGGACAGGGACGTTGTAAAAATGGGGGTTAAAAAGGGGAAAAAGGCCCCCCTTGACGGCCTGCCCAAACCGCTGGAGGTAGGAAGTTGAAATTTGGTATAAAGGTTCCTCCACTATCGTAGACATCCACCAAGACGGGAGTTTTGGAAATTTTTACAGGGACGGGCAAAAAGGGGAAAAAGGCTCCCCCTTGACGGCCTGCTCAAACTGCTGGAGCTATGAAGTTGAAATTTGGTATGTAGGTTCCTCGACCGGTGTAGACGTCCGTTGAGACGGCATTTTTGGAAATTCTTATCGGGAGGGGCAAAAAGGGGACCTTTTCCCAAAAAAAGTACCTTTTTCCAAAAAAGTACCTTTTCCCAAAAAAAGTACCTTTTCCCAAAAAAAGTACCTTTTTCCCAAAAAAGTACCTTTTTCCGAGAAAAGTACCTTTTTCCAAAAAAAGTACCTTTTTCCAAAAAAAGTACCTGTTTTAAAAAAAGTACCTGTTTTAAAAAAAGTACCTTTTTCCAAAAAAAGGACCTATTCCAAAAAAAGTAGCTTTTCCCAAAAAACATACATTTTTCCAAGAAAATACCTTTTTTAAAAAAAGTACCTTTTTCAAAAAAAAGTACCTTTTCCCAAAAAAGGACCTTTTTCTAAAAAAATGTTCCTTTTCCCAAAAAACATACATTTTTTCAAAAAAATACCTTTTTCAAAAAAAGTACTTTTCCAAAAAAAAGTACCTTTTCCCAAAAAAAAGTACCTTTTTCTAAAAAAATGTTCCTTTTCCAAAAGAAGTACCTTTTCCAAGAAAAGTACCTTTTCCAAAAAACATACATTTTTCCAAAAAAAAATTTTTTAAAAAAAATACCTTTTCCAAAAAAGTACAAATAAAGTACTTTGTAAAAACAAAGAATCTTTTTCCAAAAAATTTCGTTTTTCCAAAAAGTACCATTTAAAATAATATATAATTTCAAAAAAACTACTATTTTCCTCCCCCCACTGATAACTCCACTAAAACAAGGTTTCTTGATATTCGGCATAGACGTGCGCTAAGACGGGATTTTTGGAAATTCCTACCGGAACGGGCAAAAAGGGGAAAGTCTCCCCATAAACAGTCTCACAAATTGGAAAAGTGCCTGCCTAAACCACTGGAGGTAAGAAGTTGAAATTTGGTATAAAGGTTCCTCCACTGTAGTAGACATCGACTAAGTTTATATTTTTGGAATTCCCTACAGGATACCCCAAAAGGAAACTCGGTATGTGAGTTCCTCCTTCTGTGTAGTCGTCCGCTTAGACGGAATTTTTGAAATTCCTATCGGGAGGGGAAATAAGGTAAAAGTCTCCTCCTGACGGCTTGCCCAATCCCTTTTGGTCAACCTAAAATTTTAAATATGTATTCCTTGGAGTAGGACTAACTCACCGGCAACGTAATTTTTCTATTTTGGAACAGGAACATAGTAAAAATGATAGTTGAAAGGTAAAAATGTCCCCACTAACGGCCTGCCCTAACCGCTTAGGCAATGCAATTGAAATTTGGTATGAATGTTCCTCATCCATCGCAGATAGCCGCGAAGATGGAATTTTTGTAAATTCCTAAAGGGAGGGGCAAAAAGAAGAAAAGCCTCACCTTGGGGGCCGGCAAAAACCCCTTCGGCTAGAAACCTGAAACTTAAAATGTGGGTCCCTGGAGTAAGGGCTAACTTATTAGAAAGATACTTTTTTGAATTTTAAACAGGGTCGTTATAAAATGGGGGCTCAAAAAGGGAAAGTTGCCCCTTAACGACCTGTCCAAACTGCTGGAACTAGGAAGCTGAAATTCGGTACTTAGGTTCCTCTTCCAGCCTTATTCCAACCGGGAGAGACAAAAAAAGAAAAAGTGTCCCCCTTGACAGCCTGCTCAAACTGCTGGAACTAGGAAGCTGAAATTCCCTGTCGATGGATTTTCGGAAATTCCTACCGAGAGGGGCACAAATAGTAAAAGTTGGCTAGAAACCTGAAATGCAAAACATATGTTACTTGGAGTATGGGCTCACTTACCGATAAGGTGCTTTTTGGACAGGGTCATTGCAAAAATGGGGATTAATGAAGCGAAAAGTGCCGCTTAAAGGCCTTCCCAAACCGCTGGAGGTAGGAAGTTGAAATTTGGTATTAAAGTTCCTCCTCTATTGTAGACATCCGCTAAGATGAGATTTTTGGAAATTTCTACAGGTAGGGTCAAAAACAGAAAAGTCTCCCCCTTAACGGCCTGGCCAAACTGCTGGAACAAGGGATCTTAAATTCGGTATTTGGGTTCCTTCTCCAACGTTGACGTCCCCTAAGATGGTATTTTTGGAAATTCATACCGGGAGGGGTAAAAAGGGAAAAAACTTCCCCCTTGACGGCCTGGCCAAACTGCTGGATATAGAGACCTAAAATTATGTATGTAGTAGGGTCCTCCTCCAACGCAGACGTCCTCTAAGACGGAATTTTTGGAAATTCCTACCGGGAGGGGTAAAAACGGAATAATTCTCCCCCTTGATGGCCTAACCGAACCCTTCGGCTAGAAACCTGTAATATATAATATGTTTTCCTTGGAGTATGGGCTAACTTATCGACAAGGCATCTCTAGGACTTTGGACAGGAACGTGGTAAAAATGGTGGTTCAAAAGGAGAAAATTGCCCCCCTCTTAACGTCTGCGTCTTTAGCTAGAAACCTAAAACTTAAAGAACAAGTGTATATGGAACACTAAAATTAAGAAACTAAATAGGAAACGAGTGGAATTGAAACACTACACAAGTGGAATGAAATGGATATAAACGTTGAACGAGTGGAATTGAAATTATAGACAATGCAAATGGATTGGAAGAGGGAATTACCTGTTCAAACACTATCCACGGAATATGAAACTTATGTAGCATTGAAACATACTCTCCAAAAAGTTAAACAAATTTTCTAAAAGAGAAAAAACCTTAGAAAAGGAATGGAACTTATATATTCCGATATTTAAACTTCATGTAACGAAGCACCGGTGGAAGAAACCGACGCAGTAAATTTTCCAACTGAATTTGTGAATTTACTTGAATTGCCAGGTCTACCTTTACATAAACTGGAATTAAAAAAAAAACTTTAAGACACGCTAACAACGTAGCGGGCTTTGCCCGCTATTTATACCCTACACCACTATGTGGTCAGAGTATTATAAGTTTGTGCTGATGTTTGTAACACCAAAAAATATTGGTCGTAGACCCACCTTATAGTATACCGATCGGTTCAGAGTTTTTTTTATTTCGATTTAACGATGTCCGTCTGTCCGTCCGTCCGTCTGTCTGTCTGTCCATGCAATCTTGTGCGCACTCTACAGGTCGCAAATATTAAGATATTTTGATGAAATTCGGTACGCAGACCTATGTTGGCCCAAGGACGAAGGCTATTGATTTTGGTGAACAACGGTCCATGTTTGGACCTAGTGCCCATATAAGGGTCTGACCAAAATTATATTGTTTATACGCTGCAGGTCACAAATATTAAGATATTTTGATAAAATTTGGTACATAGACCTATGTTGCCCCAAGGACGAAGCCTATTGATTTTGGTGAACATCGGTCCATGTTTAGAACTAGTGCCCATATAAGGGTCCCCCCAAAATTGGCTTGGTTACAAACTGGTGTAGGGTATTGTATAGTCGGCATGCCCGACTTTAACCTTTTTACTCGTTTTAATATTATAAAATGCTTTCCAACCCTGCTTTACGTTATTTATTTTCATTCAAAACACAAATGAACAAAACTACTTACGGGTCTATCTACCTAAGTTCGCACTTTACCAAATTATCTTAACATACACACGTATATTGCAATTTATTATGGATTCATTACTAACAATCCACTTTCATGAGGAAAAGTGATCAAATATTTATTTATTTATTTAAACCCATTGTTGTGCAGAATTATTTATTTGTGGTGACTGGGTGAAGGCTTTTATTATAAAAACTGTACTTTAAATAAAAAGCGAATTTAAAAAAAATTGTCGTAATGTAATATGAAATTTTTCAATAACTTTTATGAAAAACTAGCGGGCACAGCCCGCTACGTTGTTAGCGCGTTTATTAAAAATTTAATACAACTAATAAAGAAGTTTCATTAAAAATATTTTCATTGAAACTATGAAGCTTTTTCATAGAGTTTAAGTAAATTTTCATTCCTATTGTGAAGAACACTTCATTAGATTAGTGGAAAAATTTCTTTAACTCGTCCAAGGATTTCTCTCTGTGTATACATACACAATATACCCTTAAAATCGAAGTAGGTTTTTAAAGAAAACGATCTCGGAATCTAAGGCTGCTTAAAATATATTATTTTTTTCTAAAAAAAAAATTAAGATTTTGAGGATTTTTCTTATCAATATATCCACTTAGTTTTCGAGAACTTCTTCCTTCGACACTGAGAATTCACCTTGTTTATAAAATAAAATTATTTGATCTCTATAAAGTTGAAGTAATTTAATTGGATGTAATTTTTAACTTGTTGCTTTCCTATATATTTGCAACGGCAAAATATATGATTCTCTTGGAAACTCATGGCAAAGATTCCAAACCCACATCTGTATTTGTAAACTGTCCAAAATTCATTTCAATTATCGCCGCTGAAAAAAAATATATATCAACATGCAAATGATGACTGGTAAAAATATATTTGATATTTATAATGTAACTTACACAAATAAATTTACGTTATTCTTATTTATATATATATATTTTACAAAACAAAAAAATGTGGAAATTTTATTTCTTCGAATTTTTTATTGATATTTTTTGAGCATATACTGAACAGTATGCTCATCCAAATAAAAACCAAATTTTTCCTAGAGTCGATACATCCCTTAACGGCATTCTTTATTTATACAAATTCTTATAAAACCGGAAATAGGGGTCTGAATGCAAATATTTATCTTAGCTGGTTTGCTAATGAATACAGAGGAATTCTGTTTAATTTTTAAATATCTCTAAACTTCTTATATCACTTAAAATTGTTTTATATTTAAAAAAGTTGTAAATCTAACACTTCAATGCACTTTAGTTTAACCAGTCAATTTTTATTTCCTTTAAAAGTGATACAATTTATACTTTTTTTTAACTAGACTCTATTTTCACACCATAACTTGCAAAAGACTAAAAAAAAGCAACAAAGTTTTATAAAACTTTATGAAAGTGTCACCTTTCTATTCAAAGGAGTTTGTAAAACTAAACTACTCGTACAGTGTATTCCAACTTTATGGTCAATCGAAGTTGCATCAATTTAAAAACTTTTCACGGTATAAGTTTTGCATGAAATCCACAAAAACTATCCATAAGCATGAGCAGAAAATTTCGTTAAAAAAAATAAAAAAATTTAAAAAGAACATTTAAGAATAAAAATGGCAGAAATTTAGAATTAGTTTAATAAAACTTAATATTTCTACAAATATTTATGTGTTTGCAAAACTTTTTAAAAAAGTCAAATATTTAAAAAGTAATCAAAAGTATAAAATATTATTGTACCTGAAGTCTTATTGCTGTTTTTGCAAATAGTACTAAACGAAATAGTTTTTCTTTTGAATGAAAAATGATTTCGGTTTTTTTTTCAAAACAATACACGAATGCACAATATAAATAGAAAGTCAGGCATTCAGTCATTTATAAAGCAAAAATGTGAATGCAAATGCATAAAACAAGTTGTCACTATGGAAAATTATTTTGTTGTTCTCAAATCTCATTCGTAAAGAAAAATGAACAATTCCCAAAGGAAATTAATAGAAACTGTGCTTAACATAATAAACAAAATTGAATATATTCGTACAATTTTAAACTTTATATGCACAAAATTAATGTTGCTTTTGTTTGTTAATTAAACTCTGGTGGTTTAAAATATGCACATACATGCATGCAGTAGTTATCATAATGTTCACTTTTTGCTCTATGCTTTGCAAATTGTATTCTATTAATAAAATAATATTAGTTTTTCTACAAGACACTTTACTAAAACTACATTTTTGGGGAATAGAAGCAATTTATAGCGACAATATATAGCATATACTATAATTTATAGCATATATAGTAGTAACATATATAGCTGTACTTAAGTTTCATTTATTTTTTTTAATTTTAGACCGGAAAGGATTTTTTTTAATTTTAGCTTTTTTAAAAACATTTGTTTTGATACCACTGAGCGTATGATTTATATTTGAATATATGAATTAATATAAATCATGCGCTTGTGGCAAAATATGTTGCATTTGGACTAGGGATACCAATCGGGATTAGTTTTTTTTAAAGTCCCGGAATTCGGCATTTTAAAATTAAAAAAACAGGATCCCGGATCGGATCGGGAATTTTCGAGATCCCGAATTTTTTCGGGATTTCGTAATGGTTTGCCATTTTGGGAGTTTTTTATTTAAAACAATGTATAAAAACTTCAAATTTATGTAAAAGAAATATAGGATCATATGCATAAACACTTTTTAAACTTATAAGGGACTTATAAAACAAATTTTTCCTTCAAATTTGACTTTATAAACATGTTATAGGGTTTTCAAACTATTATGCATGAGCACTGTAAATTATAATGTTCTTCGTGAACATTTTATTTAAGTGTTATGTGTAATCTCTTTTTTTACTACGTAATTTAAATAAATAAAGGACATATATATATATATATATATATATATATATATACGTTTTTTTACATACTCCTGTTTATTTCTAAAAAACGACAGAATTGAAAAAATTCAAGAATTTAACTCCCTCGATATGTTATGTGTTTAGTTTCAGAATTTTTTAATTCTTTTTCACATATAGTGCAGAAATTAAAATGAAAAATTCTGAAATACAACTTTTTATTCTGAATTTAAATCGATGATTTCCGAAATATAATAAAATCTACTGCACAATATAAATTTATATAAAATCATATTTAACAAAAACGGTTTAAAAATATGAGCAGGGTTACAATTTTGGAACAATTACCACATATTTTTGCAATTGTAAAAAAGTGCGCATTACATCTTCTGAACAAAAAAGTATGAAGTATTTTTGCAAGGAAGTTTCAAAAAAATTTTATTTTGCCGAACGTAGGGGTCGCCATTAAAATTTTTTTTTATTTGATTTTTCCTTTGTAGCAAAACATTGGTCCCCTCGAGGCGAAAAAATCGATATATCACACTTTAAAATCCAACTTTAAATGCCAAAAAAAATTTTTTTTTTAAATCGCCTTCCAAAAATACTTCATATTGGAGGGTGTACTGTGAACTTTTTTTTTAGGTACGGTCTACTGAACATTCTTTAAATTTCACGTTCAGGAATAAAATTTTTCAAAAAAAGAAAACATATATATTATGTGGGCACTTCTAAAATTTCGGAATAGCTATATTTGGCCTAGATTTTTGTAAAGATTAATAAAAAAAAAATTAAAATTTTGGATTTAATTTTCCGTTATTTTTGGAGTGTGACACTTATAGAATTATGACACTTAAATCATATGATAATTATAGAACTTTTAGTGTATTTGTTTCTGCAGTGTTTTGAAAAATTATTATTAATTTTAAATTTTACCAACCAAATCTACAGGGTTGCCACTTCAATATTGGCCTTTTTTAAAAAAGGCAAAATTAGTTATCGAAAAGAAAAACGTAAAGTGATTTATAATAACGGATAAATTCTCTAATACTTATCGTGGCTCGATTTTTGTTTTTAAAATTTTTTTTTAACAAAGTTTCCACGCAAACTTAAAAATTCCAAAAAAAGGCAAGAAAAAACACCTTTGTTTTTTCAAAAGCAAAAAACGATAAAATGTTTCTTAAAATGCTCTTCCAACTCATTTTTTCTCTTAACAACATTATCAACATGTTTTCTTAGCCTTTCCCAAGTTCGCCACACAACAAGAAAATTTGGTGAGGACGGTAGTCTCTCTATAGATTTATACTTGTTGCCATAACACAATTATTTAAGATGTTTAAAATGATGATAAGTAAACCAATGCACTTTGAATTATTTGATATAAATTAAAAAACAATTTTTAAAGAAATATTTTAGATGTTAATGTGAATGAAAACTCACAACAAGATTTAAAATTTCACTTTCCCTCTTTATTTTCTTTCCTTTCTTCCCTTAAGATTATATCAAAATTTCGTTCGTTTATAACTTAAAAAAAATAAATGTTTCCCCTCTTTTTTCTCCATTAAATGGTCACCCTTGGTTTTGATTTTTCCTTTCTAATAGTATAAATATTTTTGCAGTTTCCAGATTTATTAATACTAGGGATGCCAAACGGGAAATCCCGAATCCCGAAATCCCGGGATTTTCGGGATTGGCAAAATCCCGAATCCCGGGATTATTTCTCAAAAATCCTGGGATTTTCTTATTTTTTAATATTAATATAAACGCAAATAAACAAAGTGAGCAATTTTAAATTACCTACGTTTTATCTTGAATTTTCTCATATTGACAAGAAATTGATGCCAAGATATTGGTAAAATTATAAATTAAGTAGATTATTTGAGTAAACTATGCAAAGACTTTGCAGAAAAATTTGAAATTTTGGTAAACAATATTAAGTTTTTGAGTAATACATGCGAAAAATCAAGTTTGTTTGTTATTTTACCGATTTATTCTTCCAAGCGAAATTCGATTTCTGAAACCTAATTTTGGCTGGGTCTGTAAGTTTGAATTCTTCCATGAAAACATTTGATAACGATAAGCAAATAACTTTGTTGCTGTAATTACACGATTTAGTGTGCAAGGTTATGGTAACGAATCTGTTTTAAAATCTGCTTACAAAATACTGGGCGCAAGTGGACTTAATGACAGGGTTCATATATTATCCCAGCCAGAAAAATACAAACGGGAAAGTGATGGCAAGGTATTTTAACAGGTGGTACAAGTACTGATAAAAATTGCTTTCCCATTTGCAATATGACAACGTCAATAGACAAAAGGGCCGGCAGTTCAAAAAGCGCCGGAAAAGTACTGGAGAACCAAAATTTTTAACTTTGGCAAAATGCTGCCAAAATCAATAAATACGTGATTTGGAATTATATTTTCCAAAATAAAATTTAAAAAAAGTTCATATGTAAATTTTTTTGGCTTTGCCGTATGTTTTGTAAAACAAATACTGGCAAAACGATTTTTGCAAACGCTGGCAAAGCGTCCCATGAGTGTTCTGCCAGTCATTTATTTTTAACATCACGGTTACCCATGTACTTGATTTTTTGTACCACTGTCAACTTCTGACTGAGATGTTTCAATATTCATAAAATGTACCACATTATTAATTAACAACTATTAAATAATTATAAAACGTTTTATTCTATAAAAAAATTAGTTAAATAACATAAAAATTTTTACAAATAAAGAAAAATTTAAATCCCGAAAAATCCCGAAATCCCGGGATCCCTAAAAATCACGTAGTCCCGAAAATCACGGGATCCCGATCTCGGGATCCCGGGATTTCATACAAAATCCCGGATCCCGGGATTTTCAAATATCAATCCCGATTGGCATCCCTAATTAACACCCGAATTTATTCAACGTATTGCCTTAATTTATGGTGTTCGCTAAAGTAATAGTACTTGCATATTTTCCATATCTTCCTTCCGAAATTCATTTCAGTTTCTGTTTATTTTCTTAGGTTTTCTCAATCAAAATCCCCAAATTTTCCTTATTGCATAGATACTACATATACACGTGTCTGACCAAAACCTTTTGTTCCTCTTTCTAAATTTTGGTTTTTCCAATTAATTTCATAAGTTCTAATTGTGACCACTTTTTGTTGTGTGTTCAACGTATTTGATTTTAGCACTTTATGGGTGATTTTCCGATTTTCTATTTATCCTTATTTTTCCGTCTTTTCTTCAATTTTCCTTTTTCTCTTATTAATATTTCCACGTTTGTTGTCTCATATTAATTAAAAATTGGTCTTCCTTTTTTCAAAATTTTTCCATGCACGTCTCTTTAAAATTCCAATTTTCTAAGTTTTTTCAAATTTATATCTTTCCTTCTGACTCAAAAATAAAATTTTTCCAGTTCTTCTAATTTTATTTGAAAAACAACTCCCCAATCTTGACAACATAAAAATGTTTCTTTATAGCAAAGCATTATAAAGATGATTTTCGGGACTACGTGATTTTTAGGGATCCCGGGATTTCGGGATTTTTCGGGATTTAAATTTTTCTTTATTTGTAAAAATTTTTATGTTATTTAACTAATTTTTTTATAGAATAAAACGTTAAGGTGTTTGTGAATTTACACCCAAATATATATGTTATTAAATATCAATGAATTAAATCGGAAACCAATGCAAAACCTTACACCCACAGAAAAATTTAGTTCGCCTCCAATAAATTATAATAGTCATCGATGAAATTCGGCCCTTAATGAAATAGTTGCCCTGACAAAGCAGATTAAGGGCCAAGTCCATTATAGAACTTAATCTGAAAAAGGCAGACCACTATTTCCGATTATGGTCCACTATCACGTCCATATATCATTTACATGATATATTCCAATATGTTCACTTTTGACATCTTCCAATTCATAATTCACATTCCCAATTCTTCTCCTTATCACGGCCTGTATGCCCGTAGGTGCAAGTTTAGTATTAACATAATTCACTAAAGAACTTTGAGCAAAATTTCGACGTAAAACTTTTTGTCCAATATTGAATTCTCGTACACGAGATCTTAAGTTGTATTAATTCACATTACGATCGTACGCCTCCTTAATTTTAGTACCTAAGAAGTGTAAAATCATCCTGGCATTCTAGTTGTGTGTCCGCTTCCGCCAACAGTTCCAGATTACGTAATATTTTATAATCGTGTCCGTGGTTCCTCATTGTTTGTCCAAATACAAGTTCATACGGTATTCTGCCTGTGGTCTGATGTACACTGCTCCGTGTGGCACAATTTATAATCGGCAAATATTCATCCCATTGACGCTGAAGATTCTGAACATATGACCGAAGATCTTCGTTTATGCATCGGTTGACCCTCTCGCTCGCGTTTGATTGGGGACTATGTACCGCAATAAATTGATGATTAATTCCGTATTTGTCTATCAGCTGTTTAAATTCCTTGGATTTGAATTGACTTTCATTATCGAAAACAATAATTTCCGGGACACCATAACATATGAAGATTTCCTTCTTCAAGTATTCGCCAATGGGCTTGGTTACCAATTTTCTAAGGGGCTTCAAAAATGTAAATTTCGTAAAGTGATCCAAAATAATGAAAATTCCTATATTACCACATCTAGTACGTGGGAAAGGACCAATAATATCCATATACAGACGTTGAAATGGCCTTTCGGTCGTTACCATTTGTCCCAAAGGTGGTTTGAGCGAAGTTGTCGGAGGTTTAGAAGTTCTGCAAGAGACACAATTCATCACGTATTCTTTTACGTCCGTTACCAATTTTGGTCAAAAGAAAAATTCCCGGACACGGTGAACAGTTTTTGCGATACAAACATGGGCGGCGGTAGGTAGGTCATGCGCAGAGTAAATAACTTCCTTGCGTAGTTCCGCTGGAACAAACAATTTCCATGAATCAGATTCATCTAAGTTTCCAGAAGGAAAGTTGGTCCGCTTGTATATAAATTTATCGATAACTTTATAATCGGGTAACCTTATTTTCGAATATTCCTCTCTAAATCGTGAATATTCAGGATTATCAAAAGCTACAGAATCCAGGTCAATTGATGGTAAAACTTGCAATTCTAATTCGGTGAGGGTAATGTCTTCTGCAAAAACACGCGATAGTGCATCTGGCACAACGTTGTCCTTCCCCTTTCGATGTTCGATTGTGAAGTCGAAACCTTGCAGTTTCAGGGCCCATCTGGCCAATCGTCCCGATAAATCCTACTGTCTTATCAGCCATTTGAGACTTGCATGGTCAGTAATAACTTTAAATGCTTGACCCTCTATATATGCTCAAACTTTTTATTGCCAATATGACCGCCAGATATTCTAGTTCAGTAATTGAATAATTCCGCTGGGCCTTGTTCAATTTCTGAGACATAAAAGCAATCGGCCTCTCATTTTCCTCATCGTCTAACTGAGCCAATACTTCACCCACACCTAAAGTACTGGCGTCGCATTTAAGAATAAACGGTTGGTCAAAATTAGCATGCACTAAAACTGGCGCTGAGATTAATTTTTCTTTGGTTAATTCGAAGGCTTTTTGTATCCCCTCCGACCATGAGAAATTTTTACGTTTTGATAATAATTCGGTTATAGGAAAAGTAACGGTAGAATAATCAACAATAAACCTCCGATACCATCCGGCCATACCTAGAAATTGTCGGATTTGTCTTATAGATTTAGGTATTGGAAATTGGGAAATTAGCTTCTAAAAATAGATTTTCATAAAATAAGTTTTATAAAAAAAGTATTTTTTTATGTAAAAATTTTTTTAAATACAATTTTCTTGTACGGGAATCGAACCTGGGACTCCAGACTGCCAGTCTACAGCAATACCATCTGAGCTATCTCGACATGTAATATTTGATAGATAAAAACGTAATTGACTTGCTGCGCCCAAGTCAGCTTACTCGCCAACATACAAAAAATCAAAAAATATGTGGTAACATATATCATTGCCAGTGTTGAAAAAATATTGAGTCTAAAAATAGATTTCAAAAAATTTACAAAAAAATCTAGAAAATTACTTTTTATTTGAAATAATGATAAAAATAAGTCATTATTGGTAATACATTATTTTTCATTTTGAAATAATGAAAAAAGTAAGTATTTATTAGTAACACATTATTATAACTTTTAAAATAATGCAGAAAAATAATGTTATGTCATTACTGTTTCTACACTGGGACTGCGTATAATTCTAAACTAAGAACTTTTAAATTTTAACAAAAGTTTTATTCATCTCTGTAAAACTAAATTTTTTTTAGTTTGAGTATATATTAACTAATCGATATTTTGCGCATTTTTTTAAAGATAAAATTTTAGAAAAAATTTACGAAAATTATAATAAACATAAAGTTAAAAAGAAGATACAAAAATAAACTTTGTTCTTCACATAAATTGCTACCAATTATCTTTAATGGTATGTGTGAGTGTGGGGAAATTGGCGCTAAAGCAAATATCATTGTCAGCATCTCTTTCATACAGGAATATTTTTTATAGGGATTCAACAATTAATTTAAATGCAGCACATCAAAATTAATTGTGCAAAGTGAATTAATTAAAACAAAAAAAGGGGGAGTTTGTTGGTATATGAGGTTAGATAAAGCTGCCAGCTGCTAGTAAAATATGTTATCGCCTTTAATGACATTAACAAAAAGTAAAATAGCTTGCTATGTACATTAGAGACATAGTATACACTTTAAACAATTGGGTGATTTTATTTATGATATATGCTTAAGGATAGTCTAAATAAATATTTGGTATTTTGCATAAATTTAAAGAAAACTATAAATTAAAAATCTTGTTTGAAAAAAATTTTAAAATTTAAGGGCCAGTTTTATGGAAATATTCTGAAAAAATATATACACTCTCAAAACAATTCCGCTATGATAACCGAATTTTTTCCAACCGAATTGGCTCCGTGTCTGCAACCTCGTAATTCGGTTGCTGCAATTGAATTTCGAGGTTTCAGCAATCGAATAAATTTGGTTGCCTCAACGGAATTGTTCTGAGAGTGTTCGAATATGTTCTCACTATTAAACTGGTATTAATGGTCAGTTTGATAATCACCACTCAGTAGGAAGTTTGACATAAATTTTACTGAAATCAGAAATTTTAAACATAATTTTCCATTTAAGCAAAATTATATGAAACATTTATACTAAGTCATGACTATAAAATGAACCTTACCTTGGGTAATATTTGTTTAAGAAATTAAAATTTCCTCTAATTACAAGGATACATTTCTTAACGTATCAACATTGCCTATTTTTTCTTGCTTTTTTAAACAGTTATTAAATAAGTTTTGCTGACTTTATATTTGTCATTGTCAATTTTTTTATTCTTATTTTTAGACCACTTGCTAGACATATACGAGTTTGTTGTTTGTTAAATGAAACGTATAAGTCTGAGTGTTTTTTTTTTTTGAAGCAAACAAGTGTGTTAGACAACTTAATGAAAATTAGAAAAAAATACAGGTGACCTTCGATTTACCTAGAACTATTTTTACAACAATATCGATACTAAATATAAATCTTGATTTAATACGCGTTTTAATTAATTAACATTAATGTAAAAGAATACTTTTCAAGTACAATATATTTGCAAGACTAACGCATGCTGTTTTCAATAAAAAAAAAAAGTATTTTTCCAAACAAAAAAAAAAAAAAATATATTGTCACCATTTTATGTGAATGCAAGATGAGTAATTTATTAGCTCTGTTGTATTTTTTAAATAAAATCATAACTTTGCCACCACTCTGGGGTACAGTGTATTTTGATATTTTTAGCTACCAAAAGTAATGGGCGTGGGCCCACTTTAGTTTTGGAAGATTTATCGGTCGACTAAGAATCACTTGTTGAGTCAATGTATGAGCACCGTTCCATGTAAAATGAATGATGATATTTGATAAATATATTTTCAGTATCCAGGGAAAAACGATGTAAAAAATAGTTAAAATCATTTCAGGTTTTGTTGAAAAAAGTTATATCTGAATTTAAAAATATTGAGTTTTATTTATTCTACCAAACTGAAGCGGTTTTATGCGATTGCCTTTACTAAACCTATAAAAAAGTTTTTTTTTATGGAGGACAAATTTAAGACAAAAAGCAATCGAAGTTTTCTCGGAATTTCCTCAATGGCAATCTATCTATACTTGTAACTATTGATAAAGGCAAGTCTTTCGCGTACACAGGTACAATATACTGGGAAATTTGTATCAAAGAGTGCTTCACTGAAAATATTATTACAGTAACTGACTGTAGTTTATTTAAAAAGTTATCCGTACATTTGTTTTTAAATGATTATTCAGTTAAAATACAATGAAATATATTTTTTAACTGTTTTTGTCGTTTATTTAAAAAATAAATTACATATAAATACGGATTTTCTGTTACAGTTAATATTTTCATTTAAAATGTTTTGTTAAAAAAAGAATTCCTTTTCGATTTCTAGGTCAGTTAAAAAAATGAAATAAACTAAATATCGTTTATTCTTACGGATTTTGTAGTTAATTTTTTGAAATTTAAAAAAACGAAATAAATGAAAAATCATTATTTTTTAAGGATTTTGTAGTTTATTTATTAACATTTAAAAATAAATGAAAAGTTCTTTTGATTTAAATGAAAAGTCAGTAGACCGGTTTTCAAGTGATTTTTCATTTATTTTAAATTACATTTTCAGTTAATTTAAACTACAAACTATTTTGAGTGTTGGAGGAGCGACTAAAACCTTTTGTTAGATAGCATGAAGCGTCTACTTTCTTTTGTACTGACCTATCCTCTTGAAAATTACCTCAGAGCGGCCTTGCAGTGGTACTTAAATAATAATGTGCTTTTGGTGCCTCGAGAAGCAAACCCACCAAACTGTCTAGAACTCAAGCCAGTTGAAAGGTACAGGGCTGTGGTTAAAAGAAGAATTATACACATAAAATAATACAACAGTAGAAAAATATGTCAAACCAGTTTCAAATCAATTTGACTAATTTTTAACGAATTTTTAGTTGAAACACTGATTTAAACAAAGATTTTAGTTATCATCATTTAACACAATACTGCAAATCCTCAGTACTTTTATCTTATTTTGAGTGTTAATTTACAAAATATTTTATAACTAATTTTTAAGAACAGATTCGCTAACCTTTACACAATTTATTGTTAAAATATAATATTTTTATTTTTATGTTATTACCCGGTAGATGGCGCCACCAGATGACGATTTTTCCTTCCCAATTTTTTAAAATGGCCCATATCTCGAAAACTAACAGAGATAGAGCAAAATTGACAAAAATTTCGACTACTCCTAACCCTAAAACCTTTATCTCTATCTAAAAATGGACTTTGGTGGGGCGTTGAACCCACGGAAATTTTTAATAAAAATGTTTCTTTTAATAAAATGGCCCATATCTCGAAAACTAAGCGAGATAGAGCAAAACGGCCAAAATAGAAACGTAATATTATTTATTTATTTGGAATTCTATAAAAATAAAAAAAAAATCGGTGGTAGAAATCATAAAAATTCTTCGCTATTGAGAGGTCTAAAATCCTTCAAAACTAAAATAAATGCGTTTTTAGCTGTCCGCATTTGACTAAGAGACGATTCACTACTTTTAGTTAATTTTTAACTCCATAATTTTCATATAAAAAACCACTGCTCAAAAATTGTCTGTTAAATGATTGTTGGAATGAATGTTGTTGGTAGGTTTCACTGCGTTTAATAAATTTTTAAAGAAAATCGGGAGATTCATCTTAAAAATTGTTCAGGTATTTTTTAGCCATTTTTGGTAACCAAGTTTTGGCAACACTGGTCACAATGAGCCACAAGTAGGAATAGGCACCTTACTTTCCTTAAAGGGGTATCGACTATAAGAAAAATTTTGTTTCGAATTTTTTTTTATATTTTATTTGGGTAAAGCATACTGAAGAATGCTCCGAAAATATCAATAAAAAATTCGAAGAAATAAAATTTCCACATGTTTTTTTGTAATATATATTTTAGTAAATTTGTATACAAAATTTTTTGGGAGCGTTTTTATTTTTATTTGAAATCTTATTTAGCATATTACAACAGAACAAAAAAAAGAAAACTACACTCTAAGAAGTTTGTAATTTTTTATGTAATCTTACACAAAATGCTTAAATTTACAAATCTTGTCTACACATGGTTGATCATGAAAGTACGCATTTATTGTATAAATAGGCACTTTTTTATTTAGAATTACACATATTGTATGTATGATTAAAGGCTTCATTAGTCTAATCGTAAAGTAAAAAAATGTATCTGTAATCAATTCAATGTGTTAAAATAATATAGAAATATATTTTTATCTTTTTTCTATGCATTGAAACTGTTGTCAAGTAAAATTGTAAAAAAGTTCTGTTGAAAATAGAAATTTTCTATTTTATTACTTGACATTTAATTCTATGCAAAAGAAAAAGATAAAAAATACAATATTTTTATTTTTTATACTCTTTTTATTCATTATGAGAATCATACGTTACTTTTTTTACGATACTTCCAAACTAATTTGGGCTTAAGGAATATATATTTTAAAATGTTTGTTTTAATTTGAATTTTTTTTGCCAACAACTGCGACGTTTAACCTATACGTTTATTTTTTGGTATCATTATTGAATTAAAGTGCGATCACGGAAAGGCTATAAATCCTGTGTTGGGATCTTGAGGTTAAAGTAACGGTATTGACAGTGATAATGGAGGCGATAATAGCCTTTGTCTTTGAAACATAATTCGAAATAATATAAAAGAAGTAATAACGAATATACATTTTCTAAATATTTCTAACTGTACCCGCTATTTAATTCCTTTCAGTTTTAGCATATTAACAGCATTTTCAGCATATTGGGTATTATTTTAATGAGACCTAATCTAAGATAAATATGTTGCAGAAGCTGATCATAGAACAATATTCTTACCTTTATTTATTGACTACCGGAATCTACTATTTAAACATAGCAGATCTTTTTAAGTTTTTTTTAGCAGATATGCGGGTCTGATTCTGCATTTTTTTTTAAAGGCTAATTTTTAAACTATACTTGCAATATAAAATATCTCGGATATTAAGGACTTTTATCAAAAGAAAAATGATTAGCTTCTGAGAACGTTTCCAATACAAAAACACTCAGATTTTAAGGTAAGTTTTCTTTTAGAAAAACTCTTATATTGTAGTATATATCCGAGAAAAACTCTCGGAATTTGAACTATTTTTCCTGCAAAAACGTCAACAGAGCCCACGGTGTTTTTCCTTTAGAAAAACTATCATATTCTGATGTCAATTTTTTAAAGAAAATCTCACAGATTATGAAGGTTTTTATTCCTATGGAAAGCCAATTAGATTCTAAGGGCGTTTTTGTAATGAAAATTGTCAGACTAAAGCGACTTTTTTGTACGGAAAAACTCTAAATGCTTAGGATTCGTGGGTCATTATTATATAAAAATTCTAGATTTTAAGCCCTTAAGACCCCTCAAATTCTAAGGTACTTTGGAAAAAAAAATTGAGATTCTATGGTATTTTAAAATCTCCTCAGATTCTCGTGATTCATCTGAGATTTTGTTGTAGAAATTATGAAAACTTTTTTTATAGAAAACTTTTTTCAAAGAATTCTTCTTTTAGAAAAGCAAAATTTTTGAAACTGTTATATCCTTTTATACTTTTAGATTTTGATGATCTATTTACTATAATTAATTAACAATTAGTAAGGTCGAGAACTTTTGCTTTAGAAAAAACCATTATGGAAAGTCTAAAAATTCTTTTGACTATTTTCTGCTTAATAATTTCCATTTTCTGTGAACTTTTTCCTGCAGAAAAATTCTACGATTGTTATCACTTTTGGCTTAGAAAATCTCTGCGATTAAAATAAAAATAAACATTTTATAAGAAGGAAGCCTAATCTGAAGATTATTTTCAAAAAAACATTATAAAAATTGTCAAGATTTTGAAATAATTGATACATTGTTTGTTTTTTATTGTTGGAATATCATGTATTCATAAGATTTTAAAATAAATATTTGAAAAATCCGCACCTTATTTTTAATAATGTGGAATTTGTTTTTGCCGACCGTAGGGGTCGCCATTTTACATTTTTCGTTATATCTTTTTCATTTACAGCCGGATCTTAAAGTATTATACATCGAAGGACAAATATTTTGCTCTAAGGGCGATTGACTTCGAGTATCCCCTTCTAGTATTTACCCACCAGATCTCGGTTGCTACCCGAACGTAGGGGCTGCATTTTTAAATTTTTTTCATTGGATTTTTTCTTTATAGCAAAACACTGGTCTCCTCGAGGCAAAAAATCGATGTACCACACTTTGTATAATAATTTTTCTACCATCGTTTTTAAGAATATTAGGTTTAGTATATCAACTACCCTTTAACCGATTCATCCCAAATTTGGTGCACATGTAGGAAACTAGGAGATATAAATTTTAGTCATACACGATTTTTAGAAATTTTTCTGTTTTCTTAGCGTAAAATTAATTTTAAACTTTAAACGCATTTTCCCACAACCATGAGTTCAAAATCGGCTGCCCTAGTACAGTCAAAGCGGGTAAACCAATATCGATGTGGTTTTTTCTGTTGTAGTCAACAAAATTATGTAGTCCTTATCGTGGCCCTTGTTTTGAATTTCGGTCAAATAAATTTTATATTCCCAAGCAAAATTGTGTTTTCTTGACTTTTTTGAAATTTTTAAGTTTATCTGGCAACTTTGTTAAAAAAAAATTAAAAAAATAAAAATTGGGCCACGACAAGGATTAGAGAATTTATCTGACATTAAGAATCAGTTTACACAGAGACTATTAATTACAGAGATAGGAAATCGAAACTTTAACTACTCACCGGTAGAGGGCGCTGTAATTTAGTATTACCTGAGCAACTATTTAGTATCAGTTAAGTATCAGCTGAGCTTATATTTAAGAACTCGAAAACTGCTGAAAACTGCTCAAAATAAGGGGAAAACAAGCGCTGAATATATTCAAATAATAAAACTTGAGATCTCCGTTTGTTTTTTTGCTTTGTTGTTTGTTATCATTCAAATTTAAATAAAAAAAGAAAATTGTCATTTTTTTACCAAAGTGCCATCTAGTGATAACGATTTTGTTATAACTTATTTTTTTGGTGATGCCATACCCCTGAGTTTACATTTTTATTTTCCGATATATAATGAAGTTAGTGGCAGCCGATTTTGCCTTTTTTAAAAAAAGGCCAATAATGAAGTGGCAACTCTGGCGATTTTGGCTGGGGAGATATAAAACTGATATTTTTAAAAATACTACAATCAGGCATGTCACAGGTTTTTTACGGAATTGATTTGATTTCGCAATTTCGTTTCCGCAATTTTTTTCCTAAAGTGATCGAAAAAAATTTTTTTCCTTCTGAAGTTTAGGGTGCTACGGATAATTTTGTATAGAAAATTAAACGTTTTGGTAACTATCGAGTATGCTACAGGCAAAAGTTAAAAGTTTCTCCACAAAACGTAAAACGAAAAAAAAAATCGTTTTCATTCCACTTCTTAAACTCATAAAAGCTTTTTAATAGTGCTTGGCATGTATTCCCTAAAGTGTCGTTAACTATTTTACTTAAAAAAATTTACATTTAAAATGCTTTTTGTTGGTAAATTCAATAATTTTCGTATTGATTAGCAAAACGTAATTTTTTCTAAAAAATTAAAATTTAAAATTTTGATCGGCGATCTTCTCTTTTTTAACTACAACTTATATGAAAATTTAGCAGTTGGATCACGAATTTACCACAAAAGTCTTTTGTTAACATTTTAGAATTTACGAAAACGCAAAAAACCTGAAGAAGCAAAAGTAAAACGTTACGAAATTGTACTTCGAAATCATATTAATTTTATGCGAGATATGTCTTAAAACTTTAAATATGCTCTCTAACAAAAACTTTTTTAAGTGAAATTATTCATTATTAAATTCAATAATTTTCGTATTGATTAGCAAAACGTAATTTTTTCTAAAAAATTAAAATTTAAAATTTTGATCGGCGATCTTCTCTTTTTTAACTACAACTTATATGAAAATTTAGCAGTTGGATCACGAATTTACCACAAAAGTCTTTTGTTAACATTTTAGAATTTACGAAAACGCAAAAAACCTGAAGAAGCAAAAGTAAAACGTTACGAAATTGTACTTCGAAATCATATTAATTTTATGCGAGATATGTCTTAAAACTTTAAATATGCTCTCTAACAAAAACTTTTTTAAGTGAAATTATTAAAAACAACATTCTGAACCAGTGTTGCCAGAACTCTTAGATGGAAATATGCTAGATTCATAAAAAATTTCTGCTAAAATCTGCTAAATCCTAAAATAAAAAATATATGCTTAGAATATGCTTAATTAAAAAATCGCAATTTTTTATTATATTCATTATGCTAAAGATTTGCTAAATTTAATACAAAAAGTATGCTGAAAATATTATTACCCAGTGTAGAAAATCATTACCAGATATGTGGTTATGTAACTACATACTTCGTAATGGTAACTAGTTACTTTTCTTATTACATTTCTTATTACCTTTGTATGGCGATGTCGCGAAAAATAATGAGTTATGCTTACACACCAGCATACTAAAAATCTAAAAATATGTCATTACCTATATGCTTACTAGTACTGACAAAAAGAATGATTTTCAAAAAAATAAGTTTTATAAAAAAAATATTTTTTTATTGTAAAATTTTTTTTAAATAAAATTTTCTGGTGCGGGAATCGAACCTGGGACTCCAGGTTGCCAGTCAATAGCTCTACCCTCTGAGCTATATCGACATGTAATGTTTGATAGATAAAAACGTAATTGACCAGCTGCACACCAGTCAGCTTACTCGCCAACATACAAAAAATCAAAAAATATGTGGTTACATATATCCTTACCAGTGTTGAAAAAATATTGACTCTAAAAATAGATTTCAAAAAATTTACAAAAAATCTACAAAATTACTTTCTATTT
This sequence comes from Leucophora obtusa, assembly GCA_949987735.1. NCBI lineage: Eukaryota > Metazoa > Arthropoda > Insecta > Diptera > Anthomyiidae > Leucophora > Leucophora obtusa. Next base: position 99,407,352 of record OX465297.1, on the reverse strand, counting down.
AAAATAATGATAAAAATAAGTCATTATCAGTAACTCATTATTATATGTTTAAAAATAATGCAGAATGTAAGTGAGTGTCATTACTGGTAATCCAAAAAATAATGATATGTCATTACCGTTTCTACACTGGGTATATATTATATTTTCATACTTTTTTAAACTATCTTAGAATAAATATAAAAGTTGAACCCTTAATTCATAAATGCTTTCAAAAGTTATAGGAGGTTTATCGAACAAATTTTATGTGAAGAATTTGTTTTGTAAACCCTTAGAACTTTGCAAAGTGTTTATGAATTGAGAGGTAAACTTTTATATTTATTCTAAGGTACTTTAAAAAATCTTTCTTTGAGACTAAAAAAATAAACTTTCTCATTTAATTTTTTCACAATAAACATAACTGATTTTAAATTTTTATAAATTTTTTTTATGGTTTTTGTAGCATTTTCAAATTATAGTACTAAATCAATACTACGAAAAAAGTTTACACTGAAAAAAGAATTGAATAATTAAGCATGGAATAAAAAGTTATGAAAGCATTGTTATTAGCTGTGGTTTTTTCGCGTTACTACCTAAAAAGTTTTGCTGGCGTACGTTCGATTATACCGAAACTATCATGAACACTATTTAACAAATTTTTATACTCCAATCAGTTTATCGTAGGTTTGCTATAAATACTTAACGTTGATAGGCATGAGCGAAAATATGGCTATTGTTATAAATATTGTTACAGAAAAAATTATTTTGTTAAAAAATATGCTAAAAATTTGCTTCTATTAAATAAAACAAAATATCCCAGTGTAGAAACGGTAATGACATATCATTATTTTTTGGAGTACCAGTAATGACACCCACTTACCTTCTGCATTATTTTAAAACATATAATAATGAGTTACTGATAATGATTTATTTTTATCATTATTTCAAATAGAAAATAAATTTTTAGATTTTTTTGAAAATTTTTTGAAATCTATTTTTAGACTCAATATTTTTTAAACACTGGTAAAGATATATGTAACCACATATTTTTTGATTTTTTGTATGTTGGCAAGTAAGCTTACTTGTGTGCATCAGGTCAATTATGTTTTTATCTATTAAATATTACATGTCGATATAGCTCAGATGGTAGAGCTGCTGACTGGCAATCTCCCAGCAAAACCTTGGTAATGACTGGTCATTACTACATGCATTACTTAGATCTCATCTCTCATTACCCGTTGAATTACTTTTAAACTGAATGTAATGAGTTACCGATAATTATACCCCACACATTACTATTTCACAATAGCTGAAATGAATAATATATGTTCTAAATCATTAAAAACCATAACTATGGCGTAGCCTAGTGGTTATCGTTTTTGCCTGACAGACATGAGGATCGCTGCTCAACTCGTGTTAGCTTCCATTGTTGCTTTTTTTTAATTTATATTAAACATCTATTTATAGAAATGTTGATGTTCATTAAGCAGTATTTAATAACAACAAGTTTTGTGAAAAATAGACATGTATAACAGTTGCCACAATAAATGTGTACCTTTGTTTAAAGCATTAAAAATCATAGTGATGTCGTGGTGTAATGGTTAGCGTGTTTGCCTGACAATCGTGGGGTACGCTGATCAATACGTGTCAGCTCCTATTGGTTTTTAAATTTTTATATTTTTTTAAATCTATATTCAACATCTATTTATAGAACAGCTGATAAACTACTTACAGGTAACATCAGTGTAATGACTTTCCTCCAATGACATCACCATGTTAAAATAAGTAGTTTAGTAATTAAAAGGTAACTAGTGAACACTTAAGATTTCAATACCGAAAACTCATTACATGGTAATGAAAGGTTTTGCTGGGCTGTAGACCCAGGTTCGATTCCCGCACCAGCAAATTTTATTTAAAAAAAAATATAATAAAAAATATTTTTTTTTATATAATTTATTTTTTTGAAAATCTATTTTTAGACTCATTATTTTTGTCAGTACTGGTAAGCACATAGGTAACGATATATTTTTTGATTTTTCGTATGCTGGTGTATAACGGCAACTCATTATTTTTCGCGACATCGCCATATAAAGGTAATAAGAAATGTAATAACAAAAGTAACTAGTTACCATTACCAAGTACGTAGTTACATAACCACATATCTGGTAATGATTTTCTACACTGGGATGCTAAAAAATCTGCTTTTGTCCAACAGAATATGCTAAAAAGCAGTTAGCATATTTTTACAAAAAAAAAAAATATGCAATTGCCCAACTCAATCTGCTAAATCTAGCAGAAAATATGCTAAACTGGTAACACTGTTCTCAACTTATAACACTGTGAGACAAATGGTAGGGGTCAGTGATCGGGAAGGGTTCAAACTACCGGGGAAAGCTATATCGGTAAAAAAGGAGTTATACGTGTCCCGGCGTTTCGCTGGGTCACCCCTAGGAATCGAGATATATCGATTTGACCTTTGGTGGTCTTTTTTTTGACATAACTCGAGAACCACTAGTCCGATTTTGCTCAAACAATTTTAGAAAAATTAAAAATTACAATTCCTTTAATCTGTTTATATAACGTTTTTCTATATACTCAACAGTTTTGCCGGTAAAAATAAATGTATGAAGAAAAAAATATTTTTTGCCTAAAATATTAAAAAAAAGTAATAAACAAAAGGTTATTGATTTTTATGGTAGCGGTAACAAACATTTATTTTTACCGGCAAAACTGTTGAGTATATAGAAAAACGTTATATGAACAGATTAAAGGAATTGTAATTTTAAATTTTTTTAAAATTGTTTGAGCAAAATCGGACTAGTGGTTCTCGAGTTATGTCAAAAAAAGGTATATCTCGATTCCTAGGGGTGACCCAGCGAAACGCCGGGACACATATAACTTGTTTTTGACCGATATAACATTTCCCGTTGGTTTCATCCCATCCCGATTTTGACTGTCGCATAGTGTAATTAATTAGGTTTACCTGTTATATTCGGTCTAAATATGCAAAAATACCATTTACTTCTGGAGAAGCAATTTGCGTTTTCAATTTCACTTTCAAGTGAATTTGAAGTCTGTGACATGCCTGAATAACATGGTTTTTAAATAAAAAAAAAAATATTAAAAATATTGTTAATTGAATTTTAGTACAACCGTTGAAATATGCTGTTGTTACAAATATGCTGTTGTTACAGTATTTACTAGAGATGGGCGCGTGACACAAAATTTTCGTGAATCACGCGTGATTAACGCGTAAGCGTGAGTTAAAATGATAGCACTCAATTGAGTCAGGCGTGAGTTAAAAAAAATGTTCGTGAGTGAGTCGTGCGTGAGCAAATTTTTGTGCTTGATTATTTTAAATTATAAAATAAATTATTAATTATATAAAGATTGCGATATATTCACCAACTGGCTACACAAATAATGTGTATTTCAGTCAGTTTAGCTACACTCAAAATAATAAGTCTGTTGATTGAACAGAAAAATTTGTTACTTTAACAAAATTTATTCTTGTTTTTTGGTTTAAAATAAGATTTGTTGATTTTAATACTATAGTTTTGTTAAATTTAACAAATCTAAATTTAAGTAAAAAATTTGTAAAACTACAGTTTAACCTGTAATTATACTGAGTCGTAGAATTTATTCAAACTTAGGGTCTTGAGATCCTCCCCCGGCCTAATCCATATCATGTGAGGGCATATAAGGGTATTCTAATGGAGCAATTGTATCTCGCTTAGTTTTCGAGATATGGGCCATTTTGTGAAGTGGAAAATTTTTATTAAAAATTTCCAAGGGTCCAAGTACCCGCCAAGGTCCATTTTTGGATAGAGATAACCGCTCTTGCTAGGATATGGGGGCCATTTAAAAAATCGGGAGGGAAAGAAATAGCGCCATCTTCAAAACTTCGGATTCATTGGTAATAACAGTAACATGAAAATATTCTATTTTAACTATGAATTTTGTAAAATTTAACGAATGGGCTCTTAAAAATTAGTTTTAATAATTTTGAAAATTAACACTCAAAATTAGTCAAAGTACTGAGGATTTTTAGTATTGGTGTAAAATGAAGATATCTAATATCTTTGCTTAAATCAGTGTTTCAACTAAAAATTTGTTAAAAATTAGTCAAATGGATTTGAAACCGGTTTTACAGATTTTTCTACTGACGTGTTATTTTAAGTGTACTAGCGAACGGGTGTTTTCTACTTCTGCCAGAATTCTTATGGAAAGAAGAATTCGACTTCTTGAACAAAATGTTGAAACAATTTTGTTCCTCCACACAAATTTGGAATATTATTTAAAGATTTACAGTGAGTTTTTTAAATTATTTAAAAATTGTATAAAATTAAATTTTTAACAGATTTTTTTTTATAATTAAACTTGATATAATTTTTTTAATTACCTAAGTTTATAAATAAATAAAACTTATATTCAATAAAGAAAGTTTCCTTAAATTATTAAAATAAAAAACAAATTTCTTATCTTTCATGAGTATTTCGTGAGTACTTCGTGAGCGTGATTCAAATTAAAATTACTTACGTGAGCGTGATTATAAAAAATTGTTCTTACGTGAGTCGTGCGTGATTTTTATTTTTCGTTCGTGAGCGCGCGTGAGCGTGAGCCAAAATTTACTGTAGTGCCATCCCTGATTTATTATAATTATTAATCACACTTAATTCATTACCCTACTTAAGCAACTATGTATTATATTTTATCTACCACTAATCCTAGTCTACTCTTTTTATTAGTTACTAACCATACGAAATAAATGAGGGCAGTCAGTCTGCATTTAACATGACACCAGAGTGTTTCTTTTCCTTACAATACTCACGCGCCCATCTCTAGTATAGAGATGGGCGCTTAACACTATTATAGCAAATCTTTTTAAATCAATGGATCAGTTTCCAAGTAATCACGGATTCAAGATTTTAGTTTAATGCCTAGTTTTGTTTATAGTTTTGGCTAAATATTTTTTACAGATGCGCAATTACCATTAATATTCCAATAATTTGAGTATAATCGCGTATACCCAGAGCTTTGAAGAATTAATTCCTTAATTAAATTTTTCAATTCTGAATTAAAAATTCGATGAATTAATTCACAAAGCACCATATATTGAATGGAATTAATTCATATTTGTTTTCGTTCGATTTATTTTGTTACGAATTAATTCAATTGCTATAGTTCTTTTTATTAAATCAAATGAATTAAAGATAAGATAAAGACAGCAAAAATAAAACTGCTAAGTTTAGAAAATTTTGGTTATATTTGAGTTAACTTTTAGTTAATTTAAAATGATAAATTATACTGCAAAATCTGCAGAAAATTTTGAAAAATATTAGTAAACAAAAAATGACAAAAACAAAAAATGACAAAAACAAACTGTTGTATCCGAAATTTTTTTGTTAAAATTTGTTCAATGCAAATAGCAATTTATAAAATCAACAGAAATATTTGTTAAAAATATTAAACTGTTGTTTTTGCTGTTCCTATCTTATTAATATTTAGCAAAAATAATCTGCTAATTCAGCAGTTTTTCCTGCATGGTAATTTTTAATTATTTTTTAGCAGCTTTAATTAAAATTTTTACAGACTTTTTTCTATTAGTGTATAAACAATCATTAAATAATCAAAAAACAGTCATAAAATAATTTCTAAACTCCCTAGTAAAAATGATTTTTATATATTCATATATGATTTTTATACAATCATTTATGATTTTATACAATTATAACTTGTCGAGTATTGTGAAACACATATTTTTATATAATTATATCAAAAGATATTTAATTGTATAAAATTATATTAACCAGATCCACCATTTTACGGATCAAATAATATATTTTTTATATAATTATATTAACCCATACATGATTTGATCCGGATAATGGTGGATCTGGTTAATATAGTTTTATATAATTAAATATCTTTTGATATAATCATATAAAAATATATGTTTCACAATACACGGCAAGATATAATTGTATAAAGTCATAACTGATGATATAAAAATCATATATGATTATATAAAAATCATTTTTACTAGGGCTTAAAGTAAAATGTTTATGTCCATTAAAAATTTCATAATTTCTCAATTTTATTCAAATGTACAAATTCATCAGTAACGTATGAATAGAATTATAATATTTACATTTAATTTGAATAAAAAAAGCAATATTTTTATTAAAAAATAAAAAAAAATTTTATATGAACATTCATATATCTCCATATATGGCCATATACCCTCAAATTTCGGATCCGAACCCATATATTAACCCATATATGTTGCCATATATGGCCATATATGAACATTTTCACCTGGGGAATTAAAAAAAAAAATTGTTCACTGAATTAAAAAAACAAAAAATACGTTCATTGAACTCAAAGCCTGTTTTCTGCCGTTCAGTAGAAGAAAACATTTATTTACAAATAAAATTTGCAACTAAGCAATTTTACAGCGTTTGCTAGTAAAAATAAACAAATTACATATATGTATATTAGAGCGGGTCGATTTGTAGGGAGTGAAAAAATTCACCAATTTCCCTATGATTTCCGTATTCTATGGGTTATTCCATGAAAATTTGCCGAAGGAACCATACCTCTATCGTTAAAATCGAGTCCCCTACTTTTTGTTGGTAGATTTTTTCCCAAATTGACGTTCGTATGAAATATTACCTACACGTTCACATTCATAACTCAAAAACTATCGATCGGGTTTAATCGCCAGTAGGCGCGTTGGAAAGGTGATCTCATTTTGATCAATTTACAAAAAAAAACCTTCAACATTGGTCCAACGGTTCAAAAGTTACGGGCATTTTTGTCCAAATTTTGGAGCATTTTTCCATTTTTTTCATGATTTTGTCCAAGAATATTACTTTCATGGCCATTTTTTTTTGGCTCAATCCATTATTTTGTTCAATTTACAATTCAAAACGAAGAGTTTAAGCCCAAATTTATCGAATTCGGTTGATTAATTCATGCGATATTGCTAAAACAAAATAACACATAAAACCAAATTTTTGTTTTTTTTCCCTTTTTATTTTTTTTTGTACAAAAATTCAAATTAAGAGATAATAAAGTATCTATCAACCTATTATCAAAAAAAATATTCAGTTTGAGTGTAGTAAAAGACAAAATGTGAAAAAAACCATTATTTTTTCTGAAAGTCTTGTTTGCTTTCAAGTCTGGGTGTTTTCGTACATTCTTTCCTGCAACTCGTTTAGCAGTGGCAGCCAGCAATTGGACATGTCTTTCCGTTCCTTGAATGTGTAAAGGAATTTGTGGATCATCGAACGGTGGCACTTCGTAATTTAAATATCCCTCCAAATGTTCATACGAATAACTTTGCGTAAACGGTGGTTCGAATAAAATGGTATCGTCATTTAAATCAATCATATTTGTATATTCCGTACAATTAAAGTTTATAAGAGATTTTTTATAAACTCTAAGTTCCGTTGGGTCGACAATATCTCTTCGGTAATGTAAAATCTTCTTTATAGCAATGTTTCGTTTTTCCATTCTATCATCAAATAACATAGATAGCAAGATATTTTCTGAGTGTGCAAAATATGGATTATCTTGAATTACTGTATTTACAACTCCAAGTAAATTCGGTGGTAAAAATCGTGTCCAAGTAATAAATTTAAAAAGTAATGTACTACCGTATGCGGCAGAGCTATAATACTTAACATTGAAATACATTGGCGTGTATACTTTTATTATATAGTTAGCCAGAATTTTTAAATTTTCAGTTGGATTATTAGTTGTCACATACAACCGTAATAATCTATTGGCTTTGGTGAGCCAACGAGAATGTGCAATTGGCCCTGGTTTTATGTGAGACAAATCCGCAGGAACCACACCATTAGAAATTGCATTGGCCATTAACGCCAAGTACCTCGAATCAGTAGATAATTCTTCTGGATTTAAATCACCAGGAGGCATATTTTCCAAAGCGATTTCCTCTAAATCGGTTACCACCTGAAAAGAAAACATAAAAGCTAAAAAATAGAATAAAAAATGGTAAAGAATCAGCTATAAAAATTACATACCGGAAGATTTTCACAATCAGCAAGTTTTGAGCTCAACTTTCCGGTAGTTGATCGTGGTCCAGTGGTGGTTGATTTGTCTAAAGTGTCAAACAAATGTCTAAACGGCAGCTCGTTAAAGTGCAGAAGACACACAAACCAGTGCAGTGGTCTCTTTAACTGTTTTTCGAATAGTCGCAAAATTCCACCGTGTACGCCAGTATTTGTTGGTTCACCATCAGCGCATATGGCAATTAATGAATCTAGAGACAATTGTTTTTCTTGGAAGAATTCGATCAATTTGTTGACTTTGCTTGCCGCAGTTTCACTTTCTAGTTTTGTGTAGCCTATCAATTGAGATTTTGGTTCCCTCAAAACAACTAGATGAGGTTCTTTAACCATCCTTGGATGCAATTTCTCATCAATTTTTTCTACAGTTAGAGCATCATTTTTCCTGCCGTCGAATGAAAATGATATCAAATTCGAGCCATCATACCGCTTACGAAGTGCGTCTTGTCTCCATTTTTCTCTTTCTCTACGAAGTTTACTTTTATCCATGATGACAAGATTGTCATGACCATCTTTTACGCCCAGGTCTTCCATCAGAGCTGTTGCCAATGCTGATCCCATCCTATCATGCACACCAAATCTTTCACACAGCATTGCATAGTTTTTAGTATTGTATCTGGGAGTGTATGTTTGTAGTGGTAGAACTAATTCTGAACCTCCTCTCACATCAACTTCCATTTCGTCATAATGTGGTTCGTATGTAGGATCGTTGCTCACTGAGATTGTTGGTATAGCCGTTGGTATCGTCTCTTCACTTCCATTATCGTGTTCCGGTATCGTTTGTATTCTGTCATTATATTGATCGCGCATGAAATCTTTTAAGTTTTCTGGGATAGATCCACATGAGCAGTCGTTTTCTTTCAAGTTGCATTTACATTTTCCAATGTTGAATAATTGGTTTGTTGATTCTACGAATTTTTTGAATTCTGTTGCGCGTTTTACTCGTTGTTTATCTGCATTACTATATGCGTCAAGCATATTATTCAATTTTCTAATGATGCTACCTTTGAGTATAAGTTCAATATTAAGTTGATTCCAAATTTCTAACAATCTGTCTGCTACTTGGGGAGTAAATCTTTTATACGAAAACATTTTGCTTTGGGCTTTTGAACGTTCGGCCAAGAAAAAATAGAACTTCAATATATCTCGTTTAGTTGACAGATTAATATCAGGTAATTCACAGGCCACGCCAAAAGAAAAAACATCATGAGAGACCAAATGTTGCAAACTACTGCGTTGGGTATCTGTTGGATTTTGCGATGAACCAGGCTCTGAATCCATTTTTTAAACCGTCACTAAAAGAATTAAATATTGTTACGATTATCCTTTTATAATCGCTGTTAAAATATTGTTAAAATAATAAGTCCTTGATTTAATAAGTCCTTGAAATTGATTTACTTTAACTTTATTTAAACACAAAATTTATTAAAGTAAACACAATTAAGTAGTGTTGCCAGAAGTGTCTAGATGGTGCTGGTTACATCATTATAGAAACAGTGTTATAGGAAAAAGTTATTTCTTATGTCCCTTATGGAAAAATGCTCCAAAATTTGGACAAAAATGCCCGTAACTTTTGAACCGTTGGACCAATGTTGGAGATTTTTTTTTGTAAATTGACCGAAATGAGCTCACCTTTCCAACGCGCGATTAAACCCGATCGATAGTTTTTGAGTTATGGATGTGAACGTGTAGGTAATATTTCATACGAACGTCAATTTGGGAAAAAATCTACCAACAAAAAGTAGGGGACTCGATTTTAACGATAGAGGTATGGTTCCTTTGGCAAATTTTCATGGAATAACCCATAGAATACGGAAATCGTAGGGAAATTGATGAAAAATAAATCGACCCGCCCTAATGTATATATATTAAGTGTCACAGAAACCCGATGCACTTTATCAACCTACATGATTAAAAAATAAAGCCTTTTACTATTAAAAATAAACACTTTACAGATGTAGATGAATTTGGAGAAAATATAACTATTAATTTTTCAAACTTATTCTTCCCAGTAAAATGTAGATGCTTCACTATGACGTATTTTATTTATACGTTTTTACAATACAATGTTTTCTTCTACTGAATGGCAGAAAACAGGCTTTGACTTCAGCGAACGTAATTTTTGTTTTTCGATTAAGTGAACGTAATTTTTTTTTCAATTCAGTGAACGTATTTTTTTCTTTTTTAATTCACTGAACTTAATTTAATTTTTTTTAATTCACTGAACGGAAATGAAATTGAACGAATTCTGTGGTGAATTAATTCAGTAAAGAATTAATTCACTTTTTTTTCTGTTCGATTTATAAAATTGAACGCGTTCACCAGTGATTTAATAAAGAGAACTATTGCAATGGAATTAATTCTTTGAATTTATTGTTTGATGAACGCGTTCAGTGGAAAGAATTCAGTGAATTACTTAAGAAAAGGAATTCATTCAATTCTAGAGAAAATTGAATTCGATTGGTAGTAAATTCATTCAAAAAGAATTAATTCTTGAAAGCCCTGCGTATACAATACTTGGGGCTATTTAATTGAATAGACCAGTTAATTGGTGATTTCATTGGCATTACAATTGATCAGTGCCAATGAAATTTTTTCAATTGACATTGTTCAATGCCTAAATGCCCAATTGTAATTGACGAAAAAACATTTGTTTTCATAAAACCTCTTTTTCGATAAAAGAGCATATTAAGAAAAAGAAATTCGCGTATTTCTTATCTTATATTCCAGGGAGGACAAAGATTCTTCTTGGATTTGGCAAGCGGACGGTCGGGATGCTTGTAGGAGTTCTAACGGGACACTGCGCGATAGGCCGAATGGCTGCGCGTTAGGGTTACGCACAGGCGGACTACTGCAGGGGCTGTGGGGACGAGGAGGAGGAGGAGACAGTGCATCATCTGCTTTGTGAATGTCCGGGACTGAAGGAACGGCGACTCAGATATCTGGGGTGCAGGTTCTTCGACGACCTGGACAGTCTACTCGATGTTTCTCTGTCTGGTCTTGCGAACTTTTTAAGGGGATCGGGATGGTTCTAGATTTCTCGGGTCGTGGTATTTCTTTCCATGTGGGGAAAACTAAGGGAATCACAATGGGCCCTATGGCCTCCGAGTGAACTCGCCGTTCTGGCGGGCTCCCATTCAACCTAACCTAACCTATCTTATATTCGCTATTTCGTCAAGTTGACACTACTAGACGCTGATCCATCTAGACTAGCCAGTATTAAAAGAAGAGTGAGCAGCGTATACTTGCTACAACTTGATAATAAAAAACCGATTATACAGTACAACACTAAAAATGCATCGGGCATGCGACATATCAATTCTGATAGATGTTAGGATGAATATCACGAATGTGAATACCAAATGTCAAAACTAGCTCTACTTTTTGAAATATTCGCAAATTTTGCAAAAAGACAATTTTTTCTTTAAAATTTATTATTTATTCATATACCTGACTAAACCATGGATAATTTTTAATATGGTTTAAAAGTATAGGTGACAGCGCATAGAGAAAGGGACCTAAGGGTAAAAAAGTCAATTTTTTTTTTTTTTTTGTGGACAACATCTGAGCATCGAATGAGACCGATCCCGTGCTCTCCTGACCTTAGGTCCCTTTCTATCCTTAGGTCCCTTTCTATTTTGCGCGTCACATAGGCCTTGGGCTTTTAGGACAATATCAACCTGTTTTGATTAGGTAAAGGATCTGGGATATAATTGCAATTAAAGTGAAAACTTAACTTATTTTCTTGTTTTGCAAATCTTGTAAAATACCTTAATCGGATTTGTAAAATCTTAACACATGATATAAATTCATATTCCACTAAATTTATTTTATCAATAGAATCACAACTTTTGCATCATATTTGCAGAAAATTTAATCTGAAACTACAAATTCTATATCTTTTTTATTTCAAATTAATTTATATGAATTTACTATGGCAAAAGGAAAAAAGGTAGATTTTTCAACATTCATCTTTTAAAATCATTATTTTTTAAGAATTTGCAATTCAGTTATCTAAAATTTTGTTGAAGTTGATTAGAAAATATATGCTTTACATTTCTGAATGGATTTGTCTGACTTTTATAATTTAAGATTTATCACAGACTTTTTAATTTTTAAGTATTAAAAAAGCCTATCTTTTCCAGTTTTAGTCAATTTTAGCTTAAAATTAACACAGAAAATGCGAAACTTTCTTGATAAATTAAGTAACACGAGATGTTTACTGAAGGCACAAATTCAAGTGTTGAATATTCCTTTCATAGCAGAATATTGTGAAAAAAGGGAAATTTCAATTTTAAACACGCCTATTGGGGACATTAGCGCAGCTGTCAAAACGTGCAATAGATCAAATTAAAGGGCATATTGCCATATTTTAATATGTTACTAAAAATAGCGTTTTTACTTTCAATTTTGTTTTTTTTTGCAAAAGCGTTATTAAAAAATTTAGTTTTCTTACAAAATCGTTTTTGCAAATATTTCTTAAACTATTACCGAAAGTCTATTAGAAATGATTTGTTGTAACCCTGATGCATCAAATTTTTCTTACTTTGTTGTACTGTGTAATTTTTGGAGGAAACAGCCCTGAAAGAATTTCTATAAAAAATATTTTTTTAAATCATTTCTGAAAGGTTTTTTGAAATAAATAATCTTCACTCACGGGAGTAGGACATCCATGCTGACCGGACTCTGGCTGTTTGGCAGACACGGTAACAGAATCGGACGGGTGGGCCTCTGTGATTGGCCGGCACTACAGGGTATACGACATAGACTTTGGTGATTCCGGGAGTAAGATTAGTTGATCTTAGACTCAAAATAATACGTCTGTTGGCTGGACAGAAAAATTTGTTATTTTAACGAAATTTATTCCTGTTTTTTGGCTTAAAATAAAATTTGTTGATTTTAACAATTTCTTTTGCTATCATAGAATTTATACAAATTTAGGGTCTCGGAACCCTCCCCAGGCCTAGTCCATATCATGTGGAGGGCATATAAAGGCACGCCGTTGGAGCAAACATTTTGTCGGTTTTGCTGTACCTCGCTTAGTTTTCGAGATATGGGTCATTTTATGAATTGGAAAATTTTATTAACAATTTCCGAGGGTCCAAGGCCCCGCCAAGGTCTATTTTTGTATAGAGATAACCCCTTTCGCTGGGGTATTGTACGGCTAGGGGTAGTCGAAATTTTCATCAACTTTGCTCTATCTCTCTTAGTTTCCGAGATATGGGCCATTTAAAAAAATCGGGAGGGAGAATTTAGAAAAAAACGAAATCCGGGTTTCCAAAAATGTTGAGTAATTAATCTCCCTAATGGCAAAAATACAATTGAGCACTAATTTGACTGTGACGACGAAATTTTAGTTGTATCAAATATAATTCGGTAGTCGCAACCGAGAAAGTCATTTAATGCAACTGAACCATTCGATTGGCAGGAAAACGGGTTGTCAGCAACGAATCAAAAATGTACACCCAGAAAACAGATTCAGTTCTGATAACCTCATTTGTAGCCAATCGCATGGTTCGGTTGTAGTAGCCGAATTTTCCAGTTGTGACAACAGAAAACCAATTGAGACAGGATTAATTTGACTGTGGCAACGGAATTTCAGTTGTATCAAGAATAATTCGGTAGCCGCAACCGAAAAATTTATTTGCTGCAACTGAACCATTCGATTGGCAACAAATGGGGTTGCCAGCACCGAATCTGTTTTCTGGGTGTAGCTATTTAAATGTACTGGGTCGAAAAGGGAAATGTGTTTCCCAAATGAATTAGGTATTCTTTGAAATATATTGCAATTTTTAAAATTGTCGGTAAAGAAGTTGTCGGTCCAATTTAATAAGGCGATAGATGTCGCAACTAAAGTATTTCAATTGACAACAAATTTCGTGGCCGCAACTCAGACTGTTTTATGGGTGTAAATATTAGTTTATACATAGTTTGTTTTTTTGTGTGGTTTTTACTTTAGTAATTTGTTTGAGCATTTGGTACGTGAAGTGTGTAATTACAATTGGGAATTAGTTTGGTTATTTGAGTTTTATGTTTTGTTTTACTCATATTTGAAAAAGTTTTTACTTTTTAACAGATTTTTTTTTTGTGTTTTAAACCAGCAAACATTTTAAAAGGTTTCATTTGAAATTTATTTGAGTTCTTTTTAGATAAAATTCTGGATTTTTGTTTTACTAATTTTAATCAAATTCATTTTAAAAACTTTATTTTTTTTTAAATTATCCATATCTCGAAAATTAAAAAGAAATAATTAGAAATACTTCCGAAAAAGCTCAAAAACTCAACCTTGTTTAGGGCCGGAATCCACCCAAAAATATATACATTTATTAATTTTAGTGTAATGAAGTTTATAACTTGGAAACTAAGCGAGTATATCTTAATGTGTGCTTTATTTAGTTTACAACACTTTACTGGGTTATTATAAAAACTTTTGACTCAACGGCATTTGTTTTATCGCTTACAATGAATATTTATATTATATTGTTGTAGTTTATCACACGATTTGATTGATTTGATATAAGTATAATTTTGTTGGACATTTTTAGTAAATGATATCAACTGCTGCCAAAAAGTTTCAATTGAATGTCAAAAAAGTCGGAAAATCTGCCAAAGTTTTAATACAAATCAAATTCTCTGCAGCATTGATAATAACTCTATTTGCTATTTAGGTAATTTAAATAACAAATGAAATTACACTATTCACAAATTCATAGTTGCTAAAGAACCTCCTTTTGTAATAAATATTTACTAAGAAACTATAGAACGCTGAAGCCGAAACTGGAAAAAAAAATTTCAAAGGATTTTTTTCGATAAAATAATATCAGTAAGTGTTCAAGAATATTCCACTTGCATTTCTTGTTTATAAGTTTTATCCTTTCTAATATAGTACCTGTTACACAATTTTGTAAATGTGTAGCAACTACACACTCCCATGAACAAAAATTTGTCTCCAACTTTCAGTTCAGTTAAGTAGATTTCAAAATATAAAAAAAAATGTATTAAAAAAATATATACAATTTACTTACTACTTTTTATTTACTCTTGTTATAATTTATAATAAAAACATAAATATTTAAGTGTTTATGCATAATAATTTGAAAATCTTATAACACGTTTATAAATTGAATTTTGTATGAAAAATTTGTTTTATTTAAACTAGATTTAAAAAGAATTTACAAAAAATCTATAGAAATTCTTTATGTTTGAAATAATAATAAAAATAATTCATTATTGGTAATGTATTATTTTTTATTTTGATGGAACAAGTAAATAGTTATTAGTAACTCAATATTATATGTTTCAAAATAATGCAGAAAGTAAGTCGGTGTCATTACTGGTAGTCCAAAAAATAATGATGTTTAACGATAATATAAATTTTATTTACGTTGCGTATTTAAGTTTAGTATTGGGAGAGGCCAAAAATTAAATTTAGCATTTGAATCGAATAATTCTGACCAGGTTAAGCGACAAATTTTAACCAACAAAATTATAATAAACTGTGAACATTTTGACTACACAAAAGATGATTTAGATGAAGTTTTCGATGAATTTTGGGTACATTTTTGAAAAGCCTTCTAAAGAATATTTTATTTCTGATGATGAAAAAATATTACTCAAGGAAAATTATGTCTGTTTTACTAAAAGCCTTATTTATTAAATTAGAGCCAGATTCCTAAGTAATTTAGAAATTTTACAAAAAGTATCCTTATTCACAGCGTTGATAGTATATTTTGTAGCTACGATAAAAGTATATAAATACATTCGTTAAAAATTTCGTTACCGATGTAGATAAAGTTTATGAAATTGAAAACGGTCTGGCAAATATTAAGTGCTGTGAATGAAAAGATAAAGAAACAACATATCTGCTTTGGATAGAAATTCAAAGTCAATTGGACAAAATCCATTTTTGGAGTTATTGAAATTTGTTTCAAAAATATTGAGTTTGCGATATTCAAATTCAAAAGTTGAGCGAGTTTTTCGTCCCATATAAAAAAAAATATTGCTACTTTTTTCCAAATTTTTTTGAAGAAACATTCGAAATAAACGTAATTTAAAAACTAGTAAGTTTTAAGAACTGCTACAATTAATTAACTTTATATATAAAGGGAATGATTCCCAAAAATCAGTTGTGAGTATTTGGTCCAAAATTTTGTAAAATAATTTTTGGATTTTAAACTTTTAAAATTGGTAATGAATTGTGAACTGTACCCAAATTTACTTTAAAGTGTATAATTTCCCCATTGTGAGTGGTGTGGAATGGGTGAATTACCTGACCCTTTAGAAGGAGGAATTATTTTCTAATCTTTACACAAAGAAAATCAGTTGTATTTCTATAAAAACTGCCATGATTTTACTACTATTTACAACATTATTTCAATCACAACTACACTCATAAAAAAAAGCCCGTACAAATAGTTAAAAATTCTGCTAAAATAAGAGGAAATATTAGTACCTGAATTTGCACCAGCAGAAATTTCAATGATGTTGAGAATCATGGTCTGCTAAATTTAGGTGACCTAAATTTTAGGTAAAAAAGTTAGTTCAAATACAATAATTTATAAGAAATGTTGTTTAATGGAAATGGAAATTACACAGCTGAAATCAGCACATGTTTTCTGCTAAATTTTAGTCGGTTATAAACAGGTAAAAAATTCAGTTAAGATTCAAAAATTTAGAAGAATTTTCGTTTAATACAAATGAAAGTGGGTCAGTTGAAATCTACAAAACATGCTGCTAAAATTACAATCACTTTTTGTTATTAATTGAGTAAAAACAAATTAATGTAAAAATTGTTAATTTTATTTTCGAATAAATTACACAATCCAAAAACACTATTTGCACTATATATCACTTTTATTTTCTTGCCAATATGTTAAACTTCCGCTGGAGTTGTATTATTTGGTTCCTTTTTTTCGTCTACCTGCGGGTCGACTTTAGACGAAAATGTTAAAGGGCTGAAATAAAAGTAAAAAAATAACATATTTAATAGTATTCCCTTAAATAAATATAGTTTATTTTATAAAACACACCTCTATTATTTTATTTTTTAAATACAATTTTAACTGCGAAATGTTAATGTTCAGTAGAGCGTACCACCTTACAGGCAAACAAAAAAAAGTGCGCCGTACACCCTCCAATATGAAGTATTTTTACAAGGAGGTTTAAAAAAAAATTTTTTTTTTTTTTTTTTTTGCCGAACGTAGGGGTCGCTATTTTACATTTTTCGTTATATCTTTGGTATTTACAAACGGATCTTAAAGTATGATACATTGATGTTGTTCTCTCGAGGAGACCAGTATTTTGCTCTAAGGACATTTTGACCTCAAGCATCCCGTTCTAGTAGTTACCCACTAGAAAATTAAAGCTCGCAAAAAATCATTAAACTTTTGCTAAGGAAGTTTTTCGCTAAACCCAGTATAATTTTTTTTATATATTTGTTGCCGAACGTAGGGGTCGCCTTTTTAAATTTTTTTTAATTGGATTTTTACTACATAGCAAAACACTGGTCTCCTCGAGGCAAAAAAATCGATATATCACACTTTAAAATCCGATTTTAAATGCCAAAACTATAACAAAAAATTAAAAAAGGCGACCCCTACGGTCGGCAGAAAAAAAAATGTTTATTTGAAATCGCCTTCCAAAAATACATCATATTGGAGGGTGTACGGCGAACTTGTTTTTTGAGGTACGGTCTAATGTCCAGTATACCTCCGTTTTCTTTTGCGTTCCTTTGCTGACTAACAGAAACCAGTGAAAACATGCTCGTATCATATTATTTTATTTACTAGAACTTTCTTAACAAGCGGGATATTATTTTTATTTGTATTGGTAAGCGTCATCAGTGATGACTTATTACACACATTAAAATAAACTTACTAGAAATTTTCTAATTTGTATTGGTCGGCAAACTCACAAATACACACTTCACCATCAAGCACCATCAATCATTATACACTAGCGCCCCTATCGTTTTCTTTTGAAAACACAAATATTAAAAAGTTGCCAATAAATTTATCTATATTAGCTGATAACATCGTCAAAATCATTTATGAAAAAAATTGCTAAATATTAGGAGGAAAAATTAGTTCAAGTACAGCAGAAATATGTTTATGTGGTGAAATTGGGTAACTAACAACTTTAGCTAAACAACGGATTTAAACGAAAACAACAGGAAAAATTAGTTCAACTGAATTAGAACGCGTTTAACAGACTTTTGTACTAACTTTTTTTTATGAGTGTATATAATATCTATTGTAGTAATATCGTGATGGTATTTACTAAAAATTTGGAATTGTAACTAGATAATGTGTATTTTTCTTACAAAATTTGGTTGTCTGCACCCAATCGGTTTTCTGGGTGTAGGAGCAAATCTTTATACTAAGTTCAAGAGGACAGAAAACGATAAGAAAGGAATATTCGAACTAGGAGCTTCTATTGGCTATATTGGAGTTTTTTTGTTTGTAAAAAGGAATACATTTTTTTAAAATAAATTTGACTAAAACTTTATAAAAATATTCTACCCATAATTGGCCTCCCTCTGCCTTAAGCGAAATTTCTGCATAGGCCTAAATTGATTCACCCTATTTTATAGTTTTACCCCTTAATTCATAAACGCTTTATAAAGCTATAGAAGATTTATGGAACAGGTTTTATATGAAAAATTTGTTTTGTAAACCTGCATTAACTTTATAATGATTTGATATGAATTAACATTTTAGTTTTTTAAATTATGAAATTCATTTATATTTATTGAAAATATTACTTAGCTCCGATTACTGTATGCTCAGTTAGCTACTAACTGGGACTTTAACTGACACATTTGTTATTGTTTCACATATAAAATTTAAATTTAACTGCCGGCAAAATTCTAACTAGACATTCAGTAATCGGGTCTTAAAAGTTTAAAAATAAGTTGACAAAACAAATTCATTTACTTTTACAAATTACCTTCACACAATTTTAAATATTTTTTAAACTTGTTGAAAAAGTTATAGTTTATACTTGAACCCTTGTGCATTTATTTATATAAGGTTTAGATTTTAATAACAAATATTCAAAATATTTAAACAAATAATATTAGAAGTTCTCTTATGTTTGCTATGTTTTACCAGTTGTATAAAAGAATTTTTATTTAACTTCACATCAATATAAATAAATTAAAATGTTGTCCTAGCCCGGGTAAAAATATTTATATATTGTTATATATAATGTGATTGGGTTATATCTGACGGTGAATGGATTCACATTAAGACACATATCATTATATACAAAAACATGTGATATTATTTTTTCAATGAATTTGTTGTACGGTAATTGATGTTATTACATATCCCCAAATCTGACTCCATATATATGTAGTGACCGATATGATTATATGGTTCGATACTAAGTTATATAACACTGTATGTATCGTCATACTAAAAATATATTTCTTGTAATTTTATATAACTTTCTATATGATCTCGTACAAATTAATATAAATTAAGAGTTAATTTATCCACAGCCAAATAATTTTCACGTGATTTTTTTGCATATTAAATTAAATTAAAAATGATGCAAACGATTTAGATTAGATTTTTATTTTATGTTATAAAATTTGGGCCTTTGAAATTGTTTAAGCTATAGAAATTTCAATATCAATTTAAAGCCGGTATGCATAAAAAGTGTACCTACTATTAGACAAAATTATATAAAATCAGATATTTTTATATCGAATTAGATGTAATTTGATGTCCTGGATATGGACAAATCTCGGATCAAACTATATCAAATAATATCTAATTTGATATAATTAGACACAAGTAGATGACCCATTTTTCGGATCAAGTTGTATGTCGTTGTATATGGGGACTTATCAAATAAGATATAATTATATATGACACCGTATTAAGATTTTTTACCCGGGAGGCGTACGATTTATATTAAATTATATGCGTATTGTAATATTAAGTATACGCCACATGGACCAAAAGTATCAATAATTGAAAAATGTGTTCCTTCGCTTAAAGCGTTATGAAGTTTTTTTTCTTCAAAGCATTAATCAAAATTTTAAATTACATTTTAAAGTTTGTTATTTTTTTGTATCTCATGAAATAAATTCGTTTAAATTCCTTTAAATACCTTTTACTTTTTGCAATGCCTGCAAGAGACGTGTCCAATTTGTTGTATGTTTTGTTAAAATAATAATGGATTTACATATGGGTTCTTTTTTCCATTTATTTGTGAAATACGTATGAATGTATGTACATGACTCTTTCAAAGAATTGTAATTTAAAATTGCCAAATTGGAAACATAGTTTTTCAAAAAATTTCAATTACAACTAATGGCGACACTCATACATTAAAACTATGTATGCATCTTAACAATTATTTTTGTGTTAGTTATATGCAAGCATTTCAATCAAAATTTTTTATTTAATTGTTTTGTTAAATTAATGGAAAAATATGGTAAAAATAGATAACTTTATAAATTCGGGCATTGTTAAAAATATTTATTTATATGAGAAGTTATTATTTTGAAAAAAAATGAAACAAACAACTTTCAATTTGGTTTACTTCTACACTCAAAAAAATAAGTTAGTAGAAAAATTAGTAAAACTTCTTGTATATCAAGTGTACTAGTTTTCAGCAATTTTTTTGCTGAAATTCCTTTTTCAGCAAAAAATTTAGTTATATTTTTTTAGCACTAAACTAATTTTGAACTAATGTTTTACTAATTTATTTTGCTACAAAAATTGTGCTGATAACCGCACGCATAGCGTGGACGACAACCAGAAATCTACATCTTGATGTCGCAGCTTATCTGGAAACGTAAATGACGAAAAAAGAAAAACAACTCTACACAATTTCTATATTTAAATTTTCAGCAAATAAATTAACTAAAGTAAAATTTCGCTACAAGTTTTTGAGTTTTTTTCAGTCTATTAATATTCAGCAAAAAGGTTACTGATTTTAGTAAGGATTTTTTTCATTTGCAGTCGACTAAATGTTAGCAAAACTTTCGCTGAAGATTACTATTTTTTTGGTAAAAATCAGCTCGCTGATTTTCAGCAAACTTTTTGCTGAAATTACCAACTTTTTTGCAAGCACGCTCCTGACTAAAAATTTGCTGACACAGGAACATTTTTTGCTGACTTTACTGACTTTTTTTTGAGTGCAGAGAAGCTTAAAGTTCTTTGTGAGTTACAGTTTTTTTATGTTTTATATGTTTTTATATTCAATAAGTGTAGAACAGGAAGTTTGAATTAAATTTCCTATACTTGTTACAATATCCATAAAAATTGACAAGAAGAAGCACATAAAGTATTCAATCGTTGTACAAGTACTATAGCAAGTCTTGATTTGATTGCATGTTTTGTAATATGAACTCTATCTAGCACAATAACTTAACGTATACAAACATGTAACAAAAAAAAAAAAAAAAACAAAAACAAAAAAAAAGGCTTTCCATTACTAAATTCAAGTAAATTATATTTATTTTATTAATAAACCTCAAATTTCATCACAGAAAAAAAATAGACATGATTTTAGAAGCAATGCAGAAGAAGAAACGCATATTTTAGCGCTAATCTTTTCCCTCCCTTCAAAAAGTGCACTAAAAGAAGGCAGAGTTTTTGATATTGTTGTATTTTTGTTGTAATTTGGTGCTTCTAAGTGGGACATCGTGAACAAAAATCATGTCATATACCCGCAAAAAACGAAGTGCTACTGTTTACTGCATTTTTGGAAACATCTTCTTTTATTACGGCTACATGTCATGTTTTTTGTTTACGAGGTCCCACTTGGAAGCAATAATTTACAACAGAAATACAACAACATCAAAAACTCTGCCTTCTTTTAGTGCATTTTTGATAGGGAGAGAAGAGGCTAGCGCTATTAAACGTGCTTTTAGTACTGCTTCTAAAATGATGTCTATTTTTTGCCGGGATTGCAGTCAGTGAAGCTATTTAAATTAATTTCAAAATGAAAAATATTTGTTAACATTTGTTTTTTAAACATATATCGTTTTTCAACATGGGAAATTTCTATTCTCATTTGCAGAAAAAGTAATTTATTTTTTGTATCAACAGTTGATTAATAAACAACAAAAAAAAAATCAACCTCTTGATTGGCATCAGTTCTGATATTATAGAATAGGTTTATATAAATTCGTGTTATCTAAAAAAGCTATTGGAAAGCCTATTGCACTATACAGTGAATACCTTTTGAATTTAATAGCGCGAATACCGCCGAATTTATTTCTTACAAGGAAAGTCTTATAATGGGTTCCCTCAGCTCTTGGTGTGATTCGGGTATGTGACTGAGGTGAAAAAATAATGTGCATGTATTTGTTTTAGCGGCCCAATTTCATGTTTAGGGGTTAAAATTAGGGTTAAAACTACCTAATTTTTTTTAAGGCAGGCTGAAGTAGTTCAGTCTTGTCTAGGGTCTACTTGGGGACCCAAAAACCTTAAGTAACAACATTATCGATTTTACCTTTTTAATGTTTATAAGATTATCTTTATATAATAATTAAATTCAATACATTTCACAAATAGCAACACCTCGTTTATCCACTCGGGCTTATCAGGTTCGGAAAATTATCTGTCGGCAATACTGTTACGTGTTCGGCAGGTAGTCGCCTTCAGATTCGGTTATCGTTTCGGCAGGTAGTCGCTTCTGACTTGGTTATTGGATCGGCAGGTGATCGTTGTCGGACTCGGTTCGGGTATCTTAGGGTTGGCAAACTCCTAGGCGGCGGAGTCACATTTCCTCCAGATCACCTAGGCGGTGGAGATCAAAATTAGAACAGACCACGAAGGCTGTAAAATTAGAACAGACAGCGAAGCCTGTAAAAGTAGAACAGACCGCGAAGGCTGTGAAATTAGAACATACCTTGAAGGCTATAAAATTAGAACAGACCGCGAAGGCTGTAAAATTAGAACAGAAGACCGCGAAGGCTGTAAAATTTTTTATAAGACAACCAACCGAAGTGCATCGTCTTCACAAAAGTTTATCTCGGTACTAGCCAGTATCGCATTATGGTAGTTCAGATTAACCACCCCGTGTGCGTAGAAACTCGAACTACTTATTCGAATTAAAAGAATTAACCAAATGGGAATTATATGTGGCTAAAAAGCAAAGCACAAAAATATATAAAATAATAAACAATAGTGTGTGCTTTAAAGCCTGGATTAGCCAGACGTAAACGTATCTCTGCTTAGCTGAATTAGTGAGTTAAATAAGAACAGAAGATGTGATGTGTTTTTTTGTTTCATTCTTATGCATTCAATATAGAGCAAAATCTATTCACAACACATTTTTGTTGTGTATTTACGTTTGCTCTATATTGAATGCATAAGAATGAAACAAAAAAACACAACACATCTTCCGTTCTTATTTAACTCATTAATTCAACTACGCAGAGACAAAAAGTGACTGCCACGACTTTCTAAAGAAAACTGCTGAAGGGGACCTGGAAAATCCCCGAAACGATCGTCTTTTCATTCCTGAAAGTGTAGAGGTTTTTGAAAGCAAAAACTCTTTAAAGTATTTATCAGGAGAGTATCCTGATGAACAAAAATATCAGTTTTTGTAAAAAGTACTTATTATGTTAATTCATAATAAGGAAATTGGCCTCGAACTGAATTAATAAATTTCTAATTATTTTTATATAAATTTGGTGGAACGTGCTATTCTATTTATAAAATTTATAATCCACAAACATTAAAGTAATACAACAAAATTTCAAAAATTGGAAAAAAATTTCGCTAATTATAACAATAATAAAAATGAATAAAAGTGATTGTAATTGGTTTAGGTATACCGGCAGTGATAAAGTTCAATTTGAAATTACGTTTAAGACCCAAATCTATAGTGAACGTTCTGGTTGCCAGTGTTTTGATTGGTGGGTTGTTGCTGATGATTTAAGGATGTTGTTGGAAAAACTGAAAAATCTGCACATGAATCTATTAAAAACCTTCATTTAGATTTTAAGTCTGGAACAAACAGGGGGCTGAGCTCGTGGTTGCTCCCATCCGTTACCAAAGACCGATGGGAGGGGCGCCCTCTAGCTTTCCTATCTGGCCGGATTAAAATAACTCGTACATGGAGATATACGTATTGGTTCTTTCTCCAAACTTGAGAGAAAGACAAGCCGACAAAATATCTTGTCTTTTTGTGGTGATGATTAAAATGACTACGCTTACCTCGTGATTGGCTTTGGCGTGTTGACCTTCCAAAATTTTCCATGTATATACAGAGGCTTTCAAGTCTACGTTCAATATTATCACATGAATGGCTATTTGGTGATACAGTCACATATCTTGTCAGCCATTTTCTTCTATATGGTCTTCGCTGACCTCACCTTGAGCTAACAAGCGCATTTGGCTTAACAGTACTCATTACTTTTTGCCTGCAAATTCAACGTCCGTTAAAACTCCTTCAGCCGTTTTCCTTTCAAATCAGAGAATGCCTTGATAGGTTTAGCTTTTTAACATATAGAAACAATATTCAAAAATTGGTGGCGGTAAAAGTAAAACAGTTCCTGTAAATTTTGATGTACCATAGGGGAGTGTCTTGGGGCCTCTTCTTTTTATAATTTATTTAAATGATATAATAATCTTGGTCTCTTTGAAAATATTGTGATGTTTGCTGACGATTTTTCTCTATTTCCTCCTTAAATTATCTGGACTCAGATGGACAGAGATTCAGCTTTAGATAATCGCGCTGTTTCAGATAAACGAAATTAATACAATCAAATTAATTTACAATCAATAACAGAGCAAAAAAAAATTGGAAGTAATGCTTTACAAACTACTTCTTTCGCTGCTTGACAAGTATCCGTTAGTGTAATTTTACTGCTTTTTTAGAAGTAATTCAGAACAACTTCGAAAAATCACTTCTTTCATTGCTTCCAAAGTATCCATTAGTATATCTTTACAGCTTTTTTAGAATAACTTCTGAAAAACATCCACAAAATCACTTAAGTATTGCTTCTAATAGCGAATTTACATTATGATCGAAATCGAGTTAAAAGTAGATTTCGATAGATTTCGATACAAATTCAAATTCAAATCCAATACAAATTTGGAATTTCAAACAGATTTCCCATAAGAAATGAAATCCCAATTTAATTTGGATTTCAGCGAAATCTCATCGAAATCCAAATTGAAATCCAATTTTTCTCCCATATTTGCAGAAAAGTAGGGAAGTTTGCAGAAAAAGTGGCAACATTCAGCAGCAGTTTGTCATAAAAAATTAATAAATAATAAATTTTAATAACTTTAAAAAATTAAGAAATAACATAATAAAGTCTGTTATTTTTAATTGCAAGAAATATTTAAAGTTGAAAACGGCTATTTTATTGCATCCGACGAAGAGAAACTATGAAAAATTATTTGATTGCGCTGGCAAGAGCACTGACAAAACATTGAATATTTTAGCTTTCTACTAATCATCCCTATAATTAAACACATTTCTTAGCAAATATAACATTATATCTTTCATAATATAAATGATTTTTGTGTTCCGCCATTACATAAAATGGTTTTTAGAAAAATCTTTTAATTTTGGTTATTTTTTAAGGTTAGTTTGTTTACAAAAAAATTGTTGTTGGTCGGTCGAAATCCCATTCATCTGTCAAATATTCTAATGTAAACGATATAGATTTCGAACTGGATTTCAAAACGAAATCTAGTGAAAAATTTAACAATGTAAATTCGCTATAAAGCATAATCGCTCTAAAAGTGATCCTAAAAATGATTTTGGTATCATTTGGTGTTTCTAAACAGACGATCGCGGGTTCGATTCCTGGAGTGACCAATATTTTTTTTAATTTTTCAATTTTTAAAAATACATAAAATAAAAATGGTGAAAATTTGCTTTTTATGCAGTTATGAAAATAGTACTGAAAACAGTATTTAATTGCAGTTCACCTTTTATTGAAGGGAATAAAGCACAATATCTCGCAATGAAAAAGTGGTGTTTTTATGCTAGTCAACTTTAATATCAAAAAATAACTCAGTGGTATAGGGCTAGACTAGTAATCATGAGGTAAAAAAAAATTATAATTTTTTGCGAAGAATTTCTTTTAACTTTTAATTGGTGAAAAAGAGTTTACTTTCCGGTCGCTCAAAAAGTACTGAAAGAATGTTAAAGTTGGAGTACTCCTCTCCTATGATAACTGTGATGACCAAAGTCGCTGGCGACTCGTTTTCGCCGCACCATTTTTTTCTTCATATTGAAAAAATATTCTTTATTATTTTTTTATTTAACTATTAATATTTTGATCTCATGGACTCGATCTCTACCTTTACCTTTGCAAAAGAACAAATGAATTATATTTTCTATTTTTTATTCACCACAAACAAAAAGAAACCCAACAGGGGAAAACACACGAACTGTTGGCGTCATTCAAAATAACTTCACCTCACTGGGGTGTGTTGTTCACATAACCACCACAACAAACATTACTTTAACGAACGACAAACATGAAATCAGGGCAGTTGATTGATGACGGTAGCTGTGCACACATCAACTACGAGAAGTGCCTTTATTAGGTTTCTCTACTTGGAAACAGTGAAGTGCCTACTTTAGGTTTAACTACCATCAGTTGGTTTACCGCGATTTATGAGAACTGCCTACGCCAGGTTTCTCCAGAAATCATCGAGAGAAGTGCACAGGTTTTTCTACCTTTTTTTTTCTTGTTATACCGCTATCAGTGCCTACACAAGGTTTCTCGAGGGATGATCGAGAGGAGTGCCTACTCAGGTCTCTCTACAGTTTTTTTGCTTGTTATACCGCGATCAATGAGAAGTGCCTACACAAGGTTTCTCGAGGAATCATCGAGAAAAGTGCCTACTCAGGTCTCTCTATAGTTTTTTTTTGCTTATTTTACCGTGATTTAGAGAATTGGCTACGCAAGGATTCTCCAGGAATCATAGAGAGAAGTGCCTACTCAGATCGATCTACCATTTTTGCTTGTTTTACTGTGATTGGTGACAACTGCCTACGCAAGGTTTCTCCTGGAATCATCTAGAGAAGTGCCTACTCAAGTCTCTCTACTGTTTTTTAATTTGCCTGTTTTAGCATGATATATGAGAAGTGCCTACTATAGGTTTCTCCGTGATTATTGCTGAGGAGAATAAAAATAGTGTGTAATTACATAATATTTAAATTACTTTTTTTTACTTGGAATTAAAACTAAATAAAAATACTCTTTATTTTTAAGACCTACATATAACAACTAATTTTTTCACTCTCTATCCATGCAAATATAAATTTCTGCAGCGACCCTAACCCCCGTGAGCTATACACCAGCAACTGGAGGAAAACTCGTCGTTACACAACTCAATGCTAAAATCATTAGTGTTTATGCTTAAAAAAGAAGTACATCTAGATCATTAATCGTAGTGCTTTTTCTACTGCTTCGGCATCTGTTTTTTTGCTGAGAAATATTGACTTTCGAATTTATGTTGATGAAAATGTGGTACTGGCAGATGATGAAGCCAAGTATTTGGGAATTGTTTTAAAAAGCAGTTTGTCCTAGGATGCTCATATCAAATACTTAGCTAAGATTGCACCAGCTACTTGAGTTATTTTTAAGCTTGAAAGAAAATTAGACACTAAAACGAAAACGTTAATATCCCATGCCATAATACACAGTCGTTTAGAGTATTTTGCGATAATTTATGCTTACAAGAATACCAACGAATGAAAAGCACTAAACTCTTCTCAAAACAAAGCCAATAAATGTGTTTTTAATATTAATCGGAGAGATGATACAATCTCATTTTTTACGGAATATTGTAAAACCCTTTTGCCAATTTATGGATTGTACGTATGAAAATTTATCCGGCGAACTTGCTCCAAATCATTTTGGTCCGTGCCGATATACAACAAAACCCAGGACCATGGTTCTACTCAGGACCGGTTACACTCTAGGGGAACATCAGTGAGGCCAACGTAGCAGCTCATCGTCATCCGAGTCGTCAACATCGACGACATCGTCGGCTCCAACATCATTGGTTACGAAGACCCCGATCCCGTCCCAACAACCACAGCAGCAACAACAGCTAAAACACCAACAGTAGACACCACAAGTAATGTGGCTGTCCCCCTACCTGAGGTGACAACTTTTATGCAATTTAACTACAATGACCTCCGATGTAAGATCACGGTGATAACACGATTTATGCAGCTCAACAAAGTCTTGGTCGCTGCGGTCCAATAAAAAAAACTCTGCGCAAGAACCGCACACGGCGCGGAGGCGGTGGCCTCGCATTCATTATAGATAACACCTTGCAGTATAGAATGATCTCCCCCTACCCAAATGTACACTCAAAAAAATAAGTTAGTAGAAAAATTAGTAAAACGTCTTGTATATCAAGTGTACTAGTTTTCAGCAATTTTTTTTGCTGAAATTCCGTTTTCATCAAAAATTTTAGTTATATTTTTTTAGCACTAAACTAATTTTGAACTAATGTTTTACTAATTTATTTTGCTGCAAAAATTGTGCTGAGAACCGCATGCATAGCGTGGACGACAACCAGATAGACAAGATGTAGATGTCGCAGCTTGTCTGGAAACGGAAATGACAAAAAAAGAAAAACAACTCTACACATATTCTATATTTAAATTTTCAGCAAATAAATTAACTAAAGTAAAATTTCGCTACAAGTTTTTTGAGTTTTTTTCAGTCTACTAATATTCAGCAAAAAGTTTAGTGATTTTAGCAAGGATTTTTTTTCATTTGCAGTCGACTAAGTGTTAGCAAAACTTTTGCTGAAGATTACTATTTTTTTGGTAAAAATCAGCTCTCTGATTTTCAGCAAACCTTTTGCTGAAATTACCAACTTTTTTGCAAGCACGCTCCTGACTAAAAATTTGCTGATACAGCAACATTTTTTGCTGACTTTACTGACTTTTTTTTTTGAGTGTAGGTGATATATACCTGGAACACCAAGGTATAGCAGTAAAGTCATTAGCTGTTGAGATCATATTAAACAATGTGTATATTCCGCCAGTGGCCAGCTGCCCCACAGGATATCACCCGGACATCAGATTCCTTCTCGTGGGTGGAAACCGCATGGTGATGGGCGATTTCAACGCACACCATGAGTTCTGGCATTCCAATTTTGGGGGAAGCCCAGGCGGTACAAGTTGATGACTCCACATTCTGCACACTGAATGAGGATACCCCCACCAGAATCGTAGAAATTTGCACTAGCTCGCAAGGCATAACAATTTCGAGTACAGGTCTGATAAATTTTTATTTATACACCATGGAGGAGGCAATTCATGAAGCCCCTCAATATTATAAGAATGTAGTCATGGTTCGCCCACTTTTTGGAAAATTTAAAATTTCTTTAAATTTATATTCATATCATATAGCGTAATAAAGTTTTAATGTTTGACATTAATATAATATACTTTCCCAGCAAAAAAAAAAAAAAAAAAAAAGAGATGCCAAAGCAATAGGTAAAGCACTTCAATTCATGATCTAGATGTACTTATTTTTCAACATAAATACTAACGATACTCCCACTTAATTGTTTTTTCCATACTTTTTGAACGAGTGCAAAGGAAGCTATTTTTCAAATAAAAAAAATATTTCCCAAAAGAAATTATAATTTTTTTATTTAAAGAATTTTTATTTGAAACTAATGGGTATCGAACATACGACCTCAAAATTGCTAATCTACTAGAGCGGAACTACCCGACCTAATAAAGAAAACACAAAATATACACTTTTACCAGCGATTTTCAATAGCTTCGAAACCCTGTTTATAAAAATAACTCTCTAGCTCCTCAAAATACTCATCAACACGAAACTCCACCTCCTCATTGTTGGCAAATCTTTTACCACCAAATCATTTTTTCAAAAACTAATTCGAAAAAACTGAATTTGAACTTTAATTCATTGATTTTTACTATCGGAATAGTGGATGTGTGAACTGGTGCATTGCCTTGATTTAACAACACTTTCTTTTTCAGCTTTACAAATTCTCTAGGATCCTTTACTATTGATGGCCTCAAATCGGGTACTTCTGGGACCACCCCCGTAGCTCCCTATCACTGAGCTATTCTTTGATATGAAAGTTGAGAGATATGAAACACCACTTTGTCATTGTGAGTTATTGAATATTATTTTCCTCAATAAAAGTAAAAATAATAAAAAATTAAATGTTGTTCCCACCAGGAGTAATAGCCGAGATAGTCTGCTTGGAAATAATCTGTATCGAAATCACTTTTTTGGATCACTTTTAGAGCAATAATGCTTAAGAATCAATACTTAAGTGATACTTCTAAAAATGATGTTAAACGGATACTTTGGAAGCAACGAAAAAATTCATTTTTTTTAAGTTATTCAGAATTACTTCTAAAACAAAATCAAAATATACTAAGGGAAGCAATGGCAGAAGTGATTTGTAAAGCATGACTTAAAATTTTTGCTGGGCTGTTTTGTTGGATAATTTGTATGAAAGACCTCATATATTAATTTAATATAAAAATTTAAAACTCATAAATAATAGTTGCGGGAATATTTATTGCAACTTTTATTCGATTTCATTAAAAAAAATTCCATTGTGAAATTAATTTTTATAATAAATCAACATCAATCAATATGCCGTAGAAACATGGTCATGCATTGTTTAAATATTGTTTATCAAATACCAATAATTTGCATTTGATTTTAACATACATATATATTTTTTTTTTGTTATTGCTCATCGTAGATGATTTCAAAACTATACTAGTAAAGTTGGTGATAATGATCACCATTGGCAAAACAATGCAATGTACAATATTCCATCTAGCAAAGTGACAAAAATAGGAACTACACACTGTAGCGTTTTTGTGTCCTGTATCCGTTGACACTTAATCATAATCACATAGATGCACACATACACCAGAAATGCACACGTACAACAATTCTATCTGTAGTTAAACTAACAAAGTATAAAATCATGGTGACACATCATAGAATTATGATACAATAGAAAATTACAACATTACTCATTTATACACTCAAAATAATAAGTCTGTTGGCTGAACAGAAAAATTTGTTACTTGAACAAAATTTATTCCTGTTTTTTAGCTTAAAATAAAATTTGTTGATTTTAACACTTTGGTTTGTTAAATTTAACAAATCTAAATTTAAGTAAAAAATTTGTAAAACTACAGTTTTATCTGTAATTATACTGTGTCGTAGAATTTATCCAAATTTAGGGTCTCGGGACCCTCCCCGGGCCTAGTCCATATCATATGAGGGCATATAATAGTACTCCAATGGAGCAAACATTTTGTCCGTTTTGCTAGATCTCGCTTAGTTTTCGAGATATGAGCCATTTTATGATGTGGAAAATTTTTATTAAAAATTTCTATGGGTCAAGGTTTATTTTTGGATAGACATAACTCCTTTCACTGAGGTATTCTGCGGTTAGGGGAAATTTTCATCGATTTTGCTCTATCTCTCTTAGTTTTCGAGATATGGGCCAATCGGGAGGGAAAGAAATAGCGCCATCTTTAAAACTCAGGATACATTGGTGGCGCCATCTACCGAATAATAACAGTAACATGAAAATATTATATTTTAACAACAAATTATGTAAAATTTAACGGATAGTTTCTTAGAAATTAGTTATAAATAATTTTGAAAATTAACACTAAAAATTAGTTAAAGTATTAAGAATTTTTAGTACTGTGTTAAATGAAGATAACTAAAATCTTTGCTTAAATCAGTGTTTTAATTAAAATATGTTAAAAATTCAACAAATCGATTGGAAATCGGTTTGACAGATTTGTCTACTGACGTATTATTTTAAGTGTACATAATGTATTATTTATGTTACGATAAGTTTTATATGATTTTACATGTGCATCACATTGAACTGCATACGATATGAATAATTTTCCGTTTATATTGTATTTGAAATGCATAAAATTATTTAACATTTCGTCATATTGATTAATGTTGATTTGCGTATTTGCTGTAAGAAAAATCTTGTTTCTTTTTTTTTTTAATTTACTAACTATGTTATATAGATGGGAATACTATACCCAATAAAAATATAGGTTTTAAAAATTCAAGTGCTTTAAATTTAGCTTGAAGTTAAGTAGATTTCAAATTCTAGCATTTGTATATTTAACAAAAATATTTCAAACTTTCCCTTTTGCTGGAGTATGCTATTGAAATAAACAGTGTGTTCGTTTACTCAAAATTCTTACTACTTTTACTACAATTGGAAAATTTTGTTTACTTTTTGTATTGATTTTTTCCAGCTGTAGTAAAAGTACCCTACGGGGAAAGGGACCGGTCCCAGATGGCACGCAGGATAGGTCCCAAGAGGGGCGGAGACCGGTCGTTGATCGGTATTTTTGTTTGAAAGAGACATATCACTTTAACATGGCGTTGTCATTGGAAATGACCAATTGCCAGAGTTTAGACACCTTGTGACAGTAAGGTGGTGTATCTAAAAATAGCTTTTCAAATAAACTAATAAAAAATTAAGAATGAAAAATAATCTACTTCGTGTCGGAGTAGGGCTCGATAACATAACCTCCTGCTTGCAAGGCAAACGCTCTACCGCCTGATATAATGTTGCTTATGCGTGATGGCTGGCTGATGGTAAAGTTATAAATTTTTCGTTTCTGTTGAAATAAAAAAGAAAAAGAAAAAACAAACACTACAAGCAAATAAAAAAAATTGAAAAGAAAAAATAGAAAATAAAACAACATTAACACACACACAAATATAGTGGAAGTGTCTTGATTATGCCCCCGATTGAGCGGTCATGGGATAGGTCCTTTAATGGCAGTTGATTAATTTTTTGCGTTGGCCATAATTAAATGAAAAATTAGAAAATTACCCCAAAAACTCTGATAATATAAATAAAAAGTTAAAAAATTCCCCTAAAGTTAAAAAGAAAAGTTAAATGAAAAACCAATTGTTAAAACTAAAACAGCTTTAATATTAAAACAACGTTAAAAATACAAAACTTAAAATTTCTTTACAAAAAATTATAGAATGTTAAAATAAGAGTTAAAAGAAGCAAATCGCAAAAAAATAAAGTTAAAAATAAATAAAAGGGTAAAATAAATAAAAAAAAATATTTTTAAAAATATGCCGCGAATTTTGTTTTTTATTTCGTTATCAGTCAAGTTTTTTAAAAGTAACAGTGAAAGTAACGGATCGGAAAATACTTAGAAAATTAATTTATTCTATTTTTTTCATATTTGTACTTATTTAGTAATATGCCTTCGGTTGACCGGTCACGGGATAGGTCCCTGGAGGGCAAATTGACCCCACATTCCCGGGGTAGTAACTTGTAGTAAGTAAACGAACACGCTTAAAATGTAATAAAAGTTATATTCGAGCCTTAAGACTGGAAAACAGGGCTGGAATTGAACTTGATTTCAACTTGAATTCCAGTGAAATTTTGTATAGGGTAATGAGATTAGAAAATTATTAGATTGGACAAAGCTTATGGCAGGGTTGGAAAGACTTTTGGCGTTGCATTCCGAAAACACACATTTTTTTTGTTAAAGTACGTCGAACAGTGGTTCCAAACCCAAAAAAAAAAAAGGAAAAAAATGGTAACAATTATGGGTCTTCTAAATTACTGATCCAATCGGAAAAAATTATTCACAAGAACTGAAGAGAAAGATCTGGGCTTTCAGAAAATTAGTATTGTAGCCAGTGGTGTGCTACAGGGTATCAAAGTTTACCATTTCGGGTATACAAAAGATTTACGGTCGTACAATTTTTACAAATATGAACCGATTTCGCAAAAAATCATTAAACTTTTGCTAAGGAAGTTTTTCGATAAATCCAGCAGATTTTTTTTTATATTTTGATTTCATTGGATTTTTTCTTTATAGCAAAACACTGGTCTCCTCGAGGCAAAAAACTTCATATGTATATCACACTTTAAAATCTGACTTTAAATGCCGAAGCTATAACGAAAAATGTAAAATGGCGACCCCTACGTTAGGCAAAAAAAAAAATTTTTTTTTGAATTGCCTTGCAAAAATACTTTATATTTGAAGGTGTACCGCGCACTTTTTTTTGCCTGTAAGGTAGTACGCTCTATTGGTCGTGTTCGTCGTTTTGTTTGGTTTTTTTGTTTGTTTAATTTTGCTGTAAAAATATATATTTTGGCTACTTTAGGTAGAGATGTATTCTGCTGCGTTTGCCAAATTTAAATATATTGATCCTTAAGAAATCCAAGAAACCACATTTTTCTTTTTCAGAAATTCGCTCTAGCTCAGCTCTTAACGTATTTTTGTTGAAATCCCGTAGAAAATCAAAGACATTATGCATTTAAAACCAACCTTTGACTTATTGGAGCAGTTGTTCTATAGATTTTCGGAATTTTCGTACATGCTCCCAAATAAAAAATATAAAATATTGCCGATTTTTCTTCCCCTAGCTCCCGAGGTGATCAAAAAAATTGGATTGTTTTTAGAATTAATATCCCTGTCACATATCCAAATGTCATACAAATTGGAGATTTAAGTTCTAATGTTTAAATTTTATTAAAGACTCTTTTCGTTTTTGTCTAATTTTATTATATATTTTTTTTATTTATAGAATTCTGGGACTTTTTCCGATCGAAAAACTTAATCCGGATTCACAATTCTGGAGTACTCCATTATGCAGAGTGGATTTTGTGCCCTTCTTTTTCCCATATTAAATATTTGATAATTTCTGAAATACAATTGATAGTTCCTGAAATACAATTGATAAAACGGAAATTAAATTGATTGTTTCTGAAATACAGTTGATAAATCTGAAAAACAATTGATAATTTCTGAAATACAATTGATAATTTCTGAAAAACAATGATAATTTCTAAAATACATTTGGAAATGGTGTAGAGTATCTGTGAATGCGGCTTTAAACAAAAAATTTTAGCTTAGGGTGGGTGCGAACTGGCTAATTAAAATCTAAACTAAATTTAGGTTTACAAATTTCTATGAAATTTAAAAAAGTTTTAAAAAAATTTCAAAGAAATTTTAAACCCTTTTGTCAATTTCTATTTGGTTTCGAATTTATTTAGCAACTTCGCACATGGCTTAAGTGTATAAAACAATTGTCATACGTTTTTTATTGCTGATACTCCTATTAAAGAAACTTTGGTTATTTTGGTTCTAAAAACTTTACGCATCAGTGCGCCTACCTAATAAACACTTTGAAAATAAAACTGATGATAGGGAACAAAGCAACAACTCTGTGAAGTATTTGTTAGCATAATATCCTGACGAAGAAAAATGGCAGTTTTTGAAAAAAGTACTTATATTATTTCATAATAAGAAAATAATTGGCCTCGAACAAGAATTAATAAATCTTTCACTGTAGAACTAAAAGCCGAAAAAACTATTTTTATTTTTAAATTTATAAATGAAAATAAAACAAGCGTATGTTGAATTTTGAAAATATTTAACAAACGTTAAAGTCCGCTTGCCATATTTTTACCAGCACTGGAATCGATGTGTTCAATAAAATTAACACTAATCAGGGTGATTTGTCTCTTAGCTATAGATTTTTCTCAATTAAATTATGCTTAAAAAAAAACATTTTATTTTAGTCACCACTTTATGTAATTAAAATACACAAATATGATTTATATATCAAATTAGGCATATGATTCATATATCAAATTAGTCACAACAGAATTGCTGAGAGGTATTCCCATTCCAAAGAAATTAACACGCTGTGGGGTAAGGGTTAGCGAGCTGGACTCTTACGGTTGGTCTCATACTGTAGGTTTAACTTTAACTTAAATATAAACAAAAGAAAATGTACACAAAACAACAACAAATTTTTGGGTTAACTATTAACTAAAGTTTAAACCTGCAGTATGAGACCCACCGTTACACGTTAGGTTGCGAGTTTGATCCCCAACCCAGGCAACAACAATTTATGAAAAATACTAATACTATGTATGAGTTTTTTCTATCCCTCATACATATCACAGCGTCCTGCTTCGGTGTTCTCATAGCACTTAATACCACCGAAGTAACATAATATAATAGGGCTATGAACTAAATGGCTTCAACAAAGTTCGCCAACTCTGTATCAGATGGCGCGCAATATCTCGCGCAATTACAGTGTTGCCATATTTGAAGCCCTTCACCTTTCATTACCTTTCACTTCTTCTCTATCCCTTTTCCAAAGGAAGCAACACGTTAATTAATAGGAAGAATTTCCTGAGTGTTGCTTCTCTTAAAAAAAAAAAAAACACAAAATTTGCTCCTGAGTTTTTATAAAAAAATTGATTAATGTTCTTGATCAAATCACGGGTAATAGTTTTAGAATGTTTATCATACCTGTCTGGTTGTGTTTCAAATATATGGGAAAAAATCGATTGGCACAGCGAATATGGTTCTTGTGTGTATCAACTGATTAAAATTGTTACCAAATTTAAGTCTCTATAGAGATTTATTACGAATATTTTAAAATTGATTTGTTACCAAACGATTACTCATTGCTTTGTTAAAACCCTTTGTCAACGCAGAAACTTTGCATTAAAATACAAATCCTATGGCGATTTAAAATAAAAATCCAATTTTCTGAATAGCAAAATAGTATTCTTGAAAAAAATTGCTTTTATATGATAATTTTCGTTTTAACGTATTAAAATCGTTTATTTTCAGTGAAATCAACAGAAATAAAAAAAAAAAAAAAAAAAATACGGATGAAATCTTTTATTTTTGCTAAAATGAAAACTACTCAAGATTGATGACTACTGCAATACCACTTCATAGTACCTCAATAGAAGAACAAAAAAATTCTATACAAAAGCCGCAAATTGTAGGAAAAAAAGCAATTTAGTGAAGTGCACACTTTAACAACACATAAAATTTATGTAAAAACTGTGATCGAAAAGTACACACAATTTTAAAATTTAATTGTGGCAAAATAACGTAATTTACCTTATCCTGCTTTTATGAAAGCAGGTTTATGAACCGATTCTCCAACTTTTTCATGACAAAAGTCGATAGTTAACTTTCAGTTTTGAAGTGGTTTTATTCCTCACTTAAAACTTTAAGGACCGGTAACTTATGTAAAAACTAACCAGAATTAAAAATTAACCACATATATTTCCATATAAATTGTGGTTTAGCACTAAATACTGGTTACTTTAAAGTTAGTTAGCAGGTCTAATAAGACAAAGCCAAGCTTTATTTGTCTTTTCTAGCAAATTAAGGTGTCCCGATAAATTGTTTCCCTGTAAATTGATTGAAGTAATAGCACTTAAGCGATGAAAATTATGAGCTCAATACACAACATAACCAAATATTTTTTACAGGTGATCTGTTGTTCCCTACTGTCGCTGTAAAATTTGACCATTTAAATATTTTTTCGGTTAATATTCAATTTTGTCTTTATGTTGTTCATGATGATCTGTGATGATTTAAATTTAAATCAACGTTTTGCTCTATGGTTTTTGTTAGTGTTTTTTTTTATATTCGTCAAGTTTTTATTAAAAGAGTCGTTACTTCCCAGTGTAGAAAAATATTACCAGATATGTGGTTATGTAACTACACTTAAAATAATACGTCTGTTGGCTGGACAGAAAAATTTGTTACTTTAACAAAATTTATTAATGTTTTTGGGCTTAAAATAAATTTGTTGATTTTAACATTTTTTTTTTTTTTTGTCAAATTTAACAAATCTAAATTGAAGTAAAATATTTAAAAACTACAGTTTTATCTGTAATTATACTGAGTCGTAGAATTTATCCAAATTTATGAAATTCCCCGGGCCTAGTCCATATCATGTGAGGGCATATAAGTAGGGTGACCATTTTTTTTCTGTCTTCAAATCAGTACAAATTTTAAAAAATATTATCAAAAAGAAAATCATTATGCAGCCAACCTAATTTGTTGTCAACCGAATGGTTTGGTTAAGGCAACAAAATTTAACGGTTAACCATCATACCATTCTAAAAAACCTTACACATTTCTCCCTATTCAGACCCCAAGACAAACATTTTTTCCATGAAAGAATCCAGTGTTTTAAGTACGGGAAATGGACCCATTATTTAGAAATTTCAATTATCTGTTACTATACCTTTTCTAATTTTTGTTGTAACAGATTGATGAAATATAGCCATGCTGTGAATGGAGTCAAATATGACCCCAGGTTAATTTTGAATTTCTGTTGTCATGAGCAAATTGCATTGTCTAAACTAATTTTCTGTAGATATAAACTAACCAATCGATTGGCTACAAATTTAGCTGGCAGAACATAGAAAAACTTCACATTTTAGCTACGTTTTTCTACAAAAACACGCAATGTTTTAAAAAATGAATATTTTAAAGTTTTGTGAACTCTTTTGTATTGAAAATCCCACAGATTCGAAAATTTTTCATGGAAATACCACATATATTTCTTCATATTTAAGGATTTTTGTACGGAAAAATCTTCAGCTTTCAATGTCGTTTCCTAAAACAGAGTCATTCTCACAACCGGATAATTAAAATATTTTTACCACAGTTAAATAACTGTTGTATCAACTGATTTTCTATTATCGCAATGGAACCATTTGATAAATTCGGTAGTCACCACGAATATTCTCTGTGTAGGAAGCTACATATTAGATTAAGAAATTTACATGTAGAAAAATTATTTTGAATGCTTTCTGGTAGAGAAAACCTCTCACATTCACAAAAATTTATCCTATAAAAGAAAAACTACATTGTACTTGCATTTTGCTTTTTTTAATAAAAAAAAAATGTAATATTTTTTTAAATGCCAAAAATCAGTACAATCAGTACAAATTTTAAAAAATCAGTACAAATCAGTACACGACTTTTTCATCAGTACACGTGACCAAAAGTCAGTACATGTACTGATCGAATCAGTACGAATAGTCACCCTACATATAAGTGCACTCCGATGGAGCAAACATTTTGTCCGTTTTACTCTATTTCGCTTAGTTTTCCAGATATGGGCCATTTTATGAAGTAGAAAAAATTCCGAGGGTCCAAGGCCCAGCCAAGG
This sequence comes from Leucophora obtusa, assembly GCA_949987735.1. NCBI lineage: Eukaryota > Metazoa > Arthropoda > Insecta > Diptera > Anthomyiidae > Leucophora > Leucophora obtusa. Next base: position 99,368,286 of record OX465297.1, on the reverse strand, counting down.
TCCATTTTTAAATGGAGAAAACCCCTTTCGCTGGGGTATTCCGCGGTTAGGGGTAGTCGAATTGTTCATCAGTTTTGCTCTATCTCTCTTAGTTTTTGAGATATGGGCCATTTTAAAAAATCGGGGGAGAACGTAATATCGCCATCTTTAAAACTTCGGATACATTGGTGGCGCCATCTATCGGGTAATAACAGTAACATGGAAATATTATACACAGAAAAAACTAAAAACGAATTTTAACAACGAAATTGATTATACCAATTAAAATTCTAATTGATTTTGCACCTATCAAATCAAATGATACTATTAACTACTAAAAATTTTATACCAATAATTGAAACAAATTTTGATTAAAGTAGTAATAATATCAATTAAAACATTAATTGAAAATAAAAACGAGTAAAAATGTTAAAGTCGGGCATGCCGACTGACTATATAATACCCTACACCAGTCTGGTTAAAAGCCAACTAATCATTGGATCCGAAATTCGAATGGGTTAAAAGGGGACTTGTGTCAAAATTTTCTATAATGTGAGTCAGCGCACCAAATTTCATTAAAATATCTTAATATTTGCGACTTGCAGTTTGTAACCAAGCCAATTTTGGGGGGAGCCTTATATGGCCACTAGGTCTAAACATGGACCGATGTTCACCAAAATCAATAGGCTTCGTCCTTGGGCTGACATAGGTCGGTGTACCAAATTTCATCAAAATGTCTTAATATTTGCGACCTGCAGCGTATAAACAGTATAATTTTGGGAGGACCCTTATATGGGCACTAGGTCTAAACATGGACCGATGTTCACCAAAATCAATAGGCTGTGTTATTGGGCCAATACAGGTCCGCGTACCAAATTTCATCAAAATATCTTAATATTTGCGACCTGCAGCGTATAAACAGTATAATTTTGGTAGGACCCTTATATGGGCACTAGGTCTAAACATGGACCGATGTTCACCAAAATCAATAGGCTGCGTTATTGGGCTAACATAGGTCTGTGTACCAAATTTCATCAAAATATCTTAATATCTACGACCTGCAGCGTATAAACAATATAATTTTGGTAGGACCCTTATATGGGCACTAGGTCGAAACATGGACCGATTTTAACCAATAGGCGTCGTCCTTGGGCCGACATAAGTCGGTGTACCAAGTTTCATCAAAATATCTTAATATTTGCGACCTGTAGAGTGCGTACAAGAATGCATGGACAGACAGACAGACGGACGGACGGACGGACAGACGGACATCGTTAAATCGAAATGAAAAAAATTCTGAGCCGATCGGTATACTATAAGGTGGGTCTAGGACCAATATTTTTTGGTGTTACAAACATCAGCACAAACTTATAATACCCTGACCACATAGTGGTGTAGGGTATAAAAAAGATAATATGAAATTGTAAAAAAGTGTGTGTTTATTAGGGTTTATGTCCCGGGAATTCCCGGGACGGGATTCCCGGGAATCCCGCCCTTTTTTGGATCCCGCAATCCCGGGAATTTTGTGCGGGATTTCCCGGGATTTTTTTTAATTCTTTTACAGAAGTTTTAGCTAGTATTATTGTAATTTTGGAAGCTTTATTTAAATTTAAAGCATTAATTTTTTGAAATGAATTTAAATAAAAAATATTTAAAATTAAAAAATACGATTTAAAATTTAATAAACTGAATTAGGCCAAATTGTTTTTGGATGTCAGTTGCATTTGGTATAGTTAAAGAGAAAACAATTTTATCGGAAAAATTTTCTTTAAAATTATGTTGGCTCAAATAAAGCAATATTTATATAGGCTGGTTTACACTACAATATTTTCGGAAAGATTTGCCTTGCCTATATGTTTTGCATGTGTACTAAAGTAAAATCGTACCCAAAATCTTATAGTGTTCCAAATACCTCCAAAAAACTAGGCATTAAAATTAAAAAAATTATTAATATTTTCGTATTTTCAATTGACATACGTATTTTTAGTTTCTTTTACTTCAAATAATTTCATTTGAAGTTCAATTGCTATTCCTTTATTTCATTTGTATTTATTAATTTATTTTAATAATTACTAATTAGATGCTTTTTTCAAATTATTTTGGATTCTTTTTTATGCAAATATAAAATATAACTAAATATGAAAATTAAATAAATTCTTTTTAAGAAGTTGTGGCATAAAAAATTTCTATTCAAGAAAATCAATTAAAGTTAAGAAAATATATAATAATATTTTAGTGTTTAATTTTATAATACAATTTAGGCGTATTTGCCTAAAAATTGGTGTGAAAAATACTCACTTTTAAACTTTTTTATAAAAATAATTCTAGACCGATACTTCATAGAAAGAAGCAAAATATCTAGAAATAGAAATTTTTGGATTTCATATTTAAGGAATATTTAAGCAAAAAATCTATCTTAGTTCTGACTATAAAACTGGTCCGATACAAGTTTGCACCCATTAACAATTCCAATATATTCTAAAAAAGGGATGAAAATATTTTATTTCGTGACTCACTTTTTCTATATCAATTCGTTTAACCGTTTAAACAGCGAAATTATTATTTAGTTAATATATTTCTAAGAGTTTTTTAAAATTAAGACGGCCTTCCATAAAAATATATTACTTAAATATTAATTCACGGTTTAAATTGTTAAATGAATTGATCTAGAAAAAGTGGAAGACAAGGATATTTTATATTTAGTCCTTTTTTCAGAATATATTAAATACATATTCTCATGGCTACAACCAAAACATGAACTTTTTCGGACGGTGTTTTAATAGAAATCGAGTTTTTCAAGTACAACATATGTCGAATTTATATATTTTCTAACGAGCGGGAATTCCCGGGATCCCGGGAAATTCTTAAAAAAATCCCGCTGTCCCGGGAAATGAAAAAGTCCGGGAAAAGAAAAACCCTAGTGTTTATATATTTGGAGTACTGCATAGTGTTTGGTTTGTTTGTGAACTGCAAAGATTTTGGTTCTTATATTAAAAATTTTCTATATAGGCATACAGTTTAAGAAAAAAAAAGTTTGGGAATTATACAACACATAATTATGTAACAAATATTTGCAAAAATATTTAAAAGTCAATTAAAATATTAATTGATTCAATTAAATACTTGTTTAGAAACAATTTTTATTTTTAATAAAATTTAATTAGATATTTAAGGTTAATAATTTTTTCTCTGTATTTTAACAATAAATTTTGTAAAATTTAAAGAATGAGTTCTTAAAAATTAGTTTTAAATAACTTTGAAAATTAACACTCAAAATTAGTTAAAGTACTGAGGATTTTTGGTATTGTGTTAAATGAAGATAACTAAAATCTTTGCTTAAATCAGTGTTTCAACTAAAAATTTGTTAAAAAATAGTCAAATTGATTTGAAACCCGTTTGCAGATTTTCCTACTGGCGTATTATTTTAAATGTTCATTCGACTGTCCCTTAAAATAGCGATTTGTCGCTATTTCCATTATTGGAAATGGTCCCAGAAGGAAGAAATCGACTTTTTTTTTTGGAAAACTTTAACCCGTACCGAAAGTTGGACGAAAATTGCCCATTTTGGAAAAAAAGTGTACTAATATTAAAAATTCCTAAAATACGAAATTTCGAAAAAAAAATTATTTTTTATTCCATTTATTCAATTAATGTAGTCAAAATGATTCAGACGTGGAATTTTGATTTCATCGGATATCATTAACACACTTTAGCCTGGAATCCAAAATGACCCACGAATTTGATAAAAATACAAAAACGTGTTTTTTTTAAATTAATTTTAAAGATTTTTCAAAATACCTAATTTGGAGATGTCGATTGCTCTTTGTACCACATAATAGTTGATATTAAAGAAAAAAAAATAAATTGGAAAAATGATAATTCGAGTTTGTGTTTGGAGCGACTGCTTTCAGGACATTTTACAAAAATTGATCATTTTGTCAAAAACTAAACAAAATTTGAATGTTTTCATTAAATTTTACACAGTTTTCGGAAAAGCATCACTTAAATTTGGTTAGAATATAATTATCTTTATATTTGTTTAAAAAATGTTTAACCCTTAGTGGCCTTAGGTCACAAAAGAACCATGAAACTTAATATTAATTATGACTATGAGATTTTAAAGCCATTAAATTGATGAAAAAAAGACATCAACTGGATAAAAATAATTATTTTATGTAACGTGCTCCAGATGGGGTTAATTTTTATACTTTTGAATACTGCTGCTTGTAAAACAAAAACAATTTCATTCTTATATTGCTTTTTGCAAATAATAATGTATTTGTAGAAATAGAATTATTCACAAAAAATAACCCGTTTTAGCTTTATTTTTATTATTTGAAAAGTTTTTCCATTTCTTCCAATTTAAAATGTGGAGGAAATACAGGGTTTTTTCAGCAATTACTTCACAAATCTAGTCTGCTTGGGAGTAGACTAGAAATTAAGTTTTTTATTTTCGTTTCCATTTCATGCTATTCTACCAACCAGTTAGTAAATTTTGGAGTTAAAAGACATTTCTAAGCCTAAAGTAATTACTTCGAAGTAATTACTAAGTTTTATTCATATGACCCAATGTCTTGAATGCACACCGAGATCGGTATTTATATTGTACAAAAATATGTGAATAATTGTCATTATTTATATAATTTTCAAAGATATGGTGAAACATTTTCTAAAATTTTATGAAACATATATCCTAAATGTTTCATCATCTCATGGACAAAGTTGGGCCTGTATTTTTTCTCAAAATGAAAAAAATTGTAGTGCAAGAAATCACTTAAAATTGCTTCGGTTTTGTAATACAATTTAAGCTTACTGCAATTAAGCCGAAATATGTTGCTTCATTATACCAAATTTCGTCCAACTATCTTTAGTATCTCGACTTGTAGTTTGATTATAATTGCCTTTTATTTCACAAAGACAGAGGAAAAAATGGATGAACATTTCTGAATAGATTCAAATATTTCTGAAATGATTCAAAAATATGAGTCGATCGAAATACTGTAAACACCTACTCATATTATTTTTGGTATATACAAACATCAGCAAAAACTCATTATATAATGCAACGTCATGCATTTACCAAAAAATATGGGCAGCTCTACTGGGTCTGGATTGTTGTGATCTGTAAAATCTGTTGGACTGAGATTTAAGTTATACGATTTCCTGATACTTTTTGGATTTCGGATACTATATTTATTTTTTCTTTTAACACAATGAACTACATGTATATGGGGTTAAAATGAAATAAAAAATGTCAAATAGAAAAAAGTGACAAATTTGTCAATTTTTTTCTATTTGGTTAACTTTTTTTTTTTTTTTTGGTTTAGGGAATTATCTAGAAGCCAAAAATGAAAAAAAGAATCAATATAGGTTTAAAAAAGGTTGGAGCAGCATTTAACACAACTATTAAGTGGTTTTAAAAATATGTTGATGATATTTTTTATACGAAAATTCTTATCATTTTGTTTTTTTTTTATCTACAACAATTTATTTTTAAAGAAAATTAGAAAAAAAGTGTAGTGTTCTTATTTTTTTTCTGGTTTATTAGTCATCAATTATTTAAGTGGATTTGTATGTAGAGTGAGAAAAACTAAGACAATATAAATTACTGTGACTTAATATTAATTTGCATTTTATAAAAGTTTTTTGGAGCCAGGTAAATAGGTAGGTACACTGAGAGAATTATCTGCATGATATTAATGAATTTTTGCAAAAAAAATACCGAAATTTGCACTGGAACTCGTCCATTGAAACTTTTCATTTAATTAATGGAATTTTTCATAAAATGTATAAAAAAAATTCATTTCATTTATTAAAACTTTCATACACTCAATGAAAGAGTTTCATTAAAAGTAGATTCATAAAATCTTTTCATTATATTTAGGAAATTTTTCATTTACTTTGTGAAGAAAACTCCATTAGTTTATTGAAAAATTTCATTAAAATTCGTCCAGCAAAATTCTCTGTGTATACTAGTGTATTCAATTGATTAATTGAACAATTTTGCCTTAAAATTTGTATAGCAATTTAAATTTCTCATAACGAATAATTTGTTTAAATTAATACGATAAATCTATTAACCAAAATTGGTAAAAATTACAAAAATGTTTAGAAAATATATTTTTTTATTATTTAAATTATTCGTTATATGAAACTAAGACATTTTAAATTTGCTAAAATACCGAAACTTATTTAAAAAATGATGATGACTTTTTATAAATTTTTGTTAGGTTAAACTACAACTCAAAAAGAGTTTCTTCTTTTCGTGATTTACATTATTTATGGTGGGTCTCATACTGTAGGTTTAACTTAACTATAAATAAAAGAAAACGTCAAAAAACGTAAACCTGCAGTATGAGATGCACCGTTAATGTCTTAAGCATCAAAGAAAACAAAAAAAAAAAAAAAAAACTGCCACAATTTGCTTTATCATCTTCCAAACTACTACTCCATTTTCTTGAAAGATCAAATAATGTATTGACATTGATTTACGTATAACCAATTTTTAAATGATTTTTTTAATATTTTATAATTAAATACATGTGTTTTCGACTTAACTATATCCGTTAACTCAAAAAAAAAAAAAAAACTCAAAGTATGCGAAAACGTGTTTGGGACGAAAAATATTAAATTACTTTTTGCATGGACGGCAACTTGCAATATATACTATGAGCGTCAAAAGTAAGTATACATGTAAGTTCGGCTTGTGTTCATTTATATTTCGGTATTTTGCAATTCTATTTTATTCAATATATTATGCATTTTGAATAATATAATTTCTCCTTTCTCAAATTCTAAAACAACAACAATAATCTTACAGCAACAACAGGCATGGAAATATAATTTATATTAGTTGTAATTTTTAAAATAATTAAAGCTGAAATGATAAATTGTCTATTGCATTTCCTAAAGCCTATATAGCACTTCGATGCTCCTCCAGCCAGACATGTGTGTTTTGAGAAGTTTTTAAAATATCCTTATTTTGTCCTTGCTCAAAAAAGGTATCTAAAGCAGGGATCGGCAAACATATACAACCTTATTTTGTGCTTGTATGAGTGAGTTGCAGCAGTTTGTATAATATTTCGAAAATTTTAAATGTTTATGGGAATATAAAATAAAAATTTAAAAGCAAACAACAACTACGAAAACAAATATCAAACAACAACAACACGAAAAAAAAAATAAAAACAAAAAAATATAAAAATAAATTACCAAAAAAATGTATCAATAAACATTATGCAGAGTGTAAAAAATCTGGCAAACAAGCGATGTGACAACCCGAGTAAAAAAAATTGATCTCGCGAAATATCTAATTATATCCAATTTGATATTGTTTAAGATCTGCTGTAATATCTAGCTGATCCAATTAGATCTCAAAATTGGGTGTATCCAATCATATCGTATTAGATCCCATTGTATATATGGGGATAAACTAAGATCAAGTTATATCTCAAAATTGGGAGGTCCAGTGATATCTTTGGGGATAAACCTAGATCTATTTTGATCCGAAAATTGGCGGATCCAGCTATATATTTGCGGATAAACTTAGATCTAATTTGATCTCAATTTTGGCAGATCAAATTAGATCCCGCAATATATTTGTGGATAAACGTATATCTACTTTGATCCGAAAAAGTGGCAGATCGAATTAGATCCAGCAATATATTTAGGGATAAATATAGATCTAATTTGATCTCAATTTTGGCAGATCTAATTAGATCTAGCAATATATTTGTGGATAAACTTAGATCTAATTTGATCCGAAAAATGGAAGATCGAATTAGATCCAGCAATATATTTGGGGATTAAGTAAGATCTAAATTTATCCAAAAAATTACAGATAAAATTAGATCCAGTAATATACTTCGGGATTGCGTAAGATCTTAACTTTTCCGATAAATTGCAGATCGAATTAAATCCAGTGATATATTTGGGGATTTCGTAGGATCTTAATTTATCCCATAAATTGCAGATCGAATTAGAAACAGCAATATATTTGGAGATTGACATCTAAAACTATCCAGAAAAATGACAGTTAAAATTAGATCCCGCATTATATTTGGGTACTACGTAAGATCTCCATTTATTTGGGATTAAATAAGATCCCAGACAGATATTGACAATAGTTCAAAAAATAATGCAATGGAAGAGCACTGATTTTATAAAAATTAAAATAAGGTTTAAAATCAGAAGGTCTCGAGATACCTTTCACGGCTATGCATTTTTTTTTTATAAAAATGCGCATTCTCCTTGCTGGTCTTATCGAAATTTTTTCAATAATTTTTATTCTTTGTAATTTACTTGTAAAAATTGTATCATCTTTCTTTGATTTGAAAATAATTTAAACAGAAAGTGATATTAATTTATGAACTTGAGTCAAACTAAAATAACATTCATTTACTTAAAAATAACAGATCAACTAAAAACATTTCCCCCATTCAAAATAATTTCTTTTTATAAAATTATAATTTTGTTTTCCATAAATGTTTTTATAAAATTATATATTTTTTAATAAATTGAATTTTTTTAAAAAATAATTTTATTTACATATTTTTAACGCTCTACACCATTTCCAATTGTATCAATTGTTTTTAAAATTTATCGATTGTATTTCAGAAATAATCAATTGAATTTCCGTTTTATCAATTGTATTTCAGAACTTATCAATTATTTTTCAGATTTATGAATTGTATTTCAGAACTAGTCAATTGAATTTCAGTTTTATCAATTGTATTTCAGAAATTATTAATTGTATTTCCGAAATTCACAACTGTATTTCAGAAATTATCAAACTGTATTTCAGAAATTATCAATTGTATTTCAGAAATTATGAAATGTAATTTAGAAATTTTTCTCTATTAACTATGATAAACCATCAACAAGTTCTGAAATAGATTTGATTATTTCTGAAATACAATTAATAAATTTCTGAAATACATTCCATAATTTCTAAAATACATTTAAAATTTTTGAAATACATTTAATAGCTTCTGAAATACAGTTAATATTGTAGTTGCTGATGAGTTACCATATATGATGGCACCATATATGACAATATATTGTTTAAATGGCACCAATATGGAGCTTTATATGGTAATATATAACTTAGATTCATCCATATACCATTTGGTCCGAAAAATGGCCCGATAAAATTGTATCAGTTCTTATTTGTATCAGTTGTTATCTAATTGCATCAGTTTAGATCTGACCTGATTAAATTATGTGTTAATCAGATGAAATTGTATCAGATTTTTGACCTGATACAATTTTATTGGTTTATATTACATGGTATCAGTTTAGGTCCAAATAGATATATTTGTATACAAAATTATATAGTTATATCCCAATTTTGACCTGATATCAGTTTAAAACTTTGATACAATTGTATAAGGTAAATGTCGGATACAATTATATTTTATTTATGTAAAATTTAACCAATTACGATCAAACCGATAGAATTGTATCAGGTCAAAAATCTGATACAATTTCATCTGATTAACACATAATTTAATCAGGTCAGATCTAAACTGTTACATTTAGATAAAAATTGATAAACAATTGATAAAAATATATCGGGCCATTCTTCGGATGAAACTATATATTTACACAGATATAACTTAATCATATATATGACTATATGTAACTATTTTTCCTCGGGTTGTTTAAATGATACGATATATCAAAGTATATGGTACTATATATGGTAGCATATATTATCATATCTGCATCTGTATTAAAAATGTCGTTCATCAGGTACCATATATGAGCATATATTGTTGAAATGGCACCATATATGACAATATATGGTTTAAATGGCACCAAATATGATAATATATGGTTTGAATGGCACCATATATGATAATATATGGTTTGAATGGCACCATATATGATAATATATAGCTTAAATAACACCATATATAAATATATATCGCACTATATATAGTACCATATATTATCATATCTGGAACTGAATTAAAGATTTTGTTTATGAGGTACCATATATGACCATATATTGTTTAAATGGCACCATATATGATAATATCTAGTTTAACTGTCACCATATATAATTATATATTGTTTAAATGATACCATATATAATTATATATTGCTAAAATGCCACCATATATATTAAGATATAGTTCTATATATAACTACATATGCAATAAGATCAACCATGTTATGTAATATATAATTATATATGCCATATCTAATATTATGAAGGCCGATATCTAATTAGATGAAATTATATATAGCATAATATAAGGATAAACTTTCGGAAAAAACGTCATATATAATTATATATGGATATACATAACCACATGTCTAATTATATATTGTAATATATGCCACATATGATTATATATAATTTTTTTTACTCGGGAACCTAC